>OY728148.1:1550772693-1552097693 GCA_963277665.1 Viscum album | reverse complement strand
TTGTATGTTTTATTTCCCCAGGTCAGGAAGAAGGTTATTAAGTAAGATATGCCAAAAGGGACTCTAGATATGATGAAATAAATGGGAGGCAAAGTAGATGCTTTATGAACCAGTTGTTTATGATTCCCAGTTTCTAAAGACTCTATAACTATATGGTCCTTTCTTGGTTTTGTTATTTTTTTTAATAAGTGTGCTTCAATTCTGAAGTAATAACAATGTTTGTAAAGTATGTGTCGTTATAACAATAGACCAATACATAATTATTCCAATAATCCACGATACTATATACAACATTATTTTGGAATCCCATTACATAAAAACTTAATCATTCCACCACACTATTGTCATATTCAACATCACCAATAGTGATCGCATGTGACTTCCCTTTGTCCTTTGCGTTAAGTGGTTGCTCATGTCGATCTTCACTAACCCTTGGATTAGGGCATTTATTAGAATAATTCCCCCATTTCCTTTCACTTGAAGCATTGAAGTGTTGGTGGTGAGTTCTCTGTAGTCTATTCTTTATTCAAATCATTAGAAACCCTTTGTCCATTACCTCAACACTCAGCTGCTTGATGACCTTCTTTTCCACACTTAAAACATTTTCTAGTCCCTTTAAGACAATCTCCACCATGCTTCTTTCCACACTTTGAGCATAAAGAAAACATTCATTTTCTTTTCACCATTATTCTGAGATTTCTCCTTGAACTCCATCTTTCGTTTCTTTTCAAAACTATGAGATGGATAAGTAACACCAAATTTCATTTCTACCTTTATAGCACAATGTACAATTTCTTCATAGCTACTGAAGTCTCTTATATATAATACCCTTCGAAGATTTGGTTTTAAGCCACTGAATAATAGATCATTCTTACTCTCAGGTTGGATAATAATACCAGAAGCATACCTTGCAAGTCTTGTAAAATTTTCTTCTTAGGTACCAACAGATTCATCATCCTTTTGCTTTAGTTGAAGAAACTCCTTCTCTATCTTTGTTCGGACAATACGAGGGAAGTACTTATTGAAAAATAAGTTCTTGAACTCATCCCATTCCATGGACTCAATTTCATCTCTTTGCCTCGTATTCTTGATAAGATTCCACCATTTATCATCTTCACCTTCCAAACGACATACTGCTAAGATGACTTTATCATGTTCAGAACATTGAAGAACTGAAAATATCTTTTCAGTGGTACTGATCCATTGTTCAGCAACAAGTGGATCAGAAGACCCACTGAAAGAAAGTGGACGTTGCCTCATGAAGGACTCAATAGAATTTTGTTCCCTTATCTGCTCATTTGGAAGTCTAGAATGATTCATAACTTGTGTAAGTATAGCAATAATATTTTTCCCTCCATCTCACATAACATTTGATTGTTCCGGAGGACAATCATTGCATTTTCCATTGCATTGATCATCACGGTTCCTTCGGGTTCCAGCCATCGTTTAAAACCCAAAAAGAATAGTGTGAGAGGCAAAAATCATGCTAGGGAAAAAACATAATAAAGGGGGAGAACCTTGAATATATAACATCTTAGGTTTAATTCTAAGATCGTTACCATAATTCTGGGACTATAACCTAAAATTATACTTAACCTTAGGGACATCCCTAGACATTCCTTACAAATATCTCTAGGGATCTCACTAATGTTTTTGCATCCTAGTTTCCAAAGGTTGACTAAACCTTTCCTCTGATACCAACTGTAGAGACCCAAAGATTGACGTACATAGATATCATAATACTTTTGCAGAATACATATTATATAACAAAAACAGACACACAAGGACCGTAATAGTTTAGTGTCTTTGGAAACATGGAACGTAATCTTCTAATCGTGGTAAAAGATCTTCGACATCTCCCATAAAGATCTTCCACTTTTTGTTTCCTTACATAAAACCTTTCTTTTATTCATGGGGGGAAAGAAAACATACAAAAGGGTGAGCTATAATGCTCAGTAAGGGTAAACAAAAGGGATATCAATCACATCATATTCATAAGAACATAAGATTTTGGAAATCTTACCCTGCAAAAGTGATCATAATTTCATAACATGGGATAAATCATGGTAGTGAAATGTAATCACAATAATCATAACATAAAACATGAATCTTTCTGGCATACACACACATAATCATAGATAATCATTTATTATTAGTCAAGACTCATTGCCAAGGCTATCTTATTGGACAAAGTCCATTTCTGAATTGTGTTCACTCCTCATTTCAGTCCTGTTTCACTGAACCGGTTTAACCTGCCGTTCCAGCCATGTTTATCTCATGAGATAAAAAATCATTACCCAATGCATTGGAGGGATATATAGGTCTCACCCATCTCATAATGATACCATTCTTATGTGTGCCACAAAATCATAAACCATACATCATAGCATAACCCATGTCATAAAAATGGGAATCCTAAACATCGTGACATCATAAAACAATTCATATATGATAAAGGAATTCATAAAAATAATTCCATCACATCATAATCAAATCAATGTAATAATAGGTATAGAAACAGAACCCTTTATTATCTTATATGGAAAATAATTTTGATAAAACACTTGAACTCCATTCTTGAGGAAAATATCCTTTCGACTTTAAAAACACTTTTCCTTTCCTAACATGTCATAAAATTCTAAACTAAATGAAGTTTATTAAAAATAAACTTGAAAACCTGTAAAGGATGCTTCTTGTAAATAATTTTTTAAAAATCCATTCATGCCGTATAAGTTAAAAAAAACATTCTTCTCGTACTTTTGTCGGAAAAGTCAAAAAGTACCTCGTACGAAAAATTACAAAAGATTACTTTCATATCCTTTACTAAAAACTCACCATAGGGTAAAATTGGATTTAAACAATTGTAGGTGGATGGAAACAATATTACATATTGAGGGAACATGGACGTGGATGATAAAATACGCCCCAGAAAATACCAAAGTATAAACAATCTCAGATAAAAATGAGATTGTGATATTTTCCCTTACCTTAGATCTGATTTGCTTCGTAAGTGTCCGAACCTCCTGTATAATGATTTAAATAATGTTATTGAATTATTACAGAATCATAAATATTGTTATGATATCATATATGGTCATATTATTAGCTTCTTATAAGTAATGTTTCATTACTACTTGTTATTCGGGTGTTTATTACTTTTAGTTCTTATGCGAGTTTTGTCAAAGAAATTATTATTCTTCTCTATAGGTTATAGATACCTCATTTCCAGAATGGTATTAGTGTAATATATATCATATTCATTCATTAAATTCAATTATATAAACATTATTCAATGAAGATCATGTAGAACGAGTAGCATCACATCGTGGAGACGGTATTCCGTAGGTACGCACGAGCGAGGATATCATTCCCATGATCGTGGAATTGTATTGGAGTGTATGTATAATATTTCAGAATCAATATCACTTTACAATAATCATATTTAGTTATTATTTACACCATTATACCCATCCAAGTAAGTTGGTGGAGGAAAATAGATTACAAGACGGCGTGGAGACAGTATTCCGTACGTACGCACACGTGGTGATTTCATTTTCCGTAGGATGGATAGATGGTGAAATAGGGTTGTTTAATACATATAATGACCTATCATTATATGAGTGATACTGATTTTATTACTTCATAATGAAACAACTAAATAAGAAGAAGTGGAAGAAGAAATAAATATGAAAGAATCGGTAACGGACATTACCTCTTCTTTGAAGCGCTTCTTTGAGACATCCTTTTAGGGAACTAAAATTGGTCTTTGAAGAAGACCAGGACCTCTAGGATGTCTCTAGGGAAGTGGAGACGAGATATTGTCATGGGTTGGCCGAGCTTGAAGGCTCCAAGTGGTGTGAGGAAGAGAGGGAGGAGGTTCTATTTTATAAGGTAGGAGAGGGGCATCATTGGAATAACTAAAACTTTTATTTTATTATAAAGTCAAATTACGTTTTTAATAGCTCCAAAATTGATATATTTTTAAGATAAGTTGTGGATGGGTAGAAATCCTATCATCCAATATAAGTTAGACAAGTTTAGGTCATTATATTAACCTTACCTTTTTGTTTTAACTCTTAGTTAATTAGATTGACATTTACCATGTCACTTTGTATTTTTATATTATATAGTTAATAAACATACCATATACATCCAACCGACCCCAAGTGGTCCATTAATGATACACCTATCATGATATAAGTATCTTTGACTAACCTTACATTTTTAGGAATAAAATAACAATCAATAATAAAATATTTGTTTTAAAAACTATTTTATGTCAATTTTGACACTATTTAGTAATTGATTTTTTTTGAAAATCATAACAGAATGATTAGTTTGAAAAAAGTTAAATAAATAAATACTAACATGTCATATTAACCTATAAAATTAGTGGATTTCATAAAAATTCTCAAATTACATTTATTTGGGTATTTATAACATCAATTATGACAATATTTCATTAATAAGATAATTACTGCATCATCATTGTGTCATAAATAAATTATATTATTTAATGCCTCAAAATTAAAAATAAAATAACATTATGTAGGAAATTGTGTTATCTTTCTAATGAATATTTATAATCTATTTTAACTTATGTATATCCCTATATTAAAAAATATTTACTTATTAAACATTGATTTAACTATTTTAACCCTTCTTTAAATAAATTAATAATAAATGCCCTAATCTAATCCATGTGGGCCTAAACGGTCATATTTTATTCCTAATGTTGTTTTTGGTCGAATTACACTTATCTAATAGAATTAGGAAGTGTGTTAGGATAATAATAATATCATTTTTACCCTTAATTACCCTATTTACTTTTAACCGTGGTAAATAAAAGTAAAAAGATACTATTCACCAAAATTTATTTTCTTCTCATTGAACCACATTTTACTTACTAACATCAACCGTGTCTCTCGGATTTTTAAAATTCCACTCACAGAAGTGGTAAAATTATGTTTTATGAAAATTCAGTTTTTTTAACTACCACTTACTGGTTTCACTATTCTTCAAAAAATGAAAGTTTCCAGAAAAATATAGAAAATTAGGCCTAAGATATATTTGATATTATGAATTCAAAAATAATGTCTATTTTACCAAATTCAAAACACATCAGTTGCCTTAATTTATTTGAAAATTAATTCTCGTCATCAAAACAAATAGCGTGTTTTTGAGATATAATAACTATCAAAAAATTGATACTTGTTTATATTTGGTTTAAATGTGAAATTACATTCAATGACCAAAATTGTATTAAATGGTAAAAATATATTATAAATATACTTTAAAACCACTCAAATTAATAATTTATCACTATTAATTATTTCTATTAAAAAAGTTGTTTTAAATTAAAATTTAGTAATTTTCACTATTCATCAGAATATGAAAGTTATCCAAAAAGTACCAAAATATCACCCTAAGCTAATTTCGATATTCCGAATCCAAAAATGAAATCCATTTTGAATAATAAAATGTAAAAAATTTCAAAAAGTGGTTATTACTATTCGTAACGGCTAGTTTTAATAATATTTTAATAGCATACCGTTGTTTTGTGAAACTCGGTATTGCGTACGACGCAAGCTATTGAGGAAGACTGTGATTGCGTGTAAAGAAAGCCAAGATAATGTTGTGTGTAGTGAATGATTCCTTTGATGATTTATATAACATAAAAACAAAATATTTCTCATAAAAGTCTTGGGTGTTACAAATTTTCCATGTTCTGATCTTGAAAAACATATGGTGTGCAAGTTTCCAATTCATCCAGTACATGGCGCGGAAGTATCTTTGCCAAAGACACTTTTCTCTATTTGTCGATTTTCATGCTCGAAAATTTGGCAAACACTGGGAAATGGCGCTACCTTCAATACTGTTGTCTGCTTGAACTATATGATCTCTTTGCGGGTACACATTCTGAACTTCCACTGCTAATTGACAACAAACAAAAACCATACTCCAAATCATGCATAGATGATCATGGTTCAAACATGGATATCAACCAATATAAAAGGCCTTGTATAGGATGAAAAATTTGGATCTAGATGAATTAATGAAATAACTCCAAGATCTTTTGAGGAAGTGGTTTATTCGACCATGTGTGTCTCCTTGAGGAGCACCTATTCTAATTGTGAAGAATAAGGACAGATCTATGTGGCTATGCGTTGATTATAGAGAGCTGGACAGAATCATAGTAAATAAAAAATACCCTCTTCCTAGAATTAATGACTATTTGAGCATCTTCGTGGGGCTCAATTCTTCTATAATATTGATCTTCGATCTGGTTATCATCAATTGAGGGTGAAGACAGAAGATATTGCAAAAAACTACCTTCTGATCAAGATATAGGCATTACGAGTTTGTTGTTATGCCTTTTGGACTGACTAATTCTCCTGCTATTTTTATGGATTTGATTAATAGTCTTCAATGACTACCTTGATAACGTTGTGGTAGATTTTATTGATGGTATTCTGGTATATTCCAAAAGTCGTGAGGAGCATGAGTATCATCAAAGGGTTATTTTTCAATCTCTACAGAATGATAGACTTTTTTGGAAAGTTCAGTAAATGTGAATTCTGTTTACAACAAGTTTCTTTCTTGGGGCACATTGTAACCAATGAAGGAATCAAATTTGACCTTTCAAAGACAAAAGTTCTAGAGGAGTGGCCTCAACCTACAACAATAAATGAGTTTTGAAGTTTCCTTCGATTGACAGGATATTATAGGAGGTTTGTGAAAAACTTTTCATGAAATTCTAATCCATTAACCACATTAACTCAAAAAGGGGTCATGTTCATCTAGACATTGGTGTGTGAGGAATTTTTCAAAGACGTGAAGAAGAGAATGGTTACTACACCTATGTTAACTATGCCCTCAAGTGGACAAGGATTTTTTATTTTTAGCATTGCATCTCTGAAAGGGAAGGGGTGGGTCCCCATGAAAAATGAAAAGGTCATTGCTTATGCATCTCGACAGTTGAAGAATCATGAGAAGAACTATACTACGCAAGATCTGCAACAAGCTGTAGTCTTTATTTCTCTAAATATATAGAGGAACTATTTTTATGGGGTGAAATGTGATATATACACAGACCATCAAAGTTTGAAGTATATTTTCACACAAAAGAAATTCAAAATGAGACAAAGGAGATGGTTGGAACTCCTTAAAGACTATGATTGTTCAATTCATTATCATCCTAGAAGAGTAAACAATGTCGCTAATGCATTAAGCAGGAAAGACCCAGTTGTTATTTACATGACGAGGATTCAAAAAGAACCTTTGATCACAGACCTAGTAAAGCTGGTCATGGGAATTATAAGGTAAGGGACATTATCAACCCTAACCAAAATGATTTCTCATCTGTAATTAATAGAGATGATCAAGAAGGATCAAAATGAAGATACTTTGTTAGAGAAGAAGTTTAATTTTGTGAAGGATGGGATGTTTCCTGAGTTCAATACTAATCAAGAAGGTGTACTGGAATTTTGTACAAGACTATGTCTTCCATCTATTCTGAAAATAAAGAAGGAGATGATGGATGAATCTCATAGCTCTACTTTCTCTATACATCCTGGTATCACGAAAATGTATAGGGACCTTCGTGATCATTATTGGTGGGACAATATGATAAAGGAGATTTCATATTACACTTCAAGGTGCCTAGTATGTCAGCAAGTGAAGGCAGAGCGACAGCTTCCTAAATCAGTATTGCAACCACTACCCATACCAGCATGGAAGAGGGACAATATCACTATGGACTTCGTCACTGGTCTCCAGAGAACTTCAAAAGGAAATAATATGATATGGGTTATTGTAGAGAATCTCACCACGACTTCCCATTTTATCTCCATTCGGGAAGATTTCTCTTTTGATCAATGTGCCATGATTTTCGTGAAGGAAGTGGTAAGGCTACGTGGAGTTCCACTTTCTATCGTATCTGATCGTGATCCAAGGTTCACATCTAAAAAATGGAGATGTCTTCAACAAGCTCTAAGAACTGAATTGAATATCAGTACGACCTATCACCCCCAAACTGATGGCCAATATAAAAGGACTATTCAAACACTCGAAGACATGATGAGAAAATTCTCAATGGAATTTAAAGGTGGATAGGATCGACATCTCTCTTTAGATGAGTTCTCTTACAACAACTACATCCACTCGAGCATTAAAATGGAACCATATGATGCTCTATATGGGAAGAGATGTAGAAATATAACTTGTTGGGATGAATCTTGTGAGAAAATGATTCTTGGGACTGATCTTGTGAAAGAGATGATAGAAAATGTCCATGCCATCCAAAAACAACATAAGGCTGCTCAGAGTCTGCAAAAGTGATATGCCAACAAATGTCAAAGGGACATGGATTTTGAATTTGGTGACAAAGTCATTCTTTAGATTTCACCTTTTAAGAGAGTCATGATGTTTGGGAAGAAATGGATGCTCAAACCTAGGTATATTGGCCCCTATGAAATCCTTGATCATGTGGGAGCAGTGGCATATCAGCTTGCACTTCCTCCAAATCTCACCCAATTTCATGATGTCTTCCATGTATCCCTCCTGAGGAAGTACATACCTGACCCTTCACTTGAACTAAATCCAGAGGTGGTACAATTGGAACATGACCTCTCCTATGAGGAGCAGCCGGTGGATATCATGGATTGTAGAGAAAAGATTATATACAACAAGACTACACACCTTGTTAAGGTGTTTTGGAGGAAACACAAATGTTAAGAAGCCACATTGGAACCGGAAGAGTCCATGAGATAGAAGTACCCACACATTTTCCCATCAGAGGGTATGAGATAAAATTTCGGGGAAAAAATTTCTTTAGGGGGGAAGAATGTAACGACCAGAAATTTTTTAATTATATTTGTTTCCTAATTTTGGGGGTATAATTAAAAGGAGACTTTTGGGTTTCAACTTCTATATGACCGTTGGTCAATATGACCATTGGAGACTATAATCATAACGTTGTGCTTTTATAAATATGGTTATCTTGGTTAATACATAAAGATGATTGAATGGCCTCGTCCAGTAGAATCGATCCATATGAAGCCCATCTGTCAAGGCTTGGGAAGGAGGTGGCATCACTGGGATTTTCTCTGGACCAATCCCAAGCCTAACTTCAAGGTATAAATCCTAAATAGAATTGCCTAAGGGAGAAGTTCGAGTTGATAGAAATCACCACTCAGGCAATGTTGTCCAATCCACCCCATTATTCTATCACCATAGCACACTTAACACTAATGTCCTTCGCTGGTGTAATAACGGGCTCTATAACGAGACCTTATCTACTTTGTATAATCTTTCTATATAAATAAAATTTTTATTTCTTCTTATGGAAAATTTAGTGAAGTTCGAATATCCGGATAAATAGAGAATGTGTATTATTTAGGAAAAAAGGGTAAATTATTTTTTTATTACTTAAATAATTAATAATGTGAAATGATTTTCAAAAAATGGTCTTCTACAGTTGTAATCAGTGAGAAATTTAAAGTCTAATATGATCAAGTTGGCTTTAGTAAATAGTCAAGTAGGAATAGTAACATACCCATATGAATAGTAATGAATATTGATTTGACCAAAAATACAGAAAATTCACCCATGAATGTATAAATACTTTTTAGACATCTTAAAAGTGAAAAAATGATCGTAGTTTATGTTTTGGTATTTTTGTATGTCATAAATATTTTATTTAAATTTTTATAATTAATTTAATAATTTAAAATGGAAATGTATCATCATAAAATTTAATCATAAATTTTTACTTTATTTTTTTATGGTTATACTATAAGTTTATGGGACCTTGATTACTTTTTTAAGGTGTTACAAATGAGTTATAGTTTTAAAGTTGTAATTTGGTAATAAATAATGATTTTATTTAAAAATTACATTAAAAATATTTATAAAATTATTTTCATGAAATTGGAATCTTTTTTAATTTCAGAGCATTGATATTAGGTTAAGGTGAATTTTTGGGTTTTTTCTAAAATAGTTGAATTTTCAGTGAATAGTAAAATTGCAGTTTTGAGTTTCGGGTGTTTAATGTCATCATTAATGATGTAAGGTTTTTGGTAAAATTATAAATAGTGATATTTTTTATGAGGTGTTTCAAGTGGCCAATAACATGGGAAAATACCATGGGCAATCCCATGGTTTTTTCAATACCACCGATGAGGTGTCCCTTGAAATTATTAAGTTATTCACTCACTTTCCCTATAAAAACCAAGCCATTTCCCTCATTAATTTAATTCCAAAATAATACTCTACAATTTTATGGTCTCCATACTTCCTAGGGAGTCCTCCCGAGGTACCCTCGATCCTCCCAATGTCCCGATCTTCATGAATTCGAAGTTACTCTTCAAGGTAAACGATCCTTTCACCCTCCTCTTTTAAGTCATGAATTAACTTATGTTGTGTCTTCCAGTTTCCATATATTTATGTTAAGGGTATTTTATTATATGTTCTCATTAATATACATTTCATGTATAAATGTTTATAGAACCTTTCATCTCTTATCAATTTGTTTTATGAATTTTTAAATGACGTCGTTAGGTTCCAGAATTCCTCGTAAAAGAAATCACATCTTCTCTTTGCTTTCAAGTTTCCTTTTCTTGTGGTATGTAATTAAAATATCCATACAATGTTATTATATCCATATTATTTTGTATTTATATTTTAATATAACTTATTTATGAGTGGATTACCCTTGTACCCTCTCATTTTATTTTTTTTCTAAAACCATGTTATATAGCAGTTATGCTGCAGAAATTTTGTCTCAAATTGTCTATCTCTTTATCTCAGGAAATTATCTTGTTTATTTATCTAAATACCCAGAAATATTTTATTTATATGGGTGTTCATAAATATATAAAAAATATATATTTTATTATGGAATGGACATACATATAACCCACACTCCTTTTCAATGGGTTATAAATGATATTATGATCTTATTTTTAAGCACTTTTAAAACGTCATGATTTTAAAATGAACCCATTTATTTTATTACATATGGGTAATTTATGAAATGTTTAATTATGATATATGTGGATCACATGAAAGTAAATAAATATTAATGGTTTTCTATGGTAGTGTTCTAATGTATTGGGTAAATAATTAATCTCTACAGATGAAAAGTTTCACGATACAATGGTGAATAATCGTGGTAATTTTCCTGACACCTTGGGGATGGACCTTGGTGATATGCTAAGGAATGTCTAAATGAAATTTTTCATCCACATATTCAAGTTATGTTTCATGTTATTTTCATTATTATATCCCTATACTTCTATTCCTCGTGTCTTTATGTTTTCATTCATGTTCTTATTGTTAACACATGTAAACTGATTCCCGTGTTTACCCTTATTGGGTCGTCTGCTCACCATTTCCTTTAAATGTGTGTCTCCAGGTTATGAGATGACGTAATTTTACTTAGGATAAACTTTTGATTAATCCATAAAACTGGATTAGAAGAATGTTTTATGTTATTTTTCATGTATTATGTTCCATATTTCAAAGACACTAAACTTTAAAGAACCCCAGTTTGTAAAATGAAATGAAAAGTTGTGTAATAAAAAGGTGGGATGCCGTAACCCATAGAATTGTTTATCACACTGTTAAACACTATCAAATGATTGATCCTATATAAAATATATATGGAATCAATTCCACATCATTATTATCATAATATACCGGTGCAATAAATAATCATCCACTATTTTTCAATGACATATGATCCCAATCATACCATCTATCATATAGTATCATCCAAATCAAAGGTTGGTTCATAAGAATCCTAGTAAATCATGTCAATTTCATGACCTACATATGATTCCTCATTACATTGGAAAGTAACATTGCATATAAAAATAAAATAAAAACCTACCATAGGGTGTGAATGCACATATCTCAATTATATAATTCAAACCCACTATGTATCAAATCATCTATATATTTTCTATGGTGTCACCAAATACAATATACAATCATTCCAAATTCATCAATCCAGTTATGGTCAGAAGGCATAAATAAGCATCTTGTGCCCCTGTGATTAATGGACCCAATCAGATCTAAGTTTCCACAATGAGTTATATGGGTGAATATTTTATAATATAATTTATAATTTATTTATTGAAAAATAATATTCAACTATTGATATAAAGTTATAAATATATAAAAAATAACCAAAAAATTACATTCTATAGGAACACATTATATTACAATGTTTACTATTCAGAAAGAGTATAATGTCTTGGAATAGATGAAAAATAATCCAATACCATAGAATATATTATCAAAAATTCCTTTTTTTGGTTAAAACATATAGGGAATACCCTTTCAATTTCATTTAAGTATAACCAAAATATCACTACATTTTATTATATCATTTATAAATATATATAAAATAATTCATAATATATTACCGAAACTGAATCAAACCGGCTTATAATTTAGTCACTATAATGCTTATATTTTTTTATATTTTTTTCGTAGTAAAAAATAATCCTTAAATATTATTTTAGTAGTAGGATATTAAATCCATTTTTCTTTTTTTTAATAAACTAATTACATTCACATTTAATCTAATTTATTTTTCCATTTTTTCATCTATATATTCCATCTATAAAAGTCTATACATGGCCTTTTGATAATCGATAAAATACTCATTCACATTTTTCGTCTAATTCATCATTTCTACAAAGACCATTTACTGATATTTGTCCATTCACTCTGATCAAAATGACAATATTTTTCCATCATATTATTATTTAATTTATTGATTCCCTTGTAGGAAACATCATGCTTATTCATTGGATTTTAGATGTTCATCTAGTAACAAAAAAAATAAACTAATCACACCATACTTCGTCATTTTACCAAACTAATAGTAAAAATCTATTTAAATTACATTAATCCTTTTAAGATATTTTTGATAAGGAGAAATGATAGAATTTCAGTTTTCCTTTTCCGCATAATTAGATCTTTATATTCATCTCTCCAACTTTGTAAATCTAATATAGCTTATTGTCAAAGATTCTTGAGAATAATTGATTATTTTGAAAAACCTGAGCGACCAAATCCTTAGATATGAAAACTTAAAGTTCATTAATTCAAAAATATTATAATTTCAGGATATTTTTTTGATTATAAAACATCACAACATCCTCGCATTTTATATCATTACAAAAATACAACATATTAAAATATTGAATTTTCAAATACATATACCACAAATAGTTCATCTAATGTATATTTGTATAAATCAGTTGTCTGGTAAATGTCTATATGATTTTTCATGTACAAACTATATAATTAATTCTCAAAATACATTAAAAATATCATTTCATCAAAAAAGTAGCATCATAAATCAATGTGGGATTTCTCTATCCACCAACCTTTTGATTACCATCAATATTGAAAAATTGAATCCTATAATTATGAACCATATACATCATAAAAAACTGAAACGTGTTTCTATGATAGTAATAATATAAATTAAAATATATTTTTAATTATTGGATGGTACAAAAGTCTAATTCGTAAACAAAAAAAGAAATATCCATATGGTCTAAAGTGGTGAGTAATGAGGTAATACCCATGAATGATGATGTTTCATTCATGTTTAAGAGAACCCAAACTTGTATAAATAATCAATGATTCATCTAACCTTCTCCCGTGAGATAGTGCATCAGCTGGATCATTTAATTCTCTCGAAATATGGTTGAAAATTCCCACTTGATTTGTCTCTATTGAAGAGATTTAAATGATATATATCAAATACCATGAATGGAATAATTTCCCATTAAGAGTACAAAACGGTACCCTAGAGTCCAAATTGACGTAAAAAACTCCAGACTATACATCTTCCGTAGCATGATCCCAGTTTGCAGTGCTCTCAACACCACATTCATGGAGTTCCCTGGACTGTAAAAAGAAATGCAAGAAATGAGAACTGAACCTCATGAATATATGAGAAGACCTCCCCCTCCCATATTCCCATTCATAAAGTGGACATCGACATTTAGTTTTATTCTGTATTTGGGGGAGAACTATCTTACCAATAGACCATGAAAATTCAGTCCAATGATACGTTGGTTTAGATATCTTCAAAGCATGTTTGTCTTGTAAGATCCTTTAATAATCAAAACCCAGTAATTTAACAGTTCTTTATTTCTCATATGTACGTATGAAATATACTATTTTTTACCCACCCTCATATGGTCCCACACATCCCAGAACATCCACCTATTTTAGTGAAAATAATGTTACAAATCATGATCGCCATTTTCTTATGTTATGAATTGTTAAACTACTTGATGATAATGTCATTAATGGAGAAATCCTCACGGTTGGAGCACCCACGATGACCCATAGATGTCTAGTGACTATTAAACCATTCTCACATGACTAATAGACTTTAGACTTACTCAATATATTGTCTATAATAATAGAATCAATGTGATTCCATTTAAATTACCTTCATTTGAACATTATCATCTTTTGATATTGACTAATTTCTAACCCTCACGACATCAATGTTCACTATCATGGCAGTCACCTTTCTTTATAATTTAGTATCCCACTCATCAGGAATATAATTTTAATTTACCACCAATCTAATAATAGGTCAATTAAATTTTCCCGAACTCACACTCATGAAGCATCATAAATCTGATTCTTCATTTGTAGTAATGCCATTGTTGAAATCCATCTTATTTTAGCTAGGTATTTTCTCCATCATAAGGGGACAAATACTTGCCTCTTTGAAGGATATATAAACTACCCAACATCATATTAAATAAATCTTCTCTCTATCATAGTTTCCCTTCAATAAATTAATATATCCTCTCACTACATTTCATCAAGTTACACCATGAAGAAAATCCAGGTGCTTAAGAAAAAAAATTCTAGTTTGGTAGGTCTAGATAATCAGTTCACCTAATCATCCGAATGATCACCATATCAGTTCATGATAATTTTGTACCATAAAGAATCCCCCCTCAATAAAGTCTCATAAAATCCATGCATGCATTGCATGCATATATTTTATCACATCCCGTAAATTGAGAACTCCCACGTGAACCATTTTTTACATGACATTTGAAAATGCATCTCGGTAACGGTCCATATGATTAGAAAAAATAAATATGTTTTTATAAACACTCTTCATTTTATTAATGGTACCTTCAAGAGGATTAATTGTAGAGGTAATATGAATTTAAATGAATGTTATGAAGCTATTGATCAAGGTGACACATCATCTGAAAGATACTTTTTATTGTTCTAGTTAAAAATCATCCAAATAAATATTTTAATGGTATCATCGAATAGGTTTCCCTTGATTAACACATTGGATATCAGTGACCTCAGATAAATAATTGGTAGAGGATTCCATTAAATCCACGAATATATTCTATATTCATGCCTCTTCATCCTGAGAATTTGTTTGATATAAATATACTTCTCTACCTTGAGTAATTATTTTTTCCACATAATTCACCATAAACTGAAATATCACTAATGAAGTTATGTATCGATATCTTCCTTACATTAATGAAAATAAAAATATCATACAAAAACATGAGGTGCGATATGATATCATCCCTAGATTGATAATGATATGGAATGATACTTATGTCACCCATAAAAATATGATGATTTCTTGAATGGGAATCCTATTTCGAAATGAGGTTGTTGGGAGTCACATGATATCCTTTTTTCACTCCCCATGAACTTATGATGATGATGAACCCCTTTCCTATAAGTAAGATGGAGTTCCATGGAGATGAGTAACACCAGAAACATATGTCACTTAACCCTTTATAAAATTTCAATTTCCTCAGAGCTTGGATAATGAAATAATATTCCAATTTACCATAGGAATTTTTCATGTCCTCTTAGATAATGAATTGGAGTTTATTGATCTTTTTTTTGATTTCTTCCACCATTTATTTGGATATTCCAATTTTCCCCTAGATATTTCAGCATATCAGAAAACCATGTTTCTGTTGAGAAAAAATTCACGGAATCACTTCAATAAATCTTCTTGTAAGAAGAATTCCATGAATTTTATAAGAGACTTTTCAAAAGAAGATATGTAGATAATTTTTTTTATTTGATGGGTCCTTGTATATTTGGATAAGAATTGATGTAGAAGAGTATCTTATTTTGTAGAGATCACCACCACAAAAAAATTAAGAACTTATTCAATAACATAATCCCCCACCAAGTCCCAACCATTGAGATAGAAATAGACCAGAATTCCATATGGTACTAGATTGCTTTCTAGAGACATCTTGTGAACTGTTCATCTAATATCCTCTACATTAGGCATATTTATTATAGTTTCATTATCAAATCCTACATCAATCATTGATAAACACACCATAAAATTTATTTCATATTTAGTTATACTAGGTTCACAATCTCTGTCAAGAGTATCTCCCTCCATAATCCTTTAAAAATGTTCAAGAACCAAACTTCCTTACACATTCACATCAGAAGATTACGTCGGATTATCAATCCTGAGATTGATTTTCATATATTTCTTTCACTTTAAGAATGACTATAAAAACTAAATTTTTACATTCTCCATATTTAATACATTTAATTCAATAACATTTCTTATAATACATTTTGATATAAAAAAGTGTATCATAATAAATTTATTTTTGAAAATCATGATGCTTCCCTCATCCTAGATGTTTTGAAGTTCCTCTTCCAGGATATCAATATTTTCTTGTATGACCTCCAACTTATTATCCACATTTAGATTGTTAATAATCCTACCACTAATATCCTTCTTAATATTTCTTATCTACATTCTCAAATTGACCTAGGAACTCTCTAATTCTACATATTCATGAGTTCTTGACAATTTCATAAAACCATCTATCTGATGCTAATTGGTGGAGCATAGTAAAGGTTTATTATTAGTTACAACCTTTATCAACTACACCAGTTGTAGATCATGATTAGGTAGTGAATGATTCTATTGAAAAATGGATGTCTACAAGAAAGAGTCTAATCTATTCATATTAGAGAGGCATCTATCAAAATGGATACAAATATGACTTTTACCCTTGTAGTTGTTGCACCAAGTATATTTTCTCCCATTAAAACCAAAATCCAAGTTACCCATGTTTGTAAATAACAATTTAATGTCAGTAATATAATTATTATAGATTCTATGTCACCCTATATTTTCTTAAATATCATTGAGAGTGATGAAATCTCCTCCGATGATCCTAGGAAAGTTGTGTGAATCAATAGAGTCCTGAAAATCCAAAAGAACCAGTCTTCCATTCGTGTCGCCACTAGCGTAAATAAACTAAAATTTAACATCAATTCATTTGATAGTGATAATAATACTGAGACATTTTTCCATTACATTGATCCATTCCAATTTAATGTTTCTTTGACAGAAAATCTAGATGTGTCAATTATATGGTTAAGCATACAGGTCGCACCTATATCCCATATTATTTGATAAATATTTAATAGTGAACTGATATTTCATTCTTTTTAAAATTTAATTGATTGAATCTTGGTATTTAATAGTTTAAGAGGTAGTGAAGGAAAAATTTTGATGTTCCCCCAAGCATCGGTCATTCAAAATGATCAATGACTATATTAAAATAGAGTGTTTTTCCTTCTTACCAAATGTTTATATTTATGGGTTTTGTAAGATCTTACAGGATTCCTTCTACAAATAGTTAGTTATTGGACCACAAAAACCCATGTTTGATGAAAAATTATTCAGAGTGTTGATATTCTGCTTTAACGGGCCATCTGATACATTTAAAAGAGGTAATTCTATGGAAGAATGAGAAAAGAGAACATGGATATTCCCCCTCCGGGAAAATAGAAACAAGAATCATTATATGTGGTGATCTCCAGGATGAACATATCTATCTCACCACGCCTTATGATAACACATTACTCCAACGAATAAACTAATTAACCATATGATAATTATTATTTGGAAGAAAGGATTTTGCAAAGGATTCATGATAAAGGAGTGTGGAAATATAAAATCTATGGGAATGAGGTTAAATCACCTTGGAGTGGTTCAGCTGTAAGAAACTGCTGAAATTACATTGTCCGCAAAAATCAATTGGTGTCGCCTTCAATGTTGTCGTCTCGGACCTCTAGATAAAAGGGGGGAACCATTTGCGATTGACAAACACCAGAAAAAGGGCCTCAGGTAAAGTCAGATGATATGTGGGTAAAATGTTCTTGTCATACACTTTACTAGTCATTTCAGAAACATTATCATGTATACGACCATCATGATTTGAATTCAAAATTCCCAGCACATTCTCAACGATAGCCTCATCCGCCACCACTAATGATGACGATTGGTCTCTAAAAAACACCTAATCATCATGGTCACCATGAAAACCTTCATATTTGTTAATGGAGACCACTAAGTATGAAAAACAATCACCCAAACCCTGCAAAGGATCCTGGTCACCCTGGAATCGGTCCTCGCTTTCCACCTTCTATAGATCTCCACTGAATGGCCTTGAAAACGTAACCCCATAAAAACTATGGGCCCTTGAAAAACTAAACGCTTCCACCACAAGAATCCTTTAAACAGTATGATAAGAAATCATGATGGAAACAATCCATCAATATTCATGTTGACATAGATATGAGGGTTAGACATGCCTTTAAGATGCTTTGGTTTCTCATAAGAGAAAAGAATGTTCCCCAATTAATCTCCAACCACTGTAAGGAGAGAAGGATTTGGAAAAAGAAGATGATGGCCCAATAATTTGATCCAAACTAACTCTATGAAAGATTCACAACCACTCTGATACTCCTATTACAAAATGTAATGCATGATGCATCGAGGACTAAAATTCATATTCTCTCATCCACAATCATGCCCAAATTATCCTTTGTTGAAAACAAAATAATACAAAATGAATCCCTATAAAACTAAGAGATTTCTTATATATGAGGAAGACCCCATGAAGAAAGAAAAGTCCTAAAAAGGTCTGGGGTAGGATTATTTGTAACAATGAACTCCAGGATTAAGAGACTGTGAAATGTTTTAGCTTCCATAATCTCATTCTCCGATATATCGACCACTATTAATCCATCAACCTTTTCCATGCATCTACATGCCTACTAAATCACAGGAATACTAGGAATATGTCTGATTTTTGAAGAAGAGAGGCCGCCTGAAAAATATTCATTGAAATATTTGACCATGAGACATCAACATGAAGCGATCCAATAACATTTCATAAAGGAAAATCATCTATTAACGGAAAATATATGCACAATGTCAGAAGAATAACACCATCATCAAAAAAAGTAACATCCACAAGATCACAAACCACACCATCTCAATAGAATGATAGTAATTATACAAAATGATCATTCTATGGAATTTATCTACTTAAATTCCCATATATAATTCATTCATCAACAATGTCTAATATAATTTTCATGAATTCATTCATATAAAATGGCCCTTTGATCTACGATAATCTTCATATATTAAATAAATTTCATAAAAACCCAATCAATAAAAAAAAATTTTGGTGTATAATCCAATATTATGATTCATCAAATTAAAAACATCATATAAATGAAAATAATGAATCTACATAAAAATATATGTCAGTAATGACTGTCATAGTGATTCATCAAAAACACTCATCAATTCCAAAAGTCATTGCATTAAATTTATATAGATCTCCATTGAAGTAACATTATACACCAAAAACGTTTTGTTCATTTCATTCCAAACACTTGGATCATGATACATTTATAACTCATGATATTCGAATCATTCAAAATAAAATTTCATTAATTGATATGAATTTCAAGAAAAACAAAGTTTGGCGATTTGATAAACTGTAGAATAAAATTCACAACATTTCAGATTCAAATATTTATTTATAAGAAATAGTGTACAAGATTTAATTTTTCCAGAATTAATTTTCCATTTCCCAATAATTTTATCTCAAAAATAAACATTGATGATTAATGAAAAAATAAAACAAAATTAACATCTTTCATATTAATATCAAACATCATTGAAAAATCTTCCCTATATCATAGTACCAAAAATCTCACCCTTTGTATTTATTCCATAATATGATGGTAAATAAATAAAACATGGTATGTCATGAAATATAATAACTATCTAAAATAATAATCTTATTTGAGATAAATTTTGGTAGGATAAAAGAATATTTAGATAAATAATGCCTTTATTTCCAAAACTAGTTACGTATGAAACTATTTATCTACAATGCCTCTTCCACATGAAACATAAATCAATATTTTTTCTGATGTATTAAATTAATCAATATATTAAAATAATTTATAGTTACAAACATGAATAAATCATAGTTTCTAACTTTTTTAAACTCCCCTAAATCCACTCTCTCTAAAAATGATATCCACACACGTATAGATATATATATATGTTAAAAACAATTCCCACATTAAAACAAAATAACAAGAAGAGATTGAGAGTATATGTATGTCAAATACCATAACCTTGAATAGAGGGTGGTTTAAAAACTATTGTCAATATTTTTTTCTGAAATGTCTCCTTAGTCATTTTGTTTTGAAAATATCATGTATATTTTCTGTTATAGTAGAAAAATCTAGATTTAGTTCATTCTTATCCACATTAACATTGATGAAGTGATATTTTGTGTTAATATACTTTTAAATAGAATGATTGAATGAATTTGTAATGATATTTAGAGCACTATAATTTTCAAAATATATGATAGAGGGAAACTTCATATTAACAATATATTCATTGAGTTGTGTCTTCATCCATATAACTTATTGTATATATTTAGTGTATAATGAATATTCATATTTTACTATACTGTTGTTTATAAATTCTATTTCATTGTATTCCAAAAAACATATATATATCTCACCGATGTAAAATAATCCACTGTATGTGAATTTTTATATAGTGTTTCTTTAGGTTGAATTTTCATTTTTTCTCTCTTTTTTCTTAAATGGTTTTCGATAATAAAAAATTATAATTTTCAAACTAAAATTAATCTATATGAAAAAACAAATCAATATTTCCCCAATTATCATATTTCAATCCCAAATATATTATCTCATAAATATATATATATGAGATTTCATTTAACATATTTGAGTTTATATTCCATAGTTATTGTTCGGTATATGGAACAAAATGTAGCAACATACAAAATATCATTCCATAGGGATATTATATAAAATAAACACAAAACCTATATTTTAAACTCATTATTAACTACATTATTTCATTCCCCATATTTTTATTATTCACATCAAACATTGATGTGGAAACTAGTTTTATTATTCTGGACTAGATATTATTATAAATTACATTACATAGATCTATTATTATATGAAAATATATTTCTTGTTTGGTGCATTTTTTTATCTATGAATGTATTAAATTTCTGCCAATAATTAATTATACAAAATATTTTTCAAAACGACATTAATATTTTCCCATTTTTCTTCTACATTCCACATGAATATTTTATCAACAACATATATTATCATAGTGATTGAAACCAATTTATTTTCATTTATAAATACTTTCTTATTAATTTTATCTTAGGAAGTTAAATTTCTTCAATAAATTATCAAATTTAAAATACTATGCTCTTATATCATACACAACCACATTCAATCCGCTTTTCAACTTGGACAAAAAATCATGAACATTACCAAACATAAAGAAAAATAGTTGTTCAATATAAATAGAATTATAAATAAATCTATAATGAAAAAAATTATACCCTTAAGAACAAATTTATATCTCTATTTTTCTGAAATAGGGGTAACGATTTTGGTACTTTATCATCATTCATCTCGAGAAAATGTCTCATAAAAATAAACTCATTAAATTAATGGGTATCCATTTCAAAACAATATGTATTTACTTCATATAACAATAGATATTTCACAAACTAGTACATTGGATGATTTCAATAACAATAACGATAATTATAATTTTCGATCAAAAGTTTTCATACAATCTATACCAAACATATATTTCATCATTAAAAAATTCTGTTTTTATATGATGTGTATGGGGAAATAAATTCATGAAGAATTATATGATTTTTTAGATAAAATCTGAACTACAGAAGTTATATTCATTATAATTACTAGTTCAAATTTTCTATGTATAATATCTATATTATTTTTTCAATACTTATCCTGAATCTCTAAATCATATTTAGAACTTAAGATTTATGTTCCTGAAATATAATACATGTAATGCATGTAATTTCCTCAAATATATATATATTAATAAAATTAATTCTTATTATTTACTCTATGTTTATAAATATCTAAATAGATCAACTCCAATATATGGGTTTAATGTAACTCAAAATCCTTATGAATAGGGGTAGTAATCCTCCATTTCAGAAAAATAAAGAAACAATAATCTGTTCTTCTTTTCATATCATAAATATAATGAATATGTTCTCTTTTCATTATCTTTATAATATTCAAATGACATATATGACCCATCCATTTATGAAGAAGTATATTATCTTCCACCATTCATTGGGTTAATGAGTATTTTGAATAACAAAATTAAAATAATTTTTACTTTGTTTGTTATCCTTTTATACATGATTTCAATGTTATATACTATTTATAAAAAATTGTTTTGAAAAAAAGTTTTCCACATTTATTAAAGTGAAATGATACAAAAAAAAATTGTATCTTTCTACACATTAAAAAATTTGGGTTTATTTAGATTGTTCTTCATTCTATTCTCAATGACAACAAATCCAACACCATTAACATTGAGTGACTCAAAATTTCCATAATCCAATACACATTCACTAAAGTCAGTTGAATAATTATCAACATTAAATCTCCAATCAAATATAAAGATAACCTACTGTCCAAAATTATTGTACATTCTCCTTTTTCAACTTCAAGAGAAGTATCAACCACCAGTCTATTTTCATATCCTTTTTGTTATTTATTACAAGGATTCTAAGACATGTTGTATTATCTTAATTGTGATTGTATTATATCAATACATAATTTTACTAGATGTCCTATTCTCTCACATTATCCCCAAATCATTCCAAAGGATTGGAGTATATTTTCAATATTTAAACTAACATTCACATTTTTTCTCTTCTATGTGGTTTTAATTTAATGTAAACATTTCCTATAGCCTCTATGGGTTAATAGTATTTTCCATGATTAAACCATCACAAATATACTATATTCCTAACTCTTCTAAAATTAATGTAGTAATATTATAAATATTATCCCCTAATATAACAATCATAGTGTTTATAGATTATTTTTATATATTCTATCAACAGTATTTATTTTCACTTCAATAATTGTTTGAAAACAAATGTTTTGGAAACCTCTTGATATTTTATAATTCTTCTTATAAATATTTTTTTTCCTAAATAGAATATTTTTATGTTATAGAATTTTTTAAGATATTGTAACATTTGAATCATCTATTTTTTATTTATTATTTTTATCCTATTAATATATTTTTTATAACTCATTTTTCCTTACGAGCATTATATTTCTTCTAATCATCTATTAAAGACAATTATTATTGATTTGTAATAGGTTTGTTATCCATAAAACGTTAACCAACTTATATACTAGGTTTTTTGTAACTCCGTGATTAGATTTAATATGTTTTTATTTAAAAATATATAGAACAATATCATTCACTTTTAAATTTTCAAAATGATGGATGTTTATTTTGTGATTTTCCTCAACCAGCTTCTCAAGATTGTAAATCTAATATCTAAACATGAATTTTTCATTATCAAAACAATTTCGATTCTATATTGAATGTTTTTTTTCTCCATATTCTTTATCATAGTTTCAAGAATTCAATATTTTTCAGGACATTTTGAATAATATCTTTTTTTTAATCCATAATAATTAAATATTCTTCTTTATAATAACATTCATCATTGGTGAAATTTTCATCCTTATAATTTTAATTTGAATATTCATTGCAAAATAATTTTTAAAATTATCGACATATTATTGAATTTAATAATCATCACCCAAATTAGAATTGTTGCTTCGCTATTTATATTTAGTAAATTTATTATAAATTCCCTCAACATAAGAATTTTATTTTTATAAATTCTACTAAAATAATTTTCTCGATATTATGTCATGTTCATCACTTTCTTATTATTAAATTAAATATAGATAATTGGTAGCAATATACCCCATAACTACTAATTAATAAATGTATTAGTGGAAAAGAACATTTATTATTTCATGTTCTTATGATCAATTTTTTAATATAAAATAAATTAATATTTCACAAAATTTATGAAACCATATATGATTATTGATTCCAAACCACACGATGCTTCAAGAGATTTCATTGATTTATCTTTCATTTCTACTTCAACGCAAACATCTCAATAAAACATTATTTTTCATTCAAAAAAATTACCTCTATTTTAATATGTTATGATTGTTCAATGTAGATCATAATGTGATAAAATATCATGATATCTATCATCCAATTATGTATTTCTTCAAGATTGTTCTTACAAATAATTCATAATAACATTATAATTATAGTTTAATCTTACAGATTCTTACCCAGACGTCATATGGTGTTATCAATGTAACAAACTATTTTAAATAGTCACCATCAAATTCATAATCATCCAAATTAAAATATTTATAATTTTACCTCCATAATTATTTTATTAGTTTTTTAGTTTTTTATTTCCCTCATATATATTCATATGGTTTTATAATATTTCATTAGCTAACAAAACTTTTTTAACAATAAAACGCAAACTATTCGAAAATAATAAATGGAGAAAACCATTACCAAGACACAAAATTATAAACAAAACATGACTTCTATGATCAATGAGAGTGGGAAGGGTTGAAAAAACGTCATAAACACATTCTGTAAGTGAAAATGAATTTACATGGCTCAATAATAAGTACAAGTAACTAGTCAATAACATGATTAAAATTATGAACAACCACCAATATAGTATTAATAAAATATTTTTTGATTACAACAAGCATAAAATATGCTTACACATTCATTGAACAATTATGAAAAATATTGTTCATGTGATATTCAAACTAATAATCATTTATCAAATATTTTCTAAAAACATATTAAAACCATCAGAAACATGATTATTAAAATTTCAATTTTTAAATTTTATTGAAAACAAATTTTAATATTATTTACCATGAATTTAGAATAAAAATACATTTTGGAATTTTTTATAAAACTCAATTACTTTATTATTCATCTCATTTCTTTTTCCGATAATTTTTTCTAATTAGTACATAAGGAAAATTTAATATGTTTCAAAATTTTAATCGATAAAAAATTAATACAAATTATTCATATGATTCGACATGATATAAATGTTCTTTTATTGATATACATATTTATCCTCTATCCATTAATTATATATTTTTAACCAATTTTTTAGATATTCCATGGTTGGAAGCAACCTTCTCAACCTTTGGATTACATATGTTCTTCTGGTACCTCTGTATAAAACTAATAATTATTAACATTTACATTATCACACATGAACAATAATTACCAATTTACTATATAAGAAACAAATTTATAGAATTTGAGATTGATAAATTCTGGGATATATATTTTAATTTAATAATTATTAAAGACATGATATTAAAATCCCTCAATCTATAAAATATTAATAGAGGCTTCTCATGAATTATAGAGTATTCTAGAAAATTATCTTAAAATATTGAGACTATATCCCATAAAAGACTTCCTATAAAGAAAAGTTAGAATCATGGATTATCCATCCATGATATTAGGGAAATTAAAATATCATAACACTATCATAATTTTTTTTGTCTTTATAGAAAAAAATTTAAATAAGTTTTTGACTTGAAAATATTTTCCAATGATGGTTCATTTGGTGAAATTTTGTAAAAAATCATTCATCTATGGAATATTCTTCCAATTATACTATTTCAAACTATATACGAAAATCTCTTTAGTAATTCCAAAAACATCCTTCATCCAAGGAATTACATCTGAACAGATTATACCCAATATTTATTTTCTAACTTCTCTATAATGAAATTTAACCAAAAAATTCATTTAATCAAATTGGACCAAATTTATTATCAATAAATATTATGTGGCCTTATAATTAATACATTTTAAATAATTTTTTATGTAATTCAAATTAAAAAAATTTCTAGGGACTTAATTTGTTGTGTTTTTCTTATAGGCTTTGTCTCATGAAATTTCTAACAAAATTCCCTTTTATCTCCATCCATGTTGTTCTGCCCTCCAAAATTTAAAAAATAGTTTTTTTTCAAGAAAAATCATACCTTCATGTCATCTAAGATTAGTTATATATTAATAAAATTCACCATATAAATGAAAAAAAAAATATTTTCTTGTTATTAAAAAATGAAAGAAAAAAATTGTGTGCTTAAACAAAAACATTATCTCTTCTCAGATTTCCATATATCTTTTGAACATCCATGTGTATTTTTAGAATGAAATTTATACACCTAAAAATTTTCACATCATTTTATAATAAATTCAAGGATCATTTTTTTTTCTAACCAAACAATTTTTGAATATTCAATAATAGAAAAGAGTTTTTGAATTTCATATTTACTAAAATCATTATTTGATGTTGTTTTAATCAATATATAAATAATCAATAAATTTCATACCCAAATAATCGGTTTACTGGAATAGTCCATCTGACTAAAATTACCATGAAATGATACTGAGGAATATTATCTTTATCCTCATGTTGAATGAATTATTGAAATTATTGGGGATTTATGTTTTTACAACAATATACTAAAATTAATAATATCATTCATTCAAACATTAATCATCATCAAAACATATAATAATCATAGTCCCAACATAATTATCAATAATGTGTCCTTATTCCAAGAGATAAGTCATACTAGTGGGATAACCTTAAGGCCATTCCACTTCCAAGATATCATAGGCTGATGTGAACACATGGCTCAGTCATTAGTCCCATATAGTATAACAACCAATGTAGTCATGTCCCATTAATGGATGAATTCTAAAAAAAATTGTTAATGGGCCTATAAAATCATTTGTATTACTCATTAAAAATCAATTTCTTATACATATTGAGTTATGAAAAATATTAATCCATTGGTCCCTAGGCCATATACCACTAGGTAAAATATATCCTATACATTACAATCTATATACATGGAAATCATGGTTGTGATTTATAGCTAGTAGTCATGGATCCATCATGGACCTTGTTACCTTTTAAAATTTAATTAGGGGAATACAAATTTATTTAATAATAAAAATAATATAAATTGGTTCCAATCGAAATTAGTGGGACCAAACATACCACATGATCATATAAAAATTAATAATACCAGGGGTATAAGAATATGGAAAACCAAAATAATTATAAAGTGAATCCCCTTTCCAAAGAAGCTTGAATTTTCTCACCAAGGATCACCTTGCATGTCTACATATCATCCAAAATATTTGAGGCCATTTCCACAATACCATAGCAATAAATTAATAATTTAAATTATAATTATAATTATTTAATTAAATAAAAAAATTTCCCATACTTTATTATTAATTAGAAATTTTGATAAAACTATAGAAACTCATCAGTTGATATTGTTGAATGGGATGTACAAAAAAAAATTCATCATTAACCATTGACATAACATATTGATATATAAAATAAAATTAATAACAAAGGATAATTAATGAAAAATAATTTTATTAAATTTCATGATAATAAAATATATAAAATATGAGAAAATAGGTACGTAATTGGAATAAAATTCTTCCATATGAAGCCACTATAACTATATGCCCCCAATTCATGCAATGAAAAATCCCCATTGAGATATACCAAATGAATGTAAATTTAAATTTAAATTGATCCATGAATCTATTGAAAATCATTTTCAAGAATTAACTCTATCAAAATAGTGTGATTTAGTGAAAGAAATAATCACAAAATTCCCATTACGCATGCCACATGAATGATGTATGAGGAATGTAAGATTCATTGATGCTTCTGTGGAATTGAAACCAAATTACTAAATATGGAAATTGAAAATATATTGTAGAATATGAGGATATCAAATGAGTTTTTATGAGTGAGTAATACACCTCAAATCAACAATAATAGAGCATCAAGTGGAACACCAATGCAATGAGGAGACATGTGATAAAGTGGGATCTGACCACTTGTAAAATCACAGGTAAATAAAGAATAAAACATTTTCATATTTATTAATATTTACGAATTAAAAATTAATTTTACTTTAAAGGGGTTACTATGTTCGATAGCGTGCCCGATACACAACAAAGAGTTTCTTTGAAATCTAACAGTGCACACTAGTAATAAAATAATATTATTATAAATGGTAGTTAACAGGTAGTCGTTGTATTGGAAGGAATGAATAGAAATAACTAAAATATGATTATATATGTTTGTTAAATGTTTTTATATTTATCCAATAAAGGATAAAGGCTTAAAATACGAAAAGAATTCAAATTTAGGCATATATACTCTTATTTTCACTAAAGGCCCACTTATCGCCTTTTGATGGAGAACCGTCATTAAATATAGTTTTGGTCACTATTATACATATTATTGGAAAAAATAAAATTCTTCTATAGAATTGGGTCATAAAAATTTACTTTGTGTGAATTTTTGGTATTTTTCTGATAAAGTTCATTTATAGTGAAAAATGTTGTATTTTATTTCAAAACCTCTTTTTAATATAATTTATTTATATGATTAGATTATATTTTGAATTGGTTTGAAAGTTAAATTAGAATATATTTTTACCATTTAATCCAATAGTGGTCGTTGGAATTAATTTCACTTTGAAATTGGACTTAAATTAGTGTCAATCTTTTGATATATATTATTTCATAAAAACACGATATTTGCTCTGACAGTGGGAATTAATTATTAAATTATATAATGAAACTTATATGTTTTGAAAATTTTAAAATATAAATCATTTTTGAATTTGGAATATCAAATATAGCTTAGGGTGAAGTTTTGGTATTTTTCTAAAAAACTTCAATTTTTGATGAATAGTGAAACCACTAAGTTGTACTTAAATAACTGAATTTTCATTTAAATGAAATTTTACCACCTATGTGTTTTGAATTTCAAAAAATCCGATATAAATGTTTATCATTAAGAAGTAAAATTTGGTTCAATGGAATTAAAATAATTTTTGGATTATAGTAACTTTTATGTTTTTAATCGCGATTAGAGGTAATTAGTGTAATTTAAGGAAAAAATAATGTTTTAATAATACAAAATGACCTAGACACATGTCCTACCCTTATTGGATGTGTCATGGCCGACCAATAAAATCCATGGGCCAACTTGGGGACCCCATGGATCCACATTGGTAGAAAAATTACATTAATAACTTTTTATTTAAAGATAAAATAAAAATGTCACAAAAATGTGTTGTTTTACTAAAACAATTTTCACATGAGGTTATACAAGACATAATTTTTACTATAAATATTAATTGGAAAGGAAAAAAGATTTAATAAATCATGATTTTTTTTTATAATTTTTAGAAATTAAATAAATTAAATTATTTATGACACCATGATGATGCAGCGATTACCTCATTACATAACGATTTAAATAAAATGAAAATATAATGTAAAATCTAAGACCTACACTTGTCAAAACACTATTGTATGGGTGGATTTCGAACTAAAATCACCTTATCATTGAAATATATAATTTTTCGACCTTTAAAAACTGAAACAAATTTTATAATAAAGTAACATTTTATAACATTCCAAGAGTGTCCCTCCTCTCCTATTATATAAGGCCCCCACCTCTACCACCTTAGACACACCTATCAAGCCTTTGGCTCGGCCACAACCTGCCCATTTTGTCTCTCCACATCCCTCTCTTACTCCTATATCCTCACATTAGGCAGAAGTCTTTTCAAGGAACCATTTGAGATCAAATCAATAAGAGTTACCCGATTTAAAGGTACTGTCTTCTATTGTGTTCTTATTTTTATTTTTCTTATCCAACCCCCTAAACACTTTTTATTCCTTTATTTTGTAACAAAACCAGTATCTTCAATATACTAGGATGTTGTTATGGGATGTATTCGAGCTACACATACACTCACCTCCGTCTAATGGTTAAAGAACATATTGTTTCTGTGGTTGGCGAATTTCTGCCTCACGAAACGATGATTGTTCAATATTCTTTTAACACATTTAATGGTGTCCATTAAGATATAACACTATTTATAGATAATATATATATATTATTTATGTTTTATTTATTCTTCTTTATTTTTAATTTTTGGTATACATTTATGGTTTCCATTATGGGTAAACACGATAATTTCATTTTAGGAAATGCAGACTACTGCCCCCCCAATGTGATTTGATTCTTTAATGCCATACATGGGATGTATAAAGGAAGGAGATAATGATATTATATATTATTTTATAATGAAATTATAATATACCCTTATATCATTATGATTTCACTTTATTAAATACGATATAGAAATGAAAGTAGGGTCCATGCGTACATACGGCCTACTGTCTCCATGAACGGTGCATTTCATTTCTCACCTCTAAATGTTATGTACTATTATAAATACATGAATATGCAGGATATATATGATATATATGATATTCAAATCATGAATATAATTCTGGATATAATGAACCTTTGACAACACGAACAACATGTACTTGTAAGAAGTCCACTTTCGACTTAAGAACCAAATATCCACAAAACCAACATTATTATCTTAAATGATTACATAACATTTATAACATGGAAATAATTTATATAAAAGGAATAATAAACTTGAAAAATGTTCTTAAGAAAGTAGAAATTAACTTTAGTTTATTATTCAGGAGATTAAAGAGCAATTGAGTCACGTCGGACATGAGGTAAGGGACTTTGTCTCAATCTCCTTTCATTGAGGCATATTTTGTTATAATACAAGGCTTTCCTTTATACGATGTATAAACACCTTTGATGTTTAATTTTATACAAAAGGAATCTTTTTCTACAAAGCGTTTTACTAAACAGAAAAAATGAATGTTTCTTTTAACATACGCTGTGACAATGACCTTTTTCGCCACCTTGAGTATTACTTGGTCTTTGGCTTCCTCAACAAGCCGTAATGTTTTTAAAATGAAATAAATACCATATACTCTTTTATGTATTTTCTTATTGAAAATGGTTTTTATAATGTATTTGTTATGTCAATATATTTATGTGATATATTGTGGTCAAAGTGTGGAAATTTTTTCTATCAATTATATTTGTTTTATGTCTTATGATTTTATAATGGTAATTGGACATTTGATGGGTGGTTATGTGATAAACCATATGACGGGTGGTGTCGTGAATACCAAGACGGGTGGTTACGTTATAACCTCTATTGCATTAGTTATGGAAGTCAGCCGTATGGCTATTCCATTAAGTGATATGTGTGGAAGTCGACCGGAAGGTTATCCCACTTAAGTATGTTTATGTCCCAAGTTACCTTTGTATGTTTTGTGTTCTTTATATGAGTTTTATAGGAATATTTTGGTTACAAAAGGGTAACTAATGATTTTTTTTCAATGAAGTGTATTTTCTTCTTTATAAAGGTGAAAATTATTACTTTGATAAAGTATTCTTGGTTTAATGGTTGCTTAGAAAAACTAATAGTTTTTCTTCTTTGTGTATCGCTTACTGAGATTTTTATGTTCACCCCATGTTTTTGAAATGTTTTTCACTGGACATTGTGTATAATAGGGTCATGGATGCGATCAAGGAATAGTCATGCTATCTAAAACATGGAACTATAAATGTTTCTTTTTAAGAGTTTTTATTTTATGGAAACTTATTAGAAGTGTCTACTTTGTAATCTTTTGAGCTGTAATAGATATGTCCTAATTCTCTATAACTCTAAACCTGAAAAGATCTTCAATGTGAATTATTCATTTAATTAAATATTAAGTAAGGTTTAAGGCCAGGACCTTATGGTTGGTATGTGAGGTTGGTTTAGACAACTTTAGGAGTTAGAAAATTATTAAATTATAAATTTATTTATTGTATGATTGAAATGATATAGCATTTAAATATTACCATGCTTCTTCGCCTAAGATATTTCTGTGTTCAGAATGGGTTTCCACAGAGGAAACAAGGAAGATATGTTGGGACGAAATCAGGAGGAATACAACCATCCAAATCAGCAACCTGAGATTGTCGAAATTGGAACTGAACAGTTTGTTGTAGTGATGGCACAGTTGAGTAAGGCTATAAATGGTGGTGGTACCCATGCACGAGATCATCTAGATCAACCGCAGAGGAACATGTCAGTGGTGGAACATTTCATGAGGCAACATCCCCCATCATTCAGAGGATCATCTGACCTTGTTCTAGCTGAAGGGTGGATTAAAGCACTGGAGAAGATTTTTGATGTCATGGGGTGTTCAGAACATCAAAAGGTTAGTCTTGCTATTTACCATTTTGAAGTTTAAGTTGATCAGTGGTGGTTGATGGTGAAAAATATCAGGGATAGTGATGAGATTGATGATCTTCACTGGGACGAATTCAAAGGTATGTTTCTTGAGAAATATTTTTCTAAGGTGGTTCGTCTTAGGATGGAAAAACAATTCCTAAAATTGAGGCAGGAGGATGACTCAGTGGCTGCTTATGAAGAAAAGTTCACTCGACTGGCATGGTATGCTCCAAATTTAATACGAGATCTTGATAGTAAAATAAACCATTTTAACTCAGGGTTAAATCCAAAGTATCGAAGGGCTTTAGCTTCTCATGAGTTAAAAAATTATGAAAAACTTGTTCAATTTGCGGAGAAGGTGGAAATGGAGTTTTCCGATGATCAGGTGTTCTTTGACAAACAACAGAATAAGAGGTCCAGTTTGTAGGCAAAAGGGAAGAATTCATCAAAGAAGAAATGAGGTTAGAAAACCAAATATCTATCTTGTGAGAAGTGGGGTAAAATGCATCCTAGAGAATGTTTATTGAAGTCTGGAAATCTCTTTCGGTGTGGTAAGTCTAGATATATTGATCATAACTGTAAGGAAGATGATCAAGCAGGAAATGAAAAGCTAGTGGTAAGATGTTTTAAGTGAAATGAAATGGGTCATTATGAAAATGAGTGTCTAACGAAGAACTCAACTGAGGGAAAGCAGCCAGACTATAAGAAGAAAGGGGTGGTGAAATCCTTTGCAAATACTTCAGCAGATGTTGGGCCATCGAATGAAGTAGTATCAGGTAAACTGTTTGTTTTTTCAGATTATGCCAATGTGTTGTTTGATTCAGGGTCTACACATTCTATCATTTCTGAGAAGTTTTCTACTAAATTGGGAATTCCATATCAAGATATGAATCCTCAACTTATGGTAAAAAAACCTGGGGGAAATGTTGAGGAAAAAAGAATTTATAAGAAGCTTCCTATCCTTATCCGTGGAAGGAACCTACTTGAAAACATTATTGTTTTACATCTAGTAGAGTTTGATGTTATCCTGGGTATGGATTGTCTCTCTATTTACCATTCTAAGATTGACTGTAGAGCTAAAGAAGTTTCTTTTTAGAGAGACTTTGTGTTTGACTACAAGAATGAACCCATACTGTTGAAAACGTATCAAGAGGCTGAGAAACTAGTAAAAGATTGAAATGAATGTTATCTTGCACATATTGTAGAAAATAAAGGAACTATTCAGATTAATGTAGTTCCAGTGGTAAATGAGTATCTTGATGTTTTTCCTGATGAGTTGCATGGTATTTTTCATGACCGGGAAGTTGAATTTATTGTTGACTTAGTTCCTGATTCTAACCCAATTTCAAAACCCCCTTACCGAATGGCTCAAGTAGAACATTTAGAGTTAAAGAAGCAATTGAAGGAGTTATTAGATAAAGGTTTCATTCTACCTTGCACATCAGCATGGGTTTCTCATGTCTTGTTTGTTAAAAAGAAATATGGTTCAATGATACTTTTCATTGGTTATAGAGCCTTGAATAATATCACTATTAAGAACAAGTATCCTTTGACTCATATCGATGATTTGCTTGATCATCTCCAGGGAGCTCAGTATTTCTTGAAGATTGAGTTGAGGTCGGGGTACCATCAGTTGAAAGTAAAAGAAGAAGACGTTCCATAGACTTCGTTTCATACTAGATATGGCCATTATGAATTTGTAGTTATGCCTTTTGGGTTAACCAATGCACCTGGTGTAATCATGGACCTTATGAATAGAATTTTCCATGAGTTCTTGTATAAGTTTGTGGTTGTTTTCATTAATGATATTTTAGTGTTTTCTAAAAGTAAAGAGGAGCATGAAAGTCATTTAATGGTTATCTTGCAAACCTTAAAAGAAAAGAAACTATATGGAAAATTCAGCAAGTATGAGTTTTGGTTACAACAAATTACTTTCCTTGGTCACATTGTTTCAAAAAATGGCATAACTGTTGATCCTGTTAAAAAAAAGTTATTGAAGAATGGACAAGACCCACAAATGTAACTGAGATCCATAGTTTTATTGATTTGGTAGGTTACTACCGAAGGAATGTTGAATTGTTTTCACGGTTATCTAGTCCAATGACTATGCTAAATCGGAAGGGTGTTAAGTTTATCTGGACAAAAGAATGTGATGATTCTTTTCAGGAGTTGAAAAGAAGATTGGTGAATTCTCCAGTTTGGGAACTTCCCTCCAGGAATGGTGATCTTTTTATATACAGTGATGCTTAGTTGTAGGGACTTGGTTGTGTCCTTATGCAGAATGATCAGGTAATTGCATATGCTTCACGTCAGTTGAAAACTCATGAGGTAAATTACCCTACACACGACTTGGAATTAGTTGCTGTTGTTTTTGCTCTAATAATTTGGAGGCATCATTTTTATGGAGTAAAGTTTGAAATATATATTAATCACATAAGTTTAAAGTATATATTCACTCAGAAAGAATTGAACATGAGACAGTGGATTTGGCTAGAATTAATCAAGGATTATTATTGTACAATTCATTACCATATGGGAAAATAAAATAAAGTGGTTGATGCTTTGAGTCGAAAAAGTAATGCTTCATTAACCATGATACATTTGGAACGAGATCCTTTATTTTATTATTTGATAAACTTTGGCATAGAATTTGTTGGTGAAGGAAGTTCTTCTGTTTTGTTTCAGGTATCAGTGAGATCATCTCTATCAGACAGAATTAAGCAAGTGCAGAAGAAAGACAGTGGATTGCAGAAAAAGGTAGAGGTGGTTCAGAAGCGTAAGTTGCGTGAATTTAATATTGATAATGATTGTGTTTTGAGGTTTGGGAAGAGATTATGTGTGCCTGGTGTTTCACAGTTGAAGAATGGGTTGTTATGTGAGGGTCATAGTTCCCTGTTTTTAGTTCATCCTGGCAGTACTAAGATGTACAGAGATCTACGAGAGTATTACTGGTGGGATAGAATGAAAAGAGATATTGCTGATTTTACTTTGAAGTGTTTGACTTGTCAGCAGGTTCAAGTAGAACGAAAGTTACCGAAATGGATGATACAGCCTTTAGCAGTGCTAGAGTTGAAATGGGAAAATATATCCATGGACTTTTTTGTGGGATTACCGAAGACACCTCGAGGTAATAATGAAATCTAGGTTATTGTTGATCGCTTGACTAAATTTTCTCATTTCCTTCCTATTCGAGATAATTTCTCTCTAGATCAACTTTCTCGATTGTATCTTAAAGAGATAGTCTAGTTGCATGGAGTTCTTCTATCCATTGTATCTGATCATGATCCCATGATTACTTCTAACTTTTGGAAGGGCCTTCAGATATCATTGGTTACTGAATTAAATTTTAGTACAGCTTTTCATCCTCACTCAGATGGGCAGTCAGAACGAACAATTCAGACTTTGGAGGATATGCAATGTTCTTTTTTGATGGATTATTAGGGAAGTTGGGACCAACATCATTCTTTGGTTGAATTTTCATATAATAACAGTATTCATTCCAGTATACAGATGGCTCTGTTTGAAGAATTATATGGTAAACGGTGTCGAACTCCAGCTTTTTGGGATGATGTGGGAGAAAGGAAGCTGATGGGACCAGAATTGGTAGAAGATATGGTAGAAAAAGTTATGTTGATTCAGAAACACATGAGAACAGCTCAGATCAGGCAAACGAGTTATGCAGATAACGGGAGGAAGGATCTATCTTTTGAGGTAGGTGATCATGTTTTTCTCAAAGTTTCACCATAGAAAAGTGTGATGTGATTCAGTAATAAAGGAAAGATGAGTCCAAGGTTCATTGGACCATATGAAATTCTAGAGAAAGTTGGATCAGTTGCATACATAGTGGCATTACCTCCGAGTTTATCTCAGGTACACAATGTTTTTCATGTTTCGATGTTGAGAAAGTATATGCTAGATCCATCTCATGTTTTGAGCCCAGAGGTAGTTCAGTTTGAAGAGAATATCTGTTATGAAGAACAACCAGTCCGGATTCTTGACCATAGAGAGCAAGGGTTGCGGAATAAGGTAATTCACCAGGTAATGGTTTTTTGGAAAAACGATATGGTTGAAGAGTCAACATGTGAATCTGAAAATGCTATGAGGGATAAATACACACACTTATTTTGATAAGTAAATAAAATTTCGAGGACGCAATTCCCAAAAGGGGGGAAGGATGTAACATCCCAGGTAAATAAAGAATAAAACATTTTCATATTTATTAATATTTATGAATTAAATATTAATTTTACTTTAAACGGGTTGCTATGTTCTATAGCGTACCCGATACGCAACAAAGAGTTTCTTTGAAATCTTACGTTGCACACTAGTAATAAAATAATATTATTTAAAATGGTAGTTAACATATAGCTGTTTTATTGGCAGGAATGAATATAAATAACTAATATATGATTATATATGTTTGTTAAATGTTTTTACATTTATCCAATAAAGGATAAATGCTCAAAATACGAAAATAATTCAATTTTAGGCATATATACTCAAATTTTCACTAAAGGTTAACTTATCGCCTTTTGATGGAGAACTGTCATTAAATATAGTTTTGTTCACTCTTATACATTTTATTGGACCAAATAAAATTCTTCTTTAGAATCAGGACATCAAAATTTACTTTGTGTAAATGTTTGGTGTTTTTCCGATAAATTTCATTTATAGTGAAAAATGTTGTATTTTAATTCAAAACCTCTTTTTAATCTAATTTATTTATATGATTAGATTACCTTTTGAATTTTTTTTAAAGTGAAATTAGAATATATTTTTACAATTTAATCCAATAGTGGTCGTTCGAATTAATTTCACTTTGAAATTGGACTTTAACTAGTCTCAATCTTTTGATATATATTATTTCATAAACACACACTATTTGTTCTGACAGCGGGAAATAATTATTAAATTAATTAATTTAACTTATATGTTTTGAATTTTTTAAAATAGATATCATTTTTGAATTTGGAATTTCAAATATAGCTTGGTGTGATGTTTCGGTATATTTCATAAAAACTTCAGTTTTTGATGAATAGTGAAACCACTAAGTGGTACTTAAAAAAACTGATTTTTCATTTAAATGAAATTTTACCACCTCTGCGTTTTGAATTTCAAAAAATCCGACATACATAGTTTTCATTAAGAAGTAAAATGTGGTTCAATGGGATTAAAATAATTTCTGGTGAATAGTAACTTTTAAGTTTTTAATTGTGATTAGAGGTAATTAGTGTAATTTAAGATAAAAATAATGTTTTAATAATATGAAATTACCTAGACACATGTCCTACCCTTATTGGATGTGTCATTACCGACCAATACAATCCATGGGTCAACTTGGGTACCCCATGGATCCACTTTGGTAGGAAAATGTCATTAATAACTTTTTATTTAAAGTTAGAATAAAAATGTCACAAACATTTTTTATTTTGCTAAAATAATTTTTACATGGCATTATACAAGTCATAATTTTGACTATAAATATTCATTGAAAAGATAAAAAGATTTCCTACATCATGATATTTGTTTTATAATTTTTAGACATTAAATAAATTAAATTATTTATGACACCATGATGATGCAACGATTACCAAATTACTTTAGTATTTAAATAAAATGAAAATATAATATAAAATATAAGACCTACACTTGTCAAAAACCTATTGTATAAAGTAACATTTTATATCATTCCAAGAGTGCTCCTCCTCTCCTCTAATAAATGTCCCACACCTCTACCACCTTACTCACACCTCTCAAGACTTTGGATCAGCCAAACCCTACCCATGTTGTATCTCCACATCCCTATATTACTTCTAGAAGCCTCACATTGGGAAGAAGTCTTTCCTAGGAAGCCTTTAAGCTCAAATCAAAAAGCGTTACCCGATTTAAGCTAGTGTCTTCTCTTGTGTTTTTATGTTTTATTTTGCTTCTCCAACCCCCTAAACTCTTTTTATTACGTTATTTGGTAACAAAACCAGTATAAACAATATACTATGGTTTTTTATAAGAAGTTTTCAAGCTACACTTACACACACCTTCGTCTAATGGTTAAAGAACATACAGTTTCTGTGGTTGGCGAATTTCTGCCTCAGGAAACGATGATTGTTCAATCTTCATTAAACACCTTTAATAGTGTCCATTAAGATGTAACTATATTTATATATGATATATATTATGTTTATGTTTTCATTATGCTTCTGTATTTTTCATTTGTGGTATACCATTATGGGTTCCATTATGGATAAACACGATAATTTTATTTTAGGATGTGCGGACTACCGCCCCCTCAAAGTGATTTGATTTTTTAATGCCATACGTGGGACGTATAAAGGATGGAGTTAATGATATTATATATGATTTTATACTAGAATTATAATATACCCTTATATAATTATGATTTCACTCCATTAAATATGAAATAGAAATGAAAGTAGCATTAATGTGTACGTACGGCTTACCGTCTCCATGAACGGTGCATTTCATTTCTCACCTCTAAATGTTATGTACAATTATAAATACATGTATATGATGGATATATATGATATATATGATATTAAAATCATTAATATCATTCTAGATATAATGAACCTTTGACTACACGAACAACATGTAATTGTAAGAAGTCCACTTTCGACTTAAGAACCAAATATCGACAATACAAACATTATTAACATAAATGATTACATAACATTTATAACATGGAAATAAGTTATATAAAAGGAATAATAAACTTGAAAAATGTTCTTAAGAAAATATAAATTAACTTTAGTTTATTATTCCGGAGATTAAAGAGAAATCGAGTCACGTCGGACACGAGGTAAGGGACTTCGTCTCAATCTCCTTTCATTGAGGCATATTTTGTTCTAATACAAGGCATTCATTTATATGGTGTATAATCCCCTTTGACTTTAAATGTTATACAAAAGGAATCTTTTTATAAATAGCATTTTACTAAATGAAAAAAATTGAATGTTTCTTTTAACATACATGGTGAGAACAACCTTTTCTACCGGCGCGAGTATTATTTGGTCTTTGTCATCCTCAACAAGCCGTAATGTTTTTAAAATGAAATAAATACCATATACTCTTTTATTTATTTTGGTATTGAAAATGGTTTTTATAATTTACTTGTTATGTAAATATATCTAAGTGATATATTGTGATCAAGGTGTGTAAATTCATTCTTTCCATTATATTTTTTATGTATTATGAATTTATAATGGTACTTTGACATTTGACAGCTGGTTACGTGATAAACCATATGACGGGTGGTGCCAAAAATACCAGGATGGGTGGTTACGTTATAACCTCCAATGAATTGGGTATGGAAGTCGGCCGTATGACTATTCCATTAGGTGATATGTGTGGAAGTCAACCGGAAGGTTATCCAACTTATGTATGCTTATATCCCAAGTTACCTTTATATGGTATGTGTTCTTTATATGGGATTTATGGTAATATTTTTGTTACAAAAGGGTAAGTAATGATATTTTATTCAATGAAGAGTATTTTTTCTTCATAAAGGTTAAAAGTATTACTTTGATTAGGTATTCTTTGTTTACTGGTTGTTTTCAAAAACTAATAGTTTTCCTTATTTGTGTATCCCTTACTGAGCTTTTTATGCTCACCCCAAGTTATTGAAATGTTTTTCATAGGACATAATGTGGAATATGGTAAAGTATGGGATCAAGGAATAGTCTTGCTATCTAAAACATGGAACTAGACATGTTTCTTTTTAAGAGTTTTTATTTTATGGAATCTTATTAGATGTGTCTACTTTGAAATCTTTTGAGATGTAGTAGTTATGTCCTAATTCTCTAAAACTCTAAACCTGAAAAGATCATCAATGTGAATTATTCATTTAATTCAATATTAAGTATGTTCTAAGGTCGGGCATTATAGCACTAGTTACACAATCCAATAATATATGGGGATAGGGGGATTCCCCATAATATGTTTGATTTGATTTTTTAATCATTATAAACCAATAAATAACTATTGATTGGTTTTTGGGTTCTAGTTGTATCATTTTATATTGTCATACACCATTTTCATGCCAGTGGAACTAATGAATCTTTTTAGGCCACATCCATATAGCCTCTCTGATGGATCCTCCATGACCTTTATGCCTCAAAAACATATTCAATACTGAAAAAATTACACTTTCTATGAAATATATATTCAAATTTTACTGTAATAATTGAATTTTCTTATAAATATCCAATTTTACACATTTCTATTTTTTAAAATAATAATTTCAAAAGGAACTCCAAACATCCCTTTAAAAAAACCTTTTAATCATTTTTTGGTTAAAATATTGTGTATCAAACTTTGTCAGAATCTATAAATCTATTATTTACGTCATTAGAATATATAATATAAAAATATATCATGCACACCTAATTCAAGATATGTATTTTTGTTTTAATTTGATATTTTATTCTATCAATAACAAAAAAACAAGATTTATTTCCCTATGGTGTTTAAAAAATACCAATCCCAATCATTCATTTTATCCCAACAGATTTATATTAATATAATTATCCATTATAATGTATTTTATACAGTATCAAATATATTTTTATTTTATTTAATGAATGATAGATCTCTATAATTTAATATTTCAAAAAATATCACCAATATGAATATTGATAATTTCTAGATAATTAAACATTTATAAATCATATAATATGTTATACAGACAAATATAGAATTAACGAATAAGCATTAACATCATCCATTATCCATTAGATTTATAATTAATAAAAAACAATCATCCTAGTGTTGCTAGTCCTCATAATGGATTACACTTTTAAATTTCCATTTTAAATAATTATATGTTTATCAAAATCTATTGCAAAAAAATTCTATTGATCTAACTAATATATACATTAAAAATTCAAAATATTATCCCATTTTGTAATGAACTGAATATTATCCTCTAAAGAACAACTGAAAATGGGAAAAGGTCATATTAAAATATTGGGGATATGATTTTCTCAATTATAAAGTACTTGGATTAGTCATAATATTACTAAAAACATACCTGAACACATCCAAATAATATATATCCACATAAATATAAACAAACATTAAGATCCATGAGACCAAAATCAATACAGAATATAATTATAAAAAACTACAATTTTTTCAATCTTGATTTTATGATATATAGGTGTAGAAAAATTTCATTACACTTATTATAACATTAATATTATAATTGCACATTTTATGGTACATATAAATATCATTATCTAGATATATACTAATATTAAGTTTGGACCTGATTATTTAGAAACTTTCTTAACATAAATGGATGTTTCATCATTTTATATTTATGATCATTACATTATAATAATACATGCATGATGACTGAAATATTTTACCATATTTGGAAACAAGAAAAAAAATCTATTATACGAGTGAAAGATTTTCAACATCTCCCATAAATACCTCCATCATTATTTCTTCTAGATAAAACATTTTTTTGTTACCTATAGAATGGAAACATAAGAATGGGTTGATCATAAATGCATAACAAGGGAAAACAAGAGAGATATGTTAGCACAATCATGATCATAAGCATATGATAACACGATCATGAAAATAGAAGATCATAATCTATTTATCAAAGATCGTATACCAGAATTATGGAATAAATAATAGTAGTTCATAAGACCTGAATCATAGGGAAATAAATAACATAACACATGAAAGCATAAAATAGAAATAAATAATCAAAATGGGAAAACACATAAGGATATAACGAATTCCATATAAGCCAATAAATCCCTGAAAATATCATTTTAGTAGTATGGTTTCACTTTCTATAACATATTAAAAGTTATGGTTCACTCCCATGGAAATAATAGTAGAAAGAGTATTCCCCTCATATCATTGAATTAGGCAGTGTAAACTCCCATTACCATAATATTAGACAAGTATCACTCCCAATAAATTTTTAGTTTATCTCACGAGATAAATATATTTAGCCAATTCCTTTGATGGAGATATATTTCCCACCCATCTCATAATCAAATCATACATACATGTGCCCCAAAAACAAAAACAAAACATATCTCATTAACATAACCTAATTAAAAATGTGATTTATAAAAAAGTAATCATATCATAAATTTTAGAAAAGATACAATTTTTATAATCTATTCATCACAATTATATCCAATTAAAACAAGTGGTGTTTTTAAAACAACATGCCAGAACATGATAAACAATTCATTGAAAGAATATGAATTGTACTATTAAACTATAGTAAAGTATGTAATCATTGGAAAATGTGGATATTTGGAGATCACATTATAATTGAAATATCTAATAACAATATTATTAAAAAAAATAATTCAAATCCTTTTTCCCCAAGACCACTCTAAAATAATTTAATGCAGTCATTAAAATTAAGTTAAAAAATAATTGATGATAACATACTTTCTCAGTTAAAATAGTTTTATTTGCATAAAATGATGATCAATATTAAAAGGAAATATTTTGTTTTAAAATAACATTTAAAATTTCTGTTGTATTCTTCAAATAAATTAAAAAATGTTAAATCATAAAAATCTATCCATACAGTATAAATTAAAATAACACATTCTTCTCATACCTTTTCTAGAAAATTCAAACAATAATTCGTTTGGAGAATTAAATAAATATTCAAATAAAAATATATTGTAAAAATTATATTTGGTAAAAAATTACTTTAAACATCTATAGGAGAATAATAAGGTATTTTTTTAAATAAAAGTTTGAAAACATGGAGATGATGATTAATATTACCTAACAGATACCTAAAATGAAACAATCCTAAATATGGAAGAGATTTTAAAATCAACACTAATCACTTGATAATAAATATAATAGTACGAACTGTAAATACCCGAAAAAATCAAGGAAATTTTTTTCTTAATTTTCTTTGGAATTTTACAAGAACGCAGTTTCTGATGGAACCTAATTCCAAGGCTCGTTGTTCCCGGAATCTTTTTCCGAAGTGTATCTCGGGTATGTTTAGTGAACGAATGAGCGGGTTTTTCTAACTTTTGAACCGGTGCTCGGAATCGAATTCTGAGGGCCTCGATGGAATCGCAGCGCCAATATTTGCATAGAAACACCTCTTCCGAAGTTGCGTTTTCTCAGATGAGATTTTAAATTTTGGGGGATAAGTTATGGAATAAAATAAAAGTGGTGCAACTGATTTTTATTTTATTTTGCTTAAATTAAGTTAATTGGGTGACGTGGTACCCAAAATATCCTACCCACTTGGTAGGATATTTTTGATGTGGGTCCCACATGAGCCCCACCATTTCTTTTCTTCTTAAATACCCCTCCTTTATTAAGTTAACGCACCCCCACCCCCTACTAATTGGAAGTCAACCCTTTCATTTTCCAATTATGAAACACTTCATTTAATTTGGGCAGTTTAAATATTGCAATTAAATCAATTAATTGTTTGATTGGCTTTTGAATTTTTAAAACGCATGGCTTGAGAAATAAAATAAGAGAACTCTTATTTTATTAGTCTAGTTGTGTTGAGAGGGGATTGGGAGAAAGAGGGGAGGTTGAAGATCTTCATCTTCTTCGTCGAAGAATGTGAAAAATGCAAAGAATGTGAAGAACGCACAGATCTCTGACGAAGAATGCTGAATCCTTGGAGATCGACTACGCGAGGCCGTGTACCACGATGCCATCGACGCTACTTCCGTGATTATTATTGTGTGACGTTCCTTCTCCGCGACGCGATGATCTCCCTTCCGCGACACCTTCTTCTGCGACGTGCTTTTCCGCGACAAACCCTCGCTCGACGACGCTTGAGGTAGGGGTTTTGGTTTAATTAAATCTATGTGATTTATATCATCGGCATGTGTTTAAAATTTGTCAGAAGCCTTTTTAAACCGCTAACGCGGTGGGTGCGGACCAACGAACAAGTCTGAACCCAACGTCTCTTCATTCTTGGTGTACGGATCGGCTGGCAATGATGAAGCAGGAAGCACGGGCATTGTAAAGTCTTCGCAGTGAAGAACCAGTCCCGGGAGGGCCATTGGCGAAGACGGCAGGCAAAATCGACCACCGGAGCTCGTCCGGTGGTCCGCGGAACACTCTGTCGGCGCGCCTCACCTGCACGGCGGCGCCAGCGGTCGGAGGGCGGCGGCGCCCGGCACACCGCCGGGATGGGCCACTGGTCCCGCGACTGCACAGGGCCGAGGGAGACAGGACGCGGCACTCGACCGCGTTCGTTGACAAGAAGCAGCCCCCCATGGGGGCCGCTGTTGCAAGCTGGCGAGGGGCAGCATGCCACCCCGCACCCCCGATCCGCTCGGCCGAAACGACCGAGCCACTTGACCCTGGCCAGCACTCTAGCGCGACAGGCTGAGCCGCGCCCAAGCGGGCCGGACTCGGACCCGGGTCGGGTCGACACGGTTTGGGCCGACCTAGGGGGTCTCGGGACGGGTCGGTCTGGGCCCGAAACCCCCACTTCCGTACCTCTCACGGTCTTTTGCCCATAACTTGGGTTGCGGACCCCCGATCGACACACTGTCAGCGGAAATGCGATCCTTGGATTGAGGTGGTCGTTTCGATATATTATACTCATGGTTTCAGAGTACTTGGGATTCATCCTGGTTGGTTCGTACACGAAACCAACCGGGCCCTCGGAGCGGAAACGCTTATAACTTGAGCTTCAGACGTCTGATTGATGTGCCGCCAACATTTTTGGATTCCTCTTAGTAAGACAGTCCTTTTGCATTACTCCGCTCGAGGTTTGGATGCAGTTGGAGTACGGTCGGGTTGGTTTTGACTTAACAACCAAACGGGCCCCTGAGACGAAAAAGCCAATAACTCTCAGACCGGTCGTCCAATTGACGTGCCATCTGTGACGTTTAGTTTCAGATGATGATACAGAACTTTTGTATACATCCAACTTGGAGTATGTGTTAGTTGATGTATCATCCCCGCAGCTTGTGGAGCGGACCCTCCCGAACGAGCTTACTGTGTGCGGGAACCCTAGAGCTAGCTGGGACTGCGACGACGATGACGACTGTGCCAAAATCCTTCGTGGATTCGACGGCGATGACTACAGAACTCAACGATCCTACGTGGATAAGTGCTACCGATCCTATGTGGGTCGGATCCTGTGTGGGTCAATGCTCAGCGGTCCTGTGTGGGCCAGCACCTATAGATCCTGTGTGGGTCCGAACCTTTGTTGCTCATTGCGGGGGTCAGTTACCTATCGATCCTGTGTGGGTCGGATCCTTTGTGGGTAATTGCGGGGGTTAGTACCTATCGTTCCCTTGTGGGTCTGATGGCTTAGATGAATCCGTGTCTATATCTGATCATCTCTATCATCATACGAAGAAGTATACCTGTGTGAGATGTATCTTGACTTGCAATCCTTATCTTCAATATGATTGACTTGATATCCTATGTTGATTACATTAGGCTTTTCTTGTGTGGATTGGGTTGTGGTTTCCTTTGTGGACTGGGTTGTACTTGAGCTCGGATGTTGGAGCCGAACGAGAATTGATGACTTAGGTATTTGTATGGGCATATACCTAAGTTGTGCCGGATGTGACTTCATGTTTGTATCTTTCCTTTGTGGATTATCCTTTGTGGATTCTGGAACTACTGGACATGCTGTTTTTTCCCAACGGGTGTTTACCAATGGTTTGCTAAAACCGTTGGGCTTGAAGGATTAAGAAAGCCTTTCCCAGCGGTTCATTGAAACCGTTGGGAAAAGCCACCCCTTTGCCAACGGTTTGAAGAAACCGTTGGTAAAGGGTCACCCCTTTGCCAATGGTTTCCTCAAACCGTTGGAAAAGGGGTCTTTAGAATCTCGTTCCCTACGGTTCTTTAAAACCGTTGGGAATTATTTCCCCCAAATCCAGCAGCGAGGCTGCTCTCCCCCATTCGCACAGAACCTAATTTCATCCGCTCCACCGCTCTCCTCTCGCGAAATCCCCTATCCGAAGAGGTGAAAACCATCTGAAATTAGGTATCTTTTCATTTATACACATATACTTTCTTATTTTTATTGTTATTGCTTTCGTATTTTAGTTTTAAGTTATCAATCCACCTCCACCTCTCTGCTACTCTCCAAATCCCCCATCCGAATAAATGAAAACCCATTTGAATCATCTCAAATCAAGTAATTTTTTCTTTATACACATATGGTACCTTGTTTTTATTGTTATTTATCTAATATTTTAGTTTTAAGTTTGGATTTTGATTTGATTTCACCGTGTAAAATAGGGAAATGAATAAATATTTTGTTAATTAATTAGTTTCCCCTGGAATATCATTTGTGTTATAATGTCCATGCTAAATAAAGGGGTAATGTAATAAAAGACCTTGAATAAATAAATTGTGGAAGTTGGGGTATGTTGCCTCTATGAGAGGTTTTTTGTTGTGTTTCATTGTATGTTGTAGGCTGTTTTATGGGGATTGAGGTGACCAGTTGGGCTTTGTGATATGTGGGGTTGTAATGTGATGGTTAGTGGGCATGGATGTGTCATGTGAAGTTGTATGATAGTGATGATGTGTGGTGGTGTTGTGTCATGTGGAGGTGTTGTGTGATGAAGTTGTGGTGTATAATTTGGTGGGGTGGTTTTGGTTGTGCGGTGGTTTGTGATGTGCAATATTTTTATTGTGATATGTGGTTGTTTTGGTGAGATGGTTGGTCGATGTAACATGGTGTCGATGGTTATTGTGAGATGGTGAGTTGTTGTGTGGTGGTTTTATTAGTTTCCTGGTTATCTATGGAATAAATTATGCTGTTAAAACAAAAAAACAAGATATTAAATAAATGAGATGGAATAGAAATGGATGTGTGGTAAATGGATTTAATTAATTTAACATTAAATGAATGGAAAATGTAAGTGTGAATGAAGTGGCTTATAAATGAATGTGAGAAATGCTATGAGTCTTGTGTGGTGGTGGTGTGGTTTATGTGTTTTATGGTAGTAGTGAAGTGTGTGATTATGTAGTTAATGTGAACCCATAGGTTGAGTATTTTGTGCTATCTATATATCATGTATTTTTATATTATTTCTACACATTCCAGGGGGGTGGTATGTCTAGGTGGTGGTGGTGGGGTTGCAGGGGAGGGGGGGTGTGGGCTGTTTGGGAGGGTGGGAGGGGCTATCCAGGGGGGGTACGGGGTGTCCAGGAGGGTACGGGGGTGGGCGGGCTGTCCACAAGGGTGGACGGGCTGTCCACGGGGGTGGTCGGGCTGTCAAGGAGGGGTCGGCGGGCTGTCCAGGGGGGGGTGGGTGGGCTGGCCACGGGGGGTAGGGGTGTCCAGGGGGTGGGTGGGCTATCCAAGGTGGTGGGGGGCTGTCCATAGGGAGAAGGGGTGTCGAGGGGGGTGGGTGGGCTGTCCACGGGGGTGGTTGGGCTGTCTAGGGGGTAGGGGGTGTCCACGGGGGTGGGCGGGGCTGTCCAGGGGGTGTGGGCTGTCCTGGGGGGTCTGGGTGGGGTGTCCTGGTGGGGGAGGGGTGTGTGGGGTGTCCAGGTGGGGTGGTATGTCTAGGTGGTGGTGGTGGGGTTGCAGGGAAGGGGTGTGTGGGCTGTTTGGGAGGGTGGGCGGGGCTATCCAGGGGGGGGTACGGGGTGTCCAGGGGGGTATAGGGGTGGGCGGGCTGTCCACAAGGGTGGACGGGCTGTCCACGGGGGTGGCCGGGCTGTCAAGGAGGGGTGGGCGGGCTGTCCAGGGGGGGTGCGTGGGCTGGCCATGGGAGGTAGGGGTGTCCAGGGGGTGGGCGGGCTATCCAAGGGGGGTGGGGGGCTGTCCATAGGGAGAAGGGGTGTCGAGGGGGGTGGGTGGGATGTCCACGGGGGTGGTTGGGCTGTCTAGGGGGTAGGGGGCGTCAACGGGGGTGGGTGGGTTGTCCACGGGGGTGGGCGGGGCTGTCCACGGGGGGTGGGAAAGGCTGTCCACGGGGGTGGGCGGGGCTGTCCAGGGGGTGTGGGTTGTCCTGGGGGTCTGGGTGGGGTGTCCTGGTGGGGGAGGGGTGTGTGGGGTGTCCAGGGGGGTTGGTATGTCTAGGTGCTGGTGGTGGGGTTGCAGGGGAGGGGGTGTGGGTTGTTTGGGAGGGTGGGCGGGACTATCCGGGGGGTACGGGGTGTCCAGGGGGTACGGGGGTGGGTGGGCTATCCACAAGGGTGGACGGGCTGTCCACGGGGGTGGTCGGGCTATCAAGGAGGGGTGGGCGGGCTGTCCAGGGGGGGTGGGTGGGCTGGCCACAGGGGGTAGGGGTGTCCAGGGTTGTGGGCGTGCTATCCAAGGGGGTGGGGGCTGCCATAGGGAGAAGGGGTGTCGAGGGGGGTGGGTGGGCTGTCCACGGGGGTGGTTGGGCTGTCTAGGGGGTAGGGGTGTCCACGGGGGTGGGTGGGTTGTCCACGGGGGTGGGCGGGGCTGTCCCCGAGGGTACCCTACTAATATGGTTATGGGATGAGGCATGCTCTAATGTGATAACACATTAAGTTCTTGTTGGTTTTACATTTTTTCAATAACACATTATTATGTTTTTTCACATGTCTAGTTGATACCATGATTATTTTCTTCCTTTATCGTTTACTTAAATGTATTTTCTATTAAAGTTCAATCCTATTGAATTGTTTATGACAAAATGACTTATATGAATTTTTTAACAGAATAGACAGAAGATGGATGTATGAAACCGATCGTATCTCAAGCGATTTTCAAAACAATTTTGAGAGCTTTATAGATTTTGCATTTCACAATGCTTCAGATAGTGGTCGCATACACTGCCCATGTTCCAATTGTGTTGGTAGACCTTGGTTGAGTCGTGAAGAAGTCAACTACCACATAACCAAAAATGGTTTTCAAGGAAACTACTTTGTGTTGTATCACAATGGGGAGAAAATGAAATCTCAAATTGGTGATGATCGAAATGAAAGGACTGGAATGGAGAATTTGTTAGATGATCAGTTTCCGTTTATTTGTCATCATGAAAAATAAAGGATTTAGACTCAAGAATATGTCGATATGAGGACAACTGATGCATCTAGTGAAAATGATGATATTTATAGGGTCAAAAAATTGAATGATGCTGCCACGACTCTAGTATATCGACAATGAATAAAATGAAAAAGCTAGAATTTTTAATCCGATTGTTTCATGGAAAAACTATGTATGGGATTTCTAATACAACAATCGATTACATTCTTACCCTCTTGAAGGATTTACTTTCAGATGATGCAGATATTCCCTCAAACCACTATATGGCATGGAAGTTAGTTGAAGACTTGGATTTTCCAGAAACAAAATTCATGCTTGCCCGAAAGATTGCAGTTTATTCTGGGAAGAAACCGCTGAACGAAATGAATGTATAAAATGTGGCACATCCCGCTGGAAGTCAAAATCTGATGGAACACCATCCCGCGTTCCACAGAAAGTAATGTGGCACTTTCCATTGATCCCCAGACTCCAGAATCTTTTTATGTCTGATGAAATATCAATAAAAATGAGATGGCATGATACCGAGTGAAGGAAGACTAATGATGAGTTGGTTCATCCTGCAGATGGATTTTCATGGCAGAGATTTGATGCTCGACATCCTGATTTTGTAGCTGACGTGCGTAATGTGAGGCTGGGTCTTTCATGCGACGGTTTTAATTCGTTTGGGCAGATGCTTACTTCGCACAGCACATGGCCAGTTTTTATATACATTTATAATCTTCCCCCATGGTTGTGTATGAAAAAATCTTTCACTTTCACGAGTATACTCATATATGGTCCTTCTGATCCCGGCATTGATATTGATGTATACATGAAACCTTTAATAAAAGTGTTGAAACTTCTTTGGGATGTGGGGGTGCGCACATACGATGCATGTTCGAAAGACATATTTCAGATGCGTGCTCCGCTTATGTGGACGATCAATGATTTTCTGGCTTATGCAATGATGTCTGGATGGAGCACGAAGGGAAAACTGTCATGTCCAGTTTGTATGAAGAATACACGATCCAGAAGACTGAAACATCGTTGTAGTTTCAGTTTTATGGGACATCGAAGATTTTTTCCAAAGGATCATCCATATAGAATGAATCTTCGAAGATTTGATAATACTATAGAGACCGATGATCCACCTCAGCGTATGTCTGGAACTGATGTGCTTAATGAATTGAAAGATTTCAGTTTTTCGTTCGGGAAGGGTCAAATGAAATCTGGAAAGAGAAAGAATGTTTCCACATAAACCTGTTACAATTGGAGGAAGAGGAGTATCTTTTTTGATTTTCCTTATTGGTCAACCAATTTGCTATGTCATTGCTTAGACGTAATGCATATTTAAAAGAATATATGTGAAATGTTGCTTTCAGTTCTTCTAAATGTCAAGGGGAAAACAGAAGATGATTTACGATCTCGACGTGACATGGTGGATTGGGGCATCAGACCAGAATTGCATCCTGTGCGTATCAGTGAAAATAAATGGCAACTTCCATGTGCTTCTTATGTGATGACACCTACTGAAAAAAAAAACAATTTTTGGAAGTATTAGAGACTATTAGAGTTCCTGATGGCTATTCAAGCAACATATCTAAACGGGTCAACAGAAGAGAGTTGAAGCTAAAATCTTTGAAGACTCATGATTATCACGTTCTACTGCATGAGTTGCTTCCAATAGCAATCCGTCATCTTTTTTCCAATAATGTAAGGGTGGGTGTTATTCAGTTGTGCCATTTGTTTAGATATCTTTGTTCTAAGAAGTTGTCCAAGTCTTTCTTGCAAAAAAATGTTGACAGATGCCCCATTAATTTTGTGTGAGTTGGAGAAAATATTTCCCCCATCATTTTTCACATGCATGCTGCATCTGACTGTCCATATTCCAACTGAAATACTTCTCAGAGGACCTGTTTCTTTTCGTTGGATGTATACAACTTAAAGAAATATGTCACATTAAAGTCTTATGTTCGAAACAAGAATCATCCCGAAGGTTCTATCGTGAACGGTTACTTAGCTCAAGAATGTATGGATTTCTGTTCAATGTATTTGTCTGATCTTACTACAAGAATGAACAGACCAATGAGAAATGAAGAAGAAGAATATGAGCAAATTGAACCCAGTTTTCCATCACTTCCTCAAACAATAGTAATTCCTGGATCATATACATTGAAGACATTAAGCCATGAAGAGAGGGAGATGGCACATCGCACAGTTTTGTTCAACTGTGATTTGTTCGATGACTATATCAGGTAACAAAATTGAATATGTATATCTTACATATATATCTGTTAAACTATTCATATTTTTTTATCTACAGGGAACATAAAACAATGATAAATAGGAAGAATCTTTCTTTATCTTTGAGAAGGAGAGAGACTTTTCATAGCAAAGAGTTTTCTGCTTGGTTAAAATTGAAGGTAAAAATATTACTGTTTAAATTAATTATTTCAATATTTACTTAAGTTTAACTGTCATTTATATTGCATGTATTGAGTTTGTCTGCTGACTCTGTCTCTGAGGAAATAATAGCTTTGGCTTTTGGTCCTAATACCGTGGTTCGTGACTGTAAATCAATTGTTATCAATGGGTACAGATTTATTGTCACTGAACGAGCCAAAAACATGAGAACACAACATGATGGTATTATGGTTACTGCCACAATAGATTGTTATGCCAGTGCATCAGATAGTAGACCGCGACTTGAAAATATGGGTTATTATGGAGTCGTTGAGAAAATAATAATATTGGATTATTACTCTCATGGACGAGTCACAATGATGAAATGCCATTGGTTTGATTCGATGACGAGACATGGCACATTTATTGATGATTGTGGATTTCGAGTAATTAATATGACATGCACTCTTGCAACCGAAGAACCATATGTGTTGGTATCAATGGCTAAACAAGTTTTTTATGTCAAAGATCAACTTCAACCTGAATTTGGTGTCATAGTTGAATTAATTCCAAGACATATTTTTGATGATGCTGATAATGGAATTGACATTGTCCCTATTGCCATTAGAACCAATCCATTTATTTCTTTTGATGACTCCAATAGCTCAATTGTCAGAGTTGATTGTGAACCTGAAGTTGTGGTTGGAAATATATAGAATCATTCATCCATGTTCTCAATTCTTTTGGTTTACCTCGAGTGGGGTTGTTAAGGTTGGTAATATTCATATTAATTTAGTATTGATCACAAATATGTTTTAGCTGACTTGACCGTTATGTGAATTTTAAATGTTTATTGGTTGCTGTTTTATTTGAATTGCATTTTCTAATTTGGAATTGAACTGTATTCAAACCAAATCAAACAATATTTCTAACTTGGTGAACATTACAACTTGTATGTTTTATTTCATTCATTCAAGCTCTTCTAAAACAATTGATAGCTAAATTACCAATTAATCCCCTCATTCCCTCATATATTTAGTTTTTTGGTTTACACATTAATTTTCTTTTTCTAATTAATTACATATTTGTTTTCCAATGCAGGAAATGCAGCCAATTGAAGAGAGACGAAGAAAAAAATGGCGGAGAACAATCGTCGGATGGAGGAGATGGGCATTCCACCATTAGTGCCTACAGTGAGTACTTTATTTCAAATATATATATATATATATATATACAGAATATATAATGTCATGTGATTAATTTTTTTTGTAAACTTTTTTATAGGATCCACCATTACGTCGACAGTTATTCGACGAGGAGCCTAGTACTGGTCCTAGTACTCAGGCCGGTGGTACGAGGAGGGTTCGTACCAGAGGTGGATGTAGAGCTGTGCGTGCCCGACTAGACCCTGCCCCTCCCACTGACATTTCGGCCTTCCCACATTCTGATCCCGGTGTGTCGTTAGGGACACACGGGATATTTTGACCTCCCATGTTTTCACTACCTTCTGCATCTTCTGCCCCATCATTTTCACATCCCACGATTATTCCCACTCCCCAGTCGGCATCAGGTCATACAGCTGTTCCATCTTCTTTTCCTTCTACTTATGTCTCTCCGAGCTTTTATATTCCATCGTCTTCGACTCCTGTTCCACCAGAGGGTGTTCCATCAGGTTCTGTGGATCTGGCGCCACTCATTGATCAGACTAGCGCAGGTATATTTATAAAACCCTAACAAATTTTTATAGAAATATTTATTTTCATTATAACATGTTTTGATAAAATATTTGTTTTTCTTTCATGACAGATACATATACTGACAGGAGGCGGGGGCGGGGCCGTACATGCATGCGTTCGGTGTGGAACCGTCGCACACAGGTTATGGTGGAATATAATGAAGACAATCAGATGGTTGAGAAAACAGGGCAGCAATGTCGGAGTTTTATGGCGACGCTTGCCAAATACTCCGACATCATTCCCGTCAGCCCGCTGTCATGGAGACATTTGCCACATGAGGTCAAAGATAGAGCTTGGGCAGAGATATGGGTAAAAAAATCTGATGTATTTAATGCCATGAATTTTTTTTGTATTTATATGAATTAATATTTTGATTTCAGCTTCGATTTAATTTTCCTGATGGCGAGGGTGCACGACTGGAACGTCTAAAGGATTTAGGTGAGCTTTGGAGAGCCTACAAGCATGAGCTATATATTGGCTGGCGTGCTAGAGTTGGCACTGAGTTAGAGGCGGTACCCGTCGTGGATTATTGTCCTATAGAGCAGTATCGTTAGATGATTACTCATTGGACGAGTACCCAGTTTAAGGTATGAATTACATTTGAGGTATTTAAATAATAACTTTCTAGTTTTGAATTAATATTATCCTTTGCATTATCGAATTTTATTTCGGAATCATCTGGAAAAAATAAAAAAACATTGATGCAAAAAAATACCTCCATACACTAGGACGCACGACGATGCCGGATCATGAGAGGCAACAGGTATGACAATTGTTTATAAGTTTTCTTTACGACTTACATTTTCTTTTGTTTCCTCAATTATTTAATTATTTTCTAAAGTTTTTATATAAATTTTGATTTCAATGTCATTGTAGAGGAAAGTACAAAATATTGAAGGACGTGTGCCTCGAGCAAAACTGTTTTGCTCGAGTAGACGAAAAAAGGATGGAAGTGCTGTCAACGAAGCGACTCAGCAGCAGATTGTAAGTTTTAATCTATTGATTTTATATTTTAATATCTATTTCATAACTTAATAATATATTTATATTTGTAACAGGATGCTTTAGAGGCCCTCGATGCCCAAGAAGCAGACAATTTTGGGCCATCAGATCACTTACATCAGGTGTTGGGAGAGGATCATTCTGGCAGAGTACGCTGCCGACCTAGGATAGCCCCGACGAGGTATTGGCCTGCCTCAGGTACGAGTTGTAGTGCCACCGAGCTGCAGCAAGTTAGGGAACAGGCAGAACAGGCTGAGAAAAGGGTCACAGAGATGGCAGAACAGTCTGCTAGGGCAAACAGTGCATTTATGAAATTTATTGAAGTTCTACGTCCAACACTTCCAGCAGAGGCCAGCCCAGCGATTGATGAATACATGTCGTCGATACATTCTATATATGGTGCACCAGGTGGCAGTTCCAGTGGTGGTCAGGCCGATGTCCAGCTTGAAGATGATGATGGCGAGCAGTCTGATGCGGAAGAGGAGGGAGATGAGGAGGGCGATGAGGAGGGCGAAGGCGAGGAGGAAGGTGTTGTGGAGGGTGAGGACGATGACGAGGACGATGACGAGGGCGATAATGATGATGATGATGGTGATGGTGATGCTGATGTGGGACATATTGATCCGTTACTTTTTTGACTTATATTACTGAGATTTGATGTTTAATCTATTCTAGTTGTTGGTTTTATCTAGACTCGTAGTATAGTATTAGAGTTGAGTAATTTTTATATATTATATGTTTTTATGGATGTTGTTGTCTTTTAGTGCTTGTGTGTTTGTGAACTCCCTGGACAACCCCCCTCATTCTTGGACCCTGGATAACCCCCCCTCCCCCTTGGACCCTGAACACCCCCCAAACACCCCCGGGACAGCCCCGCGGACAGCCCCGCGGACAGCCCCCCGTACAGCCCCCAACCCTCCACCCTGGACCCCGGACAGCCCCCCGGACAGCCCCTCAGACAACCCCCCCCCACCCACCCCCTTGGACCCCGGACAACCCCCCAAACACCCCTCGGACAGCCCCCTGAACAACCCCAGACAACCCCCTGAACAACCCCTGAACAACCCCAGAACAACCCCCTGAACAACCCCCGGCCAGCCTCCTGAACAACCCCGAACAACCCCCTGAACAACCCCCAAACACCCCCCCCCCCCCCCGGACAGACCCCGCACAGCCCCCCCACCCTCCTCCTTGGTCCCCTGACAGCCCCCCAGACACCCACCGGACAGCCCCCCCAGACAGCCCCCGCGGACAGCCCCTGGACAGCCCCCCGTACAGCACCCAACCCTCCACCCTGGACCCCGGATAGCCCCCCTGGATAGCCCCCCGGATAGCCCCCCGGACAACCCCCCACCCTCCCCCTTGGACCCCGGACAACCCCCCAAACACCCCCCAGACAGCCCCCTGAACAACATCGGACAACCCCCCTGAACAACCCCTGAACAATCCCTGAACAACACCTGAACAACCCCCTGAACAACCCCCGGACAGCCCCCTGAACAACCCCAGACAACCCCCTGAACAACCCCCAAACACCCCCCGGACAGACCCCGCACAGCCCCCCCATCCTCCTCCTTGGTCCCCGGACAGCCCCCCGGACACCCACCGGACAGCCCCCCCGGACAGCCGCCCGGACAGCCCCTCCACCTTCCTTAATTTCATTAGCTCTGAAATGTTTCATAGCACGATCAACTAAAATCTAATCCATACTAAATATGATATAAAAATATTCTATATGAATTTCCATAAGATTTTAAGTGAAAACAAAAAGTGACATACGAAAAACTGACCAAACGCATTCGAATTGTGTTGATGCTTTAGGACAACGATCCATGGGTCATATGTGACGTGTACGAATCAACCCCGCCTCAATCAGAGGCGCGGTGCGGTCGGAACAACTCAAAGTGTATGTCTTTTGTTTCAAAAGGACATCATTTTAAGTGAAAAACATCAACTGGCAAACGTAAAACTGGCCAAACGCATTCAGATTGTGTTGATACTTTAAGACAACGATCAATGGGTCATTTGAGAAGTGTACGAGTCAACCCCGCCTAAATCTGAGATGCGGTGTGGTCGGGACCACTCTAAGTGACTTTCTTTTGTTTAAAATGGACAGTATTTTAAGTACATACAGAAAACCGACCAAACGCATTCGGTTTCTGTTGAAACATTAGGAGAACGATCCATGGGTCATATGTGACGTGTACGAGTCAACGCCACCTCAATCCGAGGCAAGGTCGTCCGCTATGAATTTGACCGTTTGACGCCCGTTTTGGCCGTTTATGACACCAGAACTGCGTTGTCGATCACCGCGGGAACATGGCACGTCCAATTGATGTACCGTCTGCTCGACCACGTCAGAAATCACTCACCCGTATTTGTCGTCTGATTTCAGGTCATTCTGACTTCGTTCGGCCCGTTTGGACCCCCCTCACGTGCGTTTACGAAGCGCGCGCATCACTTAAAACACGAATATTGAGCCGTACTGCGCAAACCGCACGTCCTATTGACGTGGCGTCTGCGTGTACATGTCACGAATAATAATTAGAATGTTGCACGGTGGTTCAGCTCAATCCGAGGTCGTCCGCTATGAATTTGACCGTTGGACGCCCGTTTTGGCCGTTTGTGACACCAGAACTGCGTTGTCGGTCACCGCGGGCACATGGCACGTCCAATTGACGTGCCGTCTACTCGACCACTTCATAAATCACTCAACCGTATTTGTCGCCTGATTTCAGGCCATTCCGAAATCGTTCGGCCGTTTGGACCCCCCTCACGCGCGTTTACGAAGCGCGTGCATCACTTAAAATACGAATATTGAGCCGTACCGCGCAAACCGCACATCCGATTGATGTTCCGTCTACGCGTACACGTCACGAATAATAATTATAATGTTGCACGGTGGTTTCAGCTCAATCTGAGGTCGTCCTCTCTGAAATTGACCGTAGGACGCCCGTTTTGGCCGTTTATGACACCAGAACTGCGTTGTCGGTCACCGCGAGCACACGGCACGTCCGATTGATGTGCCGTCTGCTCGACCACTTCAGAAATCACTCACCTGTATTTGTCGTCTGATTTCAGGCCATTCCGACTTCGTTCCGCCCGTTTGGACCCCCCTCACGCGCGTTTACGAAGCGCGCGCATCACTTAAAACACGAATATTGAGCCGTACCGCGCAAAACGCACGTCCGATTGGCGTGCCGTCTGCGCGTACACGTCCCGAATAATAATTAGAATGTTGCATGGTGTTTTCAGGTTAATCCGATGTCGTCCGCTATGAATTTGACCATTTGACGCCCGTTTTGGCCGTTTATGACACCAGAACTGCGTTGTCTGTCACCGCGGGCACACGGCACGTCCGATTGACATGCTGTCTGCTCGACCACTTAATAAATCACTCACCCGTATTTGTAGTCTGATTTCAGGCCATTCCGAAATCATTCGGCCCGTTTGGACCACCCTCACGCGCGTTTACGAAGCGCGCACATCACTTAAAACACGAGTATTGAGTCGTACCGCGCAAACCGCACGTCCGATTGACGTACCGTCTACGCGTACACGTCACGAATAATAATTATAAGGTTTCACGGTAGTTTCAGCTCAATATGAGGTCGTCCGCTATGAATTTCACCGTTGGACGCCCGTTTTGGCCGTTTATGACACCAGGACTGCGTTGTCGGTCACCGCGGGCACACAGCACGTCCGATTGACATGCCGTCTGCTCGACCACTTCAGAAATCACTCACCCGTATTTGTCCTCTGATTTCAGGCCATTCCGGCTTCGTTCGGCCCATTTGGACCCCCCTCACACGCTTTTACGAAGCGCGCGCATCACTTAAAACACGAATATTGAGCCGTACCGCGCAAACCGCACGTCCGATTGCCGTTCCGTCTACGCTTACACGTCACGAATAATAATTAGAATGTTGCACGGTGTTTTCAGGTCAATCCGAGGTCGTCCGCTATGAATTTGACCGTTGGACGCCAGTTTTGGCCGTTTATGACACCAGAACTGCGTTGTCGGTCACCGCGGGCACACGGCACGTCCGATTGATGTGCCGTTTGCTCGACCACTTCAGAAATCACTCACCCATATTTTTCGTCTGATTTCAGGCCATTCTGACTTCGTTCGCCCCATTTGGACCCCCCTCACGCGCGTTTACGAAGCGCGCGCATCACTTAAAACATGAATATTGAGCCGTACCGCGCAAGCCGCACGTCCAATTGGCGTTCCGTCTACGCGTACACGTCACGAATAATAATTAGAATGTTTCACGGTGTTTTCAGGTCAATCCGAGGTCGTCCTCTATGAATTTGACCGTTTGACGCCCGTTTTGGCCGTTTATGACACCAGAACAGCGTTGTCGGTCACCGCGGGCACACGGCACGTCCGATTGACGTGCCGTCTGCTTGACCACTTCATAAATCACTCACCCGTATTTGTCGTTTGATTTCAGGCCATTTCGAAATCTTTCGGCCCGTTTGGACCACCCTCACGCGCGTTTACGAAGCGCGCACATCACTTAAAACACGAATATTGAGCCGTACCGCGCAAACCGCATGTCCGATTGACGTGCCGTCTGCGCGTACACGTCACGAATAATAATTAGAATGTTGCACGGTGGTTTCAGCTCAATCCGAGGACGTCCGCTATGAATTTGACAGTTGGAAACCCGTTTTGGCCGTTTATTACACCAGAACTGCGTTGTCGGTCACCGCGGGCACATGGCACGTCCAATTGACGTACCGTCTGCTCGACCACTTCATAAATCACTCACCCATATTTTTCGCCTGATTTCAGGCCATTCCGAAATTGTTCGGCCCGTTTGGACCCCCCTCACGTGCGTTTACGAAGCGCGTGCATCACTTAAAATACGAATATTGAGCCGTACCGCGCAAAACGAACGTCCGATTGACGTGCCATCTGCGCGTACACATCACGAATAATAATTAGAATGTTTCACGGTGGTTTCAGCTCAATCCGAGGTCGTCCTCTATGAATTTGACCGTTGGACGCCCGTTTTGGCCGTTTCTGACACCAGAACTGCGTTGTCAGTCACTGCGGGCACATGGCACGTCCAATTGACGTGTCGTCTGTTCGACCACTTCATAAATCACTCACCCATATTTTTCGCCTGATTTCAGGCCATTCCAAAATCGTTCGGCCCGTTTGGACCCCCCTCACGCGCGTTTACGAAGCGCGTGCATCACTTAAAATACGAATATTGAGCCGTACCGCGCAAACCGCATGTCCGATTGACGTCCCGTCTACGCGTACACATAAAGAATAATAATTAGAATGTTGTACGGTGGTTTCAGCTCAATCTGAGGTCGTCCTCTATGAATTTGACCGTTGGACGCCCATTTTGGCCGTTTATGACACCAGAACTGCGTTGTCGGTCACCGCGGGCACACGGCACGTCCGATTGATGTTCCGTCTGCTCAACCACTTCATAAATAACTCACCCGTATTTTTCGTCTGATTTCAGGCCATTCCGACTTCGTTCGGCCCGTTTGGACCCCCCTCACGCGCGTTTACGAAGCGCGCACATCACTTAAAACACGAATATTGAGCCGTACCGCGCAAACCACACATCCGATTGGCGTGCCGTCTACGCGTAAACGTCACGAATAATAATTAGAATGTTGCACGGTGTTTTCAGGTCAATCCGAGGTCGTCCGCTATGTATTTGACGGTTTGACGCCGGTTTTGGCCGTTTATGACACCAGAACTGCGTTGTCGGTCACCGCGGGCACACATCACGTCCGATTGACGTGCCGTCTGCTCGACCACTTCATAAATCACTCACCCGTATTTGTCGTCTGATTTCAGGTCATTCCGACTTCGTTCGGCCCGTTTGGACCACCCTCACGCGCGTTTACGAAGCGCGTGCATCCCTTAAAATACGAATATTGAGCCGTACCGCGCAAAACGCACGTCCGATTGACGTGCCGTCTGCGCTTACACGTCACGAATAATAATTAGAATGTTTCACGGTGGTTTCAGGTCATTCTGAGGTCGTCCGCTATGAATTTGACCATTGGATGCCCGTTTTGGCCGTTTATGACACCAGAACTGCGTTGTCGGTCACCGCGGGCACATGGCACGTCCAATTGACGTGCCGTCTGCTCGACCACTTCAGAAATCACTCACCCGTATTTTTCATCTGATTTAAGGTCATTCCGACTTCTTTCGGCCCGTTTGGACCCCCCTCACGCGCGTTTACGAAGCGCGTGCATCACATAAAATACGAATATTGAGTCGTACCGCGCAAACCGCACGTCCGATTAATGTGCCGTCTGCGCGTACACGTCACGAATAATAATTAGAATGTTGCACGGTGGTTTCAGCTCAATCTGAGGTCGTCCGCTATGAATTTGACCGTTGGACGCCCGTTTTGGCCGTTTGTGACACCAGGACTGCGTTGTCGGTCACCGCGGGCACACGGCACATCCGATTGACGTTCCGTCTGCTCGACCACTTCAGAAATCACTCAACCGTATTTGTCGTCTAATTTCAGGCCATTCCGACTTGGTTCGGCCCGTTTGGACCCCCCTCACGCGCGTTTACGAAGCGCACGCATCACTTAAAACACGAATATTGAGCCGTACCGCGCAAACCGCACGTCCGATTGGCGTGCCGTCTGCGCGTACACGTCAAGAATAATAATTAGAATGTTGCACGGTGTTTTCATGTCAATCTGAGGTCATCCGCTATGAATTTGACCGTTTGACGCCCGTTTTGGCCGTTTATGACACCAGAACTGCGTTGTCGGTCACCGCGGGCACACGGCACGTCCGATTGACGTGCCACAACAGATTGTTATGCCAGTGCATCAGATAGTAGAGCGCGACTTGAAAATATGGGTTATTATGGAGTCGTTGAGAAAATAATAATATTGGATTATTACTCTCATGGACGAGTCACAATGATGAAATGCCATTGGTTTGATTCGATGACGAGACATGGCACATTTATTGATGATTGTGGATTTCGAGTAATTAATATGACCCGCACTCTTGCAACCGAAGAACCATATGTGTTGGTCTCAATGGCTAAACAAGTTTTTTATGTCAAAGATCAACTTCAACCTGAATTTGGTGTCATAGTTGAATAAATTCCAAGACATATTTTTGATGATGCTGATGATGGAATTGACATTGTCCCTATTGCCATTGGAACCAATCCATTTATTTCTTTTGATGACTCCAATAGCTCAATTGTCAGAGTTGATTGTGAACCTGAAGTTGTGGTTGGAAATATATAGAATCATTCATCCATGTTCTCAATTCTTTTGGTTTACCTCGAGTTGGGTTGTTAAGGTTGGTAATATTCATATTAATTTAGTATTGATCACAAATATGTTTTAGCTGACTTGACCGTTATGTGAATTTTCAATGTTTATTGGTTGCTGTTTTATTTGAATTGCATTTTCTAATTTGGAATTGAACTGTATTCAAACCAAATCAAACAATATTTCTAACTTGGTGAACATTACAACTTGTATGTTTTATTAAATTCATTCAAGCTCTTCTAAAACAATTGATAGCTAAATTACCAATGAATCCCCTCATTCCCTCATATATTCAGTTTTTTGGTTTACACATTAATTTTCTTTTTCTAATTAATTACATATTTGTTTTCCAATGCAGGAAATGCAGCCAATTGAAGAGAGAGGAAGAAAAAAATGGCGGAGAACAATCGTCGGATGGAGGAGATGGGCATTCCACCATTAGTGCCTACAGTGAGTACTTTATTTCAAATATATATATATATATATATATATATATATATTTACAGAATATATAATGTCATGTGATTAATTTTTTTGTAAACTTTTTTGTAGGCTCCACCATTACGTCGACAGTTATTCGACGAGTAGCCTAGTACTGGTCCTAGTACTCAGGTCGGTGGTACGAGGAGGGTTCGTACCAGAGGTGGATGTAGAGCTGCGCGTGCCCGACTAGACCCTGCCCCTCCCACTGACATTTCGGCCTTCCCACATTCTGATCCCGGTGTGTCGTTAGGGACACACGGGATATTTAGACCTCCCATGTTTTCACTACCTTCTGCATCTTCTGCCCCATCATTTTCACATCCCATGATGATTCCCACTCCCCAGTCGGCATCAGGTCATACAGCTGTTCCATCTTCTTTTCCTTCTACTTCTGTCTCTCCGAGCTTTTATATTCCATCGTCTTCGACTCCTGTTCCACCAGAGGGTGTTCCATCAGGTTCTGTGGATCCGGCGCCACTCATTGATCAGACTAGCGCAGGTATATTTATAAAACCCTAACAAATTTTTATAGCAATATTTATTTTCATTATAACATGTTTTGATAAAATATTTGTTTTTCTTTCATGACAGATACATCTACTGACAGGAGGCAGGGGCATGGCCGTACACGCATGCGTTCGGTGTGGAACCGTCGCACACAGGTTATGGTAGAATATAATGAAGACAATCAGATGGTTGAGAAAACAGGGCAGCAATGTTGGAGTTTTATGGCGACGCTTGCCAAATACTCCGACATCATTCCCGTTAGCCCGCTGTCGTGGAGACATTTGCCACATGAGTTAAAAGATAGAGCTTGGGCAGAGATATGGGTAAAAAAATCTGTTGTATTTAATGCCATGAATTTTTTTTGTATTTATATGAATTAATATTTTGATTTCAGCTTCGATTTAATTTTCCTGATGGTGAGGGTGCACCACTGGAACGTCTAAAGGATTTAGGCGAGCTTTCGAGAGCCTACAATCATGAGCTGTATATTGGCTGGCGTGCTAGAGTTGGCACTGAGTTAGAGGCGGTACCAGCCGTGGATGATTGTCCTGTAGAGCAGTATCGTCATATGATTACTCATTGGACGAGTACTCAGTTTAAGGTATGAATTACATTTGAGGTATTTAAATAATAACTTTCAAGTTTTGCATTAATATTATCCTTTGCATTATCGAATTTTATTTAGGAATCATCTGGAAAAAATAAAAAAAACATTGATGCAAAAAAATACCTCCATACACTAGGACGCACGACGATGCCGGATCATGAGAGGCAACAGGTATGACAATTGTTTATAAGTTTTCTTTACGACTTACATTTTCTTTTGTTTCCTCATTTATTTAATTATTTGCTAAAGTTTTTATATAAATTTTGTTTTCAATGTCATTGTAGAGGAAAGTACAAAATATTGAAGGACGTGTGCCTCGAGCAAAACTGTTTTGCTCGAGTAGACGAAAAAAGGATGGAAGTGCTGTCAACGAAGCGACTCAGCAGCAGATTGTAAGTTTTAATCTGTTGATTTTATATTTTAATAGCTATTTCGTAACTTAATAATATATTTATATTTGTAACAGGATGATTTAGAGGCCCTCGATGCCCAAGAAGCAGACAATTTTGGGCCATCAGATCACTTACATCAGGTGTTGGGAGAGGATCATTCTAGCAGAGTACGCTGCCGACCTAGGATAGCCCCGACGAGGTATTGGCCTGCCTCAGGTATGAGTTGTAGTGCCACCGAGCTGCAGCAAGTTAGGGAACAGGCAGAACAGGCTGAGAAAAGGGCCATAGAGACGGCAGAACAGTCTGCTAGGGCAAACAGTGCATTTATGAAATTTATTGAAGTTCTACGTCCAACACTTCCAGCAGAGGCCAGCCCAGCGATTGATGAATACATGTCGTCGATACATTCTATATATGGTGCACCAGGTGGCAGTTCCAGTGGTGGTCAGGCTGATGTCCAGCTTGAAGATGATGATGGCGAGCAGTCTGATGTGGAAGAGGAGGGAGATGAGGAGGGCGAGGAGGAGGGTGAAGGCGAGGAGGAAGGCGCTGTGGAGGGTGAGGACGATGAGGAGGACGATGACGAGGGCGATGATGATGATGATGATGGTGATGCTGATGCTGATGTGGGACATATTGATCTGTTACTTTTTTGACTTATATTACTGAGATTTGATGTTTAATCTATTCTAGTTGTTGGTTTTATCTAGACTCGTAGTATAGTATTAGAGTTGAGTTATTTTTATATATTGTCTGTTTTTATGGATGTTGTTGTCTTTTAGTGCTTGTGTGTTTGTGAACTCCTTGGAAAACCCCCCTCATTCTTGGACCCTGGACAACCCCCCCCCCCCCCCCTCCCCCTTGGACCCCGAACACCCCCCGAACACCCCCCGGACAGCCCCGCGGACAGCCCCCCGTACAGCCCCCAACCCTCCACCCTGGACCCCGGACAGCCCACCGGACAGCCCCTCGGACAACCCCCCACCCTCCCCCTTGGACCCCGGACAACCCCCCAAACACCCCTCGGACAGCCCCCTGAACACCCCCAGACAACCCCCTGAACAACCCCAGAACAACCCTTGAACAACCCCCTGAACAACCCCCGGCCAGCCCCCTGAACAACCCCGAACAACCCTCTGAACAACCCCCAACCCCCCCCCCCCCCCGGACAGACCCCGCACTGCCCCCCACCCTCCTCCTTGGTCCCCGGACAGCCCCCCGGACACCCACCGGACAGCCCCCCCCCCCCCCCCGGACTGCCCCCGTAGACAGCCCCTGGACAGCCCCCCGTACAGCACCCAACCCTCCACCCTGGACCCCGAATAGCCCCCCGGATAGCCCCCGGATAGCCCCCCGGACAGCCCCCCGGACAACCCCCCGGACAGCCCCCTGAACAACACCGGACAACCCCCCTGAACAACCCCTGAACAACCCCTGAACAACACCTGAACAACCCCCTGAACAACCCCCAGACAGCCCCCTGAACAACCCCAGACAACCCCCTGAACAACCCCCAAACACCCCCCAGACAGACCCCGCACAGCCCCCCCATCCTCCTCCTTGGTCCCCGGACAGCCCCCCGGACACCCATCGGACAGCCCCCCCCCCCGGACAGCCCCCCGGACAGCCCCTCCACCTTCCTTAATTTCATTATCTCTAAAATGTTTCATAGCACGATCAACTAAAATCTAATCCATACTAAATATGATATAAAAATATTCTATATGAATTTCCATAAGATTTTAAGTGAAAACAAAAAGTGACATACGAAAAACTGACCAAACGCATTCGAAATGTGTTGATGCTTTACGACAACGATCCATGGGTCATATGTGATTTGTACGAATCAACCTCGCCTCAATCCGAGGCGCAGTGCGGTCGGAACAACTCAAAGTGTATGTCTTTTGTTTCAAAAGGACATCATTTTAAGTGAAAAACATCAACTGACATACGTAAAACTGGCCAAAAGCATTCGGATTGTGTTGATACTTTAAGACAACGATCAATGGGTCATTTCAGAAGTGTACGAGTCAACCCCGCCTAAATCTGAGATGCGGTGTGGTCGGGACCACTCTAAGTGACTTTCTTTTGTTTAAAATGGACAGTATTTTAAGTACATACGGAAAACTGACCAAACGTATTCGGTTTCTGTTGAAACTTTAGGAGAACGATCCATGGGTCATATGTCACGTGTACGAGTCAACGCCACCTCAATCCGAGGCAAGGTCGTCCGCTATGAATTTGACCGTTTGACGCCCGTTTTGGCCGTTTATGACACCAGAACTGCATTGTTGGTCACCGCGGGAACAGGGCACGTCCAATTGACGTGCCGTCTGCACGACCACTTTAGAAATCACTCACCCGTATTTGTCGTCTGATTTCAGGTCATTCTGACTTCGTTCGGCCTGTTTGGACCCCCCTCACGCGCGTTTACGAAGCACGCGCATCACTTAAAACAAGAATATTGAGCCGTACTGCGCAAACCGCACGTCCTATTGACGTGGCGTCTGTGCGTACACGTCAAGAATAATAATTAGAATGTTTCACGGTGGTTTCAGCTCAATCCGAGGTCGTCCGCTATGAATTTGACCGTTGGACGCCCGTTTTGGCCGTTTATGACACCAGAACTGCGTTGTCGGTCATCGCGGGCACATGGCACGTCCAATTGACGTGCCGTCTACTCGACCACTTCATAAATCACTCACCCGTAGTTTTCGCCTGATTTCAGGCCATTCCGAAATCGTTCGGCCCGTTTGGACCCCCCTCACGCACGTTTACGAAGCGCGTGCATCACTTAAAATACGAATATTGAGCCGTACCGCGCAAACCGCACGTCCAATTGTCATTCTGTCTACGCGTACACGTCAAGAATAATAATTAGAATGTTGCACGGTGGTTTCAGCTCAATCTGAGGTCGTCCTCTCTGAATTTGACCGTTGGACGCCCGTTTTGGCCGTTTATGACACCAGAACTGCGTTGTCGGTCACCGCGGGCACACGGCACGTCCGATTGACGTTACATCTGCTCGACCACTTCAGAAATCACTCACCTGTATTTGTTGTTTGATTTCAGGCCATTCCGACTTCGTTCCGCCCGTTTCGACCCCCCTCACGCGCGTTTACGAAGCGCGCGCATCACTTAAAACACGAATATTGAGCCGTACCGCGCAACCCGCACGTCCGATTGGCGTGCCGTCTGCGCGTACACGTCACGAGTAATAATTAGAATGTTTCACGGTGTTTTCAGGTTAATCAGAGGTCATCCGCTATGAATTTGACCGTTTGACGCCCGTTTTGGCCGTTTGTGACACCAGAACTGTGTTGTCGGTCACCGCGGGCACACGTCACGTCCGATTGACATGCCGTCTGCTCGACCACTTCCAAAATCACTCACCCGTATTTGTAGTCTGATTTCAGGCCATTCCGAAATCGTTCGGCCCGTTTGGACCACCCTCACGCGCGTTTACGAAGCGCACACATCACTTAAAACACGAATATTGAGCCGTACCGCGCTAACCGCACGTCCGATTGACGTTCCGTCTACGCGTACACGTCACGAATAATAATTATAATGTTGCACGGTGGTTTCAGCTCAATCTGAGGTCGTCCGCTATGAATTTGACCGTTGGACGCCCGTTTTGGCCGTTTATGACACCAGGACTGCGTTGTCTGTCACCGCGGGCACACAGCACGTCGGATTGACATGTCGTCAACTCGACCACTTTAGAAATCACTCACCCGTATTTTTCTTCTGATTTCAGACCATTCCGACTTCGTTCGGCCCATTTGGACCCCCCTCACGCGCGTTTACGAAGCGCGCGCATCACTTAAAACACGAATATTGAGCCGTACCGCGCAAACCGCACGTCCGATTGTCATGCCGTCTACGCGTACACGTCACGAATAATAATTAGAATGTTGCACGATGTTTTCAGGTCAATCTGAGGTCGTCCGCTATGAATTTGAACGTTGGACGCCCGTTTTGGCCGTTTATGACACCAGAACTACGTTGTCGGTCACCGCGGGCACACGGCACGTCCGATTGACGTGCCGTCTGCTCGACCACTTCAGAAATCAGTCACCCGTATTTTTCGTCTGATTTCAGGCCATTCCGACTTGCTTCGGCCCATTTGGACCCCCCTCACGCGCGTTTACGAAGCGCGCGCATCACTTAAAACACGAATATTGAGCCGTACCGCGCAAACCGCACGTCCAATTGATGTACCGTCTTTGCGTACGCGTCAAGAATAAAAATTAGAATGTTGCACGGTGTTTTCAGGTCAATCCGAGGTCGTCCTCTATGAATTTGACCGTTTGACGCCCGTTTTGGCCGTTTATGACACCAGAACTGCGTTGTCGGTCACCGCGGGCACACGGCACGTTCGATTGACGTGCCGTCTGCTCGACCACTTCATAAATCACTCACCCGTATTTGTCGTTTGATTTCAGGCCATTCCGAAATCGTTTGCCCGTTTGGACCACCATCACGCGCGTTTACGAAGCGCGCGCATCAATTAAAACACGAATATTGAGCCGTACCGCGCAAACCGCACGTCCGATTGACGTGCCGTCTGCGCGTACACGTCGCGAATAATAATTAGAATGTTGCACGGTGGTTTCAGCTCAATCTGAGGTCGTCCGCTATGAATTTGACCGTTGGATGCCCGTTTTGGCCGTTTATTACACCAGAACTGCGTTGTCGGTCACCGCGGGCACAGGGCACGTCCAATTGACGTGCCGTCTGCTCGACCACTTCATAAATCACTCACCCGTATTTGTCGCCTGATTTCAGGCCATTCCGAAATCGTTCGGCCCGTTTGGACCCCCCTCACGCGCGTTTACGAAGCGCGTGCATCACTTAAAATACGAATATTGAGCCGTACCGCGCAAACCGAACATCCGATTGACGTGCCGTATGCGCGTACACGTCACGAATAATAATTAGAATGTTTCACGGTGGTTTCAGCTCAATCCGAGGTCGTCCGCTATGAATTTGACCGTTGGACGCCCGTTTTGGCCGTTTATGACACCAGAACTGCGTTGTCGGTCACTGCGGGCACAGGGCACGTCCAATTGACGTGCCGTCTGCTCGACCACTTCATAAATCACTCACCGGTATTTTTTGCCTGATTTCAGGCCATTCCGAAATCGTTCGGCCAGTTTGGACCCCCCTCACGCGCGTTTACGAAGCGCGTGCATCACATAAAATACGAATATTGAGCCGTACCGCGCAAACCGCACGTCCGATTGACGTCCCGTCTGCGCGTACACGTCACGAATAATAATTAGAATGTTGCACGGTGGTTTCAGCACAATATGAGGTCGTCCGCTATGAATTTGACCGTTGGACACCCGTTTTGGCCGTTTATGACACCAGAACTGCGTTGTCGGTCACCGCGGGCACACAGCACGTCCGATTGACGTGCCGTCTGCTCAACCACTTCAGAAATCACTCACCCGTATTTGTCGTCTGATTTCATGCCATTACGACTTCGTTCGGCCCATTTGGACCCCCCTCACGCGCGTTTACGAAGCTCGCATATCACTTAAAACACGAATATTGAGCCGTACCGCGCAAACCGCACGTCCGATTGGCATGCCGTCTGCGCGTACACGTCACGAATAATAATTAGAATGTTTCATGGTGTTTTCAGGTCAATCCGAGGTCGTCCGCTATGAATTTGACCGTTTGACGCCCGTTTTGGCCGTTTATGACACCAGAACTGCGTTGTCGGTCACCACGGGCACACGGCACGTCCGATTGATGTTCCGTCTGCTCGACCACTTCATAAATCACCCACCCGTATTTGTCGTCTTATTTCAGGTCATTCCGACTTCGTTCGTCCCGTTTGGGCCACCCTCACGCGCGTTTACGAAGCACATGCATCACTTAAAATACGAATATTGAGCTGTACCGCACAAAACGCACGTCCGATTGACGTGTCGTCTGCGCGTACACGTCACGAATAATAATTAGAATGTTTCACGGTGGTTTCAGGTCAATCTGAGGTCGTCCTCTATGAATTTGACCGTTGGACGCCCGTTTTGGCCGTTTGTGACACCAGAACTGCGTTGTCGGTCACCGTGGGCACATGGAACGTCCAATTGACGTGCCGTCAGCTCGAACACTTCAGAAATCACTCACCCGTATTTGTCGTCTGATTTCAGGTCATTCCGACTTCGTTCGGCCCGTTTGGACCCCCCTCACGCGCGTTTACGAAGCGCGTGCATCACTTAAAATACGAATATTGAGCCGTACCGCGCAAACCGCACGTCCGATTGACGTGCCGTCTGCGCGTACACGTCACGAATAATAATTAGAATATTGCACGGTGGTTTCAGCTCAATCTGAGGTCGTCCGCTATGAATTTGACCGTTGGACGCCCGTTTTGGCCGTTTATGACACCAGGACTGCATTGTCGATCACCGCGGGCACACGGCACGTCCGATTGACATGCTGTCTGCTCGACCACTTCATAAATCACTCACCCGTATTTGTCGTCTGATTTCAGGTCACTCCTACTTCGTTCGCCCGTTTGGACCACCCTCATGCGCGTTTACGAAGCGCGTGCATCACTTAAAATACGAATATTGAGCCGTACCGCGCAAACCGCACGTCCGATTGACGTTCCGTATGCGCGTACACGTCACGAATAATAATTAGAATGTTGCACGGTGGTTTCAGGTCAATCTGAGGTCGTCCGCTATGAATTTGACCGTTGGACGCCCATTTTGGCCGTTTATGACACCAGAACTGCGTTGTCGGTCACCGCGGGCACATGGCACGTCCAATTGACGTGCCGTCTGCTCGACCACTTTAGAAATCACTCACACGTATTTGTCGTATTATTTCAGGTCATTCCGACTTCATTCGGCCCATTTGGACCCCCTCACGCGCGTTTACGAAGCGCGTGCATCACTTAAAATAAGAATATTGAGCCGCACCGTGCAAACCGCACGTCCGATTGACGTGCCGTCTGCGCGTACACGTCACGAATAATAATTAGAATGTTTCATGGTGGTTTCAGCTCAATATGAGGTCATCTGCTATGAATTTGACCGTTGGACGCCCGTTTTGGCCGTTTATGACACCAGGACTGCATTGTCGGTCACCGCGGGCACACGGCACGTCCGATTGATGTGCCGTCTACTCGACCACTTCAGAAATCACTCACCCGTATTTGTCGTCTGATTTCAGGCCATTCTGACTTCGTTCGGCCCGTTTGCACCCCCCTCACGCGCGTTTACGAAGCGCGCACATCACTTAAACACGAATATTGAGCCGTACCGCGCAAACCACACGTCTGATTGGCGTTCCGTCTGCGCGTACACGTCACGAATAATAATTAGAATGTTTCACGGTGTTTTCAGGTCAATCCGAGGTCGTTCGCTATGAATTTGACCGTTTGACGCTCGTTTTGGCCGTTTATGACAGCAGAACTGCGTTGTCGGTCACCGCGGGCACACGACACGTCCGATTGACGAGCCTTCCACTCGACCACTTCATAAATCACTCACCCGTATTTGTCGTCTGATTCCAGGCCATTCCTAAATCATTCGGCCCGTTTGGACCACCCTCACGCGCGTTTACGAAGCACGCGCATCACTTAAAACACGAATATTGAGCCGTACCGCGCAAACCGCACGTCCGATTGATGTTACGTCTGCGCGTACATGTCACAAATAATAATTAGAATGTTGCACGGTGGTTTCAGATCAATCCGAGGTCGTCCGCTATGAATTTGACCGTTGGACGCCCGTTTTGGCCGTTTATGACACTAGAACTGGGTTGTCGGTCACCGCGGGCACACGGCACGTCCGATTGACGTTCCGTCTGCTCGACCACTTCAGAAATCACTCACCCGTATTTTTCGTCTGATTTCAGGCCATTCCGACTTCGTTCGGCCCTTTTGGACCCCCCTCACGCGCGTTTACGAAGCGCGCATCACTTAAAATACGAATATTGAGCCGTACCGCGCAAACCGCACGTCCGATTGACGTGCTGTCTGCGCGTACATGTCACGAATAATAATTAGAATGTTGCACGGTGGTTTCAGCTCAATCTGAGGTCGTCCGCTATGAATTTGACCGTTGGACGCCCGTTTTGGTCGTTTCTGACATCATAACTACGTTGTTGGTCACCACGGGCACACGGCACGTCCGATTGACGTGCCGTCTGCTCGACCACTTCATAAATCACTCTCCCGTATTTGTCGTCTGATTTCAGGCCATTCCGACTTTGTTCGGCCCGTTTGGACCCCCCTCACGCGCGTTTACGAAGCGCGCGCATCACATAAAACACGAATATTGAGTGGTACCGCGCAAACCGCACGTCTGATTGACGTGACGTCTGCACGTACACATCACGAATAATAACTAGAATGTTGCACGGTGGTTTCAGCTCAATCCGGAGACGTGGTGTGGCCGGCACCACTCAAAGTGTCCGTCTTTTGTTTCAAAAGGAGGTCATTTTAAGTGAAAAGCATCAACTGACATACGGAAAACCGACCAAATGCATTCCAAATCTGTTGATAATTTTTCCCAACAATCCATGGGTCATATGTGACGTGTACGATCCAACCCAGGATGAATCTGAGTCGCGGTGTGGCCAGGATAAGTCTAAGTGACTCTCTTTTGTTTAAAATGGACACCATTTTAAGTACATACGGAAAAACGACCAAACGGATTTGGTTTCCGTTGAAACTTTAGGAGAACGATCCATGGGTCATATGTGTCGTGTAAGAATCATCCGCGCTTCAATCCGACATGTGGTGCGGCTGACACCACTCAAAGTGTCCGTCTTTTGTTTCAAAAGGACGTCATTTTAAGTGAAAGACATCAACTGGCATATGGAAGAACGACCAAACGCATTCGGATTCTATCGATACTTTAGCAAAACGATCCATGAGTCATATGTGACGTGTACAAGTCAACCCCATCTTAATCCGAGATGCGGTGTGGCCGACACTGCTCTAACTCTGTCTCTTTTGATTAAAATGGACATGATTATAAATGATAACAACAACTGACATACGCAAAACCGACCAAACGCATTCGTAATGTTTTGATAATTTATCACAACGATCCATGGGTCATATGTGACATGTACGAGCCAACCCGGGATGAATCTGAGTCGCGGTGTGGTCAGGATTAGTCTAAGTGTCACTCTTTTGTTTAAAATGGACAACATTTTAAGTACATACGGAAAACTGACCAAACGCATTCGGTTTCCATTCAAACATTAGGAGAACGATCCATGGGTCATATGTGACGTGTACGAATCAACCCCGCCTCAATTGGAGATGCGGTGTGGTCGGCACCACTCATAGTGTCCGTCTTTTGTTTCAAAAGGACGTCATTTTAAGTGAAAAACATCAACTGGCATACGGAAAACCGACCAAACGTATTCGGATTGTGTCGATACGTTAGGAAAATGATCCATGGGTCATTTGAGACGTGTAAGAGTCAACCCCGTCTAAATCCGAGACGCGGTGTGGCCGGTACCACTCTGACTGTGTCTCTTTTGTTTAAAATGGACAAGATTATAAGTGAAATAAACAACTAACATATGAAAATCTGACCAAACGCATTCAGAATCTATTGAAAATTTAGGACAACGATTCATGGGTCATATGTTACGTGTACGAGTCAACCACGCCTCAATCCAAGTCGCGGTTTGGCCGAGACCACTCTAAGTGTATCTCTTTTCTTTAAAATGGACTACATTTTAAATTCATACGGAAAACCAACCAAACGCATTCTGATTGTGTTTATCTTTTAGCACAACAATCCATGGGTCATTTGTGATGTGTACGAGTTAACCCCGCCTCAATACAAGACGCGGTGTGGCCGACACCATTCAAAGTGTCTCTCTTTTAATTAAAAAACACTTCATTTTAAGTGAAAACAACAACTGACATACGGAAAACCGACCAAACGATTTCGTAATATGTTGATACTTTAGGAAACGATCAATGATTCATTTGTGACGTGTACGAGTTAACCTCGCCTCAATCCGAGGCATGGTGTGACCGATATCATTCCAGATGTATGTATTTTGTTTAAAATGGATATCATTTCTATTAAAAATATATGGTATATGAAAAACCAATCAAATTATGAATTGAATTCCGGATTCCACATATGATTGTCATCTAAATTTTAAAATGAATTCTAAATGAATTATGTATGTTTATAATTATTTTATGAATTCTACTTTAATTATGGATGAGTATGTTTTCAGGATGCATTATATGTGTTGGTTGGTTGGTTTTCATTATTTGTATGTGTTGGTTTGTTCTCTATATGTATGCATTATATGTGTTACAGGTACAATAATTGGATTGAAAAATGAATTGAAAACGAGGGCATAATTGGATTGAAAATTGAATTGAAACCTAGGGTGAATGCCCAAAAATTTGCTCTCCAATTGCAGAGCAGGCTGCTGTGCAATTTGCACAGCAAAGCCTATGCCAACGGTTTGAAAACCGTTGGCATAGGCTCTATGCAGTTGTTTTTACCAACGGTTCCCTGAACCGTTGGTAAAAACACCCTATCCCAACGGTTTGAAACTGTTGGGATACTTTGTTGAATGTTGTTTTTACCAACGGTTCATGGAACCGTTGGTAAAAACCTTTCCCAACGGTTTGTAAACCGTTGGGAAAGAAAATGCTCTGTTGATTTCCCAACGGGCCAAACCGTTGGGAAAGGCCTTTCCCAACAGTTTGGAAGAACCGTTGTGATAGGTTGATTTTTTCTAACCTGTCCCAACGGTTCTTTGTAAACCATTGGGAAAAGCCTTTCCCAACGGCTTACTTCCCCACGGTTTGCAGAACCTTTGGTATAACATATACCAACGGTTCTGCAGCCTTTCCCAACGGTTCTAAACCGTTGGGAAATGCTGGATTTCTAGTAGTGTGGGAGACCTTCGGGGGTCTCTGGATCCTTACTGAGTAGCTTATACTCACCCCTGCACGGGATATGCCCGCACTACGTTGTGTTGGTTGCAGACGACGGACAGCGCTGATCGTGGTTGAGGCACGAAGAGCAGGTCGGTAGCCGGAGGTGGATCACTGGGCGGGGCATACTCGGAGCGGACGGCTGGACCCGAGGAGCTGTGGAGGATATCTGTACCCACCCTTTAGGTGGGACTTATAGTGGATGGCTCGAGGCTACGTCTTTACTTTTAGTTGCTGTTTTCCCTTTCCAGTTGTACATTACTTTCAGTTTGGGTTTGTATTCTGTCCCACTTACTATTCCGCACATACTATTGTACCCAGTTTTTACTTAGTGTTTACTTCTTCTTGCTTGCTCTGTGGTGTTTGTTTACTTTAAAAGGCAATGCCTTCCCTTTTTACCATGAATAACACCTTGGTGCTAGTCCCCAGCCCCTGGACTATGGAAGGCGGGCTTGCGGTAGTCACGACACGGGCCCCGAGGACGGGTCGTGAAAAATTGGTATCAGAGGAGTTTGGTTCTACCACAGAACTCAGGACTCTGATCTTTTTCCATGTGGAGAAATATTGTTAAGAGTATTGAGTGTGGTTATTAGTCTAGGGAGTCCCGTGTTGGTGCGGAGGCCGACGTATCTGTACACCAGGACACTGACTTCTGATTTCCAACATAATGCACGAAAACATTGATTGCATGTGTGTTTCAAGATTTCATTATGATTACATTATGTGAGCTCACCATGTATACTGTTTGACTGCGCCGCACCTATTTCCTTTTAGGAAGGCCCCACAGCGGTAGCCAGCTAGGGTTCTGAGTGTTGTATGTGATGACATCCCACCGAGCGATGAGGCCTCGGTACAGGGTCCTTTGACAGGAGAGGCACCAATGGTACCTCTACCCGGTGAGCCATCGATGCTACCAGCCCCACCCGCTGACGATGCACGTCGCCTTAGTGCACTGCACGAGTTTTAGCACCAGAGACCGCCCAGGTTCCGTAGGGAGATGGACCCTCAGGCAGCCGAGGATTGGCTGGAGGCAGTTGTACAGGTTCTCAGGTTAGTGAGGACACCAGCAGACCTCATGGTGATCCTCGCAGCGAGCCTCCTGCACGCGGCAGTAGGCAGATGGTGGAGCTTGATGCTCCAAGTGCACAATGAGGCATCTCTCCTCTGGATGGACATTGATATCCTCTTCCCCTCAATGTTCGTCCCATCCACCCTCCGTGCGGTGCGCATCCAGGAGCTTCTACAACTACGGCAGGGCAGCTTGACGGTCGCCCAGTACTCGGTGAGATTTACCGATCCCTTGCGCTACTTGACAAACATGGTACGGGACCCATTCATCCGGGCCTGAACCTTTGAGCAGGGATTGAGGCATGAGATCAGGGCATCACTGATCTCCCTCACCATTCCGACACAGGCAGGGGTACTGGAACGAGCCCTTCTGATCGAGAGCTTCCTTACTGAGCCTGCATCAGCAGCAAGACCTACCGCAAGGAGGCACATAGTAGAGTCTTATGCAGAAGGCGGTTGACGGATGACTCATGGGTCTAGGCAGACCTGATCCTCAGGCAGATGACCTCAAGACACTAGCTCAGCAATGCGAGGCACACAACGCGGTTCCAATCTTTCGAGAGGCATCCATTTCTATGCATGTGGCGGGCAGGGCCACATGGCTCGTGTCTACCCGACCAGCCGTGCTGAGGAGCAGCAGACAGTTGAGGGGCCAACCAGGCAGAGGCAGAGGGTTGACTGTGGGGGTCCGTAGGGAGCAGGAAGACGTGGCAGAGGAGCTGGCCGAGAAGCAGGTGGTGGGGGATGGTTTGAGGCTCTACCACCACCACCACCAGGAGGTCCACCCCGACCACAGGGAGCGGGCGAGTAGAGACATGCATATCTTCATGCAGCGGAGGCCTACGACCACGACGCACCCGAGATAATTTCGAGGTACCATCTGTGTCTATTCCACCCTTTCTGCAGTTCATATAGACACAGGAGGGAGTCATTCTTTCATAGCTGATGCACTTGTTCGGAGCTCGAAGGTTCCGACGGAGCTGTTGGCTTGATCCTTATGACTAGATAATCCTACGGGAGCAGAATCGATGATTACCCACTAGTGCCGGGAATGGGATCTTACTCTAGGAGGCGAGAACATCGGCTGGGGTCTTCTTGTAGTGGCGTCGATGCCTTACGACGTCATCTTGGGCATGGATTGGCTATCTACATCCCATGCTCAGATTTACTGTATTAGGTGCATGGTTCAATGTGTACGCATCGACGGGAGCAATTTTACCTTCACCGACGAGAAGGGAGCCTTCACAGCACAGGATCGACTCCCGCAGAGGAGAGTAAAACCCATCACTCATCTGTTGGCTAGCCTCATCCTAGAAGCAGTTGACGTGCGGAGTCCCAGTTTTCCTGCAGTGGTGTATCAGTATGCAGACGTTTTCCCCGACAACATACCAGTACTACCTCCTCGTGGAGAGGTAGAATTTTATATTGATCTGTACCCCAGGACATCCCCGATATCCACCCCAGCATATCGGATGGCTCCCACTGAGCTTCGAGAGCTACGGGTACAGTTGAAGGACTTGCAGGGCAATGGATTCATCTGAACCAGTGTTTCACCCTGGGCTTTCCCGATATTGTTCGCCAAGAAGGCGGACGTGAGCTTGAGACTTTGTGTCGACTATCGTCGCCTAAACCATGTGACAGTGAGGAACAAGTATCTGTTACCAAGGATTGATGACCTCTTCGATCAGCTTAAGGGAGCACTGTGGTTCTCGAAGATAGACCTCAGGTCAGGCTATCATCAGCTCAGAGTTCGGGACGAGGATGTGCAGAAGACGGCCTTCAAATGTCGGTATGGACACTATGAGTTCATGGTTATTCCATTCAGCATAACCAATGCTCCAGCAGTGTTCATGGGCCTCATGAATAAGATCATTCAGCCATACCTCGATCGATTTGTCATGGTCTTCATCGATGACATTTTGATATACTCGACGACTGAGGAGGAGCACGCCTACCACTTGCGGGTTGTACTGGACACACTCCGAGAGCACCAGATTTATGATATTCTCTAGAAGTGTCAGTTCTGGATACGTGAGGTCCACTTCTTGGGACACGTCATCTCTGAGGCGGGAGTTGCGGTGGATCCAGCGAAGATCGAGGCAGTGCAAGCTTGGGAGCCACCCAGTAGCGTGACAGAAGTGCGAAGTTTCTTGGGACTAGCTAGATACTACAGGAGATTTGTGCCAAACTTCTCCAGAGTTTCGGCACCACTCTCAGCTTTGACAAAGAAGGGGAAACCATTTTTGTGGTCAGACAGATGTCATCAGAGCTTCCAGGAGCTGGGACAGAGATTGACCAGCACACCTATCTTCAGGCTACTGGAGGAGGGAGTAGGGTACGCAGTCTACTGCGATGCATCAGGGACTGGACTCAGATGTGTCCTGATGCAGGAACGTGCAACGATCGCCTATGGGTCACTTCAGTTGAGGCAGCATGAGAAGAACTACACTAACCATGGCCTAGAGTTAGCAGCAGTGGTCTTCACTCTGATGATGTGGCGACACTATCTGATGGGTGAGCAATTTTTTGTCTATTCTGACCACCAGAGTCTCAGGTACATCCTCTCGCCGAAGGACCTGAACCTGAGAAAACAGTAATGGCTCTAGTTCCTCTAGGACTATGACATTGAGATAGTCTATACTCCTAAAAGGGGAACTTAGTAGATGTTGCACTCAGCAATAGGACGGGCATTTAGCTACTTGGGGAGGTGACAGAGGAGCTACCCGCTTTGCAGATATCCTTCATGGATAGAGATGGAGTAGCCTTCCTTCAGTCACTCATAGTCACTCCTCCACTACTGCAGCAGGTCAAAGAGGCACAGCGTGGTGATGCTGACTGTGAGATGCGGCGTGCCCAGATATCCTCAGGACAGGCACCTGATGGTTTCTCTGTAGGAGGAGAGCACGATGTCCTTTTTAGAGGACGTACCTTGGTGCCAGTTGCTTTACGGGTGGAGGTGATGAGAAAGTTTCACACATCCCCTTTGGCGGTACATCCTGGCGTGGAGAAGATGTACCAGGATCTCAGACGACAGCACTAGTGGCCGAGCATGAAGAAGGCTGTGTCTGAGTTCGTTTCTCGATACCTCACCTACCAGCAGGTGAAGGCAGAGCACCAGGTACCAGCAGGCTTGGTACAACCCTTGGAGGTCCCAGAGTGGAAGTGGGATGGGATATCTATGGACTTTGTTACTGGACTTCCACGCAATTCTAGAGTTCATGACTCCATTTGGGTGATTATCGACCGACTCACCAAGTCGGCTCACTTTATACCCATCAGAGAGAAGGGCTCAGTGGAGAGCGTGGGATGCCTCTACATTCGGGAGATTGTACGGCTTCATGGTGTGCCATCATCTATCATCTCTGATCGAGATGCTCGCATTACTTCCCGACTTTGGAAGGGTTTACGGGAGGCGTTTGTGACGCAGCTACGTCTGAGCACCGCCTTTCACCCTCAGATAGATGTTCAGATGGAGAGGACCATTCAGACTCTCGAGGACATGCGTCGTGCATGTGTCCTCGACTTTGGTCGTAGTTGGGTGGACCACCTACCCTTGGCGGAGTTCGCGTACAACAACAGCTACCACTCCACCATCGGGATGACACCATACGAGGCGGTGTACGACCGACCATGCATATTACAGCTGTGTTGGACAGACCCTGGGGAGTCAGCACTTGTGGGACCAAAGATGGTCCAGGCCATGACAGAGAAGGTCCAGGTCATCCAGGAGCGGATGAGGATAGCTCAGAGCCGACAGAAGTCTTATGTTGGAAAGAGTTAGAGGCCACTAGAGTTCGAGGATGGAGACCACGTCTTCCTGCGGGTCTCACCTCGACATGGATTACAGAGATTTGGATGAGGCGGCAATTTGTCTCCATGCTTCATCGGACCATTCCAGGTCCTCAGAAGGATTGGTGAGGTGGCTTATCGCCTGTATCTACTACCTTAGTTGCACTGGGTGCACGACGATTTCCATGTATCCCAGCTGAGGAGATACGTGCACGACCCGGTGCATATCATTGACCATGGGGAGCTGGACAATGATGATGTGTAAAATTTTGTGGAGGTCCCTGTAGAGATCAAGGATCGACAGGATTGGGTCTTACGTGGATGATAGATTCCTATAGTATGAAACAGATGGTAGCACGAGAACCTCTAGGAGAGCACTTGGGAGCGGGATGTTGAGATGATTGATCAGTACCCACATTTGTTTCCCTAGTTTTTGATGTATCTTTATGGGGATGTAAATCCCTTAGTTGGGAGTGATATAAACACACGAAAAATTCAAGGAAATGTTTTTATTAATTTTCTTGGAAATTTTACAAGAACGCAGTTTCTGACGGTACCTAATTCTGAGGCCCAGTGTGCCCGGAATCTTTTTCCGATGTTTAGCTCAGGTACGTTCAGTGAACAAACAAGTGGGTTTTTCTATATTTTGAACCGGTGCTCGGAATCGAATTCTGAGGGCACTGATGGAATCACAGCGCCGGTATTTTCTTAGAAACACCTCTTCCGGAGTTGTGTTTGCTCGGGTGTGTTTTTTAATTTTTGGGGTTAAGTTAATGAATAAAATAAAATTGGTGCCACCAATTTTTATTTTATTTAGCTTAAATAATGATAAGTGAATGATGTGGGACCTACAATATCCTATCCACATGGTAGGATATTTTTGAGGTGGGGCCCATACAAGCCCCACCATTTCTTTTCTTCCTAAACCACCCTCCTTTATTAAGGTAACTCACCCACACCGCCCTTCGAATTGGAAGTCAACCCTTGCGTTTTTCTGTTATGAAACGCCTCATTTAATTTGGGCAGTTTAAACATTGTAATTAATTCAATTAATTGTTTGATTCGTTTTTTAATTTTTAAAACGAATGGCTTTATAAATAAATTAAGAGAACTCTTATTTTATTAGTCTAGTTTTGTTGAGAGGGGATTGTGAAAAAGAGGGGAGGCTTGAAGATCTTTATCTTATTCGTTGAAGAACGCGAAAAACGTGAAGAACATGAAGAACGCACCGATCTCCGACGAATAATGCCGAATCCTCAGAGATCGACTACGCGGCGTCGTGTACCACGGCGCCATCGACACTTCTTCCATGATGCTTCTTCCATGAGGTTCTTTCTCTGCGACGCGACGACCCCCCTTCCGCGACGCCTACTTCCACGACGTGCTTTTCCGCGACGATCCCTCGCTCGATGAGGCTTGAGGTAACGGTTTTGGTTGAATTAATTCCATGTGATTTATATCATCGGCATGTGTTTAAAATTTGTTAGAAGACTTTTTAAACCGCTAACGCTGTGGGTGTGGACCAACGAACAAGTCCGAACACAACATCTCTTCGTTCTTTGTGTGCGGATCGGCGGGCGATGATGAAGCAGGCCACACGGGCATTGTGAGGTCTTCGCAGTGAAGAACCGGTCCTGGGAGGGCCGTTGGCGAAGACGGCAGGCAAAACCGACCACTGGAGCTCGTCCGGTGGTCCGTGGAACACTCCACCGGTGCGCCTCGTCGGCACGGCGGCGCCGACGGTAGGAGGCGGCGGCTGGCACCGACCGGCCGCAAGGAGGCGGCGGCGCGCGGCCCGCCGCCGGTATGGGCCGCTGGTCCTGCGACCATGCGGGACCGAGGGAGGCGAGACACTATGCTCGGCCACATCCGTTGACAAGGAGAAGCCCCCCATGGGGGCCGCGGTTGCAAGTTGGCGGGGGCAGTGTGCCACCCCGCACCCCCATCCGCTCGGCCGAAACGGCCGAGCCACTTGGCCCTGGCCAGCGCCCTAGGCCGGGCCATGCCTAGGCCAGGACGGGCCATGCCAGCCGGGCCGGGCCTCTCCCAAGCGGGCCGGACCCGGACCCGGGTCGGGTCGACCCGGTTGTGGCGGGGTCGGTCCGGGCCCGAAACCCCCACTCCAGGACCTCTCACGGTCTTTTGCCCATAACATGGGCTGCGTACCTCCGATTGACGCACCATCAGCGGGAATGCGATCCTTGGATCGAGGTGGTCGTTTCGAGCTATTATACGCAAGGTTTCTGAGTACTTGGGGTTCGTCCAGGTTGGTTCGTACACGAAACCAACCGGGCCCTTGGAGCGGAAACACTTATAACTTGAGCTCCGGACGTCCGATTGACGTGTCATCCGATTTGTTGGATTCCTCTTAGTGAGGAAATAATTTTGGCCTACTCAAATCAATTTTTGGACGTAGTTGGAGTATGGTCGGGTTGGTTTTGACTTAAAAACCAACCGGGCCCCTGGGACGAAAAGGCCAATAACTCTCAGACCATGTGTTTGATTGACTCTCCGTCTGTGACGTTGAGTTTCTGTTGAAGATACAAAACTTTTGGATACATCTAATCTGGACTCCATGTTAGTTGATGTATCATCCGCTCGGCTCATGGAGCGGACCCTCCCGAATGAGCTTGCTGTGTGCGGGAACTCTAGATCTGGCTACGACTGCGACGACGATGACGACTGTGCAGAAATCCTCTGTGGATTCGACGGCGGTGACCACATCACTCAGCGATCCTACGTAGATTAGTGTTACCGATTTTTTATGGGTCAGATCTTGTGTGGGTCAGCACTCAGTGGTACTGTGTGGGCTAGCACCTACAGATCATGTGTGGGTCCGATCCTGTATGGGTCATTGCGGGGGTAAGTTACCTATCGATCCTATGTGGGTCGGATCCTTTGTGGGTCATTGCGGGGGTTAGTACCTATCGATCCATTGTGGGTCTGACGGATTAGATGAATCAGTGGATATATCTGATCATCTCTATCGTCATACAAAGAAATATACCTATGTGAGATGTATCTTGAATTTCAATCCTTATCTTCAATATTATTGACTTGATATCATGTGTGGATTACGTTATGCTTTCCTGTGTGGATTGGGTTGTGGTTTCCTGTGTGGACTGGGTTGTACATGAGCTCGGATGTTAGAGCCGAACGAGAATTGATGACTTAGGTATATGTATGGGCATATACCTACGTAGTGCCGGATGTTACATCGTGTTTGTATCTTTCCATTGTGGATTATCCTTTGTGGATTCTGGGAGACCTTTGGGGGTCTCGGGGACCCCACTGAGTAGATTATACTCAACCCTACATGGGCTATGCTCGCACTACGTTGTGTTGGTTGCAGATGAAAGACAGCGCTGATCGTGGTTGAGGCACGAGGAACAGGTCGGTACCTAGAGGTTGATCACTGGGCGGGGCGTACTCGGAGTGGACGGCTGGACACAAGGAGCTATGAAGGCTATATGTACCCACCCTTCAGGTGGGACTTCCAGTGGATAGCTCGAGGCTGCGGCTTTACTTTCAATTGTTGTTTTCCCTTTCCAGTTGTACTTTACTTTCATTTTGGGTTTTTATTCTGGCCCACATACTTTTCCGCACTTACTGGTGTACCCAATTTTTACATAGTATTTACTTCTGCTTCCTTTCTCTGTGGTGTTTGTTTACTTTACAAAGGCAATGCCTTCCCTTCTTACCGGGAATTACGCCTTGGTGCTAGTCGCCGGCCCCTGGCCTATGGAAGGCGGGCTTCGGGTAGTCACAGCACGGGCCTCGAGGACGGGTCATGACACAAACCATGTAAAATGAAAAATATAAGAATATGGAAATATCATAAAAATTTAGATAATACTCAAACAAGACATTTTTGTTTAGTATATAAAACATGTAAATGAAAAAAGTATTGAATGCAACATTTGTCTCACATAAATATTGTTTAGACAATACCCCCATTACCTTTTGTCTTGAATCTCTTCATACTCAAAAATAATTCCTACATAGTAAATATATGTTTTATATACAAATTTTATAGAATAATATTCTTATATCTAATACCGCATAGGTTTTTGTTATAAACATATATTACCTTCTTGATAAGGATTTTTTAAGGATTCAATTCAGGTAATATTGACATTGTTCTTCACATGTGTCTTAATTTGTCATATCATGGGTCATTCTACTAATATCATTAATCTATAATATAAAAAATGATATAAATAATATATATATATATATATAGTATGTGTTTATTAAAATAATTAATATCATAAATAAGTAGTAAATAAAATACCACATACATGAAGATGGTAAGTCACATGTATGCATGAATGTTTACATTTTAATTGTCGTATTGAATGAAAGTATGTAAATAACATATAGATATATTTATCATTATTATAGTATAATTATTAAATAATATATATCATATAATTTCAATAAAATTGTCCTTAATATATTCCATGTGGTGTGTGAATTAATCACATCACATTGAGTGGGATGTAGTCCACACTTCCTCAAATGAGATTATCATATTAACACCAACAGGAAAGTAAAAAGGTATGTGTTCTAAAAAATCAAAAATGAGCACAAATCAAAAATAAATGATCTATATAATATATATATATGTATGTATAGTTTTCATCATTATGTCCACCATTATTTGTGGTAATGGAAAAAATACACAATTATCATTTCGTGAGGTAGTAGTTCGTCATACAGAAAAATAGTATGTTCGATATCATTTTGATAGAGTTGTGTCTAAGTGTAGGTAAAAAACATATAAAAAAACATCATATTATTTTGAAGATAATTTTTTTTTTCATAAAATAAAAGGGTAATGGTAGTGTAGGGGGTGGAGAAGAAATAAAAAGGAAAGGATGTAGAGTGAAGTCATTGTATCTAAATTTGGAAACTCTTGTAGATTTGTGCCAAAGGGCTTACATCACTTTCCTTTTTCCAAAAGAAAGGATTATAAGTGGAAGGTATTGAATTTTAGAGGATAAATGGGCAGGGTTAATCATATTCAAAATGTTTGAGATGTTTGAATAAAATATAAGGATATGTTCCCTTTTATAAGAGAGGGGACGGGCACTTTTGGATACTCCAAAACAGTTAATTTCTTATAAAACTGTTATCTATTTAAAATATATCTATAGTTATTTGTTTAGATTATATGATATGTATGGGTCATAATCCCCTCAAAAAAATGGGAATCCTACCCCAACTGATTATAATTGGAAACCAGCACTATCTAGATAAATTATAAAATATTAATGAATATAAATGTAAGTTTAATGCAACATATATATTTATTAATTTTATAACATTTAAAGTAATACTATTTATTTTAAATTATCATTTTTTTCAATTTAGATACTATTCAATATTTCCATTTTTAAAACGCCAAACCAACAAGATAACATCCAACCATCACATAATATATGAAACCGACATGTATAAGTTATTTATAATTTATATATGAAAATAAATATATTAAATTATATTTATTTTAATATTTTTAATATCATTTATTGGCTATCTCAATTAATTAAACAATTACCTCATTATTATAAAATCCTTTATTTATGTAATTTCATCGATAAGAACTAAAAATAAATTATCATGATAATGATATATTTCTTATATTAAAAAATGAATAATTATAGTTTAATTTTATTATGTATAACTATATATAAAAAATTATTTTGTTATTAATGTTAGAATATGAAACTTTTAACTTTTCATTAAATAAAATATAATAAATGTATTAATATAACACAAGTTGCATATCAAGGATTATATTTTTCACCTTATATTGATTTGGGTCTAAATACAGTTATCCAATGAAATTAAGACATGTGAAAGGGTGATTTTTATCTAATATACTATTAATTTTACAATTAATTACCCTTTTTACATTTAACCACAGTAAATAAAATTCAAAAGATAAAATTTACCAAAACATTATATTTATTCTATTAGGAAAATTTTTGCATACTGATTAAAACAATTTGTCTTCGTTTTTATAAATTAAAATCACATATATGGTTATATTATGTTTATTAGTAATCCTAAAAATGTGGCTACAAGGAGGTAAAAGAGATTTTGAAAAGATCAACAATTTTTTATATCTAATTATATATTAGAAATGATTCAAATGAACTAAATTTGGTTACTATATATATTATTTATCTATTTTGATATTAAAATATGGTTATAAATGAAATTATCATTTTCTTATAAAATGGATTATTTTTCACTATTCAAAAAAATATTAAAATGTATTAGAAATATAAAAAAATTAAAAGTAAGATAAAATATATTTTCTGAATTGAAAAATGATATCATTTTTCCATATTAAATTTATATGAGTATACAAAATAAATTTTCATTTTTTCCCAAAAAAATAAAAAATTTCTTCTTTTAAGAAAATAGTTATTTTAAACAAATTACGACACGACAAAAAAGAATATTTTTCATTATAAAAACCAATATAACTAATATTTAAATATAAGTTATTAATATTCATATTACATGTTTAAAATATATATTTTAACTATCAAGTTTATATAATTATAAATGTAATGTGTTGTTTTACATAAACTCATTGTTGCATGTAACGCATGCCAAATCAATGTTACTTGTAGTGGAAGCATCTCTTGTTGTGGAATAAAACATAATAAAAACATATTGTAATCATATAACAAAAAATTATATACTTAATGTTTCCTGAAGAGAAAATATCAAAATATTAAATTAATTTGAAAAAAAAATTAATTAACAAAATATCATTGTGTTATATTTGACCCCACTTAAAATGAGTTTTTCCATCGAAATTCACCAGGGTTAGACAAAATATAGAAACCCACATCTACAAAAGTCTAAAATTTTATTTTAAAAATAGAATTGTTTGAAAATAATAGTTTCCCAAAGTAAATCATGTCTTTCCTTCTTCGTATGAGAACATATGTTTTGATTTGGGTATGATGTAAAAAGCCTAAATTATCATAGAGATTGATAATGATAACGGATCCCAAGAAAATTGGTGATCAGGATAATGTTAAAAATCACAAAAACATAATCTAAAGAAGTGTGAAATAAGGAATTGATATCATAAAATATGATGATAATTTGACACCCATTTACATATAGCTTCTTATCCAAAGGATGAATAATTTTCAACAGAATATATACATACATGATTTTAGCATAAATATTCCTTTTAGATCTTCCTAGACTAATTTTCACATCAACTCATTATTTATTTAATTAAGTTGATTTATCCTTTCCTGAAGCGGTATAATAGCACGAGATCCAAAATGATATTGAATGGTCATTATATCTATATTTATTGCAAAAACATGTATAGAAAAAGTTATTAAATATTTAGTAAATCCACTAACGGTGAGACAACCAATTAATAGCACAAACTTATATGATGTTTAACATAAAAATTTCATAAATTATTTATCCCACAATCCTTGTATAAGATTAAAATCCAAAACATTACGAGGAATACCAATACTTAAGATTAACATTTATATCCCACACTTCATAACACAATTTACGATATTTATATTACAAACATGTGAATACAATAATAATGTATTCTCTTAGAACATGAAAATAACCTGAACCACTGTACATCCTTTTAAAAAAAATGAACTTCTCCTATTTCTTATGTCCTAAAGGATATAAACATCATCCATGATTGAATAACCAACCTTTCAAAAAACTCTTAATCAATTCCAAGGTAACTAGTATATTCAATTTACCTATCAATCTCTAACATATCATTATCTAAATATAATTATATTAAAATCATTATTATATTAAGGGTTATCCTTTCTTTAGTCATGTGTTTCCATAATAGTATCACCTTATTACCAAATTCACATTTCATGTTCACCAGTACAATTCAACATTTTATCATAAATTGTTAAGTAAAAACTATAGTAGACCAATACATTGATGTTTTATTATTCCTTAATACCTTAAAAGTATGCCTACAAATATTTTTCTTAAATTAAAATACATAAATACTTTGATATATTCATCATTAATCCTTTAACATTGCTACCTCATCCTATTACATAATACCACTTTTTTTCACATTTCATATGTAGTCTCTTCCTCATGAGTAGTGTAACCATTACTCGCCCTACTTTTTAGTCCCCTTTAAGAGCATTCATCTTTGGAAATTGGGTTGAATAATTACCTTTCACACCCCAAATATAACAGTAATATTTTAACGATATCTTAGGAAGGAAAATATTCTCATTCATTCTATTAACTGAACTCTTCATTTTCCCCTTTCAGTCACTTGACTTGTGACCTTCTTTTCAACATTTAAAACATCTTCTAGTTCCTCTATGAAATTCAGATAGGTGATTCATTCCATATTCATGAACCCAAAGAAACCATATCATCTTTCTAAAATTTTCTATTTTCTCGATCTCTTAGTGATCTCCTTCTTTCTATCCCACGGTGTGTCTGATAGTTGGTTAAGGTATACGCCATTAATCATGTTCCTTGAAAACATTTTAGGCATGATGAAAACTAGATTCAGTCTATTAATCATCCTATTTGACATATAATTTTAATATTAGCCATCAAACTCAATGTTAATCCAGTTCCTTGTGGTTCATTCCATTATATAAAGCCAATATTAATTGAGAAGGAAATTATTATCATAACAAGAAATCACATAATCATGGAAACAATCAATATTATGTCAGTATTGTGGAAAATTTCATAAAACATGACTAATTCCATTTAACCTAGATTATTTATAAGAAACTCTTATTTAAATCCTTTATTATGGTTCTTGATGAGTTTCTCAATTCCCAAAGTAAATCCTCCCATGAGTCTCAAATGGGGTGTCCAGCAGGGCTTGTTTTCATGTAATAGTTTACCACAAGTTAGTATTTTATAATCATGTTGGAGTTTTTACCCCTTTGATCGTCAATTATATAGCCACATTAACATGTAGTGTCCAAATATATATTTATTACTAGGAAACCACTCACTCTATCATTTACCATAATTCTAGGTCAATTTACTAAACATTAATTCTTTTTTATAATTATCCTTATAGACATACCAAAATATATCCTTAGAAATATACCTAGAGATATGACAAATTATTTCAATCATAATTTATAATGGTATATTAATCCATTCCTTTGATACTAGCACTAGTGACCAAGGATTATCATACATGGATATTACATTATTTTATATTTATATTCAGTAAGTTTTAGAAATACATGCCTAAGGAACACAATATTTTAGTGTATTAGGAAACATGGAAAAAATATCATAACCTAATGGAAATCATCAACATATCCATTAATTTTCTCCACCTTTAGTACTAGTAAACACTATCCTTCATAACCTTGGGAATATAAACATAAGAATTGGGTGAGCTAGAATTCTCGCAGAGTGAAAACAAGGGAGGTATGTAAGAATAATGATGAGAATAATGGTATGATAATATGATAATGAAATCAGAAGATCATAAAATTCATATCAAATATCATATAAATTAATTATGGAATAATTAATGGTAGATGATAAGTCATTAATAAAAAAGAAATAAACAACATAACCCAGGAAAACATAACATAGGAAAAAAACATGGAATTGTGGAAAACACAGAAGAATATATTCATTTTCATATATTCCCAGGGATGATTTCCTATACCATGTTTATAGTATGTTTTCACTCTCTATACCATCATAGCCGTCATGGTTCACACCTAAGGCCATCTTATTAGAATGAGTTCACCCCTCATACCCTCTTAGTAGTCATAGTTCAATCCCATTTCTATATTAGTAGTCAAGGATCACTGCCCAGACCATATTAGTTTTCCTCATGAGATATTTATAATTACCCAATTAATTAGAGGGATATATACATCCCACTAATATCAAAATGTAATCGTATGCAAATGTTCTACAAATACATATAATATTTCTCACAAACATAACCAGATGAATAAAATAAGAATCATAAACATGTAATCATAACAAAACCTATGGAAAATATTCAGGTTTCATTATATTTTTTTCAAAAGCATGTCCCATGAAAACAAGTGTGGGTTTTAATATTTCATGGCATCAAAACATAAACTAATCTGAGAAAGAATATTAATTCAATTCTTTAAAAATAACAAATAATGACATCATAGGCGAGAAAAGATTTTATGAGATCACATAGATCACAAATATTCTAAAAATGTAAATTTATAAATAAAAAACAATTTCAAACCCCTTTTCATTTAACCCATAAATAAAAAATTTAAAAAATTTTGAATATCATTTAAAAAAATGTCTTGGGGGAAATATTTTTTTTTATGAAATATTTTTCTTTTCGTAAAATGTCCTCCAATATTACATGAAAAGAATTAAATTGAAGACAATTTTTATAATTTTTAATAAAATATTGAAGGAAATAAGGTATTATTAAATTTTAAATATACATTCTTATCTTATAAGTTACAAAAAAATCATTATTCTCATAAATTTACTTGAAAAATAAAAAATTACTTCATTTGGAAAAAAATAAATATTCCTTTCAAAACCTGTAGTAAAAATAAAAATGTCTACAAATATATTTTAACATCAATTGGATAATAATAAAATATTTCTTGAAAAAATTTTATGAATCATGTACATGGATGAAAAATATTACCCAACAGAATCATAAAATGAAACAATCCCAAATATGGAAGAGATTGTGAAATCAACACTCATCACTTTATAATCAATATAATTGTATAAGCCATGTAGAAATAAATTTATAAGAATATGTATATATAATAAAATTATAAATAATAATTAAATAAGAAATTTATGTTTATTATGTATACCATGTTGAGAAAACATGTAGTGTATGAGGTATGTGTCTCACCCACATAATGTTGAGACAAAAATCCCCTTACCATTAGTCTTGGATCTATTCATACTCTAAGAAGCATCCAATATAATAAATATTTGTTTTTTAAATCATTTAATAAGGTATATTATAATATCTAATTCCAAATATTTCTTGAATATGATTTTATATTACCTGTTTCTTAACGATATTGTGTTAGGGTTTCAATGCGGGTAATATTAGCTTTGTTCTTTGCTTGCGTATTCATTTATTGTGTCATTAGTCTGTAAAAATATATCATTATTACAGAATGTAAATAATTATATAAATATCATATATATGTATATATTATATTTAAATAAAAATAATCTATCTCATAAAAAATTATGCAATGGAATACACCATTAATGGAGATGGAAGTCGTATATACGAATGAGCATTGTTTCTATTTTAATTATCTCTTATTGAAAGAATGTGTGCAACTAAAATATGAATATATATATATGTATGTATTATTGTTATTCCAATAGCATTATGATATCATATATATCCTATAAGTTCACTAGGACCATCTTGAATACATTCCATGGGGCGTGTGAATGAATCACATCCCAATGAGGGGGTGTTTTTCCCCACTTATTAAAATGATATTATCGTATAAAAACACTTGTAATGTAAAAAGTTATATGTTGTAAAAAGTAATAAAGAATATTATATAATTAATAAATATTATATATATCATTTATATATATATATATATTTCATCATAATGGACGACACTCATTGTGGTAATGGTGAAAAATAAACAACAATAGTTTTGTGAGGTAATAGTTCTTCGTACACATAAACATTATGTTCGATATCCCTTAGAAGGTGTTGTGAGTATTTTTTCGTAAAAAAAATAGATTAATAACAACCTAGTATGTTGAGGACACTGGTTTTTTAATAATATAATGGAATAAAGAGAGTGTAGGGGGTGATGAGGGAAAATAAATGAAATCATCATCAAAGAGAAAGTTACCTCTTGACCCCAAAAGTCTTTTTGGTTTTCTCCAAAAGGTTTAATTGAGATGTCTTATTCCCAAGGAATGTATTAAATGTGGATCTAATGTATGTTTGGAGGAGAATTTATTAGGATTTATCTGATCCTAAACTCTTTAAATATTGAATAATAGAGAAAGAGATGTTCTCTTTTAAAAGAGGGGATGGGCACCTTTTGAAACTCAAAAACTATTATTTTATTATAAAATGATTCTCAATTTAAAATTGCTAAAACATGATTTAAGTAGAGGATAAGGTGGGTAAGGGTATAAATACTGTCAGAAATTTAATTTTAGACTAATTTAGGTCAAAAAAATCACATTATCATTTGGCTATAACCATTTGATAAATAATTTAACTTTTCTAGTGACAACATAATATTTTACTACATGGTTAATATAGTAACAATAAAATTCAAAGAGGACCCCAATTTGATCATTTATGACATCTTTAACACTATATAAGTTATTTTGATGAACCTTTTATTTTCATTAATTTTATAACATTTAATAAAATATTATATATTTTAATGAAGCATTTTTTCAATTTTGTCACTATTCAATATTTTCATTTTAAAAATATCAATCAAACAAAATAACATCATTCCAACGAATCCAAAATTTCAATAAAAATATCTATATTATCAATAACTATTTTGGATGAAATTAATTAAGTAGAACTGTATTTATTTTACCATTTGTAATATCATTTATTTGATATCTCAATTAATTAAACAATTACTACATCATTATTATGCAATAAATTAATTAAGTTATATCATCTCTAAAAATTAACAATAAAATATCAGGATGAATATTAATTTATTATATATTTAATTAATAATTATAGTATAATTTATAATATTTATAACCTTATATTAATAATTATTTAGTTATTAAATTTTTCATATGACTCTTTTAACTCATCTTTAAATAAAATATAATAAATATATTCTTTAAACAAAAGTGATAAAAAACAACTATTTTTTTTACCAAAGGTTGATTTCACTATAAACCAATTATCCAATAAAATTTGGACATGTTTAGGGTAATTTTATATTATTTGAATATTATATTTACCTTTAATTTCCCTATTTACCTTTAACCATGATAAATAAAATACAAAATTTACTATTAAAAAAATATTTTGATCATTTTAGAAAGCTCATTTCATACTGATTACAAAAATGTATGTAATTTTTTATAAATTAAATTCAAAGAAGAGGAAAAATTATGTTTTCATTGAATCGCGCAGATGTGGCCAGATGGAGGGTAAAAGAGACGTTTAAAACATCAGTAATTCATTTTGACTAAACAAGCTATAAAAATGATTCCAATTACCTAAAATTGGTTAATATAAGTATTATTTATCTAACTTGACGTTAAAATAATGTTAATGTAAAATAATTATTTTAATCTAATGGTTGATTTTTTACAATTATGTAGTATATTTCACTAATCATTAAAAATTGAAAGTTCTCAGAAAAAATACCAAAAATTCACCCTAAGATAAATTTGATATTATGAATTGAAAAATGATATCTATATTAACAACATCAATTTATATGGTGTAGAAATTAAGTTAAATTATTTTTCCTAAAGGATAATAAAAATAGTATTCTTATGAAAATATTAGTATAAACATATATAGACATTACAAAAAATTAAAATTTTCAATATAAAAATCATTAAAAATTATATTTAAAAATTATTTATTATTATTTATATTACATGTATAACAACTTCGTTGTAACTATATAATTTATATTATTATAATAGTAACATATTTTTTCGCAGAAACTCGGAATGGATTTTAACGCACGACACGATGGTGTTGTCTGCAGTGCAAGATTATTTTAGCGTTGCATAAAACATATTTCAAATTTAGTGTAATATATAATAAAAATATATATAAAATGAGATGCATGATGCAAAAATATCAAAATATTAAATTAATTTGAATAAAATTCAACCAATCTAGGGTTGTTGCACGACTAACTTAATACAACCTACCAAATCTGATGCTTCTGCATCATACTAGAACTGATACATATGTCTGCATCCAAACTATACCAATTATTGAATGAATATATGAATATATACATCAATACATTGAATTTATGCATTGTATGTGGTTGTCATGATTTAGAAGACCATGTTTTATTACCCCACATTACTCAACTCTCTAATTTCAAATGATTCCTTTATATGTGCATAAAATACATACATTTATTTTAGGTGGATATTTTTCCACACTCCTATTAAAAAAATAACAAAATATGAAAATTCAGTAATCCTTGTTAGTTCATCACATATTAACCATAAAACCATTACACATGAAACTAAACTATATTGATAATTTTATTTGAAAAATTATGAGAGTTATATAATGGAATATATAATTTAATTTGAATGAAATATAGAATATCTTAATAATATATGAAAATAAATATATGTAAAGACCTTCAATTTAAATATTCAGATACTATGTAAACACATTAAATAAAGCTAATAATATAGAGAGGTTGTAATGATTAGCATTATTCAAAAAATTTAATACAATGATCTCAATTGCAAACTCCATGTCTTCAACTTATGTAGTACAAAAAAAGACATGAGTCAATGTCTCACAGCTATATATCAAACATAAAAAAAGTTTAAACTCATTGTTTTTTTAATGGAGTAATATTGGATATGCTAAAACATAAACCAAAGTAAATTCATGATAAAAATATCATACACTTTTGGAATCACAATGAATGGGAATGGATCTATGAGAAAATACTTCATAGTAGTAATAATCTACATAGGGAAAGGTTTCCTTTAAATATTTCTATGAATCCAAACCATTAACATAGGGAAAAATCCCTATACCATTACATGTAATAGAAAAGTTATTGACTCAAGGAATTTTCCCTTTGAAAAATTCCATTAAATTTAAAACCCATACAAACAAGGAAATATCTCATTTACACATCATTTATTCTCCAATACACCGATAAAATAAAAGATACTATAGGCACATAACTCAAGGGCTAAAACAACCGCCCATAAAAAAAATATATGGACACATCAGGTATAAAATGTTCCATTAAATTTGTTAAATGACATATTAAATAATCAAAAATTATATGAACCATTCTATATAATGAGTATCATTGATAGTTATATATCCAAATAAGAAAGGATAAATAATTTTCAAATATTCACGAAATTTCAATGTTATAATATTTAACCCATTGAAACATCCAAAGAACAAAACACTACAAGGATGCCTCCCTTGATCATTAATTTCCATACCATTGAAGTTACCCATAGTCCTCTTTTTCATAAACATGGGACAAAAAAAATGTTAGTTTCTTCACTAAAACTGATATTCCAAACCAAGAGGTACCCTAAACCATAACATTAAAATTATTAATATTATCTTGGGATACATTACCAAATAATATTGACACACCACATATCCTAGAACCCTTCTATTTTATATTTAATATAACAAAATTCAATTTTTATTACCTCAATGTCGTTTGTATCATTCAATCTTCATAATCTAGGTAGTAGATACAAAATAAGCACATTATTTGGAGTAATCACGTTCCCACATGAGAAAATACATTTTTTACCACATATAAATACCATAACATTATAATGTCACAATATAATATTATGCATCATAATTCAATAAGGAATTAAACTAGTTAATTGTATTCAATAGGAATTTTCAAAGAAGTGATACCTTCTAAAATCTTGTATTTCACATATTATTTCAACCAGAAAATAAAATATCCCAAATAAATCCATTCAATATTTACCTTAATAATATTGTAAAAATATTCGTTATGAACAATGAAGGAATATGAAACATTCTAAATTTTACAAATACCATATTATTGAAAAAACATCCTTTGCAAACATCATTAAAAAACACATCATTTATTTTGAAATACCATATAAAAACAAATATATAAATTATACCATTGACAATGATATTATATATTGTAAGTATTTATTTGAAAATATATTTTCCCTTAAAACCATTACTGATAACCACATTTATAATTGGAAACCCAATTTCCTAGATAATTCAACCATCACAATGAAAAATTTCGAAATTTCGAAATTTTCTCTCAATCGACCAAGGAATCAACAGTGATCCCTTTTGAAAGATATATTTTCTATATTGAGTAAAAGGGATAAAATATCTCATACATATTTATTAGTGAGAATTAAATAATCAATAAAATTATTGAAATTACAATAGTGGCATCATACAATAAATAAATAAATAAATAAAATGACATACTCTAATATAAAGCCCAGATATATAATTCAAAATTGGTATAATTTCATTGAAAAATGATGTTTGGTCATATTTAACATTGATTATATGAAATAAGATAATATTGTAAAATACAAAATTTGTCTCACAACAACAAAAAATAAGAAAATAATGGGAGATATTATAAATATAACCTCAATTTCTAGTATCCCAGCATAAGATTTATCTATATAACAAACAACATAGAAAGTAGGACATAATAGATCAATCTGATACAAGAGAAATTGAAGGAAATTTGTGATAAAAATTTGTGTGTACACAATATATTTAAAAAAAATAGAACCAAAAAATAATAATTTATATAGCCGATTTATAAATTACTTTATAAAAACTCAATAACACACAATTGTTGAAAATTTATCCAACCATTATGAATCAACCTTATGTATCACTAAAACAAGACCATATGTATGAAATTATCGAATCATAAATATCACAGTGTAACTCAACACATTACTATATATTTATTAACACTATTATTCCATATGAATAAAGATACACATATTTATGAGTAAACATTTCACTATGATAATCCTTATTTATCCAAAGGGGATCAGTAGTTACACATACATATCAACCCTCACATTCCAATGCCGTAATATTTTTTCACCCATATATATAAAATTATATTTTATTTATCATTATTACTACCCCCTATATATCACATGTCTAATCAGAGTGATTTATATATACTATTTGGTTAAACCTTACAAATTAAAAGGTATTTAATCATTTTAATAATGTTATAAATAGGATACTTTTCAATGAGACCAAAAATACAAAAGAGGATGTGATTATATAAAATTACTCATATAGTAATGACAATTTTTTATGTGATATTATTCCTATATAAGAGACAATTGTTATGTTTAATAACCATTACCCATGTCCCATCTCAATTTTTAATGAAATTCCCACACATAATCCATTCCTTTTACCACACACATCATGAATTTTAAATGGAAATGAAATCATTGTTGAAACTAATATCCATACATCATGTTTGGATTACCTTTATAAAACCATAACCTAAAATATAAAAATATACAATACACTAACAACACACAGAAAACATTATAAATCATATATATTAGAGAAAAAACCTACATCAATTAGAAAGAAATTAAAATCTAGTCTTGAGCCTCGGTTAACTCTAATGGTATGATTCATTAACAATAATAACACCACTAACACATTGACATGGTCTTGAGACATCGGGTTGATGAGAAATGTATCTAAATATAGAAATATACAAAAAATAATTTTAATAAATTCTCCTCTTAAATTAACACAAGAACCATAGTCACCAGACTATCATTAATAAACATCTGAAAACCCCTTAATGATATTCCAATTTTTTTATCTTAATCTCACATTCCATAAAGTATTTTCTAATTGAGATAAAATTCAAAATACATCATATTGTACACTACCTTTAATGAACTAGGATATTTAATTATTTTTATTATCCCATTGATTAATTTATATAATATAAAAAAAATATTCGTACGAGGATTGAAAAGATGAACATCAGTTAAAAAATTTCATTTTCCCATTAGATGTTTTTCCATATCTAGATTTCAACATCTCAATTTATAATTATTTTCCACTTAAGAAAATACATGATCTAACTGTAATAGTAGGATTAATTATCATAATCACATATCCATTTTTAGCCATTAATTTTTGATTTTCAATTATTTACTGAGTTCTGTCTGGGAAAATAAATATTATTTATAGATCAATTTTTAGTTATTTTTTCTATTTCCATTGTATAATATTCCATCATTATTTTTTATCAACATCATTTTATATAAGGTATGTTATATCATTTATCACATGAGATTATTTTACCTATCTTTTTGGCATAGAAATTTTGTAATTTGATGTACTTTAGCTCTGATTTTCAGTTTTTTGAAATATTCATTCACCTTCTATAATGTATTTTCACTTTATTAGTAGCTTGATTTAATATTTGTATCTTCATAGAAATATTTTTATATAATATATTTTTTATCTTGAGAATTGTATTATACTAAAGATAGTTATTATGTTATGATTTCACATATTTTTAGAATATATATTATCATTCACCACAACATTTCATTAATTAATTATACAATATTAAACATTATCAATGGTGGTTTTTTGGTTTTTTTGGAAGAATTACAATTTTTTTAACAATATATTCATGTGTTATTACCTTCTTCAAATTTCATATATTCTTTCTTTCCTTCATTCATGGGATCTTCTAGATTCCCACATTAGGGTTCGTAATATTTGAATATTAATTATTTCATGAAATTTATTAGTGAAAATCCTTCAAAATATCATAATTTTTATTCTTCATAACATCCACACAAAAGTGTACCTCTCCAAAAAATAAAAATTAACTTTAATTAAATTATACCTTCATATTCATATTTTATTTTTCATGGAAATTAATGTCATTATGATTTTAAACTCATTATTGTTTTAATCATCTACATAATCATCAAAATTATTTTTTCCTTATCATTAATATTGAGCTTATTAATTACATTGAATGGCATGTACATATCAGCGTAATTCTTTTACATGAAATCATAAGAGATTCAAATTACATATATATTAATTATTTCAAAAAAAATCAATAGAAAATTCTTCATTCTATTATAATTCTTCTTACTATTTTATGATGTTACTAATAATTTAATCAATCATTCTCAATACTCATTAATAGCATTATCACCATCTATTAAATCATCTTCAAACATTTATCTAAATTTTTTTATTATAATTTATTTATCGTTATCATTCCATTATATTAAAACAATGATATATAGATGAATCCTTATGGAATATTAGAAGTCATGTCCATCTATTTACATTTATATCATTATTCAATTGATAAAATTTATTTAAAATGATAGTAGGTCAGATTCCATTATATTTGTTTTTGTAAATTTATGTGACCATTACATATTTTATTTTGAAATATCATATAATTTTTTTATTCTCATAGAAATCATAGTGTTTTTTCTCTTAAATGATAAATGAACTGGTACTTAATCCTATTGCACTGAATTTATCCTCTTGGATAATCGAAAAACAGATACTCAAAAACATCTATAGGGTAAAAATAATAAATTTTGAATTATTTGTTAGTGGGTATATATTATCAGAAATCTATTAATATCAACATTATCATAAAATATTTCTATAAATAATTCTATTTAAATCACTGGATGACTCAATTTTTAATATGAAATGACTCTCTATTATAACAATACTTATTATAGAATTGTATTATCTTTCTTTTTTATAAAATATTCAATTAAATTATAGATATATTATTCTCAATTGATAGATCTTATATTATAATTGTTTATTATAATATAAAATAAATTAAATATTCCATAGGTTTTATATAATAAATTATATCAAGTAATGAATCTTTATGTCAACATTAAGACATTATTTAACAACTACATAATTTTTGGTAACCACTAGAAAGTCAGATCATTTCAAACGTATGATTTTAAAGATCATATATATCACAATTAAAAGAAAATTTTTTTCATACATATTTCATAATGGATATTATATATCATCATATAAGAGATTCACATGAATGTGTATCCACTCTCTCATGTTACCTATTTCTAATATAATAAATCATACCAGTTTGAATTTAAAATTCATTGAATTCCACCAGAACCTTATATTATATATGGATTTTGAAACATTGAGAATAGTGGAAACATTCTTTTCATTACATCTCTAATAAATCTAAACAATTTTATTTTAGGTAAAATATATTCTAAAATATTTTTATCACATTTGTAGGGCCCAGAATGATGTGGAAGATAAATTATATAGTTATTCGATTATTGTATGGGTTATTCCATATTAAATTCATATTTTTAATGTATTTTATTTATAAAGGATAATATGATTAGATCATATAAAATTAAATAATAAATATAATTAATTATCTTATTAATTTTATTAAAAATTTGAATTTAAATTTCTATTCCCCTATCTAGGAATCTATGGTATGAGTGAGATTTCAGTTACAATATATATTTTATAGAATGTTAAATACATATTCAATGTTATAACATTCATTCGAGAGACAAATTTATTTTACTTTTTGTAGGTATTATATATTTTTTGGTATATTTTACATGAACATATTTCTTATTTTGTTGTTTATATTTAAAGAAATTACCTTAATTTAAACTAAATAACATAAAATTATTGTTTCCATAATAAACCATTAAGAATGATATAATTAATTAAAATACATTATCGATACATATATTATTTTTTATATTTTATTATTTATTGATTAATAATGATTTAGTAGATGTGTCTTTGATATAACTTCCCTAAATAGTTAATCAAATTTTACTTTATTTAATAAATGAATAAACTTATTATAGAAATAAATATAAATATTTTTAAATGATATAATATTTTAGATACAAAATAGAATATTTTTAAATTAATAAAGAAATAAAAACGGTTAAAATCCTCTCTTCCAATAATTTACATATTTTCCAGTCACTACATTTATAAATGGCCACCCACTCTCCAATCATTTTTAACCCTAAAAAATTACTGGCTAGGCCAATCCAAAAAAATAATTCACATCCTTACACCACTCCTCTCATCCTATTATACATCTTTGTATAGGGTCTAAAATTAAGAATTTCAAAACAATATGAATAAAAAAGTTAGTTTTACCCAAAAGGAAACATTAACATGAAATTGTTAATAAAATGTTAGAGAATTTTATATGAAAGTATTATATTTTATGATATTAATGAATATTTCTATTTCATATATTGAAAATAAAATTATATGTTTTATAATGGAGGTTGAACATGGTTAAAAGAGGTAAATACATAAGGTTTGGTATTTTTGTCTATATTTTCATTCTTTGAGATGCACGTTATGTTATGCACCTATATTATATAGTGATGTGTATATATAAAACCATTGATATTTAATATCGTGAATTTATTCATCAAAATAATATTTTATTTTTCAATTTATATTTTTAATTTATGGGGCTTATGATTCATGGTTTCTAAAATAAAAAAATGTTTTATTTTACAATCCACACATTTATTGAGATTTTATGATATTAAATCACCAATGTAGAAATATTATCACTTACCTATCAAGAATCATAATTAATTTTCTTATCTAGTTGATATTATAGATATATTCAAGTAATGGTTCAATTTTTACAGTCTTTTATACATAAAAGTATGGTGAATTTATTTATCTAATCCAATAATATTTCCCTCTACATCCAGAAATCATTTTTTTTCTAAAATAATTTTTTGAAAGAAATCAATTAAATTTAATAAATAATAATATATTTTAAATTTTTTATATAGATGTTTTATTTTATAATAAATACGCCATTACAATTTTTAATGGTTATTATCTAGTGAAATGGTTTTCAAAATTTTTTATGTTTCAATATATGGTTTCCAAATAAGAAAATATATTTTCATCAAGAAAAGATAGAAATGTTCTTTTTAAATTGTTTTGCATATATAATTTATTCCATAGATGTTACCTATCCCATTCAGGGAATATGATCAAAGGATACATTTTTAATTATTTCTATGAATTTTTTTTGTATATGATTACTTTTTAAATTATGAAACCAATTTATTTTCCATGGCTTATACCCTGAGAGAATTATTATGAAACCTATTTATTTTCCAAAGGTATTCTATGAAAAAATCGTTATAAATACTATATATTTTAAATAGGTGAGATTTGATGAAATGATAGTTATACAAATTTTGTTTAATGGGATATGATTTGATTAAATATTAGGATCTTTTGGCACACAGATGTATGATTCATTATGTGATGGGTGGGACTTACATCCCATTCAAAAAAAATAATGATTTATATCTCATGACATATACATAACTTTAATGATAATACAACAGAGTTCAATAAAGTAATTTTTCCTCTATGATGGTCTTGGGAGTGAACATGGACAACTCTGATGGTTTGGGTAGTGAATCCATTCAAATATGATATCCAGGGTAGTGGTCCTTCACTAATTTGGAATTAGAACACTATTCTGATGTATATGCCACAAATCTGTGTATGATTCCGATGATATTTTCTCATAGATCATTTATATGTTATGATCACTATCTTATGAGAATCAATTCATTATTACATGAATCATGTATATGTTCTTTAATATACAGGTTATGATTTAAATATGTTATTCATATGCACCTATATGCTTATTTTCATCTTATTCCAATGTATCTCCATTGTTTACCCATTGTGAGCATCTGAAATCACCCAATATTATCTTTCCATTCCCATATTATTAATATATATATTATGTATGAAATGATTAACAATGGTGTCAGTTATGAAGATCATAGTGTGAGATTATATATCTCACTTAGGAACCATTTTTTATATCTCCATGTTTCGAAATACTAAAAAATATTATTGTCCTCTGGATTGTGATTTTGTAATGTAATAAATATTCATAAAAGAATTATGTAATTTATATGTATGTTAATCTTGTGTAGTTATAGTTTCTACCAAAGTATTGTTTTAGTTAACCTTTTTAAAATAGTATGTAAAAAACACACTAAGATACATAAAGAAATGTCCAAGGAGAAGTATAAGGACGATTAAATGTGTTAGAAAATATAATGTAGTTTTGATAGAGTATAGAGTCAGTGGTTTACAAGAAATTTGTCCCTGTCTAGACATTACAAGAGGATGTCGAACTATATTAGATGTACATCTGGGTAACAACCATGAAAACACCCATTTGATCTAGTCTCTATTAGGAACTGGTGGACGACAATAGGAGTTTCTACAATCCTAGTTTGACATAACAAATAGATACACTATAGGAATTTTCAATGTATTTATTATCCATAATGATTGATTTAAAAATAGTATGACAATGAATTATTTTTTATGTAAATAAAATTTCAAAATTTATTAAATTATGTGTCATTAGTTAGGAACCCTATATGTTTTTGTTCATTATTTAGTGTTTCCTAATTATGATTCCAATTATTTACATTATTCTTTTTGTTTTTATTCAGTGGATAGACTAAAATAAGTATGTTAATTCAGATAGTAATGGACAATTAAATTTCATTTCTCATGAGAATCCATAGATTATGGGAGCTTGAATAAAAATTGTCATTTATATTCTCAAACAAATTTCCAAACAATAAATCAAGATGGACTTCTGAATGATAAATGTAAAAACAACATTAATTTGGGTCATTCATGTGGAAACATCCACCTTCCATCAAAGGATCATGAAATCCACTTGTTTCTGAAGAATAAATCATAACCACAAAAAATATATTTTTTATTATCCAATGTTTTGAATATGAAATATTCATTTCAGATATCCTATATTTGGATGGTGAAGTGTATAAATAGTTTAGTCTTATCCGAAATACAAGTTAACAAAATGATTATGACTCCATGTATTGGGTCATGTTATAGAATAAAATTTTCAATAAGTACTTTCATCGAGTAATTTATGAAATGATATATAAAGTGTTCCTTGAGTAAAATGAAATGGATGATTAATCAGTTGGTACCTATGAGGGAATTATTAAGAGAAATGTGAGGAATGCTTTGAGTGTTATCATCTAATGAAAATGTATGGTTGATTTATTACTTGGAGGCATAAAATCAAGTCTTAAATTGGCTTTATCCATAAGGGGAATTTTTATATATGAAGAGATTGGAAAATGTAATATAATGTGGTAAATAGGGGTTGCAATTACAATTGAATATCATGGTTTTGAAAGAAAATGTAACATGAAGTTTAAATTAATATCTTAGAACCATGGATATAAGAAGCCGAGATTTACACTATCATCAATTTTTGGGAAGAATCATTTGTGGAATTTTAATAAAGGGACTTTTAATTTTTTTATGTCCAGATTAAAATTTCATCGGTAAATTGAATGCATAAGTGATGGGATTAGGTCATCATAAAATATGATTAGAGTGAAATATCCATATAATGAACCACACTCAAGCCATTATTTTAAATGAATATAATACAAGAGTTATAAAAACTAAAAACATAATCAAATGGGTAATGAAAATGATAAGAATTAAAAACCTAGTAATTCTTGACAAAAATTGAAATCTAATGTGGTCACTATTTCTGAAAAGTGTAGATATAAAATACATGTGATAGGTATATATTCTATCCAATCTAGAATAGAATATAATTTTTTTGAATTTGGGTCTGCCAATTATTTCATATCTAAAGTGTCTTCAAAGGTTTTAAAGATTCCTCCCAAATGATTATGTATAATTTTATGGGAAAACTCTTAATGATATTATGGGAACATATCAAGTATATGATTATTCTACAATTGACAATAGATGGAATTTTATTAAGGGAAATATTTTTATTCTTTATATGGTTGAATTTAATGTTATCTTAGGCATGTTTTATATTTCCCTACATAAAAATGTCCTCAAAATTTGAGGATGGAAAGATAAATTTGATATTCTAAAGAAACCAATGATGTTCCATAAATGTGATGATAAGTAAGATCATACGATAGAGGTTATATCCAATTTATAGGGATGAATTCCCTTTCAGAAGTGGTGTCTATCTCAATTGGTTTTTTTAAAGTAAAAAATTGATGCTAAATCTACTGTGAGTGAATTTTTTATTGTATTTAGAGATGATTTTCCTATATTCCACTAAAAATTGAAGTTCATTTATCAATATAGATCATAGAATATTCCACATCAATTTAAAATACACTCATTATAATGAATCTTGTTGAGTTGTAGGAATTGAATAAGAATCTCGAGAAAGGCCAAGACATTGGACTCATCTTGCCACATGTGTCACATGAGGGTGGACCACTTCTTTTATCAGTATGAAATATGGATCGATGTGACCCAAAATTGATTATCGATAGTTAAGAAATCATGATATATAATATGTATCTTCATCACTATATTGATGGGGTTTTTGATCAAATATGTGGATATTAATACGTTTCAAGGAATGCTCTATGTTTTAGATGTCATCAATTAAATTTGAAAAGGAAGGATATTTCCTAAACCAAATTCCATAAAAGGTATGGACACTATGAATATATATTTATTCCATTCAGTATAACTGATTTTGAAAATATTTTTAGGGATTAAATGAATAGTGCCTTTATATATTACCATGATCATTTTTTGGTATCCATTATATATGATATACTTATATTCTCTAATAGTAAGGATGATCCTGGTGATAACTTGAGAATTTACTAAATACCCAATGGAAGGATTAAATCCATGGAAAATATACTAGGTTTTTATTTTTTCTTCAAAATATCACATGTTTTGGTCATATAATATCAACAATGTATTCACCACATGATCCATCAAATAAAGAGCCTATTGGTGGTTTTTGAAGAATTTTTCATGACTATCTTTTCTTATGAGCATGATAACTAGGAATTTAGAAATTTTCCTCTATAAAGAAGAATATGAGCAAATTTTCAAGGAAATGAATAGAATATTACTTATTATGAATTTTCATACATTTCTCTATAGTGGTTAGGGGATTGTAATCATTAGTGATAAATCTAAAAAGTCATTGGGATGTTTTCTTATGGAAAATGGAATTATTATAGATTAAAGCTCGTGAGAAATTTTGATTCATGAGAAAAATTAGACATATCATGATTTTTAGTTTGGTATTGTAATTTTTCAATTAAATATATAAATTAATTATCATTATAAAGGAATTATTTACATATATAATGATAATGAAAGTTTAATATATTTACTTTTTTGGTTTTGAATTCAACCTAATGCTGCAACAGACTACATTAGAGTAAAGAAACACAAAAAATATCATAAAGATTAAATAAAGTTTGTGTGCATGATTGAATATCATGCTAAAATCCTTTGAATTCCAAATGCATTGTCCTAAGGGTATCTTCCACCCCAGCCACTCAAAACATAAACTCATGGTGTCCAAAAGTTTCTCCAATTTGTGCATGGACGATTTTCATGTGAAATCCCTCGCACTCCCATTGCAAAGTAAGAAAACCCTTTGTAAACTATCAAAATAAGGGTAAAGGCTTGGCTATGGGTGAGGAATATTCCATGCAGAAAATATATCATTCTTATGGAGAAGGCCTCATCTAAATATTTATGTTTTCCACAGCATTCATAATGGAGATCCTCTATAAACTATAGTTCGCTCTGTTGTGCTTAAGACCGATCTTCAATGGAATCCTGAAATAATGGAATCCTAATGGTATAAGATCCTTCATGAAAATTTCCCTGGGGGACCCCTTCATGTGGGACAATAGTATCTAGTCCCTAATCCAACTTATTTCAATAAAAAGTAAGGGGTGCATAAAATACCCCCATATGATCAACCTCGGTCATGTACACATCACAATATTTCTAACAATCCATTTCTATTGAGCATAAATCTACAATGTTGTGTCAACCCCCTGTTTGGTTCGACATGTCTTGTTGATATTTCAATAAACCATTTTTAGCCCCTCTTGCGTGAAACCACCAACCTCGTGGACACCTCTTATGTGTAATCATCCAATACAACAAATGGTAACCTCTTGGTCCCTCATGAGACATAATGTATGAAGGTTCCGGGCGCAACGGAAGCGTGTTGTTGGATGTTCCCAGTTGGATATTTTTCATTATCAATGATCAATCCGGGATCAATACGACGTTTAACGCCAGTATCCACAGATCAATTCATAGAAATATAAAAAGAAGAAGAAGGTTACAGGAACCAAAAAAGTGGATCGTCACATGTTGATTATAATTAATTTAATTAATTGACATGAAGTACCTTTTGGTGTTATTTATTTTTTGACATTCTTGATGATGTTCTGATGTGATTCATCGTTGCGTCGCAGAATCCATGTGTAGACTTCCTCTAGCGGTGATCCACACGTGCACCTCATATCTCTAGACGACGCCAATGGAGTCTCTGAGTGCTTGCATGGAGAAACCTTTGCTTGTGTTGTCCGCCATAGATTGTCTTGATCTAATGGAAGAGGTTATCTCTTGTTCAATAGAGAGTTCTTGGAGGAGGAGGTTCTTTCGACCTTGAAAGAATTCTCTAGAATAGTTTTGTAGAACGATTATGAAAATGTGTTGGGGTTGTGAGGATATTTATAATCGGGTTTGAGGTTATAGAGTTATAAAAATAAATAAATGCATTGCCCGTTTTATTTATTTCATTAACTTTTATTTAAAAACCCCATGTCAAATCATTAATTCGTTGACCTGTGCCCACACTGATTATCATAAAGCAATATTATTTCCTCATAATCCCGACTAGAAAAACTAAAAAGCATGTAATCATTAATACATGGTGTGTACTTGTATTTCTTAAAACTACAAGGCATGTAATCATTAATACATGACATGTGCTTTTTGTTCTTTTCCATTCCAAAAGGAAAACTTCATGGCGTGTAATCATTAGTACACAGTGTGAAATTGCTTTTAAAATTAATACTAAATGGCGTGTAATAATTAATACACAGCGTGTACTTATTTTCATTTTATTCTTCCTCCAACAATAAAAAAATTTAGGATTCCTTGAATAATTATTAAACCACGTATGTGATTAATCTTTATCCTACTTGAGATATGTGGATGCACTAAGTGTGTGACCCTCTAGGCCTCTTTCTCATTGGCATTTCGCGATCTTTCCTAAAGTCCAAGATTCCTATCTAGTAATTGGTCAAGGCAACCAAGAGAAAGAAGTTGACGTCACATTAACATGTCACCTCATATGAATGATTACTATGTAATTTAATCCCATTGTCTCAATATCCCATCAACCAGGATTCATGGTAGTGCCATTGACCTGTATGCTTTATCTTTCATTCTTTGAATTCCAGAAATTAACTCATCGTTTCACCATGGCCATGGAATTTGATCGACAGTTCTATTTCAATCAAAGGGCCTGAGATATCAACTTCCATAAAAATGGAAGGGAAAAATCTTTCCTCGACTTATGCATTAAAAACATGTCATTCGTGACGCCCCCAACGTACCCTACTTCTCCCCAACTGTCTTTGTGATAGTTTACATAAGAAAATCTAAGTGTGGGAGTCAGGAAATGAGTTAATGATAATCTTCCAGTATAAGGACCATTACACACACTCGTAGATAGTAATGTCTGATGACACCAAGACATGAGTAATTACTACTAGCGGGACTGTATTCATAATCTCGCATCATGGAGATTACCAATTGCGAACTCCATGTGAAAGAGTCTTGTCTTCTTATGATTACTCGCACATGACGGTCTTTATACTATGTGTCATATCATAGTACGTCATCCAACCATAGAACTTTCTTTAAGAATATTTGTTATAGTATTTCAAGGTTCTCATCATAGAGGGGATCTTCTATGATGTTGTCAATGAAAAAAATATTCCAAGACATTATTATATTATAGTCATGTAGAACAATGAAAAATATATAATAAGTTAACATTCATGTAATGAAAGTACAAAATAGTTGGTTCTCAGGACACTAACCTTAACAAACTCCTACTTGGACAAGACCTAACTGCCTATGACTTTTAGTCCACTAGACCTCACATGATGATCATGTTTCTACTGAGTCATGGTAAAAGGACTCGGCCTTAAACATTACATAATATTGAACTAAATGAATAATTCACATTGAGGATCTTTTATGGTTTATAGTTTTAGAGAATTAGTCCATAAAAATTACATAACAACTTGAATATTACAAGTAGACACTACTACTCAGTATCCATTTTTTCATAAAATAAAAACTCTTAAAAAGAAACATGTATGCTTCCATATTTTAGACAGCATGACTATTTCTTGATCCCATCCTTGACCCTATTACACATTCTGTCCTGCAAAAAAAATTCAAAAAAACTTTTGATGAGCATAAAAAGCTCAGTAAGGGATAAACAAAGATAGAAAACTGTTAGTTTTTCAAAACAAAAGGTAAATCATGAATACATTATCATAAGTAAAACTTTTCCTCTTTTTGAATTAGTCAGTACTCTTCACTGAATAAAAGATCATTATTTACCCTTTTGTGACCAAAATATTACCATAATACCCATGTAATTAACACATAACATATAAAGGTAACTTGGTACATTAACATAATTAAATGAAATAACCATACGGTGGACTTCCACATGTATCACTAAATGTAATAGCCATACGGCCGACTTCCATAACCAATGCATTGGAGGTTATAACGTAACCACCCGTCCTGGTATTCACGGCACCACCCATAATATGGTTTATCACGTAACCACCCATCAAATGTCCAAGTACCCACATAACATATAAGATATTTCAAATAAAAACATTTCTCTAATAAAATTTCCTTTGTAATCACAAGAATTATTTTCAAGATATTGAAATAATCAATCAATTTTCAAAAAACATTTTAAAAAGGATTTTTGATTCAAAGTGTCCCAAAAAACTTTGAAGATTTTAATGTAATTATAATTTTAAAACCTAAATGACCATATAAATAAATAATCAAAACCATTTTTAAAACGTGGACATTAAAGATAATGATTAGAATAATAAATCTTTTAAACATTTAAAATGATATTTTTGCTAATGAGTTTTTAACAAAACGAGAGACACTTGAATTCCAATAATTACAGAATAACATTTAATCAAAACCTTATAATATCATTTGAATAAAAATATTCAAGATATACTATGTCAAGGATAGTATATACACCATATAAGAGTGAATTGGTGCATAAAAACAATGAAGTCTCAATGGAAATTTAATCGAGATGAAATCCCTTATAAAGACGGTATCCTTAAATTAAGGATATATCGATCACATGATTATGTGTGAAAAATATAAATACACCCAATATAAGTGGATATTAAGTGTAAAACAATCATATGTCATTAACACATATTCATAGGACAACATATTCCACAAGTACAAGTTTAACCAAAGGAATTGAAATTGGGTTAAGAAGTTCCCTTATAAAAATTCGACAGCCTAACGACGTCACATTAAAATTCAGAAAATTAGTTGATGAGATAAAAGGGGTATCTCATCACATATACATAAAATTTACATAAATATTCATATATAAGAACATATACTAACATAGGAAGATGTGAATTAAAAGACATAACAACAAGTAGTCTTTTTTAAAGAGGAGGGTGAAAGGTTCCCTTACCGATTTGGTGACTTACAAAACATATGCCACATGAAAGAAGGCTCATAAAATGAAGATGTAAATACTCATAAATTAATGAATATTACATAAATAGTACAATCATGGGATGTATATAAACAACACAATAGAATGTAGTGGCAAATATATAATGAATCTCATGGGGATAAAAAGTGAGATGAAAACCCCTTACCATGTTGTAATCAATCGAGTCATATGAACCAAAGTTAATAACCACCAAATGAATCATATAATACCATTAATATAATGAGAATAATTATAATATACATCAAAATTCAGAACACAATACACCACATGCTATAAATAAGTGGCGAACAATGGAAATCTCCGAGAATTAAAAGTGAGATAAGAAATCCTCTTATGAAAATTAGGCAGCCTAACGGCGCCACATAAAACATCCAAAAATAGATTTATGAGATCAAATAGGGTCTCTCATAATATTAACATATGAATTAAAGTAAGAGTAATATAAAATAACATCTCCAAACATAGGAAATAAGATCTTAATAGGAGTGACATAAAAGAGAGTACTTAAAGGAAAGAGAGAGGTAGGATCCCTTACCTCGTGTCTGACTTGATTCGATCGCTCTTTAATATCCTGAATAATAAACTAAAGTTAATTTATACTTGCTTAAGAACCTTTTTCACGTTTATTATTCTTTTTTATATCACTTATTACCATGTTATAAACATTATGCAATCATTTAAGTTAATAATTTTCGTTTTGTCGATATTTGGTACTTGAGTCAAAAACGGACTTTTCATAATTACATGTTATTCTTGTGTTCAAAGGTTCATTATATACAGAATTATATTAATGATTTGGATATAATATATATCATTTATATAGAGCATATACATGTATTTATAATAGTAAATAACATTTAGAGGTTAGAAATGAAATGCAATGTTCATGGAGACGGTAAGCTGTACGTTCGCATGAACGCCACTTTCATTTCGATTTATTATTTTAATGTAAATAAAACACAATGATACATAGGTATATTATAATTCCAGTATAGTTTAATATATAATATCATTATCTCTATCCTTTATACATCCCACAGAATGCATTAACGAATCAAATCACTATGAGGGGGCGGTTGTCCGCACTTCCTCAAATGAGATTATCGTATTTACCCACCATGGAAACAATAAAGGTGTGATATAAATGGAAATTACAGAAGAATAATTAAAACATAAACATAATATATATCATATATAAATTCCGTTCCATCATAATGGCCTCCATGAGAGGTGGTAAGAGAAAATTGAACCATCATCATTTCGTGAGGTGTTAGTTTTTCATCCATAGAAAGATTATGTTCATCATCCATTAGATAGAGGTGTGTGTAAGTTTAGCTCGAATACTTCTCATAAAAATATTCTAGTATATTTAGGATACTGATTTTGTTACAAAATAATGTAATAAAAATAGTTTAGGGGTTGGATAAGTAAAATAAATGAATGTAGTTTAACAGAAACTGTTACCTATAATTTGGGTAACTCACTTTGGTTTGAACCAAAATGGTTTGTTGAAGTGCCTTCCGCCTAACCTGAGGATTCTTGGAGGAGGAGAGGGATGTAGGTAGTGTAATTGGGAAGATTTTGGATGAGTAAAATTCCTTGAGAGGTGTGAGGAATTAGATAGAAATTGTCTCCTTTTTTAAGGGAGAGGAGGGGCTCTTTAGGAAAGCGTGATAATATTATTTTATAATAAAATGATATTCGATTTCTAATGGTCCAAAAATAATAATGGTATAATATAAGATGACTAATATTTTAAATAAAATCATCTAACCATAATTTTACATGTTTTGGATAATAATGTTATCATTATATTCTTATTTATTTAAATCATTTATTAATGAGGTAAATACTACATCATTATTGTGTCATAAATTATTTAATTTATTTGATGTTTAAAAATTATAAAAAATATACCATGATGTATGAAATATTTTTTTATTTCCAATTAATATTTATAGTTGAAACTCCAATTTATATAACCCCTTCTATAAATTAATTTTCAAAAAAGATATTTTCTTTTGTCATTTTTTCCTTTACATTAATTTAATTAATCTAAATTGTAAATATCACTCCCAAGTGGCTCAATGGGATCCCTAAATCGACCCAAAGATGACCATTGTCAATACTGACTCAACCAATAAGTTTAGGTCAAGTGTTATGGTTATTTTGAATTATTATAATATTCTTTTTACCATGAATTACCTTATTTACCTTTACCCGATGTAAATAAAAGTCAAAAGATTCTATTCACCAAAAATTATTTTCATCTTAATGAATCACATTATATTTCTTGAAAACAACCATTTAAGTCTGATTTTTGTAATTCAATTCACATATGTGGTAAATTTTCATTTAAATGAGAATTTCATTTTTTTAACTACCTCTAAGTGGTTTCACTATTCATAGAAAATTGATGTTTTTCAGAAAAATACCAAAAATTCAGCCTAAGCTATATTTGATACTACAAAATCAAAAATGATGCCAATTTTACCAAATAAAAAACATAAAATTTTCATTAATTAATTTCAAAATTAATTCCCTTTGTTAAAACAAATAGCGTGTTCGTAGGAAACAATAACTATCAAAATATTGACACTTGTTTATGTCCAATTCCAAAGTGAAATTAATTGCAATGACCAACATTGGATTAAATGGTAAAAATATATTCTAATTACACATTAAAACAAATTTAAAAGATAATCTATCCATTTAATAAAATTATATTAAAACACAGTTTTGAATTAAAAAACAATATTTACACTATTCATAAAAAATTGAAATTTTTCGGAAAAATTCCACAAATTTACACAAGGTAAATTTTGATGTCCCCATTATAAAGAATGATTTTATTTGGTCATTTAGAATGTATTAAAGTTTCCAAAACTATATTTAAAGAGGGTTATCCATTAAAAGGTGGTAAATCGACCTTTTAATGTAAATTATTCTTAAAATTAGATTAATTCATATTTTAATCCTTCTAAATTTTTATTGGATAAATGTAAATACATTTAACAAACATGTATAATCATATTGTAGTTAGTTTTGTTCATTCTCACCAATACAACAGCTTGGAGTTAACTACCATTTAAAATAATAATATTATATTATTAGTGTGCAACGTAAGATTTCAAAGAAACTCGTCGTTGCGTATAAGGTACTCTATCGAACACATAAACACTTTTAAAGTAAAATTATTATTTAATTCACAAATATTAAACAAATATGAAAAAGTCATATTATTTATTTACCTGGGATGTTACATCCTTCCCCCCTTTTGGGAATTGTTTCCTCACAATTTTAACATTGGACTTATAAACTTCATTGAAAGCACCACATCATAAAATGAGTAAATTAAACTATCACTTTAAAAGAAAGAATGAAAAGTGAAATGGTAACTTGAGAAAACAGATATTAGGATTCCATGAAAACATGGATATGGAAGAAAAAAAAGTGTAACATTCTGATCGAGAGTGTTAGAAAACATGTTTAAGAGAATGTTAACCACTAGAAAATCACAAACATGTGATGGGTTAAATGATATTTGATTCCCCAGTAGGAATGGTTAACAGACAAAATATTCTATTTTAAGTTATATTTTATTGTGGAATTTATTTATGAGCTTAACTAAATCATAAGGAAACATACTTAATTGTCATATAGCCTTTCAGCTTTTACTATATTACTTACACAAACTCATATGTTCACCAAAAGATGATTATTTAGGATGAATTGTTTGCATTAAGAGCACTACAATCAACTTCGATAGAATAACCTAATCAAAAAAAGATGAACTATACATGTCCCATGTCTTTAGACCTTATCCAAAACCAAATATGTTAGAACAAGATCACATAATCCCCAAAAAATGAGTAATTCATCAAAAATAATCATAACATATTTTAACCACAAATGTTATCTAATAACATTTATTTTTCATCCCAAAAAGTATTAACCAGTAGTTGCCTCAAATTCAAGGATCATATAAATCCAAATTTTTTTATAACTATATCCACAAAAGAACATATAATTATTCCTTGAATAAAATTTTCATATATCAAAAATCAGGGTTACACATGCTATAAAAAGTCTTCTAATGTAATCTCATAATCAAAAGAGCCTTAATAATTTTAAGAATTTCACCATCCTAAATTTTACCATAACTCTTGAATCCCTTATTTGTTGAATTCTTACTCATTAAAAATTCTTATTGATCCATTAACAATTCATTTCCAGCATATTCTAAAATACTTCTTTCCTACAAACAAAATCATCAATCATATCCTATGATTTAAATAATAGGAAAACATATGTTAAGAAATAATCCATATCGTTCATTGGTCATTGACAATTTCTCCATCCTCAATCGGAATAGCCTTAGGTATTGGTAAACGAATATTTAAACAATCCAGGTGATCTCATTCCCAAAAAATCATCATAGAAAATGAGATATCATAATGACCATGCTCACCACATTTAAAAAATTCAATTGATCCTTTAGAAAGAACTTCTTTTCCTTTCCTAGATTCAACTAGATGCTTCCTTTTTCCAAGGAAGGTTCTTGCTTTATGACCTTAATTTCCACATCTATAGCTATTTTTGTACCTTTGAATCAATTTCCTATATGTTTCTTTCCATATATTTGACACATAGGTTTTTGAACATACATACCTTTATGATTATTACCTGAACATCCATAGGGATTTGTTTCTTGCATATATGATGTCTTATAAAAATCACCATGGTTCAAGTTTTCAATCATGACTCCAGATAGTTGGTTGAGAATAAACACAAGTGTTCTCATTGTAGCTCCCATATCATTCAGTTTCTCATTTAGAAAACCATCATAGTTTTCTTCATATCAACTGTTACTTTGGTGCCTGCTAGATCCATCCATTTACTAAAACCCAACAGGTTTGTATGAGTATATCAGTAAAATCATCAAATAAAATCTTATGAGGAGGGTAAACACTAAGATATACTTATTCAGGTTATCTAAAACTCATTCACTTTATAAAAATAACTATGACTCTCTCTAAAATACTAACCATTATGGTAATGTCACTTATGCTTAAATTGTACCCTAACCTATAAAGTTATCTAAACCGACCTTTGATACCAACTATAAGGACGCGGCCATAAATATTACATAATATAGAATTAAATGAATAATTCACATTGAGGATCTATTCAGGTTTATAGTTTTACATAATTATGCCATAACTATTACATAACAACTTTAATATTACAAGTATACACTACTACTCAATATCCATTTTTTCATAAAATAAAATCTCTTAAAAAGAAACATGTCTAGTTCCATATTTTAGACTGCATGACTTTTCCATGATCCCATCCTTGACCCTATTCCACAATATGTCCTGTGAAAAACATTTCAAAAACACTTGGGATGAGCAAAAAAATCTCAGTAAGGGATACAAAAAGAACGAAAACTATTAGTTTTTCAAAACAAGAGGTAAATAATGAATACATTATCATAAGTAAAAATTTTCACCTTTATGAAGTAGTAAATACTCTTTACTGAATAAAAGATCATTACTTACCCTTTTGTAAAAAATATATTACCATAAAACCTATATAAAAAACACATAACATATTAAGGTGACTTAGGACATAAACATACTTAAATGGAATAACCATACGGTCGACTTCCACATGTATCACTAAATGGAATAGCCATAGATCCTACTTCCATACCCAATGCATTGGAGGTTATAATGTAACCACTCGTCCTTGTATTCACGACACCACCCGTCATATGGTTTATCACGTAACCACCCATCAAATGTCCAAGTACCAACATAACACATAAAATATTGAAAATAAAAACATATCACTAATAACATTTCATTTGAAATCACTAGAATATTTTTCATGATATGGAAATAATCAATCCATTTTCAAAAAACATTTAAAAATAGATTTTTGAATCAAAGTGTCTCATAAAAATTTAAATATTTTAATGGAATTATAATTTTAAAACATTAATGTTTATATAAATAAATTCTCATAAAAAAAATTTAATACATTGTCATTAAAGATAAATATTTAGAATAATAAATCTTTATAAAATTTAAAATGATAGTTTTGCTAAATAGTTTTTAACAAAATGAGAGACAATTGAATACAAATAATTATGGAATAACATTTAATCAGAACATTATAATATCATGTGAATAAATGGATTCATGATATACTATGTCAAGGACAGTATATACACCATATAAGAGTGAATTGGTGCATAACAACAATGAAGTCTCAATGGAAATGTAAATCGAGATGAAATCCCTTATAAAGATGGTATCCTTAAATTAAGGGTATATCAATCCCATAATTATGTGTGAAAAATATAAATAAATCCAATATAAGTGGATATTATTTGTAAAACAGTCAGAGGTCATTCACACATATTCATAGGACGACATATTCAACAAGTACAAGTTTAACCCAAGGAATTGAAATTGGGTTAAGAAGTTCCCTTGTAAATATTCAACAACCTGACAACGTCACTTTAAAATTCCGAAAATGAATTGACGAGATAAAAAGGGTATCTCATCACTTTTAAATATAATTTACATCAATAAGGATATATAATAACATATCCCAACATAATAATATGTGAATTAAAAGACAAAACAACAAAAAGTCTTATAAAAAGAGGAGGGTGAAAGGTTCCCTTACCGATTTGGTAACATACAAAACATATGCCACATGAAATAAGGATCATGCTATGAAGATGTAAATAATCATAAATTAAAGTATATTACACAAAGATTACAATCAATGGCAGTAAATACACCACAAAAATTAAAGTAGTGGAAAATATAGAATGAATCTCACGGGGATAAAAATTGAGATGAAAACCCCTTACCACGTTGTAAGCAATCGAGTCGTATGACCCAAAGATAATAACCACAAAATTAATAACATAATACCATGAATATAATGATAATAATGATAATAAAAATCAAAATTCATTACACAATACACCACATGAAATAAATAAGTGTAGAATAATGGAAATCTCACATAATTAAAAGTGAGATAAGAAATCCCCTTACGAAAATTCGGCAGCCTAACGGGGCCATATAAAACTTTTAAAAATGTATTGATGAGATAAAATTGGGTCTCTAATCATATGAACATAAATATTACAGTATGATTAATATAAAATAACATCCCCAAACATAAGAAATATATTCTTAAAATAAGTGACATAAAAGAGAGTACTTAAAAGAAAGAGAGGGGTATGATCCCTTACCTCGTGTCCGACTTGACACGATCGTTCTTTAATATATGGAATAATAAACTAAATTTAATTTATACTTGCATAAGAACCTTTTTTGAGTTCATTATTCTTTTTTATATAACTTATTACCATGTAATAATCATTATGTAATCATTTAAGTTAATAATGTTCGTTTTGTTGATATTTGGTACTTCAGTCAAAAATGGACTTCTTATAATTACATGTTGTTCATGTGGTCAAATGTTCATTATATTCAGAATTATATTAATTATTTGGATATCATATATATCATATATATCTAGCATATACATGTATTTATAATAGTACATAACATTTAGAGGTAAGAAATCAAATGCATCATTCATGGAGATGGTAAGTCGTACGTACGCATGAACGCTACTTTCATTTCGATTTATTATTTTAATGGAAATAAAACACAATTATACATAGTTATATTATAATTACAGTATAATATATTATATAATATCATTAAATCTATCCTTTATACATCCTATATATGGCATTAAGGAATCAAATCACTTTGAGGGGGCAGTAGTCCGCACTTCCTCAAATGAGATTATCATATTTACCCACTATGGTAACCATAAAGGTGTGATATAAATGGAAATTACATAAGAATAATGAAAACATAAACATAATATATATCATATATAAATATATTTTTATCATAATGGCCACCATGAGAGGCGGTAGGAGATAATCGAACCATCATCGTTTCATGAGGCGTTAGTTTGTTATCCACAGAAACACTATGTTCTTCATCCATTAGATGGATGTGTGAGTAAGTGTATCTCAAATCCTTCTCATAAAAACATCCTAGTATATTGAGAATACTTATGTTGTTACAAAATAAAGTAATAAAAAGAGTTTAGTGGTTGGATAAGTAAAATAAAATAAAACAATTTAAGAGAAACTATTACCTTTAATTTGGGTAACTCCCTTTAGTTTGAACCAAAAGGGTTTGTTGAAGTGCCTTCTGCCTAAGGTAAGTCTTCTAGGAGGAGGAGATGGATGTAGGGAGTTTAATGTGGAAGGGTTTGGACAAGACACCTAGTTTGAGAGATGTGATGAACTAGTTAGATGTGGTCTTCTTTTATAAAAGAGATGAGGGGCTCTTTAGGAATGTGTGAAAATATTATTTTATAATATAATTCTATTCGGTTTCTAATGGTACAAAAACTATTTAGGTCGAAGATAAGGTGACTCATATTCTACATAAAATCATAAAATCATAATTGGACATGTTTTCGATAATAATTTAATCATTATAATCTTATTTATTTATATCATTTACTAATGAGATAAATAATGCATCATTATTGTGTCATAAATAATTTAATTTATTTTATGTCTAAAAATTATAAAAAAATACCATGATGTATGAAATATATTTATCTTTCCAATGAATATTTATAGTCTAAAAGATAATTTATATAACCCCTTATAAATATTAATTTACTAAAATATATTTTATTTTGTCATTTTTTCCTTTACTTTATGTTAATTAATATAAATTGTCATTATCACTCCCAAGTGGCTCAATGGGTTCCCCAAATCAACCCAAGGATTCCCATGGACGGCCATGACTCAAGAAATAATGTTAAGACAATTTTTATGTTAATTTTTAATTATTATAATATTCATTTTACCTTGATTTACCTTATTTACCTTTAACCGCGTTAAATAAAAGTCAAATGTTACTATTCACCAATACAAATTTCATCTTACTGAACCATATTTTACTTTTTGATAAAAACCATGTATGTTGGATTTTTGAAATTCAATTCACAGAAGTGGTAACATTTCATTTAAATGAAAAATTCAGTTTTTTAACTACAACTAAGTGGTTTCACTATTCATCAAAAATTGATTTTTTTCAAAAATAATACCAAAAATATATCCTAAGACATATTTCATATTCAAATTTCAAAATTGATGTATATTTTACTAAATAATAAACATAAAAGTGTAACTAATTTATTGCAAAATTATTTCCGGATGTTAAAACATATAGCATACTTTTAAGAAACAATAACTATAAAAAATTTGACAATTGTTAATATCCAATTTCATAGTGAAATTAATTCCAAAGACCAACATTGGATTAAATGGTAAAATTATATTCTAATTACACTTTAAAAAAATTTAAAAGATAATATAACCCTATAAATAAATTATATTAAAACATAGTTTTGATTTAAAATAAAAAATTTACACTATTCATAAAAAATGAAATTTTTAGGAAGAATTCCAAAAAATTTACACAAAGTAAATTTTGGTGTCCCCATTCTAAAGAACGATATTATTTGGCCATTTATAATGTATTATAGTAACAAAAAAATATTTAAAAAGGGTTCTCCATTAAAAGGCGGTAAATTGACCTTTTAATGTAAATTATGCCTAAAATTAGATTCATTCATATCTTAAGCCCTCTAGATTTTTATTGTAGTTAGTTTTTTTCATTCTCACAAATACAACGGCTTGGAGTTAATTAACATTTTAAATAATTTTGTTATATTATTAGTGTGAAACGTAAGATTTCAAAGAAACTTGTTGTTGCGTATCGGGTACGCTATCAAACATAAAAACCCTTTTAAAGTAAAATTAATATTTAATTCATAAATATTAAAAAATTTGAAAAAGTCATATTCTTTATTTACCAGAAATGTTACATCCTTCCCCACTTTTGGAAATTGTGTCTTCGCAATTTTAAAATTGGGCTCGGAAACTTCATTGAAAGCCCCACATCGGAAAACGAGTAAATTAAACTATCAAATTAAAAGAAAGAATGAAAGTTACAATGGTCACCTGAGACAATAGATAATAGGATTCAATGAAAACATGGATATGGAAGAAAAAAAGTGTCATGTTCTGATAGAGAGTGTTAGAAAACATGTTTAGTAGAATGTTAACCACCAGAAAATCACAAACTTGGGATGGGTTAAACGGTATTTGATTCCCCAGTCGGAAAAGGTAACATACAAATTTTTTGTTTTAAGTTACGTTTCATTGAGGAATTTATTGATTAGCTTAACTAATTCATAAGTAAACATATTTAATTATCATATAGAATTTCATCTCTTACTATATTTCTTACAAAAACTATTATGTTTACCAAAAGATGAGTATTAAGGTTGAATTTTTTCCATAAGGAGACCTATAATCAAATTCAATAGAATCACCTAAGTCACAAAAGATGAACTATATATTTCTCATGTCTTTAGACCATAACCAAAACCAAAAGGGTTAGTACAAGATCATATAATATCCAAAAAAATATAAATTCGTCACAATAAACCATAACATATTTTAACCACAAATGTTATCTAATAACTTTCATTTTGCATCCCAAAAAGTATAAACCAGTAATTTCCTCATATTCCAGGATCATATAAAACCAAAAGTTTCTTTATAACTATATCCACAAAACAAAATATTTTTATTCCTTGAATAAAATTTTCATATATCAAACATCTGGGTTACACATACTATAAAAAGTCTTCTAATGTAATCTCATCATCAATAGACCCTTAATACATTTAAGAATTTCACCATCCTAAATTTTACCATAACTCTTTAATCCCTTATATGTTGAATTCTTACTAATTCAACATTCTTCTTGATCTATTAAAAATTCCTTTCAACCTTATTCTGAAATAATTCTTTCCGACAAACAAAATCATGAATCATATCCTATGATTTCAATAATAGGAAGACATATGTTATGAAATAATTCATACCTTTCATTGGTCATTGTCTATTTCTTCAGTCATAGTCAGAATGGCATTAGGTATTGGTAAACGAATATTTGTACGATCCTGGTGATCCCATTCCCAAAACCTCTTCATAGAACATGTGTTTTCATAATGACCATGCTCACCACATTTAAAACATTCAATTGATCCTTTAGAAATAACTTCTTTCCCTTTCCTCTATTCAACTAGATGCTTCCTTTTTCAATGGCAGGTTCTTGCTTTATGACCTTCATTTCCACATATATAGCATCTTTTTGTCCCTTTGAAACATTTTCCTATGTGTTTCTTTCTACATATTTGAAACATAGGTTTTTGAACATACCTACCTTTATGATTATTACCTAAACATCCGTAGGGATTTGTTTCTCGCAAATATGATGTCTTATAAAAATCACCAAGGTTCAAGTGGTCAGTCATGACTCCAGATATTTTGTTGAGAATAACCACAATAGTTCTCATTGCAGCTCCCATATCATTCAGTTTCTCATTCAGAAAACCGTCATATTTTTCCTCACATCCACTGTTACTTTGGTTCCGGCTAGATCCATCAATTTACTAAAACCCAATAGGTCAGTATTAGTACATCATTAAAATGATCATATTATATATTATGAGGAGGGTAAACACAAAGATATATATATTCATGTTATCTTAAACTCATTCACTATATAAAAATAACTATGACTCTTTCTAAAATCCTAACCATTATGGTAAGGTCACTTATTCTTAAATTGTACACTATCTTCTAAAGTTATCTAAAATGACCTCTGATACCAACTATAAGGACCCAGCCTTAAACATTACATAATATTTAATTAAATGAATAATTCACATTGAGGATCTTTCCAAGTTTAGTGTTTTAGATAATTAGGCCATATCTATTACATAACAACTTGAATATTTCAAGTAGACACCATGACTCAGTATCCATTTTTTTCATAAAATAAAAACTCTTAAAAAGAAAATGTCTAGTTCCATATTTTAGACAGCATGAATTTTCCTTTATCCCATATTTGACCCTATTCCACAATATATCCTGAAAAAAACATTTCAAAACAACATGGGATGGGCATAAAAAGCTCAGTAAGGGATACACAAATAAGTAAAACTGTTAGTTTTCTAAAACAATAGGTAAATCAAGAATACATTATCAAAAGTAAAACTTTTCACCTTTATGAAGTAGTAAATACTCATCACAGAATAAAAGATCATTACTTACTCTTTTATAACCAAAAGATTACCATAAAACCCATATAATGAACAAATAACATATAAAGGTAACTTGGGACATAAACATACTTAAATGGAATAACCATACGGTCGACTTCTACACGTATTACTAAATGGGATATCCATATGACCGACTTCCATACCCAATGAATTGGAGGTTATAACGTAACCAACAGTGCTGGTATTCACGGCACCACCCGTCATATGGTTTATCACATAAAAACCCGTCAAATGTCTAATACCAACATAACACATAAAATATTGCACATATAAAAATTTCACTATTAATATTTCATTTGCAATCTCTATAAGTATTTTCAAGATATTGAAATAATCAATCCATTTTCAAAAAACATTTAAAAAGCGATTTTTGAATCAATGTGTCTCATAACACATTGAATCTTTTATTGGAATTATAATTTTAAAACATTACTGTGAAAATAAATAAATAATCAAAAACATTTTAAAAACATGGACATTAATAATAATGATTTAGAATAATAAATCTTTAAAACATTTAAAATGATATATTTGCTAAAACGTTTTAAAAAAAATGAGAGACACTTGAATAAAAATAATTATGGAAAAACATTTAATTAGAACATTATAATATCATGTGAATAATGGTATTCATGATATACTATGTCAAGGAATGTATATACACCATATAAGAGTGAATTGGTTCTTAACAACAATGAAGTCTCAATGGAAATGTAAATCAAGATGAAATCAATCACATAATTATGTGTGAAAAATATAAATTCATAAAATTTCAGTTGATATTATTTGTAAAAAAATCAGAGGTCATTCACACATATTCATAGGACTACATATTCAACAAGTACAAGTTTCACCCAAGGAATTGTAATTTGGTTAAGAAGTTCCCTTGTAAAAATTCGACTGCCTGAAGACGTCACTTTAAAATTCAAAAAATGCATTGATGAGATAAAAAGGGTATATCATAACTTTGACATATAATTTAAATCAATAAGGATATATACGAACATATACCAACATAAGAAGATGTGAATTAAAAGACATAACAACAAGAAGTCTTTTAAAAAGAGGAGGTTGAATGGTTCCCTTACCGATTTGGTAACTTACAAAACATATTCCAAATGAAAGAAGGATCATGAAATTAATATGTAAATACTCATAAATGAAAGTATATTACACAAAGAGTACAATCATGTGCAGTACATACACCACACAAACGAATGTAGTGGCAAATATAGCATGAATCTGTAGGGGATAAAAAGTGAGATGAAAACCCCTTACAATGTTGTAATAAATCGGGTCGTATGACCCAAAGTTAATAACCACCTAATCAATATCATAATACCATCAATATAATGATAATAATTTTTATATAAATCAAAAGTTAGTACACAATACACTACATTCAATAAATATGTGAAGAAGAAATGAAATCTCACATAATTAAAAGTGAGATAAGAAATCTCCTTACGAAAATTCGGCAGCCTAACGGTGCCACTTAAAACTTCCAAAAATAGATTGATGAGATAAAATAGGGTCTCTCATAATATTAACATAAAAATTATAGTAAGAGTAATATAGAAGTGCATCCCCGCACATAAGAAAGAAGATCTTAAAACAAGTGACATGAAAGATTGTACTTTAAAGAAAGAAAGATGTAGGATCCCTTACCTCGTGTCCGACTTGACTCGATCGTTCTCGAATCTCCAGAATAATAAACTAAAGTTAATTTATACTTTCTTAAGAAAATTTTTCGAGTTTATTATTCCTTTTTATATCACTTATTACCTTGTTATAAACATTATGTAATCATTTATGTTAATAATGTTCGTTTTGTCAATATTTGGTACTTGAGTCAAAAATGGACTTCTTATAATTACATGTTGTTCATGTTGTCAAATGTTCATTATATACAGAATTATATTTATGATTTTTATTTCATATAAATCTCTATATTCATAATATACATGTATTTATAATAGTACACAACATTTATAGATAAGAAATGAAAAGCACCGTTCATGGAGACGGTAAGCCGTACGAACGCATGAACGCTACATTCATTTCTGTTTCTTATTTTAATTGAAATAAAACACAATGATACATAAGTATATTATAATTCCAGTATAATATCATATATAATATCATTAACTCCATCCTTTATACATCCCACATAAGGAACTAACGAATCAAATCAATTTGATGGGGCGGTAGTCTGCATTTCCTCAAATGAGATTATCTTATTTACCCACTATGGAAACTATAAAGGCATGATATAAATGTAAATTACAGAAGAATAAGGAGAACATAAATATAATATATATCATATATAAATACATTGCCATCATAATGGCCACCATGAGAGGCGGTAGGAGATAATCGAACCATCATCCTTTCGTGAGGCGTTAGTTTTCCATCCACAGAAACATTATGTTCTTCATCACTTAGATGGAGTTGTGTGTAAGTGTAGCTCTAATACTTGTCATAAAAACATACTAGAATATTTATTATAATTATTTTGTTACAAAACAAAGTAATAAAATGAGTTTAGGGGTTGGATAAGTAAAATTAAAGAAAACAATTTAAGATAAACTGTTACCTTTAATTTGGGAAACTCCTTTTGGTTTGAACCAAAAGGGTTTGTTGAAGTGCCTTATTCCCAAGGTAAGGTTTCTAGGAGGAGGAGATGGATGTATAGAGTGTAATATTTCAGAGTTTGGACGATCCAACTAGAATGAGAGGTGTGAGGAATTAGTTATAAGTGGTCTCCTTTTATAAGGTAGAGGAGGGGCTCTTTAGAAAAGTGTGAAAATATTATATTATAATATAATTATATTCGGTTTCTAATGGACAAAAAATTATTCAGGTAGAATATAATATGACTAATATTCTAAATAAAAACATCCAATCTAAATTGGACATGTTTTGGATAATTATTTAATCATTATAATCTTATTTATTTATATTATTTATTAATGAGGTAAATACTGCATCATTATTGTGTCATAAATAATTTAACCTATATGATGTCTAAAAATTATAAAAAAAATACCATGATGTAGGAAATATTTTTATCTTTGCAATGAATATTTATAGTCGAAAATATAATATATATAACCCCTTCTAAATATTAATTTACTAAAAGATATTTCCTTTTGTCATTTTTTCATTTACTTTAAGTAAATTAATATAAATTGTGATTATCACTCCCATGTGGATCAATGGGGTCCCCAAATCGACCCAAATATTCCCGTGGTCGGCCATGACTCAACGAATAAGGATAGAAAAATTGTTAAGTTAATTTTTAATTATTATAATATTCGTTTTACCTTGAATTAGCTTATTTACCTTTAATCATGGTAAATAAAAGTCAAAAGTTAATATTCACCAAAACAAATTCAACTTACTGGACCACATATTAATTTTTGATGAAAAAAATGTATGTAGTATTTTTTAAATTCAATTCACAGAAGTGTTAAATTTTCATTTAAATTAAAAAGTCAGTTTTTTAACTACCACTAAGTGGTTTCACTATTCATCAAAAAATTGATGTTTTTCAGAAAAATAAAAAAACATTCAGCATAAGATATATTTGATATTCCAAATTCAAAAATGATTTATATTTTACCAAATTCAAAACATAAAAGAATAATTAATTAATTTTAAAATTAATACCTGTTGTTATAACAAATAGCGTGTTTTTAAGAAACAATAACTATCAAAAGATTGACACTTGTTTATGTCCAATTTCAAAGCGAAATTAATTCCAATGACCAAAATTGGATTAAATGGTAAAAATATTTTCTAATTAAACTTTAAAACCAATTTAATATATAGTATAACCATATAAATAAAATATATTAAAACATTATTTTGAATTAAAATACAATATTTACCCTATTCATAAAAAAATGAACTTTATTGGAAAAATTCCAAAAATTTACACAAAGTAAATTTTAATGTCCCCATTATAAAAAAGGATTTTATTTGGTCATTTAGAATTTATTAATGTGACCAATACTATATTTAAATAGGTTTATCCATTAAAAGGTGGTAAATCGACCTTTAAATGTAAATTATGCTTAAAATTAGATTCTTTCATATTTTAAACCCACTAAATTTTTATTGGATAAATGCAAATACATTTAACAAACATGTATAATCATATTTTAGGTAATTTGTTTTTTCATTCTCACCAATATAATGGCTTGTAGTTAACTACAATTTAAAATAATATTATTATATTATTAGTGTGCAATGTATGATTTCAAAGAAACTCATTGTTACGTATCAGGTAAACTATCGAACATAGCAACCCTTTTAAAGTAAAATTATTATTTAATTCACAGATAATAATAAATATGAAAAAGTCATATTTTTTATTTACCAGGGATGTTAAACAAGGAATTACTGAAGGGGTCTGCCATACTGTCTTCCGTGGAAATACTACACACTGCAACTTCACCTCTCTGAGAAAAATCCCTCAAGAGATGATACTTCCGAAGTATGTGCTTTGTCCGCTAAAGGGACCTTTTCTCTTTTGCAAGTGCCACTGATACAGTATTATCACAATAGTCTGTGATTGGATCTTTATAGCTAGGTACTACATCCATCTCTTAGATGAATCTTCACATCCATACTACTTAATTAGATACCTCAGAAGAAACGATATTCTCGGACTCTACTGTAGAATCTACGACCACACTTTTCTTTGAGCTCTTCTAGCTCACTACACCTCCATTCAAACTGAAGATGTATCTAGTCTGTGACATCATGTCATATTGATCCATCTTTAAAATAGATTTACATGTCATCTGATGACTAGTTCCTCATCTCCTCCATAAACCAGGAACATATCCTTAGTACGCCTCAGATACATAAGGATAGTCTTGATTGTCATCCAATGTCGGTCTCCTGGATCACCTTGATATCTGCCTAATGCACAGAATGCATAAGCAACATATTTCCTTGTACATGGAATAGCAAAATTGACTGACCCAATCACAGAATCATAACAGATCCTTGTCATTTTATTTCATTCCACATGTGTTTGAGGACACATTTTCTTGGAAAGATGGATGCCATGTGACACTGGAAACAATCCACTCTTGGACTGTTCCAAACTAAATATCTTCAGTATCTTGTCAATGTATGTACTTTGACTCAGGCCCAACATTCTCTAGGATCTATCACGATGGATCATGATACCAAGAATATATATTTCATCGCCCAAGTCTTCCATGGAGAAGCATTTATCCAACCAAGCCATAATTGTCTATAAGACAGGTACTTTGTTTCCAATTAGTTATATGTCATCAACATATACTATTGAGAAAATGACTCCACTTCCACTAAAACTTTTGTAGACACATGTCTCACATTCATTTTTAATAAAGTCACATTCCATTATGGCTTCATCAAAATGAATGTTCCATGACATTGATGCTTGCTTTAATCTATAAATGGATTTCTACAACTTTCATACCTTGTTGGCATCCTTTGGAGTCACAAACCCTTCAGGTTGTGTCATGTTGACATCTTCCTAGATTTTCCCATTAAGGAATGTTGTTTGGACATCCATTTCCCAAATTTCATAGTCATGGTATGAGTCAATGTCCAATAGGATTATGATGGATTTCAGCATTCCAACAGGTGAAAAGGTTTCATCATAGTAAATTCCATGACGCTGTCTAAAACCTTTTGCCCTACATGTCCAGTTTCTTCTTGAATACCCATTTATTACAAACAAGCGTTACATCAACTAGAAAATCTACCAAAATCCAAACTTGGTTTTGGATCATTGAATCAATTTCATGAATTCATGGATTCATGCCACTTGGCAGTGTCTGTGCCTTCAAATACTTCCATGTAGGTAAGAGGATCATCATTGTCAACCAAAAATGATTCACTATCCTCGGTGAAAAGAACCCCATATCATTCTGGTTCTCTCACCTCCCTCGTGCTCCTACGCTGTTCTTGTGTCTTTGGAATAGATTAATCTTCTAGGGGGATTTGTGGAATTTGTTCTTGAACCAACTCTTGTGTATCATGAGCACCGATTTCATCGAAGCCTATCTCAATCCCACTATCTCTTTTGGAGATGTGTTCCCTCTCAAGGAATATGTTGTTTTCTTCCACTGTAACCTTTTTATCTGAGGGGTTGTTGTAACACCCCAGGTAAATAAAGAATATGACATTTTTATGTTTATCCATATTTGTGAATAAAATATTAAAATTACTTAAAAGTGGAAGCTATGCTCGATGGCGTACCCAATACGCAACAACGAGTTTCTTGGGAATCTTACGTTGCACTCTAATAATAAAATAATAATATTTTAAATAGTAGTTAATGCCTAGCCATTGTAATGGAGGTAATGAAAAGAACTAACTAAAAATGATTATATATGTTTGTCAAATATTTTTACTTTTTACAATAAATGTTAGAGGATTAAAAATGCAAATGAATCCAATTTTAAGCGTAAACATTCTAATATTCATTAAAATGTTGATTAACCACCTTTTGATGGTGAACCTCTTTTAAATCCACTTTTTGACAATTTTATGTGTTATATTTGACAAAATAAAATTCTTCTTTAGAATGGGGACATCAAAATTTACTTTGTGTAAATTTTTGGTATCTTTCCGATAAAGTTCATTTTTTAATGAATAGTGAAAAATGTTGTATTTTAATTCAAAACCACTTTTTAATATAATATATTTATATGATTAGATTATCTTTTGAATTGGTTTTAAAGTGAAATTAGAATATATTTTTACCATTTAATCCAATGGTGGACATTGAAATTAATTTAACTTTGAAATCAGACTTAAACTATTGTCAATCTTTTGATACATTTAGTTTCATAAAAACACGCTATTGTTTTGACAGAGGGAATTAATTATTAAATTAATTAATGAAACTTATAAGTGTTGAATTTTGTAAAATAGAAATAATTTTGTAATTTGGAATATCAAATATAGCTTAGGGTGAATGTTGGATAATTTTCTGAAAAACTTCAATTTTTGATGAATAGTGAAACAACTAAGTGGTACTTATAAAAACTGATTTTCCGTTTCAATGAAATTTTTCCATCTTTGTGTTTTTAATTTCAAAAATCCAACATATATGGTTGTCATTATGAAGCAAAATTTTGTTCAATGGGGTTAAAATTTTATTTGGTGAATAGTAACTTATTAAGTTTTTTATCGCGATTAGAGGTAATTACTGTAGTTTAAGGAAAAAATAATGTTTTAATAATATGAGATGAGCTTGAAACATGTACTAACCTCATTGGATGTGTCATGGCAGACCAATACAATCAATGGGTCATCTTGGGGACCACATGGAGCATCCTTGGTTGGAAAATGACATAAATACCTTTTTATTTAATGTTAAAGTAAAAATGACACACACATGAGATGTTTTACTAAAACAATTTTTAAATGGGGTTATACAAGTCAGATTTCTGATTATAAATATTATTAGAAAGATAAAAAGATTTACTACATCATTATATTTTTTTTATAATTGTTACACATTATATATATTAAATTATTTATGACATCATGATGATGCATCGATTACCTCATTAATAAAGGATTTAAATAAAATGAAAAGATAATGTAAAATATATGACCTACACATGTTAAAAACCTATTGGATGGGTGTATTTCGAACCCTTATCACCTTATCCTCGAAAAACATCAATGTGGGACCATTAAAATCCGAAACTCATTCTAAAATAAAGTATCATTTCTTTACATTCCAAGAGTGCCCCTCTTCTCCTCTTATAAAAGGCCCACACCTCTACCTCCATACCCACACATACAAAGCCTTTGGCTCGAAAAACCCTGCGCATTTTGCCTCTCCAAATCCCCCTGTTACTCCTTGAATCCTCACATTGGGAAGAAGTCTTCCCAAGGAAGCCTTTGAGCTCAAACCAAAGGGAGTTACCCGATTTTAAGGTAATGTCTTCACTTGTGTCCTTTTGTTTTATTTTGCTTCTCCAACCCCCTAAAAACTTTTTATTCATTTATTTTGTAAAAAATAGAGTATCTTCAATATACTATGATGTTTTTATATGAAGGATTTGAGCTACAGTTACACACACCTTCGTCTAATGGTTAAAGAACATACTGTTTCTGTGGTTGGCGATTTTCTGCTTCACGAAACGATGATTGTTCAATATTCTTTTAACTCCTTTAAAGGTGGCCATTATGATGTCACTGTATTTTATAAATGGTATTTATGTTTAATATATGCTTATGTATTTTATATTTAAACCATACATTTATTCTTTTCAAGTTGTGTAAATGCGATAATTTCATATGAGGAAGTGTGGACTACCGCCCCCTCAAGTGATGTGACTCGTACATGCAATAAATGGAACGTATAAAGAATGAAATTAATGAACATATGTGACATATATAACATATATATTATACTTGAATTATAATATATATATATATATATCATTTATTTTTAAATCCGTTAATATGACAAAGAAAAAAATGAAAGTAGCATTCATGCGTACGTACGGCCTACCGTATCCATGAACGGTGCTTTTCGTTTTTTATCTCCAAATGATATGGAATGGTATAGAATGAATATTTACTGGATATATATGATATTTTAACCATTAATACTATTCTGGAAATTATTTACTTATAACTACCTGGAAAATCATTTTTCAAACAAGTTCATTTTTGACTCATGTACCAAACATCGGCAAAAACGTCTGATATTAACTAACATGATTAAACAATTATTATATCATTATAATATGTGATATGAACTGAATAATAATTTTTAAATGAGTTCCTTAGGGAATTATAAATTGACCAATGTTTATTATTCAGGAATATAAAGAAACGATCGAGTCAAGTCGAACCCGAGGTAATGGATCCCACTCCTCTCTTTCTTTTTAAGTACACCCTTTTATGTCATTCCTTTTAAGCTCATATTTCTTGTCATTGGGAGTTATTTTATATTAATATTACATTAATTTTTATTTTCATATGATGAGATACCCTATTTCCTCTCATCAATCCATTTTGGATGTTTTAAGTGGCGCCGTTAGGCAGCCGAGTTTTCGTAAGGGATTTTTCATCTCAATTTTATTACCGTGAGATTTATGCTACATTTGCCACAATTTCCTTTGAGTGGTGTATGTACTGCCCATTATTATACACTTTGTGTAGTATAATTTGATTTATTGGTATTCAAATATTCATTGTATGACCCTTCTTCCATGGGGTGTACGTTTTGAAAGTTACCCAACTCTGTAAGGGGACCTTTCACCATCCTCTTTTCAAAAGACTTATTTTGTTATGTCTTTTAATTCACATACTATTATGTTGGGATATGTTCTTTTATATCATTATTGATGTAAATTTTATATCCAAGTGATGATATGCCCTTTTTATCTCTCATCAAATCATTTTCTGAATTTTGAAGTGATGTCATTAGGCTGTCGAATTTTACCAAGGGAACTTTTTAACCCAATTTCGATTTCTTTGGGTTCAACATGTAGTTATTGAATATGTCATCATTTTAATACGTGTGAATGACATTTTATTGTTTTTCACTTAATATCCACTTATATTGGGTGTATTTATATTTGTCACACATAATTTTGAGATTGATTTATCCTTAATTTAAGGATACCTTCTTTATAAGGGATTTCATCACATTTGACATTTCTATTGAGACTTCATTGATGTTATACACCAATTCACTCTTATATGGTGTATATACTGTCCTTTGGAATAATATATCATGAATACATTTATTCTCATGATATTATAATGTTCTGACTAAATGTTATTCCTCAATTATTGTATTCAAGTGTCTCTAATTTTGGTATAACCCCTTTAACCAAAATATCGCTTTAAATGTTTTAATTACTTGTTCTAATTAATATCCATGTTTTCAAAATGGTTTTAAGGATTTATTTACATGTATATTAATGGTTTAAAATTTTAAAAGATTCAAGGTGTTATGGGACACTTTGAATCAAAAATCTCTTTATTAAATTTTTTAAATGGTTTTGGAAATGGTTTTTTTTGAATGGATTCATTATTTCAATATATTAAAATTTTATATTGTGATTGAAATGTGGAAATGTTATGTATCCTTTATGCATGTTTTATGTGATACGTTTTTGTTATGGTTCTTGGGCATTGTTATGAAAACGGGTGGTTCTGTGATAAACTAAGGGTGGGTGAGCCCAATATAGCTCTCCAATGCATTGGGTTACGCGAAGGAGTGAAATGTTAAGGTTTCTATGAAGAGATTTAGGGAATATACTATGGTGGTTATTCCAAACATAACCAAGAGGGTTACTCCCTATGTAAAATGTTATGAATGCCTCAAGTTACCTATTATGTCTTATGATTTCTATGATGTATTCATAATTTGGATGAGGTATGTTAATGTGCTTATGTTTTATGGGTAAAGTATGATTTCATTCTTATATATATATGTACTCATGTTTCCTTTCCATATTTTTATATCCCTTACTGAGATTTTTATTCTCATCCCATGTTTTTTTGAAATGTTTTTCACAGGTCAAGGGAAAGGTACATGATATGATAGTGTCAAGGAGAATCCATGTTTTATTTTAAATATGTTTCCGTTGATGGGAAAAATGAATACTATCTTTATGTAACTACTTTGTTTAAATGTGGAATGTAATGCATGTTTTATGATCTAATTCTCTAAAACACTAAACCTAAAAAGATACTCAATGTGTAATCTTGTAATAAGTCAAGATTAATTAAGGTTTAAGGCCGGGGCCTTATATTTGGTATCAGAGGTCGGTTTAGATAACTTTAGAGGTTAGAGTATTCTTTAAGCATAAGTGACATTACCATAATGGTTAGGATTTCAGAAAGAGTCATAGTTCTTAGATAAATATAATGAGTAAGTATATCTTACTCATTAGTACATGATTGTTTTGTTGATATACTCACACTTACATTTCTGTTTTTAGTGAATGGATGGATCTGGCAGGCACCAAAGTGACAATAGGATTGAAGGAAACTATGGTGGTTATCTGATTAAGAGACTGGATGAAATGGGGGATCCAATGAGGAAACTCATGGTTGTTCTAATACAACTATCAGGGAGTCATGATCAACCACTTGAACCTTGGTATGTTCTGTAATGAATCATGTACAAGATGACCAATCGATGTGAAAGTTCAGGTAATATTTATAAAGGTAACCATTTTGGTATATATGATCCTTACTTTTGAGGTAATTATGGGTTACTATATGTTATGATGGAAGTGAATGGAATGAGATAAAATTGAGGCTAAATTATGTTATGGTTATTTTTTATGATTTTATCTCTTTTTGGGGAATGATTTGGGAATTATAGAGTTTTGGAAAAAGGACAACACGCAGACCATGTGACAACACGTCGTGTCGGACAATGTTGCGGGAATCGAACCCACAACCAAAGTGTGAATGGAATTTATCGCCTACCACTGGACTACATGAAGTCCCTGGTTAGTTTGAGTAAATATTTTTTTAGTTAGATGATTTTAGGAATCAACAGTAAGTTTATTTTGGGTTATCTAAGGAAATGATTAACCTATCATGGAGGATATGTGATTAGGTTAATTATTTTTCAATATGAGAATTTAAGAGAAACTGATGTTATTTGGAGATAAAAGTTAATTTGTACCTTGGAAGTCTTTGTGATTAAATCCTTCAAATATTTGGGTTTCAAAATTAGTTTGGTTTACTTTGAAGAATTTTATGGACAAATTGTTTATGAAATGGTCCTCGTTGAACTTTGGGTGTTGTTGGACAAATTTTGGAGATTAAGAATAGATTTTATTTTTATAAAGGGTTATCCTTTTCTGGATTATCAGATCTTGTACTAAAATTTTTGGTTTCGGTTTTGGTTAATGTCTAAAGACATGGGAAGTATATAGTTCTCTTTTGTGGATTAGGTGATTCTTTAGAAGTTGATTATAGTGAATAAGTCTTCCTAAATGCTCGTCTTTTGGAGAAAATATGAGTTTGTGTAAGAAATATAATAAAATTTGAAAGTCAACATGATATGTAATTTTGTATCCTTATGAATAAGTTCCTCAATAAAAACTAACTTAAAAAAATTATGTCTATTAACTTTTCCTACTGGTGAATCGAATACCGTTTAACCCATCACATATTTGTGATTTTCTTGTGGTTAACTTTCTCCAAAACATGTTTTCTATCACTCTCCATCAGAACATGTCCCTATGTTTACTCCTCCATGTCCATGTTTTCCTACATGGAATCCTAGTATGGGTTAACTCGGGTGACCTCTGTACTTATCTTCCTTTATTTTAAAGTGATTGTTTTACCGACTCTTGTTCCGATGTGTTTTTTTCAAGGATGTTTCCAAGCTCAATTTTAAAATTGCGAGGACGCAATTCCCAAAAGGGGGGAAGGATGTAACACCCCAGGTAAATAAAGAATATGACATTTTTATATTTTTCCATATTTGTGAATAAAATATTAATATTACTTTAAAGGACATGCTATGCTCGATGTCGTACCCAATACGCAACAACGAGTTTCTTGGGAATCTTACGTTGCACTCTAATAATAAAATAATATTATTTTAAATAGTAGTTAACGCCTAGCCGTTGTAAGGGAGCGAATGAACAGAACTAACTAAAAAATGATTATATATGTTTGTCATATATTTTTAATTTTTACAATAAATGTTAGAGGATTAAAAATGAAAATGAAACCAATTTTAAGCGTAAACATTCTAATATTCTTTAAAAGGTTGATTAACAACCTTTTGATGGAGAACCTCTTTTAAATCCAATTTTTGAAAATTTTAGGTGTTAGATTTGACAAATTAAGATTCTTCTTTAGAATCGGGACATCAAAATTTACTTTGTGTAAATTTTTGGTATCTCTCTGATAAAGTTCATTTTTAATGAATAGTGAAAAATGTTGTATTTTAATTCAAAAACACTTTTTAATATAATTTATTTATATGATTAGATTATCTTTTGAATTGGTTTTAAAGTGAAATTAGAATATATTATTACCATTTAATCCAATGGTGGACATTGTAATTAATTTCACATTGAAATCGGACTTAAACTAGAGTCAATCTTTTGATACATTTTGTTTCATAAAAACACGCTATTGTTTTGACAGTGGGAATTAATTATTAAATTAATTGATGAAACTTATATTTTTTGAATTTTATAAAATATTCATCATTTTTTAATTCTGAATATCAAATATAGATTAGGGTGAACTTTTGGTAATTTTCTGAAAAACTTCAATTTTTGATGAATAGTGAAACCACTAAGTGGTACTTATAAAAACTGATTTTCCGTTTATATGAAATTTTAGCTATCTTTGTGTTTTGAATTTCAAAAATCCGACATACATGGTTGTCATTAAAATGTAAAATGTGGTTTAATGAGGTTTAAATAATTTTTTGGTGAATAGTAACATATTATGTTTTTAATTGCGATTAGAGGTAATTAGTGTAGTTTAAGTTAAAAATATTGTTTTAATAATATGAGATGAGATTAACACATGACCTACCCTCATTTGATGTCTCATGGCCGACCAAGACAATCCATGGGTCAACTTGGGGACCCCATGGAGCCACATTGGTTGGAAAATGACATAAATACCTTTTTATTTAATGTTAAAGTAAAAATGACACACACATGAGATGTTTTACTAAAACAATTTTTACATGGGGTTATACAAGTCATATTTTTTATTATAAATATTAATTATAAATCTAAAAATATTTCCTACATCATTATAGTTTTTATATAATTTTTAGACATTAAATATATTAAATTATTTATGACATCATGATGATACATCGATTACCTCATTAATAAAGGATTTAAATAAAATGAAAAGATAATTTAAAATCTATGACCTACACATGTCCATAACCTATTGTATGGGTGGATTTTGAACCCTTATCACCTTATACTCGAAACACATCAATGTGGGACCATTAAAATCCGAAACTCAATCTAAAATAAAGTAAAATTTCTTTACTTTCCATGAGTGCCCCTCCTCTCCTCTTATAAAAGGCCCCCATCTCTACCTCCTTACCCACACTTCCAAAGCCTTTTGGCGCGGCAAAACCCTGCCCATATTGTCTCTACACATCCCTCTCTAGCTCCTTGAATCCTCACTTTGGGAAGAAGTCTACCCAAGAAAGCCTTTGAGCTCAAACCAAAGGGAGTTACCCGATTTTAAGGTAATGTCTTCACTTGTGTCCTTTTGTTTTATTTTGTTTCTCCAACCCCCTAAAATATTGTTATTCATTTATTTTGTAACAACTCCATTATACTCAATATACTAGGATGTTTTTATAAGTATTTGAGCTACACTTATACACACCTTCATCTAATGGTTAAAGAACATACTATTTCTGTGGTTGGCGATTTTCTGCCTCACGAAACGATGATTGTTCAATATTCTTTTAACACCTTTAAAGGTGGCCATTATGATGTCACTGTATTTTATATATGGTATTTATGTTTAATATATGCTTCTGTATTTTATATTTAAACCATACCTTTATTCTTTTCATGTTGTGTAAATGCGATAATTTTATATGAGGAGGTGTGGACTACCGCCCCCTCAAGTGATGTGACTCGTACATGCAATACATGGAACGTATAAAAATGAAATTAATGAACATATGTGACCTATATAACATATATATTATAATGTAAATATAATATATATATATATATAATTTATTTTTAATTCCCTTAATATGACAATGAAAAAAATGAAATTAGCGTTCATGCGTACGTACGGCCTACCGTCTCCATGAACGGTGCTTTTCGTTTTTTATCTCCAAATGATATGGAATAGTATAAAATGAATATTTACTGGATATATATGATATTTTAACCATTAATAATATTCTAGAAATTATTTACTTATAACTACATGGACAATCATTTTTCAAACAAGTTCATTTTTGACTCATGTACCAAACATCGACAAAAACATCTGATATGAACAAACATTATTAAACAATGATTACAACATTATAATATGTGATATGAACTGAATAATATTTTTTAAAGGATGTACTTAGGCAATTATAAATTTACCAAAGTTTATTATTCAGGAATATAAAGAAACGATCGAGTCAAGTCGGACCCGAGGAAAGGGATCCTACTCCTCTCTTTCTTTTTAAGTACACCCTTTTATGACATTCCTTTTGAGCTCATATTTCTTGGGATTGGGATGTTATTTAATATTAATATTACTGTAATTTTTATGTTAATATTATGAGAGACCCTATTTCCTCTCATCAATCAATTTTTTAAGTTTTAAGTGACGCCGTTATGCTGCGGAGTTTTCGTAAGGGATTTTTCATCTCACTTTTATTCCCGTGAGATTTATGCTACATTTGCCACAATTTCCATTTAGTGGTGTATGTACTGACCATTATTACACACTTTGTGCAGTATAATTTCATTTATGGGTATTCACATCTTCATTTTATGACCCTTCTACCATGGGGTGCACGTTTCGAATGTTACCCAACTCGGTAAGGGGACCTTTCACCCTCCTCTTTTTAAAAGACTTCTTTGGTTATGTCTTTCAATCCACATACTATTATGTTGGGATATGTTATTTTATATCCTTATTGATGTAAATTTTATGTCCAAGTGATGAGATGCCCTTTTTATCTCTCATCAACTCATTTTCTGAATTTTGAAGTGATGCCATTAGGCTGTCGAATTTTACCAAGGGAACTTTTTAACCCAATTTCGATTTCATTGGGTTCAATATGTAGTTATTGAATATGTCATTTTTTGAATATGTGTTAATGAAATTTTATTGTTTTACACTTAATATCCACTTATATTGGATGTATTTATATTTTTCACACATAATTTTGAGATTGATTTAGCCTTAATTTAAGGATACCTTCTTTATAAGAGATTTCATCACATTTGACATTTCTATTCAGACTGCATTGTTGTTATACACCAATTCACTCTTATATGGTGTATATATTATACTTTGGAATATTATATAATGAATCCATTTATTCTCATGATATTATAATGTTCTGACTAAATGTTACTCCTCAATTTTTGTATTCAAGTGTCTCTAATTTTGGTAAAACCCCTTTAACCAAAATATCACTTTAAATGTTTTAATTACTTGTTCTTATTAATATCCATGTTTTCAAAATGGTTTAAAGGATTTATTTATATGGATATTAATGGTTTAAAATTTTAAAAACTTCAAGGTGGTATGGGACACTTTGATTCAAAAATCTCTTTATTAAATGTTTTAAATGGTTTTGGAAATGGTTTTTTTTTTGAATGGATTCATTATTTCAATATACTAAAATGTTATATTGTGATTAAAATGTGGAAATGTTATGTTTCCTTTATGCATGTTTTATGTGATACGTTTATGTTATGGTTCATGGGCATTATTATGAAAACGGGTGGTTCCATGATAAAATAAGGGAGGGTGAGCCCGATATAGCTCTCCTATGCATTGGGTAACGTGAAGGAGTGAAACGTTAAGGTTTCTCCGAAGAGATTTAGGGAATATACTGTGGTGGGTATTCCAAACTTAACCAAGAGGGTTACTCCCTACGTAAGAATGTTATGAATTCCTCAAGTTACCTTTTATGTCTTATGATTTCTATGATTTATTCATAATTTGGATGAGGTATGTTAATATTCTTATGTTTTATGGGTAAAGTATGATTTCATTCTTATGTATATATGTACTCATGTTTCCTTTCCATATTTTTATATCCCTTACTGAGATTTTTATGTTCATCCCATGTTTTTTTGAAATGTTTTTCACAGGTCAAGGGAAAGGTGCATGATATGATAATGTCAAGGAAGAATCCATGTTTTATTTTAAATATGTCTCCGTTGATGGGAAAAATGAATACTATCTTTATGTAACCACTTTGTTTAAATGTGGAATGTAATTCAAATTTTATGATCTAATTCCCTAAAACTCTAAACCTGAAAAGATCCTCAATGTGTAATCGTGTAATAACTCAAGATTAAATAAGGTTTAAGGCTGGGGCCTTATAGTTGTATAGTTAATATCTCATTGTTTCCTTGGTATATCCTAAAGATAAACATTGTGCCTCAAAGTGGAAGATTTTTGCCTGAAGAGGCCTTAACAAATGCTTCACTACCCCACACATGTAAATTTGATAACATGGATTTGTGTCCACTCCACAAATTGAATGGAATACGATTTAGAGATTTACTTGGTACTTAGTTTAGTATGTGTGTTGATTTTTGTAATTCTTATCCCCAAAAGGATAATGGAAGACTCGCATAACTCATCATTGATCTCTCCATGTCCAACAGGGTGTGGTTCCTCCTTTCACTCACACCATTCCACTGATCCATGCAAGGAAGAGTGAGTTGAGATTGAATCCCAAATTCCTGAAGAAATCAATGAAGTCCTAATTATGATAATCTCCTTCTATGTCTGAGCGAAGTTTCTTAATCTTTATACCAAGATGGTTCTCAAATTAATTCATATATTATTTGATCTGATCAAAAGAATCTCACTTATACCTCATTATGTAAATATATCGATGTCTACTAAAATCCTTAGTAAAATTTATTATGTACAAGAACCCACCCCTTACCTCAATTGGAAATGGTCCACACACATCTGTGTGAAGTAATTCTATAATATTCATAGCCCTTTCACCTTTCCCACTAAATGGGGTTTTTTGTCATTTTTCCTTGTTGACATGCATGACATACACCAAGTGGTTTTAGTTCGAAAGAATATAAATACCCATCGTGATGTAATTTTGTCAAACGTTTCTCATTGACATCACCTAGACGGTGATGCCAAATTTGGGTGTGCTATGTGTCATTTGAATTTACTTTTTCATCGATTTCCATTACTTGGTATGGGTAGTCTATCACATAAAGGTTGTTATATAAATATGGCCTACCAAAACAAATGCTATCTTTATAAATGTAGCAACATCAACTTCCAATATTGAAGGTGAATCCATCAGTGTCTAATCTGGATACTGAAATAATTTTTTTGGTTACAGAGTGTACATAATAACATCCCTTCAAAACAAAGACCATCCCAATAGGCAATGTGTGGTGGTCGTCTCTGACAGCTACAACAGCAAGTCTGGCTCTGTTGGCTGCATTTAGATCTACATCCCCTCGATCAATCTTCATAAATCTACATGCTTACTATATTTGGATACATATGTGATCACCACAAGTTGTATTTAGTACGAAATTTTTAGAAATAGATATATTGCATTCGATAACAAATGCACACGAATCTTCTCCTTGCTTGCATGGCTAGGTGCAGTTTTTCTTCTAGTGGCCCTTCTTGTCACATGCAAAACAAACAGCCTCATGTTCTCCTGCCACCCCTTTGATCTTCCTTTTCATGGAAGGCCTTGAAGAAGCTTTGTTCTTAAAGCTCGTTTCCTTCCCTTTACTTTTATTCACCATGAGGTCAGAAGGCTTTTCATGCTTCATGTCATTGTCCACCTGGAAAATGAGGATAAGAATATCAGACAGTGACTTCTCAATGTTGTTCATGCTGAAGTTTACAACAAAGTTATAGAAGCTCTGAGGGAGTGATGCAAAAATGAGATAAGTACCTAGTTCTTTCGAGAGTTTAAACACTAGAACCTCCAAGCGCTCAATGTAGCTAATGAGCTTGACTACATGAGGCCCTGCTGGGGAACCCTATCCAAGCATGCTCTAAAATAGTGCCTTGGAGATCTCAACCCTTTCATGTCTTTCTCTCTCTAGGTATAAACCACGTAGGTTCTCGAGCATGCTATAGGTATCCATGTCTTCATGAGACTTCATGAGCTCACAAGACATTGATGATAGAATCAAACATTGAATGTCTAGTGCAACATTCAAATGTTGATCATAGACCAGAAAATATTCATCACTTACCCCTTGGGCAGGTGAATTAGGAAGTGAGGACTCCATCACGTAAAACTTTCATTCATGACGTAGGATAACCCAATGTCACCTAAACCATTCTTGAAAGTTACTGCTGGTGAGGATATTTTCATTATCCAGAATTGATCGCAGATAAAATGTGGTTGACAAGCTTGTCATATTGATTCTACAATTTAAAAGAGCAGATTTATTAGTACTTTATTGAATATATTTTATGAAAAATAATAAATGATTTTATTAATTCCCTTACTATTTTTTAAAGTCTTAATGGCCATCATGATTGTACTCATAATGTCCATTTTCTTTGACATTCTAGTGTTAAGGATCCATATTCCCCTTCACATAACCCCAACAAGGCTTGGTCAATCTATTTGAAGGTATTTTTGAAGGCAGTTCTTTTCCAACTGTGAGTTTATGGTTCCATGATCTGTTGAGTGGACTCCCCAATCCTGAAATCCTGACTTGGATTTCTTCAACCCTTGCCTCCAATATTACACCAAGTTTAGTAAGGGCTACTCCCCTTGATGTAATATTGTTAAGTCAACCTGAATCCTTTCATAAGGGCTTCTTTTATCAAAGTAAGTGTCCTAACAAGGGTTGGTCAAACACATAGTTTTATTGAGTCTTTCCCTTAATCAAGTAACGAAAGGCTTTGTCTGACTTAATATGGTATTTTAAGGATTTTAATGTATTATGTGTAGTTTGACATTACCAAAGTGTTGTTAATATTAAGTGACGCTTTCTTAAGTGATTAACCAAGTTTTGATACTATTTACGCTTTGTCCAGTTTTTATTTTATTCCATCTTTGCATGCTTTATTATTAGATTAATTATGTGATCGCGACAACACATACATAATAAATAAACCATGAAATAAGACAGAAATAAAATAAGATGGCATGATCATGAGCTTCTATTGATTAGATTATCCATCATTTTTGATAAGCTAACCCTGACCTAGGGAAAACGTCTTGAACCTGATGGTTCGTGTTTTGTAGCACCCATATTTCCACCATTGCATCTTCATGGGTTGGATTCACCTCGGCTTCTAATTTTTGAACCGTCTCCACTGGCTTAGGAGATCCTCCATTACATGGGGTTTACATTAATGAAACCATGGGCACACATGCCCTAACATTTAATGGAAGAAGGCTCACAGGCCAATGAATTTAAATTAATCAAATTTAAATGACACCATATACACATACAAAGGGTCTTTGGTCTAGATCATTATCATCCATAGCATGCAACGAAATTTACTCATATTTATAATTCAATTTATTTAAATCATTCTATTATTTCAGATAATTCGTGCATGAAATTAATTAATTATGATCTTATAATTAATCATTTTTTTATCATAAATTCCTTTCTGAATTTCCTTGAGATAATTCTCATCCATATTCCTTGTACGAGTCTTTGTACATTGGAGGAAACCTAGTGAAATTCCATTTCTAGAAATTACACGATGTGTAGTTTATATTTACACGGCGTGTATTTCCTTTCACCCTTTATCCAAAGTACATAGTAGTGGATTTGGCGTGTTTTTTGTACTTTTGAAATTTTGGAGTACATGGCGTGTAGATTAATTTAACACGGCATGAACTTCCTTGTCATGCGGTTACCGTCCTGGCAATCCCGTGTACACAGAACACGACTTCTCTTTGAACATGGTTTTACCAGGACCGGATCGGACTACACGACATGTTGATTCAGCATACACACTGTGTATTCAGGTTTCCATGTGCCGTTCAATTCTTTTCAACATGGTGTAATAAAACTTAGGTATACTCAATTCATACGGTGTGGTTGGGTGGACCAGAACCAGTTCGTTGAACCTTAGTACACAGAGTGTAGTTTTCATAACACGTTGTGTATTGCAGTGGTTTACTGACAGAAAGAGCGGCTCCTATAGATGAGTCCTTGTTTTAATTTTAATCTAAATTAAAATTAAAAGGTCATTTCTATGATATGAATCGAGAAACAAATAAGTAAGAACATATCCCATTTATTCATATTAGAGAATGATTAATCATGAATTGAATGAAATACAAATGCATAAATTATCATTGAAAATTAAATAGCTATAATCAACGTTGTAACCTCCCTTTGATACCAATTGAAGGTTCCCGGCGTAGCAGAAGTGCCTGGGTGAATGTGCCCACTTGGCCTTTTGTCATTATCAATGATCAATCCGGGATCAATACGACGACAAACGCTAGTCTACATGGAGCAATTCATAGAAATAGACAAGGAAGAAGAAAGTTCGGGGAACCACAAAAGTGGATTGTCGCAGGTTGATTATAATTAATTTAATTAATTGAAAAAAATAACATTTTGGGTGTTCATTCTTCGTTGATATCCATGATCACGTTCTGATTTAATTTGTCATTGTGTCATAGAAGCCATTTGTAGACATCCCCTAGTAGTGATCCACACGTGCACCTTGTATCTCTAGACTTCTCCAGAGGAGTCTCCGAGTGCTAGTATAGAGAATCCTTTGCTTGTGTTTTCCACCTTAGATCATCTTGATCTGATGGAAGAGGTTCTCTCTCAGTCTTGAGAGCATTCTTGTAGGAATAGGTTCTTTCGACCATGAACGAATTATCCAGAGTTGTTGTGCACAATGATTAAACAAAAAGTGTTAGGGTTGTGGGGATATTTATAATCGGGTTTGAGGTTATAGAGTTATGACAATAAGAAAACGTGTTACACATTTTATTTATTTCATTAACTCTTACTGAAAACCCCCATGTTGAATCATTAATTCCTTGACATGCTCCTACACTAATTATCATAAAAAATTTATTTCCTCAAAATACTGACTTGAAAAACTACACGGTGTGTAATTATTAATACACGGTGTGTACTTTGTTTTCATAAAACTACACGACATCTAATCATTAATACACGACGTGTACGTGTTTTTATTTTATTTTCCAAAATGAAAACAACACGCTGTGTAATCATTAATACACAACGTGTACTTATTTTCAAAATAAAAACTACACGACGTGTAATCATTAATACACGGTGTGTACTAGTTTTCATTTTATTCTTCCTCCAACACTAAATTGATATGGTCTTCCTTGAATAATTGTTAAACCATGTATGAGAATAATGTTTATCCTACTTGAGATACTTGGATACACTAACTGTGTGACCCTCTAGGCCTCTTTCTCGTTGGCATTAGGCGAGCTTTCCTAAAGTACAAGATTACTGTCCAGTAATGGGTCAAGGCACCCAAGAGAAAGAAGTTGACATCACGTTGATGTGCACCTCATACGAATTCTTACTGTGTAATTTAATCACTTTGTCCCAATATCTCAAAAAGATGGTTTCATGGCAGTGTCGTAAACCTATATGCTTGATCTGTCATTCTTTGACTTCCAGAAATAAACTCGTAGTGTCACCATGGCCATATAATTTGTTCGACAGGTCTATTTCAAACAAAGGGCCTGAGATATCTACTTCCATAAGTATGGATGGGAAAATCCTTCATCGACTTATCCATTAACAACATGTCATTCATGACCCAACCAACATACCCTAATTCTTGCCAACTGTCTTCATGACGGTTTTTGTCAGAAAATCTATGTGTGTGAGTCATGACATGCGTTAAAGATAATATTCCAGTCTAAGGACCATTACACATGCTCATAGAGAGTAATGTCCGATGACACCAAGACATCTGTAATTACTATTGGCGGTTCTATTCTCATAATTTCCCATCACGGAGATTACCAAGTGAGAACTCAATGAAGAAAAAGTCTTGTATTCTTATGAGTACTCGCACATGATGGTCTGTATACCATCTGTCCTATCATATTATGTCATCCAACCATAGAATGATATTTAAGAATATTTTTTATAGCATTTCAAGGTTCACATCATAGTGGTGATCTGTCATGACCGTATCAATGCAATAAATATTCTAGGACATTATTGTATTATAGTCATGAAGAACTGTGAACAATATATAATAAGTGGTCATTCCTATAATAAAACTACAAAACATTTTGTTCTAAAGACACCAACCCTATCAAGGTCGCACTTGGAATAGAGCCAATTGCCTACAATTCTTAGTCCGCTAGACCTCACATGATGATCATGTTTCTGGTGAGTAAAGGATTTATTCAAGGGGTCTGCCATGTTGTCTTCCGTGGTAATACTGCTCACTCAAACATCACCTCTTTGAGACAAATACCTCAAGAGATTATACTTCTGAAGTATGTGCTTTGTCCGCTGATGTGACCTTGGCACTTTTCCAAGTGCCACCCCTATAGTATTATAACAAGAGAGTATGATATGATCATTACTTCTAGGTACTACTTCCAACTCTTGGATGAATATTCGCATCCATACTGCTTCTTTATCTGCCATAGAAGCTGTGATATACTTTGAACCTACTGTAGAATCTGTGACCACACTTTTCTTTGAGCTATTCTAGCTCACTACATCTCCATTCTAATTGAAGATGTATCCAGTCTGCAAATTCATGTCATCTTGATCCGTCTGGAAATTAGAATCTACATGTCATCTGATGACTAGTTCCTCATCTCCTCCATAAACCAAGAACATATCCTTAGTACGCCTTAGATACATTGGTATAGTCTTGAATTCCATCCAATAATGGTCTCCTGGATCATCTTGATATCTGCCTACCACACATGATTCATAAGCAACATCAGTCCTTGTGAATATAATAGCATTCATGACTGACCCAATCGCGGATGTGTAATGGATCCTTATCATTTTTTATCATTCCTCATGTGTTTGAGGACATATTTTCATGGAATGATGGATGTCATGTGACACTAGAAACAATCCCCTCTTGGACTCTTCCATACTGAATCTCTTCATTATCTTGTCAATGTATATACATTGACTTACGCCCATCATTCTCTTGGATCTATCAGAGTGGATCTTGATCCCAAGAATATATGATTCCTCTCCCACATCTTTCATGGAGAAGCATTTATCCAACCATGCCATAACTGTCTTCAAGACAAGTACATCATTTCCAATTAGTAGTATGTCATCAAAATATATTATTAAGAAAATTACTACACTTCCACTAAACCTTTTGTAGACACAAGGCTCATATTCATTTTTAACAAATCCAAATTTAGTTACGGATTCATCAAAATTAATGTTTTATGACCTTGATTCTTTCTTCAATCCATAAATGAATTTATGCAACTTGCATACCTTGTTGGCATCCATTGGAGTCACAAACCATTCAGTTTTTGTCGTGTAGACAAATTCTTGGAGGTTACCATTAAGGAATTCTATTTTGACATCCATTTTTCAAATTTCATAGTCATGTTAGGCGACAATGGCCAATACAATTCTGATGGATTTCAGCATTGCAACTGCTGAAAAGGTTTCATCATAGTCAATTCCTTGACACTATCTAAAACCTTTTGCAACCAGCCATGCCTTATAGGTGCAGACATGCCCCCTCTATGTCCAGTTTCATCTTCAATAACCATTTATTACCAACAATATTTACATAAACTAGAGGATCTACCAAAATCTAGACCTGGTTTTGGTACATGAAATCCATTTCAGAATTCATGGCTTCTTGGAGGTTGGTAGTGTTTGTGCCTTCAACAGCTTCCTTGTAGGTAAGAGGATCATAATTGTCAACCAATAATGAGTCACCATCCTCGATGACAAGAAAACTATATCATTTTGGTTCTCTCACCTCTCTCGTGCTCCTACATAGTTCTTGTGTCTCTGGAACAAATTGTTCATCCATGGGACTTTGTGGAATCTGTTCTTGTACCAACACTTGTGTATCTTGAGCCTTGCCTTCATCAATTCCTATCTCACTCCCACTATCTCTTTTGGAAATGTGATCCCTCTCATGGAATATGGTGTGTCTTTCCAACGTAACATTTTTATCTGGGGCTTGTATGAGTAATATCCCCTTGTTTCCTTGGGATATCCTATATAGATAAACAATGTGCCTCAGGGTGAAAGCTTGTTACCTGATGAGGCCTTAACAAATGCTTCGCTACCCCACACATGTAAATTTGATAACATGGAATTGCATCCACTCCATAACATGTATGGAATACCATTTATAGATTTAGTTGGAACATGGTTTAGTATGTGTGATGTTGTTTGTAATGCATATCCCAAAAGTATAATGGAAAACTCGCATAACTCATCATTGATATCACCATGTCCAATAGGGTGCGGTTAATCCTTTCACTCACACCATTCCACGGAGGCATGTAAGGAGGAGTGAGTTGAGATTGAATCCCAAATTCCCGTAAGAAGTCAATGAATTCCTAATTAAGATATTCTCCTACGCTATCTTAACAGAGATTCTTAATCTTCTTACCAATATGGTTCGCAACATCATTCTCATATTCTATGAACCGATCAAAAGAATATGACTTATACCTCATTAAGTAACTATATCAATATCTACTAAAATCATCAGTAAATGTTATGAATTACAAGAACCCACCCCTTGCCTGAATTGAAAATGGTCCACACACATCTATGAGAACTAATTCTAGAATCTCATTATCCCTTTCACCTTTCCAACTAAATGGGGATTTGACCATTTTTCCTTGTAGACAGGCATTACATAAACCAAGTTGTTTTAGTTTGAAAGAATATAAATACCCATCTTGATGTAATTTTGTCAAAAGTTTCACACTGACATGACCTAGCTGGTGATGCCAAAGTGGGGTGTGGTATGAGTCATATGAATTTACCTTTTCACCGATTTCCATTACATGGTTTGTGTAGTCTAACACATAGAGGCCGTTTTATAAATGTTCCCTACCAATATAAATTCTATCTTTATAAAAGAAGAAACATCCACTTCAAAACATGAAAATGAATCCATCAGTATCTAATCTGGATACGGAAATAATTTATTAGGTTACAGAGTGTACGTAATAACATCCGTTCAAAACCAAGACCATCACAGTAGGAAATGTGAGGTGGTAGTCTCTAACAGCTACAGTAGCTAGTCTGGCTCCATTGGCTTCTCGTAAATCTACCTCCCCTCGATCAATCTTCTTAAATATACTTGGTTAATGTATTTGGATACATCTGTGATCACCACAAACTGTAAATAACACCCAATTTTTAGAAATAGATAGATTACATTCGATAAAAAATGCACCTGATTCTTCCCCATGTTTCCTTCGCTGGGTGCAGTTTTTCTTCCAGTGGCCCTTCTTGCCACATTCAAAACAAAGAGCCTCTTATTCTCTTGTCTCTCTTTTTATCTTCATTTTTTTGGAAGGCCTTTATGAAGCTTTGGTCTTAATGCCTTTCACCTTCCCTTTCCAATATTCACCTTTAGAACAGAAGACTTTTCACGCTTCATTTCATTGTCCACTTGCCGAATGAGGATCAAAAGATCAGACAAAGACTTCTCAATGTTGTTCATGTTGAGGTTCACAACAAAGTTAGATAATATCTGGGGGAGTGATGCAAGAATGAGATCGCTACCCAGTTCATCAGGGAGTTTAAACCATTTAACCTTCAATAACTCAATGTAGCCAATGATATTGACTACTTGAGGCCCACCTGGGGCACCTTCTTCAGGATTTCTCTTAAATAGAGCCTTGGAGATCGCAATCCTTTCCTGTCTTGCTCTCTCCTGGTATAAACAACAGAGGTTATCGAGCATGAAATAGGCATCCATGTCCTCATTAGACTTCATGAGCCCACTATACATTGATGATAGCATCAAGCATTGAACATTGAGTACACCGTTCAAATGTTGATCATAGGCCAAGAAATCTTCTTCACATTCCCCTTGGGCGGGCGAATCCGGAAGTGAGGACTCCATCACGTAAAACATTCGTTCATGGCATAGGATAACCTAAATGTGCCTAAACCCTTCCTAAGAGTTACTGTCGGGGAATATATTGTTTTTATCCAGAATTGATCGAAGTGGAAATGTGGATGACTAGATTTTCATATTGATTGTACAATTTATAAGAATATAATTATTAGTACATTCTTGATTAAATTTGATGAAAAATATAAATGAATTTATTAATTATCTTACTATTTTATCAAGTCCCAATGGCCCTCACCATTTAACACAGAATGTACAGTTTATTGGACATTGTAGTGGAAAGGACCCATATTCCCAATCTTATTACCCTAAAAATGGTTGGTCAATCTATTTGAAGGTATTTAGGTAGGCAGGTCTTTGACAACAATGAGCTTACAGTTCCTTGATCTGTTGAGTGGATTGCCCAATCATGAAATCCTGACATGGATTTCCTCAACTCTTGCCTCAAATATTACACCAATTCTAGAAAGGTCTACTCCTCTTCATGTAATATGGTTAAGTCAACCCAAATACTTTCATAAGGTATTCCTTTATAAAAATAAGTTTCCTAACAAGGGTTGTTCAAACACATTGTTTTATTGATTCATAGCCTTAATAAAGTAACAAAAGGCTTGGTTTGACATAATATGGAATATGAGGGATTTAAATCCTTTATGTGTAGTTTCGTATTACCACATTCTTGTTAATATTACATAATGAATTATTATGTGATTAACCATGATCTGATAATGATTTCGCATAGTCCAGTTTTCATTTTAATCTATCTCTGAATTCTTGATTATGTCAATAATTATGTGATAATGACAACAAAAACATAATAAATAAAACATGAAATCACACAGAAATAAAATAAGATGGCATGATCATGAGATTCAATTAGTTATATTATCCAGTGGCTTTGAAAAGCTAACCCTAACCTTGGGATAACACCTTGAGACCGATGGTTTGTGTTTCACAGCTCCCATATCTCCACCTTTGCATCTTCTTGGGTTGTTTTCGCCCTATCTTTTGATTTTTGAATCGTCTCCACTTTCTTGGGAGATCCTCCATTACATGGGGTTTACATTAAAGAAACCATGGGCACACATGCTCTACATTTTATTAGACGAAGGCTCGGAGGCCAATGAATATAAATTAAAAATATTTAAATGAAAACATACACACATACAAAGGGTCTTTGGTCTAGCTCATGATCATCCATAGCATTCAACGACATTTACATGTATTTAGAATTGAAATTATTTTAATCATTCTATTATTTAAGATAATTCGTGCTTGAAATTAATTAATTATGATCTTATAATTAAGCAATTATTTATCTTAAATTCCTTTCTGAATTTCCTGTAGATTATTCTCATCTGTATTCCTTATACGGGTCTTTGTACATTGGAGGAAACCTGGTGAAATTCCATTTCTGGAAAGTACACGGTGTGTAGTTTATATTTACACGGCATGTATTTCTTTTCACCCTTTATCCAAAGTACACACCGGGGGATTTGGCGTGTTTTCTTTAATTTGGATATTTTGGAGTACACGGCATGTAGATTAATCTAACACGGCTTGTACTTCCTTGTTACGCGGTTACAGACCTGGAAATCCTATGTGCAAGGACCACAACTTCTCCTTCAACACGGTTTCACATAGACCAGATCAGACTACACGACGTATTGATTTAACAAACATTCTGTGTATTCCGGTTTCCCCACGTTGTTCAATTTAGGTCAACATGGTGTAATAAAACTCAGGTATACTCAATTCACACGGTGTGGGTTGGCAGACCAATAGCGGTTCATTGAAACTAATTACATGGCGTGCAGTTTTTTACACGAAATGTATTCCCCTATTGTATAGATAGAAAGAGTGGCCCCTGTAGATGAGTTCCTTGTTTTTATTTTAATCGAAATTAAGATTAAATGGTCATTTCTATGATATGAATCGCGAAACTAAGGAGGAAGAATATATCTCATTTATTTAGATTAGAGAACAATTTATCTTGAATTGAATCAAATATAAATGCATAATTTTAAAAAGAAAATTTAATAACAATAATCTATGTTATAACCTCCTTTTGATACCAATTTATGGTTCCAGGAACCACAGACGCTTGTGGGTGGATGTGCCCACATGGATTTCTGTCATTATCAATGATCAATCTGGGATCAATATGAAGATAAACTCAAGTCTCCACGGATCAATTCCATGAAATAGACAAAGAATAAGAAAGTTCCCGGAACAAAAAAAAAAGTTGATCATCACAGGTTGATTATAATTGATTTAATTAATTGAATAAAATTACCTTTTGGGTGTTCTTTCTTCGTTGATATTCATGATCACGTTCCTATTAGATTCATCGTTGCATCGTAGAAGCCATGTGTAGACTTCCTCAAGTGGTGATCCACACGTGCTCCTCGTATCTCTGGATGTCGCCAAAGGAGTCTCCGGGTGCTACAGTGGAGAAACCTTTTCTTGCATGGTACACCATATATTTTCTTCATCCGATGGAAGAGGATATCTCTCGTTCTTGAGAGCATTCTGGGAGGAGGAGGTTCGTTCGACCATGAACGAATTCTCCAGAATTGTTTTGCACAACGATCAAAGAAAAAGTGTTGGGGTTGTGAGGATTTTTATAATCAGGTTTGAGGTTATATAATTATGAAAATAAATAAATGATTTGTGCATTTCATTTATTTCTTTAACTCTTATTCAAAACCCCCATGTTGAATCATTAATTCCTTGACATGCTCCCACACATATTATCATAAAACAATATTATTTACTCAAAATATCGACTGGAAAAACTACACAGTGTGTAATTATTAATACACGACGTGTACTTGTTTTTCCTAAAACTACACGGCGTGTAATAATTAATACAAAACATGTACTTGTTTTTATTTTCCATTCCAAATTGAAAACTACACAATGTGTAATCATTAATACATGGCGTGTACTTGTTTTCAATATAAAAACTACACTGCGTGTAATCATTAATACATGGTGTGTACTTGTTTTAATTTTATTCTTCCTCCAACATTAAAACTATTTAGGCTTCCTTGAATAATTATTAAACCATGTATGGGAATAATATTTATCCTACTTGAGAAACTTGGATACACTAAATGGGTGACCCTCTAGGCCTCTTTCTCATTGGCATTAGGTGATCTTGCCTAAAGACCAAGATTACTTTCTAGCAACGGTTCAACGTACCCAAGAGAAAGAAGTTGACTTCACATTGACGTGTCACCTCATTCGAATGCTTACTAAGTAATTTAATACTTTTGTCTCAATATCTCATCAAACAAGTTTCATGGCAGTGTCATAAACCTATATGCTTGATCTGTCATTCATTGAATTCCATAAATAAACTCTTCGTGTCACCATGGCCATGGAATTTGTTCGATAGTTGTATTTCAATCAAAGGTCCCGAGATATCTACTTCCATAAATATGGAAGGTACAAATCCTTCCTCGACTAATCCATTAAAAACTTGTCATTCGTGATGCACCCAACGTACCCTACTTCTCGCCAACTGTCTTCGTGACAGTTTTAGTCAGCAAATCTAAGTGCATGAGTCATGACATGAGTTAATGATAATTTTTCAGTATAAGGAACATTACACACACTAGTAAATAGTAATTTCCAATGAAACTAAGACATGCAGAATTACTACTGGTGGGTCTATTCTCATAATCTCACATCTTAGAGATTACCAAGTGCGAACTCCCTGAGAAAGACTCTCGTCTTCTTACAAGTACTCGCACATGATAGTATGTATACTATGTGTCCTATCATATTATGCCATCTAACCATACAACTTTATTTAAGAATATTTGTTATAGCATTTTGAGGTTCTCATCATAGAGGGCATCGACCATGTCATTATCGATGCAACAAATATTCCCGAACATTATTATATTATAGTCATGTAGAATAATAAACAATATATAATAAGTGAACATTCATGTAATCAATGTACAAAACATTTGTTTCTCAGGACACCAACCCTAACACTCTATTTCACGAATGAATGTGTTAGCCAACCTATTTGTTTTCTTAATATGTTTGATAATACAATTTTCTTTTCTGTAAAGGGACGCGAACGTGGACCTCATGGGTGACCGCTCAATGACATTATCAAAATCCATAAATATTTTATGACACCCACTACATAAGATTTATTATTGATGGTTATATACGACCAATAAGAGATGAATGTTTCCTCAATGTTTGAGATGCATGATGTAATCCTGCTTATCCCCAAATTCATCAATAGATTATGTTATACTACAAACATGCCATGTGTGAAAAAAAAATTCCCCCATGTAGGCGTGATGATCTATGAGATCCTCCTCACCTAGAATAACATCATATTTATAGGATCATAGAGTTTATGGGCTCTATTATCCTTCCCAATCCCCTTACTCTCAATTCTTGATCCCTCACCATTGGGGCATTGTCGCCATGTGCACAACAATTAGTTCCCATTTGTAATCCCTAGTAGGATGATCATTATATTACTAACATATAATGACATATTAATCACACAGAATAAGATCCTCCTCATACAAAATTAGGCCCCCTTGCGAAATAATTTTTTTTAATCTCAACATAAACATTATTTGGTGAAATTTTTACACCACAAATATCGGTTCTACGACTTCCTCTTGTTTCTCACAACGAGTATATACTAGGTGTGTAGAGTGATTAATAGAGACAATGACTCGATATATCTCCTCTTAATGGGATTCCCTAATGAAATATTTCTCAATATTCATTCACCCACCAGGGATTCACTCATGTGTAAGCCTCAATTAAATGGACATCCCACTTGTAATAAACCCAAACCACAAGTACAATTTTCATGTGCCTCCTCCTTAGGTTTAAGCCTCAAATACCCTCCTAAACCATATGTTGTTTTATTCCCAATCACATTGGATATGTATGAAGTCTATTTGATGTCCAAATGTAGATACCTGACACATTATTGACTCTATCCATTATATCCACTTCAGCAGTAATCCATCGTTATTTTACCCAGGATGCCACATACCAGTAAAATCATTCCACCCATCTAGTTGATTCCTATATATAATCCCCATATGCATCATCCATAACTAGGTAATAATTCTATAACCACAATTTGTTATGGTGGATATTGAATCCAAAACAAATACTATAGGTAATTGGAACTATTTAATAAATCATGGCTCATATTGGTGGGTTTTAAAAGAAAAAAAATACCCAAAATTCCAAACCCTAGAAATAACTCCATCCACATAGACCTATAGTCATGTTATAAACCATGTTTGTGGTCTCTGGATTCAATAAATAAACACCACACTGCCGCCACTCATCCTCCCCATCAGATTTCATAAATCAATATAAAAGATCATGGAACTGTGGACACAAAATTGTTTTATAGAACATAAAAAATATCTCCACACATAGATACTAGAAAAAAATGAAGAGTAACTAATAACATTTTGATTACATGAGAATCCATCAATCACATTAATTAGTGACAATGACCAAGAAATGGAAAATTAGAAAAAAATGATAGATTGTAATAAATAGAAAGCACAATTTACAATGTTCAGTTAAATTGAGATCTTTTCATAGTATAAGGGCATCAGGGATCCAATATATAAGTAAATAAGGGAAATTTATAAATAAATACAATGGAATACTAGTGACCATGAAATAACAATAAACTGTAATAATATAAAACTATATGTATAGTGCTGAGTACTAATTACCATTAAAATGGATCTAATCCTTCAATATAGTTAGTAGCCGAATATGATAACCATTGAAGTTTATGTTAATAATATATAAGAAAATTAGATTCCCTATTAATCATTTAATTCGCTAGGATTATTATTGTATTAATTAGCACATAAATAATGTGAATCACCATATTCACTCCCCATAAAACCCATTTATTGATGTGAAAAATATGAAAGAACCAATATTGAATCCTATGGAAAATAGGATTTTACATATGGCTTGCGATGATAGTAAAAAAAGCGATGTATCCATGAGAAAACCACTCAAAAATTAAAATTCATGTGAGATGTAGAGGAAAACATAGAATTTTAATTTATTAATATGTAGTAATAAAACTCGAATTTAAAAACTATTAATATAATCTTGTGATTAATTGAAAATAAAAAATATATGTTTTCACCATTAATGTGACTTCAAAATGATAGGAATTTTTTTTCAATCACTAAAAAAATCATATCAAAATATATTTTAGTGAAATACATAACACTGGTAAACATGCATTGTTGGTCATATTTATGAATTCAGTATTTTATGAACATACATCGTTAGATATACATTTTGAAGAAATAGTGGAAAAACATGTGAGATATAAAGGATTCTAATATGTATGTGATCATTCTCTCAACTACACATGAAAAATGAAACAACACTCATTAAAAAATAATGAACAAAAACAATCATATTGATATGTACATTTTGTTTTGTTTGTGAAAGTTTCCTGAGATTTTTTATGATGGTTCTCAAAATAATCAACATATTTACATTAATACGTTAAAAAAATATTGGATTAAATTCAATATCAATATATGTTAATAAAAATTATCAAGTACAAAAAAAATGAAAAATTATAACTTGAGAGGGGTTTTCATCATGTCAGGTAAGCGTTTGGAAGGTGGAATTCAAGTAATATCTCTAGAGAAGAATGGATATGGCATGTGATAGTGGTGGAATCAATTGATGATTTGTTTTCAATTGATCATTAGATACTATGTTTAGTGTCATGTCAGGTTTTTCGGACCATTGTCAATCATGTCATTATGGTCCCTTCACATAGTATGTTTAATACTTTTAGGGGGTTGATTTGGATGTATCTAGATGAATACATGTTGAAGATTGATTGGTTCAGAGGGATCAAAATAGGGAGGATCTACTCTAGTTAGTTTTAACCAATAGATATGGGTTCAATGGCATGGATCTCGTTCTATCTACCATGGATTCCAATTGGAGGGAAATGTGTACCTTTTGATGGTGTTGTATGAATAATTTTTAAGGTGTCATGGATGATTTATTCCTTATTACTCAAACATATACATCCCTTAGCAATACGAAATTATCCTTATATGGAAAGTAAACTTTATATTTCAAAATAGTCCGATATCAAAAATTCCATGGACCCCCATATTCAAAATATCAATTATGTTAATACAATCCTAATATTTCACTAGAATTTGCCTAAATTTTAAATACACAAAAAATACCCATATTATGTAAAATTTATTAAGATATAAGCAATGAAAATTACATTAAAATTTTGAAAATGTGATGTTATGTAACACACCCATATTGTATTTATTGTACTTCTATGTAATTTTAATTGATGAACAAGAAACACTATCAACAGTCCAAATTGTACACATCCTAAACCAAGCTCATTTACAATAAACATAATTTTATGAATTACCAAAATTATTATCAACATGAAGTTATTATATTAGAAAATTAAATTAAGTCTCATCTTTTAGATATAATAAATTTAAATTATAACAATATGATCGAATTAATGGGATACTATAGAATTTACACTCCAAACAATCCTAGAATATAGTGAATGTGTATCACTGAAACATGTATATTTATAGAAATATCTTGCATAAAAAAAGATTTTCAAAATTTATACTTTAATAGATTCGAAGACAATTAATTTTAGTCAAATGATGACTATTTTATATCCCAATACATCATTTATTAAATTCAATTAAATTTTATAACGGTTCACATAATACATAACATAGAATCCCCTAAATATGGATCCATATATCCTATAACCCTATTTCACTTGGATATGGTAGATATTTCAAAAATTAAATTATGATGTTATCATGGGATACACTCCACCTGACACACTATCAATTTTAGTGACCCAACATAGGATGTTCATTTAGAAAATTCTCATCTCTTATATAGTGCATAAAAAGGGATTAGAGAAATTATATATCATTTGTTTGGGTTATATAACATATAGTGCCATGGTAATAATTCCCTTATTAGTCCTCAGGTTTGATGGAGATTCCATGGGGTTTATGTATGTTAGAGTATGATTAGGTCTCATGTTTGAAGTGTTTGACATGTACTTTATGCATAGTCAGTGAAGTAATTAGGTTGGAAAGACAATTATAGATGGGTTATTATTTGTTGGTGTTGTATTTGTTTTTTATAACACGATATTGGTAGGGTGAATGTTTTATGGGTATGGTTGAACTGTAATTAGAACTGTTATGTGTGAAAATTATATACTAAGAAACACAAATCACATGGGTTATTATAGCTGTATTAGGATTAACATATGAGTACAAATTTTTTATATGACCAATTCTAAACCTAAGGATACTTCCATTACTATTTAATTAGGATTAGGGTGCACTATAACGGTTTTATATTTGAGTTTCAAATTAAATTTATGAGGAATACTTATTTTAACAAGATACATATCAGGAAAAAATTCCAAACTGATTTGAATTATTAACCTTTATATATTGATTTTTCTCTGATTTTTTGGAAGTTATGATTTGTTGGATTGTTATTAAGGTGGTTTTGATAATTTATTTATATGATAGTAGACTAATGGAATTGTTGAAATACATGATGTTGTTCTGGATGTACATCATGATATTGTTTAGTGGTGTCCTTGTTGATGCTCCTTTACGTCACAAATACTAACTACTAAAAAGGGGGAATACCTTAGAATAAAGAGATTCATCCTCTGAAGAAATATCAAAAATTGAAAAAGGCATGAACAATGATTTGTTTAAGATTGGGCCGTGCAAGATTCATCATGGTTGCGCAAGTATACGTGCGCACCACATATGGGCCACACATGTGACTTGAGATCCTTATTTGATTGTCACCCAAGGTCTATAGTAGCCTATAAATACCCCATGTGGTCCCCCCATTTCAGGGATGGAAAAATCCAAAAGTCAGATTTAAGCTCTCGGCGCCCTAGTCTCTACTTAAAGTTTTCTGAACACTTCTAAGGAAATTTCATACCTATAATGGAATATCTAAAGAGGGGGAAGAAGGCCTAAGGGTTGACATTCATCAAAACTTGCGCGCCTAAGTGTCTAACCCATAAGGGAAATTAAGACACTTGTGAGACACCTTATCCCTTCAAAAGAACTTTCGCGCCACACTTTTAGAAGCCTCTAGGGATAATATTAAGGTCTTGAGCCAAGCCTCGGCCAAGTATTACCCTATGGGTTAACCGTTGCACAAGTAGACATGTGTCACACAAGTATACTTGTGCGACCAGTACTTGCGTGCCTCAACATGACTTGTGCGCCTACCTCTTTTTGGGTGCCCCTCCTTCTTATTCAACTCTTTTCTTCACATCCACATCTCCTCTTCACAATTTAGCCTTCAAAACCCTCTTCCAAGCCATTTTTTCATGGTTCCATTGTTGGATTTCATTTCTGAAAGGAATTATGTGGAAGATCTTTCAAAGCCTAGTGATTTACATAACTTTATGTCACTAGGGTTTGATATTTCCTTCATTCAACCTCATCATCTAAAGATGCGACGTTCTAAAATCTGGGCATCCTCTTTTTGAGTAAGCCCCACGTTCTCTTAACAGGGGACTCCTTTTCAAGAGTAACCCCAGTCATAATTCCCCTAATATGGGCCTAATTTTTAAGAGTAAGCCCGAGTCCAAGTTATCTTAATATTGGAATCCTCCTTTAGGAGTAAGTCCCAGTCCAAGTTCTCTTAATATGGGCATCCTCCTTAGGAATAAGCCCCAAATTCTAAATTCCTTTAACATGGGCCTCCTTCTCATGAGTAAGCCCCAAGTCTCAATTTCTATTTATTTGGGCTTCTTTCTCAGGAATAAAACCCAATCATAAGTCCCCTCTAATTTGGGCATCCTTCTCAGGATTAAGTCCTATGTTAAGTATCCAAATATCCATAAATTACATATACCTTTATGGACCTTGTTCCTGGGTTTCTCCCCTGAAATAAATCCCAATCTTAATCTATTTGGGTAGACATACATATATACAAGGATACGTAGGTAACCCATATGTGGGTACAATCCCAACACTGAAATAATCCATGCCCTTCTAAATGATAATAACCATCAAGTGCCCCACTGAGTGGCTTTAAAACTAGTATGGTTATCATAATGACCGAGAGATTTCTATATAATGTGTTGAAGGATACCTTTGACTAAGAATCTCTAACAAATACAGATGATTTTCTATCGATGATGAACCTCAAATACATATAAAAGATTCCCAAAATTTCATACATAATAATAATAATTGATTGTCAGATCTAAAGGAAACACCATTTTCACAGTTTGTTATTTAATAAGGATTCACCAACATAACTCAAATCTATAAAGTGAGTCCCAGAGTAGAAAATATTTATCCCCATTTAGGTGTGATGAGTCTGACCTCCCATCCTCTCAACCAATACAAATTCTTAAGCCGCATCGGTCCACAACTAACGAGAACCTACCTTTGGAAAGTAGGTCCAAATGGATGTAGAATCATTAGATGATTCTGGTTCTATGAATAAACTTACTATAAACTAATTGGAATGTTTGAACCTTAAACAAACAATGTCTTCCACATTTCCAAGAAGAAAAAAAAATGGTGAACCTGATGTGAATCCTTAACCAAGTTTAAATGATGTTTTACTTATTTGTTAGGCCCCTATTTAACTCAATGTGAGGGCCCACAAAACAATCAATAAACATATGTACTCATCCAAAAGATGTAGTGGCCGAAATTATCTTGATTATTCCTGTTATATCAATCATGCACTCATTTCCATGATCTCTCTACATTACAGAATGGCCTCTCTAAAAACATCACTTGTGAAAGCATGTGCCGCTTCTCCTGCTGGATCCTCATCCGCTCTGAGGACGACATCACCTAATCCGCGTCTTCAATGCTGGGTCTCAAATGCACTGGTTAAGGAAAACCATCAACACAGTACTATTCCGACTCCGGAGACAGCTCGACAATCCTTCCAAGTCAATAATTTACACTGGTTGTCTGGACAGCGACGACCAGTGATCAAGAAATAGGTGGTGCCAACCACCGTATCCAACCGTTTCAGGACGTTATCCTCGGAACTCGATCACCAGTCCCTCCCATATTATAGGGAGGTGAATGAGAAGGTAACTCAATGCCTTATTTCAACAATACGGGAGTCCTTCCGGAGGGCTCCCATCAACAATCGCCGCCAGACTCATGCGGCAGTGCGCCCTCAACATGATGAGGGTATCACCTTTAGGGGTTCATCTCTGGTTTCTCAAACCCGAGTCTACAAGGGGAACCGCTAGAAGAGAAATCTGGTCAACATGGAGAAGGTTCTTACTTCTACCCCCTCTGAAGAAGTCCATCAAGTCAACTTAATGGAAAAGAATGAGCAAGCATATACACCCATCCGACCTAATGTGACTACCCAGTAGACGCGTCTGGAAGTAACACGTCAAACCCGCCAGGAAATTATGGCAGATTATTATAGGCAAGTATATACACCTATTTATAAATCATCAGCTAGTCAGCAGGCTCTTATGACTACAACCAATTTAGCACACCAATCTAATATGGTGGCGACTGATAAGCAGGTACATACACCTGTTTACAATCAACAATTCTGTCAGCAGTCTCATCTGCCAGTATTGAAGGAAATTCGTCAATAGTTAATGAAGAATACACAGCAATCACACACACTTTCCAATGTTCCTCAAGTTGGCCAACAGTCTTGTTTGGTAGCTCCTAGAGAAGTCAGTCGGAAAGCTCTGACGACAAATTTGGAGCAGACTCAACTCTCTTCCCCCACACATGAGTACTGTCAGAATTCGCTGACAGGAAATGGAGGATAGGATTTGGCCCATACACCTAATCTAACCATGGAATCGACATATATTCCCATTCTGGTAGCTGAAGTCATCCAGAACATTCTGACAATGGTGAATGAGCAGAAGCAAATCCATGATCATATTCTGCTTGCCTCTCAGAATATTATAACAGCTTCAGCAGCATCACAGGGAATTAAATACAAATATTTCCCTACCAGTGGAATGAATCATCAATATATCACTTTTTAATAGATACACACCTATGTTCTAGTCCAAGAGGGTTGTGGGGGCATACTCCCCCATGTCATACAGACGATCAAATTTGGCACATACACCCGATTTGAATGGATATAATCAGCCTAACCTGACTATTTATCCTAAGCCGGAACATACACCATCCCATAATATCAACATTTTTCAACAAGTGGTTCCCAAAATGAGTAAGAAGGAATCTAAGAAGAAGACCCATTCAACACAGTCATGAAATCAAAAGCCTATTTGTAATAAGGCCTTGATCGATGATGGAGTTCTTGAAGCCCTCAGACAATTATCTGTTGGAACTCAAGATTATAATCTCTCATTTCCCAATAGTGGGAACATTAATTCCGAAGGACTCCATCAGACACTTCCTCATGAAGGCTTGATTCATGACATTTCGATCGATCTTGAGGTATCAACTTTAGATAAGAGCCACGATATCCCTCTGCATGGCCAGACGATCAAGGAGTAAAAGGCTTCATCTTTTGATGTAACCCACCATGGTGGTCCTTCCCATGATGATGAATTTAGTTGTGAAAGTCCTCTGAACAGTAGTAATTTGCATTGCCTAGAAAATTCTTAAATGGACAATGTAGTAATGAGAAAGCCCTTTTATCTTGAGGCACTTGCAAATGTGAATCCAGTCATGTCTGATGCTTTATCGCTAGCTGGTGAACTACATTGTCAATCGTAAGATATCCCGAGGTGTAGGTCATTCTACGAACCACCCCTAGGTCATTCATCTTCTAGTTTGATAAATATATTTTCTACTAATCTTGTTGAATCTGATGAATCAACAAAGAAGAACCAACTCTAGTCTAATTAGGTAGAAGAATCAACATCGAATGATAAAGAGGAAATGCTGAATATGAGAAAAAAACTAGAAAAAGGTGATGTACCAATCATGTTTTGGCCTTTGGATGACTCTCAGTATGCTATTCCAGAAATGTAGATGGAAGATTGTATTCACGAAATTCATCTCAACATGTGGAAAACTATTTGTCAATTAAAAAAGAAAATATTATCTTATGATTAATATGAAAATCATGTCAAGATAATAGAAGGGTTACAATGCCAAATTGATATGGCATCTCTCTCATTTTCCCTATATCCGATGGATGAAATGAAGCAGAGAACCCTTCAACATTCATGCCTTGGTGCACTAAAAAGATTGAGCTAGTTAATTGAAAATTCCTCATCTAGTATTCATATCATGGGATGGGGTGTTCATGGAGTACAACATTTCACAATACTCTCCAGCCAAGAAAGCCCCACAAAAAATGGCCTCATGAAATGTTATTTCCCATTGCTTACCACAGTCAATTTGTTTTGTTTATAATCAAACACTTTCTTAGGAATATTCCTCAATTAGTTCTTTCCAAAGTCATACATACAAAGAACAAGTTGTAAAATTATTCATGAATTAGGAAAATTATAATATCGAACATGCTCCACACTTAGAGTGGGCACATCATCAAGTGACAGAAGTGACAGAAATCATCCAACGGTCATATGATCCAGGTGATTTGAGTGGGTGTAGGTTGATGCATCCAGCCAATTTTGGACTAAAGTCTGCAAGATCAGGAGAGATTTTAAGAATGTATCAGATGTAGAAGCTCAAGAACCACCCCATCTTTCTAGACTGGGGAGACTTTTAACCCAACCCTCAGAATCAACAAATAGGATCCAAGGAGTTGAGAAAGAATCACAGGAACAGCCCCAGTCCACCAGACTGGGGAATTTATCAATTCCTCAATCTCTTCCCCAGTGAAAATCAGTCTTCTCTCCATTTCGGAAGAAGCCACAACAGGAACAGAAAGCTGAATTATCGGGATATTCCATCCAAATTACGGTTCATCAAGAAGTTCTAAAGGCTTCCACTCAACAAAAGCCAATGTCTCATCAAGGACATGGAAGAAGAAACTATTGCAGAAATGCCAATAGAAGAGATGCAATGCATTATGCATCAAGAATTGTAATTGATGCTGTTGTTGCTAATCCTACAGAATATGAGGCACACTCAGGGGGATGATATGAAGAAGTTCCTACTAAAGAGGCTGGGCACACTGAGGCAAATGAAGAAGGTCTGCATACATGAAATCGAAGGCTTACCCAGAATCTTGGTATTCCTTAAAATAACCAACATCCCCCTCTCTGAAAGGCATCCAACAAGGAGAAAGGAAAAATTTCAGGTTACATTACACCCATCCTCTATAGAATTCCAATCACTCTCACTAGAGCAATGGTTCGCACTACAAGAGGAAGAGATGAAGGAATTAAGGAGGTTGAATATAGAACTACTTCGAGGTAGTCTTCCACTTAAGAGTGCAAGAGTCAGTCAGTCAATGGAATTATTTTCAGCTACTGATATGGATCTAGAAAATCCTCCTTTACAAATACACCCTCACAAGTCTAATCCTATGGGTCATGCGCAACAACAACCAGTGGTGTTACCATCAGTTTCAGTACAAGTCACCACACCTATCCGAGCTCCAGTTATTGCACTTTCTCATGTCCATGCTCAACCAGACGTATCTCAAAAGTTAATAACTTCCATTTAGTCATTAACAGCTCGGTTGGAAGATACGGAGGGAAATCGTGTACAAATTCAACCAGAAAATAGATCTTACCCGGAATGGGGGGATGCAATTCCTCCCCCATGAAATTTTTCAAGTACCACATTCCCGATTTTTAATTGTTCGGGAGACCCTAAGAAAAACATAACACATTTTGTTTCTCATTGTGATCATATGATGGGAACTCCTCAACAACAATAATTAGATAAGCTCAGGTGTTTTCCACAGTCAATACAAGGGCCTGCCTTTGTTTGGTATACAAGCTTGGAATCCCGGTCAATTACCGGGTGGGAAGATCTCCGTCAACAATTCCTTCTTCAATTCAGCTCAACATTGCCAAGGACAACAGTTTTGGGTATAACATATTATATGAAAAGGGAGAATGAAAGAGTTTCTGATTTCATTGTTCACTGGAAGTGATTAACATCTTCCTTGATCTTAGCACTCCATCAAGAAGAATTGTTTCCAATCTGTGTGGCAAATCTGCATGACAAATTATGCACACCGTTGAACCCTGTGAAATACACATTAGGGTTTCGAGATCTTACGTTGATCATTCAGTAGAACGAAGACTCTTTTACAAAGACTATGGGTAAAACTCATGTAATTCCATTAGCTCCAGGAAGGAGAAAGAGGAAATCAGATACTGCTAGAGTTATGCTTAAACAAGGACCTGAACCTACTTCTACTTCAAAACCTTCATCTTATCGAAGGGCTCCAACTCCTCAACATCAAAAATAGAGGCTGTTTCATCAAAATGATCAATGATATCAATGGAAGAATCAATTTGAGGAGTTAATGAGAAAATTTTATTCTTTCCAAAATGAACAAGTTCTTGGTTACTTCATTTCGGCTCTGGAAAATAATTTGGTTCAATTGCCAAGGCCCAAAAGGCCGAACAAGGTAGGAGATGATACCGTCGCAACTATTTACCATTTCATTAGATGTTGGGGAATCCCAATAGAGAGTGTTTTATCTTCAAAGACCTCCTGAAAAAGATGGTGGACTCGGGACAAGTTAAACTAAAATGTTCTTCAGCCATGGTAGCATGTGTTACTGCTATAGATCTATAGGTAGAAGGTGAGTGGATTGAAGTAAAAAACAAAAATGTACAGAAATATGATGATTGGATGGTCAGGAAAATGATCAACCTAACTCAGGTCATTTTACGAACGCAATTGAAGAAACCAATTGTGTCATGTTCTTGGAATGCCACAGCAAAACCCCCTTCATCAGAAGGAAAATCCTCCAAATGGTGGCCTAATTCAAAGAATGAATTGTATTCAGAAGAAGATGAGATCATGTCATGCCCAAGTTGTCTTTGACTTTGGAAGATTTCATGTCATCTACTTTAAAGCCACGGGCACCACCCCACCAAATGGCACATCCTTAATTGGCTAGTCAGGTAGAGTTTGGATCAGATGAAGAGTTGAGCTTTGGTTCTGTTAATATGATTCTATTAACAGATCCTTATTTCAGTCACTGTTTCGATCTTCATGAGCCTGAGTTCCCTGTATCAATCCAATGAATTAGAGGGATATCTAGAGGTCTAGGATATAGAGGAAGATGTGGATATTCCAGAATCCACTATTTCAATCCTACCCCTGCTAGAACTGTATTTGCAGCAGAAACTCGTGGCAGATCCCTTCAGCAGGCTCCAAAAGAACATGAAAGTTCTACCACACATGGTAGATTCAGTCCTAGCACAGTTATTTTGGACGATTGGTTAGAAGTTACACCTTCTTCCTCTCACCAAGTAAATAGACATGGTCGGTCAAATCTTCCAATGCCTGGAGTATTTCCAATTCCAACCTCAAAACAAGAAGCATTTACTTCCAAAGCATCAACTTCTAAGGCACCTGCAAAACCACATGTTCCTGTTGGGAAACACAGACCTTTGGACCAAAAGTATGATGTCCTGAAACATTTGGCCCATGTACCAGCCAAGTTATCAATTTTGGATGCCTTGAATCTATCAAAGGATCTTCAAGAGGCACTCATTGAGGCTTTGTCAAGTCCTCATGAATTCAAAACTAAAATTGTTGCAGCTGAAGTCTACCATGTATTGAATTATCCTACAAAATGAAATGTAGTGATATCTTGTACAGGTGAATATGATGATGATGTTGTTCACGGACATATCATACATTTGTATTTAGCTGGCAAGGTCATTGATTTAGTCATCTGATGATTTTTCATTAATAATTGTTCAGGATTCAACCTCATCCCTATCCGTACACTCGGTCGATTGGGCGTCACCGAATCTGAATTATCTCATTCTACTTTGATGTTGCAAGGATATGATAAAAATGAACAAGAACCTCTGGGCGAGATTACACTCATAACTCAGTTTGGGGATCTTGTATCCAATACATATTTCATGGTTGTTCGTCATGACACAGCTTTCATAATTTTTCTTGGAAGACCTTGGCTACATCAACATGCGACTATACCTTCATCATACCATCAATGTCTCAAATATTTTTTCAACGTTCAAATTGGGACATTGTATGGTGATAAATCACCATTCAAAACATGTGAATCTCAATACATTGAGGCAAAATTATATCACCTGGAGGGAAAAAAGATATCTACGGCAAAGGAGGTTACCAAACATAAAGCTAAATATGGTTTGGAAAAAAATCTAGTGAACACAATCATACATGTGAGTACAGATTATGTATTGTCTATCAGTCAAATTGACAGGATAGACCCAGATCCAAATAATCTTATGTAAACTTCCATAATGTCAATTATGACAATCAATCCAGATAGCATGGGAGAAATTAGTGATTCACTAAGCAATTATGAAAGCTCAAATAGAGATATCCTCATTTCATCCACTGAAATCCAGCAATTCTATAATTCATCAAGCAGGCCAAGAGAAGTTATAGCAGTGTCAGAGATGAATGATGATGTCGATTCTCAATCCATCATCTCCTCTTTATTACCAAAGGAAGATCCTTCATCATCAATATGGTCAGAAATGGAAAAATTTCTTCAAGATGTTGAAATTTGTACATCTCTCTTGATCATGGAAATTTTGCTTCATCATCTACTATGAAATTATAAATAAAAGAAGTAACACATATTGAAGAAGAAGAGGATGATCTCAAAGATCCTCTTCCAGTATTTGAAGAGGGTATCTCTACCACTATGGATGAACACAAATAAATAAATATGGGTACAAAAGAAGATCCACACCCCACATTAATTAGTGTGTCGATGACTCTTGAAGAGTAAGAAATGTATATTTCATTTTTAAAGAAAAATCATGATATATTTTCATGGAACTATACAAAAATTCCAGCGCTTGATCCTGATGTTGCTACTCATCATTTGGTTTATCCGGAAGAACATCAATGATTCAAAAAAGCTGCAATAAGAACACACCCAACTTATGCTACCAAAATTGAAGCTGAAGTAGATAAGTTTATCAAAGTTAACTTCGTCAGAGATGTTCAATATCCCAAATTGCTGGATAATATTGTCACTGTGAAAAGGAAGAATGGAAAAATTAGATTTTTCATTGACTTCATAGATCTTAATCGGCATTGTCATGAGGATGATTTTACAGTTCCGATCACAGAACACTTAATTGATGAAACAACTGGCTTTGAAGCACATTCCTTCATGGATGCATATTCTGGAAACAATCAAATCTGAATGGCTCCAGAAGATGAAGAATCTACAGCCTTAAGAGCCCCTCACGGTGTGTTTTTCTATCAGGTAATGCCCTTTGGCCTGAAGAATTCAGGCGCAACATATCAACGTGCCATGCACCGTATCATCAAACCCTTCTTAGAGAATTGTGTTTAATGTTATGTGGAAGATTTGGTGGTGAAATATAGAAAATGTTCTAATCACTTGGATGATTTGGATGTCATATTCCACAAACATTGAAAATACAATTTGAAGATGAACCCCTTGAAATGTGCTTTTGGGGTAACCTCATGAAAATTTCTCGGCATTTTTGTATGCCATCGTGGTGTCAAAGTTGATCCTGAGAAGCCAAAGTCAATCCTTGATATGAAACATCTTCGAAATTTGAATGAACTGAGAGAACTTCAAGGTCACTTGGCCTATATTCGGCGTTTCATCGCCAATTAGGCAGGCAAAAGTTTACCCTTCACCAAATTGATGAAGAAGGGAGTCACTTACTAGTGGACTAAAGAATTCCAAGAGGCATTCAGTATTCTCAGGAAATATCTCTTGAGTCCAGCCATATTAATTCCACCTATTGAAGAAAGACCACTTATACTTTATGTGACAGCTTTAGAGAGGTCATTGGATGCCTTCCTTTCCCAAAAGAATGATGATGGGAATGAAAACATCCTTTACTATCTCAGTTGGACTATGCATGAATAAGAAACCCTATATTCAACTATTGAAAAGTGATTCCTAGCATTAATATTTACTGTTTAGAAATTGAGACATTACCAGCAACATCATGTGGTCCAGTTGGTATCTCGCAATAACCCGCTCAAAATCATCCTTAGTCATCCAATGCTTAGAGGACGTCTGGAATGTTAGGCAGTTATTTTGCAGCAATTTGATATTCATTATGTGTCTCAAAAGGCAATAAAGGGTGAATCCTTGGATGATTTCCTTACTAATCATCCTTCAGTAGAAGATACATCTTTAGATACTGAACTTCTTGATGAGGAAGTCTTTTCTAATAAAGACAATCTTCAAACAAAGGAAATGTACTTTGAAGGTGCTTCCAGAAGTCTAACAGTGAAGAAAATGGAAGATCCTAAATTCAAAAAATTTGTGTAAGGAATTGTGCTTATTTCCCTGGAAAAGGTAGTGCTACCCTATTTGTTCTTATTGCGGGAAGGCGGTACAAATAATGAAGTAGAATATCAAACTCTCATCGCATGATTGGAGTTGGTGTTTTAGGCCCAAGTGAATCACTCAAAGGTGAAAGGTTATTAAGACCTGGTAATGAAACAAGTAAATGGGGATTATGGCATCATAAAAAAGAAGCTAATACCTTTGTATGATTATGTTAGAGAGTTAATGGTGGAATTTCATTCGGAACCGACATTTTCTTATGTCCCGCGATCACAAAATGCCCAAGCTGATGCATCGGAAAATATATCCACAACTCTGGAAGATCTAAATCTGGATGAGACAATCATCAGTATTTCCCACCTTCGTATAGTTTCCCTTTATGTTAAAATCAGAACAGAGGAAATCAATGAAATTAGTCCAATTTTTGAACAATATGGTCATACTATAGGATGAATGACACCTATCAGATAATACCTTCAAAATGGAACACTCCAACCTGATAGAGCTGGGAAAGAACAAGTTCAGTGACATGTGGTCAATGATACTCATTAAGACAACCCTGATCACCTAGAAAAAATTGACTTCAAAAGGGGTTTTGATGGAATTCTATTCAGATGCATTGATAGTGAAGAGACAATGGATGTCATGAAAGAAGTACATGTAGGAGTCTATGGTGCCCACCAGTCTGGACATAGAATATCTGATAAATTTTGATGTCTTAGATACTTTTGGCCTTCAATGAAACAAGATTGTTTTTATTTCACTATGAATTGTCATTCATTCCAAGTATGTGCCAACTTCATTCATCAACCCCTAGAGTTTCTTCATTTAACTAAATACTCATGGCCATTTTCCACATCGGGAATATATGTAGTAGGAACTTACCCTTTGGCTACATCCAAGCAGTTTAACTCTATTCATACTACTACAGACTTATTTTCCAAATGGGAAGAGGCAATACCTCTCAAAGAAGTCTGTTATAAAAGTGTTGTTAGCTTCATCAAGTTTAACATCATTACCAGATTTGGTGTCCCTCATACCATATTGATGGACAATGGCACCAACTTCATGTTCATCCGAGGTAATGAAGTTGTATCAAGAATACAACATCAAATCCAACCATTCATCTCAGTTCCATGAAGTGGCCAATGGAAAACTATAGGCCTTTAATAAGACTCATTGAAAGATACTAAAAAATATTGTGGATAAAGAGAAAAAATCATGGCCTAAGAATCATTTTCATGATTTATGGGATTATCGAACCACCACCCACACTTCTACATGGTCAACTCCATATTAATTGGTATATGGAACAAAAAATTCTTGCCTATTCAGGTTCAGTTACCTTCTCTCAGAGTAGCCATTTGTGTTCCATCATATAGAGATGAATAGTATCAAAAGCGATTGGATGATTTGGAACGATTAAATGAAAAAGGATTGTGCACTCTACACCACTTGGATGTCTATCATAATCGAATAGCATGAGCTTTCAACAAAAAATTTCATCTTAGTTCATTCATTCCAGGATAATTGGTATTGGTTCTCATGATTCCAATGATACCAGCAAAGAAACCTCCAATGCTTGAGCCAATGTCGGAAGGACCTCACTCAATACATAAGGTATACTCCAATAGAGATTATTATTTAATCTCAATGGATGGAGAACTCATCACGACTCCAACCATTGCACGATTTTTGAAGAAGTATTTTGTGTAACACACAAAATCTACATCCAAAATGATGTTAAACTATGATTTCCTAGATACACGATGTTAAACTGTTCATTTCTTCATCCAACATGATGTTAAATTATGTCCTCCTATGTCCAACATGACATTAAACTGTTACGTTCTTGCTACATGACATTAAATTGTACAACATTATTATGTCCAGTAAGACGTTAAACTGCATAACCATCATCCCAGCTATACAACGTTTAACTATGCACCTCTTCTCACCACAAGATGTCAAACTATGAAAAAAGTATTTAATATATCCCACATGACTTCAAACTATATTTAATCCACACTGTAAGATTTTAAACTACACATTCACCCTATGTCCTTACTGCAAGACTTTAAAATGCACAGTCCCTTATATCTCCTAACATGGCATTAAAATGTGCATTTTTAGGGTTGTTGCTACTTCTTGTTTCTCACATCGAGTATGAATCAGGTTAGTATAGAATAAACTTCAACCATAACACCCTATCTAGGCCTCTAACCATGTGTAAGTCCCAACACCATCATTGGGTTTTCCTCATGTACAACTTGATCACCAATTCATTCTTAATCGAACTACATTGACTTTGATCCTCTCCTTATAGGCTGGGTACGTAGGCAAGTACTCGAGGTTCAAGCCCAAAACCAATCTCTTCACGCCGATTCACCTCTATCTCATACGATGTTGATCCATGAAGGAACCCCAGAACCAATATTTTTACATTGGTTTGCCACGGTCAAGGCAGATGACCTTAAACTATTCGCAATTTTTTCCTGTATGGAAATAAACTACAACATTATTTGACACCATCTCCTGAGAGGGAATCATTATTTACATTTATCTCCAATCATGATATATTCCAAAAACTATGTGCATACATGTCAATGCTCGAACCTTTAATCTAGGTTCAAACCATCATTGCACTAATGTCCCCTTTTCACTCTTCACTTGTACAAACCCAATATGTACAAAGGTTATTTTAAGAACTATGTGTGGCTTGATTCCCATCCATATGGGATACATAGAGACATTCGAGCATCCCTAAAATCTATCCCCAAGTCTTTTGGCCTAACCCGAAATTCCACTTTCAGTCCCTCGGCTGAAAATTCCCACTGTGAAAAAATTAATGTGGTTTGAAAACCCTGGACTTCATTCACATCGGGTTTAACAAACACACAATATGTATTCCTCATTATGGTCTGAGCTCTATGACACTAAATTATGATCTCCTACACTCTCATCCAACATGACTATACATATTATTTCATGAACTACGTATGGCTTGATTCCCATTCTTATGGGATACGTAGTGAATTCCAGCACCTCAATTCAGGATCCACCCACAACATGATTATTGATAGAATTGGTCTGTGTATCTCTATATGCGTAGGACAATGCCCATTTTGATGTGTCATACTCCTAACCATAAATACTTCCAGATCTCCATAACCCTTTTCTTGAACTCTGGTCACAAAATGTCTGATACCTGAGAGTTCTCTTTCCTGAACATGCAGCACGTGCCCTTAGGCGGCCATGCATAAACAGTCTATATAATGGAGCTGTTAGCCAAAAGATACTATTAAATTTCTAATGCAGCCAATTTCCTTAAGTGGCCATGCATATTTCAACCCTCTAACAGGTTAGTCAAATAGTGGTAACTTCATTCTTGGGAGGAAAACATTTTTTGTCCTTTTTTGTCTTAATGACAATATGTAGGGATCTACAAAAATAGCCATCTTTAAGATACTTGTCCCATACTCTTTTTCATGATATGAATGTATTCAAGTCTATGGTTTATATTTCTGTTCCCAACATTTGTGTCAATCCTTCATAGGAGTGTCATTCATCCAATTCTAAGACAATCTTGATTGGAAATATCCTCTCCACATTCAAGTACCTCTCTCTATACAAAATACTCTATGCTTTGGAATGTTTGATTACCCATAACCTTTCACTGGATTTTTAGCAATAGAAAAGTAAAATTTGTAAGTGTTCTTTTTCCTGACTATGCAACACATGCCCTTAGGCGGCCTTTTATAAGTAGTCTATATAACGGACCTTCCAGCCAAAATATGTTATTATTTGACTATGCATCCAACTCCTTTAGGTGGCCCTACATAATTTAACCCCAAAATAGGTTTGTTAAATAATAGTAACTTCACACTTAGGAAATAATTCTTCTAATGCCTCTTAGACCGTTTTTCATATCATTCCTCAGATTCAAAATTTCTTATGTCAATGTTTACATGTTTTCCCCCATACATGAGTATGTTAATTTGTTTTTAGATAAATTATCAAGGAATTGAGTCAATTTTATTCCATTCAGTCAAAGCTATTTAGACCTTAAACATTAGCCTTTTTTATGTCCAACGTGCATGAATTTAAACTTCCCACAAAAGGCAAGGGAACTCTGAACAAAAGTCAAGTCCCAACTCACTAAACATACAATTTGTACGATTTAGGTAATATTGAGGAATAAAAAGATTCAAAGTTTGTAGTGTTATTTTTATAATCCTAGAAAAAAATCAAACTATTCTTACTAGGACCATTGTCTTAGGTAATTATTTAAAGTAGGTTGCAAAAGAATGCAGACACACATAATTGAAGATGAAAGTAATTTTACTTGATGCACAAGAGTTAGAAGGACATCCATATACTAGAGTCTCTTCTATTTTTTAGGAATTATAAAAGGCTTTCATCATAATTCTTCATTTGATTTATGGCCTCCTGATCTTCATCAACAGCCACTTGATGTTCATGCACTTGAACAACTTCACTCTTTTCAGCTTGATGGAGTGCCTTATTGGCATCTGTGATGGCTTTCATCCCATTTGTTTGAACTCCTTCTAGTGAATTGTTAAGTTGTTCATGTTCACCAGTAACATCACCTAAATGTTGTTGATGATGCATCTGATGGACAACATTCTCCTTGATCATATGCTTTAGCTCCTTCAACTTGGTAGCATGATAAGCCTCATATCGGGACATGATAGCCTCATATTCACTAATATTGGTCAACAACCTTACTCTTGTCAAATCTTGATGATATTTCTTGTCATGCTCCTTCCTTACAATGACTTGTTTCACCGGGGCATGGATCTCTTGATATCCAAAACCGCCATGTCCTAACATGATGAATAGGGATGAAAGTAGTGGGATCATCGAAGATAGATCTTCTAGAGGAACTTCAGATATGATCATCCATTTGTTCTACGATGCCTTGCATTGTGAAAAATGGAGCGACTTCTGTATCTCCAGGTCTAATTCAGTATCACTATCACAAGGGGGAATATAATATATAAATAATGAACATAAATAAGTTCCATGTTCTGATCCTTCCACCCTGACCCTCTTTACTTCACTTTCTATTCCCGTTGGGGCGAAGGCTGAGACTACACCTCCAGATCTAGCCACTGAAATTGACGACCCTACATAGTTAGTTTGAAGTTTTGTTTAGTTTCAAAGGATGACACAAGTTGATTAAGTTTTCTTGCAAGTTATGTTCAACCACAAATATAATTATCTCTTACCCAATGGTAGATTAAAAGCATGAGAATGCTCCTCCGCATCTTTCCTAGCTTCCATAGTATTTTCAGGACGGGTTTCAAGAAGATATTCCAGGTTCAGATCCACTGGAGTCAGTGTCTCTGTAATAGTAGGGTTGTCTATACCCCCTTTGGGCATTGGTAGTCCAACAGTTTTCTCAGATGGAACTACACATTTCAACCAATCATGGTCAGTGATATAATAATAAATTTTTAACCGGGTGAAGGATAACACTCACTTCTAAAATCTTCGAAATTTCATGGTAATTTAACATGATCTAAAATTCTTTCAAAATATGTTCCATGATTCATCATTTCATCCAATGTTATCTCAGATTCCTTGTTAGTCTCACCAGTGGAAGAATTTGTTGTATCTTCTTGGCAACCCACATCTTGTAGCCTCTGACCTCGAACAGCTTTATCAGATAAAATTGAAAAAGTAGTTGCAGTGGCCATCAATTTCTCTGGTGCAGGTGTTGAACCTAAAAGTATCCCAGAGTAAAAGTGAATTGATGTTTTCATTCAACGTTCTATGAAGCATTGTTTATTTACCAGAATCATGCACTTCTCTCTTTGTAGCAGCAGCATGAGCAGTATTGGGATCAGATGCTGGCTCTTCTTCAGGAGCAGCCAAGTTAGCATGAACATGTAATTGTTCACTAGCACCCTCCATTGTTCTTAGAGGAGGGTCAGTCCTCTGCCTCAAAGGGGAAATTGATGAATCCCTTGTAACCCCAAGAAGTATGAGAAATATTTTCATGGGTTAAGACTCGTGACTATCTTAGGGACATACCAATACTGATGAAATGTTTAGTTGTGGACTTCTTACTTCGATGCCTTTGCGTTAATTGATTTTTGGGAGTGTTGACATCATCATCTCCAAATACAGGAATAGGAAAATGAAAAGACATTTCTAACTCAGCATCCATGGATTTCCAGCCTAGAGATATCTCTCCTAGCCCGCAATGAGATTAATTAGCTCTGATGGCAGTACCACTAGGGTTATACTGTGTTGAAGGAACCTCAGCGGTTCCTTTCTTTGAAAGCTGCAGGATGAAGAATGTAATTTCCCTGAGTAATCAAAGCCTTAACTTAAATCAGGTTACATAGAAAATAAGTAAAGAGACTTATATCTTCAGGACCCATGTAATCATGCCACTCCTCATCTCCGGAAGCACGAGTCCCCTCAGTGGTACCACGATCTATCATTTCCATCACCCGCTTAGTGAAGGGAATAGTATAATCAGTGGAATGTATGAGCTCATCTAGCTCTCTGATGTTGGCCCTCACTTCATCGGGGTTATCCTCAAAATAGTAATCTGTAGAAGCATGGTGATTCAAGACTCCAAGGATTTGTAGCCCTTCACATAAGTCCAGCTAGGTTGTTTTAGCATCCCAATATAAACTCTGCCAAGTCTGGACATCCTCTAGTCATAGATATTCAACATGTGTACCAGAAGGCTAGGAGGATGGACCTACAATCTTGGACTTCAATTTCTTCCCAGCTTCTACAACTACAGATAAAGGACATGAAAATAAAACTTGTTTCCTTTTAAAATAATTGCAGTTAAATTTCCTCAATGAAGTAACTCACTAGGAGTCGATGGAGTGGGTCTCTTGATTCAGACAGGAGGATTATATCTGGAACGAGGCTGCTTTGACCTATGTCACGCCTCATCATCCCCATCCTGAGAATCCGATGAGTCAGCCCTGGGTGAGGAACCTAGTGAATCAGATCAAGGTGTAGAAGAGTCACCTTCCAGACTAATGGTTTCTTTCTCGACATTTCTCTTCTTCTTCCCCACCTGATGAACGAGATGATTCAGTACCCCTTCATAGGGGTTGAGGGATGATGGAGAAATTCCAGAAAATTCTTGTACGAATGGCTTGAATGAAATTCTAGGAACCTGTACTCAGTTCTGTACAACATATATCCTGAAATGAGTAGTGATCCATCCCCACAAAACTTGTAATGGTCCTACTATTATCAAAGGATACTTACATATAAAGACATGGAGTAAGATCTTGTGAATCTTCGCCAAAATGGGGGTGGTCAACCCAACCATTTTCCTCTTAGCCAAATTGGCTGCCACAACGAAGGTCCTTGACCTGAAGCCTCCATTCGAATCCCTGACTAAAAGAAGATAAACACTGAGCCACAAGGCTAAGAAGCCCATCTGACGAGTCTTTTATGGGATTTGTTGATCCACATCATACCCATACTTCTCAAATTCTCCCACTTCTAGAGTTAGCCAGAATGTGGCAGAAGCACTCCACTTCTCTATTCTAGGGCAGATAATAGGACAAGTACATGTGGGCTCGTTCACCTCCTTCCAGGTAAGAAACTTGTCCATCCCCTCCTCTTGATAAATATCCTTTCTAGAATTATTTTTTGAGGTCTTGGAATTCTTGAGCTTGTAGAAAATTTTCAATAATTCCTGAGCCAAAGCTGGAGTCTTCTATGAATCATTCCATGTCACCTTGGAAGGGATAAATTCATCATACATATCACCTAAAATTGGAGCCCCCAAGATCTTGTAGACATCCCTCAAACTAATTCCTACTTCTCCATGAGTCAAATGGAACGAATTGGTTTTTGGTCTCCATCGGCTGATTAGCTTCGGCACAAAGTCATCATTCCTGTAGACATACGGCTGCCCAGCCCAGATGGATTCATGTATTGAAACTCCCTTCAGATCCTCAACAAAATCTGCATAGGTTTGTCGTACCCAATATGCACACATCTATGTGGGCTTCACACCTCCTCTAGGACGAATGTCCCAACTCTTCTTCCAACGTTTGGATTGATCCATCTGAGAATTTTGGATGATTGAGGGATAACAATGTGGTTGCAACTCAGGATTGTGAGGTTTCAGATCTGGGGCACAAAGACTATGATTCATTATGTAGGCCTTCTCCACTATTTCAACATTAACAAATGTTCCTCCAACTGAGACATTTGCTGAAGAAAAATTTGTGTAAGTCTGAAACCAAGATTGTGGGAGATAGTTCTTTGGCTCAGGAATGTTGAATTCTTATAGATGACCATGACCATATAGAGGTTGGAAGATACTCCGTGGGAAATTAATATGATACTTCTTCAAGTACATGGCCAAATCTGGTAGAGTGCTGTCACAAATATCATAGTAATCTTGTCCAACATTGTTCATCATATCATCAATCCACATGCTAGCCAGTTCATTAGCCATTCCAATTCATCAGGGAACCATTGAATCTTCACAAAAGTCGAATAATTAACTCTTAAGTATGTTAATTTTTATATAAAATTTATGAAGAAAAGTGAAAAAAATGTCTAAGGCATTAAGTCACGCAAGTCTCATGATTTGTGCGCATGTCTAGTATGGTCGCGCAAGTTTGGGCGTGCAGGTATCACCATGCAAGTCCTAATACCTCTGTAGAAGCGCATCACGAGTAGAAACAAAGAACCGTGGACATCAGCACCTACGCAGACAAGCGGAAAGCCAAGCAACTTTCACAATGAGAGAAAACCTGTGCGACGAGAGCGGGAAGGTTTGAAGGCCGATTTAATTGAGTGAGAATGGCTGCATATTTATAGGCAAAGGATGTACCCAGCATGTTTTACCCTGTGTGGTTCTCACCTGCGCACCTCCGCTTGCATGCTCAAAACATGTGTGCTATAGTTCCTTGGTTTTCTCTTTTACCTCAGAGTCAAATCCTCCGTCCTTTTGGATCCAACTCTGTGGGGGGACTTTTGTTGACTCTACTTTATGTCACATAGTCTAACGAATGAATTAGGGGAATACCTTAGCATAAATATATTCATCCTTTAAAGAAACATAAAAAATTGACAAAATCATGAACAATGATATGTTTAAGAATGGGCCGCACAAGTTTCATCATAGTCACACATGTATACTTGCACGCCACATAGGGGCCTCAAAGGTGACTTGCGGCCTGTTTGATTTTCACCCAAGGTCTTTAGTAGCCTATAAATACCCCCTGTTGGACCCCATTTCAGGGACGGAAAAATCCAAAAAACATATTTAAGCTCTCGACGCCTTATTCTATTCTTGAAGTATTCTGAACACTTCTAACATAATTTCATACCTATAATGGAAGATCTAAAGGGGGGATCACAGCCTAAGTGTTGAAATACATCAACACATGGGGAGCTAAGTATTTAACCCTTAAGGTAAATGAAGACACTTGCAATCCCCCTTATCCCTTCAATAGAACATGTGTGCCACCGTTTTGGAAGCCTCTAGGGATAATATTAAGGGCTTGAGCCAAGCCTCGCCCATGTATTACCCTATTGTTTAACTGTTACGCAAGTACACAATTGTCGTTGAAGTATACTTGCACAACCAATACTTGTGCGCCTCAACAGGACTTGTGTGCCTACCTCTTTTTGGGTGCCCCTCTTGCTTATTCAACTCTTTTCTTCAAATCCACCTCTCCTCTTCCATATTTAGCCTTCAAAACTCTATAAAAAGATATTTTTTTCATGGTTCCTTTGTTGGATTCCTTATATTAAAGGAATTATGTGGAACATCTCCCAAAACCTAGTGATTTACATATCTTTATGTCACTAAGGTTAGAGATTTCCTTCATTCAACCTCATCCTTCTAAGATGAGAAGATCTCAAATATGGGCATTCGACTTATGAGTAATCACCATGTTCTGTTAACCTGGGAACCCTTTTCAAGAGTAAGCCTCAATCATAATTCCCCAAATATGGGCCTCCTTTTTTAGGAATAATCCCTGGTCCATGATCTCTTAATATGGGCATCCTACATTAGGAGTAAGTCCCAGCCCAAGTTCTCTTAATATGAGCATCCTTCTTAGGAGTAAGCCCCAGAATTCTAAATTCGTTTTACTTGGTAATCCTTCTCAAGAATAAGCCCCAAGTATCATTTTATTTTGATTTGGGCTTCCTTCATAGGAATAAAACCCAATCATATGTCCCCTCTAATTTGGGCATCCTTCTAAGGATTATGTCCTATGTTAAGTATCCAAAACTATATAAAGCACATATAACATTATTGACCATGTTCCTAGGTTTCTTCTCTAATGTAAATCCCAATTTTAATCTATTTGGGCAGTCATACATACATATGCCCCACATCATTTTTTACGACTGCATCTTTCGTGGTACAACTGTCAGGTTTTACTGATACCTCTTGTTTCTCACACCGAGCATGACTCACGTGATCGTATAGCGTAAAAGTAGTTAAGAAATTTTTATTTGGGCCATCAATCATGCATTAACTCCATACTTATTTACTCGAACTATGTGTGTTCTGATTCCATTTCTAATCAAAGATATGTAGGTATCCCATCTGCAGGTACAATCCCATCTCTGAAATAATCCATGTCATTCTGAACAACAATAAACTTCAAGTTCCCCACTAAGTGGATTTAAAACCATTATGGTTATCATAATGACCAAGATATTTCTATATAATTTGTTGAAGGATACCATTTACTAAGAATCTCAAACAAATACAGATGAATCTTTATTGATTAATAACCACAAATACATATAAAATATTCTCTAAATTTCATACATATTAATCATTGATTTTCTGATCTAAAGGAAAGCTCATTTTAACCGTTGGTAATTTAATAATGATTCATGAACATAACTCAAAACTGTAAAGGGAGTCTCGGGGTAGAAAATAATTCCCCCAAAAAGGTGTGATGAGTCCAACCTCCCATCCTCTCGACCAATGCAAATTTTTATGCCTCATCGCTCCCCAACTAATGAGAACCTACCTTTGAAAAGTACGTCCAAATGGATATAGAATCATTGGATGTTTCTGGTTCTATGAATAAACCCATTAGAAACCTATTGGAATGTTTGATCCTTAAAAAAACAAGCTCTTCCCCATTTCTACGAAGAAAATAAAATAGTGAACCTGACGTGAATCCTTAACTAAGTTTAAATGTTGTTTTAATTATTTGTTAGGCCCCTATTTTGACTCAATGTGAGGGCCAAAAAAAATCAATAAAAATATGTGCTCATACAAAAGATATAGTGGATGAACTTATCTTGATTTTTTCTATTATATAAAATAGGAACTCATTTACAAGATCTCTCTGCGTTACAGAAATGGGTTCTCTAGAATTCACACATGTGAATGCATCTGCCGCTACTCCTGCTGGATCCTCATCCGCTCTAAGGATGACATCACCTACTCAGCATCTTCAACACTGGGTCTAAAATGCACTGGTTAAGTAATACTGTCAACACGATATTATTCCGACTCTAGAGGCCGCTCGACAAGAACTCTAAGTCAATAATTCACCCTGGTTGTCTGGACAGCGACAACCAGTGATCAAGAAATAGGTGGTTCCAACCACTGTATCAAACTGTTTCGGGTCGTTATCCTCGGAATGCAATCACCAGTACCTCCCATATTATGAGGAGGTGAATGAGAAGGTCACTAAAGGCCTTAATTCAAGGATATATGAGTCCTTCCCAAGGGCTCCCATCAACAATCGCCACCGAAATCATGTGGCAGTGCGACCTCAACTTGATGAGGGTATCGCCTTTAGGGGTTCGACTTAGGTTCCTCAAACTCGAGTCTGAAAGAAGATCTGCCAGAGGCAAAATATGGTCAATAGGGAACATGTTCTTACTTCTGACCCATACGGAGAAGTCCATCAAGTCCACTTGATAGAAAATAATGAGCGGGAATATACACTAATATGTCCTGATGTTACTACCCAGCAGACTCGTCTAGATGTAAAACGTCAAATCCGCCAGGGAATTCTAGTGGAGTATTATATGCATGCATATACACCTGTTTATAACACATCATCTAGTCAGCAGGCTCGCCTGACTACAACCAATGATGCTCGCCAATATAATATGGGGGCGACTGATAGGCATGGACATACACCTATTTACATTCAATAATTATGTCAGCAATCTTGTCTGCCAGTATTGATGGAAATTCATCAACACTTGATGAAGAATACATAGTAGGAACATACACCTACCAATGTTCATCAAGCCTACCAACAGTCTCGTTTGGTAGCACCAAGAGTGGTCAGTCGGAAAGCTTCAATGGTAATTTTGGAGGAGACTCAACTCTATGCCCCTACACATGAGTACTGTCAGAATTCACTGACAGGAAAATGATCATAGGATCAGGCACAAACACCTACTCTAAACATGGAATGGATATATATTCTTATTCTGGTAGCTGATGTCACCAAGTACATTATGACAATGGTGAAAGAGCAGAAGTAAATCCATGCTCAAATTTTGGATGCCTGTCAGAATATTATAACAGCTTCAGCTGCATCATAGGGAAAGAAATTCAAATCTGTCCCTACTAGTGGAGTTACTCATCAATATATCACTCCGGAACAGATACATAGATCTGTTCCAGTTCAAGAGGGTTGTGGGGCATACTCCCCCATGTCATACAGACTATCAATTCAAGCACATAATGCTGATTTGAATGGAGATAATCAGCCCAACCTGAGTATTTCTCCTAAGCATGCAATTACCCCTTCCCATAATATCCACTATTGTCAACAAGTGGTTCCCAAAATGAGTAATAAGGCATGTAGGAAGAATTCCTATTTATCACGGTCAAGAAATCAAGAGCCTATCTGTAATAAGGCCTCGCTCGATGCTGGAGTTCTTGAAGCCCTCAGACAATTATCTGTTGGAACTCATGATTATACAAACTCATTTACCAATAGTGGCAACATTATTTCCGAAGGTCTCCATCAAACACATCCTCATGAAGGCTTGCTTCATGACAGTTCGGTCGATCTTGAACTATCATCTTCAGATGAGAGCCATGATAACCCCTTGTGTGGCCAGAAGATCAAGGAGAAAAAGTTTTCAACTTTTGTTGTAACCCACCATGGTGGTCCTCCCCATGATGATGAATTTAGATGTGAAAGTACTCTCTACAGTAGTAATTCACATTACCTAGAAAATTCATCAAGGGACAATGCAGTAACAAGAAATCCCTCTTATCTTAAAGCACTTGCAAATGTGAAGCCAGTCAAGTCTGATGCTTTACCACTGGTAGGTGAAATAATTTCTCAATCAGAAGATACCCCAATGTGTATGTCATTCTCCGAACCACCCCTGGGTCATTCATCTTCTAGATTGATAAATAAATAATCTACCAATCTTGATGAATATGATGAAGCATCAAAGAAGCACCAGCTCTGGTCTAATCAGTTAGAAGAATCTTCATCGAATGATAAAGAGAAAATGCTGAATATGAGAAAACAACTGGAAAAAGGTGAATTACCAGTAATGTTTTTCCCTTTGGATAACTCTCAGAATGATATTCCAGAAATCTTGACGGAATATTGTATTCACGGCATTCATCTCAACATGAAGAAAACACTTTTTCAGTTGAAATGAAAATATTTTCTTATGATGAATATGAAAATAATGTCAAGATAATAGAAGGGTTACAACGCCAAATTGATTTTGCATCTCTCTCTGTTTCCCGATATCTGAAGGCTGAAAAGCATTAGAGAACCCTTCAGCGTTCATCCCTTGGCGCACTAAAAATATTGCCCTGGTTAATTTCAAATGCCTTATCTTGTATTCATATCAGGGGATTGGGTGTTAATGGAGAACTAAATTTTACTGTACTCTCCAGACAAAAAATCCCGCCAAAAATGGTCTCATGCAATGTTATTTTCCCTGGCCGGCCACAACCAATGGGTTTTGTTTGTAATCAAAGGCTTGATAAGGAAGAGGCCTTAACTAGTTCATCCAAAAGTCAGGCATAGAAAGATTAATTTGTCGAATTACTATTGCATCAGGAAAATGAGAATATCGAACATGATTCTCATTTAGAGAGGCCACATCATCGAGTGACAGAAGTGTCAGAAATCATCCAGCGGTCATTTGAGCCAGGAGATTTGAGTGGATGTAGGTTGATGCATCCAGCTAATTTCTGGACTAAAGTCCTCATGATCATGGGATCTTTTAAGAAATTCTTAGATGTACCAGCTCAAGAACCACCCCAGGTTTCCAGACTGGGGATTGTTTTAACCAAACCCTCGGAATCCACAAATAGGATCCGAGGAGTTGAGTAGGAACAACAAGAACAACCCCAGTCCACCAGACTATGGACTTTTTCAAATCCTCAATCTCTTCCTCTGTGAAAATCAGTCTTCTCTCGATTACGGAAGAAGACATTGTTACAGAAATGATGATAGAAGATATGCAATGTGTTATGCATTAATAAATGTCATTGATGTCGTTGTTGCTGATCCTCCAGAACACGAGGCTCACTCAGAGGGATCAGATATAGAATTCACTGCTCAATATTTTGGGCACACTTAGTCAAATGAAGATGGTGTGCGTACACGAAATCAAATGCTTACCCAGAATCATTATCTTCCATTAAATAACCAACTTCCCCCTCTCCGAAAGGCATCCAACAAGGGGAAAGGAAAAAATTCAGGTTACATTCCAACCTTCCACTGGAGATAGAAAATCGCTCCCACTAGAGAAAAGGTTTGCAATATAAAGGAAGAAATGAATGAATGAAGGAGGTTGACTACAGAGCTACTTCGAGGTAGTCTTCCTCTTATGCGTGCCAGAGTTAGTCAGTCAAGGGAATTTTTTGCAGCTACTGAGATGGATCAAGAATATCCTCCTTTACCAATACCCCCTCACAGGTTTAATCCTATGGTTCATGTGCAACAAAAACTGGCAGTACGGGAAAAATGGGTATTTGCGATGGGTTATTTGCGACGGGGATAAATCCCGTCGCAAATAGATTTGTTAAAAACTTATTTTCGACGGGGGTATTTTCTCGTCGCATATAATTAGCCTTTTGCGACGGGATTGCTTTCCCTGTCGCAAAAGAACTGGCGCGCGTGCGCGCCACATCGCGGGAAACTTATTTGCGACGGGCGGTTATTGCCCGTCGCAAATAACCGGCGGCGGTAAAAGGTATTTGCGATGGGAATATTCCCCCGTCGCAAATAGTATGTCGGCAGGTGGTTATTTGCGACGGGACCCGTCGCAAATAACTATTTAACTGTTGACCGTAATAAATGATGGCTAAGGTATTTGTGACGGGATACCCGTCGCAAATGGACCCGTCGCAAATAATCTAACCTATAAATACCCCCATCCGTTTTTTTCAATTCATTCTCAATCTCCATCTTCTCCTTCTCTCAAAATTCTATTTCTAGACTTCAGTATTTCTCAAGATTAATTTTTTTCTCCGGAGTTAATATTGAAGTTTTCAAGAACGATCAGAGATCAAGCTCTGATCAATTTTCAAGGTATTTATGTTCATTTTAATTTAATATTTATTTTAAAGTTTTTATTAGTTTCAATTATTCTTAATTAGTTGTTATTTAATTATGTTTACATTGTTTTGTTACTTAATAAATTTAAATTATTAGTATTGTTAATAGTTAATGGTAATTAGGAATAATTAGTAATAATTTTCAATAATTAAGAATAAATATTAATATTTAATAATAAATACCAATAATTAGGAATAATAACATTATTACATTATTAGTATATTTTATTATTAATATTAAAATAATATAATTTTTTATATTATATACAATTCTACTTTCATCTGTGTGTTTTCTATCTCCACATGTATTATTTGTATGTGGAGACCGAAAACACACAGATGAAAGGAGAATTGTATATAATATAGAAAATTATATTATTTTAATGTTAATAATAAAATATACTAATAATGTTATTATTCCTAATTATTGGTAATTATTCCTAATTATTGGTAATTATTCATATAATTACTAATAATTAGGAATAATTACCAATAATTAGCAATAATTAGGAATAATTAGTAATAATTAGTAATAATTACCAATAATTAGTAATAATTACCAATAATTAGTTATAATTACCAATAATTAGTAATAATTACCAATAATTAGTAATAATTACCAATAATTAGTAATACTTACCAATAATTAGTAATACTTACCAATAATTAGTAATACATACCAATAATTAGTAATAATTACCATTAATTAGTAATAATTAGTAATAATTATCAATAATTAGTAATAATTAGTAATAATTACTAATAATTACCAATAATTAGTAATAGTTAGTAATAATTACCCATAATTAGTAACAATTAATAATAATTAGTAATAATTAGTAATAATTAGGAATAATTAGTAATAATTACCAATAATTATCAATAATTACCAATAATTATCAATAATTACCAATAATTATCAATAATTACCGATAATTACCAATAATTAGGAATAATTACCAATAATTATGAATAATTACCAATAATTAGTAATAATTACCAATAATTATGAATAATTACCAATAATTACTAATAATTAGTAATAATTATCAATAATTAGTAATAATTACCAATAATTAGTAATAATTACCAATATTTAGTAATATTTAACAATAATTAGTAATAATTGCCAATAATTAGGAATAATTACCAATAATTACCTATAATTAGTTATAATTAGGAATAATTAGGAATAATTACCGATAATTAGTAATAATTAGGAATAATTACCGATAATTAGTAATAATTAGTAATAATTACCGATAATTAGTAATAATTAGTAATAATTACCAATAATTACCGATAATTACCGATAATTTGAAATAATTACCGATAATTAGAAATAATTACTGATAATTAGGAATAATTATTAATAATTAACAATAATTAGAAATAATTAACAATAATTAGTAAAAATTACCAATAATTAGTAATAATTACCAATAATTAGTAATAATTACCAATAATTAGTAATAATTAACAATAATTAGTAATAATTAACAATAATTAGTAATAATTATCAATAATTACCCATAATTACTGATAATTACCAATAATTACCAATAATTACCCATAATTACCGATAATTACCAATAATTAGAAATAATTACCAATAATTAGGAATAATTAGTAATAATTACCAATAATTAGTAATAATTAGTAATAATTACCAATTATTAGTAATAATTACCAATAATTAGTAATAATAACAAATAATTAGTAATAATTAGTAATAATTGGTAATAATTACCAATAATTAGTAATAATTACCAATAATTAGTAATAATTAACAATAATTAGTAATAATTAGGAATAATTACCAATAATTACCAATAATTACCGGTAAATAGTAATAATTAGTAATAATTAGGAATAATTAGTAATAATTACTAATAATTAGTAATAATTAGGAATAATTACCAATAATTAGGAATAAATATCAATAATTAGTAATAATTACCAATAATTAGGAATAATTATCAATAATTAGTAATAATTAGTAATAATTACCAATAATTAGAAATAATTACCAACAATTAGGAATAATTATCAAAAATTAGTAATAATTAGTAATAATTACCAATAATTAGTAATAAATAGTAATAATTACCAATAATTAGTAATAATTAGTAATAATTGGTAATAATTACCAATAATTAGTAATAATTAGTAATAATTACCAATAATTAGTAATAATTAACAATAATTAGTAATAATTACCAATAATTTGGAATAATTACCAATAATTACCAGTAATTACCGGTAAATAGTAATAATTAGTAATAATTAGTAATAATTAGTAATAATTAGGAATAATTACCAATAGTTAGGAATAATTACCAATAATTAGTAATAATTAGTAATAATTACCAATAATTAGTAATAATTAGTTTTAATTAGTAATAATTATCAATAATTAGTAATAATTACCAATAATTAGTAATAATTACAAATAATTAGTAATTATTACCAATAATATTAGTACTATGAAAATAATAAAAAATTTATATAATATTAAAATTATCAATATTTGTAACAGGTTTTGCTTTATTCTCAACATATTTAATTCTTAAAGGGTCAATTTTTAGGTCTATCTCAATAAAAAGTTTGTGTCTGTCGTGTATGATGTAAACTCTATAATCTTGATAGCTTGAGTGTTTTTTCTAACAAATTATTCAAAACCAGTAAAGCTTTTATATTTTATAGAAAAATTTGGAACAACGAGGTCGTTAACAATCATTATTAGGTGATCGCATATGGATAAATCAACTTAGAAATCCAAACGGTTCTAGTTTAAATCCATTATATGTAGAGGGTGTGGAGACTTTTTTATCATTTGCGGCATCAAATCCAGAATTTGTTTCAGAAGGCAAAATAAAATGCCCTTGCAGAAAATGTACATTGAGAACGTTTGACATGTTTGACAAAGTGGGGGAACATCTCTTGCGTTTTGGTTTTCAACCAGATTATGTTTTTTGGTATCAACACGGTGAACGCAGTTCCAGAGCAGGTGATACCAACTTGATTCCGGATCCATCCCGGTTTCAAGATTTAGTACATGATGTTGCAGGTTCATCTTTTCAACATACCGAAACTCCGGCTGATATAGCTTCAAATCCTGAGTTGGCACCGTCTGAATTTTATGAGTTGTTGAAGTCTGCTGAGGATGCATTATATCCTGGCTGCAAGATGAGCAAATTAGAAGCATTTGCAAAATTTATGGCTATCAAATCAGATAACGGAATGTCAAACACCTGTTTTGACCAGATATTTTCTTTGCTTAAAACACTGTAAACCACCTTCCAAACTTGTTAAAACTTATAATGCATATGTGGTGAATGGATTTCGATTTCACACACATGCATATGGGGAATCGAAAAAAACAATGAACAGTGGAGTTAGCTTGAGAGGATCTCATCATCGATAAAATGATGTTGACTTTTATGGCATACTTGATGAAATCATTGAACTCTGTTATTTTGGACAACATTACATAACCATGTTCAAATGTCGGTGGTTGGATACAGAGAGAGGCGTGCGTGTTCATCCGACTCATGGAATCATCGATATTAAATGTAAAAGTGTTCTCGCAGTAAATGAGCCATTCTTATTGGCTCAACAGACACATCAAGTTTATTACGCAAAGTACTGTGCTACATCCAGAGACTTGACTGATTGGTGGAGTGTAATAAAAATCAAAATTCGAGACAATCAGTTTAGTCAAAGTGAATGTACTTTCACTGATGTGAAAATAATTGAAGTTTTTCAAGAGAGTACTCAAAATCAATCTTTTTTACAAAGAGACATGAGTATCGATGACGACACACCACATTTAAGAGTCAGTGATGACGATGATGTTAATGATGTCACATATGAATTTGAAATGGTAAGAGATGAAGCAAATCTAACTCGAATAGATATCGATGATGTTGAGGAGGAATATGAAGATGACATTGACATATATGAAGATGATGATGAAGATGAACACTGATAGAATTTTATGGTATTTATATACAATCATAATATGTATATATGTATATATAATAGTAATTATCAATTATTTGCTAACAACATTAGCATTTTGTATTTCAGATGGACGACGCCACATTTCGTGAGTCGGCGGATGCTGACCTGCCTTTCGATGCGGATGAGTTGCTGGAAGATGAACCTCAGCCTGCAGGCGCTCCAGGGAGTACGCGGAGGGGCGCGGTCTTGCACGATTGATGATTCCTGACCCTGTCCCCGAGCGACGTCCACGTATTGGGTTTGATCCACGCACACGGAGGTGTGATAACCTGTGTGATAACCTGTGGATTTGAATAAGATTTCATTAATCTATTGACATAATAAATGTTTATTATTTTTACAGTTTTCCGCATATAGCAGTTGGATAGGGCAGTGCTATTTTGCGCAACTATTTCTCTCACCCGTGGACCACATGGGAGCAGATTCCCATTGATGTGCAGCAGGCCATGTTCGGCCATTGGTTGGTACGTACGTAAATAAATAATTTTTATTTTGAAAATTATTTCATTTCTAACTTGATATTTTGATTTATTTGTAGGGTTTATGGTATCCGATCGAGGATACCATGCATGATGCCATCCACGAGGCATGGGAGGTGGCCATGCATGATCGCCTTCATCAGTTTTTTTACAATTTAAGAAAAGCTCCCATGAAGAAAGCAGGAGTGTTAGATTTTGACGAGTCATGTAGAGCACACCGACCAGAGTACATTTCATCCCATGTATGCGATGGATTATGTGCACCCTGGTTGAGTGGTGCCTTTCAGAGGAGATCATCTGTGGGGAGGCAGAATCGGGGGAGATAGGAGGTGACTCATCGAGATGGGAGTCGTTCTTCCAGTACTCATAGGCAACATATGGTACGTACATTATTTATAAATATTTTATATAACAATAAATATTAACAGTTTATTTTTTATTCTTATAGGCTGTCGAGCACCCCGATATTACAGAGTACGACGTATATCGGAGGATGTATAGTGATCCTGCTACTGCGGAGCTCAGAGGTGATCGTCAGCATCACATCGTGGTCCGTATTATTTGTTTTCAAGTTTAAAAATTAACTGCATATAATATATTCACAATTTTAATTTTAAATTGAAACTACAGGAGTCATATGAGGCCGCAGCGTCACAGGCCCGGCCTGAGAGTCAGGCCGAGTCATCAGATTAGACCACTGGCCGTCAGTTTGATGAGGCGGCATAGATGCAGGCCACCCAGTATGCCTTCGAGAAGGGCCGGGTAGTTGGTATCAGCTCTCGACGGACTCCCGGAGATTATTATGGCAGTGCTGCGATGTCGGCGTCCAGCTCGAGAGGAGCTCGTGCATCTTCTTCTGCTACACAGTATGAGGATCAGTTGCGATCTCAGACTGCACTAATAGAGAGTCTCCGACAGGAGCAGGAGCAGATGGGTCAGCAGCATGAGGAGGAGCGTCGACGCCAGCAGCAGTTGTACGAGGAGCAGACGAGTCGGTGGCAGCAACAGCATCAGGAGCAGATGGAGTACATGCGCTGACTCACTCAGGCTTTAGGGATGGAGTTTCCTCCTCCACCATATGCAGATCCCCCCTCCCTCCTCTTTCAGATTAGAGTTTGTTTTTATGTTATAAAATTTGTGAAATCAAAATATGATTTTTTCTCTATTCGTAGTTTCTGTCTCATTATAAAATATTAATAATATTATATTTTGAAATAACAATATTAATATGAATAATAATATTATTTATATTTTATAATATTAAATTTTATATATATATTAAAATTTTATAATATTATAATTTAATTATATTTTTTTGTAATACTTGAATTATTTTAATATTTGAATGTAAAATAATTCTATTATTTTTAAATTAATTAAAATAACTTATTAATATTTTTTTATTTATGAATTATAATTCTAATATTATTATATTAATTAAATCATTTATTAATATTCTATTATTTTTTATTTTTGAATTATAATTCTATTATTATTATATTAATTAAAATAATTTATTAATAATTTATTATTTTTTTATGTGAATTATAATTCTATTATTATATTAATTAAAATCATTTATTAATTTTTTATTATTTTGTATTTTTGAATTATAATTGGATTTTTATTATATTAATTAAAATAATTTATTAATAATTTATTTTTTTTATTTTTTTATAGTATTTGCGACGGGGATTCTCCCCCCGTCGCAAATAGTATTACTATTATTTGCATTAAAATAATTTATTAATAGTTTTTTATTTTTTTTAAAAGATTTTTTGTGATGGGTCCCGTCGCAAATACTATTTTAAAAGTTTTTTACAAATATACGGAGTACTATTTGCGACGGGGATTCTCCCCATCGCGGAAAAAGGCATTAGTGAAGGGCCCGTCGCAAAAAATTGTTGTTGCGACACCGTTTTCAGCAACGGGCCATTTGCGACGGGATCCCTTCGCAAATGCCCCCTCGCAAATACATGTTTTTCTAGTAGTGTGGTAGTGTTACCATCAGTTGTAGTACCAGTCACCACAAATGTCCAAGCTCCATTTATTGCACCTGCTCAAGTCCACGATCAACCAGATGTTTCTCAAAAGTTAATAACTACCATTGAGTCATTAACAGCTCGGTTGGAATCTATGGAGAGAAAATGTGCACAACTTCAACCTAAAAAGAGAGCTTACCCGGAATGGGTGGATGCAATTTCTCTCCCATCAAATTTTGCAAGTACCACATTCCCGATTTTTAATGGTTCGGGAGACAAAGAGTAACACTTAACAAATTTTGTTTCTAGTTGTGATCCTATGATGGGAACTCCTCAACAAAAATAAGCAGTTAAGATCAGGTGTTTTGTATGGTCATTACAAGGGCCTCCCTTTGTTTGGTATACAAGCTTGCAATCCCTGTAAATTACCAGGTGGGAAGATCTCCATCAATAGTTCCTTCTTCAATTCAGCTCAATGTTTCCAAAGACAACATTTTTTGATCTTACAAATTGTAATCAAAGGTATAATGAAGGAGTTTCTGATTTCATTGATCGTTGGAAGGGATTAACATATTCCTTGAGCTCAGCACTCCCTCAAGAAGAATTGTTTCCAATCTGTGTGGAATATCTGTCTGATTAATTACGCACACCATTGATCCTTTTGAAATACACAGGAGGGTTTAGATACCATACTTCGATCGCTCATCAGACCGAATACACTCTTACAAAGACTAAGGTTAAAACTCGTGTAATTCCATTATCTCTAGGAAGGAGAATGGGGAATGTAGAGACTGGTACAATTACGCTTAAATAAGCACCTGTATCTGCTTCTACTACAAAACCTTCATCTTATCTAATGGATCCACCTCCTCAGTGTCAATAACAGAGGCCATTTCGTAAAAATAATCAAAGAGATCAAATACGGAAACAATTTGAGGAGTTAAAGGGCATGGTTTATTGTTTTGCATAATGAACAAGATCGTAGTTACATTATTTTTTCTCTGGAAAATAATTTGTTTCAATTGCAAAGGCCCAAAAGGCCGAACAAGGAAGGAGATGAAGATTGTCCCAACTATTTCCCATTTCATCAGTTATTCGGGAAACCAATTTAGGAGTGTTTTGTCTTCAAAGACATCCTCCAAAAGATGGAGGACTCATGACAAGTTAAACTGAAAGGTTCTTTATCCCAGCTTGCATGTTTTACTGCTATAGATCTATAGGAATAAGGAGAGAGGAAAAAAGTCAAAAAATGCACAGAAATTTGATGATTGGATAGTCAGGAAAACGATCAATTGAACTCATGCAATTTTATGAACGCAATTAAAGAAACCAATTGTGTCTTCTTCTATGAATGCCAGAACAAAACCCCCTTCATTAGAAGTATAATACTAATAGAAGTAGCATAATTCCAAGAAAGAAGAGAAGTCATAAAAAGATGAGATCGTGTCAAGCCCAAGTTGTCTTTGACTCTGGTAAATTTAATTCCATCTAATTCAAAGCCACATGCACCGCCCCACCAAACGACACAAACAAAATTTTCTAATTAGGTAGAGTCTTCATCAGATGAAGAGTTGATCTTTGGTTCTGTTAATAAAATTCCCTTAACAGATCCTTATGCTAGTCACAGTTTGAATCTTGATGAGCCTGAGTTCCCTATATCAAACAGAGTAATTAGAGGGAGTTCCAGATGTCTATGATACATAGGAAGATGTAGATACCCAAAAATCCACTATTTCATTCCTACCCATGATAGAACTGTATATGCAACAGAAACTTGTGGAAAAGCCCGTCAGTGGGCTCAATAAGAACAAGAATGTTCTTCCACAGATGGCAGATTCTGTCCTGGCACAGTTACATTCGAAGATCGGTTAGAAGTTACACCTTCTTCCTCTCAGTAAGTAAATAGACCTAGTCGGTATAATCTTCCAAATCCAGGAGTATTTCCAATTCCTACCCCGATACAATAAGCATCTACTTCCAAAGCACAACTTGTAAGGCACCTGCAAAACCACATGTTTCTTCTAGAAAACAACGACCTTTGGACCCAAATTTTGATGACTTGATACATTTGCTCTATGTACCGTCCAAGTTATCAGTTCTAGTTTCCTTAAATCTATTAAAGGATATTCTAGGGGCACTCATTGAGGCTTTGTCAAGTCCTCAGGAATTCGAAAATGAAATTGCTGCGGCTGAAGTCTACCATGTAGAGAAAAATCCTACCGAATTCCCTGCAGTGATATATTTTACAGATGAAGATGAAGAGGATGTTGTGCATGGACATATCAGACCATTGTATTTATCTGGAAAGGTCAATGATATAGACATCTGACGAGTTTTCATCGATAATGGTTCAGGAGTCAACCTCATCCTAATCTATACACTACGTAGATTGGGCCCCACAAAATTTGATTTATCTTCTTTTACATTGATGTTGCAAGGATATGATAAAAATGAACAAGAACCTCTAGGTGAGATTACACTCAAAACTCAGTTCAGGGATCTTGTATCCAATTCAGATTTCATGGTTTTTCGTCAAGACACAACTTTCAATATTTTTCATGGAAGACCTTGGCTACATCAACATGCGACTATACCTTCATCATACCATCAATGACTTTAATATTGTTCCAACGGTCAAATTAGGACATAGTATGGTGATAAATCCCCATTCAAAACATGTGAATATCAATACATTGAGGAATAATTCTATCAGAGGGAGGGAAAAGAGGTATCTATGGCAAAGGAGGTCACCAAAATTAATGCTCCATATGGTTTGGAAAATATTCTAGTAAACCAACTCATACATGTGAGTACATAATATGTGTTGCCTATTAGTCAAATTGATAGGATTGAACCAGATCAAAATACTATTATGGAAACTTCCATAATGTCAATTACGATAATCAAGCCAGCAAACATGGGAGAAATTGGTGATTCACAAAGAAATGTTGAAAGCTCAAATGGAGATGTCTTTATTTCATCCGTGGAAATCCAGCAACTTTATAATTCATCAACCAGGCCAGAAGAAGTTATAAAAATTTCAGAGATGAACGATGATGTCGATTCTCAATCTATCTTCTCCTCTTTATTACAAATGGAAGTCCCTTCATCATCAATAGGGTCAGAAATGGTAACCTTTTCATAATGATGTTCAAATTTTAACATCACTCTTGATCATGGAAATTTGGCTTCATCATCTACTATGCAAGTAGAAACAAAATAAGTAACAGATATTGAAGAAGAAGAGAAAGATCTTAGATATGCTCCTCCAACATTTGAAGAGGGTATCTCTACTACTGTGGATGAACTCAGAAAAATAAATCTGGGTAGAAAAGAAGATCCACGCCCCACTTTAATTTGTGTGACCATGACTCTTGAAGAGAAAGAAATGTATATTTCAATTTTAATGAAAAATCATGGTATATAGGGATCCGCAAAAATAGCCATCCGTAACATACTTGTCCCATACGCTTTTTCATGATATGAAATTATTCAAGTCCGTGGTTTATATTATCCTTCCCTACGTTTGGGTCAGACATTCGAAGGAGTGACATTCATTCATTTCATAGACAATCTTGATTGGAAATATCCTCTCCATATTCAAGTACTTCTCTCCATATAGCAGACTCTATGCTTTGGAATGTTTGAATCCCCATAAACTATCACTTGATTTTTTGCAATAGAAAAGTAAAATTTCTGAGTGTTCTTTTTCCTGACTATGCAGCACGTTCCCTTAGGCGGAATTGCATAAGTAGTCTACATAACAGACCTGTCAGCCAAAAGATGCTATTATTTGACTATACGGCCAATTCCCTTAGGTGGCCCTGCATAATTCAACCCCCTAATGGGTTTTTTTTAAATAATAGTAACTTCAATATTACGAAATACTTCTTCTAATTCCTCTTATACCTTATTTCATATCATTCCTCAGATTCAAAATTTCTTATGTCATAGTTATCATGTTTTCCCCCATACATGAGTATGGTAATATGTATTCAGACAAATTATCAATGAATTGAGTCAATTTTAATTGATTCAGTCAAATCATTTCGACCATAAACATTAGCCTTTTTATATACAACATGCATGACTTTAAACTGCCCACAAATGACAAGGGAACTCTAAACAAAAGTCATGTCCCAGCTCACTAAACTTACTTTTTGTATGATTTAGGTAATATTGAGGAATAAAAAGATTCATAGATTGTAGGGTTATTTTTATAATCCTAGATAAAAAATCAAACTATACTAACTAGGCCCATTGTTGTAGGTAATTATTTAACGTTGGTAGAAAAAGAATGCTGACACAAATATTTGAAGATTAAATTATTTTTAATTTATGCACAGGATTTAGAAGGACATCCATAGACTGGAGTCTCTTCTCTTTTTCAGGAATTACAAAAGGATTTCAACATAATTCATCATTTGATTTATGACATCCCGAGATTCATCTACAGCCAATTGAAGTTCATGCACTCATCCAGCTTCACATTTTTCATCTTGATGGTGTACATTCTTGGAATCTGTGATAGATTTCATCCCTTTTGTTTGAACTCGTTCTAGTGATTTGTTAAGCTGATCAAGTTCCTCAGTAACAACATCTAACTATTGCTGAAGGTGCATGTTCTGGAAAAATATATCCTCGATTATATGCTTCAGCTCCTTCAACTTTCCAGCATGATAAGCCTCAGCTCAGGACATCGTATCTTCGAATTCACTAATATTGTTCAACAACCTTACTCTGGTCAAATCTTGACGGTATTTGTTCTCTGGCTCCCTCCTTAAATTGACTTGTTTTACTGCAGCATGGATCTCTTGATATCTAAAACTACCAAGTCCCAACCTGAAGAACGGAGATGAAAATCATGGTATCTTCAATGATATCTCTTCTAGAGGCACTTCAGATATGATCTTCCATATGTTCTGTCATGGCTTGTGTCATGAAAACTGGAGTGCCTTTTTTACATCTGGGTCTGATTCAACATCACTATCACAAGGGGGAATATAATCTAGAATTAATGCACTTAATGAAGTTCCCTATTCTGATACTTCACCACTGACCCTCGTTATATCACTTCCTATTCCTGTTGGGGAAGAGGTTGAGACTACACCTCCAGATCTAGCCACTGAAATTGACAGCCCTTCATAGGCAATTAGAAGTTTTGGTTAGTTTCAAAGGATGAGAAAAGTTGATTAAGTTGTCTTGAATGTTATGTTCAGCCACAAATATTATTATCCCTTAACCAACAGTTTATTAACAGCATGAGAATTATCCTCCCCGTCTTTCCTAACTTCAACATAATTTTCAAGACAGGTTTGAAAAATCTCTACAGGGTTCAGCTCCACTTGAGCCTGTGTCTCTGCAATAGTAGGGTTGTTTATACCCCATTCGGGCATTGGCGGTCCAGCTTTATGCTCAGATGGAACTTCACATTTCATCCTATCATGTTTTGAGATGTAATTAGAAATTTTTAACAGGGTGAAGGATAACACTCACGTCCAAAATCTTCTCAATTGAATAGTAACGTAACATTATCTAAAATGTATTCAAAATATGAGCCAAGATTCATAAATGCATCCAATGATATCTCAGATTCATGGTTAGTATCACCAGAGGGAGATTTCGATGTATCTTCATGGAGACCCTCATCTCGCGGCCTCTGACCTTTAACAGCATCTTCAGATAAAATTGCAGAGGCTGTTGCAGTGGCCTCCAATTGACCTTGTACTTGTTTTAAACCTAAAATTATCATAGAATTGAAGTCAGTTGGTGTTTTTATTCAATGTTCTATGGAGAATTGTTAATTTACCAGAAGTCGGCTCTTCTCTCCTTATAGCAGCAGCATGAGCAGTATTGGGAATAGAAGCTGGCACTTCATCAGGAGCAACCATGTCAGCATGAACTTGTAATTGTTCACTAGCACCCTCCGTAGTTCTCAGAGAAGGGTATGTCCTCTCCCACAAAGGGAAATTGAATAATCCCTTGCAACCCCCCAAGAAGTATGAGAAATCTTTTCCTGGGTTAAGACTCATGACTATCTAAAGGATTTATCACTACTGATGAAATGTTTAGCTGTGGAATTCTTCCTTCGATGCTTTTGCTTCTTTGGATTTTTGGGAGTGTTGACATCATCATCTCCAAATACAAGAATTGGAAAATAAAAAGACATTTCTAACTCTACATCTATGGCCTGTCGACCAGGAGATACCTCGCCTGTCTCATGAGGAGATTCATTAGATCTGATGGTAGTAAGACAAGGGCTATACTGTAGTGAAGGAACCTCAGCAGTGCCTTTCTTTTCAAGCTTCAGGATGAAGAAAGTAATTTTCTTGAGTAAACAAGGGTTTAACTGAAATCAAGTTACATAGAAAAAAGGCAATAGAATTACATATTCAGGAGCCATGTAATCATGCCACTCCTCACCTTCGGAAGCAACAGTCCCCTCAGTGTTTCCACGATCTATCATTTCTATCACCCGCTTGGTGATAGGAATGTAATCATTGGTGGCATATATGAGAATCTCTGGCACTCTAATGTAGGCTCTCACTTCATGGGGGTAATCCTCAAAGCAGATATATGTAGAATCCCAAATATTCCCTACTCTGGGGATGTGTAGCCCTTCACATAAGTCCATCCAGACGGTTTCAACATCACAATATAAACTATGCCATGTCTGGACAGCCTCTGGTCGTAGATATTCAACATGTGTACCAGAAGGCTGTGAGGAGGTTCCTACAATCTTGGACATCAATTTCTTCCCTGCTTCTACAAGAACAGCTAAAGGATATGAAAATAAAACTTGTTGATCTATAATATAATGGAAGCTAAATTTCCTCAATGAAGTAATTCACCAAGAGTCGATGGAGTGGGTCTCTTGATTCTGACAGGAGGATTATATCTGGCACGAGGATGCTTTGACACATGTTGTGCCTCATCATCCCAATCCTGAGAATCCAATGAGTCATCCCTATGTGAGGATCCCGGTGAATCAGCTCTGGGTGTAGAAGAGTCACCATCCAGAAGAAGGGTTTCATTCTCGAATGTTCTCTTCTTCGTCCCCACACGATGAACAAGATGATTCAGTACCCCTTCAGGGTATGATGCAACCCAGTTCTCGGCATAACATTTATTTTAGTTACTCGCATCATTAGAAACTGGTAAACGAAACACTACCCCAGTCTTCTCTATAGATGTCAGCGACCATAGTTATCGAGAAACCATCAGATGTTTCTCTGACCCGACATGCACAAGAGGGGATACAATAGTCTGCTGCTGACACTTGAATTGGCATGCAAATCTGAATGGAGCATAGTCCTCAAATATAATCTCTCCATCAATCCTGGTTACTAGTACACCATCTCTACAAGCCAGTATGTATGACCGTAATTCCAGGTAGGTTGTTCCATCATCTACAAACTGCTAGGATGGCGTGCTTCCATAAAGAAATAAATGGAATTCCTTGAACATGCTCAGCCTCACCTTCATATCATAGGGGTTGTGGGCTGATGGAGAAATTCCAAAAAACTCCTACAATGATGGATTGATTAAACTTCCAGAAACCTGTACTCCATTCTGTATAGCATATTTCCTAAAGTGAGTGGTGATCCATTCCCGAAAAACATGGAATGATCGCACTATTATCAAAGGGGACATACCCATAAAGAAATGGAGTAAGATCCTAAGAATATTTTCCAAAATGGGGGATGGCCATCCCAATAATTTTCCACTCATCCAACTTGGCTACCCCAATGAAAGACCCTGGCCTGACGCCTTCCTTCGAATACCTTACTGGAAGAAGATAAACACTAAGCCACAAGGCTAAGAATCCGGCCAGACGAGTCATTTCTGGGATTCTCTGATCCAGTTTGTACCCCCACTTCTCAAATTCTCCCGCTCCTGAGTCGGCCAGAATGTGCAAGAAGCACCCCTATTCTCTATTATGGGGAAAGTAGTAGGAATATTATAGGTTGGATCCTTCACCTCCATCTTGGTAACAAACAAATCCATCCACTCCCCTAGATGAATATCCTTTCTAGAATGAGTTTTGGAGGTCTTGAATTTCTTGAGGTTATAGAAAATGTTCAATAATTATCGAGCCAAAGCTGGAGACTTATCTGAATCATTCCAAGTCACCTTGGGAGGGATGAATTCATCATACATATCACCTAAAATTGGAGCAACCAAGATCTTGTAGACATCCCACAAACTGATGCCTACTTCTCTATGAGTTAGATGGAATGAATTGGTTTCTGGGCTCCAGCAGGTGATTAGCTCTGACACAATGTCATCATTCCTGTAGACATACGTCTGCCCAGCCCAGATGGTTTCATATATTGCAGCTCCTTTCAGATCCTCGACAAACTCTGCATTGGTTTTTCGCACCGAATATGCCCAAATCTATGTTGGCTTCACAAATCCTCCAAGAAGGAAGTCCCAACTCTTCTTCCAATCAATGGGTTGATCCATCTGAGAATTTCGGATGATTGTGGGATAAAAATGTGGTTGCAACTCAGGATTGTGAGTATTCAGATCTGGGGAACAGGGACTATGATGAATTATGTAGGCCTTCTCCACTATTCCAGCATTAACAAATGTCCCTCCCACTGAGACATTTGCTGAAAACAAATTGCTGTAAGTCTGAAACCAAGAATGTGGGAGATATTTCTTTGGCTCCCGAATGTTGACTTCTTATAGATGACCATGGACATATAGAGGCAGGTAGATACACTATGGGTAATTAAGATGATACTTCTTCATGTACATGGCCATATCTGGGTGAGTGTTGTCACAAATATCATAGAAATCATGGCCAAAAAAGTTCATCGTATCATCAATCGGCTTGCTAGCTAGTTTATTAGCCATTACAATTCTTCTGGGAGCCATTGAATCTGCACAATGGTCGAATAATTAACTATCAAGTAAGTTAATTTTTTTCATAAAATTTATGTATAAAAGTGAAAAATATGGCTATGTCATTAAGGCGTGAAAGTCTCATGATTAGTGCACAAGTCTAGTATAGTCGCGCAAGTTTGGGAACACAGGTATCACCGTGCAAGTCCTAATACCTATGCAGAAGCGCGGCAAAAAAAGAAACAAAGAACCACAGACATCTGCACTTGCACAGACAAGAAGAAAGACAAGAAACTTCGCGACGAGAGTAAAACAGCACGAAGAGAGAAGGAAGGTTTGAAAGCCGATTACATTGCACGAGATTGGCCTCATATTTATAGGAAAAGGTTGTACCCAGCGCGCCATACCCTACGCGATTCTCACCTATGCACTTCCACTTGCATGCTCAAAACATGCATGCCGCAGTTTGTTGGTTTTCTCCTTTACCTCAGAGTCAAATCCTCCTTCCTTTCGGATCCAACTCTGAGGGGGAATTCTGTTCACACTCCATTCTATCATTGAGTCTATGGACTAAAAAGGGGAATACCTTATCATAAATAAATTCATCTATTGAAGAAACATTAGAAATTGAAAAAGGCATGAACACTGATTTTTTTAAGAATGGGACACGCAATTTTAATCACGGTCACGCAAGTATACTTGCACGCCACATATGGGCCGCGTAGGGGACTTGCATGACCTGTTTGATTTTCTACCAGGGTCCTCAGTATCCTATAAATACCCCTTGTGGGGCACCATTTCGGGGACAGAAAAATCCAAAAGATAGATTTATGCTCTCGGCACCCTAGTCTATACTTGAAGTATTCCGAACACTTCTAAGGTAATTTCTTTCCTAGAATGGAAGATCTAAAGAGGGGGAAGAAGGCCTAAGTGTTGAAATTCATCAACATTTGTGAACCTAAGTTCCTAACCCTTAATGGAAATGAAGACACTTGCGCTCCACCTTATCGCTTCAACAGAACATGTGCGCCACCCATTTTGAAGCCTCTAGGGATAATATTAAGGGCTTGAGCCAAGCCTCGCCCAAGTATTACCCTATGGATTAACGATTGCACAAGTACACATGTGTCGTGGAAGTATACTTGTGTGACCAGTTCTTACATGCCTCTACAGGACTTGCGTGCCTACCTCCATTTGGGTGCCCAACCTTCTCATTCAACTCTTTTCTTCAAATCCAACTCTCCTCTTCACAATTTCGCCATCAAAACCCTCTTCAAAGACATTTTTTTCAGGGTTCCTTTGATTGATTCCTTATTTGAAAGGAATTCTTTTGGACATCTCTCAAAACCTATTTATTTACATATCATTATGTCATTATGGTTAGGTATTTCCTTCATTCAACCTCATCCTCTAGAGATGAGAAGATCTCAAATCTAGGCATCCTCCTTAGGAGTAGGCCAAAAGTTCTGTTAACATGGGCCTCCTTTTCACGAGTATGCCACATTAATAATTCCCCTAATATGGGACTACTTTTTAAGAGTAAACCCTAGTCCAATTTCTCTTAATATGGGTATTCTCCATTAGGAGTAAGTCCTAGTACAAGTTCTCTTAATATGGGCATCCTCCTTAGGAAAAGGCCCCAAATTCTAAATTCCTTTAACTATGGACTCATTCTCAAGAGTAATCCCCACGTTTCATTTTATTTTGATTTGGGAACCCTTCTCATTAATAAAACCCAATCATAAGTCCACTCTCATTTGGGCATCCTTCTTAGGATTAAGCCCTACGTTAGGTATCCAAATCTTAATAAAGCACATATACCTTTATGGACCTTGTTCCTGGGTTACATTCCTGATGTAAATCCCAATAATAATCTATCAAGGCAGTCATACATACAGAAGCCCCACATCATTCTTTATGATTTCATCTGTTGTGGCACAATCGTAAGGTTTAACTGATACCTATTGTTTCTCACACCGAGCATGAATCATGTGATCTTAGATCGTAAAAGTAATTATGACATTTTTCTTTGGGCCATTAATCATGCATAAACCACATAATTTTTTACATGAACTACGTGGGTTCTGATTTCTTTCCTATTCAAGGATACGTAGGTAGCCCATCTGCGGGTATGATCCCAACTCTGAAATAATCCATGTCCTTCTGAACAACAATAAAATTCCTGTGCCCCACTAAGTGGCTTTAAAACTAGTATGGTTATCATAATGAAAAAGAGATTTCTATATAATGTGTTGAAGGATACCATTGAATAAGAATCTCTAGAAAATACAGATGATTATCTATCGATGAAGAACCTCAATTACATATAAAAGAATCTCTAAATTTCATACATATTAATCATTGATTGTCATAACTAAAGAAACTCATTCTCACACTTGGTAATTTAATAAGGATTCACGAACATAACTCAAATCTATAAAGAGAGTCCTGTAGTAGACAATAATTCATCCCAAAAAGGAGTGATGAGTCCGACCACCCATCCTCTCAACCAATGCTAATTCTTATGCCTCATCAGTCCACAAAAACTGAGCACCTACCATTAGAAAGTAGGCCCAAATGGATATAGAATCATTGGATGTCTCCGGTTCTATGAATAAACCCTTTAGAAAATAATTGGAGTGTTTGAACCTTAAACAAACAAGGTCATCCCAATTTTCAAGAAAAAACATGCCCTCTCTAATGCGGTGGACATAAAAAAATAGGATTTATAACCACAATATGTCCAATATGAACTTGATTCTTAATATGTTTTCAAAAGGATTGGATGAGCTGCGCTTAGGAGGAGAGATGAACAAAAAATCCAATAACCTGATGGGAGTGACTTATTAGGATTCCCATCCCAGAATTGGTTGTGTTATTTTGGTTTGTGAATGAGAGCGACTATGTTACTTATGGAAAAGGTAATAAAAATATATATGGGTGTTGGATTATGAAATTCATATTGGTTTTGTGTGTTTTGTATCTAAATCATACTATATTTTGAATGATGGTTGGGTGGCACAACTAGTTCCATTTCCCATAGATATGATTATAGGGTGACTAAGTATGTGACATATTGGCGTTCATACATAGAATCCCTATAATTTGTTCGATATTATTCTCATAGTAATAAAAAATAAAAAATACAATTTCAGAGAAAAAAATATCAAAATCCAAAATTAAAATATAACAATAAAAGTAACAATTAAATTTTAATTGATGGTTTTTTCCAACAAAAGTTTTTCGTTAGTAGGTGATTTGAAGGAATATCATATTGTTTTCCGTAACATGGGGATTGTGTATTTTCATAGAATTGTATGTCGTAACGTAAGGGTCGAACTCTTCTATGATATTCCATGACAAAAAAAAACTAATTTAAAATATAATGACAAATACATCACTAAATAAATCAATATATAAAGTGAAATGAATCCCTATGTAGCAGAATCTACTCTATAATTAATTTATGCAAGATATAAATTATATTAAATTTTATTAGATTCAATTTTCACTACTATAAGAAGACCCTAATTCTAAAACTTATTAATGGATGAAATTCGTCCTCAATCATACAAGGAAGTCAAGAAAAATATGCATACAGTTTAAAATTTTTATATGTTTTTTTAATTTAAACTAGTATAATGAAGCATTGACAAACCTCATATATAAAATGTAATTTTTGTATGACTATTGTTTCTAAAGATCCACCATCCCACACTTCTAAAAAAGATAAAACATGTAACATAAATACAAACACTTCATCAATAAGCCTATAAAAATAACGATTTCATCAAATATGCTCTAGTTGTTATTTAGTTATATAAAGTACCTTAAACATCGGTTTCATAAATTATTACTAGAAGATAAAATGATGGAAAATATTGTATCCTTGAACCTATATAAATCATTTTGTGAAGGTAGAAATATGGGAGAGATCGTTAAACTAAAATATTGAAAGAGCACATTCGATTTTATAAATTTTATCTATTTGGTCAACATTATTATTATTTTGATATACATACAAAAATAAAAAAAGTAATATATTAGAAAAAATAAAACTATTTATATCATTAGAGATGAATTAAATGACATATATTTGACACAATACTGAATGTCATAACTAGTGAAGAGATAATAGAGACATCGGGAAAAATTTATGTTGTTTGATACCATAATGTAACATAGAATCTAAACAAAAAAATTATTAAAATGGTGATATTAAAAAAAAATATAAGATATGATTAGTCATATGATAAATCAATAAAAATGAAGATGATTCTATAGTTGTTTGTCGATGATGCATGAAGAATGACTGTAAGCGAGAGGAATTTGGTTTGCAGAATGCAAGGGAGTCGGCTCATGTGGGTCCCACTAGTGCAATGTAACAACTATGGAAATCATTAAAAGAATACCCAAAAACATAATAGGATAAATTGTTATAGGAAACCATATGACTTTTTCATTGTGAAAAAAATATAATAAGAAATTTAATATTTTTTTACTATATACCATTGAAGGCATGCTGTAGGATATATAGGGGAAACCTCTAAGTAGGGTCGGTAGGAAGGTGCACTGGACACATTAGAGGAGAATATATTTCAATATAATAATAATAAAACTTAACTAATATATAAATAGATAGAAATCATAATAAAATAATTTAATATATTTTGAATAAAACAAACACCCAATTTTTTTTAATATAATGGTAATAAAATATAACTATATTATAAAATTCAACATAAAAACAATCCATTAATATAGTGTACATATAAATTGAGGCTCAATGTCAGTATCATCATAACCATGAAATCCTTCATCCACACCTCCTACAAAAATATGATAACCAATTCTTAGACATGTAGAATCATCATCATTGTCAGTATCAACAACAACATCAACATCGGCATCAGCCTCCCGTCGACATTGGAATCGGCATCGACACTGGCCTTGGAAACTGAAAGATTAGTGAAATATATATAAATATAATCCATTGACATCAAACAGTCATAAACCACTATAATAGATACTCATGGAACTAGATAAGAAATATGATACCTAGATTTCATCATATGTTTATTTATCATCGTTATAAATTGAGACTCTTCTTACATATTTTTATTTTAATCATGAGATTGTTTTTGATCTACTTCATGAGATTATTATTGAGATTCTTGTTTGACTATGAAATTCATCTGGTATACTATTTCTATACCTGAACTGATACTCAAACAAGCATTTTTGGAAGGCTAGTATTTACATTGTGTATTCTTAATCCGAGGTTGACAATGAAATATTCCATGATACTCATCTCATATTACCTAATGGACATGATCATTTGGGCCCAATTTGTTTAGATATCTTTGTGCCAATGCCTCTAAATAAATATTTTCAGGGTAATAGAACATAAATTAAAATGTTAAAATAACATAAATAAATTAATTTCTTCAAAATAAATTATACTAAAATAAACATACAATTGTCTCTTGAGTTTTTTGATTAATCATAGTACCATCTAATGACTTCCAACTTGTACAAAACAAGTTATTGATAGTATCATTACCCTCGATATTCCATTCAATTTTTATAAAAATACAAGGAAATAAATCATCATTATAAGTTAATTAAAACATAATAGTCATGTATGGAATGATGGATCTTCGGGGTTCATCTATATTTTTGTTTGGTGGGTCATAAAAAATGATCATATATGACAACATTAATTGACTCAATGAGTTTCTTTCATTATATTAGTAATATAATCACCCAAATTTATAGTGTCAAAACACCTATTTTAATAAATTTTTCTTCTATTATCATATATCCAAATAAAATTTTCTAGAATATGGTATGAATTTGTCTTTCGATTCTTATGTTACAATCACGAAGAAGAATTCAATTTTATTATGTTTATTTATTTTACTTCTTGGATGCTTCATATAAATTATGAGGGAGAGAAATAATTTTGGCTAATAAAAGGAAATGTTTAATAGTGAGGGTAGACTAAAATATCATTCCTATAATGTCACATAATCAGGGATTTATGTGTGTCCTAGAGTGAGAATTTATTTAATTTCACACTTACCTCATTTATTTATATATGATTCTTCCTATAAATATAAAAATATATTATTCCATTAACATAAATAGAATAAATAATTTACAATTTAAAATTAATTTAAAATAAATAAATCAATATATATAACATATACCTTAATCATTGTGATCTTCCAATAGACGACTATTTATTAATATTCTGATATTAGGAAATCGTGAATGATTAGTATTTCCTCGAGCTCTGTAACAACTCTATCATTCCAACCAGCATCAAAGACATTTTGGTAAAGTCACCACATATCACAATATTTTTTTAACCTTGTGGCCTTGGTATTATTTCCATCATGAATGTTATATCAAATCTCATTTAGAAACATAATCTGTTATAAAAAGTTTATAAATTGAAATATAAAAATTTTCATTTTCATTAATTAGCCAAATATTTGCTCTGTAAATATTCATTATTATTTCTCCAAATACCATTCGTCGTAATGGTGGAATAAGAATGATATTATTATTTTTATATTGTTCTCTAAAAAATTTATAATTCCTTACCATGTTTCCAATTATAAAACTATCCTCATTCTATTCAAATAGTACCCACGTTTGTTGATTCCAGACCTCTCACATTTTCCTCATCCTTGTCATCTGGTAGAGGCTACAAGTAATCATGAAAAAATAATTGTAATGGAAAATAATGTATGTGAATGTATCATTAATCACTACCACTCACATTAAAACACAAAAACATAGATTGGCTATATGTTGATCCCCATATTGCTACCTGTAGAGGAGTGGGTAACATCTATGATGGGTGGGGTATCTATAGTAGTGGTACTATATATAGTCAATGATGACAAGAATTCAACTATAGGGATAAAATCTAAGGGATAACCTTGTATAAATGATGGTGGATTTGGATTTGTATATGATTGTGGGATATATGGGGGAACAATATCCTTTTCAATGGATGGTGGAATTGACAATTAAAATGACATGAGAGAAGGAGAACTACTAGCCTGTGTTGGTGTGGGTAGAAAATGACATTGAAATGGTGGGTATGAAAAATATGGAAATATAATAAATAGAGGATGGACGCTTAATGAATGAAGCGATATAGTATTAGGATGAACTACTGAATAATTTTTCCTTGTACCCTCCTACAATACTATTATCCTTCAATACATAATAATATCATCTCTTCAATGATGCATCCAAAACTAAAATAAATGATAAAATAAAATAAACAATAATAATATAATTAATTTTAAAGAACACAATATTGAATCATAAATTTTATATGATGTGGCGTCTAGACCAAAAATCAATTAATCACTATTATATTGTTCATTTATGTGTATTCATTAACATCTATTAAAATCATAATTTCTTGAAAGGAAATTTTAAATAAATATCTATGATAAATAAAGGTCTAAAAATAGGATAATATGGAAGGATTAATACATGATTTAGTAGATAAATATTGATTTATATAATAAAGTTTTATACACATAATATCATGGTTTTCAGTTGGAATAGGAATATTTTCTTCAAGTCTATCTTTTTTCAAAGTGATTTCCAGATCATATAGATTTTTAGTAATAAATATAATATTCTATAAATTAATTCCAAAAAAATTACAATATTTATTCTATATTTTTATATATTTTTATATATTTCTTTTTAGAAACATCTCTCCCGTTAGAACTAAAAATTGATAAGTTTTTTACATGGTTTTACCAATAATAAAATTTTATTCCCTGTGTATTTCATTTAAAAAGAATATAATAGGAACATAAAAAAATCATAATAACATTTCAAAAATATTTTGATGATAGTTTAAATTTTTAAATTTTTAATTCAAAATCAACGTATTAGTTAAAAAAACCACATCATATAACTTAAAAATGCTTAGATAAATAACAATTAATTTTATATCATGTATTAAGGTTAAAAAACCTAGAATATTGCAATAATATTAGGTAAATACTTATAAAATTTCTAATGTTATATGATCTCTATGAAAATTTATGGTTCACAATATTTTCTAACAATTGAATCTTCCTTGTCATCAAATGAAACATTTGAATAATTAATGAAAATTACATCACCAAAATCATTATCATTATGGCCTTCCTCAAGAATATATATCGTAATGAAATCAATAATAACCCCAATTTTTTATAGTTCAGTTACACAAAACAACTGTCTAGCTTGTAACATCAGAATATTAGGTTTATTAGTATGAAGTTGGTTGTTTATATTAGTCAGTCTAAATCCAAAATTAACTATAAGGATGCATTGTCATGTCATTAAATCAAGAAACATTAATTTCATCTTTTGACATGAAAATATTTGTATTAATAAAATAATATCATTCTCTCAACATATTCATAATATGAAATATTTTCTAATTGAGTTTTCTTTTGTGATTTACTCACATAACAATCTGTCATAACAATTGATGTGAAATTTTCACGGGACATTGCCAATTTTTTGGCCAAAAATTTATAAAAAATTTAAATCAATTGAAAATATTTCTTTAAAATCATGTATGAAATTATTTTCCCCAAAAGGCAAAACTAATATTTCATATGATACATCATTCATTGGTAAAATAAAAACCAGAAAGATACCAACATTAAATCTTAAACAAATATGTAATGTCTCAAATTTTTCAGTGTATTTTTAAATATTATATGGAATTATTTTGACATCGGTCGCAATAAAGGAACATGCTTCTGAGTCCCAGTGAGCCCGAAATAGTGGATTGAAGGTTTTTATGTTATGTGAGTCAGCACTTGTGCGCGGTTGTGGCAGATTACAAACGGTGTTCTGGATAAAAAATATGAGGGTATCTTTGCGTCTAGGGCGATGCCATTACCTAAGAACATGCATAACCTCGACCGGCGCGGGTCAAGGGAAAAAGTTAATTTTTGGAAGATTTAAGTAAAATAATTTAAAATAAATTCGCAATGTTTATTTTATTTCATTGTGGAAATATATTCTCCACCGCAACAATAGGGAAACTGTTTCAGTCATTATTGTCATGTCATAATGACTCAGAAACAGCAACGCTAACTCATTAATGTCATACCGTGATGGGATGTCAAATTATTTTCCATTTTTATTAGGATAATCGATTTTTTCTCGTTGGCAACGATTGAGAAAAATATCTTGAGAATCCGCGGAGATTTGGCACAAACTCTCACCGATGAATGACGATGGATCGAAGATGAGAATCACTCCCCCAACGAAGTTGAAGGATCTCTACGATGATGACCGCATGACCCTTTAATCAACGATCGATCCTTTCTCAAAGGTAAGGGTTTGTTATTTAAATTGTCTTCCCTTTTTTTTGATTTTAAATAACGAACGTTGATCAACCATGAACTAGTTGATCCAAGGATTTATACGTTCTTGAGGGAAGGTTTTATTGGGATGATTTGTTGAATTGATCTATGTTGAATATATATTGTTTGATTCAGCTCAATTTAAGCCTACTAATGGGAGCAGATCAATGCTGTGATGAACGACGATGGAAGTTCATTCCTCGATTATTCTTATTTGATCTTTCATCCCCTTGTTCTCTGTGCATTATTCACATTCTTCTTGGGGTGAAGAAGAACAGATTGTCGTGCATCCTTTTTTCTATGCAATGATCCCACATTGAGGATTCGACACCACAACGACCTTCCGGAGGAGCGACGACGATGGCGGATGACGAATCATACTGGATTAGGAACGGTCGTTCTTCGAGCATTCTTCACACGGGTGGATCGTTGCATGTTTTTGGTGCCGATCAGTGGTCTAAAAAAACAGAAGTAGCCTCATGGTTTCGTGACGACCAAAAACCTGTAGTTATTGGGTTATCGAATGACCAGATCAACGAACGGGGTGTCACCCAAAGCGTGATGGTGGAGGTCCGCGTTTTTGGAAATTTCCAGAATACACGGTGTGTACTTCCGAAGAACACGCCGTGTAGTATTGGAGGTGGAGGCTAGTGTTTTGGGGGTCAGGAAGGAACCACACAGCATGTGACCCTATTCACATGGCTTGTTGGACTTTCCTCGAAGCTCGGCGTTTATTTTGGGAAGTACACAGACATGGGAAGGACTACACAACTTCATATGACATGGCATGTACACTCAATGTGGCATGATAGAAGTGGCTACGCGGGACTCGGAGTGTATCACGGGGATACACGGACACAGAATGGAGTACATGACTGGGTACTCCATCACATGGTCAAGCGAGGCTAGTAACACGGGTCACCCTGTGTACTGATTACATGTGTTGGAGTACACGGGTTGATGACCATGTATGGGCACATGGACAGCGTACACAGATCCAACCCCAGTCAATCAGCCACAACGTGTACACCGTACTATAGACAGTTTTCTCACTTTTCTATACGACCAGACTTACGACACGTGTTGTTGTACACTGGAATTACCCGGGGTTAGACAACACGGCGTGTAAATTATCTACATGTCGCATACTTTTTAAAAAATGGCAAGGTTTTCTTATTCACCGTATCTTGGAAATCATTCATTTGGGTTAGGGCCCCTTCATTTCGTTCCCCTGAAGGTCAGACATCTTTTCCTTCTACAAGAGTATGAATCCTTCAGTAGGACTTTCCTTGATTGATTCAGCATCCTTCCGAGAGACCCGGAGTGAGTTGTTCTATCCATTCCTAAACCTAAGTAGATTTAGGCATCAACGTGACCAACTATACCAGGTTTTGATCCTCTACCTAACTGATTAACCACCTAGCTGGTGAATCAGGATGAGTCGCGGTATCTCACCATGTCCCAGGCAGTGATCCTTATCTATGTATCGTGATCTTTCAAACTCAGGAGTGTGTCTCCCGTAATGAGTTCTTCTATCTACCGTGATCCTCCCACCAAGGAGTTTGTCTCCTGCAATGAGGGTATCTATATCTAGTGGCATTTCTTGACGAAAATTACTTCACATAGAGATGTCATCAATGCTACCAGACTTGTGGATCGTGTTCTCCCGGAATGAGTGCTTCATGGAATCTTTGAACAGAATCCCTAGACAAGGTATGCAAATGTCTGACTTGCCTCTAGACTGTGAGTTTGGGTTTCGTGTATATCCGGATTGTGGTTCACTTGTTATATGTTCTGTAGGCATATAGTGTGTATAGATGATTATACCATTAATTTTTGTATTGCTTTGTGGTTTTCGGGGTCCTCTACTGAGTATTGTTATACCCAACCATGTATGGGATTTTCCCTCACATGTCGTGTCTTGTGAAGACGTTCAGCCTTTTGACAGAGTCTAGGGTGGACCAGGACAGGACCAGGATTTTTGAGTTCCCTACAGGCTGAGGTTTTCCTACGGTTATGAGTAGGAGTCCCAAAACCTATTTTCATTCACATGTTGTAATTTTCATTTTTCAGACTCTTCTTTTTAGTGGGCTTGTATTCTTTCCCAATTTACATTTATTATATTACCTTCCAGTGTAATTTGTTGCTTGGTTTTAGTTGTATGCATGAATATTGTTCCTAAGGATTTTTTACATTTCAACATTTTTGGGCTTGGAGATGTGTGTGTGCGTATAGGTTCTTATGTAATGCCTCCCAGGTTTTAATATGCCTACTCAGTGCTAGTAACCATCTTCGGGCCTATTGGAGGTGTGATTGGGGAGTCACGACATTGGCCCCACTGGGACGGGTCGTGACAGAGTGGTATCATAACTGGTCAGTGTCACCATATGACCAAGAGTCTGTGAGTTTGTTTTCAGGTAACAATGTTCAGTGTTTCGAGCTCGGATTTCAGTTCAGATATTCTAGTGTTGGTGTGGTGGCCGACATATCCATACACCAGGACACTGATAAACAAATTTTCGACTCGATACACGAAAAAACTGGTTGTGGGGAAATAAAATAAAGGTACATGCATCATATTGGAATAGGTTGTGTTTTCCATATCCTTTCTGTCATCTATCTAGATATAATCATTGTCCATGGTACATCTTGTTTCCTTACAGGATGCCTCCTTAACGCATAACCACAGGGATTCCTTAGCACGATCACAAGGATGACCCCCTCTGCGATGAGACTTCGATTCAGGGACCAGTTCCCCAGACATTTTCAGCAGGTGGTGTAGCTATTGTACCACCAGCGGTAATGTAGCATGTGGTACCCGTATTACCGATAGACTAGGAGCGTAGGATGAGCACGCTCCATGAGTTATATAGGTAGAGACCCCTCAGGTTCAAAGGTGAGCCCGACCCTTAGGCAGTTGAGGGCTAGCTTGAAGCTGTGACTAGAGTTATCCGTCTAGTGAGGACACCAGCAGACTGGATGGTGATCCTTGGAGCGAGCCTTCTACAGGGTTCTGTGGGACGATGGTGGAGTCTAACCACACAGAATCACAATGAGGAGACTCTTTCATGGATAGAGTTTGAGCGACTCTTTAGGGAGGAATTATCTCCAGTCACACTAGTAGCGGTACACATCCATGACCTTATTCAACTCAAGAAGGGAAATATGATGGTAGCTAACTATTCATCAAGGTTCACCAACATCGTCAGGTACTCGATGGATATGGTCAGAGATCGGTACTTCAGAGCTCAGACCGTTGAACGTGGTCTACAAGGAGACATCTGAGCTAGTGTGGTGCCTCCATGCATTTCGACTTATCCTTGAGTTCTCGAGCGGTCTTTGGTTATCCAGAGCATTATGGAGGATCAGAGACAGCTAACGATAGTCAGTAGTAGGAAAACAGGTGTGGAGATCTTGGCAGTAGGGATCCAATATCAGACGTAAGGATTAAGATGTGAGAGATGTCAGAGGATGAATTAGGATAGGGGATCGACGGTGCAGGGCTCTCCGGATGGATCCGGTCAGCCTTGAGATAAGTGATGCTATGCGTGCGATGTTAGGGGACATCTTGCTAGATATTTTAAAACCCGTCAAGCTGCCAACAAGGGATCAGTGGATCGACCACTAAGACAGAGGAAGAGAGTGGAGTAGACATACCCTCCAGGTGGCAGATGTGGCAGAGGAGCAGGGAGAGCTGCGGGTGGTGGAAGACACTTTGACATAATTCCACCACCACCCCAAGGAGGTCCACACCAGGCTCAGTGTACTGGGGGATAGGGATGGGTAAAGTGGCATGTGGTCGAGGCATATGAAGTAGGGGCTCTAGGGATGAGAGGTACGATCTGTGACTTTTATTACTTAGCTTCCATACTTATAGACATAGGTTCTAGTCATTCCTTCATTTCCACATGTCTTGTGCGAAATCTTGACATTTTGGTAGAACCGGTGACTCAATATTTACGCTTGGAGATAGCTAGGAGAGGAGACTCGTCGATCACCCGCCTTTGTAGACAGTGCGATATTACACTAGGAAGTGAGAGATTCAGTTCAAACCTCTTGGTGGAAGCGTAGAGGCCTTACGACATCATTCTCGGTATGGATTGGTTATCTTCGGTCAATGCCCAGATTGACAGTTTCAGGCAAAGATTGCGGTGGTCCACAGTGATGGGATGAGGTTTTCCTTTTTCAGAGAAAAGGAGACCGATGCTTCCCAGAATGGGCTCATGCGTAGGAAGGTGTAGTCAGTCACTCGTGAGTTGGCTAGCCTATCCCTTGGAGATGTATATGTGATGAGCTGCCAATTCCCAGCAGTTGTGGTGGAGTATGAGTCCGTCTTTCCTGAAGATGTTCTAGGACTACCTCCACACCGATAAATCAACTTCTATATAAACTTACACACTGGGAAGACAACAATATCTTTGTCAGCATATCGGATGGCTCCCACAGAGCATCACGAGCTGACAGTGCAGTTGGAGGATTTACAGAGCAAGAGATTTGTGAGACCCAGTGTTTCACCCTCAGCGGCCCCAGTATTGTTTACCAAGAAGGAAGATGAGAGTTTGAGGTTGTATGTGGATTACAAATGCCTGAACCAGGTGATGGTGAAGAACAAGTATCCACTAATAAGAACTGATGACCTCTTCGATCAGCTAAGAGGGGAACATTTTTCTATAAGGATGACCTTCAATAAAGTTATCACCAGTTACGGGTACATGATGACGATATATTAAAGACGGCATTCAGATGCCGCTACGGTCACTATGAGTACATGGTGATTCAGTTAGACATGACAAACACCCTGGCAGTGTTCATGGGACTAATGAGCCCGATATTCTAGTCGTTTTAGGACCGGTTCATAGTCTTCCTCATCAATGACATACTTTTGTACCCAAAATCGGTGGAGGAGAACATGAGACACCATCGGATGGTTCTAGACATACTCTGGAAGAACCAACATTATGGGAAGCTCTCAAAATGCCAGTTCAGGATCTAGAAGGTCCACTTTCTGGGATAGGTCATCTCAGCAGATGGTGTAGTTGTGGACCCAGCCATGGTAGAGGCATTGCCATCATGGGATCCACCTCGACGTGTGATGGAGGTAAAGAGCTTCCCGGGGTTGGCAGGATATTACTAGAGATTCATTCCTGATTTCTCTTAAATATCATCACCGATGATAGGATTCACTTGGATTGGGAAACCCTTTATTTTCATGAAGAAGTGCTAGCAGCATTTTGAAAACCTAAGACAGATTTTGACGAGTTCCCCAATCATGAGGTTACCGAAGGAGGGTGTCGAGTACGTAGTATTATGCGACGCGTCAGGGACCGGGCTTGGTTGTGTCCTGATGTAGAGACAGGAATTGATTGCTTATGGTTCACACCATCTTAGGCCACATGAGTAGAACTATGCGACACATGATATCGAGTTGGCGGTGGTAGTCTTCACCTTGAAGATATGGAGACACTAACATATGGGAGAGCGGTTCATCATCTACTATGACCACAAGACCCTCAAGTACATCTTCTCCCAGAAGAATCTGAATCTAAGAAAAAGGCATTGGTAGGAGTTCCTCCAGGACTATGACATCATGATCATCTATAATCCTAGGAAGCGGGACAAGGTAGTGGATGCGCTTAGAATAAGGTCGAGCTTGTAGCTGTTGAGGGAGGTGATAGAGGAATTATCCACGTTGCAGTTATCCTTCATGGATAGAGAGGATTCATCATACCTACAGTCGATGGTTGTTACAACTCCACTCTTATAGTGAGGTAGGGAGGCACATCTTAGGGATGACTACTGTGAGGCTTTAAGTGCTCAGTTATCCACAGGACATGCACCTAATGGATATTTTCAAGGTGGGGAGAACATAATTCATTGCAGGGGACACACTGTCATACCCGTGGCGTTGTGGGAAGACATTCTGAAAGAGTTTCATACACCCCCCTTGTCAGTACATTCGGAAGCGGAAAAGATGTACCAGGATATCTAATGACAGTTCTTGTTGTAAGGCATGAAGAAGGCAGTATCACAGTTCATTTCCAGAAGCCTCACATGCCAGCAGGTGAAGGCTGAGCACCAGATTCTAGTGGGATTAGCTCACCCCTAGAAGTTCTAGAGTGTAAGTTGGATGGAATATCGATTGACTTTGTGATAGAATTACCAAAAACGTCCAAGGGGCATAATTCCATCTGGGAGATCGTTGACTGAATCACCATGTTGGCCCACTTCCAAGCTATTAGGGGGCCGATTTCCATAGATAACGTGGGACGCATGTACGTGTAGTATATAATTCAGCTTCATGGCGTCCCTTTGACGATAGTGTCGGACCTAGATTCCTGATTTACACCCCAGTTTTGGAAGGGATTATAGGAGGATTTTGAGACATAGCTACTCGTGAGCACAACGTTTCATCCCTAGACAAATGGTAAGATGTAGAGGACCATTTAGGTTCTGGAGGATATGTTGTGGGCCTGTAACATAGACTTTGGTTGCAGTTTGGAGGACCACCTACCACAGGTGGAGTTTACATACCACAATAGATACCACTAAACCATTGGTATGGCACTGTTCAAGGGATTGTATGGGAGACCCTGCCGGTCACTGCTTTGCTGGACTGACCACAGAGAGTCAGCACACATGGGTCCAGAGATTGTGTGAACCACTACCGAGAAGGAGCAGATCATCTGGGAGCGGATGAAGACTGCACAGAGCCAGTAGAATTCCTATGCTGACAGATGACGAAGACCTCTTGAGTTCGAATAGGGAGACCACATCTTTCTTTTGGTCTCACCTCGACAAGGGTTATGGATTTTTTACCGAGGCGGCAAGCTATCTCCGAGGATCATCAAACCTTTCTAGATACTATGCAGAGTTGGAGAGGTGTGTACCACCTAGCCCTACCTCCAATGTTGCATCAGGAACATGATGTCTTCCACGTGTCGTAGTAGAGGAGGTACATGCATGACCCATCACACGTCATCGACTGAGGCGATCTGTACATCGAAGATGGATTGACCTTTTCTTAGTACCCAGTGGAGATCGAGGATCGGCAGGAGATGATCATTTGTGGGAAATCTATTCTGTTAGTGTGTGTCCAGTGGTAGCACAAGAATCATCAGGAAAGCATGTGGGAGCAAGAGGCCCAAATCCATGGCCATTACCCACATCTTTTTGTGTAGCCTTTTCTTTGGGTTTTCAAGGACGTAAAGCCCCAAGGTAAGGATAATGTAATGTCTCAGATTTTTCCATGTTTTTTTAAATATTATAGGGAATTATTTCGACACTAGACACGAAGATGGAACATCATTCTGAGGCACATTGATCCTGGAATGGTGATTTGAAAATTTTTAATTTAAGTGAGACGGTACTTGTGTGCGAATGTAGATGTTTCTAAACGATTCCTGAAATAAAAATCTGAGGGCATCGCAGTGTCTGGGATGATGACTTTACCTAAGAATGAGCCTAACCTCGATCGACGATGGTTGAGGGAAAAAGTTAATTTATGGAGGTTTTATGTAATTTAAAATAAAATAAAATAAAATAGATTCACAAAGTTTATTTTGATTCTTTTAGGAAATATCCACTGCAACACAGCGACGAGGCATTTGTTTCAGTTATTATTGCCATGTTATAATGAATCAGAAACAGAAACGCTGACTTATTAATGCCTCAACATGATGGGATGTCAAATATGTTTCCCTTTATATTAGGATAATCAATTTTTTCTCATTGACAATGATTGAGAAAAATCTCGGGAGAATATGTGGAGCATTGGAGAAAACTCTCTGTGACGAACGATGACAGATTGAAGTTGAGAATTGCTACGCCAACGAAGATAAAGGATCTTGACGACGATGACAGTGTGACCCTTTCATCAACAATCGATCCTTTCTTAAAGTTATGGGTTTGTTATTTAAATTATTTTCCCCATTTTTCATTCTAAATGATGATCACAGATCAACCACGAACTAGTTGATCAGAGGATTAGTATGTTCTTGAAGGAGGGATTTATTGGAATGATTCTAGGAATTGATCAATGTTGAATTGTTATTGTTTGATCCTGATCCATTTAATCCTACTAACGGGAGTGGATTAATGTCGTGACGAACTAAAGAAGAGGTTCATTCCTCGATTTTTCTTATTGAATCCTTCTCCCCCTTTTTTCTTTGCGTTCTTCGCATTTTTCGTGGGACGATGAACAACAGATCATTGCACATCCATTTTGTGACGCAACGATTCCAAATTGAGGATTCGACACCACAACGACCTTGCAGAGGTGCGACGACTATGGTATATGAAGAATCAGACTGGATCAAGAAGGTCCATTCATCGAGCGTTTTTCGCACGGGTCGATCATTGCATGTTTTCGGAGCCGGTCAGAGGATCGAAAACAACGGAAGCAGCCTTGTGGTGTTGGGGAAATCAAAACCCCGTTTTTTCCGGGTTTTTGGACTATCAAATCGACGAACATGGCGTCACTGAAAGCATGACGATGGAGGTCCGTGTTTCTAGAAATTTTTAGAATACACGGCGTGTACTTTCGAAGAACATGTCGTGTAGTACTAGTGGATGCGGCTAGGGTTTCCGGGGTTAGAGAGGAACCACATGGCGTGTAACCCTAGTCACATGGCGTGTTGTACTTTCCACGAATCTCGACATGTATTTTGGGAAGTTCATAGATATGGGATGGACTAAACGACTTCAGATGACACAACACGTACTCTCAACACGACATGACAGAAGCGGCTACACTGGACTCGGCATGTAACCCAGGGATACGCAGACATTGAATGGAGTACATGGTTTTGTACTCCATCACACGGCCAGGCGAGGCCAGTAATGCGGGTCATTGAGTGTAATGATTACACTGGATGGAGTACACAGGTTGGTGACCGTGTACGGGCACATGGCCAGCGTACACAGAGCCAACCCCAGTCACTCGGACATGGCGTGTACACCATACTACACATCATGTACTCACATTTCTACATGACCATCCTTAAGACACAGGCTATTGTACACGACCAGTACCTAGGGTCAGATAACATGGCATGAAACTTTTCTACATGCAGTGTACTTTTTGAAAAATGGATTCATCCTCTTGTTCGCCTTATATTGGACATCATTCGTTTGGGTTAGTGCCCCTTAATTTTGTTCCCCTGAAAGATATGCATCGTGTCCTTATACAAGAGTATGATCCCTTCAGTAGGACTTTCTAAGATAGAGTCGGCATCCCTCTGAGAGGCCCGGAATGAGATCCTCCATCCATTCTTAACCCTAGGTATTGTCATGAATCGATGTGACTAACTCTACCAGGCGTTTATCCTCTACCTAGCCAGTGAATCACCTACCTGGTGAATCCGTATGAGTCGTGGTATTTTCTATGGCCCTGGCAGTGATCCTCATAATTGAATCATGATCTTTCCCACTCAAATGTGTGCCTCTATTAATGAGTGCTTCTATCTTCTGTGATCTACCAACTCAAGGGTGTGTCTCCATTAATTAGTGTATCTACCTCACCAAAAATTTCACGATGAACAGTACTTCTCGGACAGACGACATCAAAGATACCATAATCATGGAGTGTGTTCTCCTAGAACAGTTGATTCGTGGAATCTTCGAATAGAATCCCTAGACGGGGTATGAGATTGTGTGACATGCCTCGAGACTGAGGGTCGGGGTTTCGTGTATATCTGGATTTTTGTTCACTATCTATATGGTCTGAAGGCATATAATTTGTATAACTGACTATACCTTTACATTGTGTATTGATTTGTGATTTTCAGGGTCCTCTACTCAGTTTTGTTATACTAACCCCTGCACAGGCTTTGCCTGCACATGTCGTGTCATGTGCAGATGAGTAGCCTTTTGACAGAGTCCAGGGTGGACCAGGACAGGAACAGACTTTCTGAGTTCCCTATATGCCGAGGTGTTCCTACGACTACGAGAAGCATTCCCAGTACTTCTTTTCGTTCATAGGTTGGACATTTCACTTTTCAAATTCTTGTTTTTTGTGGACTTGTATTCTGGCCCAATTTACTTTCTGTACTTTACACTCTGTTATACTCTGTTGGATGGGTTTAGTTGTATGCATGCATTTTGATCCTTAGCGTTTTTTACATTTCAGTATTTGTGGGCTTGGAGATTTGTTCATATGTATAGATTCATAGGAAATTCCTCCCATGTATTAATATTCCCACTCAGTGCTAGTCACCAGCCCCTGGCCTATTGAAGGTTGGCTTGGTGTGTCACGGCGCCGGACCCACTGGGACGGGTCGTGAAAAAATAATAGTTATTTTGTTATGAGAAGAAATATATATTAACTTTTAATTTAAGCATGCATTAAATTAATTGTTTTGAAATTATTACTTGCTATTAATAGATAGATAATGATGTATCCTTTTATTGATTGTTAGTGTTATCTACAAATATGAATGATTTTAATTTTCAAAAGATATGAGGAAATCACACCATAAAAAATTGAATATTTATTAGTTTACATACATAATGAATTGATCATGAATGTCACTATTGAATAATATTATATGGTGAGGCTTTTCCAACAATTCCATGATTAATGTACAGAATCTGTACAATTCAAATATATCCCTATTTGGGGAAGTGACGGAAATGTAGGCTCAAAGGAATTATTTTTCACATATTCTGTTCAAATTAGTCGATTAGATCTCATAGTGTCATTAGATAAGTACGATGAACATAAATTCATGAATTCTTGTGAAAAAATAGCATTAAAAATAAAGTCATCAGGATGATATATATTTATCACATAATATTTCAATGTAAAAAACATTCTTTCTATCAGATACATCAACTAAATCAAAAAAAGACCATCAAAAATAAAATATGTGGTAATATCTATAGTCATATGTAACATACATGTGATAAGTGATTGTGGGAATATTTAATCTACGTCATAATGAATAATAGGTGAATCTATGTATAATTTCTGAACAACACTAATACTCAGTATTTTAGAACAATGGTCTTTATAAAACTGACATAACAAAATAACCAAAATTATTGAATTTTGTGGAAGTAAATGTCAAATGGATATGGAAATAAACTCATGTAACAAGAAATTAAAAATATGAGTTATAAGATCTTTTAGTGTCACAAATTTTTTATTTACCCTTTTCATAATTTTCCATGAAAAACCATATAGAATCTTAAGACATTCCAAGACATGAAAAAACTGTTTTTTATCTCTATTTTTCATCAAATTACATGAAAAAGGAAAAATCCTCTTATTTTGAAAATTTATCAGGGAACAAAGTCCAACTATTACACCAAAATCAATAAAATCATGATGTTACCAAATATTTATTTTTTTTCATTTCACATTTATGATGGTAGAATGTATTATTTTAAAAAAAATCGATTTTATTTACATTCAAAAAATGATATAATAAATTTGATGAACAATACAAAAAATCAAGGATTAAATATTTCTATCTTCAATTTATACTATATTTTTAATTATAATTCCCTCTTCTTCTTGAATATTATTTAATTCTTAAAAAAACATAATTCAAAGCATCATGTTTTTTTAACATTATCATTCTCGGACAATTTATTTTGTGCTTCATCTCTCCTTAAGGAATTATCAAAGTATCTTTTCTTTTTATTATATGGATTGTCCATGAGTAGAAATCCTCTATTTCTTATGAAACTAATATTTTATCAAAACATTATTCTATGGGAATGAGTATTTTTTTTAAAAATGGGGATAAATAACTTCACTTTCATACTCCAACCAAACATCATTCCATATGAAGTGAAAATAATTTTTATCAATAATAAATCCAAAAGAAATATAAGTTACTAGATCCCAAATTCATATTATGCTTTAACAAATACCAAAATAAGTACATTTAAGTCATATATTAAATTCTTCCATTATATGTCAATATTGTTTCAATATTGACAATGTCCACAGAGAAATATACTAATGATTGTAAATGACTTCTTCACATACAACCATGAATGATATGTATAAATGTTAAGGAAAAAAACCCTAGTTCCATGTACGTTATGAAATTGGAAAAAATGGATTGAAACCATCATAGTATAATCAAAATATAACATATAGTGGGTTAGACGAAAAATCTAGTTGTATCATATAAAATTTATTCCATGTCAACCCATCTAAATTATGAAATATTGTTTCATTCACTTATTTTTCTTCATCATCAAACCTTCTCATATTCCTTAACATTTTTTAAATCATAAAATTATTTTAAATACAACGAGTAAAATTGATGTTCCACATAACTTTATATAGTATACGATATTGAATTATATCTATATGAGCCTTCCACCTAGCTGTTCCACGTTTTTTTACTTACCCAATTTAATATTCTGCTTCCATAAAAGACAACAATATATGGGGAACGAATTAATCTTATTATATTAAAATCTAAATTTGTCTACCATTTTGATGACATGTAATCATTTTATATATATATGAATTATTAGGTATTAAATCCTTAATAAATTTAAAGAGATATTAAAATTATGTACTTCTAAATCCATACATTTTAATCACATTATATTATGGTATTCAAAATGAATGGTTAGTCATTTAATAACATGCCTGATATAATATAGTATTCATATCATTCATTAGCATTCTAACACTCTCAACAAAATCATTCAAATAAATAGATCAAAATTGTGATTCTATATTCAATTTACCTTGCACTATTCTTCATGAGAATATAAGGTCCAAAATAAATGGAAGGTGATGGTAAATTAATTTTTTCATACAATTAATTTCACATGAATCAATATCATTCTATAATTGACATCTCTAACCATTTTTATAAAACAATGTATTTTTTTCAAAACCATGCTTAGTGATTTTATATTTCACATCCGCATAATTTAAAAATTGAATTCCAATGCAATCAATACCCTAACATCGAATCAATCTACCATATAAATCATTATTGAATAAAAAGTCCAAGAAATACCATATATCCCTATGAAAATCAGCAATGGTTTAATAAATGTTGTATACCCAACATCGATTCATCCTAAGAAAAAATATCCAATAATTAATTAATATAGAAATTCAATTAACGTGATATTAAGTTTCTCATAAGATAAAAAAATACATAATTTTGTATCTTATTTTCTATTGTTATTTTTTAGTTATTGTTTGTAAGTGATCCAATATTCTTATTTATCATACATTTAGTACTTATAACATCATTGATCAAAAAACATCAGATTCTGAATTATAGAACCCTCAAGGGGGTGGGGGATTTCCATTCATCATTACACTATTTTTACCTGATCTATTCCATTGAAATAACTTATATATTTTCAAGTAATAGTTATTTGAGAATATAACATTGGAGATGTTAATTATGTGATGCATGCCTTGACTTTCTATTTCTTGTTAATATTTATAATTTTTTACATACTTTACAAAAATACTTTTTGATGTATGTTAATTAAATTTCATGTTATATTGGGAATTATGTAAAATAGGATTACTAATGGAGAGTGATTTCTATATATTAAAATTGATATAATGGGGTAAAATCCATTTTTATATAAAAAATTAAGTTTTTTATTGAATATTATTGAATTTAAAAAAATTTATTTTAAAATGAATATGTACAACCCCATTAAGTATAAAATTTGGTAACAAAATTATCATTATTTATAGACATCATTGTTTTCAATATTAGTCACTCTTTTTTACTACACCAAAATTTTCTCACATAGATTTAGAGTTTATTAATTTATTGATCCTTTATATGTAAAATTCGATACTCTTCTTCTAACAAAATAATTTTAATTTACATATATCAGCTACTGAGAACAAAAGGTTGTTTTATATTCAAGCGGGCATCAGATGGATAAATAATGAAGGATAATATGGATGAGTTTGATTTATATATATAATTAAATGTATAGTTATTGTTTTTGAGGGACTATAAATTGAGTGGTTACATAAAAAAATACTTTCTATTTAAGTTTGATAGTGGATGAGAAATATCTATATTATTTATAAAGTGAGTTGAAGCCTTTTTGGGATTTATTATTTACCTATAGATGTATTGAGAATAGTATAGGGTGTTATTTATAGTAATTTTTTATGTCTTGATACATACACAATATAAATTAACTGAAACTCCCATATTTAATTTTTTTAAATATTATGTCTGGATTAACAATTTTTGAAAATTTAATCTTTAAGAAGAATAATTTATTCTTATGAAAATTACATCCAGTAATACATGAATTGTTCTTAATTTGTTTACATATATAAAATTTTATTGACTGTGTGAGGGTGTATTTGATATGATGAATAAAAATTATCAAGTATAAATGTTACTTATATATGTATTTTCTTAGATTTTATTCATTCGTGGTTATTGAAAATTAATTTTTTCAAAATAAATATACTTATGTCCTCCATATCAAACACTATCTTAAAATTACATTAGAGAATATTCTAAAAAACTACAACATTTAAATTTTCCAAAATATAATTTAGTGATCACTCTTTGGTTGTCATAAAAAAAATTACCACCGTTCCATATGTGGGTCTCATGAAGACCTGCCTGCTCCAAATTTATTATTTAACATATTTAGTGGACCCATGACAATATATGTACACATGAAAGGTTAATCCCATATTTATCACTTTATTTAGTCGATGAAATTATCAACCAGGTTATCAAAAAATCATATGTTTTAGGCATGATCTCACATATTCCCTCTCATTGAACTGAGATTTTCAAGGGGATTCCAATAAAACATTTCCTTGTTATTGTTATAGTTGATATTAATTTGAAGCTGATATACCAAAAAGATAAGGAAATTCCAAGATATTTTCCTAACAATACATTTCAATGGATTCATCAATTATTTGTGCTATCATATTTTCTGAAAAACAATTTTGAGGTCATAAATTTGATCTCAGTGTCCTGGAGACAAAACCTCCAAATAAATAACATAATATTCTTTAATTTTTTTGAATTACGTCTTGATGATATTGTATTTGAGAAATTAATACATATAATCAGTGTTATTAATAAAATATGGAATTAGTTGGGTGTATTATTACAAATCATGACTGATTTTCTCCAATTGAATTTAAATTTTTTTTCATTCTCATAATTTGTAAAGTAGAAGATGAGTCTATTTAAAAGTAAAATTTTTATTATTTTGGAATTGATTGATGTATTTTATCGATGAATAATGTTGTTCGTTTTGTAGTGCTTGGAGAATAGTAATCCATATTACATTTGAAGGAATATACATGAAAATCCAATGTAAGAACCAATAATATGTGAATAATGTATTAATGTCAGTCTATGTTGATTGAGGTCTTTAAAATTTACCAATAATAGTATAACGTATGAAGGAATAAGAATACATGATGTTTAAGTTAAAATTTCTGACTATACTCTAGATCCAATCCATACAAAATTGTTATTGAAGAATGGTCCAATAATCAATCAAAAATTATGTTTCACGATAAAAAATAAATCGTGGATTTATGTAATCCATAAAACATGTCAATAATCAATGACACATACAAAAAAAGTCACTTAATGAAAAATTTTCTATAAAAAATGTATCTTCTCTCAATTGCGATATCATCCCTTTCCAGGGTCGCACCATAATCTTTTTTTCCATTACCCAAAAAAATTTAGTGTAGTTTCTATACTAATTTAAATTATTAAAAAACTAATGGAAAATTAAAATGGATAATAAAAAATAAATAAATAAATAAAATAACAAACATAAAATGAATGGGAAGTACATATATTTTTATTTAATTTAAATGATATTTAGAATATGTTTATAAATGTAATTGAAGCTATAGTACGATCATAAATATGAATATATAAACGATTATTACAGTCTGTAGAATATAAGTAAAAAATAATTACCATTAAAATTCAAACTATAGAAACACATAATGCATTACAAAAATGTAATGAAATAAATATTTTTCAATGATAAGTTTATGAGAGGTATCATTATTTGTAACTAGAGGATTTCATGCACCACCCACAATATATTAAAGATTGTTTACTCTTATTAATAGTTTACCCCTGAAGAATTTCTATCACCCAAGATTTGAATTTGAGGTGACAATTTTTTTTAAATAAGTGTGCTATGTTAACCATCAAATTATCCCACTATATGATGTATCCAATTTGATAATTATGAAAATTGGATATATCAACACGATATTATAAAATATTTTTCATCCTATTTATTAATCTACCTTAGAATTTCAATTCTATTATAAATTTTTAGACTGATATATGGCGTAAATATTAATTTATGTTTTTTAGTTATATATAATCATCAATTTCTAGTTTTCCACCATATAGTGTATTTATAGTGTAAAATAAGAAGGGATTTTTAATTGTTGTAGTTCAGTAAATATTTTAAAATCGTCTTCTATATCATCCCACAAATATGGAACTTTATTTGACCAATATTTTTAGATATATGTTAGCACCATTATTTTTTGTCAAAATTGTTACCATATTTGGAGACCACATTTATGATTTATTTTTGGAAAAGAGTTGTTATATATTTTTTATTATAATAAATTAAATGAGTAAAATAGATGATCTTATTGATATTCAAATTTCATATCAATTGATATGAGAATATATATTTTATGGATTAAATAGTGATGTGTGGTCTATTGTGTTGAAACTAGCTCAACATTGTGGAAAACAGGGTTTCTAGACTTTATATCCTTAACGTATCAGGGTTTCAAGGTTTATAGAATTGCATTAATATAATATTTATGTAATTAATTTGAAGAGGAATGAAAAAAATAAATAGCATCCAATTCCAATTAATTTTAGTAAAGTATTCATTTTTTTATAAAATATTAAAATTTATTTAAAAATATGGATTTTTTTTTCTTTTTCCAAGTATAAAAAATGCAAAAAACCCAAATATAATGTATTCATTTGTAATATGAATATAATATTTTTTTTATTAAATGAAAAATGATATAGTGTCTTAAGAGAAATAAAAATAGAACTCACTAGAAGTATGCTGACTAGTGTGTTGCAAAAATCTGTGGAATGAAACAAAATTATGCTTCATATTTCATAGTTCGAAAAGATGGTATCTATATGACATGGAAAAGTGATGCAATGATGAAGCTACCTATTTTCAACATCAGGATTCAAATGTAATGGATAACTAAATATAAATATATCAATTAGAGATGTGATGTAATTTTTTTCATTTCATTCAAAGGGAATTATTAATTATTCTCACCTAACAGAATGGTTGAATCATGATACCATGGAGATAGTTCCCTTAGCCAAAAGTGTAAATCCACAATAGCATGGAGTGAGTAGGGCTACATTGATATATCTTGAGAGGGTAGGGATAAGATGTTACGAGACCACAGAGTGAGGGAGTGGGTATGGTTCTATATCATGATTCAATTTAATGATTGTAGGGATCTGATCATGTTCATTATGAGTGTAAGTGGCTTGTAAGGTCGGTTTGGTGGTGCAAATGATGTTGAGCTAGATCGCTAATTGTTGACCCACATTCCATGACCAGATTATCAAAGCACTAAGGGGCACGATCGTCAACACTATTTGGGATATATATATAGTGGATGGGGAGCTATAAAATGAATGTTTTATAGAAGATATCTATAAAGGATCAAGGGGTGTTTATTGAAAAAAGTTGAAGTGTACTCTCGATCATGATAGGGAAGGGGATGTAAGTGATCTATCATGCATGTGAGGTGGTGTGTCGGTATTGATCGATTCATATGGCCACATGTTTTTTAAGAATAATTATATATTTTATTTCCATAATTGTAATATACTATGGATATATGTAAGAGGCTATAGACCCATTTCGATGTAGTCATCACTCCTCCCTGCAGCACCTATGAAACTCAAACATGAAATCCCAATATAATACAACATAATTCAACCAAGATCTATCCTCTTATGATGTGAAGAACTCACTCATAGGCCCAACACCATATGTTAATATACATGGGTTATGGCCCTTTTAACCTAAATAGGTTATGTAGGAGACATTGTTGAGTTTTAATCCCAACAAATGGTAATTCTCAGTGTCCCTATCATAGGTATGAACATCCTTAATCCACATCTAATGGCATCTAGATGAACCTCTATAGTGTAATATCAACCCATTATGGGACATACCTCCCTATGTGAACCTCCATGGGGAATCAAAATCAATCCATCAGTAAACCATCATAATTTTCCCACATAATGATGTATCTACCTAATCCACCCCAATGGGGTGTTCTGGTTAGTCTTATTACATATTTTTAAGAAGATACACTCAAAATTGGTCACAATGATACCTCATTTTATACATGGTATTAGTGAGAAAAAGTATTGGAAGATAATATTTTGGAATTAGATAACCTATGATAATCATGTGATTCCTCAGGATATCCCCCATGATGCCTCCATAAGAATACCTCTTTAGAGGAAGAAATAACATGACTAGTGTTCTAGTATCCCGACATTCCATTGATACCCAATGTGACTAATCCATCAACAAAAGATCACTACCCTATCAAGACCCCATAGAATTTCTAGCTAATGCTTCGTAATTATGTATCATGCAAAAAGATATGGAACTTGGAGTATGTTTCACTATCATGTATGAATATATGAGGGAGACTCAAACTATGAGACACTGTCCATGGGGAAATCCAGGGATAGAGTAATTGAAATCAAATCACCTCATTTATAACATGTATTAGACATCTAAATCAATGTAGATGAATGACACCTACTGTTTTTATGTAGTAATTAATGGAAAACAATGCATTCAAGCGAATAATAAAACAAGAATAATCACACCCCAACTAAAGTATTATTAATAGAATTGTGAAAATAACATGAATCATTTCTTATTAAATCATAGGGATTTTCCATATTTATTATATGATCTAGGATTGTACTACATCGATTATAACATTAGTACAGTAAAAAATGGTGAACCCAATATAAAACACTTCTCCTCAGCATGGGGAATATTAGTGTTTGAGACATTAGTATGTTAGAATTCCACTAGAACTAGATATCTACTGCCCATTCCCATTATGAAAATTATGAGGCATGTGTGTAACTTAGTAGAAATTGTGGAAGGTAGTCGTTGGAAATTCCATCCAATGACATACTCAGTTTGGATCTTTCTATCTCTCTCCAGACATGGATGATTGGAAAACATGGGGGAATTGGTAATTACATTCTATGTATCTATACAGACAGTTGAATCATATTTTTTTTGCAGGACCCACATTACAGGATACAAGATTCCCGCACTAATAGATGTAGGTGTGAAACAAATGTCAACATGGAAACCTAGCACGACTCCATCTCTGTCATGGTCCCAACTGTGGCCATGGCTACTGGGCGTCTATACCTCATTTAACCCTTTGATATTGTCCATAAGAGGGAGACAGATTCCCTCATATGAATTTATTAGTAGGAGGGAATAATTACCATGAGGGGTATTACTCTCTAATACCTGGGCAATTCTATTCCCCACCTATACTGCCTCCCTCATGGCTTGCATATGGAGACACAGCTCCACATTGCATTAATGAACCTATAACACCCGAATGATTTTATGAAAAAAATTCATTAAATTTTATTAATCCTTAAATTGCTTGAATTTTACACAGTTTTGAGTATAAAAAAACTACGTGAAGACTTTGTTATAAACGAACTATTATAAGCTATCTGTTAGGTTAGCAATAATAAATATAACTAAATTATGAAAATTCATGGTTAATTCAATGTATTCTAATTATTTATGATAAACAAAAATAATTTAATTATTGTTTTTTTGTATGAATAAATTTTGTTAATTTATATTTTAAAATGTAATTAAACAAATAAAAATTATATATTTAATAATATATATTAAAAAATTATTATTTTTTGATATTGATCAAATATATATTTTTTCTATTGGGTATGAATAAACCCTATTTTATGTATAACAACCGATATTTTTTAAAAGGGTAATTTTATATCCTTTTAATGAAGAACCCTTTTAAATGTATCATTTTGACATGTTAATAATTTTTTGACAAAATAAAACGTTATATTGATATAGTATATAATCATTTACTTGGGGAAATTTTTTTCTATCTTTCTAATAACATTCACGATTCGATGAATAGTAAAATACAATATATTTAAATATTAAACAGATTTTTTAATACAAATACTTTATATGGATAAATTATATTATTTAATGATTTTAATGTTTAAATTTAATATAGTTTGAATATTTAAAAAATTGAATGTCATTGGCATTAATTTTATGTTGAATTAGATGTAAAAACATTTCAACCTTTTGGAATGTTTTAACTTTTAAACCACATTTTCTAATTTAGACAACGAGATTATTATCAGAATTATTACTGGATCTTCTCTGTATTGAAATTTTAAAAATTTATACCATATTTTGGAATAATTTGTTATAAATTGTGTAAATAGATTTATTTTATTTTTTGGATTTCTGAATTGTAACTTCAAAATTTTTTATAAATACTATAAAAGGGTCAATCAGATGAATAATTGTAATAATAATTTTATAAAATTTCCGTAACATTTTTTCGAATATCTTTGGATGAGTTTGATTCAGCCGAAATCATCCTTGTGTTGAAATGGTATCCTTTAAAAGCCACATCAATGAGATTAGAACACTTAATACTCATTCTAAAGATATTTGTTTCATTATCAAGGTTATTTTTAGTAATTTGTTAAAAAAAATTACTTTGATGGTATATACATTGATGATTAAAAAATAGTAAATTGAAGAAAAATCGATAAGAAATGTTTTATTAAATTGATAATAACCATTAAAACCCCGAACACTAGAAAAAGTCTAATTTGTCATGTATATCTCACCCATAATCATCCAATGGTCGAGTTATTGAGCATTTAGAGCCTTATAAAAGATATTAGGACATTTATATAATATTATTTAAAATGGTTTTAATGTTGTCACAATCAGGGTTGAATATGTATAACATTTATAATGATGGATTTCCCAAAAGATATATTAGACTACAAGTACTATTACTAAATATAGTATATTTATCTTCATTATAGTATTTTATTTTTCATTTTTATTCAACAAATATTTTTATTAAATTATTACAAAGAACTCATGTTGAAATTATTTTTTTAACTAAGATAACAAATAATGCTTATTAAAATGTTAAAATAATCATAACATAGGCTAATTAATATGTCCACTGATTGTAATTGATTACCCAGACCTACGTGGAATATTATTTAAATATTTTTTTCAATTTTATCTTGTTATTTCTTAAAAAAATTGATTGGAATAGTATCAAATAGACACTTTTTCTTGTTTATCAAAATAAGGATTAATAAAATTATTTAATCACCAATAATTTCTTTAAAAATATATAATAATTTTGATGTCATATAAAATAGTATAAGGTATTTATTTATAGTCTAATTAACATTAAATAAGTAAATATTCACCCGTTTAAATTTAATATATTTGTTACCATATTTAAAGATTAAATTGTATAACTATGTGTTCATTACAATGATAATAATAAAATTGATTTAAAACATGTCTAAAATTTATTGATGATTATATTACTACACCAGTGAAACTCTAATTTAAAATTGGTACATTTTGGCAGTCTATGGAGGTGGTTTTATTTTATTATAAATTAATATTTTGTGGAATTTAAACAAGTACTCCTCACCTCAATTAATAAATGGGCCTTCCTACCTCATTTATTCTCTATTAAATAGATCATTCATGCTCAAATATCCCCTTCTATTTAACATTTTTATATTTTCTAGTAATATTATAGAGGTTTTGGTCTTGTCTAAAGACCAACTCTAGTTCATTAAGCAGAGATTTAGAAGGAACTTGTCAAAGAAGTGGTAATATCCTCTAATAATACATTCATCATCTACTTCCTCTTCATCGGTTATATCTTTATAATGTAATAAATGTAGTGTCACATATATACTGATATTTTATTATGATTATTAAACAACCAAGTTACACATTTTATACATTCCATGAAAAGGGAAATCACTACCACTACTGGAATTATACCCCTTAACAATGGTTCAGAACCGTTGGTAAAGGCTTATACCAATGTATCTTTGTAAACCATTGGTATATGTGTTAAATTAAGAGATATACCAATGGTTACACAAACCATTGGTACATACTACCTTTATACCAAAGGTTGAGAACTGTTTGTATATAGTGTACAATATATATCCAAATGAAATACCAACGGTTTTCAAACCCACCGGTAGAATTTTATACCAATATTATAACAAAACTATTATTATAATATACATCAAAAGGCTATACCAACTATTTTATAAACCATTTCTATACATATGTTGTAGCTCGACAGCAGCTAGCTACCATCTCCAACCGGCAGAACCTATAACTCTCTATGACATGTGAGAAACCATACAACCAGAATCCAAAATCCTACATGGGATGATTAATATTCATCCAGAATTCAAGAAATTTATAATTTTAAAATTTATTCCTAACTCAAGCCACAACACAAGAGAAAAATCTAGAATCCAATACATCCCCAATCTTATACATCTTGAATTGAAATGAAATAACACCCAAAACACCATTAAAAATTTAAAATCCAATACATCCAAAATCCAATACATGGGTAATTTTTGGGTACGGGGTGTCCTGGGGGGTGGGAAGACTATCCACGAGGGTGGCAGGGCTGTCCAGTGGTTAGGGGGTGTCTAGGGGGTGGGTGGTCTATCCAAAGAGGGTGTGATTGAAAGCTATGATATTTAATTGGATATTATTTCTGTTATGAAATACATACGATGGGTGATAATGATTAGAATAATATTTTTTAGTGAAAATCAAATTTAGTAGGATTTGTTACTTGATAACAAGATGGTATCATGTTTTCCATTGGGAATATGTCGGTGCAATTGATTTTAAAATACTCAAACAACCTTTTAAGGATATATTATTTCTAGAAAAATGTTTTTCAGGAGAAGGAATTCATCCTATATATTTGATGTCACTTTTAGATCATGTGATTCCATACTCATCAAGATGACTAGACAAGAACCAAAACCACAGAGGCCTCAAACCTAACCAAATTTCTAAAAGTGATGAATTCCCATCACTTTGGTGAACTATGGAAGTGATGACTTCCCACCTGCACAACCCCCCTCCCCACCTCACCCACAATAGACTCCCCCTGCACAACCCCCCCCCCCCCCCCCGCCTCATCCACCGAATGCACAACCACCCCTCCCCCCACCAGCACCCAACCACTTGCACAACCCCCCACTCCCACCCCCACCCCAACCTGCACAGCCCCCACCCATCCACCCACTGCACAACTCCCCTCCCACCTGCACCACCCACCTGCACAATCCCTCACCCCCACCCCCACCTTTACACCCCCACCTCACCCCCAACATACTCCTACCTGCCCAGCCTACCCCCAACCTGCACACTCCCCTCCCCCCACCCACATTCACAGCCACCCCCCCGCATGAAAAGCCCCCTCCCCCAACCCTTACCTGAACAACACCCCCACCCCCACCCCCACATCACCCACCAATAGACCACCACCTTCCCAACCCTCCTTCAACATGCACACCCCCTCCACCAATTTACACAACACTGCCCCTCCACCTACACCACATCTTGAACATCCCCTCCCCCCCACCTGCAAAACCCACCCCCACCCCACCTCACACCGAACAACCCCCCCCCCCACTACGCAGCCCCACCTGTACGACCCCCTTCACTCATTGCACCCCCCATAAAAACACCCCCACCAGCACCCCCTCCCCAAACCCACTACACCCCCACCCACTGCACCTACCACCACATGCACCCCCCACTTCAAATAAAGTGATTCAAAGATGACAGTAGAACAAAAACAAAAAACAAATCTAATTGAAATTGTGGGGTAGCATAATTCACGAACCTTATGATTCAGATAAATCAAAATAGAAAACAACAATATAGATAAAAGACATTAAACATACGGTAATACATACATATTTGAAGTGTACAACAAACCAACTTTATTATTGAAGATGGATATGGTGGAAATTTTCTAAGCGAGAGAGGTATTAGGTCTCGGCAATTGTATATCAATCGTGTGGATGTGAGATCGGGTTTTCTAGTGATTTAGGGGGAAACATTCCCAACAATTTTAAAAAACCATTGGGAAAGGGATAATAATTTTTTGATTTCCCAACACGTTCTTCAAATAATTTGGAAATACTTAACGGAATCAACCTTTACCAATGGTTTTTACAAAATGTAGGTAAAATACCCCTATACCAATGGTTTTTTTGATCCATTTGTATAAAAGTGTTGGGAAAACCCAACTTCCTAATAGTGTTCGCGTGTGTATGTACGACTTACCATCTCCATGCCATTGTTTAATCTGTTTTACACCACCAAACTTACCTAGATGGTTGTAATTATAGAAATAATATATATATTATTATTATAACATTATATTTATTTTTAATTGTTATAAACCATTCACATCAATACCATTCCACAATTATGGGAATGATATATTCTCTTGTGTGTGTGTGCGGTATACAGACTCTACGATGTGATGTGATTCAATCTACATGATTTTCATTAATTCTTGATTCTATAAATGATTTGATTGAATAAATATGATATATATTATACTAATATAATTTTTTACATGATATAACTATATCCTAATATGAATAATAAGGAATTTTCTGAAAAAACATTGATTAGAAAATAATGAATTTAATACACGATGAATGTGTAATAATGTTACAGACAACTATATGACAATATGATCATACATGAAATCATAAAAATGGCTTTGATTCTTGAATAAGTCAATTTAAATACTTATATCATTATACATGAGTTTCATTTACATAAAAATGATATAACACCTATGGATAGTGATTATTTTCACACCTTTATTTTTGTAGAACATATGCCTTAAACACCACATATTTATTTTGAGTTCTATTAATATATCCCATGAATTTATTTATGATTCACTTTAAAATGGTTATAAAATTAATATAATTTTATTTATTTTGTGGGGCATATTATTTGACTGATTTTAAATAGGTAAGGGATACATTTAGAATAACAATATTATATGATATTGTTTGACATAAGTATTTAGAGGGGCATATTTCCTTCCACATTGATGAATTTGAAAAATTTAATTTTATTTACATTCTGATAATATTTTTTAATTTCATATTTATGCATTGGTGAATTTTAATTTAATAGTTTAAAATGAATATCTTATCATTTTTCGATACGAGGTAATTTTTGAAATAAACAACAACATTACTAGAAGAATGTATTAATTTATTTTATACATAATGAAGGGTGTTTATGTTTTTGTAACAATGTATTTCCATAAAGCATATTTTATAGGATTTTATAGTTATATTCAAGTATATTTTTTTCATTTGAATTATATTTCATGTTTAAATACTAATTTTTTTCTGAAGAAGAGTGGATATTTTCTCCAAGAGTTAATATCATGCGTTCAATCAAAAAACATTTCCACCTAATATGGAATTATTTAATAGTTTTTTGTTTACTTTATACTATACCAACTATTAATATGGGTTAATTAATATTTTTTCATTGAATTCTATTTATGAAACCCATTTTTACATGGATTATGTTATAATAGATTAATGTTTTAAAACATGATTTTATTCTTTGGGGTATGCATTGATGAATAGATTATGTTTTTTTGGAAAAGACATTAATGATTTCATTATGATATGGGTGGGACCCATATATCCCTCCAATTCTTAGGGTAAATATTTATATCCCATTATATAGATAGGGATGGAATTCACAAAGTTCCAAATTAAGTAATACAGAGTTGGAATGAGGTGTGAGATAAGTTTTCTAATGGACTTTTTCCGCTATGTTGTTATTCATAATGATCCCTGACTAATATGAAATTATTTTATAGGCTTATTTGTATACCAAAAAACATTTCTTATTTTAGGACTTTTTTGATTACGTTCATTTATTATTATGAACAATTATGATTTTTCCCAAGGAATGATCTCACGACCATTCATATATAGGATATGATTTTAAAATATTTGGTTCATATGTGAAATTATTTCGATATGATTGATATATCATTATTTTCATTTACTAATCTCATGATCTCAATTCATTTTATGTTTCTTTTCCCCAATTCATGATGAATGATATTATGTAAGATATATCAGAAAGGGTTATAGTTATAATTGAATAATCAGGTGATTATGATGATGTCTTCTGAAGTAGTTTTTATATTTCCCTGTTTCTAATTCCATTTACATAAACTGTTCTACCATGACCTTGTTATATATTTTAATGAATATTATTCAATTTTAATGTTAAATCTATGTATTTAATGCATGGGTCCCTAAAATTTGTATTAGAAGAAATGTATCGTTTTACTTTGAATATTAGGATAAGAGAACAATAAGAAGAACCCTAATGATATTCCAATGTATAGATTACAATCATAGTGTTCTATAAATGATCATGAAAAACTGAGGATAAAACCTAAAATTTAATAAATTGAAATTGTATTCTATATTATGGGTTTCCCATTATGGTTAGTGTTTCCCATATTGTGCTTCATGGTTTTAATCAATGGATAGATCCTAGATGAACCATGTTAATGTTGAATGCGATGTGAAATTGAATTATTGTCTAGTAGGGAATCAAAATGTTTTGGGATAAAGAATAATAAAACATGTTTCTTTTCTCACATAACATTATCATGTAATTAATCATGATGGGCATCTAAACTGGCAATGGAGGAAACAACAATCTGCTGAGTCCTTCATGATGTAGAAACCACCATCATTTAGTTGGTAATCTGATCCAATAAATGAAGAATAATTGATTAGTACCACGTAAAAGATATTTTCTATTCTATAATGTTCCGAACATGATAAAGTCTTCATGGTAATCTATCTTTTGAATGTGTTTCTGATCAGTGGTAAAATCCTATCATGAATCCAATTAAAATAGATGAAATTGAATATATGTAATGAGACGAGTTCAAGAACATATTATCTAATTAATTATTTATTATTGTTTCTCTATCAAAAAAGGATAACTAATTCCTTGAACCCAACTAAATGGATGATGAATCAGTTGGTAATGAGGAAGAAAATTCTAAAATTCGTGAAAAATACTCTTATTGATTTATTATCCAATATTAGAATAAAATTGATTGATCCATTATTTTCTTAATACCATGTCTCATAAGGTCATTATCCATAAAGGACTTCAATATCAAGGTGGAAATAATTCGATTTTATCTAAATATTGACATAGATATTGGATTAACACATTTGTCCTTTGGGTTTGATATAAAGAGAAAAATCAAATTCAAGGGAAAATATAAATACCCCACTAAAAATATGTCTATTTTTCCCTTATTCTCCATGTTTGGATAGTAACATAGAATACATTTTCATAAAGGTATGGAAAATGTTTTATGTGTGGGAGAGATTGTCATCATGTAGTAGAATGATGAAGTGATGGAAACAATATTTCTAATAATGTGAATAGTTAAAAGGCTACAATGAAGGCACCAAATTCACATCAATGTTGAGAGTGAAAGTAAATGGGCCATTATGCCAAAAAAAATTCATAATCTTGTGGTTATTAATTATTATCAACATTTGAAAACTCTTAGTTCCAAAAAAAAAAGCATGTCACGTGTGATCACTATCAACGATGTAGAGTATGATAATGAAGTGGTGAATGTTTGACCTTCTATCCATTCTAATGTAGATAATGTCAAATTTTATTCTGGTTCTACCAAATCATTTATTTATAAAGTATTTTCTATGAGTATATCCATATTACCTCGATATTTAGATGTCATGTTAGCTCTGACAACTCCTAATGGCACAATGGCCGCATCAAATGTATATATTTATTCTCCAATTAATGATTATGAGCCAATGACTCCTAAAAATATTTTGACCTTTCATATACTATAATTTGAGGTGATTATTTGAATTTATTGCCTTTCTATATATATATATATATCATATCATTTTCTAAGGAAGGGAAGACACATTTCATATTTTGGATCAATATTTTATTATCTCTCAATAGAAGGATGCATATGACCTTATAGTATATATTTGTTACATATTATGGGTATTCATTACTATAAACTATTGTTATCTATCTCAAATGGTTTCGTAGAAACTCTCTATTAAGATTAAAACCATTGAAACAATGTTTGATGATGTCATTGTGGAAGAATTTACTGGTCGTCAACCAAATCGTGTAGTTGTGTTATTAATAGAGCGCATACCGAGTGATAAGAATATTTCATCTGACCATATAGAATGGACCCAATTGAGTTTCAATAATTTAATATTCAACACTTGGAGAATACTGAAAAGGTATTCATATTCCCTACTATTTCACCTTGGGGTTCACCTATTCAGTTTGTTAATAAGAAAGATGGATCAATGAGACACTTCTTTGATTATCGGGAACATAACAAGATCAAAATCATGAAAAAGTGTAATATTTTTCTCATGGGTTACTTATTCAACAATCTACTAAAATCTTAATACATTTGAAATATTGATCTTCATTCATGTAATCATCAATTAAGTGTCAATAAGGAGGATATACCAACCATAACATTCTGTACATGGTATGAAAACTATGAATTTATAGTGATTCATTTTTTTTCTTACTAATCCCCCCGATATCATCATGGATATAATGAATTGGATATTTTATGAATATATTGATCAGTTTATTATTGTCTTTTCAGATAATAATCTTTACTTTTCAATGGGAACAAAGGAGCCTGAAGATCAGTTTATAATTGTATTGAATACCCAGATAAATGACAAGAATTTTGAAAAAATTACCATGTGTGAATTTTATCTTTAGAAAGATTTGTTTGTAGGTCTCCCAATCTCAATAGAGGAGATATATGTGGATAAAAAAATAGATGTTATTAATAGTTTGTCGATACCAAAAAAGGTAACTATGATTTGCTGTTATCTTGATTTGGTTGGATATTATCCACATGTTGTGAATTATTTTTCAAGATTATCTAATAAGCACACCAATTTTACATGTAAATGATATATTTTTCTGAAGACGGAGTAAGGGTAAATTATTTCAAAGAGCTAAAAATAATGTTAGCCATTGCACCTGGTCTCACAATGCCATATTGTGGTGAAAGATGTCTGATCTATAGTGATGCATTCAATAAGGGAATGTGTATAGTTCTATTGAAAAAAAGATAGGGTGATAACTTATGACACACTAGAATTGAAAACCATGAGCATCATTACCCATATTATGATATAGAGTTAAATGAGGTAATCTTCCACTAATGATATATATTTATTATCTTTATAGTGAATTGTGAGTTATTTATACTAATCATAATATTTTGATGTATATTAACACACAATAAGAGCTAAATATGCATCAAAGAAATGGTTCGAGTTGATAAAAGAATAAAACTAATCAATACATTACCACCCTAAGAATGCAGACATGGTAGAATAATATTTGAGTCCAAGTAATAATGCTCGCCTATCCCTGAGGACAATCACAAATTATCATATATTCATTGATTTCCAAATGATGGATATTTAAATTTAAATATAAAGGGAGGAATATTTTCTTTCTCAAATGAATGTTTAACTATATATACAAGTGATGATTGAGAAGTCGCAAAGTGATGATGAAGAGAAAAAAAGTAAAAGAAATGTTTCTAAATTTAACATTGAAAATGATGGAATAATAAGGTTCTAGAACCAGGTTAGTACTCCTCCCATACTATAATTGAATACGGGTCTATTTTACGATGAACATATTTCTTCACTATGTATTCATCTTGGAGTCGCAATGATGTATAATTATCTAAAAGAGTATTTCATGTGGGTTATAAGAAAAAGTGACATTTCTGAATATGTCTCCCGTTTCTTGGTTTTGATCCAAGTCAAGGCTAAAAGACAGAATTCTAAAAATATATTACAAGAATTACCCATACCATAATAGAAATGGGATGTCATCAATATGGAATTTATCATCCCCATTCCGAAAAGATCTAAATGTCGTAATGATATATTGGTTATAGTTGACCTCCTTATGATGTTAACACACTACATTTTTAATAGAGAGGATTTATATCATGATCATCTTTACAGGATATATGTAATGTATGTTGTAATATTTATTTGCGTTCCACATTACATTATATCTTTTAGGGATGTATGGTTTAGTATGTTTTTATATAGAAGTCTTTAGCTATCTTTGGATACATAATTATATTTCAATAGTACTTATCATTCCCGGGCAGATGGTCAGTTTAAGAGGACATTTCAACATCAATAATACATGTTGTGATCTTACTCTTTGGATTTTAATGGTGGTTAGGATAAACAACAACCATTAGTGTAATTTTTATACAATAATATAATTCACATAAATATTCACCTGGCTCATTATAAAACCCAACAGGGAAAGAAGTGCATAAATCCCAATTCTAGGATGATGTTGGGGAAAGCCATCTATTAGGACTCGATCATATTGGATAAATTGAAGAAAAAGTTATATCTATTCCACAACACATTAGAGCTTCTCAGAGTCAATAAAAAAGTTATGTTTAAAACCAATGATAGGTCCTAGAGTTTGATGTGGATGATAGGAAGTTTCTAAAAATATATCCCTAGAAGAGAGTAATGATATTTTAAATGAATTTAAAGTTAAGCCCTTGGTATATCTATCCTTTAAAAATCCAGATCGTGTTGGGATCATTTCATACTGATTAGATATTCCACCAAATCTCTCTTAAGTTCATGGTTTATTCCATGTATCTCTCAGGAGAAATTGTATATCTGATCTTTCACATGTACTAAACAAAAAATTATTACTTCTAGATAAAAGTAGTTCTTATAAGGAGAAATTGATAGAGATTCTAGATCATAGGGAAAATGTTATACGAAACAAGACCACTCCTGTGGTTAATGTTTTAGGCAGGAACTACCAATTTGTGGGAGCAACATGGTAAATTGAGGATTTTATGAGGAAGTGGTATCCTCATCTATTTCTTTCCTCGAGGAAAATTTCAAGGGCTAAATTCACTTTAAGTAGGAAAATGTAGCACCTATATGTTTTATGAAATAATTTCATGAAATAATTTCAATTCCTCAATATCATGCATTGTAAATAATCATAAGTTTAAATGAAATGTGAGATACACTTAGTATAATATTACAAGTATAACCTAGTTATTATATTATTGGTAACAAATATAACAACCTTATAAAAATTTATGGTGAATTCATTGGCTACCAATTATTTACAAAAAATATAACCCAATTATATATATTTTTTATTGTGTGAATAAATTAATTTAATTTCTCTTAGTAAATGAAATTACTGAAATATATATTATATACATAATAATATATTATTGATAATAATCCAAAAAATTTTATCATTAGTTATAAAAACCCCCAATTTTATGTATTAAACCTATATTATTCAAAAGGGTAATTATTCTACATTTTAATGGGGAACCCCTTTTTAAAGTAAAAATTTTAATGATTTATATTTTTTTATAAAAAATTAAAATTTTAATTTGGATGAGGGATATAATAATTCAATTTTGTTAAATTTATGATATTTTTCTAAAAACATTCATGTTTTAACGAATAGTAAAAATAATAAATTTTAATTGAATCAATAATTATTCATGGAAATAATTAATCTGGATTGACTATATTATTAAATATTTTTAGTTTATAATTATAATATATATTTTTCGTTTAATATAATTTAGTTCATTAGAATTAAATTTATGTTGAATTAAGATGCGAAAACATTTTAATCTTTTGGAATGTTTTATCTTTTGATACATATTTTCTCATTTCCAGAATGAGTTAAATTTTAAATTAATTACTGAAACATATTTTTGATAAATATTTTAAAACAGATTCAATATATGAAATCAGTAGGCCTAAATTTTGTAAAAATATTTATATTATTTTTTTTTCTTTATGAATATTAACATCAATAATTTTTTATAAAACGTGAAAGGTTAAATAAGGTAATCAAGTGTAACAATAATATAATAAAATTATAATAACACTCATCCTAATATCATTGGATTAGTGTGCTACGATTAAAATCATTCATCGGTCGAAATGTAATCCTATGGAAGCCACTGGGTTGGGATTTGGACACATCATTAATTATATATAATTAAAAGTTTAATATATCTCAATAAAATTTTAATAACTATTTCAGTATTAATATAATAAAATAAATAATATAAGAATTAATATAGATACTCATACTAAATATAATTTTTTTTCTTTTTCATGTTTATTTATTTGTAATTATTAGGAAATAAATAATTACAATGAAGGTTTATACCATAATGATGAAGAAATTATTTAATTAATGAAAAGTCAAAAAAATGTTTTCCATTAAAATCAATATAAAATTTTAAATATAGAAATAGTTGACCAAATATTATTGGTCAAGTATATCTCAACCATGATCATCCAAGGGTCGAGTAATTTCCCATTTAGAGCCTTATAGTAGAGATTATGACACCTATATTATATTATTTGAAGTATTGTTGATGTTGTCACATTCATGTTATAATAAGTAATACAATTTTTATTGTAGGATTTTACAGATGATATAGTTGACTGTAAGTATTTATATAAAATCTAGTATATTTACCCCCATCATAGTATTTAATTTTTTATTTTAATTCAATAAAAAATATTATTAAATAATTACACAAACTGATGTGGTAATTAATTTATAAATTGAGACAACAAATAAATGTTATGAAAATTTAAGATAAATATAATTTTGTATAAATAAAATATGCAATAAATTTTTAGATGACCTTGACCTCTTAAAAATATAATAAAATATATTTTTCGATGTTTTCTTTGTATTTAATTATTTTTATAAATAATTTACTTTAATAGTTTCAAAATTTACACTATTGATTGTTTATCGAAATAATTTCTTATTGAATAGTTGGAAATTATAAAAATTTTAAAAACATATATAATAATTGATATATGGTCTATAATGTTTTGAGTAATTTATTTATGGTCTATGTGACATCAAATAAGTAAATATTTTACATTTTTAATATTAAAATATTAGTTACCCTATTTAGAAATTAAAATGAATCATTAACTGCTAAATAAAAATGATATGGTTTAAAAGTCCTATAAAAATTTGTCAAAAATTAAATTTTTTTATGTAAAATAAACTCTATATTGAATTATATTAAAAACTGGGACATATTTTAGGTTTTTGAATGTGGATTTATTTTATTATAAATTAATATTTAATGGAAGTACCCCTCACCTAAATTAAAAAAAGGAATTTTCTCCCTCATTTCTTCACAATTCATTGAGCCTTCAAGATCAGTTATCCCATAACATTCTAGATTATAATATTCCATAATAACAAACGAAATATTTTACTCATATCTGAATACACACTCTAGTTCATTAATAAGATATTTAGAGGGAGCACATCGAAGAAGATGTAATCTCTTCTACCGATTCATTCAAACTTTTTCTTTCATCTAAATACTATTCCTGATTTTATTCTTTATAAATTAAAAATAAAGTATTAATTATATATTTATATGTTAGTAATTTTATGAAACAACAATATTCCACCATCCATTTAACCTATGAAAAACCAAATCACCACACGTGCAAATGTACGACTTACCATCCCCTTGCTATGGTGTAATCTATTTTCCATGACCCCCTGTATATGGATGTTTATAATTATGATGATAATAAATATATATAATTATTATAATAGTATATTTATTCCGAAATATTAGTCACTATTTACCTCAATACCATTAATCAATTATGGGAATGATATTCTCGAACGTGCATACGTACAGTTCACCATCTCCATGATGTGATGCGATTTATTCAACATTATATTCACTTAACAATGAAAAAATTAATAAATTGTATGATTAAATATGATATATATTATAATTATATATATTTTTAGATTATATAAATAAAACAGAAGAATTGGAATAAGAACATATATTACCAAACATGTAGATGGAAATAAAGAAATTCAGATCTGATGGGTGGGTACTAATGTGACTCCAAAACAGATGATAATATAACCAAATTTAATATCATAAAAATGAATATTATTATGGAATAAGTTTATAAAAAAATTAAAATTATTATATAGGTGGTTCGATTACAAAGAAATAATATCATACCTAAGGCAAGTGATTATTTTTCCACACTTCTGTTTATGTGGGACATATGCCTAATACAGGACATAATTATATTAAGTTATATTTATGATTCCCATTTTTTTATGAAGGTTATAATATGAATATAAATGTCTTTATTTTTTATGGAATATTATTTGAATGAATATTAATAGTTAACGAGTAATTTTGTAGTCTCATTTTTATATGAGATTGTTTATAAAAAATTATTTAAAGAGGTATATCTATAATTCATATAAATGTTTCATAAATATGAAATTTTACTTATATTATTGTAAAATTATCTAAATTATACTATACTCTTTGGTGAATTTTTATTACACGATATGAATGGAATCAGTTTTTTTTATACGAGGTACTTTTTGACTTATCTGAAAAAAATAAGAGAAGAATATTTTATTTTCATTTTTTGAATGACATGTTTTTATGTTTTAATAACAACATATTTCCACAAATCATCCATTAAAATATTTCAAGAATATTTCAAAAAAATATTATCTTTTAAAACTATTTCATGTTTTGAGAATAGAAAAAGTTTTTTAATAAGAAAATATACATTCCTATATAATTAATTTCAATTGCTAAATGAAAATTATATTCCATATAGGATGAAATTATTTCATAAGGATATGTTTCTAGAATAGTAAACCTATTTTACAATTATTTTTATTTTGTTTATAACTGAATTCTATTTATAAAATCCATATATTTTATAAGTATTATGTTTTCTTTGAATTATGTTTAAGAATCACATTTTCTTATTGGGGTTTTGATATGATGACAGATTTATGTTTTTTTATAATAATTAATAATGATTTAATAATAATATCGGTGTTACATATATCTCTATTAAATTAATTGGGTAATGTTTTATATCTCATGAGATAGATGATGATGGAATGGAAAATGATTTATGTCATTAATACAATGATTGAATGTCGCTGGGCTTGGTTATGTAATGGACTTTTTTCACAATGATTGTTTGGAAAATGAGCCATAAATAATATGAAAAGGTTTTTATGCTTATTTTTATGCCACAAAATTTCTTGTCTTCTGTTATGAAAATTGGGATAACATTCATTGATTTTGATGAACGTTTATGGTATATAACATGGAATGATATCAAGATATTTCATATACAATATAAAAATTTCAAATTTTTGGTACATATATCTTATTTTTATGATATGATTAATACCTCTATGATTTCCCTTAATGATGTTATGGTCTCACCCCATTTATGTTTATTTTCCTAGGTCATAGAGAGGGGTATTATGTTTGATATCTCAAAAAGGGGTCTAGTTAAGATGGAATAAGCATGAGATAATGTATATGTCTTATGAACATGTTGTTTTTGTTCCCTAGTTTCTAAAGACACAATAACTATACTACCTGTCATGACATTGTTATATTATTTCATGAATATTCCTTAATTTTATGTAATATCTATTTAAGAAATGTACGGGTTACTATTGAGAAACTTTGAGTGTTTGTGTGAACATCCGAGATCTCAATCACTGTTGCCCAAAAGTTTATTTTCTATTTCTAGAGACAAAATTGCTGATCGGTGTCAAAAATAGTTTCTAAAAATTTATCTTGTATGGACGGATACATTGGATACAATCAGATCTAGATAGAACCTGAAAATAATGAGTATCCCACCTTGAATTTCGTACAAGGAACCTTCTGAAATCGTTTAATGCCCTATATTATAAATAATATAGTATCCACCTATCATAAAATTGTGAAACCCATCATAAATCCAATCCTCAATATTTCAATGGATTTCTACATTGATTATTTTGTGGTCAAATCCAACCAATATCATTACCATTTTAGGGATCTTGAGAAAGTGTTTGGATTCACTATTCCCGGATGTTGAAGATGAACCCATTCATATTTGGCTTCGAATTTACTTATATGATGTTGTCATTTTTATTGTAAGGTATAGAGGCATCAAAATCAACCCATAGAATATCAAGGCAGTCATTCAGATTCCTCCACTGAGTAGTATAAAAGAACTCTAAGGACATCAAGGCCACATAGCCTACAAATTTCGATTCATCACAAATTGGGTTGGAATGTGTAACACGTTTTCAAGGATCATAAATTATTGTATCCTCTATTAGTATGGTGAATAGTTATGTATTGTTTTTCATGAAAAAAAAGATGTATATGTTTCATCCTTCACTTATGATGCCACTAGTAATAGGGAAGCATGTTATCCTCTACCTGACTTCCCAAGAATGATCCCCTGGTGTCTTTCATGGTTAGAAGTAAAATAAAGGTAATTATAACAATTTATACCAACTATGTTGCATAAAACATGAATAATATTCCAAATATCATCATATTGATAAGAGCTTCTACACTCTAGTTTTTTGGGATATAAGTCGCAACACTACCTACAACACCACGAGATATAACTAGTATGCTATATTGTTCCATTATTGTATATCTTGAGTCTCTCCATGCTGGAAGGATGAATATAATGATATGCAATGACCCTTCAGTAGTTCAACATCAGATTTGTTCCATAGAATGATGTCAATGGTCATGAATTGGAAGACTTCCATGCAACCCATCCAAACCCAATATAGTAATACATAAATCATTATTTCCCAAAAAATGGAATACTCAAAGTGGAACAAGATATTCCATAATTGAAAAATAATTTCGATGGTGCCTCCCAGAGTTGAACTAGTATAAGTCTCAATGATCCAAGTCTCAAGTGAGTAGGTCTAGCGATTGTCTTCATCACCTCAATATAGACTGTCCAGACCTACTCATTTCAACTATTAAAAGGATATACTTTAAATGATGTAGAGAAATAATATTTTGTTACTCGTCTCGAGCTATAAATTATGATTGTTGTTACCCATATACACGTGAATGGAGACTATGAGATAGTATCCACAGAGACCAATAGTGATTATATCATTAGGAATTCAGAGCATGTGGCCTTACCGATGTGCACTCTCCAATTGATGGCCCATTTCTCTTCTCATCTGAAAGTGAATCACATTCCCAGTCAAATAATTTTTAAATTGATGCCATGGAAAAAATAGAAGCATATCATTCAAAGACCAAATAGGTTGATGTTTTAAGTCATATGGAAAATTGAAGTGTTATCACTCTAGTCCTTACAAATGACGATGACAACTAGCAGGTAGACTAGTTGAATTATGATGGTTCTATGTTATGTCATCCAGATCCCCTAGTTGTGGAAGAATCCTATGGATGTTTAACTCATTTCATAGAGTGTATTCATTGTGGAAATATATCACTAGATACATTAAAACATGAACTAATCCACTAGCGTGTAGTTTATTTCCAATTCCATTATGGGCCTATCCTCGAATAGTCTCACAAAATTTTTGTTGGGATGGATTTATCCTTCATTGTATTCAAGGTGGGTTGATTCTCTAGGTTATTTAGGATGTTCTTGTAGAGTCATGTGGTGATCAGCAAGAAGGGTTGAAACTATCCCACTAGATAGGATGTCTATGTTACTTTTAACCCACCCTAGTCAATGATGTTATTCAATTTTTGAATAGTATTCGACCATGATAGATACATGAAAAACATGTGCATCATCTTCCAGAGCCCATCCATACTATCAAGTATTCATGACCCATTGATTAATTAGGAATAGATGTCATGGGACAATTTACCCCAACATATGCTTGTATGTATATGTATATTCATACCACAAATTGCTTTATTCGCCTTATGGGATGATTGAATTATTATCAAGGAGGTTTTCTCACAATAATTCATTTAATTTTTGATCACCCACATCATCAATCAATTCAGAGTCCATCACACCATTCTCACCATCAATGACACTGACTACCAAGATGTTGAGCAGAAGAATTTTTATACCAAGTACAAGATTCTATCCAACCAAACATCTCACTATCATGTACAATAAAATGTATAGATGGACACAATAGACAATAACTTCTAAAACATTTGGTAGAAGATAGTTGTCTAGAACTAGAAAATTAGGTAGGAAAAATATTCTCAATGATATATGGTTTTATCGATCATCAACAGAAAATTCCAACAAGTTGACTCTATATTGATTGGTGTGTGGAAGAGAGGTCATCCCTCCCATCAATATTATTCTACCACCTGTAAAAATTGCTTCCTATTATCAAAATATTTTATAATATATATCTGATGTACATTTAGAGTAACTAGAAACCCTTGATGAAATGATGGTTTGATTAGTGAAAAATCCAAATAGTCACAAGAACAATATAGCTAGAGAGTTCAAGAAAAAGTACCACCTCTACTCTTTCCCCCACATTGGAACATTATTGGATATCAAAATACAATTATACTAGGATGGATTCCACCAATGTTGTAACCCATTTGGGTTGGACTATACATCGTTCACAAGGTACATCCCAATAGTGGTTACTCTTTGGTCAATATAGATATGGAGTACTTCAATCCATCATCCAATTGCATTTTACACATGTAGTAATTTCAAGTAGGATTTAAACGTCTTAATAAGACTACGTTAAATGAGTATCCTGAGTAAAAACATCCTAGATTTAACCATGTGTTTTTTTTCTATGAAATGTGTCATGCGGTGTTGAAATATTTTTTCCATAATTCATGTAGGGGGTGTTCCTATTATGATTAACATGTCCCCTCTCTCAGATAACCCCTAACATTACACTTCAAGTTACATGAATTTAAACTACATTGCATCATTTTCTAGAGCTGACAATGTAATATAGGGCTCATGGTCAATGTTCTATAAGCATTAACTAATAGTTCATGTCTTGGAATCATGAAATTATAATTTTTACAGGTCTTCTTTAGGAAAATATGGTTTAGTGTGGGACTCAATGGTCTTTATTCACATTAGGTTGTAGTTGTCATTTGATACACATTCTTCATGATGTACATATCTATCAATGTCCTCGCTTCATGTTGATAAGTTGTGTAACAACCAAAATCATTAGTGTAAGACTTTAAACTGCATCGACTGATCATATCACACAACCTTAAACAGCAACATTTTCATCTCAACATCACAAAAAAATATGAAACAACATTATGATTTTGTTTCTGAATAGGATTATTTTTTTCTGACACCATTCATCTACAGTTCCATCATTCAATAACATTGTGTGCCTTGATTCTATCACTATGGGATAGGTAGAAACACCAAAAAACATTGTCATTGGGGCCAGCCAAAAACTCACACCAATTTACTTTTTCAATAGAGGACCCCATTTTTGGAATGTGATCCTTCATTTCTCATTCACTCCATTTATTCCTTCTAGTCATTTCATAATAATATCTATAAGTCCAATCATGAAGGCCTAATTGGGAAAATTTGGTGTATTATCGGGCCTCCTAGGGCTTCATTAGTGGTATATATATTACTCTTCCTCACCACATATACTCATTTTGGGGTGTCTCCTCCAATAGGTCCAAACTCCATGACCATAAAATGAGATTCAGTAGTCTAAATATCATGACTTTAAACTATGTACATGTCTCATCTAGGATGTTTGTTTTGGTTCATAATGGGGGTCATTTGACATTATTCATGGAATTTCCCTTATAACGCTTCATTACACATGTCTACATGAGATACCATCCTCCTCAGTCCAAAATCTATGAATGTCAACTAGTATGTATTGTTCTCAAATCACAATTTTAAAATATATCCATACCCAATACATGTTCAGAACTCTCTATGATAATCATGGGATGCCTTAGTTCCCTCTCCATAGAGGTATTACCACATCATTTTTGTCTCCTAAAACACTATATTTTCGAACTATGTGTGTATTTATATCCACGCTCATGGGAATTGTAGCGATGTGTTAACATTTCACCCTTAGTTCTAGAAATAAATTTATCCATCCGCCATCCCTACATTTTCATTTATGGTCAAGGTACATGATCCTAAATATCGGTTGGTCTGTTTCATGGTATATATGTGTTACCGTGGATCCTTCATCCTTATTTTCATTGGTATATACCTTTCCCAAGCCACATAAATACCCTAAATATTTTCTATATCAGTACACATTCATCTCAACAGTAAAACAATTTCCCTCATTGTCTAGAACGTATGACATTAAGATGTGAGTTACTAGTTTCCGGGTCATGTAACATACTATAGAGACTCCCTTTCAATATTCATATTGTGTTTTTTAATATCATACTATTTGAACATCTTGAATACAACTTTTATTCTTGGACCAAAATTAATGACCCTAAAATCTCTGAATCCCATGTAGTCAACGTTATAAATCTTTAATCCAAATTCCATAGTCTAGGAAACAATTAATTAAAATCATTTCACTATTTAGGTATGGATTCCACCATCTGGTATACTAAATTTTACACCTTAAGCCATTTTTGATTCATATTTTAATCATCATTTAAATCCACATGGACCCCTAGAAATTGATGGTATCATACATTTCACCTCACCTCCCATGTTGTTCCAATGACCTAATGGATCCCAATCATCTAATAAAGAATTATTTGTTTTAGAGTTGGTCAACAGTTTATACATAATTTGTTCTCCCCATTCAATACATGTGTGGTCATTGTCCCTATGTTTTGAACATGGTTATTATTTGATCCTTACACAGAATTTATCCTTTATCCATACCCATAAAATATCTTTTATCCAAACCCTAAATATCGTAACCTACCCCCTTTACATTACCCTTGTATCATGGTGTAATTACACCCCTGGAATTGACACTATAGTGTTCTCCCATATTTTTGGTAGACCCCCTATCCCATTAAGTGTTCCCCACAATGAGCATGACTCATGTGGGAATAAAATTATGTTGAAATTACATTTTTGGTTGAGAAACACATGACCCAATTATTGATTAATCTTAATGGCATTAAACATATAGCCTCTTTGGGGAAATATGGTGTTTCACTGGGACCCTTTGTCCCCATTCACATAAAGTATGTCACATCATCGCACCACATATGAATGTCTTCATAAGCATTCCTCCCTTTCTTCTAAACACCATGACCTTAATCTAAGACCCGAATAAGTATTTTTGGTATATCACGGGACATATGATCATCATTCCAGTCAAAATATAACAATTTAATAACTCTAGTTTTGTATGAAAGCCTCATATTTATCATTCATGTCATGTTTATTACATATTTTATGTACTAATTTATTGGGAATAGAAATTTTTTAATGTCTAGGAAACATGAAATTAAAATTTTGGCAAGGTTCAAGGAAACATGACCTCAAAACAACTGAAACATCTCGACGACATGATGATAAACTAAGTGATACATCCTAATTAGACATTTCGAAACTGTAACATGAATCTTTTTCCCCATATGATGTAAAACAATATGGAATCCGAAGAAATGAAATGATAGGTCCTCTTCCTCGACATACTATAATTTTTTTATTTTAAAATTGTTCTTGACATCCAAGATTATTCTCTCTTTGAATATGTGTTTAATATTTTTTCAGACCAATATGCCGAAACTAATATAATCAGATATATGGAGGAATAATTACATGAGTGTTGGAATATATTCTTATAATCCATCACATCATTCACATGATTTTCATTCCCGTTATCTGGATCCTCATCCACTTATAGTTGTGAAGGAACACCCATACAGGCTTGTATCCTAGATATACGTTTCACCTTTCATCCTGGTCCAACATTCATAATGTCATTGGATGCAATTTCAAGACAATTTCCATGTTTTAAATACGGTTTCCAATTGAACCTCATTTGTCTCAATTTCAGGCTAACGGTACTGATGCTATCATAAAAACATGGACAACCATTATCCTATTCCAATATGCTACTATATTCATGTTCTGAATTTTCATTATTGTGATTCACAGTTCACATTACATTACATTCAAATAGAATCATCCACCCCTAGAATTTTCACATTTATACGCTAGAGATATTTGGGGGATTAAGATGGGTACATCATAGCCGTATTCTACAACCCTAGACACTCTCCACTTGAAAGATCCTAGTTTTTAGTCAATAATATATAACTATAGGTGTTTTATTGTTTTACCACAATCTCATAAACGTATAAATATCATGTTGTCGTCCCTTGTTTCTTACACCGGGCCTAACCAACATGATCTTAGTGATACATCAATAGTTTTATCAAAAATATGATTTATGAATGATAATAATTTCATAAAAAGGTATGAATACTTTCATGTAAAAGGATTGAGGATAGGAAAACAATTTTAGGTGTAGATATGTTCATCTACATACTGTAGAATCTAATTAGTGTAGAAAAGTATCCCCTATAGATCTACTCTAGTGATTGAGCGAATCAATTCTTCCAGCCTTTGCTGTGAAGATTTCATGATTTGTTACCTTCTTAGATATCTATATCCACAACATTGGATATTGTATGAAACTCGTTAGTTTCTTTCTCATCTCATCCCCACTCATCCCGGAGATTGATTATTTCACCAATTTTCTACTCCATTTGATTAACGATATATTCTTTCCTAACCCTCATTTTTTTAATAACACTAGAATGAGTTATGAAGAAGGAATATTTCTCACTCTATATCCTCTAGAAATTTGATTTCATTGATGAATTCTCAAATCTTGTGCTTGTTGTTGGAATTCTCACGATGTAATGAAAAATCCATTGGATGACTCACCTCAAGTATATTTTTAGAGAGATAATGACAGACTTTCACATAGAAGCATAGATAATCCACCCCTCTAGTGAATAGATTTTCAAACAAATGTTGGAGGGACCAAATATGGATCACTATATTCAAATATAGATTCTGGACAATGAATTTTTGGATTCATCTCAGTGACATGCACTAGATGTTGTGATTTTCTTCAGCCACCATAGGGTCGGGGTTGTCCAGCTCCTCTGGATCTACAGGCTCTTATGTTTGGAATGTAGTAGGAATTTTAGAAGTGGTGTCTTCCTCTAGTAACAACCCCATGGGACTAAGTTCCATATCATTTGAGAAGAAAATTTTATTTATTCCTCCACATCAAAAAACTCACCCTATCATGTTTATATTTCTACCCAAATAGTGGCATCACTCATATTTGCAACTATATTTTTTTGAACCACCAAGGCTAGGTCAGTTTAGAAAACTAGATTGTCTAGAATAGTTGTGTCCTTTAATACAGGTCCCATGGAAGATCCAATCTTGTCACTCATTATGAACATAGCCTTATATGAAATGTATATAATAATTAATCTCATTCAATTTTATCAATCGATGAAAGGAACGACTTTTTGAAATCAATGACATACAAGAGCTGAGCACCATTATATCGAAGTCTTTAGTTGTTGTAGAAAGTTTTACCACAGGGTATCCTTCATATATTTGTTCAGAAAAGATTTTCACTAGTTCTTCGTGAATTTGTTGAGTGGAATTGTATAAGATAGGTCCACATTGATGATAATTCAATGTGGAATCATGATTATGATAGGATTTTTCATGTATTTATCTTACCTTGGAGTGGAATTTCGAAGATATAAAATATTGAACTTGTAACCTCACTAACCGTGGGTTACACTATAGGAATAGTAGGTCATTGTCCACCATATATTATGTGAATAACCCAGGGCTCTGAAATTTCCACCCTAAATCCTCGGATGACCCATCACTAGCGACCTCAACCACGAATGTCTCAAAACTGCCTCGACCCTGGGTACAAGCCCTAGAGAACAGTCATATGCACCCAGTGGAACATATTCATCCCTAAAATGGGGGACAATTACACAATGCCACATTCCACTATTCTATGATGAGTTTTATTCAACAGATCATTGTAGTGAAAAAGATATATCATGGAATGAAACATCTATTATAATTATACCAAGAGATATTCGACAAATTCTTCTTCAGAGTCCATGACCTCACCACTTTTTTAGGACTCCCAAGATGAGAAATCATCCCATGAGACTCCCTGCACTCTTCCAATTATTATTCTTAATATTTAACATCACTATTATCCTTAGGAGGTTTCTCTTCTCGATCTATCTATTGAGAAAACATTACCATTTCAGTGAAAGGAGGAGTGTCGTATTTCCACATAATCTATGCATAAATTTTCATGTATGTCATGTAAAATTCCATTGATGGATGATCTTGATGAGTACCACCTGAATGTTCTAGAGTTATTGTAATTTCATCCAATCCCTCTCAGTATCCCCCATAGGTCTTTCAGTGATATTGATTGTTCCAATATTCCCATGGCATACCAGAGATATGGGATGAAAAATTTAGTGACAAGGGGAAAGAGATACACCATACTTTTTATAGGATACTCTTTTGTAGGCCCTCTATGACTCATGTGGGTCCATTCTTATTCATGAAGATGGGGGAGAAGTAATTTAATGTTATGTCAATTCTGACAAGGTATCAATTTGTGCCATAATTTGTGCATGGATTTATTCATGTGTATCATCCCTTATATCTTCTCACTTCTGTGACAACAATCTCTCTTGTTATGTAATTAAAATTTAGTTTGTATATCTTTCTAATAGATATGATGCCACCTAGTTTTTGGAATAGTCATTTGTTAGGTTGTCATCAATGTATATTAGCGGCATCATGAAAGTATACCCAAAACCTAAAGTCATCACCATGTATGATTGTTATTAGTTATTATAGGGGTTCTGATCTTCAAGAAAATATATGTACCCTTTCTTCTCCACCTATTGAAATAATCCAAACTATCTAGAAAAATTGTATTTAATGAATAGATCATAGAGAAAATTTTCATCAAAATAGACCACCAACCCACCACTTCTAAAACTCTGTATATATACTATCTTCCCCCAAGAATATCATAAGTTATTCATTATCTGGACGCCTATAGTTGAAAATAGGTTATGTTTACGTTCTAAATGTATCTAATAAGTATTATTTTGTCTTCGTTGTAATGATTCAGTGGTCGAACCCCATAAACTATTAATAGGGATGGTTGTATATCAGTTCCTAGAGGGCAGCTGATGTTTAGGAATTATTACCAACCAATATGTGATATAATCGGTCAATGTAGGAACTTGTATGTTCTAAATTTTTTCCTAGACGTATTTCACCATGTGAAATGCCCTTATATGTTTTAGATACATTCACACACTAGAACGACCAGGTTAAAAATATTAAGAGATGAATAAATCCAAACCATCTCCAAGGTCCATGGGCTTATCTTCCTCCATGTGTCTCTCAATGGATATAGTGACCCACATAGTAATGTAGAATGAAACACAATGTAGTGAATCAGTGGGTTCTAGTCTCCAACAATTCTATTCACCCACATATCATATTATCATGTCTCTTAGATCACCCAATATGATATTTCCTATAGAGAACCTTTTTTTCTTATAATAATTTTACCTAATTTTAATGATTGAAATCATAAAAACATTAAACCATGAGGATACAATGGTTTATTTGATTGGGAAAACTAGTACTATACATATCTTTTACAACATAAAACATAAACAATTATTATATTATTATTCTATATTTTCTTTTTGGACCTTGAGTAATCCTTAGTACATGTAATCACCTAAGGATATATGTCAATAAGGGGTGCACTAAAGTCCCATTAATAGGATAAAAATATGATATTGTAAAATTGGGGTGGAAAAATTCATTATCATTATATAATAGGTATAGGATCATAAACACGATAGAAAAAATTGTAAAAAGGCTTGAAAAGTGGCAAGGGATATAAGAGAAACCAAATGTTTTAGTGGTTAACTACCATACATAGTTGCGAAAAATATATCATCATGTTTAATCATATTTAAAATTAAATAATGAGATTCATAACATTACTCAAGGAATTGGAGTGAAATATTATTCCAGGAACACCCTTAACATTATAACATTTACATTGTGCTGTATAATTGTGGCCAGACATGTCACATCATAGTGTTAACATAATCATGCATGCCATGTAGAATGTATAATAATTTTGGACATAAGTTTCTAATGGAAAGGAATATGATTCATTTCATAAATCATACATTGAAAAAATTCGGGTTCCCAATATATGTAATAAAATACTTGATAAAAGAACCATGAACCCTGAGTGAGAAGAAAAAAGCGTGTTTTTGAAAGAATAATTCTTTTGGAAAACAATGTGCTTGACTTAAAATACAGTGGAAAATATTTATATCACAGAAGGGTAAAATAATGATGAAAAAATTATTTTCAAGGAATAACCATATTGAAAATGGAGTTAAATATGGAAAATCCAATGAATGACATTTGGGTTCGAGAATTCCCCTTACATTATGACAGGCCTTTTTCTTCTATTAATCTGTTGTATATTCAGATTAGATTCATTAATTTACTCTTAAATAATATATTATACATGAATATGACTAATTATACAGTTATTATGTTCTTTTCTAGTCCATTGAATGAGTTATGGAGTTGAATTTAATCATTTAGGAGCGTTAATTTTTCTAGTTTTCATTAACAGTTCACATTAACCCATGAATTGAAGTTCAGGTAGAACATGATTAAACATCCATAATTCATAGTAAATCATATTAATAACCTTACAAGCGTTTAAATTATATTATAATTAATTTTTTTATATATCATTATAATGAATCATTAGTTAGAAATTCAATAATGATCAGTATTTGTTAATTTCGGCGTTTTTGGATCACAACAACATTGTTTTGTTTTATCATTTAGTATCCTTTATAAATGTATGATTTTTTTTAGTTTTTTTATGGAACATGAGTTTTCTTATCAACATAAGAGGGATTTAAAATAAATATTTAATTTTTTTAACCATATAATTTTTTTATTGATATCCTTCAAGGTGTTGATGTAAAATGGAAGTGTTTCACCCACGATGTAGGTAAATTAATGCATCACCAATGACGATTTCCATTTTATAAAAAGGTAAAGATAGGGATGAGTACACCAAATTATATTTCATTAAAATGATAATATAATAGTATATCAATCATACATGATTTATCATGAATTTTTTTAAGAGAATTGGGGATAAGAGAATAAATGAAATTAAATTTTGAAAGGAATTTTAAAGAAAAGACAGATTGAAATAACATCTGTAATTGTACTTATAGATCCTTTTTAAGGAACCTAGGATTGGGCCATGGATGAGAACAAGAGATCATGGAAGTAGGTGAGGTGCTAGCGGGTGTTTTGAAAAGAATTTATACCAAGCATTATACTTTAGAGGAGCGAGGAAATGATGTTATGAGAGGTGGTCTTTATAGTGTAGGCGATGATAGTTTTCTCAATATTTAATTTATTAGTTTATTAATTTCCATCATGGAATGAAATATTGATGATCACATTTCTACGTTAAGTAAATAGAGCACGTGAGTTCTAGATTTGGGTTCTTACATTAATCATAATGTCATGATTACTGGATTAAACTTATAATTTATTAATACTGTAATTTACCAAATTTTACTATTCACTAAAATTCAAGTATTTTAGAAAAATATAAAAACATCAACCTAACTATTTTTCGACATGTATAATTCAAAAAATAAATCCAATTTAAGAAAATGGATTTCTATATATGAGTAGTATACATTTTAATTAAAATGATAATTTACTTAAAAAATAAAAATTTTAAAAATTTATACTTCTTTTCTAATATTTTGAATATTTTATTAAGGTCTCAAAAAATTTTATGACATAAGAATAGTAGTTTATTAATAAATTTTATGAAAACGATTTTTATTGAAAATTATATAATTATTCACTAAATATTTATGACATACAGAAATACCAACACTATAATATAATTATATCATATAGTTACTTATAGGATGAATAAATTTTATTTATACTATAATTGGTATGGTTCGTATTAACATAGCCAATTAAATATTCAAAAGTGTCATATTACACTTTTTAAGGGGAGAAGTACTATTCATAAGGTTATGTTATTGTTCACTAAAAATTATGTATGTCTAATCAGACTCCTAACATCTTGCTGATAACAATAGTGTTTCTCGTATTTTAGAAATTAAAATCATGGAATTGGAAAGTTTATGTTTAATTGTCATGTAGAATTTAGTAGTTCATTTAAGAATGATGTTTCTTTCTGTTTCCTAATGTGATTTTATGTGATTTTATTATATGACACTACTTTAATAAGTTTAAAATATCATTCATAATAGTTTTGGTTGTTAAATTCTTCCCCCCTTTTGAAATTTTACCATCGATATTTCAATTATATAAATAATTGAGGGTACTTATCCTTCATTTACTTCTCTGGATTACATGTTACATCCTCCTAGATATGGTTCCTCCACAATAATTAGACAATGTGAATTTTCTTGTTTCATATAACCTTATGTCCCTAGTCCTAAATCATTACTTGATGCTCATCATAAGATAAATCATCATCCAATTGTACCACCTCTGAGTTTAGTACAAGTGATGGATCTGGTACGTACTTCCTCGGTAGTGATATGTGAAACACATCATGAACCTAATTCATATTAAGTGTATGTTCGATTCTGTAGGCCACATCTCATATGTGGTCAAGGATCATAAAAGGGACAATGTACATTGGTCTTAGAATTGATTTAATTCAAAACCAAATGACTCTCTACCATTGGGATATTCGAAAGAATAATTTATCTCTATCATCAAAGTACATGTTCCTTTGAATTTTTTCATCATAGATAATTTTAAATCTCTAAGTTTTTCAGTTAATTATTCGATGAAATGATCCTTATCTATCATCTCTTTCAGAAGATAATTTCCATGTATCTTTATTTTACCAACTTCATCGCAACACATTAAAGATATATATCTCTTTCCATACAGTGGTTTATATGGAGCCTTCTAAATACTCGAGTGGAATCTACTGTTTTATGAGATATCAACCAATGGTAGTTGATGATCCCATCCATAATTTATTTCTAATGAATATAATATTAACATATATTCAAGTTTCAAAATAGTCTATTTAAATTGGTCATCTGTTTGGGTTGATAGGCCATGTTGATGTTCAATTATATATTCATGGCATGTTGAAGACTCTTAGAGAATTTAGATGTGGTACTTGGATCATGATTAGAGACAATCGATATTGAAACCCTTGTAGTATGATCACATCCTTCCCATATTTAATTTAATTTCATAATGTGTGATATCTTATCAAATAGTGATTATGTGGTTAAAAATTGTGAGTCGGTACTCCACAATCCACATCGTTTTATTTCCCATGGCTATCTTCGAGAGACCCATGAAAAAGTCCATAGTGGGATTCACCCATTTCTAAATGGGTATAAAAAATGGTTTCACCATCCCATTGGACTTTTTTCACTCTGAATTAACTGAATGACATATTAATCACCATGATATGTACTCCGCAATTTCATTCTTCATGTTGTCCCAGCAGAAGTCTTCTGAGAGATCACAATACATCTTATAACCACCTGTATGGATAGATAAATGTGAGATATGTGCATTATCAAATAGCTCATTCATTACCTAATGTGATTATGGAACACAAAACCTTTTTAATGACCAAATCACACCATGATAATGTATTTAGAAGCCATACAGTTTCCCTTCCATTTCTCCATTCATCTTCCTTTGCAAATCTAGATCATCCCTTTGTGACTCTTTACTCTTATCTTAGATAAATTGTTGAGAACTCTATTGTGAATGGTTGGATGTATTAACAGCTATTATGATTTCCAAATCCATCATATTCATATCCAATACGAAAGGGTCTTTCCCCATCTACAACACCGATATAGTATCATATTCTTTCGTACTAATGGCTTTAGATACCTTATATTCCTTTATACGATAATAGTGAATAGATTACTCATTGTCATTGATTATATCTAACCATATAATTTGATACATTTTGAGCTCATTTTCTGTTAATATATAATTTAGAATCTTGTGATCATTATATATTTTTTATTTATCCTCATAGAAGTACAGAAATTAGATTTTCAAGGAAAAATCATAGCTTCCAGGAACATATAATATATCAGGTTTTATTTTCATGGATCATAAACTTCCGTGAGTCATAGGTTATAGCATTATTAGTTTTCATGACTAAAAAACCCAATCCATTTTTGGAAGCATCGCTTTATATCACACAACATTTTCACTTTTTAGTAATGTGTTTATCGGTGTAGTCATCAAACTCCTATGTATATTCTTGATGCTTTCCTCACATTCATCCATCCCAACATACTTCACCCCTTTTCCATGTTAATGTTGATATAAAGTTTTTAAATAAAGATAAATTTCTAACAAAACTCCTATAGTACCTAGTTAATCCATGAAAACTGTGGATTTCAATGACACTAGAGGGTCTGGGCCATTCATCAATCTCCATTATGGATGAAGGGTCCACATAAATTCCCTCACTTGTGATCACATGACCTTAGAATGTGAATTTATTCTTCCAAAAGTCACACATAGTGACCATGAAATAAAACTTATACGTATGAAATGTCACCAACACAAGCCTTATTTGTTTTTATGGATATCATTTACCTTTAATTAGAGGAGAATATGATCGATAAACACTACCACTAATTCATTGAGGTAATTTATAAAGACTATATTCCTCAAATCCATAAATAATTTAGGGTCATTAGTATGTTCAAAGGGAATCACCAGAAACAAATTGTTCACAAACCTTTTTCAAAAGGTTGTTTTCTTTATATTATCCTTATTCACCTTTACCGGATGATATCAAAAATGATGATCCACATATGAGTATTATGGATCTCCTCGTAACTGATCAATCTTGTCATCAATCATTGGCGAGGTTACTTGTTCTTTATGGTGATATTATTATGTTCCTAAAAATCAATAAATAGACAAATTAATCAGTCATTCTTCTTCTCAAAGATAAATGGTCCACAAAAAGTGCTACACTATGGAATACGAATCAATTTTTCAAATTCTCATATAGTTTCTTTTTAAACTCCTCTAGTTCAATGGGATCCTTCCATTAGGGTCACATTTAGATAATAATAGCTATGTGTATGAGTTCAAATGAGAACTCTACCTCAGGATCTAGGGGATTTCTGGGTAACTCTTTATGAAATACATTATAGTATTCTTGAATGATGGGAATTTCACCTATGTGGATATCTGGCTTTGACTCAACAATTGGAGATTGTTACGCTTCATCACATGGAATCATCACCAACATCATTGATGGATTTTTCAAAGGAGATTCATTATCTTCATTGTATTATTATAGGATAATGGGATTGTTCAGAATATGTAAATATACATCCATTTCATGATAGTTGATATGTTCCCTATATAAACAATTCCAATCAATTCCCATTATAGTTTGAATTCTACAAAGGGATGTATCTAGTGATTCACTAGAATAATCTTCCATCATACCCCAACATTAGACGATTCCAACACATTGGTTTCAATGATTGCACCACATGGTGTGTTTATATATATCCCCTCTTCATGATTTCAGGGAATCGATTTAATAGTTTTAGAAAACCTGTGAGATATAAAGAAATTCAATGAACCCAAATAAAATAAGAAATTTCCCATTCATGGTTGAATATAAAGTGTACCTTATAAAACTTCATTTTCATGCTCCACTCCCACAATAGTGATGGAATACTCCTTCCCTTATTTCTATGGTTTTGGTGGATGATAAAGCGGATTACCCTCAAAGACTCATGATTTAGTTCACTTTCCTTCATATTTTTCATGATCCCTATTGTTCTACCATTGGTCTAGGGTGGTGCTCTCCTTTCCAAACCCTCATTATCCTACCTTATCAAGTATTTTGAAACTCTATCCCTTGGTGGCCTTCTATCCCATACTTGAACCATTTCCATGCCCCTTTAGGTAGTTCTTATAATGATTTTTACAATATTTTTTACTTGTGGGTTGTTGATTTTTCTTTCCACATTTCTCATTAGATCCTCTATCATAAAAATCCATGTTTTTCAATATCCTTATAGACATGGGACCATTCTCCAAACACCATATCCACATTGAGGGCACATAGATCATTTTCATTGTAACTCCCAAATACTCAATTTGAAAGATAATTTCAATGGTGTGATTTTAATCCACTAAATAATCTATAAATTTTTCTATCGTTGTTCATAAAAACCTGATGTTTACCTTGCATGCCATGTAAAATTTACATCATTGGCCATGAAATATTCAAGATAAATTTTCTATATCTCCATTAATTCTCTTTCCATCTTATAATGACGATTTAGAGGGAAATACTTGTTATGAAATATCATCTTAATGTATTCCTACCCCTTCTATTCAATTGTGTCTCTTGGATTGGTGTTCTTAACCAACTTAACCATTGGTCGACCTCTCCATCAAGACAATAAATTTCTATAGTCAGCTTCTGTATCTCAGAATAGTGAAGAAAAAAATATAATCTTCATTGAGTTGTCCCACTATTCTACAACAAGTGGATCAGAATATCCACTAAATGTCAGTGGTCGTTGCTGCATAAAACAATCTACATCCAGTTGATCTCTCTTAGGTGAAAGAGGATGTTCTAGATTATTAAGGTTATTATTTAGAACCTGATACAATGATGTAATCATCACAATGATATTTTTAATTCCACATCCCATGTAATTGTGGATATTGTTTGGGAAATAACAGTATTGTCCCTAACAAGGGTTGTTGCCCTGGTTTCTCATGGTTCCCGCCAATTTTCTAAAAAAGAAAATTAAAAAAAACATATGTCAAAAAGTCATGAATAAATTATTCCTCCCTGAAACTAAATCTAAAATCAAATCCTATGGGATACCTATTTTTGTAAAAGATTATTTTTTGCATGAATATATATAGTCTCATAATAGGGTTTTTACTAATTTACTCTTATCCTAATTCCATGTTTATCTAAATCGTGTCTTTGAGACCAACTATAATGACCCTTATTTTATTAAATTAATATCCCATATTTTTAGCGATAAATAAAAAATTACACCATGATGATCTAATAGTATAGTGTATTTTGAAAAGTAGGACCATATATAACTTTTATAAAATTATTCATAAAATGTTATTTATTTTTTTCTCATATAGCTTCTAATTAGCCCTTGAGTTATCCTTAGTACATGTAATAACTAGAGGATAAACATAAAAAATTAGTGACATAAAAAAAAATTTAGATGATAAGGACATGAGATAATATAATATGGTATGATCATAATAATTAACAACATAATAAAGGCATATGATCATAAACATTATTTGAAGAATTGATAAAGTCTTGAAAAGTGGAAATTCATAAAATTCAAACGTTTTGTCTAAATAGTTAACTACCACACATAGTTTTGAACAATGATATAATAACATTAACACATATATCTCTTTAACTCATTAGATTCCTCACATTACCAAATTAATTTGAGTTATATATATTTCTGGGTGCACTCATCACATCATAACATATACATTGTGCTATATAATTCTGGGAACACCAATCACATCATAGATTTAACATCATCATGCATTCCACATAGAATGTTTATTAATCATACATAAATATAGAGCATGTAATGTAATGGGTTTCATATCATAAACAATACATTCATAATATTTGGGTTCCCAAACGACCGAATAACATTAATGAAATAAGAACTATCAACCTCAATTGAGAAGTAAAAGAGGTGTTTTTGAAAGAAGATATTTTTGGATAAACAATGTCTTTGAAGAAAATTTATTAGAAACCACTTATATCACATAAAAAGTAAAATAATTATGATGAATTTTTTTAAGAAATAACCATAATGAAATTGGAGTGAAAGAGGGAATACCTGAAGAAAGAATGTACAGTTTGAGAATTTTTGTTACCTTATGTCTAAATGTTTTCATCACTTTAATGTGTTGTATAATAAAATTAGATTCATTAAATAATAGTTATATTATCATTTATACATGAATGTGATTAATTATGGTGTCATTATGTTCTTTTAGGGGCCATTGGATGAGTTATGGAGTTTAATTTCATCATTCGGGAGATTTCTTTTTCGTAGATTCCATGAATGGTTTACTTGTAAACAAGAATAAATTTCCATGTAGAAAAATAATAGCCAAAAATAATTTATATTAAATTATAATAATCATATAATATGTGTTAAAATAATAAAATAATAATTTTATTTATACCATGAATATGAATCAGTAGTAAAAATTTAATTATGATCATTTTTCGTTAATTTGGGTAATTTTTTTATCACAACAAAAATTATTTCTTTATCGTTGAGTATTATATATAGAAGATGATTACATAACCTAAAAGGTATTAAATATAAATATTAAAAAAAATGAGTCATTTAATTATTTTATTTAAATCCATTATTGTTTTTATTAAAAATGGAAGTGCATCACACACGACGTCTTTAAATTAACACATCACGGGTGAAACTATCATTTTTTAAAGAGAGACATGAAATATTATAATAAATAATATTCCATTAACATGATATAAAACTAGTATATCAAATAGACTTGAATTTTCATGACATCATGATAAGATAATTTGAGAATAAGAGAAGAAATGAAAGGAAATTATGAATGTAATCTAAAAGAAAAGAGAAGGAAACAATACCACTTGAATTATCATCTTGAGACCATCTTAAAGGTGCCTATGATTTGTCTTTGGATGAGACCAAGAGCTCCTAAATGTAGTAGAGGGTCTATGGAATGGTTTTGGGAAGAATTTATCTATATGTACCAGAACCTTTTTTCAAGTATGTTTTCATATTTGGTCATTTAATTGAAAAAAAGGAAATTATGGAGGTCATGCAGGGACGCATGGTTGGTGCACTGTCTAAACAAACCATGTCGCCAGCCCAAAAAACTGTACAACCCTTGACAATGGGCCTTGGATGGGTAGCACATAGTTCTTAAAACTATTCATGCAAGCCATGTAAAATCCATGGGTGAGATAGTGGAAACCACACAGTTGGTGCTTGGTTTGACAAACCATATGGGGTAACCATGCGGCCACATATAGTTAGGGGTTTTATGTCCCGGGCCACTTGGTATTTCTCATATCTTCTCCATACTCTCTCCCACTTGAACCTCACTTAGGATTTTGGGTTCTGAAAGGTTGAAGGTGCTCCCCTGCTCGTTTTGGAGGCAAATCGAATGGGGTTCTTTATGGATTAAAGGCGGTTCTTCTCGGGTAAGTCCATTCTCTTGGTTTATGCATGGTTTTCCTTAGATATTATATTCCCCCTCTCTAGGTTTTCTAGATCTACATCCATTGCATGTAGATCTGGTGTTGTGTTTGCCTTGGGTGATGATTTTAAGGCCCGTGGATGAAAGTGAAGGAGATTTAGAATAGTCTTTTGAGAAGAAGTTGCCCTTAATTGTGGGTGCAGTTGATTGTGGATCGTTTTCACCATAACCCTAAAGGTAGGTGGTTTCTGCCTTTTTGTTGAAAATATTTGAGTATTATGTGCAATTGTGACAATACCCTTGAATGAGGTATTGTGCATCTACTTTTTTACCCCTATGTTTTTTCTTCCATGCTTGTAGTCTTTCATAGAGGTTTATTGGATACAAATAGGGTTGAATTTATATTCTATGGATGCTTTTCCCATGCATGTTATGTTTCCAACCATTTGGTCCTATTTTTTTCTTTCCCATGTGTAGTGGGTGTAGGATGTTGAGTTGTTTTTCTAACATGTTGTTGAGTTGTATACTGTTAGGCCAAGTAGTTCTTATGGTATACCTTGGCCATATTTCATTGTTATGCTCATAGACTTGCCGAGGTCTGTGAGAACATGGTGTTATATACTATAAGGTGATAGACTGAGTGAGTTTCCTCATAGAGTCATTGTTTATTATAGAATATAAGGGGATAGACCTAGTGAGATTCCTCAGAGATTCTTTGAGAATTATAGACTATGAGGGGATAGACCGAATGAGAATCCTCAGAGAGTCGTTGGGTATTATAGACTATAGGGGATAGACCGAGAGATCTTCCTCAGAGAGTCTTTGAGCATTATAGACTGTGTGGGGGATAGACTCGGTGGGAATCCTCATAGAGTCTTTGGGCATTATAGACTATAAAGGGATAGACCATGTAGGCTTCCTCAGAGAGTATTTGAGCATTATAGACTATAAGGTGATAGACTGAGTGAGCTTCATCATAGAGTATTTTTTTATTTATAATTACCTTGAACCATCCTAGACTATAAGAGGAATTGACCGAGTGAGATTCCTCTAAGAGTCATTGAATTACATGGGTTATAATGGGAATTGACAAGGTGAGCTTCCTTATAGAGTCTTTATCATTGGGTCTATAAGAGGAATTGACCTTTTGTGCTTCCTTATAGATTCCATGACTACCTAGGCTATAAGGTGAATTGACTATGAGTTTTTCCTCAAAGAGTCTTTATGAATTCATATGACTGAACTAGAGGATCTAGGCTGAGTGTACTTCCCTGAGGGTTTCTTGTACTTGTTAGATAAGACTAGAGGGGATGGCTATGTGTAATTTCCATATGGTTTCCTTTTTTTATTAGTTTCATACTTGACACGTGGAATTGTTTACTATTGTGTACTTTCTTATTTACTACATTCTGTACTTTTACCAACAATATATTCACTAACTATTAGGCACATATCTTATGGTGGTTGACTATTATGATTTAATCTCACACTCTTTTTGGTTCATGATTTTGGGCCCAAATATATTATATTGTTGTAGGGATAGATAAGGTCAAAAACCCTTCTACTTCAGGTACTTGACTTGCTGGGGAGCGAGAGAGCATGGGACCATGCTTTGGCTTTCTATGCTGAGGAGCTATTTATCTGATTTATTTGTACTTGGGTTTATTACTGTTGTATTCCAGCATTGTGTTGTGTTTTGATATCTTCCTAGACATATGTACCATGAATCATTTATATATGTATGTGCTCCCGTTTTTTGTTACATTCAGTATTCTACTGTTTACTTTTTCATAGATTATTACTACTTTCGCTATTGCTTTTGTTTTCTTCCACTCCGTACACTGCAAATGAGGGCATGGTTTCCCCACTATCACACCCATGGCCCTTGTTGCTAGTCAGCAGCCTCTGGCATTTTGGGAAGTGAGTTTGAGGCCATGTTACCAATAGTGTATGGGGCACCTTTGGGGGGCTTCTAGATCTAGGATGTTACAAAGTGGTATTAGAGGATTCTTTTCATTTGACTTACTGTTTGGAGCCTATTTAGAAGGATAAGACTGAATAGGTAATTAGTTACAAGCTGTGCCTAGGAGTAGCTAACTCGTGTATAGGGAAAATCTAATTTAACTCAATTATTGCATGTCTTCTATTTTTGCAATTTTACAGTTGATTCGATTTCACCATTGGGTGATCCACGTGCCTTGTGCTGTTAATGTTGATATTATTGAGGTTCTATTTCTATTGCAACCCGATGAGGTGAGGGTATTCCATATCATGCATCATATAAGAACTTTATAAAAATAAAATGTCATGCATTCTTGCCATTCAAATTAGGCTGCATTAGCAATTTCTTGTTGTTGTGATAGATGTTGTTTAGAATATGCATGCTGTTGTTATAGATGCCTTGATAAAAATACATGTTGTTTGATAGGGTATTTTTTGTGTGAGGTTTTGTTTCAATGAATGCCAAACATTGGTTCTTGATGTGTTATAGGCCCTCATGGACCGGAATTTGGTGAATCGTTTACTTTTTCAGTTTTTTATTACATGATTCCTCAGGAGTATGGGCCCTCACGGATGAGAATTCGGCACTTAAATGTGTGTTTTCAGTGTTTTCTGGTTTCCAGAGTTGTTTCAGAGGATTAATATCCGGAAAAAGCAATAATACCCACAGTTTCAGAAACTGTGTGGGCAGAGACACGAGGTTGTGATAATCCTGGTAGAACACGCCATGTACTGGATGTGCGCGACATGTGTAGGGACCTTGTTTCTGGCCGTGTAACTAACAACATGGGTCGCTGAAGCTTGTTTAGTACATGCCGTGTCTTGAAAGAACACAACATGTAGTTATGTTTTAAGGGAACCAAGTGGGCTAGTCATGGAAAAGGGCTCGAGCCAGGGAGTTCATGAGTATGGAGTATGGTACGCTTTCTATTATGGAGTACTCATCTCGATTTACTATGCGGAAACATTTCACACCTATTCCAGAAGGTAATGAGCTATTCCTTGCATGGATGTTTGAGGACAGTATGAGGCACGACATCCGATCACAGGTGAACATCGTTAGGTTGACATTGATATCCTCCATCATCAAATAGGTGCTTATCATAGAGTGAAATATGAGGGATTTTGGAGCTATGAGCTTGGGCGGTTCGACATCTAGAGTTAGTATTCCTCCTACTAATAGTAGGAAGCACCGCAGGGAGTCTGAACGAGGAGATCAAAGTAGGCGAGATGCATCTTATGGAAGCTGGGTGGTGTCCTACTAGTCTGGGAGAAGCGAGCATACTAATCCACAGTGCCAGAGAGACCCAACAGAGTGCCAATCTTGCGGCAAGATGGGCCATCAGCGGCGTTTCTGTCAGATCTTCTCACCAGAAGCTGGTGACAGGGGATCATCTATGACTCCTCATACAAGAACATCCCCACCAGTTTCTCACCAGACTGGGAACTGGAGTTCTTCCGGCTGTTCAGGCTGAGGTGGAGGTCGCGGTTGTGGCGGTCGGTCACCAGGATATCAACAAAAACTGGGTGGATCAGGTCAGAGTATTCAGGCTGGGACACATGGCCATGGAGCATGCCAGACGGTTTCTGTGGAGCAGACCCAGTAAGAGCAGGATCATGGACCCTCTACAATTCCAGATACCATTCTAGTTGCCTCAGTTTTCTCTTATTCTCTTTTCGACACAGGGGAATCCCATTTATTTATATCTTTTGCTGTCATGGAGAGCCTTGGGATTTTTTTATCTACTGATATCTTGATATGAGACACTTTGTTGGGGATGAGGACATCTAGTGTACGCCAGAGCAAGAAGTTCCCTCTTGAGGTTAGTGGGTCTCACATTCTTTGGATATCTATGTCCTATAGATGACATGGTATGATTTCATTCTCCGAATGGACTGGTCGGGTCCGTTCCAGGAAGTCGTCAATTTCTATCACCGTAGGGTGAGTTTAATATCACTAGAGGGTGGATCATTTCTTCATAAGGGAGAATGGTATGTCTGGGTGAGCATAGAGTGTCCAATTCATCATGGGTTAGGATGAGTTACAACATAGATTTCTAGTCTATATCTGGATGACCAGGGGACTTCACAGTTATACATTCCTCCAGTAGTAGATTTTTTAGATATTTATTTCCAGAGGACTTTTCTGGTTTTACTCTAGAGTGAGAGGTTGAATTTTCGATTGAGCATGTGCTAGGAGAGGCACTGGGGTCCATTTATACTTATTGGATGGCTACACATGAGTTGCAGGAACTCCAGAAGCAGTAGGATGAGTTTCAGGCAAAGGGTTTAATCTGACCCAGTACTTCTCCATCAGTTTTTCTTGTCCTCTTTATGAAGAATGCAAACAGAACTCTTAGGCTGTGTGTGGATTATCGTAAGTTGAACCAGTTGATGTTCAAGAACCAATAACCCTTTCCGATAATTGATGACTTCTTTGATCATCTTAGAGTATCCCAGGTCTTCTCGAAGATCGATTTGGGGACTGATTATCATCAGTTGCACAATAGACCATTTGATATACCTCCTATAGCTTTTAGGAGCTTGTATGGTCTATACAAGTATATGGTTATTCCGTTCGGTCTCATGAACTCACATGCAGTTTTCATGGCATTGATGAACCGAGTATTCCATCCATACTTGGATTCTATCATGGTTGTTTTTGTGGAATATATCTTGATGTACTCTCACACAAGACACGACCATGCCGCACAACGTGAGATCATTCTGAGAACACTATGAAAGCATCAGTTTTATGCTTATCTCTCAAAATGACACCTTTGGATTGATCATATTCACTTCATGGGTCAAGTTATCACAGTGACAGAAGTATCAGTAATCCTAGTGAATGTGAGAGAAATAGTTTCATGGGAGCATCCGAAGAATGACTTTTTGGGGAGGAGTTTTCTAGGAATGGATTGATACTAAAGACAATTCATTTAGGACTTTTCACGCTTAGCATCACCGATGAAGAGCCTGTCTAATAAGGGTGTAATGTTCTTATGGTAAGATTAATGTGAGTCATCCATTCAAGAGTTGAAAGAGAAATTGACATCAGCACCGATACTAGTCTTTCCAGAGCCAGGAAAGAGCTATATTGTTTACTACGATGCTTCAGGTATCGGTCTGAGAGTTGTGCTCATGCAGGGAGATGGAGTCTTTTCGTATGATACTTGGCAGTTCAGGACACATGAGAGGAACTACCCATCGCACGATCTGGAGTTGGCAACTGTTGTTAAATTCATACATTCTTGGAGACAATACCATATAGGAGAACATTTTGTGGTTTTCAATGACCAAAAAAGTCTCAAGTACATATTCACTCAGCATGATTTGTATTTGAGATAGCAGAGATGGGTCGAGTACATATTTTCCTTTGACTTCGAGCATACTTATACGCTTGGGAAAGGCAATGCAGTGGCTGATGCATTGAGTAGGAGGACTCAGATACATGTCGTTCATGAGGACATCAGTGAGTGGAAGCTTATAGCTCTATTCTCTAAGAGGCATTAGGAGGTGCACAGAAGACAATGGCGGATGTTTATATGTTCGGTAGCTGTTACCTCTACTCTACTTGATAGAGTGTGAATGAGGCTGTTATCAGATTCTGAAGGCCTAGTCCTGCAGGAAAGTGTGTCAGGAAAGGACCCTATTCTTGGAAGGACAACAGTCGACGATGGGATCTTGGGTTTATAGGGGTGCGTATGGGTTCCTAAAGTCATACACGATGAGCTTATGTGAGATTTGATTCCTCAGTTTCAGCAGTTCATCCTGGTGTCACCAAGATGTATTGTGATCTACACTGTCAGTATTGGTGGCCAGGTATGAAGAGAGATGTTGCTAGGTTTGACATGAGGTTCTCCACCTATCAGAAGGTGAAGGAAGAGCAACATAGAACTATAGGACTTCTACTGGAGTTACCCATTCCCGAGTGGAAGTGGATTGATGTCATGGTAGACTTCGTGACTAGTTTGCTGAGGTCTCCTCGAGGGAATGATGTGGTATGGGTTGTCATTGACAGACTCACGAAGGTCTCTCACTTCTTGCAGATCAAGGAGACCTTTAGTGTTGATCATCTAGGACAGTTGTACATACGATAGATTTTACATCAAAATCGGGTTCCCCACTCCATTATTTTAGAAAGGGATGCACATTTTACTTCTTAGGTCTGGCAGGGGCTATAAAAGGCTTTGGTTACACAATTACTTTTGAGTACAACATACCATCGCCAGACAGATGGCCAATCCGAGCGTATGATTCAGGTGCTTGAGGATATGCTTCCAGAATGTATTGTAGATTTTGTATGTTCTTGGGAGATACATATACCTCTAGAGGAGTTTTCCTACCACAATAGTTTTCACGAAACTATCCAGATGACACCTTATGAGGCTTTGTATGGTATGTCATGCCGATCACCCTTCTATTGGATGGTGGCAGGAGAGGCAACTATGATGGGACCTCATCTTGTCTAGGACACCAAGAAACATATAGAGATTATTTGGAAGAGGATGGGTACTACGCAGTCTTGTTAGAAGTCTTATTCTGATTAGCAGAGATGACCTATAGAGTTCGAGGGCAGAGATCATGTTTTTCTACGTGATGCACCGAGGTTGGGGCATAGAAGGATCAAGAGATAGGGTAAGATTTCACCAAGGTACGTCGGGCAATTTGAGGTGTTGGAGAGAGTTGGGATGTTTTACTATCGGTTGTAGTTACCTCAGAGGTACCAGGCTATGCACGATGTCTTCCACATTTTACAGCTTAAACGTTACTTTTCAGACTAGTCTCATGTATTGCATCTCGAGGAGGTTAAGATATATGTGGATTACTTGTTCGAGGAGAATCCAATGCAGATTGTTGATTGAGGTACAAAGGATCTCTATGTCCGGTATGTTCCTATGGTACGAGTTATATGGTAGCACGGGCGAGTACTAGACGAAACATGGGAGAGGGAGGCCAATGTACTAGCACTGTGGCCGTAATTGTTCATGGATTCATCTTCTGCGCAACCTTGCTAGTGAAATTTGGGGACATATTTATTTAAGGGGTAATGTTTGTAAGAACTAGGACCTTATTTTTAGTTAATTTTTCCATTTCTGGTTTTCTATGAGAAGATGAGGAAATTTTATAGGTCGTGCAGGGATGCACAGTTGACACACGGTTGGCGCACGGTCTGAACAAACCATGCGGCCATCCCAGAAAACTGTGCAACCATTGACAGTGAGCTCCACATGGGAAAAACACGGTTTGTCAAACTGTGTGGGAAAGCCATGAAAAATCCCTGGGTGAGACAGTGGCAACCGCACGGTTGACGCAAGGTTTGGAAAAAAGGGTGGGGTAATCATGTGGCCCCTTAATGTTAGGGTTTTTATGTCCCGGTCCACTCGAGATTTCACATTTCTTCTCCAAACCCTCTCCACTTGAGCGTCACTCAGGATTTTGGGTTCTTAATGGTTGAAGGTTCTCCCCCACTAATTTTGGACGCAAATCGAAGGGGTTTCATATAGGATGAATGATGGTTCTTCTCTGGTAAGTCCCTTCTCTTGGTTTCTCCTTGGGTTTCCCTAGATATTCTCTTCCCTCTCTCTAGGTATTCTATATCTACATCCGTTTCATGTAGATCTAGTGTTGGGTTTGCCTTCGGTATTGATTTTAAGGCTTGTGGATGATAAGGAAGGATATTTAGAGCGGTGTTATATGAAGCAGTTTACTGGTATTGTGGGTGTGGTTGATTGTGGATCGTTTTCACAGGAACCCTAAAGGTAGGTGGTTTGTTTCTTTTTCATTGAAATTCATCGATTATTATGTGGAATTCTTCCAATACCCTTGAACAGGGTATTGTTAGTTTACCATTTTCCCCCTATGTTTTTTCTTCTATTCTTGTAGGCTTTCTAGAGGTTGATTGGATATGAATAATGTTGAATTTCTATGCTTAGGATGATTTTCCCATGCATGTCCTGTTTCCGACCATTTGGTCCTGTTTTGCCTATTTCCCATGCCTAGTGATTGTAGGATGGAAAGTTGATTTTATAACATGTTGTTGAGCTGTAGACTATGTAGTCAAGTTTTTATTAAGGTTTACCTTGGCCATATTGCATTGTTATGCTCTATGACTTGAATAGGGCCGTGAGAACCTGGTGTTATAGACTATAAGGGGATAGACTGAGTGAGCATCCTTAGAATGTCTTTGGGTATTATATAATATAAGGGTAAAGACCAAGTGAGCTTCTTCAAAGAGTATTTTCACATTATAGACTATGAGGGGATAGACCATGTGATTTTCCTTAGAGAGTGTTTGGGTATTACATAATATAAGGGGATTGACCGAGTGAACTTTCTTAGAGAGTCTTTGTGCATTATAGACTATGAGGGGATAGACCGAGTTCAGAGAGTCTTTGGGTATTATAGTCAAAAAGGGGATAGATGGAGTGAGATTCCTCAGACTGTCTATGAGCATTATAGAGTATGCAGGGATAGACCGAGTGAGCTTCCACAGAGATACTTTGTTAACTTTGAATTACCATGAACCATCCTAGACTATATGAGGAATTGATCGAGCGAGCTTCCTCAAAGAGTCTTTGAACGACTTGGACTATGAGGGGAATTGATTGGGCGAGATTCCTCAAAGAGTCCATGACCTTGGGGCTATAAGGGGAATTGACCTTTTGTGCATCCTCAGAGAGTCCTTGATTACATTTGTCTATAAGGGGAATTGACTGTGAGTGCTTCCTCGAAGAATCATTATGAATTCATATGACTGAACCAGAGGGTCTAGGATGAGTGTACTACCCATAGGGATGCTTGTACGTGTTAGGTAGAACCAAAGGGGATGGTTTTGTGTACTTCCCAGAGCGTTACCTTGTTTATTTTGCTACCTACTTTCCAAGTGGATTTGTTTAATGTTGAGTACTTTCATGTTTACTGCTCTCTGTACTTTTACCTGCCATATATTCACTGACTATTAAGAACATATCTTGGTGTGGTTTCCTACTGTAATTTATTCTCACACCCTGTTTGGGTCATGCATTTGGGCCCAACTAGATTATACTGTTTTAGTGATAGATAAGGGAAAGATCCCTTCAACCTCAGGTACTTTACTTGCTGGGGAGTGGTAGAGAATGGGACCAAGGATTGTCTTGCGATGCTGAGGAGTTGTTTATCAGATTTCATTGTACATGGTTTTAGTACTGTTTTATTACTGTATTGTGTTGTGTTTGGTTGTTTTCCTAGACATATGTACCATGCATCATTTATATATGTATGTGCTCCTTGTGTTCCTAACTTTCAGTATTCCACGGTTTAATTTTGTGTGGATTAATTCTACTTATGCTATTACTTTTTTTTCTTCCGCTATGTACTCTACCAATGAGGGCATAGTTTTCCCACTATCACACCCATGTCCCTTGCTACTAGTCGATAGCCTTTGGCGTTCAGTGAAATGTGCTTGAGGCCATGTGACAAACCGTGCACGGGGAGCCTCTAGGTGGCTTCCGGATCTGAGATATTACATTATCTATGTCTTGAAGATTGATAGGTGTGAGGAAATACAGATGTGAGTGGCGGTATTTATATTGGATGGTTGGGGTTTTTTTTCTCAATATTCAATTCATTAGATTATTAATTTCCCTTTAAGAATAAAATAGTAATGATTCAAAGAGTAAATGAATTAAATTGGTAATGTGAGTTTGATATATGGGTTCTTACATCACCATTTATGTCTAGAATAGTGGATTTAACTTATATAGTATTAACACTATATATTACCTTATTTTACTATAAAAAAATTCAAGTCAAACAGAATAATTTGAAAATTTATCCATAACCAATTATTGATGTGTATAATTAAAAAATGAAGTCATATTTATGAAAATAAGGTTCTAAATATGAGTTATATAATTTTTAAATAAAATCATTATTTACCTAAAATACAAATATAAAAATTTAAACTCCTTTTCTAACACATTGAAAAATTAACTAAGGTCCCACAACATTATAATATAATAATAAGACATCAGAATACTAGTATACAAATACATTTTATGAAAAAATTATCATTTAAATTATTAAATTAATTATTAAAGATTTATGACATAGAAAAATTCCAGCACTATAATATATATCTAACATATTATTACTTATTGGATGGATAAATTTGATATATACACTAATTGGTATGGTTCCCACTAAATTAAATGATTTAATATTCATAAGATTCATATTACTATTCCTAAGAACAACATTAATATTCATAAGGGTAGGTTACTATTCTCCCAAAATAATGTTAGTCTTATTAATGTCCTAACGTCTTACAGATCACAACATGGTATGTAAGATTTTGAAAATTCAAATCACAGAAGTGGAAAAATTATATTTAATTGTCTAATTGAATTTAAAAGTTCATTAATGCATGATGTGAAGTTCTTATTCAAAATATGATTTTATGTTATCATACTATGTGAAATAACTATTACAAAAGAGAAATTTAATTGAGAAAATATTAGGTTGTTACATTTCTTTTCCCCTTTGTGATTTGATCAGACAATGCATATGACTGCCCAAAATTCATAACCTCATCTCTACCTTGAGGATCAAGTTGAACAATTTATGAAAACAAATATCCTTTTGGATGAATATTATCATCATCTTCCCCTTCACCACCTCAAAATGATTAAATCAAAGGATATAGGTCTTTTCAATGTCTAATCAAGTATTCAATGGTGGAAAAAACTCATTGTATTGGAATCCCATAAAAAGAAATCAAATGATGCAGTAAATGTCCCACATGATGATGCCGACATCCCCATGGTGGATGTTGAATGTTTTTTGGTCTACAATCCATTGGATTAAGAGCTCAAAAAACATCTCTTATTGATTTTAGACATGGTAAATGTGGTCCATATCCCATTATACTTTCTGATGTTTTTCATCTCTAATTCAAATACCTTTTATGTCTAGCATACCCAGTATGACTATTCTTATTCTCTTTTGATGTTTCCCCAAGGCCTCTCATCCAAATCCTTCTGCAAACCCATGTTTTTTTAATATACTTATTTATATGGTACCAGTGTAATGGTACGCAAACTCTCCCACCTATGACTCATCTAATGTGATTTTTTCTAATCATTAAATTCAAAACAATGATGGAGATACCCCTATTATCTATTATGGTGTGTCCAAGAACATTGATGTTGTATCTCTGAAGGATTTATTCACACATTAACCATGACTTCTGGGAATTGATATCAATCCCTAAGATGAATACATTGTATTTTATCATGATGTTCCAAAATAGGACGTTTTCACATCATAGATAGTCCTTTTGTTACATCATCCTTATTCCTAGAGGCATATAATTTTCTGATACAACCTTCCTCGTGTGAAGTATCTAGAGATTCCTGACTATATTCACTCTTAGTAATGGAATGATATCATCTATGTAAACAAGATTTTATTGGTCAAAAATTTGGTTGAGATTGGAAATTCAAAAGAATATATGTGAAAGACATGAGGGTTGGCAGAAAAAAGGTGTTTTTTACACCATTGCAGCCAACTATTTATGGAAAATGGAAAAATTCTCACGTAGTTACAATTGAGGAACAAATAAGTAGTTTCAGAAAAGAGAAACCCATGATCAGTGTTCCATATAGAAAATTCAAATTTAGGTGAATGATTTTGGTATTACTATGATGTATATGATCATGGTTTTTTACATTGGGACCTCTATTCATATTTATATATCTTGACCTAGGATTTTCCATGTGCATTAGGATTTTGTTGTTGCCCGAACCTTTTTTTTCTCACAACATGTGGAATCAATAGTTGTCTTTGGTTATTCCCTTCGAACCCAACTATTTGGTCCCCATTCATCTCAGATTATGAGGGGGTCATTTTTTTCATCAAATTATTCATGATTCCACAGCATACCATATTTGGGTAAACCAAATGCACTATCTAACTCAAAAAAACATTTCTAGAATAAGAATTAAGGAGCGTAAATGTGCTTACGTGTTCATACTAGATTTAAAATCTCATGCAAATCACCTGAACAATGAATATGATTTGAAAATTGAATCTTCAACACCAACCACTCAAAATTTCTATGTATGGTGTAGGGAAGGTTCACCCTCTTTGGGAAATAAATGTAATCATGAAAAAATCACATTCGCAACCAATGCGATGTGAGATGTCTTTTTAGGAACATTCATGGTGTGGGTAAATTACTTACTATATGGTAGGTCTCTTCCATTTTTGAAATCTATTATTCCACAAAAAAGGTATCATATATATATTGGGGTTCCCCCATTATTCAAGGTGATCCCCTAGAAACTGAGGCATCACACTCCTACTTGTATAAATTTTCATTCGCCGCATCACAAAATAATGATAAATTCATTTTAAAATATCATACAAGATAAGTTCCCTAGGCCCCCTTTCTTGTTCTTATATTGTCTTAACCCTTTTACCTCTTATTTCATCCTACAGCTGGTGCATGAAAAATACCCCCTTTCGTGCACCTCTAGTCATGTTCACAACTCAATCTTGTACTCAACCCTTTCACTTGTACGCAACTATGAAATCTTGTGTGCACCCACACTTTGATGCACAACGAGCCTCCCCTTTGTCAAAAATCCATGAATGACACTCTCTTTCACACAACACCCATCCATTTCTCATTCTTCATAGGTGAATCCGTCTGGGAATGTGCATTGTGACTTTATAGTACCTCATGAGACATCCAATATGCCCCTCATGTATGGGATGAACTACATATTTCTTTTCAGTAATGGTACACTAACATCCCCCATTATTTTCATCACAAGGACGCTAACATATTCTTCATGAGTGTCCACTTCTCTAAAAAATCCATCATTGATTGTGGAAGTCATCCACCACATTGTGGATGATTATTGAATTTTTTTATCCCAATGGGTGAGGAGTGAATCCCCCACTTTTGAGTTGCATAACTTAAACCTGAAATACATAGACATCTTATACACTTAAAATTATACTATAATATTTCAATATGAAGAAAAAACCTGATGTCATCATGTTTGAGTGACATGGAATGAGATCCTCCTCACATTGAATGACATCCTTCATTGAGAATTAGAGAGGGGAATGACAGTGGGATGCATCCAATATCCCATACTCTCAATCCTCTATCCCACTCCGATTTGATTTTTTTTCCATGTTGGCCTGAGGCCATATCCATTTGTATGATTGACACACATATGATATAATTATTTGTGTAGAAATAACATGGATTGAGATCTTACCCACATGGAATAATATTCTCCTTTAATAGAATGGTTTCTTCCTCAGGGAGAGTCTATATGTAATCCCCACATCATATTTCATATGAACATCTTTTGTGACATGACCGTCATGTTAATAGCTTCAACTTGTTTCTCACACGGATCATGAATCACTATGATTAGAGGTTAGAAGCGAGCATAATACCTATCCATATCCTCCTCTTATGTATCAATAATGGAGTAATCCCTCGTCTTCATCCATAGACCAGGGAAGCACTAATGTGTAATCCCAAAAAAATGGGTATCCCTCCTTGAGTAATCTCTTATCATATTCTCCATTTTAGTAGGGCTCTTCCTTCTGTGAAGCCTCTATTCTCTATATAGATCTACATGGGATTTCATTCTCAATCACAAGGGAGATGTAGGCCTCCAATCTATGGAACAATCCAATCATCCGAACACTTCATCCACACCATCCATTCTATACACTTCACCCATAATGCATCATGATTTTACCTATTCCACCACTTCATTGTAAAATCATTCCTCCCAATGATTTTGTTTCTATATGTATGCCCCATCTGCAACATCCCTACTTCTTTTAGTACACAAGAATCTACCATGCATAATCACGAAACAATCCAACACAATCATACCAGGATAAACCCTCTAACTAATGTAATGACCAATGCATAATCCCCAGAATATAAAATGAATTATATGGGTATTTATCCTTGTCTCGTAAACAATTAATGTAGGATTTCTCATTGAGGATTAATCCCAACCAATGGAAAACCATAGTGTCCACCAAATATGTGTGAACCTCCTAGATCCACCTCAAATGGTATCCCGATCAATCATCATGGTGTGGCATTATCCCATTATGGAACATACCTCCACGAGTGATATTACATGGGGTGTTATGATCAATCCATTGGTAAAACATCACTATACTCCCACCTGAGGAATTATCTTCCCAGTATTCCCCAATGGGGTATTCTGATCAGTCCCATTCTATCTGCATAATTTTCTAAACATGTGACCAATGAAATTTTTAACTGTCTTAATCCTCTGGTGCATGAGGAAAAGATAATAATATATGAATTTGGATTTAGATACCCAATGATCGATTTGGTAAGCCTTGGAATCTACACCTGATATTCCATCATTAGATTCCCTTCTATGGGAAATATTTTATTTGAACAATTTTATAGTATTAATACATTCCATAGATTCTATACATGACTACTCCCCAAAACAACGGTCATTTCCCTATCAGTACATATTGTAATTTCTAAAAAAAGCATCATAATTAGACAGTATCCACAAAGATATGGAAACTAAAAGGTGTTTAACAAAAACCTAGTAATCTATTAGGGAGACATGAAGAAGGAGACAAGTTACAAGGATAAATCCAAAAAATGAGGAACTGATATCCCATCATTCCATTATAGTCAAGGAACATACATCATCATCAAGAATGATGACTTCCACTAACCATTATAAATTATGAATGAAAGGAAATAATAACGTCATGTGAAATATAACCTGGGACTTGCACCATCCCTAGTGATACCATCTGAAATAATATTCATATTGAATGAGTTGAATACATTCCGCAAAAAAATGTCCAAATTTGAAAAATTATTGTGAATTCTCAATCCATTACCTCCTTGTGATAGGAATTTAAGTGTCAAATACCTTGAGTCAAAATATCACGTTAGCTTATCTTGGATGAATATTACAAAAGATATAATATTTTTTGGATTTGAAAATGAATGATCTAGAAACCCTATAAGAAGGGGAAAATATTATGTTGGTCATAGAATGTTTAAACATCAATCTAATTGAAGATTAAATATGCGAAGAAGGAATATATGGAGCTACAAAAAAGGTTATAAATATTATAACATTTATCTCTAATATTTATTAAATGATAATGTACCTGAAAAATGTATGTGCATCATATATAAAATATTTGAAGAAGTTTCAATTAGAGGAATCATATAGTTAAACATTTTCAATTCATAATACATGTACAAATATTTATAGAGTTTTGAAAGAATAATTTTTATAGGATTTCATGAAGAGAGATATTGCATAAATTTTATATCAATGCTTGGTATTATAACTTGTGAATGTTGAACGAGAAAAATCTAAGGACATGTAACATCCATTACTCATACAAGAATGGAAATGTTAAATCACCAGTATGGATTTTTCCATTGGAATCCCAAAAATTCCTATATTAAATATTTATATATGGGTCATAGTCAATAACCATAATAAGTCAACACATATAATTAATAGTACATTATAATAACCTCTAGATAATCTTGTCATGATATACATTAAAGAATTTATATGGTTACATGGAGTACCAAATTCCATTGTATATGATTGGGATAAAAGGATTACCTCAATGTTATAGCTATGTCTAATGAAAACTCCTAATATGTTTATGTTTTTCATCACTGGGTATCATCCTCATATAGATGGTAATTATAAAATAACAATACAACCCCTAGAAGATATTTTGTGTTTTTCTTCCGATATCAATGGTTTTGGTATCAACCCCTTCTTCTTAATAATTATTCTTATAATAATAGTTTCCTGTCATAAATACTGATGTATACATATGAATTCCTCTATGAAATGGATTAAAAAGTATTTAAAAGTGGAAATGAATTATTTTAATGAAATATATTGTGTCTTGGGATATTAGAATAAAGGTTAGATATGGTTAAATGAATTCATCATCACATCAGGGCATCTCGGAGTCAGCTGAAATGTGATGATGAAAACCGATCTCGTGATATAGAATTTGAATTTGGTGATAGGGTGTTTCACAAAATTACACTATGGGATAAGGTTATAATATTGGGGAAAACGATTAATATACTCTCTATGAATATTAGACAATTTTTTCAAAAAGTGTGTTCCCTCGACCCATATTTATTTGTAATATTCAATAACAATTTCTTCTTGACAATGAGTTATGTGTGATTTTAACCTAATATTTTAGTACAGAAATTTTTTCATTCACTCTTAAATGGTTATGACAATATATTAATTTCATTGCAATAGGTCATAGTTGTTGTCACGATATATTGAGAACAACGAGATACTATGACATTAGTCTTAAATATATTTATTGTGGTCTAGAAACGTTGTAATGGATGGACACAATTGTTGACTAACTATCAGGTTCTAGGTTATAAAAGGAATTGATACTTATTATGATTTTTTATCGCTTGGTAATCCTTATTTGGTTAGATGGTGAGTATGGTCTTTCCAATAGGAACACTACATGTTTTGGGTGTCATAGGATGTTCCTATCCACAAACATGTGTATTCATCTCCTAACATGAGATCCTTGTCAATTTGTTCAATTTGATAATGTAAATTATTTCATATCCAACACATTGATATTGATGTAATAGATATGCAAATATTATTGGGTTCTTCATTACTAGTAGGCTATTAGATCAATGGTCATGATATAATTTTTTTCATTGATGAAGATGATGTAGTATCTCAGACTAGGTTGATCAATACAGTATTGCCTTCGTAAACACATGTCCATGGTAGTCAATGGAATATTTTTCAATTTATATCAATAAAAAATAAATCAATGAAGGGGGATTAAATAATTTTGCAACATACATTATGATGAAACTACGAGAAAGATATAATATTACAAAATACATGTATTTTAGGTTGTTTACTGTTTTTATCAATATTCCTTAAATTTCTAGAGAACCAAATGGGTTGTAATACCCCAAACATTGTCTATAAATACTATTGAATATTTTTAGGAAGAGGTCCTAGAGGGTCACATATAAGATAACATTCAATAATCCATCATATTTTGGTCAATTGGTCAATAGAACATGGTGGGCCCCACGCCTAGGTCGTAGTGTTGTCTTTGTTTTATCGATAACTGATAAATAAAAAAATTCATTATTATTTAATTTCAGAATAAATTTTTTGAATTTATTTAAAATTTGTTATTATAAGTGTTTGTATAAATACAAGGAATAATATTATAAGAGGAAATTTTATTTTCATATTCTAGTTTCATTTAATATTAGCAGGAATTTCGAGTTGAGATAAAATACTCATACTAATAATTTTAAAAAAAAATATTATATATTACATTTATGTGAAAAAAATATAAATAATATTTATTATATTGTTTTGTTCATAATAATTATTTATTTATTAGTAATTTAGTTGGTATATTATTTCAATGTGATGGAGAAACGAGGCCATGAATTGGCTCCTCCTAGTAAAAAACTAGGTGGAAAAGCTAATTCGATTAACTATTCATTTATTAATAAGGAGAGACTGTACCTCCTATCACTTCATAGAGTGTGAAGGTCTTCCCAAAGAAATCAATCCTCGATACCATTTATAAATAATAGGGGTTTGAAAAATGACATGGATGAAAATATCATTGATGAATCAAAGATACAATTGATGAATCCAACAGCTCCATGGTATCACATGGTATTTGAGGAATGAAGTGCATGAAAATTCATGGAGTGTGTGCGGATCATCTATATGGGTTCAGGAACCAATCCTTTGATAAATAGTAACCTATCACGATCTAATGTCAAGCACACTCTGAATCGAGTGACGTATTTATTCAATTTTAATTTCCATGATCATTTTATTTTTTTCATGATTCTTATATTGTTCCGGGTCATGGATCAATAGAGGAAAAAAATTTCCTCACTCCCTTAATAAAAATATAAAAAATCAATTCCCACCGGCCTCCATTTTTCACCCAAATTGAAATAAATGAATTACTTAAATTCATGTAGTTTAATAATATTTTTTCCATGTATTAGTTTAGTTTTAATACGAACATTAAAAAAATTTAAATAATTCAATGTAATTAATTAATTCAATAAATTGTATATATGTATAGTAAAATTTACCCTTCTGACTTGAGATCGTATTCTTGTGTATTTAAAATTTAGTTTTATTATATTATTTATTAAATGTAGTAAACAATTTTAATAAGTAAACAATTATATGATTTTACTTGCATCTCCATTTCATTTAAAATATAAAATGGGTTGTAAGTGCAATTTTTTTGTTCTATATTGCACTCCTTAGACCTACCCTCATATGTGTGAATATACATGTACAATTGTTGATGAAATTATAAGATGTGAACACCTAAAGAATGAGGAGAAATTCTAGAGAGATGTTAAAAAACTACATAGGGTATGATATGCATCAAGAGTCAATATATAAATCATGTATGATTTCTCTTGGACACGACTAATCCATTAGGTTTAAAGAGATAAAAAATATCAGTTACTAATTTCTAGACAGATATTGTACTTACATATGGGATTATATTATTATTTATTTCATTTTCATGAAAGTGTTAAATCAACTAAAATATTATATAGTAAGAACACATAAAAAATGACAAATATGTTTTATGATATTGTTCAATTATAAGAGAAACGACATAGTATGAATTTATTTATAGAAATTTATTACATTCATCGATAAATAATAAAATTCATAAAAACAATTATGTCGTTAAATTCCTTCAATCATTTGAATATATACAAGATCAGGTGTTTAGGGTTATCATTTATGTAATGGTTTGGGTTTCACCTTGTTTAGAGTTATTCGTATAAGAAAGATGGGTTGAATGAACTAATGATTGTAAAAAAATAGTTTCCCCTGATTTCATTTTCAAAAAAACTGAGGAATTAGTTGGGTAAATCAAATTTATGATTTATCATCATAGTACATTTTTCATTAGATCAAGGAATCAGAATATAATATAGTTTTTCGGTGAAACTACTACATTAAACTCTCCATGTAGTGGTGTAGAAAATTCATGTTGACTATGGGGGGAGTTTCCTAGATACTTTACTTTAGAATAATCAAGAAACATTGAATTTTGGATCTAGTATAGAGTGTTGAGAGCGTTCAATAAAATAATGGGAGACATTTAATAATTTAATAATTAATAAATATTTTCAAAATCAAAAATACTGATAAATTTTCTAATATAATAAATTATTTTTAAGATAATTGATATAAAAACAAAATTTCACACTTTTATATTTATTATAAAAATTAATTTTACTGTCCAGAAAATGATTCCAATGAGCTATAGATATACCATCTCACACTAGTACAAAATATTAAATTCAAGGACATTATTTCTCCAATATTTTTGAAGACACATTACAAATATATGTTTTAAAAATAATTATTGGAGACACATGTATGACACATATGGTGTTCATGTCATAATTCAATCATTAGCATCCAATATATTTGCTGTATACTACATCATGACAAGGATGAATACATGTAGTCTCATCTCGGGGATGCTTAGGAGGATAATGAGAACCACATATGTGAATATGGGATGAGTACATTGATAATGTGTAAATTTAATCATAGATCATGATAATTAAATATATCGCGTAAACATTCCATTTCACCAATTTACACAATTATATAGAAAACACTTCCTTATCTTATAGGATTGGTTTCTCTTGTAATAATAACATTAATTTAAGATTCAAATTCAGTTCATGTGGACACAAATTAAAATGATAATTTTAAAAGGCCAATGGAATGAGTGATGTGAAAGACACCTTCACAATGTCTATCATTTAATAAATTTTTGTTATTAATAATGAAGACATATCTTTTAAAACAAGTAATAAATACTAGTATATTTAAATAAAATGAACTATATCCTATAGGAATATATTATCATCTTCTTCTATATTATTCATCATTATAAAATCAAATTCATGGAATGTATTCTTATGCATTAAATAATATATTCATAGTACATGTGTATTTATAAATTATAAACAAGTATGTATAGAAACAAAAATAAAAGTATGTTATGTTCTACTAGAGGATTAAGAAGGACATTTTCTATGAAAACATTAATAGTTATTGAACTTATACTTTTCATCTCAATGATTATTAGTGATTTTTTTGATTATTATTAGAACAATTATATCAATTTTTTTAAGACATAACAAGTCATTATTAAATTCTCATGAAAAAAATTGGTTAATGGGGACTATTAATAAACCAGTAGTTCATTGATACGTTAATAATCTGAAATACACATTGGATATAAAATGTGAGACAAATATACATAGTTGTGGAATGAAAATTACTTTTCATGTACAACTTAATAATTTTTTAGGAAATGACCAATTTGGTATGGAGACTAAGTGGATATAAACACCTTCTGTATTATTGATGCCCTAATATAATATATTTTGGATAATGAAACCCTTAAACAAAATGATAGGGAACAAATCATTCGAAATTTTTTCAGCTGGAGATCATGAACATGTACAAGGTTAATAGAGTCATAAGTATACCTAATAATATTCCTTTATGTGTTTAGGGGATGTTAATTTGAAGTATCTAATATGTATGGTTGAGAGATATGAACTTCTTCGAGTAGAAATGCTGAAGAATATTATTACCATGAATTCAAAGATCTGTATAATGTTTCATGGAGTAATTCATAATTGCACATAAACTTATAAACATCATGAAAATAAAGTCAATAAAAAGGATTAATTATTAGTATTACATAATAGAATTGATCAATAAAATTTTGTGTGGAGTTATTCGTAAACATTAAATTTCATATATACATAAAAGCTATTGAGTAATTAAAATGAGTACAAATGTTGAAAAATTCATTAATTGAAAATAAATCCACTATGTATATTAAATAACCGTGTTATAAAATAACCAAATACCATATATCATAACAACTATAAATCAAATGAGTTTCAATATTATGTAAATCTATAAATTCATATAAAAATTTGTTTAAATAAAAACAGTTATATCGGATATAAAAAAACTTTCTTGAAGTAAAAAATAATATACAATTAATGTAATTATCAAAAATGATTCTCAAGATAATGTAAAAATCTCAAGGATAGAAATCGTGTAGTCAATTTATTTACTATTTCTTTATAAGAAGGATGCACATATCTATTTGATATAGTGGGCTAAAAATTTAATTTATTTTTTTCAATGACTAAGATTAAAAAATGGTTGGCATTGGAATAAGTTCAAAAAGATTATATGGGATGAAAATTTTCTTGGTAAACATACTGCATTGGAAGGATAAAACGATAGGGATTGTTTTTTATTTCCCTATGGTCATGATACATTAGTAATTATGAATAAAAATTACTACAACTATATTGTAATTGGAAATTATCCAAAAAATAATCGATCAAAAAAAATAATGTATTGCATCTATGAAAGAAAATGGGTCTTACTATTTTTAATACTATAGTGGTTATTCATGTGATACTAAACATTGATGGTACGAGCATTGAACAAATAAGGCTCTGATGGTTATAAATATGCATTATACGAAAAAAAATATAATGTTACTTTTCATAGATAATTGTTATAGTAACGATATTGATCAATGAATTTAAAGACCATGAATCAAGGATGTTGTCTATACGTAACAACTATAAAGGGATCATTACATCATGGAATACTAATCTGTGGTGAAAGTTATTGAAATCCATCATAGGATTAATGTATGCAGAAAAATCATAGAATATTCATATGGAATGAATATCTTTCCCATTTCACTACCATAAGATAGTTGGAGTGTAACTATTTGCCAAGTATCAATATTTTTTATAACACATGGAGAAAAATTATTAGATGTATAGGTATCTAGGAACGGGATAAAATTAATTCTCTATTAATATAGAAAAATATGTAACCAAATAATATAGAAAATGATCTACTAAGATAGATATAATATTATCTTTGACCAATACAATCATTGATATACATCAATATAATTGAAAAAATAAAGATGGAATAATTAAAAAGAGAATTATTTATAGAGTCACATGGGATTAATATACCTAAGAATACATGTCTGTGAGTATGAGGATATTAATATAGTGAGTTTAATTCTCTATTGTTAGCTATGTATTAATCTCGTATGATAATTCAGGTATAAGATTATATTTTTCCAAGATATACTTTATGGGGGTGAAATATAATTTTAATCCAAGGGAACTACAATTGATATAATAAGAGTTATCCAAATATACATAGAATATATAAAATAAGTGCACATGATATGTGGAGGGAAAAGGATTATAGTTATTAATGGGACACAAACTATTCTATGATGGATCAATGTTATCTAATATCAAGAATAGATAAGGATGGGTGAATTAAAATCGATTAATGTTAGTGGTAGACATGTCTACAAATAACAAGTGTATTGTTGCTTCTATGGTTGCTATGAAGTTATATATTAAATGAAACTATAAGTTCCACTTTTGGATTAAAACATAGTAATAAATGTTTCTTCATGATAATAATTCTATTACTAGTAATAGAAAATATATCATATTTTAAAAATGAATATTCGTATTCGGATGAGGAAGTAATTTTTAGAAGACATTTACTCAGGGATATGCGGTCACACATAAACAAATATCCATGCAGTGGAAATGTGATATACAAAGAAACAAATATTGTGACCCATTAGGAGAATGATATTAATAATGTGATATATTAGAAGGATTGTTAGGATCTCTTCTATAGTAATGGTTGGAGTGTGGTAAAATTGGGTTTTATTGACCAAATTGTTTAAATACATTTTTCAATTAACATTTCATGTATATATTGAGTTAAGAGTGATGCTTACTTAACATTTTTATATATAAACTTCTATATAAACTATTAAACGATAATTTCCAATGGTTAATTCATATAAAATGGTCACATAATATCCCATAATATAAGGAGATAAATAAAATACTATAAAAATAATCATAAATATATTTCCTTATGTTTTGATAAATCATATTGACTCAATAGAGTTCATATATGGATGTTAGGTTTTTAGGGATAATAAACATTGAGAATTATTCGGATGAAGCCTGATAATGTTAAAATCTTGTAGGTGAGATCATAAAGAATAATCTTCCAATAGGAACAACAAAAATTTTGGATTTCATTGGACATTCATATCTATGGACAAGATTTTTGGTCTCCTAACATGATATCATAATCAATGTGTTCCATTTAATAACATACACCGATGAATGGAAAAAACCATTATAATAAAACCATGTAGATGATGTTTGTTTTTGACCAGTTATTTGGTATAAAATTTGATGAATTATAATGTTATAGTTTTTCACTTATTGTTCAAGGAAGTGTGTAATAACCCGACATTTTAATGTGATTTAATTTTTTTAATTTTATTGATGTCATGTGTCGTTTGCTACACCAAGATCATCTTGAGAAATACAGAACACCGAAATAGATTTTTGGTATTCAAAACGCTATTCTTGGATTGTGTTATAATCAATTTAATGTTATTTTGATAAAATTAATTACATATAATACTACTTATAAGTGAACAGTTGGATATTATAACATAGTCATTACAATGTAGTGTTTGAATAGAATTTACTTTATTCTAAAAAGCTATTTAAATGCAAATATGTGAGTCTATAAAATAATAAAATAAATGTTGATCAATATTATTAACAAAAAATATAAAAAATTCATTCAATATAGTGTTTAAAATTAATCTTATATGATTTTTAGATTTCATATAATATCAAATTCATTTTTTAGATAAATGATGTACCCGTAAAAATTTGTAATATTCTATTCCTTTAATAGATCACCCATTTTAATTATAGTTTTGAGTCTTTTTTATATTTAGTTTGATATAATAAAATTTATATTTTAATTCTGAATCTAATAAATTACATTGGTTGATGTTTTTGATTTTTCTAATAAGTTTTATTTTTTGATGAATACTGAAACTACTGATTTTTTTTAAAGCAATATTTTTTTTAAAGACATTACCTAGTGAAATTATTTTTTTGGTTACTTTTAATTTTTTCTTACTTAATTTTTTATCCAATTACGTTTTTATTTCAATTGATTTTATTCACGAAATTATTATAAAAAAATTTCCCATTTACATGGCCATTTTTTCAAAAACCTGTTTTTTGTGACATTTTCAATGTTTTATTTTAAATAAAATTCGATAATACATATGTTTTTTATTTTAGAAAAATGGATTTAATATAAGTATTCATGAGGTCCAAATTTCATAAGTATATCCCTTTTATTTTTAAACAATATTAATAGTAACCATGGTAAATTATGTTACCATAGTAATGGATAATTTATGTAATTAAGTAAAAATATAAAATTATAATGACTATATAATTACCCAAAAAAATAAAAAAATTACTTTACTTATGAAATTTTATCCTTAACACATATGGATCTAAATTATGTCGATTAATGGAAATGTTTACATGAAAATGACTTAAATAATATTTATATCAAATAATGAAATAAAGTGTAAATTTTTAATGAAATATCTATTATAATTCCACATATGGAAAAAATGGGTGGTATCAACAAATATAAATGGTTTTTTTAACCAAATATATATATTTACCTAAATTTTCTTAATGTTTAGAGCCATTTAAGAGATATTATGGTGTTTAAAAAATATTATTTAATTAAAATTTAATGATCTCAAAATTCATATTTTATATAATATTTCATTTTTAAAAAAGTTTTTTAATCGGTTAAATTAGAATTTAAATACTAATATGAAATTGAAAATGTTTGTATTTATCATTTAAATATATTTGAAATTTTTATTGGATAAATAATTTCGTTAATGACTCATTCTCTGATGATGTAATAATTTATTAATTAATGAGAAATCAATAAAATATTCTTTATTAAAATTATAATAACCATCAAAGGACCAAACACTTAACTAAATCTTATTAGTCATGCATATATATACAATAACCATCCATGTATTGATTTAATGTCCATTTGGAGCCTTATGAATGATATTGTGAAGCTTGTATTATTTTATCTAATGTGATTTCAAAGTTATTTCATTCATAATTTAATATGTATTAAATTTTAAATGAATGATTCAAAGAATTCAATTCAATTACATATATTATATAATTTAATAGTATATTTATCTTAATCAAATAATTTTTTTAATTTTTATTACACAAATAGGTATACTATATAATTACACAATGATAATGTAGTAATTATTTTATTTATGGAAATATCAAATTAATGTTATTAAAAATAATAAAATAAATTAAATTTGAGATAATTAATATGAAAAATGAATTTTATATATTAAATTGATTGATTTTAGATATAATAAAATATTTTTTTCGCATATAAATCTTATATTGTTATTTTAAAAAAACAATGAATTGAATAGTGTCAAAATAGTCATTATTGATGTTTTGTGAAAACAATGCTGTATTAATTTATTCAAAATTGATAAAACATTTTTTAAAAGTTATAATAATTAATATAATGTCTAAAATGATGAATATTAATAGTTTATGATTTAATTTACATCAACAAATTTAGTATTTTATCCTTTTAATTATGAAATATTATTAATCATATTTAAAATGAAATATAATAACTAAGTGTTAAATTAAAATAATAAAATTTCAAATGACATAAAAACGTGAAAAAAGTTAATTTTAAATTATATTTAAACCTTATCCCATCGGATATTCTAAACTTTTAAAATATTTATGTTTTTGGGTGTCGTTTGGTTTTATTATAAATTATTATTTTTAGAGATTTCAATTGGGCCCCTCACCTCAATTATAATAGGGCACATCCTCCATCATAATTTAAATTAACATTGCTACATAAATCACATCTATACCCTAATTATATCCCTTATAAACATCCTTAGTAACATTATAGAGGATTTTTTCTTCTCAAAATACCATCTCTGTTTCCCTTATGAGGAGATCTAGAGGGAGGTTGTCGAAGAAGAGTTAATCCCTTCTACAGATTATTTTAAATTACTTATTTTTATAATTCCTCATCATTAGTTTTTTCTATTATAATTTAATGACTAAAATATAACAATTATACAGATATATTTTTTTGAGAATGGAAGAACCATTTTCCACCATCTATCTATCTTAGGAAAAATGAATCCACCACGCATGCGTATGTACAGTTTACCATATCCACACGGTGGTGTCACTTGTTTCCCAACACCACTAGAAAAATACAAGTATAATGATAGAAATAATAAATATTTATGATTATTATTACAATTTATTTATATTAGGACTATATATATACCATCCACTTTGATAATATTTCATAATTAATTGAATGATATAATCAGTCATGCATATGTACGACCTATGGTCTCCACGATGCGATGTGATCCATTCAACATGATTTCAATTAAATACTGATGATATATATGTAAATAATGAAAACAAATAATATATATATTATGTTAATATCATTGTTATTGATATAACTATTACCTATGTAGGATAATCATAAAATATTAGACAAATCAAACATAAGAACATAATGAATTTAATATCCAAATAACGAGTGACAATGAAATGTTATTAACAAACAGATGATAATATGATCATACATGGTATCATAAAAATAACTAATATTATTTAATAAGTTTATTAAATTATTTAAATCATTAGGTTCGGAAACATATAATGGATATTGGACCAAAGGTAATGTATTATTTTTCAATCTTGTTATTCTCCTAGATTGTTTATTCGTAGGAATTTAAAGTTGTATATTTATAATACACATCCATGTATCTGAAATATTTTATATTACTTATATTATTCTAAAAATTATAAATACAATTTTAACCATTGGTTTTATTTTTAATTAAATTGTAAGAAATTATTATTTTATTTGTTATTTAATATGGGTTTATTTTTTACTTCTCTAGAAAATGTAATACGGTTATGTTTTATTAATTTATACAGCATGAACAGATTTTTAGTCCTTAATAATGCCTAATTTAATTTAAACATACTAAAAAATATTTCATTTATATTTTTAAAATGAATTATTTTCTCTAAAAAGTTAATGTCATTTTCATAAAATAAATTTTGTTGAAGAAGAATTGATATTTTTGTCATGAATTAAGATCAAGTGTTAGATCAAAATTATTTTCTATCTATGGTGTAATTTGATAATGAGGATAGGTTTTCTAGTATACTATCCCTATTCATACTTGGGTGTGATTTTTTTAATTATCTTTTATTTATGAAAATAATTTGTTTTATAGTGATTATGATGAAATGGTGTTTAAGAATTCAATTTTATTCTTTGGGTTATGAAATGATGAATGATTTTTTTTGGAATATGTAAGAATTAATTATATTGGAGATGGGAAGGAAAAATATCTCCCTCTAATGAATTAGTTAATGATTTATAACTCATTATATAAACAATTATTGAACTAAAAGTAAATCTGGTTCTATATTATAGGGTTAGATCGAGAATTACATCTAGTTCAGTAATACAGGGGTGAAATGAAAAGTGAACTCGGTTCAATAATGTACATTGTACACTATGATGGTCTTTGAAATGCGCCTTGGATAATTCCAAAATGGTTTTATATGATTCTATGTTTTTCTCAATTACAATTATTATTCCAATTATATTTTATAATGCTATTTGTACATTTATGATTTCTATCTTATAAAAAACCACGATTTATTTCATGACTCAAAATTTTGGTATTCAGAATTTATATTCATGTTTTTTGGTTTTTTTTGTTATTTTTCATTAATATTATACATGTTTACCATTACTGAGTGTTTGAGCTCAACATTTTAATCTTTTTTTCCCAAGATATTAATAAAGTTATTAGATAATTAAACTAAAGGGGCCAATCTTTATGGGAGATGTTGATTATCATTCATAAAGTTAGCATAATGTGTTCCTGGATTTTAAAGACACTAAACTAATATATAGTTTTAGAATCTAATTGTGTAATGAATTATGTTTTCTGAAAAAGTGATGTAATTTCCATATACATTAATAATGAGTCATTAGAGTTGGTATCAGACCTAATGTTTTTTGAAACATTGGAAACTATGATGTGAAAACATTAGTGAGATTCTAAGAAATATTTTTAAGGTATGCTAAGGGGTGTCCCCATGATATGTATAATTTTAGGTTATAGTCCTATAATTATGGTAAATATGTTGAATAAAATAGTATTAAACCAATAATTATATAGATATAAATTACATTCCATTGATTATGTGGTTTTTATAGTATGATTATGGCGGCTGACACTTTTATTCCGAGGATCCATAAAATGGATAGGAAGAGGGTGATTCATGTTAATGGAGAAAATGATAGACAATGGAATGATATTCCTCAAAAGCAACAAAATGAAATGGGATCTAGAAGTATAACGTCACTATTATAACAAATCACTAATATCATCATATGGTCAATAATCCCAATGAGGGTGAGTTTCATGAACCACCTAATAAAACAAATATGGAGTTTCATGGTGATCACATAAGAAATAAAGTTCAATTTTAATCTTGTTAATCATGAAGGAAAAGGCATCCTAAAGTATGATTGAAAGTAACTAGAAGATGAATTGGGTGTTGAAAGTAAGTTCACAATTCCATTTATTGAAAATGAAAATGTTCAGCTAAATAAAATGACATGGATAATGTTATTTCGAAGACATCAATGGTAGTTAAATGTTTTAAATGTGGAATTTATGGGCATTATCAAAAGAAATTTCCTATGGGAATATCTCATGATAAAAATCATCATGGTCTTATGGATTGTTTTTATGTTTTATATGATGAAGATAATTTGAATGATATATGAGATAAAGGAAGTGTAATGGAATAAAATGATGAATCTTGGACAATTATTTAAGAAGACAGTTGAATGATTTGCGTTTTTATCTATAATAATGTTGTATAAATAATTTTATGGTATTATAGAATTGAGAAACCTCTAAGGGTAGTTAAAAAATATTCTATGGTATTTTAATGAGTATGATGAATGGTACCAGTAACCATGAAAAGTAATTGAGTTAATAAGTAAAAAATACATGATTAAGGGAAGGATAAACCTTAATTTGATCGTGAAAATGATTAATTACATGTGGTCTACGAATATGTAAATTTTATGTTAATGATTTCTTTATAACTTGTTAGGTGTTCTCGAAAAGTGTTCTATGCTATCAGGATTGATGTTTACCACATTTTTTAACTATAAATAAGTATAAAAGCATGTTTTTGATATAGATATATCATAATTTAGGTTATTATCAAGGGAATACATGATGAATGTGTTTGCATGTTGGGAATGTTACCAACAATATGTTACATATGAGTTATGAGAGATTAATGTTAAGGCAAGACTAGTGAAACACTTTCAAATGTTATTGATTTTTAGTTATTCTAATTATGGTATGGTTATCATTTATGGAATCTTTATGTTAAATATTGGATATTTTTTATTTTCAAACAATGAATTATCTTACAATAGGTGGGATTATGCATATTTTTTAACTTGTGATATTTTTTTGTTGAGAAAAAGATAGATAGAATGACCTATAAATATATTTATGGATGTCATTAACTGATAACACTTAAACAATGAAAAATACATAATCATTTGATTTAATATGATATGAAGTGGGTATTGTTCATAGAATTACAAACAGTGATATTTTACAAAAATAAACTATGTATTTATTCTTATGAAAATTTATTCAACATCAGTGAAATGATCATGAAACCAAAAATGTTCTTCTACTACCTTCCTATCCGTTGAATCAAATGATCCTTCCGATAATCACATATATATGGATTTGTGATAGATATAATTCTTATAAATGTGTCCACTATCACTCTCTATCAAAACATGATAGTAGTATTTATCTTCAATATCTATGAATTCACTTTCCACCAATGTTCTCCTACATGGAATCAATGTTACAGGCTACATTGTGTAATTGTTATGTTACTAACTTTACTTTTTTAAAATGATGTTTTATTATTACTTCTTAGAATGTGGGATTCTATGAAACAAACGTTAGAGTTTTAAACCTTCTATATCCCTAATGAATTTTGTGGGAGAAAATCATTTTACAGGGGGTAGAATGTAACACCTCATTTTTTATGGGATATATATTTTTTAATTTCATTGATGTCTTGTGTCGTAATATATAGAAAGATAAGCTTGCTTAAAATGAAAACTAACATAGATTGTGGCATATGCAATGATATTCCTGGATTTTGATACACACAATTTCATATTATTTTGCTATAATTAATTTCACATTAGTTATAGAATATTTGTACATTTAATATTATAACCTAGTCATTATAATGGTGAGTACAAACAATATTGACAATCATCTAAAGAAATATTTAAATTAAAATATGTGAGTTTATAAAAAAATAAAATCACTTGTGAAAGATTTTATTAATGAAATGTATATATAATGTTGAGTAAATAAGGATATCTTATGAATTCTCCATTCCTTATGGTTTTATGTTTTGAAAATCAGAAAAACCATTTCTATGTTTCGAATATTTTTTTATGTTTTTTATTTTTCTTAAGATCTAGAATTCTCATTCCTTTATGCTTATAGATATATCATTACGTTATGTAATTCTGTTAGACTTATAGTTCAGTCATTCCGGTTTTTCATTCAGTTATACTTACAGATCTTTCATTAAGATTTTACATTCATTTTTTATGATTACAAATCCATTGTATATATGATTAAATTTCAATGATTCTAAATTCGGTTTATATGTGATTCAGTTTTTATGATTCCGAATCTGGTGTATACGTGATTCAGTTTTTATGATTCTGAATTTGGTGTATATGTGTTTCAGTTTTTTTGATTCCAAATCTAGTGTATATGTGATTCCTTTATTATGATTCTGAATCTGGTGTATTTGTGATTCAGTTTCTATGACTCTGATTCCAGTGTATAAGTGATTCTGATCTTATGATTCCGATTCTGGAACAAATGATATACATGTATCAAAATCCGAATTACTATTCTTATGAATACGTTTTCTTGATAATGTTATTATTAAGAATCTGTTTTATTGATAATGTTAGAGTTGTTTAAATGTACCATTCTAATGATATTGGATTCTACGATCTCTTATACTTAACACTTATCTTTAATTTAACAGCATTTCTATTACTTGAAACGAAGTCGTACAATCTCTTATAAATTAATCATTGTATGTTTGAAATGTGTCCAGGTCCCTCCAAAATTTAAGGAAAAATAAGGTGGTTGGATAGGATCTGACCATTGGGATGTTTTTCTTATAAATATAAGCTCATTTCAACTAGCAAAGAACGTCAACTTCGACAACTCACGTGGACAAAATGAAGCTTTAAAGTGATTTCTAAAGAGTGAGGCTCTTACAACTCTTAGTGCTTCATGTGGATATCGTGATCAAGTTTTTCAGACTTGAACAACTTGTTTATACTTTTTTTTGTAAATACTCCAATCATGCTGATGATGGGCTTCTAGGATTGGAAGACAGAGGTTCTGATTTCATTCTACATTGAGGGCTTCCAGGGATACCAACACAGATACCGATTTTTGGATTGAGGGCTTACCTGGGATTGGGAAAGATAGAGTTTATTTAAAGTATTAATCAAGGATCCTTTAACCAAGGTTATTGGATACCCATTTATTTGGGTTAAGAAAATCATATTGTTACGTGTTTACTATTAAAATTTGTTTTAATTCCGCTTTAGTTTGTCGACTTTGTTAAAATTCGGAAGAATAATCTTCTTATACTTTATAATTCTATTACTCTGATTATATTATAGATTCTATGTGCTTTAAGGTAGAATCATTGTTTTTAGAAAATAAAGAAGGGTTCTTTAAGAGGTCTTGTAAATGTTTATTTTACCTTGTTAAACTTTACTTTAAAGGTTCCAAATGAATTTTTATAGTATACAATTCACCCCCACTTGTATTTGAGTAACTCATTTTTTATTATTCGATCCTCACAATTGGTATCAGAGGAAGTTTCTAAAATACTTATATCCATATATAAATTTTTTTACTCAATTTATTCTTTTCTTAAATTCATTATATTTTTTAAAACATTTTCTTATAATAAGTTTTTTAGAAAGAAATATATTTTTAGTACGGCAGGCATTCATGTTGGATCTCTAGACAATCTAAATCCTACTAGAACACCGATAATAAATTGAAATTACTATGAGTAATAGAGAGATAAAATGAATAAATTTTTGATAAACACAGGTTTAGACAACTACATTATGTTAACTGGAGATTATATGATTCATGATAAGGAACATAGAACCATTACTAATCCATAAAAGGTGGAATACCAACTAAACATTAAGGTATGTAATACTTTGGTATATTCCATGACTATAAATATATATAACCAAATTTCATCCTGTGAAGATGCATATAGTATTTGGAAGAAGATTTAAGTAACTCAATTTGGAACTTCCAATGTTAATGAAACTAGAAGTGCAATTCCCTGGGATGAGTACCATGGTTTCTTCATTCCATATAGAGAACTCATATGTAAGGTACAAAAATGATTTAAAACTATTATCAACAGCTTACAATCCACGAGTGTGAAAGAATTAGATTATGAAGCTCTTTTCGAAAAAGATTAGATACATCATGCCTAATGAATGGGAATCTAAGAGTACTACTATAGATGACAATAGAAAAGTTACTCATATTTCTCCTCCTGAACATTTTGGAAAAATTATTCAACATGAAACCAGAATGAGGAGAGATGCTGATAATATTTAGAAGAATAATGGAAATGGTAGGATTGATTTTACAACTACATCATATCATATGAAATCCAAGACTCTTGAGAGAATTACAAGATCTAATGCTAAGAAGTTTGTTATTGAATATGAATATAGTGAAAGTGAATCTTTATAAAATGAGTCAGCCAATCTTGCTCAGAGGATGAACACGATTGTTGGATAGAAGAACATTCAATATAGATACAAGAAGAAAGATGCAAAAGATAAGAAATATGAAGAAGTGGAATGCTATGAATGTAGAAGAACTATTCATATCAGACCTAATTTTCCCTTGCTTAAGAAGAGAGACATGAAAGACATGAATTTAGAAAGAAACAAGAAGAAGTTATACATATCAATGAATTGGAATGTCATGAAATCCAATGAAACTTTGAGTTCCAGTGGTGGATATTCTCTTGATGAATCTTCTGGGGAAAATAATTTTGGTTAAATAGCCTGAGCTCCATTTCAAAATCATTGTCTTATGGCTAATGTACGAACTACTGAATCCTTACCCAATATGTATTTAAGTGAAAATTTTCTAGATAATGGTTTTTTTCAAATGAAGAATCTTCTTCATTAGATAATGATAATTATTTTCCTTAATATGAGGAAGTTTTTATATTTTCTATGTTGTTATAAATAAAATTGTAATTTTTCTAAGAAATTTGATAATGAAAATTCTAGAGAATCTATTTTAACAAAACAAATTTTTGATCTTTCCTAATATCTTGATGAGAAAAATTTTGTTTCAAAACATCTTTCTAAGAAACATGAGGAAGTTAGTTCTGAGAAGGATAAAATATAGAAGGATCTTAAAAATATTCTATTAGAAAAAGAGGTTTTAGAGATTAAACATAACAATAAATATATTATTCTTGAGGATAAGAATTATTCCTGAGACTAAAATATGAAACATTTTCCTTGAAGAAACATCTTGCAAGTTTTACTTCTGGTAATGAAACATTTGACACGATGTATTCTCAGATCCGTCCTCATGGTAATTGTCAGGGATTAGGTTATTCTCATGATAAATCCATTTTTAAAAATAAATACTGTTTTCCTTCTAGAGAACCTTTTTGAGAAAATTCAAATGTTGTGGGCATTGGATGAAAAATGTTCTTTTAATAAAGTGAAATCTCTTAGGTTTCATAAAGCTTATTTTTCTAAACAAAAATGGTAACCCAAACTTTTTTTTATCAAATAGTTCCATATCTAAGAATTTTTGGATTCTGAAATCCTAACTCTTTATTTTTCAGGAAGATGTGGGATGTACCATCAACCTATGGTACATGGATAGGGAATTGTCCCGGCACACTGTTGGTAATAAATACTATTGCAAAAATATTTTAAAAACAAAAGGTGGAAAGTTAACTTTTGGTGATAACTCTCAATGATAAATTTTCGGTATAGGTAACATTATTCTTCTTGGTAAATCTTTTATATCAAATGTTATTTTTATAAAAGTCCATAGGATCAACCTCATAAGCATAAGTCAAATATGTGATGAAGGTTACTTTGTGAATTTTAGAAATGATAATGGTTTAGTTCACAATTCCAAGGATGAGTTTATTTTCTATGCCCTTCTCCATGAGAATCGGTACACCATAAACCTAGAAGTCCTTAGAAGTCAAGATTTACCAAGACATAATATATTTTAAGATCAATCATGGATTTGGAATATGATACTAGAACACTGTAACATAAGAAATCATAGTATTATTTCTAATAAAGAACTTGTTCAAGATCTATTGGAACATAAGTTTGATTCTTCAAAAGTCTATGTTCCATATCAATATAGAAAGCAACATAAATATAGATTTAATTCAATAAGTGAAGTTACCACTTCTAAATCCTTATAGTTAGTGAAAATGTATTTATTTGTTCTAACACAGACTAGATGTATTAGAGGAAAATACTATGTGTTTCTCCTATTTGATGACTACATTGAATTATTCGGGTCTATTTTCTTGCAAAGAAACATGAAGCATTTTCTTAATTCAAAATCATTAGAGCTCATGTTAAAAATGAGAAAAACCTACCATTGATAACTATTCATAGTTATCATGGTGGAGAATTTGTAATTTTTGATTTTGAAACTTTTTGTAGTAATCAATTTATCACTCAGAACATCTCTGCTCTAAGAACTCCTCAACAAAATGGTGTTGTAAAAAGAAGAAATCACATTCTTCAAGAGATGAAAATAACCATGTTGAGTGAATATTCTATAGCTAATCATTTTTGGGATGAAGCTGTATGTACTGCTTGTTAAACTATAAATCGAGTTTTAATAAGACAATTTCTTAATAAAACACATAATGAGTTGTGGACTGGCCGAAACCCAAAAGTTTCATACTTCAATGTTTTTTGTTGCAATGTATTTATCTTCAATACCAAGGATAAATAAAATAAATTTTCACCCAAATCCTATGAAGGAATTTTTTAGGTTACTATACTAACTCAAAGGAATATAGAGTTTTTATTAAAAACACTTGCACTGTGGAAGAAATAGTAAAGGTTAATTTTGATGAATATGATCCTTTATTTTTGAATCAAAAAAAAATATTTTCCTGATATATTTTCTAAAACTGATCCCCAGCCTTTGATAGCAGATATTTCAAACATGGATAATGTTCAAGAAAATGTTTCTGAAACATTTACTCCTAAAGATTTTCTACCTTATGTTGATGAATATTTTTTTAAAAATCTGTGTCAGTTGTTACTTAGGAATCATGAGAGTGGAAATATCATTGGAAATGTTAATCAATTATTAAAAACTAGAAGTTCTATAAGAAATGAAGTTGAACATATTTCACTTCTTTCCCAATTTGAACCAAAGACTCCTAAAGACGCCGTGGGTGATAAATATTGGATAATGGCTATGCAAGATGAACTCAATGAATTTGTAAGAAATCATGTTTTTAACATGGTTGAGAAACCTAAAGAAATATCTATTATTGCTATAAAATGGGTTTTTAGAATCAAATGAGATGAAATTGGAGTTATTGTAAAAAATAAAGCATTATTGGTTGCAAAAGGCTATAACCAACAGGAAGGCATAAACTTTGAAGAAACCTATGCCCTTGTAGCAAGACATGAAGATATTCATATTCTTCTATCCTTTACAGCATTCATTAATATTTAACCCTATCAAATAGATGTTATGTGTGATTTTCATAACGGTTATGTAGAGGAGGAAGTCTATGTAGATCAACCCTATGTCTTTGATAATACAAAACATACTAATCGTGGTTATAAACTTACCAAATCATTATATAGACTTAAACAAGCACCTATATCTTTGTATGATAGACTTTATTTATTTTTGCATCAAAATAACTGTGTTTTGGGAACTGCTGATCCAACCCTTTTCATTAAGAAAATTAATAAAGCTATGTTTATTGATAAAATTTATGTTGATGAAATCATCTTCATATCAACTCAGCAATCCTTAACCGACTCCTTTGCGAATCTTATGGAATATGAGTTTGAAATGAGTTTGATGGGTGAGTTAAAAAATTTTCTTGGTTTTCAAATCTCACAAATACTATAGGGAACATACATATCTCAACATAAGTATATCAAAGATATTTTAATGAAGTTTAGGTATGAAAACACTAATAGTATATGTACTCCTATTTGAACCTCTAATACTCTTGATATTGATGAATCAGGGAAACATGTAGATCAAATATCTTATTGAGGGATGATAGGATGTTTACTACACATAACAGCTAGTCGACCTGACTTAATGTTCTCAGTATTCTTATGTGCATGATTTCATGAAAATTCAATAGAATCCCATTTAAAAGTTGTAAAAATAATTTTCCAGTATTTAAAGGGAACTTTCGATTAAGGACTATATTATTCCTCTGGAAATGATTTTTAACATAAAATTTTCTCAGATTCTGACTTTGTTGGATGTAAAATGGATAGAAAATGTACGTCCAGAACTTGTCATTTATTAGGGGATTCTTTAGATTCTAGGTCTTTCATGAAACAACATTATGTAGCACTTTCCATTGCAGAAGCTGAATATACAGTAGATGGATGTTGTTGTGCTCAAGTGTTGTGGATGCAACACACACTCACTGACTATGGTATGAGTTTTACTAAGACTCAAATTATGTGTGATAAGACATGTCCCATTTCCCTAAGTAAAAACCCATCACATCACTCTCATGAAAATCATATATATATATATTTATATATATATTAGACATCACTTTCTTAGGGATCAAACACTTAAAAGAGATAATATTTTTTTAATTAATTTGAACACAAGATAAACACGGAGATATTTTTACTAAACCTCTACCTTTCAATAGGTTTGAATATATTAAAAAGAAGCTAGGAATGATTTCTGTAAGGTAATCATTCATATCGACATCCTGTTTAAATCATTTTCTCACATTAATCTAATTCTTATATCAAGGGGAGTACATTTTCATTGTTTTTCTTTCTTTTAACTCTTTTTTCTTTCCTTGAAAAATTCCAATTTGAAAAATTCAGGTTTGAAAATTTTGGATTTAAAAATATTGGATTTGAAAATTCGAGTTTGAAAATTTTGGATTTGAAAATTTTGGATTTGAAAATTATAGATTTGAAAATTTTGAATTTGAAAACTCCCATGAAAAATTCATATAATACCGATAAATCTCTCATTGTATTCCAAATAGTAATCTTTCTTACTCTTTATTTTCTTTATCATAATCTTTAGTTGTTGGAATTTCAATTTTTTTAATTTTGATTTACATTAAATCAAATGATCAAAATTCATATTTCATATATTAATTCTAAACCATTAGATCAGATCAGATTTTTATTAGCCATCTGATTATCTTATGGAAGTTAAAAAGTCATACCTATGTATATATAAGCGGCGCCTCATTTTCAAGTATTGCACCATCCTTACTGATCTTAGTGCTGAAGTTTTGTTTCCATCAAATCTTTTGTTCTAAAGTAATCTATCACCCTAAATGAATCTGAAATCCTCAGTAGATCAGATGTCGGTTAGTAAGGAGATTAAGTAATGTTCATTCTTTAGGGAATGGTTAGTGTGCCCTATGTTCTTTGAAAAATACGACTCCCATATTTCTAAGGAGATAAGATCTAATGGATCAAAAATGTTTGTGCGGCTAAGGAGAAATTTTAGGATCCAGTTTATCTTGACTTCTTTATTCAATTATATGAATCTGTTACATTCATTGAAAAAGAATGGTAAGGATCTATTTAAGATCAGATTCTATGATAAGTCATATATAGTCCCCTACACGAAGGCAGAAAATGTTCTTAAAATACCGTATGGAGGGGAGGCTATTATTTTCTATTAGAAACTCCCTGAGAATGATGGTTCTTTTGAAAAAGTCAAGGCATTGGATTTTCTAGGACTTAAGTATGTTAAAAATCGGATGATTACAAATCATGCAACATACCACAAGAAGGTGGGTCTCTGGATGCAAGGATTTTTTATTCCATGAATGGGAGATAAGGATTCCCTAATGGTTTGTGATGACTTTCTTTTATATTTTCTTGTCAACTTAAATAAGATCAACTTGGTGGAGTACATCTTTCTCACTATTCAGACAATAAATAGAGGAATCATGAGATCTCAGATCCTTATGTATCCATTTACTATTTCCAGGATAATTGTTATGTTCCTTCCAGAACTGAATGTTCTATGCCGATCAGTCTAAATGCCTTTCATGATTTTGTTGCTTAGTGACGAAACTCTAAGGAGGATGAAAGTAGAGTTTATTCCAGAGTTAATTTTTTTAGAAGAAATGGTCATCCATAATAAGGGTGATCTTCCAGAATCATCAAAGTGAGTTTCTAAGAAAAGATAAATTGATGATCCGAGCTTTCCAGTAACAGTTCCTGTTGTTCTAGTTTTAGCACCCCCTCCTGCAATGAAACCAAAATGTTATTCAGATACAACATTTGCAAAGTGGAGAGAAATGGCAGCTACTAGAAAGGAAGGAGATCCTTCATTTTTTTCCTATATCCTGTAGAGTCTAAGGCTCTACTAATCAAGAAAGATGAAAATCAGGAAAAAGATAAGAATGAGAAGAAGGTAAAGAATAAATATTTAGAAGAGAATGTTGGTCACTCATTTCTAAAATCTATAGAAAATAAATATAAGGAAGTACTCGAATCTCATGTTGTTCATAAGAAACCGGTGGCCACTCCAAAAATCCATAAAGATATGAATTTTTTTGCATTATCAAAACCAGTTCATGAAATTGAATATTAGGTAATACAAGATGATGTTGTTAATGTTTTAAGGTAAGTGGAAGATTATGTTTGAACTCCTTCAAGATTAGTTTCTAAATTTGTTTCAATATAACAAGATGAAGAACATGTTTAAGAAGAACTTGAGGGAGAAATAGAAGTTGAGGAAGAGGATGAAGTTGAAGATAAAGAACAAGTTGATTTTGAACTAGAAGAAAAGCAGGGAAAGAAATGGTTGAACAACAAGATGTAGAAGAGGAATAATATTTTGAAGAAGAGGGACAAGGAGGATCTCAAAATCATGAGTTTGAAAAAGAAGAATATGAACATGGAGATATAAATTATTTTCAAGTTTCAGATGAAAAATCACAAATTCGAGACTCTGTTAAAAGCAGAAATGTTTTGGTTGCTTCATATAATAAGGAAATGCCTTGGAAGTCCTCTAAGAGAATTGAGAGACCAGCTTCCTTAACACCAAGAGGAGTTGAGAAAGGAAAAGACATTTCAGGATCCGGGTCCTCTTCATCTATCAAAAATGTTTTGTCAAGTTATCTTTATGAAAGATGGTCAGCAACAATCTTGTTCTTGCACAACATAGATACCCAAAATAAAATGATGCACAAAACCCGGAATCAAAACACGAAATCAACCAATATGATTATGATAATTATTTTCAAGCAAAAAACAAATTTCAATAATCTTTCAATTGATTACAAAGCTCAGAAGGTGACTTGTAAGAAATTCTTTAGCCGTACCAAAACAATCAATGAAGAGCTAAGATAGTTCAGCGTCTTCATGGATTAAACAAAATGAGCTTTTAATACTTGTAAAACTAAGTTCAACAACGTCAAGACATCAATCTCTGAGAAATCTAGTCAACTCAATTTTGTTTCTCGATCTGTGAGTAGTGAGAAGGAATTCAGAGCCGAATTAGAAAGAAAGGTGGATGATCAAGAAGAACGGATCATCTCTTTAGAGAGAAATGATCAAGATCAAGAGATCATATTGATAATGTTTGAATAATATCATAAGGAAGTGAAGAAAATCAAATCCCTGATAAAGAATATATTGTCTGAGTAGAAGAAGAATGGATGACATTTCATTACATTCCGATGATTTTCTGTAATATAAACAATATAAAAAAAAATTATTATGAAATTTATTTCATATATTTCATTTGTTTTTGAATGTATTCTTGATTAACCTTACAGGTATATATTATACATCTCTATTCCTTTCTCTATTTTTGATAATCATAATGGGGGAGAATTTATTTACAGGAATAATTTAGTCTCCGAGATGGAGAATCTAGTAAGGGGGGTATGGCAAGAAAATATATTTTCCATGTTATGGGGATATTTCTTTTAAGAGGAAATTTTTATCTAAGGGGGAGATATTCCCTTAAGAAACACCGACCTCAAAGATCATGAATACAATCCTTGGGAAATACAACCTAAGGTGTATTTAGTAGTATTCATCCAAAATCATATTCAAAATGGGTGATAAATTTTTTTATACTTGTTTATATAAGTCAATATATTCTTCCTTAGCAAAGTTGCTTTTGCTTTCAAAAAAGGGGGAGATTGTGGAGCCAATAAGGATATATTAAAACTTCCCCATTCCTTATGGTTTTATGTTTTTAAAATCACAAGCACTTTTTCTGAGTTTTTGAATATTTTTTTATGTTCTGTATTTTCCTTATGATCTGGAATTTCCATTCCATTATGCTTACAAATATATCAATACATTTTGTAATTCTATTAGACTTACAGATAATTAATTCCATTTTTCCATTCTGTTATACATACAGATCTATCATTACGATATGACATTCAGTTTTTATGATTCCGAATTTGGTGTATATATGATTCAATTTTTATCATTCTGAATCCCGTGTATATGTGATTCAATTTTTATGATTCTGATTCCTGTGTATATGTGATTCTGTTTTTATGATTCTGAATCTGGTGTATGTGTGATTCCATTTTTATGATTCTGAATCTACAGTATATGTGATTCAATTTTTATGATTCCGAATCCAGTGTATATGTGAGTCTATTTTTATGACTCCGATTCTGGTGTATAAGTGATTTTGATTTTATGATTCCTATTCCAGAACAAATGAGATACCTATTTCACAATCAAATTTACTTTTATTATGAATTTGTTTTCATGATAATGTTATTATTAAGAATCTGTTTTCTTGATAATTATTGAGTTTTTTAAATGTATCATTCCAATGATATCAGAATCTATGTTCTCTTATACTTAACATTAATCTTTAACTTAACATCGTTTCTATTACTTGAAACGATGTCGTACAATCTGTTATAAACTAATCGTGGTAAGTTTGACATGTGTCTACGTCCCTCATAAATTTAAGGAAAAATATGACTGTTTGAGAGGAGATGACTGTTGGGAAGATTTTCCTATAAATACAGGCACATTTGAATGAGCAAAGAACTTCAACTTTGACAACTGACTTTGAAAAAATAATGGTGTGAAGTGATTTATAGAGAGAGATTCTCTTTCAACTCTCAATGCATTGTGAAGATAACATGAACATACATTCTTGAAAGTATAAATCAAAAAACCTTTATCCACGGTTGTTGGATACCATTCTCTTTGGGTTTGGAGAATCTTATTGTTACTTGTTTACTATTACAAGTTGTTATAATTTCGATGTTGTATGTTATCTTTGTTCAAATTTACAAGATTAAACTTATTATACTTTATAATTATGTTACCCTTATTATATTACAAATTATATATGAAATAAGGTAGAATATTTCTGTAAATAAAATTGAAAAGGTTTCTTTAAAAGGTCTTGTGAATGTTTATTTAACCTTGTTAAACATAACTTTAAAGGTTCCAAAGGAATTTTTAATGTATACAATTAACCCCATTATTATTTGAGCATCTCATTTTTACATATTCCATACTCACATATCATATATTCAAACTAATTTTTATACATTCTCATAAATGGTTTCAACACATGATATATAAACAAATTCATTTTTTGAATAAAATAAGTATTTTTCAAAAAAATTCATTTTTCCACTTTTGGGGGTGCAAATATTTAAAATCTATTTTGGAATTTTTTTATTTTCCATTTTCAATAATTAAAATATTTTATCAATTTGGAATATCAAAAATAAATTTGGTTAATGTTGGGGTTTTTTATATGTTCCATTTTTTGACGAATAGTGAAAAGACTAATTTTTATTAAAATCGTTATTTTTATTTAAATTCATTTGATAGTAAAATTATTATTTACATTTGTTTTAAATATTATTTACTTTAGTTTTTATATATTTATAATTTTTCAAAATGATTTTATAAATGATTTTATTATAATGATATTTTTCATTTAAAAATAGGAATTTTTCCAAAAAACTGTTTTTCGTGAGATTATATCGATTTTCTTTTATATTTAAATAAATAATTTTTTTTCATTTTTTGAAAATGGACTTCAAATTTGTATTTGGTGGGACCAAATTTGGTAACTAGGTATTTTTTTATTTTTTACCAATATGTATAGTAACAATGGTAAATTTTGTTATATTTAAGGGTTAAATTAAGTAATTTTGGTTAAAAAATAAAATTACAATGACTATAAAATGACCCAAAAAATTACAATATTTTGTTTAATTAATAAAATTTGACCCTTATCACCTACTGATATAAATTATGTAATTTAATGGCCACTTTTCCATATAAATTACTTAAATAATATTTAAATAAAAGAAATACCCAAATTGTCATTTTCTTTGTATTTAATATCTATTGTGAGTCAATATATGAAAAAATTGGTATTATCAATGAATATAAATGGTTATTTATAACATAGTAAATGTATTTCCCTAAAATAAATTTTTTTGACATTTTGGGGACATTTGGAAGATATTATATTATTTATAATATTTTATATTGTAACAACCCAAGATTTCATATTATGTTATTTTCTTTAAAGTAATTAAATAGCCTGCGCTACACGCTACACCGAGTTCGAGCGCACAACACCTTACCAAACTAGCCATTCAAAAAGAGTTTATTAATTTTAATAACTGAATTTTGAATTTTAGATACTCCATATAATTTTAGAATCCATATTTTGTGTTTATTAGACATAATAGAAGAACAAATTCATTTTTTTTAATAAAAGAAGTATTTTAAAAAAATGTAATTTTACCACCTTTTATTGGAAATCCTTTTTTACGACCAATATTTGAAACATTTATATTTTCAATTTAATGAAATTATATTCTTTTTTATAATCGGTACATAAATTATTTTTTGATAAAGTTTGGTACTTTTCTGATCACATTAATATTTTGATGAATACTAAAAAATACTGAATTTTAATTGAAAACATCATTCTTAATCGATATAATTTATAGTATTAAATAATTAATTTGAATAGTTTTGAGTTATATAAGGATTATATTTTTATCATTTAGTAAATTTTGGTCATTATAATAAATTTCACATATAAATTTGATATAAACACATGTCAATATTTAGACAGTTTTTACTTTTTAAAAAACCTTCTGTTTGGTTTTGACAACGTAAATTAATTTTAAATTAATTAATGCAAATTCAGTGTTTTGGATTTGGTAAAATAGAATTCATTTTTTAATTCGGAATATCAAAATTACCTTAGGGTAAATTTTTGGTATTTTTCTGAAAACATTCAATTTTTGATTAATATTGAATAACACTCCGTTATAGTTTAAAACCGACTAGTTATTTAATAAATATTTATTTTATTTAAATATATATAAAGTGAAAATAGATATGTAATACCCATATAAGTTGAATTTAATTCATTGGAGTAATTTAATAAAATAATTAGTTGTATAAAAATTTATTGATCATTTTACCATCTTTTACCCCCCTTCTTGGAGCATTTTCAAATTTGCATAAAACATAATTTTACCGCTTTTGTGAATTTAATTTTAAAAATATAAGAAACTCAGTAAATATCCGTAAGTAAAATTTGGTTCAATAAGATGAAAATAAGTTTTGGTGAATAATAACATTTGACTTTTAGTTACCATTGTAAAAAGTAAATAGCTGAATTAATGGTACAATTATATTATAATTACCCTAACACATTTCATAATTCTATTAGATAAGTGTAATTCGACAAAACAAACCTCAGGAGTACAATATGATCATTTATATCTACTTGTATTAGATTAGGACATTTATTATTATTTTATTTAATGAAGAGTTAATAGTGTTAAATTCAATGTTTATTAACTAAACCATTTTCAATATAAGGTTAGAAATAATATAAATTCAACTACAAAAATTAATTAGAAAGATAAAATGATTTCATATATAATGGTATTTTAAATATAATTTTTGTAGATTAAATAATTAAATTTATTTATAACACAATGATGATGCATAAATTACCTTCTAATAAAATATTAAAATATTTTAATATAAATATTAAAATATATATAATTAAAATTTTTGATACCATACAAGAATTTTCAAGGTTAATATAACATGTTAGGGTTTATTAGATAAATGTTTTTTTGAAGTGATAAGTTTTTTATCACATTCACAAAACAAAATACTAAATAGTATCAAATGTGACATAAATTTGTTTTTTAAATACTATATTATTGGTTGATATAATATATCTAAAAATCCATGGTTTGAACTAAGGGAATAAATAATATTATATATGTCATTAATTAACCACTTTAGGTTCTCTAGGAAGTCTATTGTATGTTTATTAACCATATAGTGTATGAATACAAGATGAATCAGTAAAAGATTAACTATTTAACTAAGAGTTAAATCTAAATGAAAAGGTTAAAATGGTCACCTAAATATGTCTAAAACCTATTGTTTGCGATTATGTCAACACATACCCACCTTATATTCTAAATAAATCATTTTGGAGCATTTAAAAGTCTAAAATGATTTTATTAGAAAATAATAATTCAATATTTTCTTAAAGTGACACTCACCTCTCTTATAAAAGGGTACCTCCCCTTCTCATAATTTCACACCTCCAAAGCCATTGGGCTTGGCCAACCCCTACCAAAATATTTTTGCAACTTCTCTCAATTCAACAAATAGGCCTTACATTTATCATAAAATCATCCTAAGTAGCCCTTTTGATCAACTCAATAAAAAACACCCGAAGAAGAGGTAAACATTTCACCACCCCCTTTGACATTCTGTTCTTCTTCCACTTCCTATTTATTTTTTGTTTCCATACCAAAATTATAAATCATAACCTTATACATACTATGATGTTATAATAAATATGGTAAAAAATTATTCATTATTCTAACAATACTCTAAATGACAAAGTTGTTATATATGCGGTTGTATGGCTTACTATCTCCACGTCGTGGTGTAGTCTTTTATTCAAACACATAATTTTTTGTATGGGTATAATAATAAGTATAACTGATGTAAATAATAAATATAACATGTTAATTTTTCTGTTTATAGATCATACCATCCAATTACATACAATTTCACCATCAATATAATGAAATTGTCGCTCGTGCGTACGTACGGATTATCTTCTCAAAGAATGTGATGACATTCATTCCCTTTCGTAATCATTCAAGAATAATTTTCATTTTAAGATTAAAAATAATTTTTATGAACTTAATATTATTTTGGATATGAATAAAATACAATGTATTTATAATAATCCTGACTTTCATAACAAAACATATAATGGAAAAACAATCAGTAAACAACCAAAATAATGATACTAATGAAAAATCGTTAACAAAAAAATATTGGAAGATCATATATGATATCATAAATATGTATTTTCTTCTTTTATAATTTAATTACAATTATTTCACCATTATACAGGAGGTTATCATACCCTATACCAGGGAAAAGTACAAGATAAGGTGTTTTCATCTCACTTTTATTATCGTGAGATTCATCCTATATTTTCCACTATTACCTTTTGTACAGTGAATGCACGTCCCATGATGGTATTATTTCATAAAATATATTAATTTAAAGTTATTTACATCATTATTTGATGATCTTTGTTTCATGGGTTCTATGTTTCATAAGTTACCAAATCAGAAAGGGAATTTCAATTTTCAATTTCCACTCATTCGGTTTTACGCAAACTTCATAGATTACTTTACTCCAATATTATGTTTTAAATCAATAATTATTAACTTATGTTGTAATTTACACTCCCATTTGTGTGGATAAACATTTGATACATATAATATCTCAATTGATAAATTCTCAATTCATCGATATAAACATAATAAGAGTAATTTTAACTCAATTTTTATTCATTGAGTTAAACATCCAAGTCATTGGTTTTGTTTTTACAAGAATATGTGTGAATGTATTCCAAATTATTCTCACAATATATTAAATAATATTGAGTGTATTTATATTTTTCACTCATAATTACATCATTGATTTATCCTTAAACTAAGAATAGTGTCATTATAGATGAATTAATATGAACATACATTCCATTGGGACTACTTTGTTGTTATGCACCAATTCACTTTTATTTAGTGTATATAAGGTACTTTGACATCGTATATCATGAATCCATTTATTCTCATGATATTATATAGTTTTTCTTACCTCAATTATTTGTATTCAAGCATCTCTAATTTGGTTAGGAACTCTAACTAAAATATCATTTGATAGGTTTTAAAAATTTATTCCTCATTAATCATTCTCATTAATGTCCATGTTTTAAAAATGGTTTTATGGTTTTATTTATATAGAAATTAATGTTTTAAAATTGAAATTACTTTTAAATGTTTTGAATTTTTATTGGAAACTTTTATTCAATAATATATTTAATCATATTCTTGATAAATAGTAAGACTTTTATATGTTTTATTAAAAAAGAAATATTTCTTTCAATGTTTTTTTCTGATCATTTTCAACTATGTCAACCTCCATTATGTGATATTATTTTTGATGAAGGTTGATATGTTATGATACAAATCTTTCATACTGTATGGAAGGTTTTGTAATATGTTAGATTGTGGATGTGTTATTTTTATAGCATTCATGGTTTATGGATAATGTATTGAAAATTTGTAATTCTAGTTTTAATATGAATGCTTATGTTAAGTTTAAACCTTTTCATATGAGAAATGAATTGGACGTAGTGATTGGTTGAGACGACTATTTTTCCCTGATTCATCATTAGGTCTCACTAGACAAACAAATTTTTTGGAACAACGCCTTGACAAAATCGTACTTGTAGTCTTGGAACAGGGACTTGACTATGTGGTTAAGAACTCTAGAATTATGCATTCCATCATTATGAAATTGGATATTGATATTACATGTGATTATTCTACTATTATAATATTCATGTGAATAATTAACTGGAATTATTTGATTTATCATTGACATATTATGCTGATTTTTATGATTAAAATTCTTGTGTTCTAGTCTAATACATTGCCTTAAATGCTAATTCTTATTTATAACTATTTCTGTTATATTGTTATCTTTACTGATCATCTGAGATCCCCCCTTTATTATGTGTTATTTTTTTTCCAAGATGAAATGAAGTATATTACGATTAATATGCAAGAAAAGATAAGGGATATAAGAGTGTTCAAAGTGGACATAATGTTGTATTTTTCATGATGTAATGTAAAACATATGTATGTATCTAGTACTTCCAAAGCTACTAAACTGATTGGTATTTTGGGAAAATATTTCGTGTATCATTCCAATGTTATATAGTAATGCACCTATTTTGGGTAACTAGGGTCGGGGATTTATAGTTGGTATCAGAGGAAGTCTATTACAAACCTCAGAAGATATATTAATAAAATACAATGATTAGGAAACACTACCCTAAGATAGACATTGAAGATTAGTATAGAAGAAAATCCCAAAAAAAATTCATAATGTAAATATTATGAGGGTTTCCCAAGAAATACATCCATGTTTGGATACGAGCATGTAGAGGCAGTTCTGGAACAAATGTACCAAGGAGTGAAAACTCTGACTAGGAGTTTTTGGCTTGACCAGCGGTATCATGGTGCACGACAATGGGCCTTTCTCCACTCTTGGTTACGACACTCATGGGAGATATTCATATGATAATTCACATTTTATTTTCAAACTGATTTAATGTATTTTAATATATGATGAGAATAAATAACCTTGGTTATTCCTAATGCATTTTTGATTGAAAATAAGGTGTTTTGATATTATCTAAATTATATTATGACTCACACTATGCTTTATTGGGATAGTCAATGGCTAGATTCCGACAAAGTAATAGTAACATTAATCATGACATACAAGGTGGGATCGATTGTGGAAATGGGAAATGAAATGGAATGTTAATAGGTGTAAAATATTTATTTGGCATGCCGAATTAATTTTCCAAAAATATGATCAATAACATATATATTAACCAACTCTCGGACTCAATAAAGAAGAGAAATATGGTGAATGATATGAGATCCAGAAGTCGAGTCCATGAAGAAAATATAGCTCAATTTCTATCATGCATGTAAAGTGGATATAGACACCTAGTAAAGTGTCTTAATGGAACAAATAAATTTTTTATGTGGGGGAAATAAGGACATAAAGAAAAGAATTTCTGAGAAGAAATGAATATTAATATAGATGAAAATAAAAATGATCCCCAAAATCCATTTACATTCATTTTCCATAAATGTAGGAGACATGGGCATTACCCAAGTAAATTACCAATTCTATAGGATAACCACTTGGTCAAGGAAGAACCTATGTTGAAATAAATGGATTGTGAAATGTTTAAAATTATTAGTGCTCTTTTTTATGGGATTCCTTTGGTATAATTTTCTCTTGTATGTGTAACCCTGCAGTTTGTTATGTGAAAATTATGTTTTTGGAAAATTTTCTTTTCTATTGTTGATAATGTTATAAATAACCATTTAAGTTTAAATGATCCCTGAATTTGAAGAAATTAAATGTTATTAAAATTTTGGATGAAAATTTGAAGTATGTAATTACATTTGTGGTGAAATTATGTTATAGTTATTTTGAGAAATTTATCTCATTTTTGGAATGTTATAAAATATAGTTTTTGGAAATGGAAAACACACAATCCATGTGACAACCGGTCACATTGGACAAAGATGTAGGTATAGAACCCACAAACAAAGTGTGATTAGGATTTATAACCTACCACTAGACTACGTGAAGTCTGTAGTTAGTGAGACTAATTCGTTTTAGTTAAGTGACTATATTAATCAATAATAAGATTATTTGGGATCTTATGTCTTATCAAATGGATATCCATACTATAGGAAACTTATTTGGTGAATAAGTGATAAATGTTATTTTGGAAGATGATCACTCGGTTGGGAACACTATATTCCTAAGGAAAATATAAAATAATGGGATTTAATTTGAGAGGTAATGGTGTATTTTTATCTCTATTTTATTATGAATTTATAGTGATTTAAGGTATTTAGGGAAATTATTTACCTACCATTGAGAATATGTTATTAGGTTAATTACTTTTATGTATGTGACATTAATAGTAGTTGATGTTATTTGAATATTCAATTTATCATGGAAGACGACATAATCAAATTCTTTTATATTATGGTTTTAAATATTAGTTTGGATTATATTCATGTATTTTATGGACAATTATTTATTGAATGTTCTTTATTGAACATTGGGTATTGTTTGTTTAATATTAGAAATTCATATTAGTATTTCATTCTTTAATGGATTGTCTATTTTGGGGATCATCGGATATTGTACTAACTATTTTGGTTTTGGTTAATCACTAAAGACAACATAAATATATACTTTATCATTTGTGGATTATGGGATTCTCTGGATGTTGATTCTGGAGCTTCTAGTGAGAACAAGTCGTCTTGAATACATATCGTTTGAAAAAAAAAGACAAGTTGGTGGTATAAATATATTAAAGGATGAAACTATACATAAAAAATTAAGTATATTGTTTTATGTTCTTATTCAATCTCATAAATAAATATCTCAACATTATGAAATGGAACATAAAACCAAAATCGTTGTCCGTTTACTTTTCTTACTGGAAATTTAATGACTATTTATCCCATCACAAGTTTGTGGTTTTCTTGCTGTTAACTTTCTCCGGATCATGTTTTCTATCACTCTCCATCAGAATATGACACTCAGTTTATCGTCTATATCCATGTTTTTATTACATGGAATACTAGAATAGGGTATCTTGGGTGACCGTTTTACTTCACATTCTTTATTTTAAAGTGATAGTTTTATTGACTCTTTTTCTGATTCGGTACTTTTAATGAAGTTCCAAAGCCCAATTTTAAAGTTGCGAGGATGCAACACCGAGTTCGAGTGCTACACGAATTTCCAAAATAGCCATTCCAAAATTAGTTATGAATAGTATTTACTGACTTTTTAATTTTATATAATCCAAATAATTTTATAATCTATATTATGTGTTTCTTAGACATAATATTAGAAGAAATTCATTTTTCCGATAACATAAGTATTTTTCAAAAAATGAAATTTTACCACCTTTTAATGGGAATCCTTTTTTAAAACCAATATTAGACACATTTATATATTCAATTTAATGAAATTATATTTTTATTTAGAATAGAGACATAAAAATTTATTTTGGATTATGTTTTGTTACTTTTCTTACAACATTCATATTTGGATGAATACTGAAAAATTCTAAATTTTAATTGAAAATAATTTTTTAATAGAAATAATTTATAGTGTAAAATTATTCATTTTAATTGTTGGTAATTATAATTAGATTATATTTCTATCATTTAATACAATTTAGGTCATTATATGCAATTTCACAATTAAATTTGATATTAAGAGATGTCAATATTTTGATAGTTTTTACTTTTTAAAAAACCCACTTTTGGGATTTGACAATTGGAATTAATTTTAAATTAATTGATTCTACTTCTATGTTGTGAATTTGGTAAAATATAATTAATTTCATAATTCCGAATATCAAAATTATCTTAGGTTAAACATTTGGTATTTTTCTGAAAACATTCAATTTTTGATGAATAGAGAAAAAACACTGTGTTATAGTTTAAAAACGACTTTTTATTTAAATAATTATTTCTTTTATTTAAATTTATTTAAAGTCAAAATAGATATATAATAACTATATAAGTTCAATAAATTCATTGGATTTATTTTATAATAAAATTAGTTGTAAAAAAATTATTGAACTTTTTACCTTCTTTTTCCAACCTTCTAGGAGCATTTGAAAATTTTCATAAGATATAAATTTACAACTTCTCTAAATTTAATGTCAAAAATCATACAATCACGGTTAATATCAGTAAGTAAAATGTGGTTCAATAAGATGAAAATAATTTTTGATTAATAGTGACTTTTGACTTTTATTTACTAGGGTTAAGAGTAAATAGGGTAATCAAATTTAAAAATGATATTATAATAACCCTAACAAATGTCCTAATTCTATTAAATAAGTGTAATACAACCAAAAACAACCTTAGGAATGATATATGATCATTTAAAACCACTCGGATTATTTTAAGGCATTTATTATTATTTTATTTAAAAAATAGTTAAAAGTGTTAAATTCATTTTTTTTAGATAAACCATTTTTAATATATGGTTATACATTAGATAAATTCGTCTAAAAATATTCATTAGAAATATAAAATTATTTACAACATAATTTAATTTAATTTATAATTTTTAGTGATTAAATAATTAATCTTATTTGTGATAAAATGGTGATGTAGTAAATACCTTCTTAATGAAATAATAAAATAGTTTTTTATAAATATTAAAATAAATTGAATTTAAAGTATTTGATTCGATAAACGAATTTTCTAGGTTAATATAACATGTTAGGGTTTATTTGAGGATTTATTTCCAGTGATATGGTTGTTAATAATTTCACAAAAACAAAATACCAAATAGTGTTAAAATTGAGATAAATTAGTTTAAAAAATTCTATATTATTAGATGATATAATATTTCTAAAAATATAAGGTTCTGCCAAAGGGAATTAGTAATATTATAAATTTCACTAATTAACCACTTGAGGTTCTCTTGGAAGTTTAGGGTATGTTTATTAATCATATAGTGTAAGAATACCAGAAGACACATTTAAAGGTAATATATTTAACAAAGAGTTAATTCTAGAAGATAAGTTTAAAACGGTAACCTAAACTTTTCTAAAACCTTTTAGATGAGAGTATTTCGACCATACCCTCCATATCATCTAAATAAAACTTTTTCAGACTTTATAATCCATAAATTATTTTATTATAAAATAATATTTCAAGCTTTTCCTAAAGTGACCCTCACCTCTCTTATAAAAGGGTACATTCCCTTATCTTTATTTCACACCTCCAAAGTCATTTGGATCAGCCAACCCTACCGAAATATCTTTCCAGCTTCCATCACTTCAACCTAGAGGCCTTACATTGATCATAAAGACATCCTATGGAGCACTTTTTATCAACTCAAAAGGAAACACCCGAAGAAGAGGTGATAATTTCACCACCCTCTTTAATGTTCATTTCATCATCCATTTATTATTTCATTTTTGTTTACATTCCAAAATAATAAATCCAGTACCTTCTACATTTTTTTGTTATTATAAATATGGTACAACCTTATTTTTTATTCTATATATCATATAAATGACAAAGTCACCATACCTACTAACGTACGACTTATCGTCTACACGTTGTGGTGTTGTTTGTTATTCAAACACATCATTATTTGGATGGGTATAATAATGAGTATAACAGATTAAATAATAAATATAACATTTCAATTATTCTTTATATATGATATACCATCTTATTACATACGATTTCACTGTCAATATAATGATATTGTTTCTCGTGTGTACGTAAGGCTTACCGTCTCCACGAAAGTGATAAAATTCATTCCTCCTCAGAATCACTAAAAAATAATTTACATTTTATGATTAAAAATATTGTTTAAGATATTAATATCATTATGAATATGAATCATATATATCCTATACAGAATAATCATGACTTATGTAACAAATCATATAAAGGAAAACGAATATGTTAATAACCCAAACAGTGATACTACTAAAATATCATTATCAATGAAATATTAGAAGATCATATATGATATCATATTTAGGTATTTGATTCTTGTATAATTTAATAAATATTATTTCACCATTATACAAGAGGTTAACCTATCCTATAACAAGTAAAAATACAAGGTAAGGGGTTTTCATCTCACTTTTATTCCTGTGAGATTCAGGCTATATTTTCCACTATTTCCTTTTGTGTGGTGCATGTACTGCCCATGATTGTCTTGTTTTCTTAATATAAATTAATTTATGGGTATTTACGCCATCATTGGATGAAACTTCTTTCATGGGGTGTATTTTTCATAAGTTACCAATTAATTAAAGGAATTTCAAATTTCAATTTCTACACATTGGTTTTTACGAAAACATCATTGATTACTTTATTCCATGATTACGTATGAAATAAATATATATTTTCTTATGTAGTAATTTTCACTCCCCATTTTGTGGATATACTATTGATACACATAATCACTCCATTTATAAATTCTCAAGTCATCGATATAAACACCATAAGTTTAAATTTAACTCTATTTCTATTTATTGAGTTAAACATCCAAGTCATTTGTGTGGTTTTTACAAGAATATGTTTGAATGTATTCTGATTGATTTACATTGAATATCAAATAATATTGAGTGTATTTATATTTTTCACACATAATTATGTCATTGATTTATCCGTAACCAAAGAATACATTCTTTATAGAAGAATTAATCTCAACTTACATTACATTGAGACTTAATTGTTGTTATGCGCCAATTCATATTAATTTGGTTTATATACTGTACATTGACATAGTATATCATGAATCGTTTTATTCACATGATATTATTAATCTTTTATTACCTCAATTATTTGTATTCAAGTGTCTCTCATTTGGTTATAACTCTAACTAAAATATCATTTTAATTGTTTTAAACTTTTATTAATCTAAATCATTCTCATTAATGTCCATGTTTTTAAAATGGTGATAAGGTTTTATTAATATGGACATTAATGATTGAAAATTGAAAATGCTTTTAATAGTTTCAATATGGTTTGGGACACTTGGATTGAAAAATCTATGTTAAACAGCCTCTTGATAATTAGTGAGACATTTAAATGTTTTCATGAACAATGAATATTTCTCTCAAATATTTTCAATTATCATTTTCAAATAAATCAATATCCATTACGAGATATTATTCTTGATAGAGGTTGATTTATTATGATAAAAATCATTCATATTGTATTGAAGGTTTTGTGATACGTTTGATTATAAATGTGTTATATTTATACCATTCATGATTTATGGATAATGTATTGGCATTTCTTATTCTAGTTTTAATAAGAATATTTATGTTATGTTTAAACCTTTTCACATGAGGAATTCATTGGAATTAGTATGTGACAGGTGGAGTCCGCTATAGCTCATAGATGAATCAGTAGGTCTCCTAAGACAAACTAATGTCTTGGAACAAGGACATGAAAAAATCATATTTTTAGTGTTGAAACAAGGCCTTGACTATATGTTTATGAAGTCTAGCATTATGCATTCCATCATTATGAAATTTTCTATTGATATTATATGTTATTAATCGACTAGTAGAATATTCATGTGAATATGTAAATGGAATTATTTGATTTATCTTCTTAATATTATGATGAAGTTTAAGTTTAAATGGATTGTGTTTTAGTATTATACATTTCCTTAAATGTTTATTTTTATTTATGACAGTTTCTGCTATGTGTCACCCTTATGGAGAATCTGAGCTCAACCCTTTCTTATGTTTTATTTTTCCCAGGATTCAATGAAGTATATTACGACTAACCTCCAGAAATATGATAAGGGATATAAGAGTGTTCAAAGGGGAGACAATTTTGTTTTTATAATGTAGAAATGTAAATCTTTTGTATGTATCCAGTACTACTAAGGCTACTAAACTGATCAGTCCTTCGGGACATGTTCCCTTGTATCATGTCAATGTTATGTACTAATGCACCGATTTTGGGTAGATTGGGTTGGGATGTTACATATATAATGAAAATATAATAATGTCACATTCATTTTCTATATAATATATAATTTTTAAAATAATTTTATACATATTGTATATTCTACTATGAAAACACATCTGTAATATAAAATGTTTTTATTTATCAGGTAATATATTTTTAATTTTTAGCAAACAAATTATTTCTTTAATGACATCTTAATTGATTATGTAAAAAATAATTTATTGATGAGAAATCAACAAATAAAATTTATTTAAATTATAATTACTATTAAAAGACCCATACACCAGACAAAATCATATTTATAGAGTATATATCTACCATAGAAATCTAAATTATCGAGTTAGTGACATTTTTAAGCCTTATATAAATGATTGTGACACTTTTATTATTTTATTTAATGTGATATTAAAATTGTCACATTCTTAATTTCATAAGTAAAACATTTTATATTTTGGATTATCCAAAACATAAATTCTACCTGCTATATTTTATTGAAACATAGTGGATTTATATTTATCCTAATATTTAAGTTTAATTTTTTTTTCAAAAAATGCGTATTCAAAATAATTAAGCATTATTGATGTAGTAATTATTTTATTAATTGAAATATCAATATAATTTTATTAAGAGTATTAAAAGAAATACAATTTGATTTAATTATCATGTGTAATAAATTTTATAGATGACCTAGACCCTATTGGGATACAATAAAATATTGTTTTTCATGGATAACATTGTATCTTAATATTTTGAATAATCCATGAATTTAATAGTGTACAAATTTACATTATTATTGTTTTTTCAAAAAAATAATTTTAATAAAATTTATTTAAATAAAATAATCATTATTAAAAATGTTTAATAATTATTATATGAAATAATTTATTTATTTATGAATTAATTTTCATCAAATAAGTAAATATTTTAAACTTTTAAGATTGAAATAATTTTTTCTCTAATTAAAATGAAATAGAATTACTAAGTGTTAAATTAAAATGATAAGATATAAATTGACATAAAAACATATACCAAATTTACTGGGTAATGATATTAAAACCATATATCATCTTATATTATAAACTATGACATATTTGAGGTTTTTGGATGTGGTTTGAGTTTAGTATATATTTATATTTTTGGAGATTCCAATTGTTCCCTCACCTCAATTATAAAATGGCACATCCTCCCACCCAATTTAAATTCACTATGAGACTTTATTTTCATAAATCCCCTACCAATTATCATTATAATGATCCTTAGACACATTATTGTGGTTTTGGTCTTCTCAAAATACCATCTCTAGTGTCAGTAATATAATATCTAGCGGGTGCTCGTCAAAGAAGAGGTAATCTCCTCTACTGATTATTTTAAATTATTTCTTATTATACTTCCTCATCGTGAATTTTTTACAAAATAAATAAATCAATATAGTATAAATTTTATAGAAAGTTGTTATTATGGTTTTTAACAACCATATTCCACCTTCTATATATTCTACAAAAAACAAATCACCCCACATGTGTACATATGACATACCCTCTCCACATCGTGGTGTAAAATATTTTTCACCACCTCTTGATGTGGGAGATTATAATGATGGAAATAATAACTATATATTATTGTTAAAACAATGTATTAATTTTGAAAAAATTTATATACTATATAATTATATAAAATTTCATAATTAAAGGAATGATATCATCGCTCATGTGTATGTTAGACCTACCATCACCATAATGCGATACGACTCATTCTACATGATATCCATTAAATCAAAATTTCATAAATGTAAAGAATAAATACATATGATATCTATTATGTTAATGTACTATTTTAATGATATATCTTTTACTTAAGAAAGAGATCCTGAACTTATTCGACAAAACATGCATAAGAACATAAAGTAGTAAATATATGAATAATGAGTAATAATGAAATATTATTTACAATAGGATGAAAATTGGATAATATATGATATCATAAAAATGAAAATTATTCATTAATAATTTAGTGAATTTATTTAAATCATTATAAATGAGGTTCAGATACATACGAAGGATATCAGTCCTAAGGAGAGTGATCATTTTTCAATTTCAATAATATCTGAGATTTATTATTTATTTGTATTTACTGTGGTATATTTATTATCTCCGTCCATGTTTTCTAAATAAGTAATATTATTTCTATTCATATCTTATTATTTAATGTATGTTTTAATTTTTTTTTAATTTTTACTAAACAATATGAATGGAATATTAAGTTGTTATTCAATACGTGGTCCTTTTTGACTTTTCCATAAAAAGTATGAGAAGAATGTTTTTTAACATATACAAAATGAATTTTTTTTTGTATTCATACTGCTTGATTTCCATGAATATTACTTTAAATTATTTCATATTTATTTTAAAATAAATTCTTTTCTCTTATGAATTTGTGACATTTTGAAAAAATAAACCATTTTTGTAGAATAAAGGCTACTTTTCTCAAGAATTAAATTCAAGTGTCATATCAAAATTATATCCATATAAGATATAATTATTTTATAGGATTATTATTTCATGTCTACTAATCCTATTATACATATGTTTTTATATTGTTTATGATGTACCTATATTTATAAAAACCAATTTTTTATATGGATAATGATGGAATATTGATCTATAAACACATTTTATTCCTTGGGTTATGATATGATTAATGATTTATGTTTTTGTTTCACACATAAGAATGTTTTAATTATGAGATTTGTGGATACTATATCTCCCTCAAAGGCATTTAGTATCTATTTAAATTTTATGAGATTGACATGGATGAAAAAAATGTAAAGCTTGTTCATTATTATAGGGATGGAATGGAATGCTAAACTAGTTCAGTAATACATGTCTGCAACGAGGAGTGATCTTTTCTCAATAATGGACATTGTCCTCTATGATGGTCTTGTCAATGAGATATGGATATTATAGAAATTATTGTATTATTAATTGTTTTCAAAATGTCCATTTCATATTCCAATGCTATTTTATCATGATTCATGTTTCGTTATGATTTCTATCTTTAAAAATACCATGATTTATTTCAAGAATCTTGATTTTGATATTTATAAATTAGATTATTATTTCTACATTATTAAATTTATGCTTTTTTGATGTTATCTATATATACCCTTGTAGAGAATCGAGCTCACCTTTTTTATATTTTCATATCCCATTCATATAAATAAAGTATTTAGGTTTGAAAACTGAAGGTGGTTTTTATTATGGAATATTTTGAAGAACATTCACTATGTTGGAAGAATGTGTTCCCAGTTTCCAATGAAAATAAACTAACACAGTAGTAGGGAATGTATTTTTCTAATTTATTATGTTTTTAAAAAAGTAATGTAATGTCCATGTACATCAAGGATGGGTAATTAAAAATTAATTACATGGGCCATGATTATTAAAATTCTAGTACCATCATAAATCCAAGCAGTTGGTAGATGATGTTAAATCCATCTTGTAAAAGAAACAGATAATAAAGAAAGAAAGGATGATTAAAAAGTGTGTGTCCATGTTTTTGATATCTCTTTTACAATATGACATTATTACACTATTGATGTTGGTGGATCATTAGTAAATGTTATAACTATTCTATATCTATTTATTGACATTGATGGGGTGTTGGACATCCCTATTGGATTGTGAATACCGTTAACTATTATTGAGATTAAGGCCAATATAGTAACACACAACCACACATTTAGTAATATTCTCTACTGTGGTGAATAGGTATATATGACTTTCCGGAATCCACCACGAGCACCATATGTTTTCAAGGTCTTATCAATAATTGATAATTCAATAAATTCTTTATTATTATAATTTATAACAACTGGTTTGAAATTTATTATTTATAGTATTTACTAGTTCATGAGTTAATATAGTGAATAATATTACTCAAAAAATATTATTTTAATATTCTATGTGTGTTTTATATTACCAATAATTATGAGTAGAGTTCAATGAAACCGTTATATCATACAAAATATTTATTATATATTAAATATATGTGATAAAATAAAAATAATATTAATGATTAATTTTAGTTCTTCATTATTATTTTTTAATTTCTTATTTAATTTGAGTTTTATTTCTAGGGTATGGAGAACAATTTATAGTCATTTTCTCCACCCACTATATATGATGTAGGAAAGGATAATTACATAAACAATTCATTTTTTTTAATTATATCCCCTTTTTGATACCACATCATAGTGAAATATGGTATCTCCAGAGTGATCAATCTGTGATGCATTCAACAGATTGGTTATAACAAATCTTGGTGATCATAGGGATGACAAATTGATCATTAAAGATCAATACTAGCACTCGGAATTTTTCAAAATTAGGAAAAAAACATTGAGAGTGTATCAATGATATATAAGGGTATCAATTGAAATACATCAATAAACAGTCAGTGGAGATGATCTACATTAAAACGCGCTCAGAATTTATCATGGTATATGTTATGTTTTAATTTCCATGATATTTTTTAATCACATGAGATTTGTAGACCATATAGGGGCTCAGATCAACAAATACAACTAGTCTTATTTGATTGTTCAAAAATATTTTAAACATATTTGGCCCAAAAACATCTTTTATGTGACCCATGAGCAACAATGTTTAACTATCTAATAGTATATGGAAAATACAATATCACTTGTAACATCTAAAATCCCTCTCTAATGTTCATGATGTCATTCATATAACATTCATATGAGAGTATATAATTTACCATTCACTTGTAGTGAAGTCATATATTATTCCAATGGAGAATGATCGATCTTATGAGGAACAACATATAAATATTCTAGATCATATATAATTTTTTATGAAAAAATACCACTCATCTGATAAAATTATTTTGGAAAACCCCATAGTATGAGAAATACATATGAGAATTTCAGGATATAATGTGGTAGAAGTAACATCATTTTTATGTGATTATTCCATTTTGACCAGAAAATCATTTTAAGTTTGTGGTATAAAAAATTCATGTTTTTAATTTTTTTTGTTAGAATTAACTAATGTTATTTGATAACATGCATTATACACAACACTAAGTCAACATTGTAATAAATTCATGTGTGGATTACCTTGTGCATATGAAACAATATAATTTAACAAAACTAAGATATATTATTAATATTGTTATTTGAACTTGAAATTGATAATATAGAACTTAAAAATAGTTATATGAATAAGAATAATTACTTTTTAGTTTATTAATTAAAATATTTTTTCAAAGAAAACATATTTATAATAAGATTCATAAATTTTTGAAAAATCATTTATATGATTCCAAAATACTATTTTAATTTTTTTGAGTAATATAATGAAAATATTTTTTAAAAAATATTTATAATTATATTTGATAAAATATAGTTTATTTTATTATTCGAACATTCAAATTTATAATATGGTCAATTTTTGGTATTTATGTAAAAATTTTGCATTTTATATTTGATGATTGATAAATAACTTATTTTAATTGAAAAAATCCATTTCAGTTGAATAATTAATAATGATAAATTATAAATGGAAATTTTATAAAAATATAATATGTTAATTTATATATAATTTAATATAGTTTAGGTTATAAGAATCATTTAATTTATTAAATTTGGTAAATTTTTTTTTTAATTTTTAATTTTTTGAAAGACGCTTTATCTTCCCGTCAGCATGATTAATTTCAAATTATATTTCATCATTTCTATGAATTGTATTTTAAAATAAAATTAAGTATTTTTCATAAAAATAATAGTGTTTTATATATTATAAATATAATTTATATCCTACAGTAATATTGAAAGTATTAAAAATTATTTTACGTTGTTAAAGAAAAAATGAGTTTATTGGGTTTTAGACAAAAATGATAATGGTAAAGATCACGTAACACTCGTCAAAAATAAATTCTCATTAAATATTTAGAAAATTAAATCTATAAGTTTCAATAATGGACTAATTTGGAGACTGGAGACATGAAAATTCCAAATATGGAATTATCGCTTTTATAACATTACTTGTTTTCCACTCTCCTAACATATAAAAGGCCACCCACTCTGCTGTCTTACAAACACCTTATGGACACTGTTGTTTGTCCAAAACCTATAAAAATAGAATCTTAAAATACATACCATAATACTAGTATCATTATTTCTAAAACAAATCCACACAATGAATGACCTTAGCTCATACCGAAGGAGGATACCCGATGAAAAGGTTACATTCATCATTGAAGACTTTTATTTTATATATTCCTCAAACTCCTTAAATTAATATTATAAAATGATTATTTAATAACATAATTATATATAATTTACTAACATGATGATAATCTATGGTTATGAACTATATTCACACACACTTTCATTAAATGGGTTATAAAATCTTCATTCATGTGTATCGTGTACTACTGACACACAAACTGATGTCATTTTTTCCCATTAACACATTACACGTATTGGAATAAGGGTGTATTAATTGTTTATGTATTAAATATAAAATATTTATTATGTTATAGTTATTTTGAAATTATTATATCATGATTTCCGGCATTCTTTATTTTTTTGGGAATATAATAACATTGCTCGTGTGTACAGTAGTCTACCGCATCACGACACAATACTATTCAATCAATATTTACATTGAATATATGATTTAAGGGTTTAATATTTAAATATAATTTATATTATTTATACATGATTGTATAATTTATAAATATATAATTTAATCTCATTTGTTTCAATCCAATAATAATGTGGACAAAAATTTATATGTACATAAGGCATGCCATCTACATTAACTATGTATATTATTCGCTATCACTAAATTATATGGATTATAAAAAAATCATATATAATGAATATATATGATATTTATATCATTATTATCATTTGGGAGTTCATTTAAATTTGATACAATTAAGATGAAAAAAATTAAAAAAATCAAAACACAAACGAAAAACAATGAGGTTATAACCGAAAAGGTAATTTTAACATGAAATTCATAACAAATAAGAAATAATAGTTCATAAAAAAATATTAAAAGGTACGTCATAAATTAATATCATTATTATAGATATTCAAAATTATATTATTTTTTATACAAGTGGTTGAACTTGTTTACTAGTGATCAAGACATATGCCAATGTCATTTTGTCTAAATCACCCTACTTGGAGACAAAAGTTATTGTATGAACCTATATTAATTCATTATGTGTTTATAAATAAAATATAAAATTTAATATTAGGAATTTATACAACCTAATTTGATTTTATTTTTAATTAGAGATTATTCCATCATTGGGATAGTGAGTCAAGTGTACCCAAATGGTAAGGGATTTGTGTTAAAATTTCATTATTTATAGAATTTTTTATGATTAAGTCCCAAAAGATGTAATATTATGTACTAAATATCTATAATAATCACTAATAATCTTATCATATAGTTATTCATGTTATATTCTTGTAATATAAACATTTTTAAAATATTTTTTAATCAAATTCAATAATTTTTTTAAATCTAATTTTATTTTTCATTGTCGTATGAAATTTATTTATTTCAAAAGCCTTATTTTGAATAAATATTTTACGAAATTATTTGTTATACTTTTATGGGTTTTAAAATAAATATTTACCTATGTTTTTTAAATAAGTTTTGAAATTAATATTCCGTAAAATTTTCAAACAACTATAATAATGATTTCACCAAAATTTTGAAAGGACCATTTTTATCATGTACGACATAAACTAATTTTTATGAAATCATGAAAAATAATTTTATATAACATTCCTTTATTTTGTTCCATGATTATTTTAAAACAAAAATAATTTCAAAATGTTGTACATTTTAAGATGCGTTTTTCACATTACAAATGATATTTTAGTTAAAATTGATATAAATTAAATTTCAAAATAATCTTTCATATAAGATATCTTCCATTGTTGTTAAACAATACATTTATGGATAAAATCCGAGGATACCATTCTGGTGAGCTGGGTGTTGATTTATATATCACCACATAGTCAGTAATAAAATTACTATTAAACATTGTTTAGGAAGTTTATTTTTAAACGATGATAAACATAGGTGTGAACCTTAACTACTGTGATGGTTTTGTGAGTGATCAAATTTATATATGATATATATGGAAGTGTGACATGACCTATATAGAAATGAGTTTGAATTCATATATGTTTTACAAAAATCCGAAAATTATTCCTATGTTATTATCCCATGGATAATTTTCATTGATTATCTTATGATTCATGTATTATTAGAAACCAATATTTATTCCATGAATAATATATAAGATCTTTTATATACAAGATATGGTTTATAAATTTTGTTATTATGTTCCCATACATATACATTATTTTTATTATTATGTATACCATTTTTACATTTAATGAGAATCTTTTTTCACCCTTTATTACATATCATTTCCCAAAATTGTTTATAAATGTATCATGTTTGATCTATCTAAGAAGTAATATAATTATAAATAATGTAGTGGGAGATGATGTAGCAATCATATGGAATATTGTTTTTGTGGAACCGTATGTTCCAATTAACATTTTTTGAAATAAATTTAATTTCATTTATATCTTGTGTCACTTGATACTCTATGTCGATATGGAATTACATGGATTTTTGGGTTATCTAGAACTACACACAAAAATCAGTGATCTTGCATGACATATGAAATAATGTTTTCATAATACCTGAATATATTTTTAATATAGTTATAATAATGTGTCCATTGTAACATGGACGTTAAACATAGAAAAATGAACCATAATAATTAATTTTACAATATTAATTATAATTGTTTTAGTAAAATGAAACATATTTATAATAAATATATATTATTTTTGGTAATTTATTCATATGTTTCATAAATCATCTTCTATATCATAATTTTCCTTTATTACTTATATTTTCATTACATGGCCCACGTCAGGGCATGAGCCGTAACTACACCATGCCCACCTCCAAATGCTAGGGGTTGGCAACAAGCACTGATAAGGATTACTAAAATCAGGTAGGTCGTTTCCTTTGTACATGTACAGACACGAAAATATCCAACTCAATTAGAACGTTCATAGAACAAGTGTAAGAGATGAAGCTATAATATAATTTAAACCAAACATGTAATAAGGTCTAGATAGTGCAAAATAATGGGATTTTAAAATTAAATTTAATGGGTAAATTACACACCTAAAATTTAAATATGACATAACCTAATAGAAAAATGTAAAATAGAATAGTTGAGAGAGTCTACCTTTGGAATCTAAAGGTATGACCACCATACTCATTCTATGAACTCGGTATCCCTATCCTCTACTGCAGTCATGGTCGACATGCCTTTCATCTTCATAAGTCATGACACATGTTGGAAAATCCCATCTATATGATATTATATACATACCTATTATGACATTAAGAATACTAAATGGGAGCATTATAATATACTATAGAAAGAGAAATATAGTATATAGTATATAGTATAGTGAAATAGAACAGCCCTACCCAACTAGTAGTGAATATAAGATCATCAAAGAAAAAGGGTCTAAACATGGTGAGTAGATGAAATGACATTTGAGTATTTTCCACATCTATTAGGAGTGTAGACTCATAAAACAACATTAATATAAACAAAAAAATCACTTAGATTACCCCAAGTAGCTCTGCCTCTCATGGAAGGAGTGTTTCAAAATCCAAGGTGTTGAAATAAAATTGGAATATATATATATATATATATATATTCTATTTCAAAAGAATACCAAAGAAAAGAGTATGTAGATCTCTATATGATAGATCATACCATGAAATAGAGTATCCTAATGCTTCAAAAGTCATCAAATAATGGAAAAAATGTCACACATTTTAACAAAAGTAAATGATGAATTCTAACCATACCTCATCCTTGTGTCACAATTTAAAGGGTATGAAATAACTATTTAGAGGATCCACACCAATAAAGATAGGGGAGAGGGTTCCAAATTAGTGGTTGAGGACCTGCAGCCTAATACAATGGGGGATTCCACTATGAAGACAAGGATGAATCACCACCCAATTTTAATAGAAGACACCAATTTAAAGCTAATGAAGCACACCCTGGTATAACATGGGTACGACTATGAAGACATGAAGGAAGAACATTCCATCACTAATGGATTGTAACAATCAAAATTTATGGACCATTTCCTAGGTACGATATGGAATACCACTCTGAATACATCGATGAACCACTAAACAATACCACTAGATAGTAAAACATGGTTGTTCTCTAGTGATCATGTGTGATCATTTCTGTTTTCGGTCATTTCATTTCCATGTTCCACTCCCAGAACATTTCACCACATATCTTCAATGCCAAAAATACGTATAAAATCATGTTTTATATGAAAAAAATGATGGATAATATACTCATTGGACTACATCCAAGCCTAAATTATGGATATACAATGGTCTCAGCTATCCACAAACTATGAACTAGGGGTACATGGCATGTGAGGGGACCAACACGACATGTGGTCCTACTCTATTCCCTGGTCGTGTCTCTGGCCAACGCACGGATCTCAACCATGTAAGAGAATATGTCGGTCGGGTGGAATACATAGAATGCCCTAGTTACCACGAGACCTGATCATTTTCATTTAGACGTGTTCGTGTCCGGAACCCATAGCTATTCCCCAGACCACATTTAAATGTACATGATAACATGGTGGTTTACATGGTTTTGTACTTCTACATAATTCCCCTCTCATGTAATCTGTCCCACGATTTATTCAATGAAATGTGGTATAGGGAATGTGAGTGGTATTAAATTCCATTTCTTCCTTAAAATTTTAAAAACCCTATCTAACGCAGCACATGGGCCACACATATTTTGTTCATCATAGAATACAACATGTAGTTGTGTTTTTTAGAAATTAAGATATGTGATCTGCACAATATATCTTGGTATTTTCCCTTGTTTTTTTAAATATCATTCTTCAAAAGAGACCGAATCTTGTGTACCTAGACTAGATCTAACTATATTGAATACCATTCACTGGAAATCAACCTTTGATGGATCAACTATTTTCAACGAACGAACTACATGCATCCAATCCTTAAATACTCATTTTCAACATTTCAATATCCCAAAATGAGAATATTCATCATGAAATAACTTCATATATATAATGTTTTCATTGATATTTTCTGGATTCATCTATTCTTTGTGGATTCGAGGGTCCAATTAGGATTGATACCACTTCGTAAAGTCAAACCGGGACCAAAGAGTCGAATACAAGGAAAACATGATGTAATGAGAGAGAACATCACAAGAAATAAATTCTAAACCAACATTAGAACATAATTCTTGGAAAATAATGAAGAACAATGAAGTCAATGTTTGAAAAAATTGAATAAAACAATTAAATCCAATATGTATGTGCACAAAATGGAAAAACTATCTTAGATCCATGAATAATGGTGGGTATCTTTTTAACTAACCAAGGGAATAATGAAACCAAATAATTAGTCTTAACTCGATTATTAATCGATCAATGACGAAGAATCAACCCGACAATTATTTTTGGAGGGGTTATTATGATCAATGCATTTTGATCTGCTCGGGTATGGTTTTCCTTATCCTTTTTTGCGATTTACCAATATGTGAGGGAGGAAGAGATCTATATTTCTCCCATGGTTTATGTGGTCATCCATAAAGAAATACTCTATTCGAAACCCTTATTGAGTTTTCCATTGTGGTGAACTAAATAAAATAACAAATTTAATAATTAGTTAAATAAATTAATTTAAATCTAATCATTGTGGAATTCTAACACCATAAACTGACTCATTTTAGATCATCATTTGGAAAAAACACATTTGATACTAAACCATGGTCTTGAATTTTTGATATCCGCTATCATTTAAGAGTTTTCTAGTTTTATTTTAGGTATCATTGACAAAAAATATAAAATATTTTTATTATTTTTATAAACAAAATTCAGGAACACCATGCCTTGGAATCTCATGTCATATAGTGCATGATCTAGAAATATAAAAAATATAATTAATTGTATTATGAGGGAATACATATTTCAACCTCATTCACTAATTCAAACATTCCATCAAAAAAGATAGAAAATGAGGTAAAAAAATTGAATAATTATCATGTACTTGTCTCTCCAACTTCCATGAACTCCCGTACATGTTCTCATTTTAGCACAATACGTGAACAAAGGGGATGGTCCATCCATGAATGGCCCACCATTTTTGATCCTCGATCACTGTTAGGTTCTCTAAAAAAGTGTCTTCATCAATTATTTTTATCTCACCCTTTTCAACGACATGCATGGGGTCTTGCACGTATCTCTGAATATATTACTTGTGGGATATATCATGCACCAGCTGTAGTGATTGGGTAAGTAGAGGTGGTAAGAAACCTCTCATACCCTCTACATGACCTAAAAATATACGATGAACCTCAAGGATATGTTTCATCCCCGACTGAATCTCCATAATCATCATCATGTGTATACTATAATGAAAACATGGTCTAATAGATCAAAATCTAAGGGCCTATGATAGAGATAGACATGTGATTTTTGTCTTCTATGGTCTATCTTCATTCACTCGTGGATGAACTAAGAATTATTTATCATCACCTAAACCATCTATAGTCCCATAAGAGATGACATTCCAATTTATATCCATCAAAAGGGTGACCAATAAGGTCTTCATAAGAGGCCTCAAAAGGTTCCATATTAATAGTACAGTGGTATAATTTGATGTATTAAAACTATACATAGGGAATTTAATCCTACCAGCATAGGACGAAGTCAAACACACATTCCCTCAACATATCATCTAGATCATGGATAGTACACTTGGTCATCACATCTGTATGGGGGTGAATGGATATACAAATTTTCATCTAGTTCTTAAATACATCTTTCAAGAATCACCACATGCATGACATAAACATTTTTTCCCAACTATTGTCAACCATCAAGGGAACCCCGTGATGGATAATGATTTCTCACATGTACAGCTTCCCCAAACTCTCTATCGAAATATGGTCCTTCATAAAATATAATTATTCAAAATTCATGAGTCAGTCATATATCAACCAAATAGAATCCCAAATATTCTCTATTCATGGATTTACAATGAAATAATCAATGGATATTATATCCCATTACCACATTTGAACCCCATGGGGCTTTAAAAAATCCTGTTGGAATATGGTGATAAGATTTTACCTGATAAGATGCATGGTACTAATATATGAACTATGCTATTCAGTGTCTCATTAAGGACCAACTAAACAACCACTGATGGACTGAAATCATCTTCCCCACATTAGGAAGTATAACTAGGGGAGATGTGTGGAACTCTCACATCATCTCCTCGCACAAATTTATTGGTACCAATGTCCACTCCTGTAACAAGGTGAAAAAATTTCCTCTATTATAAAATCAATATATTGTGTCACATGTAGATAAATGATCACATAAACCCCAATGTCGATGTCTTCTATCATCTAAAATCTCGCACACTAAATAGGTTAAGGATTTAAAACCATAAACTATAGAAAATAAATACCCTCTATCTCTACCAACGATAGCTACAAGGAGGAAAACTACTCTGAAACCTTATAAACTAATCGAACCTTGGACATACATATAAGGGAATAATCCATATAATATACCTTTCATAGACTAAAGACTATCTTGATGTTATAGTATTGTAGGATCTACAAAAAGAGTCACTTAATTAGTATCATATATCTCTATCTATATGTGAGCCTCAGACTCTAGTGGTATGACGAAATGACAATGCACTCCCACGGAAGGTATCTCCGCCAAATACATAGAAAGAAGACTACCATTTCATTATAATTTTCAAGGGTCTCATTGTTATACCCTTGGTGTGTTAAATTTTGAGACTCGTACGTAATAAATTTGTAACATTGCATCAGAACCCATCTGATCGAAGTTCCCTTGGTATAGCTATACACTACAAACAGCAAGCCTTCATATGGTAGTCTCATTATGGGGGAACTCGTCACCGTCAACATAAACTTGCCTAATTCCCTTTGGAACATGATAAGAATGGTAATAAACATCCCATTTTGTTTCAGGATGTACATGGTGTCTTTGATTCAAGATAATTTTACCACAAACCATTTATAATAACCATTTAATCCAAGAATGATTCACACCTCTAATATGTTCTTGTGTTGCTCCCATGAAATAAATAAATTGATCTTCACTAGATAAATAATAAAACCAGGCATAGAAATTTCATTCCCCAGAAAGTGGACCTCAAGAATCCATAATGGTACCATCAAGGGAATTCTGTAAAGAGGTAGATCTTGAAAAAATATAGGACCATCCTTTAGTTTTATATGCTATCCCCCTCTATTATAGAGTAGAAGAGAATTTTTTAGACGAATACAAAAAAACAAGTCCATGGATGGATGGAATACCTAGTTCAACCCGGACATAAAAATGTTTTGGGAATTCATCACACCAAAGAGCATCGTTTTAATATTTTACTATCCATAGGAATATTAGAAAGACATCGTGGAGTGTAAACCTATTGAACCCTTAAATGTCGGTAATCTGACCTGATATCGGCCGTTGAGAAACATTTGGAATAATTCATCATTTTAATCATGTCATAAATCCTCAAAATGGGTACATGATCTTTCTCATGGCCTTCTTTATGGAATAATAATCTTTGCAAATTTTCTGGATATGATCTTCTATTTTCACGAATAACAATCGAGCTACATAGGGGGACACATTGGGTCTGTTGAAACCATTATCTATAATGGACTAAAACTATAACTCAACTCCATGATCATGATAGAGGATATTCAATATACTGCATATGATATCAGAGTGGATCGAGAATGTAGTTCAGTTCAAAACACCATCTCTTACCACAGACGTAGTCCCAAACCATCCTCAGCTATGACTTCCATTTAATCCTCCACAACTGAAAGAACATATATATGAAAAGATAATTCTATAGAAAGATACATATTAATTAACTGATGAGTGATATGATACAACCTCCTGCTCGAAGAACCCTTTTGTTGTTCTATTACCTCTCTTTCATCTGAAAAAGTGAATATCATTAAATTAAAAAGAAATAATCTGGTATGTATATGGGTATAGTCAATCATGGATCTAAAATGTATAGATATTCCATACCCAGTATGAAATTATATGTTTCACCCAAGATGACCAAAAGGCCCAAGGTGAAACTCTCATTACCAAGAGATAGCTTCCACTTCTAGCTGATAAAAGATACCTAAGAATTGTTCCCTATAAGAACCTCAATATAAAGCTACAATGATATCACATCTACTTGGATATCGAGATCTATCACCTGAATTATAGAGATAAAGGACATAATGAAAAATATGTCTGCTAAAAATTAATGAAGACTAGAAAACACAAATATCATACCTCTTTTCATTTTCTATTACACATGATCATATGTAAAAACCCAAAGTTTTATCAATGGAAATGTTATTCTTATTATTATATAATACGGTATAATCACATAAGATAACACAAAATGTTCTTTATAAATTATAAATGAATGAAATAGGAAGCCTTGATGAATGGTAATGAAGCTATACTGATGAAATAATAACATGACCTTTAGAATAGTAATTTGAACCTTATTAATAGTTAACTGGCCAATTGAATTTTAACCACACTAGTCTATGAATGAATAAAATTCATCCGTCATATAAGTGATAGTATCATATAAATCTATCATAGTATTTGTAAATAAATATAAAAAAATTTAATAATTATGTTTTGATATTTTATATATCATAAATATTTAATTACAATTTTATGAATAAATAAATAATTTATGAGAAATTTTTTTATCATAAAATGTATTCATAAATTATTATTTCCTTATATTATGATATTAAGAGTATTTTATTAGACATTAATTAATTTTTAAAAATATTATAAAATCAGTATTAATTTTTAAATCTATATTTTACAAGTTAATGATGTTTTTAATTAAAAATAAATTTTTTAAATTTTATTAAATTATCTGAATAAAATACATATCAATTTTTTATAGATGTTATAAAATGGCTAGTGAGAATATTTGGGATTTTTCTATAATACATGTTTTTGGTGAATAGTTAAACATAAGAACTTTGGAAATAAGAAAAATAAAAGAATTATTGAGTAAAAGATGATGTTCTCTTGAGGTATGCACACTTGGTTCGAACTCATATGCACTAATCACTACTTTGGGTCACAAAAAAAAACACTATTTCTTATCTTGAAAAAAAATAAAAATAATGATTAAAATATTGGAAAAACCCCTCTCATCCTCCACTATAAATACAACCCATCACCTCTTCTTATCCTAACACATAAAAAGCATTGATACATGAATTTTTTTTCTTATACTATTATATAACATATACTCCACATCCAAGAGCATTTTCTCTTAACAAATGAACAAAACCAGTCCTCTAATGAGGTCTTCAAGAATAAGGAATCAAGAGTTGAAACCCTCTTCTGTTTTCTTTCAATTTTTTTATGTTCGGTTGTTTTCTTCTTCTATATTCATCTACTAGTATAAAAATGTAATGAATAATATAGAATCATACATATAATATAAATTTATCTTGTTTATGGAATTATTCAACATCATGATCTTAATCTATCTCTCTCTCCTATCTTAAGAATGAAAAGACCGTCCGTTAGGTGTCGTTTTAACACCTTCATGGATGACATGCATTCATAATTCAATTATGCCATTAAGGCTTAAAATTAACCCATTATTATTGTTCATCTGGTATATAAAATATTTATTATATCTTATTTAATGTTCTATACTATATTTGAAAACAGGATATTATGTTATAAATAAAAATGATTTCGTTGTGATTTAAAAATTCTAAATTAATCGAAATGATTATCATTAATGATATATACAATTAATCATCCTAACATATGTAATATTTGGTATTTTAATATTTTATAAGTTCATTAATAACATATAATTTCATTTTTGTACAACTATCGTCATTATACATTCTTTTCTATAAAAATTACAAGTAATCTGATGATGATATCCAAGAAAATCAACGCATCAAAACAATTAAATAGAATATATTAACCCATAAATAATGACATAATGGAACTTAATAATGTTATAATAATCAAATACATTTATAAAAGTTTTTCTAATTATTCATTAATGATTCTAATTTGATTATTCATGACCTTATGATCAAGTATAAAATTATTTTGGAGATAAGGTAAGAGATTCTACCCAAACCTCCACTATTCCATCATGTTATTGTTTATATACTTTGACCGAAATAACATTGTATTATATTTATATATATATTCTAATTTATTTGTATATGTTCCAAATTATAGTATCAATACCCATTTATACTTCTATTCTAGGATATTCAGTTTTTTAAAAGGTTCCCTATTCAATAATTCTCTATATGGAAACTCGATTTAGAAAAATTTCCCAAATTCATAAACATTTTCATGTATGATTTATAATAAATTTTAATCAAAAATTATTTTTATAAAATCATTAATTTTATCATGAAAAAAACCTGGTCCAATTCAAGGTTTATAAAAACAATTATTTCTTTTTTAATCATAAATATTCTTTAATGTTTTCCCTTAAACTGTAAAAAAATTCTTTATATATAAAGTATCAAAAACCTTATTTTCACATTATTATAACAAATATTATCAGGATAAATACATATATTACTTTATAATATTCCATTTATGATTTAATTTCTTTTTTATCATGGAGAATTTTATGTTATTCCAATTTTTTATGTTTTTGAAATGATTATTTTACACAATGTTTTTCAATGGAAACCTTATGGTTATATTTTATTAAATATGTATGATTTTTTATGAGGGATGTATATTAATGAACATTTTATGATGTCTGTTCCCATATAGTGCACCAATGTATTGGGTACATTTTAGTCTCATGTGACATTATTTGCAACTATCTTGGAGGGTAGCATTGACTTGTGCTCGTCAATGTGCAATGACCCTAGACACGTGCTCTTCTACATGGAATGAAATTTGACTCCTGCTAATGTCATGTTTTATTTTTCTTTGAAATTATTATGATTCCATGATTATATGATTGCATGTTCTATTAGTTATGATTCCTTAATTTTAGTCATGTTCCATGCCATTATATAATTTTATGTTATGGTTTCTAACCCATGTGCTATGAATTTTTTATGGGTTTTCCCTTGGATTTTTATCTCATTAAATTGTTCATGTTATCTTCTTGTTATCTTATTTATATGTAAGGTATCAAAGGATGTTGATATATCTACATGGATAATAAATAATAATATTTTATATTAAGTTCCATGTTTTTAGTTTAAAATTCCTAGTCATCTAATACACCATACACTATGATCATTTCCTTGAATATTAATTATTAAATGTACTTAAATTAATGTCATGATATATTTAAAAGTATAATATCTCTATAGTTGTTATTATAGGTTGGTTTAGTATTTTTTGTCCACTAGGAATATAGAATGTTATTAAGAACTCTACGGATAAGTATACATATGTGAAAACATCCCTAAGATTTGGTAAGAATAGAGTATTTAGTTTATAAATCATTCTTTTAGAGATACTACAAGTGGACATGGTTCTGACATAGATGTACAGAAAAAATAAAACTATAACAAGTTATTTCATTCCTGACTCGAAGTAACCCATTATGTGACAGTGAGAAAAATAGAACAGCTGGTATGACAGCCCCGATGGATATTCATTGATAAATTCAGAAGATCATAACAAACAATTATCATCAGAACAAATAAAACACCCACAAGAATATAGTTTTGGAAACATATCTTGGATAACATAGAATGAAACATATGGAATCATACGTTAGGTAATAATTTTACTTTATATGTTTATTACTTTAGTTTCAAAAATTTATTTATATAATAAATGTTCATGATGACTAATTACATATTAGATTTACAAGATAATAGAAGAAAATAGAAGAAAACATTACACCAATCAATGTGATAGGAAATGTGATGACTATACAACAGATATTCCAAATTTTAGAGAAATGCTTTCTAAAAAATCATGATAATACTTGCTGAACATGGTCATGTAATGAATAATAACTCTAATTTTGGGAAATTACCATATTCTCATAAGAAAGAGAAAGTTTACATTTATTCCTTCATGTGTAAAAGGCCGCCTGTGTTTAGTGGATATTTAGATCCCCTCCTCATGGAATTTTGGATTACCTCCCTTTAACATATATTTTATGTCCTGCAGTGCTTTGAAAAAGAGAAAGGTGTGTTTTTGGTATATAGTTTGATGGGGAAGCTGATCAATGGTGGTTATTGATCAAAAATAAAAAAATTATAAATAGGAAATTTGATACATGGATTTGGATGAATTCAATAATTCATATTTCAATATATATTTTCTCAAAACCCTCTATCATAAAATGGTTGGAGTGTTCTTTAAACTTCTGAATATAGAATATGATTCCATTGGGGATTATAATGAAAACATTACCGAGATTTCAAGATATGCCTTTGGTTTTTTCATTAACACTTTAGGCAATGTATATGAATTTTTTATTTGACTAAACCCATGTCTACTAAATGAATTGGCAATTTGAGACATAAAATATTATGAGGAGATTGAATTTTGTTCCACCAAGTTTAAAATAGATATTTGTGCCCCACAATGGTCATCCAGGATTAAGAAAAAAGAGATAACTAGAGTCAAGTATTTATGTATCAAAAAATACATCCCAATATTTAAATATGACAAAATATCACAAATTTAAATATTTTGGAATGAATTATCCTGAGAGCTATATAAATTGAAACATGATATTATTTAAATTTGTAAGAATGGGGTATCATGAAATGTATTATTGGATGAATATGAAGAATCCCCCTAACATGGAAGAAAGAATTCAAGTTTCATAACAAAGCTCAACATGTAGTGAAGTGTTCCCACTTCAATGTACAATTGAATTTTGGGAACTAATTCCCTAAGCCTATGGTTTATAGAAGAAATCAAATACAACATCCAAAAAATCATTGAAGGTATTATGTTATCAATTCTACTGTATTGGATCTTGACAACATTGTGGTTATAGGTATTGTGGTTATTCATTAGAGAATAGAGAATGTACAATTTGATTATGGTTCTATATATTATTTAAAATGATTCAATATTATTAGAACTATTCAAAAACCACATCAAAATTTGTAGGTTTAGTAATATGTTACAACAACTAAAGAGAACATTATTTCATCAAAATTACATAACTCCTCAATGTATAATGTTTTTGGATTTAACATCCCAGAAACACTTGTCAAACATCCTTTGTTAGTGTATGAATCTATTTTGCTGATGGATTAGATATCATTATACAAAGACACCATCAACTGTTGGGAAAGGGATATCACTACACAAATCCCGAAGTAGCCACCAAATATTTAAAAGTATATGTAAGAAGATGAATCTCATTCAGAATCATTGTCTCATGTGTGGATATTGATGTCTTATGATAACAAATATCTAGATCAAATAATTGTGACATTGGATATGATCATGCTTGAACATATTCCCATTGTGAGGTATTACAATAATGTGTTTCCTAATGAATTTCATGGTCATCCACCAAACTATGATTTGGGGTTCTCAATTTAAATTAGTCTTGGATATCTTCTTATAACATTGAATTCATATAGAATGACCATTTTTGAGATGGTAGAGATGAAGAAGCAATTACATGATAGTATATTGAAGGGTTTCATATGCATGAGTGCTTTCACCATGGGGTACGCATGTCCTCTTATTCAAGAAGAAGGATAGATCAATCTTCCTCTCCATCGATTATCATGTGGTCATTACAATCGTGATAAAGAACAAGCATCATGTATCCCAGATAGATGATATGTTCAATAAGATAAATGGGTCTAGTTATTTCACTTAGGTCCACCTTAGGTCGAGAATTCACTATTTTATTTTGAGAAACGAAGATATTCCCATTAAATCCTTTCAAATGAGGTATCATAATTATGAGTTCAATGTGATTACCATTAAACATACTAATTTTACTTCCATTTACATTTATTTTTTAATAGTGCCTTATGAGATATCCTCATCAAATTTTTGGTAGTCATTATTGATGACTTTTTGATATTATCCATGCATTTGTAGGATCAAGAGTATCATCTGAATACTATTTTAAAAACATTGAGAAGGGGGTAACTAAGTGATATGTATAGTAAATGTGAGTTCTTGGATGGAGGAAGTATAATTAATTTGTAATTTTATCACTCGAAACAGAATATATGTGGTCTTTTCCATGAAAAATGCAATTGAATAGTGGCTTAGGACAACATCTATTATAGAGAATGACAAAATTAATTTTAATGATGGGTATTACTGAGTATTTTTTATGAAATTATGAAAATTGTAAAACCCATAAACCCAGATGAAATAAAAGGGAGTGATATTTTATTCACTCAAGATTGTGAAGAAATATTTAAGGATATTATGAAAAGGCTTCTCATTGTGTTGGTATTAGTATTCCCAGAAAGTAGAAAAGTAGTTGTTGTCTAAAATTATGATTCAAATAAAATAATAGGCAATTTACTAATGAAATATGAAACAGTGATATCTAATTCCTCATATAAGTAGAAAATTAATGAGAAAAAATCATTTACACATGATTTGGTGTTGATGGATATGATCATTGTGATGAAAATATAGTTGCATTATCTCTATTGGGAGAATTGTGAGATATATAATGATAAAAATATTCTCAAATACACAATCACATAGATTGAGATTAATATACAAAAACAAATATGGTTTGGGCTTTACATGGATTACGACTTATCAATCAACATCGATCATTGCATGGAAAATAAGGTGGTCGATAATATAGGTAGAAATGTTCAATCTACATTATCAATGATGATAACTTAAAAGGTTCTAATCATAGTTGAATTATAAAGGATGGGGATGAGAGACATTAATGGTGGAACATCATCATCCCTTTCTCAAATTATTGTTCAACAATCCCTTATAGATTAAATAAATGATGTTAAATGGAATGATGTAAATATTAAGAAATGAATGGAAGCTATTCGAAATTGGAAATACTCTGTTTTCAAGATCGGTTTGGATGGAGTGATAAGATTTAGGTCATGATAATATACACCATCCAATATAGATATAAATAAAGGGAAGAAGAAGAAAATACATTGCTCATCCTTACCTATTAACCTTGGGAGAACAATGATGTATTGAGATATCCATGTGACCATTTTATTAGATAATATGAAAAAGGAGATCGCTGGATATACATCAATATTCCTCACATGTCACCAAGTGATTGATATATGGAAAATGTAAAGTAGAATGATGCAACCATTACCCTTACTATTATTTATATATGAAAAATTCACCTTGCACATTATCACTGTACTTCCAAAGTCATCTAGAGGAAAAAATACAATATTGGTTATTTTGGATCATCATACAAAGATTTCTCACATTATCGAAAATTTAAGAGGAATTTTAAATTGATCTTGTAGAACAGATATACATCATGGAAGTGTTATGAACAAATTTAGTACCATAATCTATTCTATATGATCAAGATACAAGATTCAACTCCATGTTTTGGAAATTTGTCCTACATGCTATAAAAAATAAGTTGATCTTCAGTACGGTCTATCACCCTCAAATTGAAGGCTAATCTGAGGTAATTATTCAAATTATAAAAGACATATTGAGGTAATGGTATATTTAATTGAAAGTATGATTGGACCAACATATTCCCCTAGTAAAATTATCCAAAAAAATATTTTCTACATGAGCATCCAAATTTCCCCAAATGAATCCCTTTATTAGAAAAGGTGCAGAACAACAACATTATGGTTTGACGTTGGTGAACGTAAGATGTTTAGAAATAAATTGGAATAATAAATATTGGAGAAGCTGAAAACCATTGAGCATCAAATAATGGAATTCCAATGCTATAAAATGAGGTATGTTAACAATTGTTGAGGTGATATTGATTTTAATGTTGGATACAAGGAATTCCTCCACTTATCTCTAGTAAAGAGGATAATGACATATATGAAGAAAATGAGGCTACGTCCTAGGTACATCAACCACTTTTAGATCCTTGATCATGTTGTATCTATGGAATCTTGACTAGAAATTCCACTAACCATGTATCAAGTACACGATGTATTGCAGACATCCTTCATAAGGATGTAAATACCAGATCCTTCACATGTTCTCACGACATAGGTGTTATAGTTTGAGAATGATCTTTCTTACGCGGTGCAGCTAGTGAAGATCATGGATCATAAAGATAATGTTATATGAAATAAGGCCGCTAACATGTTCATTGTACATAGGGAGAACTATAAAATCTGAGAGTCAATAAGGGAACTATATTAAGCAAAGAAAGAGAACTACCAGCACCTATTTTAAACCTAGAATGTAAAAAAATAAAGGAAAAATTTTCATAACTGGAGAAGAATTTAACAAAACAAAATTTTTTAAATTAGATTTCCCCTATTATAATTTCTTCATATACTATAAGCACATAAGCGAACACAATAAAAGATTTCAAAATGTGGAATGAATGAAATAATAAGCATTTCTATATCATAAGGATCCTATTAAGCTTATATAATAACATGACCATTAGAATAGTAATGTGACACTTATGAATAATAAAACAACACATTGAATAGTATCATAAACAATAAATGTAAGAATAAAATTAAACCATCTTATAAGTGACATTATGATATAATTATATCATAGTATAAGTAAATAAATAATTTGAAATTATTAATTATGTGATTTTATTTTTATAAGTCATAAATAAATAATTATAATTTTGTAAATAATTTAATAATTTAAGAGAAGATAAATTTTCATAAAATATATTCCTAAATTAATATTTTTAGATCATATGATTTTTAAGATTATTTTATGATCCATTATGTAATTTTTTTGTGTGTTATAAAACCAGTTATAATTTGTACATCTCTAGTGTCCAAGTAAATAATGATTTTAACTAAAATTAAATTTATCCCATTCAAAAATTATTTTAATATAATGGAGTTAATTTATGACTTCTAAATTTCATGAAATATTTATGGGAAATTTTTGAATATTTCATAAATTCCATAATTTTATATGAATAGTGAGAAATGAAAATTTAAGAAATAAGATAAAAACTAATAATTGAGTCATGAATGATTTTATACATTGTTAAGCCCACATGATTCTAGATCACAATATAAAATTACTAATATATGTCTCATGAACTAAATCAATTTCTTTTCTTGGGAAAAATAATAAAATAATTAATAAATTAATGGAAACCCCCTGGCCCCCTCCATTATAAATTTTAATCTTCCCCCAAACATATACTCACAATTATGAAGCATTAATACTTGTTATAATTACTTACAATACTCTTCCCAATCCTCTACCCCATGTCTAAGATATTTTTTCTTAACAAAATACCTAAACAGATTGCACAATGAGTTTCTCAAGAAAAATGAATCTTGTGGTAAAACCCACTTTCCTTCTCATTCAATTTAACTTCACGTTCCATTCATTTCATTTTCTTTAATCACCTCCCATTATTCAAATGGAATAAAAAATGTAATAATTTAAATATTATTTATCTTTTTTTTATGTATTGAATAATTCTTCATAAATCTATTTTTTCTCTCTTTTACTTTTAGAATTAAATCACAGTCTGTGAGGTTCCGATTTACCATCTTCAGGGAGGATGAGCATTTATATTTCAATTCTATCTTTAGGCTTGTCCGTGAATAAATTTTATTAATTGAACTAGATTATAATATATTTTTTATGTTTTATTAAATTATCTAGATTAAATTTTTAATATGATATTAATTTGTAAAATAATTACTTTATTATGATAAAAAAGGTAAATTAATCAAAATGATTTACATTAATGATTTACCGAATGAATTATCTTATTTTTTGGATGAATATTTTGTTATAATATTATATACTTTCATTAATAACATATATGTTTATATTTGGACAAATATAATCATTTAATATTATTTTCCAAACACATATTCAACTACACTAATAATGAAAACAAAAGAAAAAAAATTTATCAAAATGATGAAATCGAGACTCTTAACCCATAAAAAAAGTCATAATGGAAATTTATGAAGATATAATAAATAAAATACATGTATGAAAGATTATTTAATTATTAATTAATTAATATAATGTGACTATTGATGAAATTGAGATCATGAGAATAATTATTTCAGACATAAGGAAATGAATTCTACCAAAACTTCCATTATTCCATCAGTTTCTTCTTTCTCTATTTTTAACCAAATAAAATTCTATTAATTTTTTATGTACATATTATAAATTATGTGCATATGTTTCAAAATATAATATCATTATCCTACCATCCTTATTTTTGGGGATATACATGTTTTTCAAATGTTCCCTGTTAATTATTCCTGATATGTAAAAATGATTTAAAGGATCTTCCAGAATTGTTACCCATTACCAAATGTACTACATAATAGGTTTTAATACTAAATTATTTTAATAATATCAACGATGGTTTTCAATAAAATAGAACATTGTTCAATTCTTATTTTATACAAATAATTATTCTCTTTTCTATGGTAATAAAATCTTGAATATTTTCCCTTAAACCATATAAAAATGATTTATTTGTAATGTTTCCTCAAAAACTCTTTTTAAATCAATTTGAAATATCTTATCATGATGGAAGGTTATATTACATAATTGAAATATATTTATGTTTTAATTACATTCATTCAAGTTAAATTTTATTTTATGACCATTTATTATGTTTTGACATGATTATGTTACATAATTAATCTATTAGCAATCCTTAAGATTATGATTGATTACATATGTGTGATTATTTATTAGAAAATCATATTCATGAGAATGTTAAAATGGGTGTTCCAAAATAGCACTCCATCACATTTTTAAATGTTTAGTGTTATGAGATATTATGTGAAACAGTCTTGAGGGGTATCCTTCAATCATGATCCTCTTTGTGCAATGAGCCTTGACTTGTGATACTCTTGTAGAAATGATATTTGAATAATGCTAAAGTCAATTTTTGGGTTTCTTCCACATTACAATGATTCGATGATTATATGGTTCAATTTTTTATTTTTTATTATTCAATTTTTGTAATCTTGTTCTATTCCTTTATATATATTTCTTTTATTGCTTCTAATCCATTTGTTAAGCATTATTTTAATGTTTATTTTCTTACATGAATTTTTTATCTTATCCAAATATTAATTTTATCCGCATGTTATCCTATGAAAGTGAAATTATAATGTTATTTGCTCTTAATGGATGATAAATAAAGAAACCTTTAAAATAACTCTCATGTTATCAGTTTTATGAACCAGTTCTTCCTAGACACAATAATTTACAATCCTTTGTATGTAATATTATGTTTAATTACAAATAAAATCATTTAATGATATTTGTAAAATACTAGGATCTATATATCCGAGAAATATAAATCCTACATATGTTTTCAAAGTAATGTCCCAACTATACTCACCTCTAAGATGGTGGCCAGACAAGTGGGTCACATGACCTCAAGCACATCTCCTTGAACCCTAGAGGCTACCGACTTGTAGCAAGGGAATTTTTGTGTTTGAGGGGGAGAGTAATTCCCCATAGAAAGTAAGTATTATGATAGTGGAATTAGAGACCAACTAATGATAAATAGGGGAAGCATATAAATGAATAAACTATAGTAGAGAATTAAAAATGATTCAACTAAATAAAAATAATCAAGTGTGGAAGCTCACAAAATGACGTTGTTCCATGATGTCTTCCTAAACTGCAAGTACGGAAAAAATAAACTCAATGACACCATCAATGAAAAGAAATGACACAAATAAACTAATGCATAATGATAATGGCTCGGTCCTCTTCCCCATTCTTCATCCTATGCACTAATGAACATTCTAGAATTGGAAGCAGCATGCTTCACGTTTTCAATACCTATGAGAAAGTTATATAAATGGTTTTAAATGATGCCCAGGAAGGGTGTGAGATAAAATCTTAGTAGTCTAGCACTCATGGTTTCTAAACCATACCATTTCGTGCAATGATAAAAATTTAATGTTCCATTATATATCAATTTCAGATAATTTATTTAAGTGAAATAAAATATACAAGTCCGTGTAGAGTCTAAGTGGAACCCATGCATAATCACACTATTCAGCCTAAGCCGGTAGTCTGAAAGGGTAATTTTCATCAAAATTCACATACACGTATATATTTAAAACCCTTAAAAGCAATGGTTAAACACGGTAGAGGTATACCACAGTCTTTTTCATTATCATGGGGTCTAAGTCATGTGTTAACCAGGTTTCCTTTAGCATACGTGAAGAACATTCCAATTATCAAAATAATCAAATGGAAATAATATAAAGCTTAAGTGCATCACTATTATAGTTAAAGATGATAGTTATAGTATGATCCCATACAGAAGGTATCGCAACGCAACATCTTTCAATTTATCCAATACCACTTATCCCATCCAAGGAAATCTTCCAAAAGGCCAAGTATCGCTCGAGGCATGGATTTACCTTGAGTCCATCACAATCTCAAAAAATGGCATCAGGTGTCATCTAAGGTTGGATAAGCCACATTGCCAACAGATCTGCCTCGATGGGCCCTTTTGTAACCTATGTCACAAATTATTATTAGAAGCTCAGGGAAGTCTCGGTCTGGCATTGTCAAAGACACTGCCCCTCAACGCGTAATGGTAGAAGTCAGGAATGAAGGGTCTATGTGTGTCCCTTTATATGGGACCCACCTCCTTTCCCCACCCATAATTTAATTAATGTTTTCACTGTAGCTGATATGACATAATCAGCATATAAAATCACAACTTGAAAACTAACCAGATACACCCGTGATTCAAAAGTCATAAATTAAACATTCAAGTATAACAACATAACAAGGAAATATATTGTATCAACAAAAGCAGATAATTCACTTTCTAAATAATTAAAAAGTTTTGTAAAACAATTACCAATGATATAACTATTAAACATTTGTTTTCAGTGAAACTATTTACTTAATTTAATTACATTAAAAATGGGTTGTGCAACACCTGCATTTAATTAAATTATAAACCCGACTAACGAATATATATACAAACAAGGTCAGCATGCCCTAACAGATGTCCTACATTATTAATAAAATTCAAACTAATTAAATTAATATAAATAAATCTAAAATAATTAGGGAAAAAAATTTAAATAAATAAAATTGGGTAAAATTTCACTAAGCTGATAGGCACTAACTAATGGCGTAATGGTTCATTTTTATAAACAATAACAAAATTTAGGGAAAGTGATTAGACACAATAAATTATAGTCATAGTGGACTCTAACATACTTGGTAGGTTTTTATTTAACCTAAAAAGAATAAAATTTATAATTTTAGAAAATCCACAAAATTATGTAAAATTAATCTCTGATGAACTGCACGTAGAATAATCAACAATAAAGTATGATTCTAATTGAGCAAGTTTATCCTTGCCCAAAGGCTTACTTCGGACCTAACAATGATTAAATCAAATGACAGATGAATGAGATGTGGTCTTCTGAAGTAGGAAGACTGGGGTGCACCACCTAAGGGAGAGGGAGAGTGTTGTGAAGAAGAGGAGAGAAAGAGATGCGAGAAAAAAAAAGAAATAAAGAAAAGAAATAAAAATAAAACAAAAAATAAGATAAAATTAAAAGAAAAGAAAAAAGGGATAATATAAACGAAAATAAAATAGAATTAATTTATGGAAAGGAAAAATAAAAAAATAATTAAAAATGGAAATCTACCCTTTTAATTAATTTTTTCCATGTAACCCCCATTCATTTCTATTTCCAAATTTCTTTTTGACCATTCATGAATTCATTTTGATCTTCATTAAATATCTCATTGTTCTTTTTCAACAATTATTTAATTATTTTATTCTCGAACACTGCGCTAAAGCGTGACATGACATTTTTCATTAATGTCTGCTGTTATTTAAATTAATTAAAAAGTTGTCTGGGTCCTGCAGAGAGGTGCACAGATGCACGCCCTGGGTCTCTTAATGAATTAGAGAGTAACAAATTAAAATTGGTATGTACATTATATTGGCGGGGACATTATGACATCCACTCCTTAAGAAAAATCGTTCTATAGTTTCCCTTCTATGGTAGTGGGACATCACCAGAGAAATGTTCTCGTCACTGCGTACGTACATCAGTCTATCTCTCATAGGACTCATCCAGAATGTGTCTGTGTTTCCATAACAGCCAGACTAGAGGTACATAATTTCCTCAGAAAACTATCTTGCCACATTCGATGATATAGATAAGATGCTCCACAAATGATTCATTAACATCAAGCTCAGTATCATTAGGGTCAAAAGAAAGAGTTTGGTCTGGATAATATTGATGGAGATGAGATACATGGAAAACGTCATGTATGTCATGGTACCAATGATGTATCTTTAACCAATAGGATTCTGGCCCATCCCTCTCCACTATATCTAATGGTCCGACATATCTCGGAGGTAACTTCCCCGATCTCCTAATCTGCCTATGACCCAACCTCAGATAAACGTGCAGAAAGACTCGATGTCCCACCTCGATCATTAGAGGACAATGACAATGATCGGTATAAGGGTTTTTTATGTACCGATCTGTAGTCATAATATTTGGAATCATTTGATGTTTCTCAAAAGTCTCTTGAATGAGATGAGAAACCAACAAAGATTCCTCACTAGCTTTGAGCCAACATAAAGGTGAACAAAAAGGTCTACCATAGAGGGCCTCATTCAGAGCCATTTGAATTGTCACCTGGAAGTTGTTATTGTAGGTAAGCTTAACAAGAGGAACATGATTCTCTCATGAACCTCCAAAATCATGGATATTGGCCCAAAACATATCCTGTTACACTAATATAGTTCTCTCAGACTTCCCATCGGTCTGAGGGTGATATGAAGTACTCAGAAGTATGTGTGAATAAATCTCCTTTTGCAACCCCATCCAGAACTGTGAAGTAAGATGGGAATCCCTATCTATGATAATATAATGAGGTAATCCATGAAGTCAAAAAATATCCCAGTTATACAGCCTTCCCAATTCATCAATTGTAAATGTCTCCAAGATAGGTAAGAAGTGTGAAACCATGTTCAACCTATCAACAATCACACATAATGCATCACTTCCTCAAGGAGATTTTGGAAATCCTGTAATAAAATCTAATGTGATGTCATTCCATTTATATTCATTAATGGATAAGGGTTGTATGATCCCATTGGGCACTGCTGCTATGCCTTATCTTGTTTCCAGGTAGGGCACCGAGTGTTGAAACCTACTATCTTTTTTTTCATACAGGGCCACCAATACTATCGACACATAACTCTGTACATATTTCTCAGTCCAGGATGAACATCCCAAAGGTGGTGCGGGATTCCTTGATCATCTCTTCCCGTATACATAAAGGTACCCATATATGGCAATGGAAAAGGAGAGTTTCACTACCATAGACAACCCAATCAAGAGGTGAGTTCTCTCCTGCAACACATTACCTAAAAATGATCCCCTCAAGATCAGTCAGCTGTTTCCTTTGAATTTTCACTATAAGACAAGACATCACTGTAAGAGATGCTAGAACAGGATGCCCGCTCTGCTCCTGATCCTCAAGATGCCTCTTTGAAAACAAATCCATCAGCTGCCACTCACTGGTGGCTACCTGCATGTCATGTGTCTGTATATTTCGGCATAAAGCATCCACCATGAAATTTCCCTTAATAATGGTATAAGAAAGCTCAAAATTGAACAACTAAAAGTATTAGACTCACATGTGTTTCCTACAGTTCTAGTCTCATCGAGTGGATATATAATTTTATATTTCATGAACTGTGTAAACAACAAATATCTCACCCAACAAATATGGCCTCCAACACCATAGAGCATGTACCAAAACTACCAAATCCATGTCATGTGTAGGTTAATTCTACTCATGAGGTCTCAACTAGTGGGATCCATAATCCACGATTCGATCACCCTGCATCATATCTATACCCAGTCCAATTCATGAAGCATCACAATAAACAGTATAGCTCTTACCAGGATCAAGAAGAATCAATATCAGGGTAGAGTTCTTTCTTCCTTTCAATTCTTTAAAATTCTTATCAATTGTTTTTTACCAGATGAACTGTACACCATTCTTAGTCAGGGCCGTAAGAGGCAATTCTAAGTGGGTGAAATCCACGATGAAACATAAGTAATAGACAACAAGCCCTAAGAAACTATGGATGTCGAAGAAACACTATAGATACACCTATGAAATGATAGTTCTTACATATTCTAGGTCAAATGGTACACTAGTTTATAAGAAACTAGTACTTCACCCCTGCATTTGCACGACACTATAAGAAAATTCATATTATCAATAATGGAATACCACTTTTGAGTCATAATAAATCATATTATAATTGGAAAAGTTTAAAACAAAAATTGAGTGGTACTTATTATGGAATAGAAGGAATAATATGGAGTCATTTATTGAGATAGAATTATGAATGTATCAAATAACATGTGATTATAAAAACTCAAAATTTTGCTAGAAATGAACTCAAAAGTCACTGGAATGCCGCATCAACAAACCACATTCTACCAATATTTAGAGGATAGAAATATCTCCTGTGACAGGAAATGTGATAGTTGTTCTGGAGTTACATCATCCCAATACCCATGACCACTGTTCTTGTATGAAACCTATAATATTATAAAAAAATAGTTTCACTGATTGATAATTATGAAAAGAAGAGAAAAATAATAAAATGTAACATAATTTATATATGCAATGGATTGAAAAGGAATAAAGTTGATGCAATAAGAAACTGTAAAACATAACGTAATAGGGTAGTAGAATATCTTTGTCGATGTTGTTGTGGATCCCAATAACTACAATTTTTAGAATGCTCCTGATTTCCAATATGTTAACAGTTGAAACACAATGAACTCACAAAAGAATATTTCCTATAACATATAAAATGTTATAGATCTAAAAGTGCAATACAAAAAAATCATAGAATCTCCTCTATAACCATAGATTAGCTGTAATTATGTAAACCTGGAATACAACACACATGTTAGAGACCAAAACTGGAATAAATGTTACAGAAATGCTGAAATATGAAATATGTAACAATTACATATTCATGAAATAAATTTTACAGAAATCGTGGAAATAAATGTTACAGAAATTCTGAAATAAATGTTACAGAAATACTGAAATATTTAAGAAATATATGTTACAGAAATGCATAATAACTGTAACAGAAATACTGAATAAATGGAATAGAAATGCAGAAATAGATGTTACAGAAATGGAATAACATAATTATCAGCCATATATATCAATAAAAAATTGAAGAAATAAATGTTTCATAAATGTTGAAATATGGAAACAAAAGTTTTGAAAATGAGTACAGATGTTTACATATTGATAAGTTTCTATTGTAATAAGATGTTACAGAGCCAAAAACAGGAATGTGTATCAAATTTGCAGAAAAACAAGGTGCCTATGAACAATAGTATTCTTATCTTCCTCCACTAGGACCATCATCAAACTCATAATGAAGAAATATATGTAACAGAATTACTGAATAACTGGAACAGAAGTTATGAAATTCAGTATCAAAAGTTTCATCTTCAACATTTTCTACTGTTTTTAAATGTTACAAATCCAAAAAATGGTTTTGGTATCTAGTAGACAGATATCCAGGGTTCCTTGGAAAAACTATTGGACTCTGTTCTTTTTTTAGACCCATCATTTCTTGTATGAAAACAGATTATAACAGAAAAAATACCATTTTTCTTCCTTGATGTTATGTTTGTTTACACCATCATGGGTATTGTGGGAATGAATCTTTGTCAAAACACAAATGATTTATTCATATTGTTGCAATAAGAACTGAAAGTCACACCTATTTTCCCAGTACTGCCATTCTTCCGGCCATTATCCTCCTATCCCCATTAATTCCCTCCATCCTGCATGGCCCTTCCCATCACCTATCCTCCTTTCTCATCCAACCTTCTCAGCCCCTGGCCCTCCCCTCCCCTCCCTCCATGACCAACCTTTTCCCCCAGCAGCCCCCTCCCCCTGTCATCACCCTCCCCTTTCCTTCCCTGTTTTCCAAGTTGTACATCGCCTGGAATCAGTTATGTTTCTGCAATATTAAAGCCAATAAATATGTTTTAGATGATGTCATGTTAATGTTAGTTCACCAACTGTTATCTGAAATAAATTCATTGACACGGTCTGTTACCACAAGAGAAGACCCAGCATGAAAAGACGCATTGAACCCCAGTACCACCAAACCATAGTTGTCCTACCACCATGAAAAGTAAAATATTACGCTTACATTGATATTATTGTTATCATAACAAAGAAGCTAAACATTGGAATGCAGTTGTTTGAAAATTGAAATTCATGGAAATATATTCTTACCTTGATTGTGATATTCATCGCATCCATGGGTCATGTTTCAGTTCCAGAAATTATGCCGGAAAAGGTTTGAGATGTCACATCATCAAACAGGAACCATGTACACATATGAAATTATTGGGGAAGCTCCAATGTACCCAGAATAGCACTAATATTTTCCTCTTTCCTTATTCCATAAAAAAGGTAATCTACACAAGCTGAATTTAACATTCTATTAAAATGAAATACCGAAATAGAAAATATGAATAGTTTATGTAAAAGATTATTTCACTCTGAGATATGCTAATAGAATAATATAAGGGTTACATAAAATATATTCAATTTCATCAAACGAACAGAAAGTCTGACATCTATCGAAATTTTGTAGGATAATTGAAATATTGTTTCAGTAATACATAATTGTTTGACAATAGTTATAGTGAACCAGATTGGAAAGATCTTTAGATAAGTCATGCACACTATAGATGGTGTTAGGAGAATCCCCAATCAATGGCCACGATAGACCCCAGTATCAGCACTTAATTACTGCAGTTAGTCCCCTTGTTCTCAATTTTCGGTCTTTGGCACGTCGAGGGGAGTACCACAACTTCATGATTCCGGGTTCTCTTCAAATCTCTTCAGATTATGTTGAATCTTTTCTTCATTTTCAAAATTAGATAGAAGGTTTTTCTAGATGTATAAAAATTCGACATTAATATGTAGGTAACATTTCCTGAGATATGAAATTGGTGAAACCGATGGAAAAAGTGTCTAATAAGAATGATTTTTGGTAAATCATTCTTGAAATATTATCATAAAAAGTCTGGGTAAGATTATTTTAGTTGTGTATATGACATATCTATCCCCCATACAACTATTCCTCCGCTACCGTACGAAGTAAAAAACCCATCTTCATGATGTTGCTATAAGTGGAAGTAGAAAAGAGTATTAGATGATGGTGTTTCATGTTTTGGTTCAAATAAATTCAATAAATATAAATGAAAAGAACCATGTTATTTTAAATCGAACTACCCAACTCTGTAGACCCACTTCTCTGATGTGTCTATGTTGTCACAAACAAATTAAATTACTTGTATATAATCAGTGGTATAGTATATTGAGAGTGCTATAAAATATTATCTATTTTTTCTAAAAGGTGTCACTAATGCAACAAATCTACATCTCATTATAACTGGTAGAAAGTACATTGTAGATAATCTGTTCAAACGAACGATAACAGTTTTGAATATTAAAATTCGTTACATCAATTGAGAAAAAATAATTCTTCGACATGAATACTTCCAACTGTTGAGGTAAACCGCACTCATCATCATCCTAATTTGAAAAATATAACAAATGTTGGTTATCAGATAGAAGAAGTAAGATTATATGTTTTAATAAGATGCCGCTACCTATATCAGATAAGCTCTTAAATTTTATGTTTTTCCATGTATGAACTGCCTTACTTGTTTGTCCAACATAACAACTGAAAATGATCATGTCTTATCTGCAACCATGAGTTGTACCATAAATATGATAGCTATATTATTAATATTTCCTAATGAGTGGAAGAAAGTGTATCCCAGAAACAACATCGAGTTGTAATGTTAGAATTTTTTAAAATCAAAGAGTTGATGACCGATAATTGTTAGTATTTGGAGATAATTTGCATTTGTGGCACCAGAATGTTCCATCTAAACTGTGAACTTTTTTCATGCAGGAGTCACATGACTCATAAAACCAGCTGTGGGTGCATTGAATATTTCGTACTTTTGCAAAAATTAAGTTTCTTGAAGGCTAGAAAAGATTGGGTACATTAAAAAATATTTAATGAAACAAATAAAAAGATGAAGGTAAAAGTAAATAAAGATTTACATACGATAAGAACATAGTACTTATGTGTTCAAAGTTTTTTACATCAGCAATGTACTTTTTGTTACTCCAATATTGTACTTCTGTAGAGGGGTCTGGATCTATTGATGGTGGACTGTGTAACTAGGATGACAATATAAACACAAACCTACATATATCCTTAATTGGAAAAAATAAACAGGCATCTTATAAAATATTATAGAAATGGAAAAAAATAACAGAGAACTAAATATACAAAAATATATAAAATACATACTAAACATGTTTCTAAAATTGTCAACTTCTGCAATGTCTAGGTTGTACAAAATATTTGATGATTGAATAGTAGTTGTCACAATAATAGCTCCTTTAAATTATATGAAAACAATTTTAATGAATCATTGGTTGAAGATTCCAAAAAAATTAGATGTAAAAACAAAAAACATTTTAAATGTGGACAGATACTATACGACTTTATTATTTAACCAGGATGAGTTATATGATTAGAATGTTAGGTGAGTCCTTACGTTGATCCAAATAAGCTGACATTTCAGTAGCATAATTTCCCCATAAGCTGCAGTGAACTTGAAAACCTCTATAAGCAAAAAAATGGCAATATTTGTAAATGTCATATTAATATTTCATGTCATAGTAATACAATTTTTAAATCATCTGTCATTCTCAAGAATAATTTCAATCATAATGCTCGAATTTCCCATTGATTGCACTGGCTGGGAGTATCGCAGAAGCCCAATGATTTCTAAATCATAAAACACAAAAAGAAAAACAATGTAGGGGAGTTAGACTATTTTGGAAAAGACAATCTTGTTGAATATGAAAACATTTAATACAGACCTATATCAATGCACTGCAATGGAAGTGTACCTATTATATTATCTTCTGGTACATTCCTTTGAGCAATGTCAATAAATGAAGTGAAATTAAAACTGAACAGAGGGAGTTGTGCGTCATAAGGATGAGAAAACGTTGTTTACGTGAATATCAATCGACATGCATATCGATTTGCTAAGTAACATCCTGGTTTTTGAGAAATTTTAATTTTTTGAATGTAATAGCACAATCCCTCATGAACGAGCTCTTTCAACATACAGATAAGATGATGGTTAGTAATTGAATATTGTATCTTCGTTCCCTGAAAACAATAAATATAATGGTTGTTGTAATTGAGATATAATATTTGACAGAAGACATAGACATTAATGAACTTATTTTACTACAGTAAGATAACATAAATAAGTTGTAATGAATTGAAACATGGACCTGTGTATCTCCAAGTACAAAATCGATAGCAACAACATTGTTGGATTTTTTAGATGAATAATTTCACCATATTTTCAACACACGTACATGTATCTTTAGAGTTTCATCTGACTCTGGAGAAATCTCACACAATGGGGTTATTGATCTGGACATCAGTTTGTTATTATATACATTCATAATTCGTATAGAAAGATAACTAAATCATAAGATAAGGAAGAAACAAAGTTACAGAGATCACATTACATAGAAAAATTAAAAGATGAATAGATAAATTTAAATGATACCTAAGACAGGATATCAAAGATTTCTTTATAGACAATATTGTGTGTCCAATCATCAGCTATGTTATGGATATCCGAAACTATTGTTTTAAAACTATTAGGTGAGGTGACCCTAGAAATAGCCATATATAATTGATCGTGCGAGAACATAGGCCTGGTAGAAATAACCCAACTGAAGAGAAAGATTGTACTTGACTCTTATTAATAGTCATATCATAACAAACTATCAAAGGATATTGTCGTCTATGTAATTTTAAAGGAAATATATCATCAGATTGTCTCATAGTTAGTCTTGGAATGAATGCACAGTACCCCGAATGATAGCCAGTTAAAATTCCTGCACCAATTACATGGTCTCCCATGTGTGTACCAATCATGTGAGTGCCATTACACAGACCAACTGATTGATCCAAATTTCCTAACAACATGATAGTAACATCAATCTTCAGACTAATTTTATGATATGCTAATCCAAAGATATTAATTCCATTTAAAAACTCAGATGTGTATATACTTTCAGGCCTATCTGAATCAAAACTGGCATTGCAAACACTGTCAGAGCTGAAGTAGTCTCTGCTCTCTGCATTTGTGAGACATAGAATGTAGTCATTGATTTCTTGAACAACATCACATGTTAGATCTAGAATCACTTTTTCCTTTAGATAGAAGACATCATCGTAATGGTTTTTGAATGAAGGATATGTGATGTCATCAATTTATCTCAATGCATTATTGGTTGATTTCAGAATATATTTTTCTAGTATAAGAATTACCGATTCACCATCATCAGGCTGTCCTATGTTACCATCACCAATATCTAACACCCACTTTGAAAAGGTTTGTAAGTCATCAGAATCAGTATTGGCAGTCCCAAATTTCAGTCACATGATTTTTTTAGAGTTAACACTCTACATTGTTTCCAAAGATACAATGATTTAATACTGGTATGAATAATTTCATTTCTGTTTCCACCTAGAATAACTGGTAGAATTTGACAGAAATCTCCACCCAATACAATTGTGATTCCTCCAAATGGTAAAGATGTAGCATTGAAATTTTTAGTTGTCATTATATCTCTCAGAGTACAGTCCAGAGCCTCAATACGGTACTTGTGAACAATGGATGCTTCATCCAAAATAATCAGTTTTGTAACATGTAATAGATTGGCTATGTCACTCCCCTGCTGAATATTGAAAACAGATTTCTCATTAAAATATATTGGAATATGAAATTTAGAATGTGTCGTCCTTCCACCAGGAAGTAGTAATGATGATATTCCACTTGGAGCTACTGCCATAACTATACTGCCCTCTGATCGGAGCAAAGATGTAAGTACTATCAAAATAAATGTTTTACTGGTCCCTCCATATCCATGCAAGAAGAAGAAACCCCCACACAATGATGATATTGAAGACAAAATGACATCTATCTCCTTTTTTTCACTAGTAAGCATACCTGCTAAATTAATGTAATCATTTTGAAGACCCTCTCTATTGTAGTTTAGTTCGTCCACAATTGAACGATTTTTAATAGTGCCAATTACAAAATCTGGAACATGCATAGGGGGAAAACTCTAAAGAGACCTACCGTTGCTTCGTAAAATGTCATCTATTTCATGCAGATCAAACATGTGCCTTTGTTCATTAGTGAGAGTGAGATATATATAAAATTTGAAACATTTAAATAGATGTCCGAATAAAATAGTAAAAACTGAATTACAAATTGTTCTGAGAACAAATACCATTAAGGAATAGAGAAAAGTATAAAGACGAAAGCAGCAGAACCCTTCGGTTGTAACATATAAATGAACATAATCATTGATAGTACATGAAATGGGCTACTAAAAATTCATGATAGACATTCATTTTTTTCACATTAATATGCATAAACATGTACAGTACTTAAGATGGATTAAAGAAAAATTTGAAGAAGTGTGCAGAAAAATGCATGCAGAACTATGTCATTTACATTTCTACACATAAATGCAGTTCTTTAATGTATACTAATGTCTTTTGCAGACTATATTGAAATCATTTCAATATCCATATGTAAACGGTAGAGTATGAGTACATATAAAAGGATTCTATATGCTAGATACAATGAACTAATTAAAAAATAACAGATACTACATGGAACACTTGAGTGTTATAATATAATCCAGCTATAACCATGTCAAATATAAGTATACGAAAGTGTATACCATTTGTTATTTGTTAACCTAGGATAGATTTTTTCAATGATATTCATAGTTAAGAGTATAAATATTTTTACAGAAATAGCTACTTCTATTATGTAAACTAATAGCTCCCAGATTCATTAATAGTGTTAGTGATGTTAATAGCATTTTAGAAGAGTAAATAGACTTTTATAAAATACAGAAATAGAACACTAAAGTATTGACATAGTTGGAAAATGTGGTTGATAATTTGAAACATACCTTGTATTTGAAGCCTTCTTCCTGCAATATATAAGATACAATCAGAGAGAATATTGCAAGTTTCATTCAAAACTATATCTGGTTGAGAAATGTTATTTGTGATTAGCATGCTTGAAAATAGTCTACGTAGATAGTGGTCCATTCCACATGCTGAGACATCTTTAATACCATCAATTAATTCTCAGTCATCCTTTAGTAGACCCATATCAGAACATGCCTCCCTAAAAGTTCCATAATTAATGTTGTTGATAGTTTTCAAATTGTCATATGATGTGGTACCTCTGATTTTTGTTAGAAGGATCTGTAGGTAGTATAGCTCTCCAGTGGTAGGAGGCACATAGTAGAGTCGTCAAATACTGAAAACTTGTTTTTGGGGATGCCAATTCTTGTCTTTACTACAGAAGATGAACCTAGTCAGGTATTCGGCGAAATTTAAACATCTACCTTCTGGGAATGCCAATTTTGATTTAAACCAAGAACTGAACATTGTTTCAGCAACATTTACGCCAGTTAGGACATCTTCAATTCTGTCATCATCTCTATATGTCACAGTATGTTGCCCCAGTAAATGATAATGCAGCCTGTCGACAGGTGTATATCTGTAATGTATATCATAAGTGAAGATCCGCCAGGACGCCTCATAAGGTGATATGTAGCAACAGTCATAATACATCTTTATTTTATCAATATTGTTATCTATGCCAATTTTTCAATTGGTTTTATAATGTGTTTCCATTACACAACCATTAACTTGCTTTTATATTCAAATAAATACTTGATAGAAGATGACTGGCTGCAGACCTTAATATTTAGATGAGCTTGATACATGAGTAGAAAAACATGATTGTATGGTACCACAAATCGATTATCCAACTGAACACCATTTTTATGGATTGATATGCCATTATCCCTTCTACGATATGTCACATGACCATCATCATTTATTATTGTTTCACCCAAAAAATTAGGAAATAACTTAGATCATTTTCAATTTTTCATACAAGGAGAATATTGTCTGGCATCTCCACAAAGGGAAGTGGAGAATATAGGTTTTAATAGTTTCATGTGGTGTTGGGTAGGCAATTTTATCTGGAATCTTATTAGACACAACTCTGTTAACATCTGATGTAGTGATAAGTTTGTTTTCATGACAAAGAAACAATAAAATGTGGACATGCGACAAACATCATTTTTGAAATTCAATGGTTCTAAAAAATATAATGGAAAAATAGAAATTGGTTTTTTTTCTTGTTAATATTAGGTGATGTAATAAGAAAGAATAAGCAGAAAATAATAAACACTAATAACAGATCTTATTAGTTAATCATAATGAACTGTCAGAGACTATCTTACCTGCCCTTGATTTTCAGAATATACAATGTTCTCTTAAATCATTTAGAATATGATCGACCTTTATATTGAATACTCAAGATAGTAATTGTGGACAGTCAGCTGGACGAAGATTCTTTTGTTTATCAAATCAACTTATTTCTGGCCACATTGGGTTACATGTAAACGTAAGGAACAAATCTGGATACCCTTCCCAATTACAAAATGACATTGCGTCCTGTTAATTTTGAATCATATATCTTGTACCACCAGTAAAAGAAGAGGGAATCATGATGTGCTTCTGGTAAGAGGAACCTTCTCGGTCACCTTGAAGCAATGAATCTTGCAATCCACTGTATAGGTCGACCCGTAGCCGCTTCTAGTTGAATAGAATTTATGATAGTCTCTCAGACTCAATCATTGTGTAAGCATCGACAAAAAATTGTTGCAGCAGTCTTCTGGAATGTAGCAAAGTGGATGGTTCAATGTCATGTAATTGCATGTGAAAAGAGAAATATTCTCTAATTATATCCTTTCATAGCTTAGCACAGGTAGTGAACGTAGTAGAGCGATGCATTATGTTCTCAACATATCAATCATGGCCACTAGGGAAAATCAATGGATACTGTAATGATAGATACAAAGGGTGAAGCTCATCAATTCATTGCAATGAACCACATTTGGTTTTAATGAAGATTTCACGTTCTTGGTTTAGATCTTCAACATCTCTGACAATAAGCATGGAAATTTCAAATGTTGTCAGTAAATTATGTGTTTCCTCATGTGTATGTCTTTTCTTAAGCAGGCGTAGCGTTATGTTTGGAAGATCCTCACGATTCACGAAATCTTTTGCTGACATGAATTGTTGATCTAAATCATTTATCTCATGTATCATATGTTTCAACTTCTCAACAATATCGATGTTAATAACTGATTGAAGATTTCTGCCATCAGAGTTGGAAGAGATATTTGTGTCAGAAAAATACAATGAAATGCATCAGCATTATATTGATATAAATGAATTTTAGAAATAACTCATACTACTAAATCTACTTTGGCACTCATTTTCTGTGTCAAACACATATATTGGGGCAAACCTTTGGGGTTTTCCGTCTACTGGACAAAAAATACCTATGCAATGGTAGTTCGGTCCATTTAGTCTGAATATTGTTGGGGCTCTACCGTTGTTCAAAGACTTATCAACCATCCCACCCATAGACGTGAATGAAAACCTAGAATAATAAATAATTATATGTTCTTGGAAAGATCGTGCTTGTGAAGTAGTTCGATTGAAAACCAACATCTGTAGGTATGGAGGAGGTAACGGGAGAAAATCCAAAGACATCTTTCCCAAAGAGCAGCATAGAGAAAATCATGATGTTTTTTGGTTGATGCATTTTATATTTCTCTCATCATACCACATATTTGAGTGACATTACTGGTATACATATGTGGGGTCTCTGATATCTGAGTATCCTGAACGTTGGGGAAAATTTTATTTAAAACAATATTAAATTTTCACAGACTGTACTCGAACAGTATTTTATTTATGATATTAATAATTCCGGAGTACAAAAATCAATAACTTGTCTTCTCCGTAATGCCCATTTCTAATGAGATTCCTGAAGAAGTCCATGAAATGTAAATATGGTGTGCGATATCCTGTATAAAATGAAATAATATTTGAATATCAATTGGTTAGTCAAAAAACCTAAGGATTGTGTAGTTGTGCTGACGAAATCTGTATTTTTTAAAGACGTTTCTGAAATATGTGAAGGAAAATATTATCTATTAGAATATCAAGTTACAGAAACATTAAGTAGTTATGATAAACAAATTAATAAATCTATATTAATGAGTAAAAAACATATTACATACCTATCAATGATGTAGTAGTGTACTGTGGTACATCAATATTTGGAAGACTTAATTTGTAAACATAGGATAGAGTAAGAACTACACTTTAATTGACATGTCATTTTTAAGTGTATTAGTCATGCATACTCTGTCGTGTTGCGTACTAATGATTCAGTGAGATTGTTGTCCTCATTCAGCAAACCTAATGGAAAAATTGACAGAAGAGTTTTATGGTCCGTAATGAAAGGTTTGAACCATATTATTGTCATAAAAGTATGCAGATAACAGACTTGCAAAAAGGTACATGAGAGAGGGTGTGATGTATATGTTTTCGTTTTTTTCCGGCAATCACTGTCAACTCTTTACGACATGCACTTGGTGCTATGAAAAAATATGTAAGAAATGATGAGTAGTATTCCATCGTTGGAAACAATAAGATATGAATTTCATTTTTCAAATGAACATTCCATTAAAATATATAGGTGACATTGGTAATCTTCGGTCTGTATGTCCGATGCCATTGGCCGATAGTGGCTGAATAATTGGATTGTCGGTGGACACAGTAGAAAGCATTGGAGAACCTACAGTACACAACAGTATTTTTACTAAATTGACTGTCATGAAACTCATATAATGATATAACTATAGTTAGTAATTAAGTTATTCTAAAACTAAGATAGTACTCATGATTTTCTTGATGTTGATGCATGACTAGTCTTCTTTGGATCCTTGATTCTCTAGAGTGGGAAGGAGTATGCATGGTGCTATTGGTTTTATTTGTACAGAACTGTACAGGGGGCATGGAAAAAATATATTATGAAGAGTTGATAATTGAATATAAAATACTTATAAATAGTTAGGAAATTATGTTACTATTTAAATTTGATGATCATATTAAATGGTTAATATTAACACAATAGACATGAAAATATTTACTAGAGCTACTATGCATTAAAATACAATTTTTAATATAATGAACAAGTAAATGTAAAAATAATGTAAAAAAATTGGTTTTCAACCACATTTATGAAGCGATACCTGTGTGAAAATAATTGATGCCCCTTGAATGAAAGACGCAAAAGGCTGTTGTCAAAGCAGTCATATATTATCACCGAAAAGACTACAACTCTATTTGTTAAGTATCAACGATGGAATGGAGCAATGAAATATCTCGCATATCCAAAAATAGAATATGTGGAAGGAATATTAGTTAACGGTTATGAAAAAAACAAATATCTATCTAAGAAATTTAACTTTAAATGTCACGTGGGATTGGTATTTCTATACACTTGAGAAGAATATATGTACGCCAAAAATGGTGGGTGCATAATAAATAAGGAACTATTTCACAGAAGCTGCCATACAAGTGTCAAAATTTTAGATGGTGGTATGTGATGTTATATATTCCAGAATGCAGAGTCCATGTACTGATTAGGTTGCAGATATCCAAAACTGGGTTAAAAAATAGAGACCCAATGATAGTTGAAAACGATATACTCTTATTACCATCACAATAAACATGTAAACGATGCAGTGTAGAGTGACAGAGAATACATTATATTGATAGTAGAAAATATATCTGTATAGAATAAACAGAATCCCTACTTGCAAGGTCAGCGATGAAATAGATCTTTGGGATGTCTGTGATGGTATGCCCGAGGTCATTTTCCATGATAGTAATGGCAACAACGATGCTTCCGGGGACGGTATGCGGGAGGAGATGACCCGAAATGTCGAGCAGTGTATTGAATCGTGCTTCTATGAAGCCCAATTATTGCCCTGACAAGTCGGTATATACAGCGATCTGCTACGAATGCCTCGAGAGGGTAGAAGTGATTATTGGATACCATAATCACGGTTGGAAATTTGAGGAATCGAACAGTGGAAGAAATGCATGGGTATATTAGAGGAATTGAACTGCAGCGAATGAAATGCGGGTACAGGAAATGCAGGGGGAGATTACAGGAAGGTGAAGAGCTCATGTAGATGAATTATAATAAAGTCCCTGAATGAACGTCGCTGAGTAGAAACCCGAATCCTAGACGGAGGAAGAGAAAATATGAGTGACGTGGGAGGTCGGCATGGAGTATAGAGAAAAGATGTCTCAAGATCAGCCCGATAGAGGAATTGAACAGCGGCGGATGAATTGCATATAGTGGAAATGCGGGGGGAGGTAATAGGTAGGCATTGAGCTCAGATTTGTGGTTTAGGATGAGGTCCACGAATAACGACTGTTAGTGTAAACCCTAAGCCTGGACAGAGGAGGAGGTTATCCGACCGACGCGGGAGGTCAGGGACAAATCATCGCAGGAAGAGTCCGATAGGATGGGGTTATTTTCGGAAGAAATTTATAAATAAAGGGCCGTGTCTTCAAGAGGAGTCGGAATGTCAGCTGGGAATAACCTAGCTTTACTATATATAGTGGATATGTCCCAAAAGTGTACCTTATAAATACAAATCTATAATTTGTTGAGCTATTTGTATAGCTGATGCTCACTCACTGTACTCAGGATGATCTCAATATTGGTTGCATGGTTGGGTATGGAATGAGAATACACTCAGATGTTGTCCACGATTACCACCACAATCTATTCACTGTATGGGGGAAGAACCCTGTTCAATAGAGCATGATGTATTCCAGTGGATTCGTGAGTCCAAAGAGCATAACATGATACTCATACAAGCCCTAATTTCTTCGGAAAGTCATGCGTGGAATGTTAGATGGTTTCACAAACACCTAGGGATATCCTTCCCTCATATAAATCATCGAGAAAACAGATTCTCCTCTGAGCTGGTCAAAGAGATCATCTATATGAGGAAATAGATATCGATTCTTTACCATGAGCTGGTTGAGTTGATGATAATCCACGCATAACCTGAGGGTACTATCTGACTTCTTGGCATAATGTATAGGTGAACCCCACAGTGTTGTGCAAGGACTGTTGAAACCCATAGCCTCAAGAACTACAAGCTACTTTTTGAGTTCATATATCTTAGTTAGTTATATCCTATAAGAAGAAATAGACATTGGTATCGCACCTCGTATGAGCTCGATAGTGAACTTGACGTCTATTCTAAAAGTTATAGAAGAGAAATTGTCAGAGAAGTTTTCCCTGAAAAGATCCACCACTGGATGAAATTCATCTAGCTATGTTCCCTGATCACTCATGAAGAGACTTGCCAACGGAGTTGTCACTCTTCCCAACCCTGCATATTTAGAATTCGCTCAATCTTATTTAATATCCCATTCTCCTTTTTTAAGTGATGTGTCACTCTAAGGGGATATAAAGGTCACCCGGAGGCAATGGAAATCCAATTGGTAATGACCAAGAGAATGCCAATTCTTACAAAGAATTACATCGATTACAGGCATATCGAGTATATGGCAGTTCCAATTCAAGGGGTACCCACCTATCTCAGGGGAGACATTTTGGAAATAGAATATGTATTCTATTATGACTCTGAGTGGAGTATTGAGTGAATGACACAAGAATGATAAAAAATTGGAAACCCAAGACTATTAACAACAACAAAAGATATAAATGAGTGTGATGAAATGGTATCAAAAAGAGCAGAAACTAAAGTTGATTCAACTTTAATAGTACCTCTAACTGTAGATGGCCTTGCACCATGCTCCACTAGTGCTGACTGCCCTGCGTATATAAGACCTCAACCATGACCCAGATAGGGTGCATGGTTGGCCTGAGCAGGTCCACTATGTTGACACTGATAATTGGAAACTTGATTTCCTCTACCATGACCTACACCATTACCTTAGACTGATTAGTTGGTGTAAAAAGAAAATCTATCCGGATGTGGGGTTAGAGATCCCATACCTGATGGAGGTGTAGGTGTAGATCATCTACCACTAGATGCTGAAGAGAAAGAACGACAAAATCACCGAAAGTGACCCATCCTGCAAGAAACTCGGAACGAAATTGGGACCCTTTTACACTATGTATTCTTGTGATTAGATCTTACATAGTGATAACAATTGAGAGATCCCTCTACATATGCTATTTGGCTATAATTTCCCCCATGTGCACCTTCAAAATGGCATTTCCTGCTGGTAGAAGAGCTGTCACCCTATCTCAGAACTGATCCCCCTTGGATCACTGGTTGAGCTTGCCTAACATTTTCCATTGAGATTAGTGACTGATTTACGATCTCTATAACAATGGTCAGGTAGAAAATGTTCACATACAAGCAGATAGTATACTCATTTCCATCATCAAAATTCCTCGCGGTAGTTTGTGTGTCGCCATGCAGAGAAGGGGAATTTTTTTTATGTTATGGGAAACAAGTATAGTACTCAAACATGGTTATTGAGCCTTGTAGAAGATGTAGAAACACTTATATAGGATCATATCATAGAGTCTGTGGAAATAAGTGATTGTAGAAGGGTTCTTGGAAGTCCACCCAAGCCATGTCACTGGTATGCTCTGCCTGAGAGAGAACATCCCAGTAGTTCTTGGCATAATCGATTATCATGTAGACTTCTAAATTGTCCCTTAATTTCAGAAGCATCTCAAGGTGGTTTAAGATAGTCCTTAAATCATCTATCCATGACTCTACACCATGAGGGCCGCTACACCCTGATAATATGGGATAGATTTTATACAGAATAACTTGTGTGAGGTCATCCAATGACGTAGTTGGTCTAGGGATATTCTGAAATGACTGCATAAACCTGAGGATACTATCACTGAACTGAGCATCAGGGTCCCCCAGATGATCTACATGAGTTAGTGCTATAGGATGCTCTACAAGAGGTACCAATGGCAGTTTAGGACCCACCATATCTAAAATATTCTCATTTCCACTCTCCTGAGGCACGGCACGATGACATCGCGGTGGCATTTTTCTACACATCTAAACACAATATATTTACAAGAAGTAAAGAATGTGTGAGAACAAGTAAGGCACAGAAAGATGTTAGCTAGATATACTTCCTATGAGAACTAAACAACAGCTGACCCGCTTCCAGAGTTGGGTTTAAATATAGAAGAGACAGATAAAAGGGATTTCAAAACATGTTCTACAATATATTGCCCGGTTAAGTCAGACTAACATCTAATATACAATCACAAAATTATTTTTAACAATCAGAATTTCAAAACATTACCATTTATAACAACATCACTAACATGATAACAGTAAAATACATTTCAATAGTATACATGGCATGAAAAAATGAATGACATTTAAAATCCTATAGTGCATATTATGATGCATGGAATGTATTTCCCTGGTATCATCAGGCAGTAATGGTAAAACCAATAGTTCAAATATACCAACATAATCACAAAGCAATACAATTGGGTCAGCCAAAGTTTAAATCATATCATCATTAATTTACATAATAAATAACTGCAATCCCAACCTAGATATTTGGGTCTCCCCAGTACGCAAGATAGGTATCTCCAAGCAGAGGGTACATTCCAAATCTCTATATCCTAGTCTTCTTTATAACCCAAACAGTAAGACAAAAGAAAAAACAACCTCTATTTCCACTTTATAAAATCCCAAACCGGCTCACCTCTAAGGCCGTGGCTGGACCTGTTGGTCACATAACCTCCAGCACATATCCCTGAATGCTAGAGGGTTCCAACTAGCAGCGAGATAATTTTTGGGTATGAGGGGGAGACTATGACATCATACGTAATAGGTATTATCACAGAGGAAGTAGAGAACAAATAATAATAAAAATTGGAAGTATATAAATGAAAAAACTGCAGAAGAAACATTACAAATAATCAAACTAAATAAAAATTATCAAAAGTGAATGTTCAGAAAATGATGTCATGCCATAGTGTCTATACAAACTAGAAGTATCGATAACAGAAACTCAATCACATAGTCAACTAAAAGAAGAGACACAAAGTATTAGTTGCATTAGGAGAAAGCCTTGGTCCTCTGCCCTAGTCTACATCTAAATCAATAAAGAATAATCAAGCATCAGAAGCAGCATGTTTCCCCTTATCAATATATGTGATCATGTAATCTACTCGAGTGTCAATGACTTCCGAGCAGGGTGTGAGATAAATTCCAAGTTGTCCGGCACCCACGGTGTCAAAACTAATCTATTTCATGCAATGAAAAATGAGTAGTGTTCCATTATATGACAATTTAAGATAATTTATTTTTGTGAAATGAAATAAATAAGTCAGCCCGGGTTTCAAACGACACACATTCCTAATCACATTCTTCATCCTAAATCAGTAGACTGAAAGGGAACATGTCAACAGAATGCTCATACACAAATATAAATAAAAACCATAAAAGATAGGTAAAACAAAGGAGATGTATACCCCAAGCATGTACTTTATCATGAGGTCTATGGCATGTGTCCACCAGGTGCACTTCAACATACCAGAATAAAATTTCAATTCTAATCAGTCTCAAATGGAAATAATGTAAACATTAAGTTAATAATTATTATGGTTCTAGTTGGGATTTTGAGTCTGAGCCCATCTCAAAGGTATTTTAATGGATCACCCTTCAATTTATTCAATATCACTGAGCTCATCCAAGGTAAACTTTCCAAAGGCCAAGAGTTGCTCGAGGCGTGGCATTACCCTGAGTCAGTACCAATCTTGAAAAAAGGGGTCGAGTGTCATATGAAGTTCATTTAGCCACATTTAAAAAGAATCCATTTCGATTTTTTCATTTGGAACTAGTGTCCCTCATAAGTATTAGAATTTCAGGGATGTCTTGGTTTGGAAATGCCAAAGACACTCCCACACCCCCCCTGACGCATAATGGTAACTGTCTGGAACAAATTGTCTATGTGTGGAACTTAATACAAGACACACCTCTTTTACCCACCCTGAATTTAATTTATTTTTTACAGTAGAATATATTTCATAATCATCCTATCAAACCGTAGTACGAAAACTAACCAGATACACCTGTGAATCACAATTCATAAAAACAAATTACAACATAACAACATAACAACTCAATATACTGTATCAACATAAGAAAATATTACATCATTTAAATAAATAAAATGATTAGAAAAAACAATTACTAGTGATCCAAAAATTCACTGTTTGTGTCCAATGAAACTATTTATTTAATTTAATTACACTAAAAATGGGATGTGCAACACATGCAGTTAATAAAATTTTAATCTTGGCTAACAGAAAAATATACCAAACATGTCAGCATGCCAATGGGCTGTCCGACCTTGTATAACCAATTCAAAAAAATTAAATTATTATAATTAAGGCAGAAAATATTTTGCAAAACAATTAACATTATTAAATTGGGTAAAATTTCAAAATGCCAGCAAGCACCGTCTAACGACACAAAAATGATTTTTTTATAAACCGCATCAAAATGGAGGGAAGGAAAGTAAAAACCGTAAATTGTCATCAAAGATGACTGTAAGATCCATGGTAGGTTTTTATTTGATCTAAAACAAATGAATATATATGATTCTAGAAAACCCGTAAAACAGGGTAAAATACTTCTGTGATGAACTACACCCAGAGTAATCTATGGAAACGGACGATTCTAATTTAATATGATTATCCTTGCCCTAAGGTTTACTTCTCACCTGAAAATAATTAAATAAAACTAAGTACGAATGAGTTGTGGTCTTCCGAAGGAGGGGGAGGGGGTGTGCCACCTAGTGGGAGAGGAGGTGGGACGTGATGAAGAGGATAAGAAGAGAGGAGAGGAAAAAAATAAAATAAGGAAAAATAAAAGATAATAATATTAAGAGAAAAATAATTGAAAAGTAAAAATGGAAAATAAATAGAAAAATAATATAGAATAAAATTATGTAAATGAAAAATAATAAAAATAATTTAAAATGTAAATCTCCCATTTTTATTATTTTTATTTTTCCCATAATCCACTTTATATTTTATTTCCAAATTTATTTTTATCATCTCATTATTTCTTTTACATATTCTATAAATCATTTATTATTCTTATCTAACCTTTAATTAATTATTTTAATCCCAAACAACATGCTAATGCATGAGATGTCAATTTTCATTAAACAATTTATGATATTTATGTTAATAAGAAAGCTACCTAGGACACGCAGCTAGGTGCACAAATGGGTGCCCCTAGGTCGCTTAACAAATTATAAAACACCAAATTAAAAATAATCAGTAATTGATAAAAGTGGGTACATTACATGCAACCCCATTTAGAAGCTCCATGTGTCTAATTTGGTTTAACTGGTTTTTGTAGTGGTTGAATGACCTCATTATTTATTCCACCACCCAATTATTGTCCTACTCTTCCTCGACAATCTAATATATGTGGAACATCATGTCATTTCATGGGAGATTTGAGATCAGGGTGAAACCTCTCTCATATAATTGTATCAACTATTTAAATTTTTTGATTATCACATCCTGTCAAAAATTAACATTATGTGTGACCTTTCTTATCAAATATAAATCCCCACCACTCTCTGAGATTCACTGGTGGTCATTACTTATTATGAACACATTCCTAAATCTAATCATGATCGGATCTCTATCAGTGAGACCCTAGCGCATGTTTTGTCTATATAATAAATAATATTCAGCTCTGTTTCTCCCACAACAAGCTATAACTATTTTGACTCACCCTGGAAAAAAACTATCTGTATATCACCACTTCCCTCTCAAATATCATATCATAGTTGGGGATGCACAAGGGCACCATTCCTACCATGTTATAGCTCCAAAACCTCCTAGATCCTTACTAAGCACAAACATGAGGGGAAGTAATAATCATGATTTAATTTTTGGAATTTAGTACATGAGAGTCTCAAATAATCACACATATATATAATAAGGCTATACTAATTCCTAGATGCAACATGGAATAGGTTAGAATCTAGCACTACCTCTTGATCCATCGATGTCTTAACAAGTCTGATGATACAAACCACTGGATCCAACAAACACTCTACTACCTTAGGGTCTAGATGACCACAATGACACAACGACCTATGACATTTGAACATGTAGAAAACTCTAATAATATGTGCATCCTCATCCTTCCCATTAGGAATTATATATTAATCTATAGGGAGAGGATCTAACACATATCCACATGGAAGTTGTGAATCATATTATACACCAAGAAATGTAAAATCTACGTTCATCGGGATGTCATCACAAACTGAAGTGGGTATCTAGTTTGGATGTCATCGCAAAAGCATTATGAATGTTATAATGGTGTATGATGGTATTATAAGTATATATATATATATATTTACAAAACGTTATAGTGAGCACAATAAAATAAAGTCAAACAATCAACCATGTAAGATGTATTCACCATTAATCAATGAAACTAATGTCTCGACATACCAATTCGATAGGATGATAGTCAATATCCTACTAAATGGACACGTCAGATTCCATACCATTACTGGCTTCACATTCTTAAGAGATAAACTCAAGAAACAAAAAAATTATTGTAAAAACCCCCAGTAAATCCTCTTAAGGATATATGTACAAACAAAAAACAAACGGATGAACATTCGGTGATACCAATATGCAACTATCAGAGCCTATTCGGGTCTCGAGCTGTAACTTCCCCATTCCAGCCATCATTGGATCGGGGGTAGGAAAAAACACAAAAATAATAAATAATTTTCTAGAGGACTTTGACTATGTACCTGTATGCACACACATTTCCAAAATGATGAAATGTTGTATATGAAATGTGTGAAAGGTTAAACACTTCTATAATTTAAGTGATGCATTCATAGAACTCTATGAAGTAAAATGTATTGTAGCGTAAATAGAAATGTAAGGGGATAAATTATGAACCCAAATATAAATATGTTCAAACCAAAATGAATGTTGGGAAATTATACAGCTGAGATATCCTAGCTCTTCAATCTGGTGCTACAATCACTGGACAAGGTTTAAGCACCCAATATCTTTAAAATTATATGAATTCACAGTCCACCTATCTATAATTTTCGAGAAACACACAAATGTGCAGGAAAAACCGATGAAAGGGTGATTATATAAATTACCGAAAGGACACCCAGAAAGATTGGGGTATAAGAGATATAACAGAAAGATAAAAAAGGCAGATATAACATGTTACAATGAATGAGAACTCCGCAACCCAACAAGTGTAAAAGTGAGATCATAAAAGCACACATGGTTAAATAGGAAGATTTGATGAACTACCCATTAAGTCGTCGCACATATAGTATGAGTCTTTGATAATCAATCCATGGGAAGCTAAATACAAAATGATCCTTGTATAGCCTATGTGTACTTATCTTTGTTATGAGGAGAGTAACAAAATACAAGGTGTGGATATAAATGAATGATAAATATAAATACACAATAAAAATAATTCCAAATGATATAATACAGAGATCTCCATATAAGGAGTCAAATAAAGACTATGTGTATCTAACAGTTCCAAATGTCTATCAATGATTCCAAACTTATCTCAAATTTAACAAATGCAACAGTGTGAGTCCAACAAAGACTAGTGACTATAATGTCTATTAGAGGGGGTATAAACACCAAGTAGAGGTCTCTCACCCCTAATGAGGGGTGTGGGGGTGGGGTTTTCTATGGCGGTTGTGTACACACACCCTTTTACAAAATAGTGTATAAATATGATGAAATAAAGGAATTATATCCCAACAATACTGGTGGGTACCTCAAGGAAGTTGAGGACATGCATCCTGGTATGATAGGGGGCACCACTCAAAAGACATATGGGACTAACAACCTAACTCTACCAGAGGTAACCACTTAGAAGTACCATTGTGAACTTTGGATATCATTATTATCATGTTGCATTGTATTATTATGTGATTTTCCCAGAAAATATCCCATCATATCTCTAATGAAATAACAGAATGAACCATCCTGTGGTATATAGAAAAGGACTCAAGATATGCTACTAACATGCCCAATAAGTATTTAAATGAACATGATATAGATGGTTTATGTTTCATCATTAAATAACTAGGTTTAAATGGTGTGTGAGGGTAACCACACAACGTGTGGTCCTATTCCACTTCCTAACCATGTCCCTGGCGAGCACATTGCTCCCGACCATGTAGGTGAAAATGCTATAAAGGTGGAATACCAAGTGATCCTCTGATAACCATGGGTTAGATCATGTTATATTGTTCATATATATGTACCCGACCTCATGTTTAGATAAAGGACCCCGTGTATATGTTCTTGAGTACATGACTATGTACTTGGGCTTGTACATCCACATTTCCTTTCAATCGTGTGATCCCTTAGATGGGTTGGTCAACTATGAAGCGGTATATGAAACCGAGCGGGGTGACATGTCATGTTATCTGTAAAAAAATAAAGAACCTATCCATCACTATGGAGGGGATACATATAATGTGAGCCTCTATGAACATGTCATATAGTCATGAGTTTTTTATAAAGTCACATCATTGATCTTCCTAGTAGATCTGACAGTTTCTCTTGGTTTCATTATAGACATCACCCAGAAACCTCTTGAAACATGTGTATTTATATTAGATCATGCGATAATGGTCTCTATTCACCATAAATTATCAACTGATAGATCATTGGTGTTCATCAGAAAAACATCATCATCACAATCCATTTATGATTATTTTATCGATTTCAAATCACCAATTAAAAAATATACATATTCCTAAACATCTAGATCTTTGTCAGTTTCACTAATACATGATTGATTTATAATTCTTTATGGACATGGGGGTTATATTGAGCTTAGTAAGACGCAATAATTTCAAACAAGAAATATTGTCTTCATTCTAAGAAGAACATAAAGCAACAAGGATTAAAACTACCAAAAACCAATGTTATAACATATTTTTTCCAGTGATTTTTCATAAAGATCCAAAACCTTGAAACAATAGTCTGAAAAAACAGAATAGATAAATTAAATACAATATTTAGATTCATGAAATGTCCACAACTAGAGAATATAAAATAACAAAGGCCTATTATCTCAGTCTATTAATCAAAGGATTAAAATCAAAAAATAATGAGTCCCAACAGAACAATGGATAGACTAATGATCAATAACATGTACGAAAATGACTTCATAGGGGACATCAAATTCATTTCATCTAGACCATCTCTAATATAGAGTTTTGTCACTTTCCTATGTTGTTTTCCAACAGAATATGTAGGAAGGTCTCTAAATTTCTCCCAGTATTTATACAACTGACTTATGAGATTTCATCATGGAAATACTCATATTTTATTATCAATTGTCATGAAATGAGTGAATCAAGTAAAATAATAATTAATTAATTCATATAACGTACCACTAATGAGAGAAGATTCCAAACCCCCTACATCCGTTTCATTTAATTTCTCACATTGTGTAAACCCCATTTTCCCTACTCAACTGTGGTATCAGATTTCTGATTTAACATACCATTTATGTTCTATATCATATTTTTTTAGATATATTTCGTGTAAAATTATAAAATATTTAATATGTTTTTAAAATTATTTTCAGGAACATTGGGCCTCAGAATTGCATGTCATCTCAAAGACATGATTTATATAAAAAATTTAGAAATATTAAATGTTATATAATGAAAAAACCAGTTATATACATTTATGAAAAATAATAAAATTAATTCATTAAAATATTTGAAATTATTATGGTAAAAGAATATTAATTTTTTAATTCACAATTTCATAATAATCTTATTGTTATTTTTTGTGATTTTTTCTAAAATGTTTAATTTATAATGGATAGTGAAAATAGTAAATTTTAATCAATATATGTCATTTAACTTAATTTATTTATATAACTAAATTATATTAATTATTCTAGAATTATATTTTCTTAAATTATATATAAATTATTTAAATTAAGACCACTGAAATCAATTTCAAATGAATATTGTCCATACATAATTTAAAAATTTTGATGTTTTTCTTTTATTAACTCATTATTTCATTCCATATATGAGAGTAGTTTTGAATTAATTTATACCTATTCTGTGAATATGATTCATAAAAATCTTTTTAAAATTTTTAATGAGAATAATTTATAATTCATAATAAGGAGATATTAATTTTTTACAATTCTGATCAGTAAAATTAGTTAAAATTAATCATGGTGATTAAGGAAAAAATTATATTAGTAATGCACTAAAAGATAAAAATAATGTTAAATGAGCTAAAAATAAATAAAAAATACATTGAATATCTTTCTATATACCATCAACCACATATTTCATAATATATGTAAACTATTGGAGCAACATGAAATGACAAAAACATGGGTGTAATTGTCAATACAAAAAAATTACTAGATTTTTACTCAACTCCAATATAAAAGGCCACCCACTCTTGTCCTCTATTCTCACCACTAAATACCTTTGGAAACACAAGAAGATTTCTAAATCTATCACTTATTACATCCCATATACCAATATGCTTCAAGTTTTTAGATATCATACCGTGTATGTCTTTTTTTTGGAAATCTAATAGGATATTGTTGAAGATAATGTTATATTCTTCAGGGAACATTTTTCATTTATTTCGTACTCATTACCATTTAATTTATATTATTATTTCAAAATTAAATAAATAGATTAGTATATAAAATATAATGATATTTAATTATGTTATGGCTACTACCTAAAACCTCACACACTTCCATCAAATGTGTTATAAGATCATATTTCATTTCTAAAGTAGGCAACCGACTAGCGAACTGATGTTGTTCTTTTTTCCATTACCACCATTCAAGGTCAGAAATAATGATTGAAATTATATTTATATATGATATTTATTATATTTGGTATTAAATTATGATTAAATTATCTTTATAATAGACTTACTTTAAGGCATTCCATTTTTTGGAACACGTTAAAGTGATTCGTGTGTATGGATGACTTCCACCATATCAATCAACGTGATTCATTCATGCATTACATGGAATGCATTAATGATGTGTATAATATATATATATATATGAGATATATATGAAATTTAAATGATTATAAAATTATAATATCCCGTATTTTTTTCTTTCTTTCATTCCAAGAAGAAAATGGAATCAATATCTATTCGTACGTATGGCTTAGTGTATCCACTAAAACAATATTCCATTACTTATTTCTATCCTTTATAGATTATTGTAAATAAATATATAACAAATTTATAGGAAATTTATAACATATTTATTATACAAGAGATAATATAATTATTCTAAAATAGTAATTCCAATAATATAACTAATTAATAAATTTATTAAAAACAATTCCATAATTAATCGAATCGTAAACATTACCTGATACTGTTACAAAAAACCTAATAAAAGAGAAGTTGAAAATAATATATGTTATTATATAAAGTAATGTTTTAATTTTATATATTTATAGTAAACTAATATTTAATATATAGTAGAATTAAACTAGTATAACTGAATTCATGAATTTTGGTAAGTTAATTATGTCCCATATTTATTTCTCATGAGACCCAACACCTATTCAACTACCTATTTATTTTATGATCCCAATTTATAGTCCATGATTTTTTACAATTATTATAATGATTTTTATTTTTATTTACATATAAAATTCTGTATTTGTTATTCATTGGCTTTATGGTTAAACATGTATAAATGGGGAATCTGAATATTTGTCTCAATTTTCATTATTTGAGACGTGAGTTATTTTATACACCAATATTCCTTCATGAGTTGTATGTAAAACCCCTTTAATTTTTAATAAAATTATTTTTTATTCCTCATTATATTTTATATTTCATTTTATGTGATAAATTTAGGGGGAAAATTTTCATATGTTATCAGTGTGGTAATAACATGTTGCAAAAATCTAATCTTAATCGGGATTTTTTATCATTATGCAATAGTTTATGATGTATGATGTTATTCATTCAATAATTTTCATTAATTTTATAATCCTCCATATATTCTCGATATCTTATTTTAATGGTTCCATTTTTTCGCACTTCGTTAAATTTGATAATTAAGAAAGTGTTTTTTACAAAATTCGACATTATTTCTCTTCTCAATTAGAAATATATTTTCCTCCAAAATAATTATTTTTAAACAAAATTCAAATATTATTTTTTATATTAGTTATTATTTTTAAATGAAAATACTAACAATCATTAAATTATTATAATAATTATTTTATGGTAATTTTAGGTTGTATTACAAAGAAGAATCATGTTTCCATATACCATAAATGTGAAAAGAACCTTTTTTCCTATACTACATGAGCATTATTTTAGAATGTCATGACCAATAAATTCATCGAACGATCAATTTTTTTTCAAATTTGTTTCTAAAAATAATAAAATCAAAAGGATCTATATTTAATTATTTTTCAATGTTGATAGGTTATTTTCCTCAATAAATGTTCTAAAAAAATTTTATATGTTATTTTTTATATATAATGACATATTTAAGTGTTATAATTCCTAAATGTAGATATGATCCAAGTATATCATTCAAATTCATTATTATAATTATTTATTTTTGGATAATATGAATTTTATGAAATTTTTTTATCTCTAATTAATTATATTAATTTGAGACATACTTCTCGTCCATGGGTAATATACTTATGAAACTCATTTCTCTTCCTTTAGTAATATTCATATGAATCACATTTCTTTTCATATATGATTATATGATAAAATGATTATGAATAAAAAAAATTCAAATGTTAATATATTAAAAAATGTCTTTATAAAAATTTAACTTCCTTAGTTATGATATGGTGAAGGTTTATGGTCATGTTTCATATATAGTGATGATTTATTTATTAGGTGAGAGGGACCTGTATATCCCTCTAATGATTAGGTTATGTTTTTTGTCTCGTAATATTGGAAATTATGGAATTGAATGATAACATGACTCAACAAATTACTTTTTACACTATGATGTTCTTTAGAGTGGACCTTGAATACTTAGATGGCTCACGGATTGAAGCCATTCCACAAAGGTATCCTTGGTGTTATGCCAGGAATTTTATGGAAATAATTTTTTATGTTTATGTGTTTTCTACAATTCCATTTCTTATTCAAATGTTATGTTTTCATGGATCATGTACATTTTTCTCATATTATTGATATCTTATGAACTATTGATATTTATTATATAACTCATGATTATGACATTTGATATAGAGGGTATGGATTCCTATGTAAAGATAAATTTATCATTCCCTTAGGTCCACGTTTTCTTTTGAATCTCACTTGTTTACCCTACCTAATAATATGAAATCAAAATTTAATATGTTATCACTCCAAAGGACATGATGGTTCTTATTGTGATGGACATTTCTAAGAATGTTTTTATTTATTAATATCATAATGTGAGATGAAGTTACCAAATTATTTAGTAGTCTGTTATGTTTACATATTTCATGTGCCACTAAAATAATGTGGTCTTAGAGTGTGTATTTGTGTAATGTATTGAATATTCATAAAAAACGAAGCTTTATAATTGTATGATATGATTGGGTTGAAAATTCTTATGGGTCCATGAATCCAAAGAAACTAAACTTATATGATCATTAAGAATGTTATTGTGTAATATAATAAATATTCATAAACAAATTACATAATATCGATGTATGATAATCCTAGGTTGTTATATTTTCTCTTCCCCATAGAATACATTATGATCTTTGTGTATCCTCTATGGTCATGGAAAAATAAATCTTCCTAAATGATCCATGCATAATTCAACATCATCCCCAAAATTTTTGCCCTAATAGTTTCAAACAAAACAACTCTAGGGACATCCAAAACATCATCAGAGTTATCATATAAAAAATATTGGAATAGAAACATTCAAAACTAATTTTTAGCTTCTAACAACCACCAATAAATTCAAAACCCCATTTTTATCTTTCATTTAGGTGAAAACATAACATATAAAGTTATGAAACATTCATTAGAAAACTCAATAAATATTAGTGTGTTTTAAAAAACTCCAATATAAAAACAATTTATTGGAACACCCAATGTTTGTAATAAGAATGAAAATATTAAAGCATATTTTTATAATAAACAAACCTATGTGTCTACCATCATATTTTCTAGTATATAACTTTTTATGTAATTCACATTTTTAATTTTATTGGACTATATAGAATATATGACTGAAAATATTCATCAATAATCCTTAATCATGAATCATGTATATAATTTTTATTTTAAAATCTCATATGTATTAATTTTTCCATTCAAATGATAAATTTTTTAATCTATTTTGAACATGTTATCACTATGAAAACTTTTTATGATTATCCACTACATAATAATATGTATCTTCATAAGTAGGATAAAAATTTGAATCTAATATATATTTATATCAATTCTATTTAGTTATAATATGTAAAGATCTTGATTATCAGTTACATGATTTTTGATGTTCAAATTAAACTGTATTATTTATATATGAAATTTTAAGTGATCATCATATAATGGAAGGATGAAAATTCCAAGAAATTTTTGATATTTTTTAATTGAATGCGAATTAGGAAAATATATTATAACTAGACAATTTATATATTTAAAAAACAGTTTTACTAATTTATTTTAATATTATTCTTATAGTACATTGGACTATTGATTGTTTGTGGTTAAAGAGTTCACAATGTTGATTTCTATATAGTTATTTATAGTATAAAATTCACATCCCCCTCCATATGATTAAGAATTTTCAAAAAAATAGGTTGGATTCATATAGATTATATCTTTTTATACTATTTTTAATTCTTACCAATAATCTAATAAAATTCCAAAAAATTGACAAAATAAAATAATATTTGGTTATTTTTCAGTATACCTAGAACATTGGAAACACTCTCCAAGTGCAAATAATTTTTTTGAGGTATATATATTTTATTTGATATTATAAGGGATTTAAATTAATAGTATTAATTTTAGTGATTATATTGTTTATTACATAAACACATATATAATATATTTTTTTAAATTAATGAATTGAAAAAAAAAATTATTAATATTTAATTCTATCCGCGATTTCAAAATTCGAATTTTATGGTGATATTTTTACTAGTACAATTCACAAACCTAAAAACATAATAGAAGGATCCTCAAAATAAAACATTCATTACAAATAGTGGAATTAACGCTACTTTAATCATTATTTTTTTAAAAAAATTATAGTGAATATATTCACATCATCATACTAATACAACAATGTTGTGTATTCAATGATCAGAAATCTGGAATTATTATATTAATTATTTCATTAGTACTGAATATGCAATAATAAAATTTTTATTAGGAATAAAACATTAATTTTCTTACAATTTATGAAATTTGAGAATCTAGAATAACTAAAATCAAATTAATATTGTATTCTCATTAAAAGCTCATAATTTTATTTATATAACAAGTGTCCCCTTCTTTCAACAGGAATATAATGTGAATCATAATTGTGTTAAACATAATGATTTCATGTGAATTTTTAGGATATTAACATATTGTTATTTCATTAATTGAATTACATATCATTGTACACCTATTATCCAATTGATTTGTCCCCTATAATAATTATATCATAAAAATTAATGTCTTGTGTGGTTCTGGAGGCATATATAAAATGATATTATGTATTATAAAATATTCTCTCAGAATATATACAATTGTAATTAATTTCATCATAATGTAATATTTAATTGGGTGGTAGCATGATTATAATATATAATCCACTCCTTATATTGATTAATAAACACAATTATTTCTCATTGAAATATATAAGAATATATCTATTCCTATAATATGTCACATTCCAACAATACCCGTTCATTAAAAATTAGGTCACCCATTATTATAATAAACATATCTCTTATATTAAATGTATATTTAAATTGTAGAACATCTCAAGAACAACATATCATTTAGAATATTTTTTATAAGTTTACCTATATTTATATGATTATAATTTAGGTTCTCGTTCAATATTTCACATATATATAAATTGTAAAGTAATTAGGGAAATATTAATGTTTTATATAAAATGAATCATATTATTTCTATATATGATATTTATTGAAATTTTTTTAACATATGTACAATATTTTTCAATTTACTACTCATTTTAGTTTTATTGACATTTATATAATCTATAATCTATATCAAAACATGTAATCCTAGATATTTTTTTTAAAATTATTAGAACATCAAACTATAAAAAAAATATGAAATATATAAAATAAAAATATATTTAGTTTAACAATGTTTTTAAATTTATGTTTTATTTTTTTGAAAAAATTTCATTTAATTTTTGTTTAATTAACCAAAAAAATAAGAAACTATAAATTACAGGTCACGAAACTATTAAAAATATTTTCATTCAAAAAATTATATATCCTTTTACCTTTTTAAAACTAATATTCATGATATTATTTTGTTCTCTTTTTTTTTCATTCACATTGTGCCACAATCAAGAAATATTTATTTTTCATAAATTTAAATGCCAAATCAAAAATTTTTTATGACAAAAACTATTTATTTATTATTAAAATAAAATTTAAATGATATTTTTATATAAATTTTTTATTATATTATCTATTAATTTCCGTGTTTTTAATGATTCAATAAGAAATTTAAAACAAAAAACATGAATGACCTCTAACATAGAAATAGTTTCATTAATTTTAAATATTATATACCATTTTAATTTTTGAAACCTTAGTATAAAATTCAGTAATTGTTTCAAAAAATTAGAATATTTTTTTTCAATTTTTATTATATTTATTAAATTAAATGTTTCATATATAATAAAATGTTGATTATATATTTTTTCCAAATGTTACAATGTATATTTAACCAATTTTAAATGTAATATAGAGAAAACATTTTCATTAATGATAAAATATCCCTTTTTTGGTAAATCTATTAAATATCTACTTTTTTTAAAATTTTAATTTAATATTATGAGATGGTGTAATATAACAATACATTATCTATTTCTATGATTCATATTATAAGGATTATTTCAGTAATGTGAATAATATAATTAATTGTAAATAATTTTTTGGTGACAACATAGATTTTTACATGATATAACAATTAAATATGTTATATAGCTAATTTCATGAATTATTATGGGATTAAATTTTTTTATAATGTGATCTTTGAAATATTGATTTAAAATTTGAGAGTTGTTATTGAAAACAGTGAAATAGTGGGGATGTTTTATTAATTACATTACATGTCATTTTATTTCTGAATCATTTTCATGATATATATCAATTCAGATTAATTCAATCATGGTAGATAATTTTTTTATGTGTAAGGGAGATTTTAAAAGTAAAACAAAGAATGACCAGTTTTTTAATTTAATGAATTAGGGATATGCATTCATATTTAATTAGAAGTAATTGATGTGAAACGATAAATTTTTTTATAAATCATTCAAATAATCCATGTTCAATATTTTCTATGTCTAGTGGATTGCTCAAAATAATATAGAATTATGATGTATAAATAAATTGAATATATAAATAATTTAATATAAACAATATAGGGTAATTATTTTACTGAAAAGTTTAAATGAATAAAAATATAAAAAGCCACATTTTTAATGAAAATAAAAAATGGTATAACTTAAATTATTTCTAGAGTGACAAATATTATTTTGATAATATAAATTAATTAATTTCATTTGGAATGGATTAATAATTGAATTATTAAATGATAACTATTTTTTAAAAGAATGAAAAGGGTGAAAATATAATAAATTTCATGATTTTGAGGATTAATATATGTATTAACATGTTATATAATTGTAAAAAATTTAATATATATTAGTTTGTATTATTTTTTATATATCATAATAATAATTTGTATACCATATTTTTCATTGATTTTAGAATAACGAAATATGGTTGAAATAGTAAAAAATCTATTGGAGTTTTTTAATTTGTTATGTTGTTAGAGTGATTTTGCATACTAGGAACAGGAGTGAAGGAATTATTGATGTTGGTGATGAGATAAATGAATCAATAATATTTATGAATCATAAAAACATGGTTTTTTCAATTATAAATTGAGAATTGATTCAATTAAATATAATTATAGAACCATTGTGTTTATAATTTCCCATCTGATATGTGAAATGGTGGGGTGTGTCCTTGATGGTAGACACCTATAATATAGATGAGGAATTATATTAATGGAAGTATTCTAACAAATATATATATTTATGTAATGTATTCTTTTTAAAAGGATGATAGATACATCATTATTTTGTTTTTATGATTATTTTCCTATAAAGGGATATAAAATTAGTTATGGTTTTATAAATTTGACATCACATTGGTTGAATTTGTATTCATTTAAATTTTTTATGGAGGACCCCATGAGTTGATTTCTAATTGAGTGTATTGTAGTGAGCATTCAACTATTATGTTTCTATATAACTATTATATACATGTTGGTGGTTTAATTAATTATACAGGTGACCATGTAATAACAAGTGATAATGAAAATGGTATATTTTGTCCTATGATATGGGAATCAAGATTAAATTTTTTTTCAGTGGTTTTGTATTGGGGGATAATGGATGATCAAATATTTTGTTTATTGATTTTATACATGGTTGAATTAACATGCTTCATTCACCCAAATATTTGAGTGTTCTATTGAGGATTTTTCAAGGACTATAACCACAATCAACACTAATATATATATAGATATATATAAATACATGTATTTATATATATATTAATTTTACTTTAATATATTCTATGGTGGTTTCAGCTTACAATATATTTTGTCAATAGAAACATATTTTATAGAAAATTGAATTACACAATTCGTGTTTTATATAGTTGATAAGATATATTTTGTGCTTTTCTATAATCATGGTTTAATTATAAGACATTTCATGCATTGATTTTTTTATTTATAAATTATGATACATAGATTATATATATTATTACTGGTGATATAGTTTTATTTAATTATAAATGTAAATTCATTGTATATGTGTGTTTGTATGTACCCATGGACCTACTCAACATACTATAGATTATTGAATGTGGGGATATAAAAAGGTAAATGTTCACTACATTACCTATTTGTATCAAATTGAGGGATGGTCCTAAAAAAATTATTGATATATATATATATATATATATTCAGTTATTATCACTCAAAAATTGTATAGATTATTTACTATAAATAATTCTACATTGTTTCTATTTTATAATAATAACCAAAATGGGTCAATATAACAGTCAAATATGTAATTTGAAGCTATATAAGGGAAAAATTATACTCATACAGTACTCATACTAATATATTTTTTCCATTGTAGGAATTATTATATAAAATATTAATTCTAGTGTTATTGTTTTATGAATTTTCATGAAACATGTGATAAATTTATTTGGTTCCCCAAAATATGAGTATCCCCATTATTTTTTATTCTCTAAAGACAATAAATATTATTAAATATATGAACCTCAATTACATCATCAATTTTTTATATATTAAAATTTTCTAACAAAATATTCATATCAAATTGGACATAATAAGATTCATTAATAGCCAATGTTGTATTGATTTGAACATTTATAAATGAAAATATATTTTTTTCTATTCAATAAATTCTATATTATGAAATGGTCTTATAGAAAATTATTTCACTAAATTTCTTATTTTGGTCAATTATATGGTCAATGAAAAAATAAAGAATGTTCATAATATAAATAATTGATAAAACTCATTTATATGAGATTTCATGTAACGAAAATGACTTATATAATTTAGTTTTCTCTTATCATAATTATTCCATGTAGTAATAATCACTTTAAACAACATATATTACAAAACAAAATCATTATGAAATAATAAATAATGAAATTAGAGGTACTCTTACTAGTAAAGACACCTACAACAATTAAAATAGTAATGTGGCCATAGGGGAAGAAATACAAACCTTATAAATAGTATACCATCCAAATTAATATTATAACCACCCATTAGGGAATAAATAAAATTTAGGAACATTATTAATGAAATTCTCATGTAATTATATAATAATATTTGTAAATAAATATTATTTAAATTCTCAAATTAATTGTTGGTATTTTTTTAATTCATAAATTTGTAAAGAAAATATTTTAATTAATAAAATTATTTAAAATAAAATATATTCATCTGAAACATAATCAGAAATAATTATTTTTTCTTATTATTTAAAAATTCTTTTATGATACCTTAATTTATTTTTGAAAGTGTTAAAAAATTTGTTAAATTTTTAAAATATGTATTTTTTCAGCAAATGATTTTTTATTAAAAAATTTAATTTAAAATAGTTAGAAATTTATTTTTTAAAAATATGTTTATTCATGAATCCTAACACATCAAAATAATTTAGGTTTAATTTTTGGGATCTTTTAAAAATACATGATTTCTTTGGTAAATAATACCATAAATAATTTCTGATAAATGATATACACATGATTTATTGAGCCATATGTAATGTATGGAAAATTTAAGAACCATTAGATCGAAATCACAAGAATTTATTACTTTATTTAATCAAAATAATGATAACTACTTATTTTTTTATAAAAAAGAAAAAAATAATGAAGAAAATAAAGAGAAATTACCCCACCCCTCCCCAATAAATACCACCCTCACAACCCCTTCTATTAACACCTAAATATCATTGTTCCTGGTAAAATTTCTACACATTTACACTCCCATTAAAATCCACCATATCCAGAAAATGTTTTTCCTAAAAAAAGACCAAAAACAATCTCCTTAAGGAGGTTCTCAAGGAGGAGTATTCCGATAAGAAAATCCTCTTCCTTTACTTTTTAATTACATTTCATGTTCATTTAGTTTATTAATTTTTCCTCACATCGAATTTAAAAATGAGCATGATAGATATGATATATATATCTAGTGAAATTATATATTCTTAATGAAATATCTTTACACAAACCCCTTTCTCTCTATTTTTTATTATTAAAAATAAAATCATCATCCAAGCGGTGCTGATTTACATCCTTCATTGATGACAAATTTTCAATTCTCAATTTCTCTATCATGGCTATTAATGAAACCTTTTTTATAGTTACAAAATACTATAATAAATTTACAAAAGCCTTTATTTTATTATGTATGCATAATATTTAAAAAATACTAAACAATAAAACAAAATGAGTTCATTATGATCAATAATCAATATAATAATGTATCCCATTATCAGTAAATGCCATATTTAATTATTCATCCTAAAAAATTGTGACCAAAATATATATATGAAAATTAAAACCTCTATATATTCATTAATATCTTATGAATTCAATTCTATAGAAATTTACCCATTCCACAGGAAATTCTATAATAATGTAAAAGTATATCCGTCATCAAACCCATGGAAATGAACACTCCTATGAAATAAATATGTATCGTATAACACATCAAATTGGTTGTAAGTAAACATAATTATATTATAAAAAAATATATTTATATAATTTTTTAAATAATAAATTAATTTACTAAATTGTATTATCCATGATATTATGGTCAACTAACAAAACATTAGAACATAAGTTATGGATTTTTTTTTCTGAACCTCCATTTTCATTCAGGTTATTATTTATTCATCTATACACAAATTTAATTATTCATCATTATTTGTATAATTCTATTAAATTCTATGTATAAAATCACAAATAATATTTCTATATTAATTAATATTTATTTTGTAATAAATATATGTTTTTTTCAAGGTCACCATTCAAATTCATCCTAATATGCATGCCTGAATAAAGGGAATTTCTTGATTTCTTAGCAATTTTCATGTACCAAACCTAATCTATTATAATACTCCATTATTTTTCTAATATCATTATTTTTTTCAAGAAATTGTATATTTGTTCAATAATGATTTTATAATTAATATTTTGTAAAATGAAAATGATTTTCCCAAAAATAAATATCATATTCAATGTAAAAGAATTATTTCTCTCAAGTATTCACCAATACTTTTATTATTGTACATCCATATATTTCAAAACCTTTGTTGAATTTTATTCATAATTGTGATTTATGTATTTTTATTTTCATCTACAATATTTTGTTAAAACGATTATTATCCGTTATACTATATATGTTATATCTTGATACATTCAAAATTCTACTCGGATTGGATAGTGATTATGATTATATATTGTAAAAAATTGTTTACATTTTATATGTTCATATAGTTTATGTTAATCCAAATTCATTTGAATAACTCACTGAATTTTAATGTGTTGGGTGGGGCACTCTATATCCCCTAGATGAATTAGTATGATTCATTAGACATGACAATATTGGGTTTGGTCAAGACCTTACCCTTTTTCATCTTAGATGTTTGGAATGAGAACATGATGATATGTTTTAGATATCTGGTATTATGAATTTATTCATTATGATACAATTAATTTATAAAAAAATATGATATTTTTTAGTGAAATATACATGAATGAGTTTTATTCTATTATGACCATTTATATTTATTCATTACTCATCTTTCATTCGAGACATACTTTAATCAATGTATTTTTTAATAGTACGTGTTTTTTGTTATTCACTATTCCAAATGATAATGTATATATTATAACATAGAGTGTATTATATATCCTTACTGAGAATATAATATCACTCCTTTATTATGTTTTTATTTTACCTAGGATGTGATTATGAATATCATCAATAACTAGAAAGGATAATCTTTGAGTAATTGATGTTTCAAATGGAAGATCTATATTTTATTTCCTTTAATGTTGTAATGTAAATATTATATCTTTATCTGGTTTTACAAAACTACTATTAAATTCAGACTTAGGTGGTGACACTTCCTTATAATCATACCAATGTAATATGGTAAGGCCTCGACTCCGGGATACATAGGACATGATCTTCATAGTTGCTACCAGAGGGTGTTTTGTAGAAAAAATGAAAACAACGTTTAGAAATTATAAATTAAGGAGCATAACCCTATGACAAACATTGAGATTAATAATATAAAAACATTCTATAATTTTGGTAAGTAAGAAATTATTTGTAACATTGTTGAAATAAATACTTCTTTTGTTACAAGAAGTGGACATAGTTCTGGAATAGATGTACATATGATCAACAATTCCAACAAGGAGTCCCTAAGCCTTACTCGGTGTAAGCAAGTAAATGATAATGGGAATTAATAATCTCTTAGTTTGACACTTTTAAGAGATATGATTGTTATAAGACCCATTTTCATTACAAATCATTATGAAGGATATAAATGTAATATGTCTCCAAATAATACATGTATATAATTATAATATTAGATATGAATAAAACAAAAATTTATGATCAGTGTTTCACTCTTTTGAGATTATACATTACAGTCCTAATGTAGTGTATTCCATTATTTAGAAACGGACCATAGTGAATGTAATTGAAACAATATCAATGATTGTATCCCATGTAGAGATTTCCATCTATTTTCATGTTAATGATGACTGTATTAGAGCATAGACTAGTGCAGAGAAACATATAAATTTATTTGGACAACTGAATCAGGTTCAAGACAATAACGTTTTTTGTTTGGATAACCTCAATCCATAATATGGAGGTGATATGTTAGGATTCGTTATATGATAATAGAAATACTCATTAAATGGTACAACAAACCCATTTGTTATGGAGAAGTGGATAAGTTACATAGAAAAGATATTTCCTTATTTTGGAAGTAATGTAAGGAGAAGGTTGTCATAGATGTTTATCATCTTTCGGGAGATGTAGATCAATGGCGTTTACTAATTAAAAACAAAAAAAAATAGTGGTGAAATTATAAATATTCAATGGAGGGATTTTAATGATTTTTTCTTCCAAAAATATTTTCATAATGAACAATGAAAAGATAAGGAATTCAATTCGTGAAACTAAGGGAAAAAGAGGATGATAATGTTTCCACGTATGAATGCAACATTACAAGGATAGAAATGAATTCCATATACTACATAGGTAATTCAATGAGCAATATTCATTGATTATTTTATGTGTAAAAACCATTACTCTAAATGGAATTGGATTCTAAAACGTTTTCATAAAATGAAGATATATTCTCATGTTCCATCAATATAGATAAATAATTCTCAATATCATATGAATTTAAGGTAAACCACGATTACAAGAGGGTGGAGGAAATAATGGATAAAGAGAATAAAAAAAAATTGAGTTCTAAAACATTTGATGATTTGGAAGGAAAACACATCAGAGGCTATTAAAAATTGAAAGGAGTCTATTATAAGTGTGGAGACAAAGAATAACAAGAGCCTGATTTTAAGGGTAATAATGAAGCAACCAAGGATCAATTCTAAATTTGTAGTGAGATGGGAATAATTGAAAAATATTGAATGAATCACAATGAAACTTTCCATAGAATATGAAATAGAAGAATGGAAAAGATTATTTTATCAGAATATATGAGGTTTAAGTTCATAATTTTTTAGTTTTAGGTATATTAATACAATTATATTGAAAAAAAATTAATTATTTGATTCTAGATTGTCTCAGTCCATTATATCTTCCCTATTTTCAATTAAAATAAAATAATTCCAATTCTCCTTAATAAGGGTGTTTTTTGTCAAAACCCTTATTGGAAGTCTCATTGCAACAAAGATATGTGAGTAAGTTCCCATTATGGAATATAAACATGCTTTATCAATTAATTTAATCATCATGCCTACGATTCCAATTACATTATCCTTGGTAAGTATTTAAATTCAAAAATATTATGTAAAATATATTAAAAGAAGTAGAAAATTATTATTTCTGTGTAAGGAAAATAATACATTATCTTTAAAGGTGAAATATTAACATTTGATTCATATCTATATCCACCCCTAGTGGACCTTCTTAATTCAATTACTGGTGAGGAATATAACATAATATCTATGGGTAGGGAAATAAATATTCCAATTGATTATGTACATATAATGCTAGAATACATTGGTTTATTTCTAGAGGATTTACCTAGACATGAGTTTTCTATTTATTTAATTCCTCATGATAGGCCTATATCAAAGACTTCTTGTAGAAATTCCATATTGGAATTAGTGGATCAAATGAAAAAACATGATTAGTTGAGTAGTATAGAGTTTATTTCCCTGAGTTTTTCTCCATGATGAGCTCTTGTTCTATTTATTTAGATGAATGATCGTTAAATAAAATTATGATTTGACTATAGAGAGATCAATGCTATTACGATAAATAAAAGGTATCAAGAACCTCGCATTGGTGATCTATTTGATCAACTTCAAGAAGACCAATATTTATAGAAGATTTTTCTTTGATTTTAATATCATCACATGGGTTTGAGGAAGGATTAAATTAAAAATAGATCATTTTTACCTATGTATGGACATTAAGTGTTTATAGAAATTCCATTTTGACCAAATAATTCACCCTCTGATTTCATGGATATAATGAATATAGTTTTCAAGGAATATATTCAACACTTTTTGTGGAATTTATTGATGATATATTAGTATACCTAAGAAGATTCTAAGGCCGTGGTAATCCCTTGTGGATTTTTTTGAAGACATTGAAAAGAAATGAATTATATTGGTAAATTTAGAAAGTGTGAATTTTGGATATAAAAAGTTTCATTTAATGCCTAAATTTTCAACAATTATGGAATCTTAGTTGACCCTTCAAAAAATAATGTGGTTCATGAATGGAATACAATAATGAAGATTACTGAGGTGTAATGTTTTATTGGATTTCCATGTTATTATCAGTGTTTTGTTCCATACAATACCAGAGTAAATAACCAATTAACTAAGATTACCCATAAATTTATTATGTTCTATTGGAAAAAATATTTTGATGAATGATTTGATGAATTTAAGAGGATATTTTTGAATGCTAATATATTATATAAAAAATTGGGAAATTGTGGGTTTTTGATTTATAGTGATGCATCATATAAAGGAATCAGGTGTGTCCAAATGAAAAATGATAGAGTTATTACCTAGGAATCAAGGAAGTTAAAAAATCATGAATAAGAATATCCAACTCATGATCTTGAATTTCCAGTTTTAATATATTCTCTAAAAATATCGCGAAGTTATATCTATGGTGAATGAACTGAGTTATATATAAATCGCAAGACATTAACATATATCCTCTCACAAGAATAACTCTACCTAAGGAAATGACTATGGATCAAGCTTCTCATGGATAATTATTTTTCAATAAATTTCCAATATGCTATGGTGAATAAGGTAGCATATGAATTGAGTAAGATGGATCATGAAATTATGAACACAACAAAAATTGACAAGGAAGATATGTATATGGATAATTATAATATTTATATGGGAATTATCAAGGGATTTGAAAATCATTAATTTTTCAACTCATTTACAACCATAATTATTGGAATGAATTAAATGTTCTTAGTCTGATAAGAATATTCTTCAAAATGATAATAAATCAATGAATAATGGAATGTTTCCGGAAATTCTGTCTAAGGATGTAATTATAATATTTGGGAGGAGGCTATGTGTACCTTATATAAATGAACTAAAAATGGAGTTATTGGATGATTCCTATTGATCAAATAGAATTATACACCTAAGTAGAACTATGATATATAGATATCCCTGTGAAAAATTGTTGTCGGATAATATGAAAAGGGAAATTAATGATTATCTGTTAAGATGTATAGTTTCTCAATAGATGCATCCTAAAAAACATCATCATTGATGTTTTATGAAACCACTACTTATTCGTCCATGGAAATAAGATGAAATAACTTTGGACTATGTCATTTGATTACCATAAACTCCATTAAATAATTATGTAATATGAGTGATGGTGGATTGGCATAGCAAATCAATACATTTAATTATTATAAAGAACGATTTTCCACTTAAGGCAATTTCAAGAAATTGCATTATTGATATTTTATTAAGTGAATTGGAGTTATGTATAATCATTGGGAAATGATACATTTTCTTTTTTAAAGTACGCAATGTGTTCCAGGTCTCCTTGTTAAGGATATATATACAAGACCTAATGTATGTCCCCACTTTAGATGTAATAGATTTGGAATCTTACTTATCATTCAGTGAAGATCCTAGCTATATTCTAGACAATAAATAATAAGTGTTGAGTAATTGGACAACTTTACTTTTAATGGTACATTGGAAAAATAATAAAATTAAAGAGGTTGAGTGGTAGTTTTAGGAACATATGATGAAGAACATCACAAATGATTTTATAATGTGATTTTATGGAAATTTAAAGGATAAAAGTTTTTTATTGGGGAGAATGTAATGGCCAAAAAATTAATCAGTGAAATTTTTTATTTTATTAATTATTTTTTTAAGTTATTAATCACATTAAATCACATAGAGAACACAATAAATACATTATATATTAATAATGAATTAATTGGGATTTATTAATTGATGTTAATAAAACTATAAAATTAAAATAGTAACAGGACGTAAGGAATAGTAATATGAAATGTATAAACATTAAACCAGCAAAATGAATAGTATAATCACACATGAAAGTATAAATATAAATTCAAAATGATATAAATGAAGGAATTATTTAATAATATCAAAGTTTATGTAAATAAATATCTTAATAATTGTTAAATTATGTGTTGGTATATTTTGTGTCCTATATATTTAATTATAATTTTATATTTAATAAAGTTATTTATAAGAATATATATTCATATAAAATTTATTCATATACTAACATTTTTTATCTTTTGTTTGTGGGATTATTCTATGAGAACTTAGGTAATGTTTGAAATTGTTCCAAAATCATTTATAGATTTAAAATATGTATTTTTTATCAACTGATGGTTTTAATTAGAAATTAATTTTTTATATGAATGAAATTATTTTCCTTAAATTGAGTTCATATTTTAATTATACACGTCATAAAAATTATAGGGTGATTTTTTTTCAAAAAATTGAATTTTTTCTGAATAGTGAAATGTGATAATTTACAATAAATGATAAATTCATTATTTATTGAGTCATAGGTGATGTTTATAAGATGGGAGAACCTAGGTTTTGAACTCAAATTCATTTATTAAATTATTTGGTCACAAAAATCATCACTACTTCTTTTCATGAGAAAAATAAAACAATAAGTAGAAAAATAATGATAAATCCCCCTTCTCTTCTACTATAAATACAACCCATTCCCATCACTCAATACATGCATTGTTCATTGTAAAATTTCTATAAACTCGTATTCCAATGATTCTCCCCCACATTCTATTGCATTTTGTCTTAACAAAATACCAAAACCACTCCTTTTAATGATGTTCTTAAAGAGAAGTATTCAAGATGTAAAATCCCCTTCCTATTCCTTTTAATTTATTTTTCAAGTCCATTTCTTTTATAATTATCTCTCAACCTCCTATTTCGATATGACAGTGAGAATAATAGTATAATATGTATACTAGAATTAAACAATTTCAATGTAATATGCTTACTTAATCACCTTTACCTCCCTGTTTTTTAAAAGATAAATCATCTTTTGAGATGTATAATTTTTTAACGTTCTTAGATGTCAAATTGTCATTATTCAATTTTGTCTTTCGAGATTGTTAATAAAACCATTTTCATTTTTAAAAAAAGTACTATAATATATCTATTAAATGAATTATTATGTTATTTAAGTATCCTATTTACATAATACTAAACTATATAACAAATTGAGTTTGTTATGATCAACAATGACCATAAAATTTACAATGACTATAACTAAATGTCTTAGGTAAAGGCTCATACTCATATAACATAACAAAAATAAATATAAAAAGATTTTATATTATATATGTTAATTAATATCATATAAATTAAATTCTGGTGAATTATTTCCATTCCTCTTAATATTCCATAATAATATACAGGTTTATTTTTCCTAAAAACAAATGAAATGAACACTCAAGATAAGTAATATTGTATCTTATAACACATCCAAAATTCCATAGCTGAAAATAATATAATTATAATACATAAAAAAAAATTATAAGGTTATTAATAACTAATTATTGGATTCAAATTTATTATCTAGGATGACGAGGTCACATGAAGACCACATTTAGAAAATAGGTATGGGGTTTCTTCCTGATCATCTATTTTCATTCACATTATGCATTCTTACTCTACACACAAATGTAATTCCTCAAACATTTTGTATAATTATTAAAAATTATTTCAATACATTCAAAAAAAATATTTCCATATAATCTCATTTTTCATTTATAATATATACATTTTTTTCAAGGTTCCCTTTTCAATAATTCATGATACGCAAGTCTGATTAAAGGTAACACCTCAATTTATTACCCATTATCAAGTAAAATTCATAATATATTTAAAGGAACCATTAGTTTTCTAAAATAACTAAATTTTTCTTTAAATTTTTTATCATTTAAAACATTTAATTATACTAACAATTATTAAAAATTTAATAATATTAACAAAATAATTGTTCATTACAAAGATAAATTGGATTTCCTTCAAGAATTAATCAATGATTTTATTAGATATTTTTATTATATTTCAACAGATTTATTGAATTTTATGATTTATTTATATTGATATAACATTATTTTTATATATGATAAGTTATTATATGTTTTATGACTGGTTTTAGTCTGGATGTGAAATATACATACCATTCACCATGCTACTCAGACTGTTTAGTGATTATGATTATTGATTTGAAAAAATTATTTACATTTAATTTGAAAATATTGATTATTATTAACCAAATTGCAATGAATAAATTATTAGACATAGAATTTTATGTTTGTGGCCTTATATATCCCATTAGTTCATCACTATGTATATTGAGACAAAACAGAATTTGGTTTTTCCCAAGGCCTCACCCAAAAAATTTTCAGACGACTTAACTGAGGCCTTGATTATTTTTTTTGATGTCCAGAATTATACATTCCCTCATTATGATATTAGTAATTTATAGAAGATTTTATATTCGACTAGTAGAAAATACATTACTAAGGTTAATTTTCTTATGATTAGTTAAATGTATTTATTTACTCATCTTTCATTCTTATCATATTATGATTACGTTTATATTTAGTCGAATATTTTTTTTAGTTATTAACCATGAATAGTGATTATATTTATGAAAACATATGTTGTGTTACATACCCTTTCTGATCATCTGACCACACTCCATTCTTTTGATTTATTTTTCCGTAGGATGTAATGATGACATTATTAATGACTTGAATAGATAATTTATGAGTTATAGATGTTTCTAATTGAATTTTTATATTTTTTTCCATTCATTTTGTAAGGTAAAAATTAAATATATATCTAGTTTTATATATCAACTAAACTATTTGTCCTTTCAGGATGCATCTTCCTTGTAACAATACAAATGTAGTATTGTAAAGCACCGATTTCGGGCTAATGGGGTTGAGGTAATTACATTTCATGTGAGATTAAATAACTGTTATTTTCCCATGGATATGTTCATCATGATATTCAACAACTAACGAATTAGAGAAACCATTTATTGGTGAAGTTCAAGGTCATCAATATCAACATCAAAACCATGTTCATCGAAACACACCATGAAAATATCACTAACACACACCATACCTATAATACAATCACTAGTGTAATAAATGATTATGTTTTAATAATATAATAGAATGTATTTACATATTCATACCAATTTATGATTATATTAATATTTTATTATGATATTAATGAAGTTATGTAATAAATTTTCATAAAAATTATATTTTTATATAATGAAATAATAATCGATTTTTTTTGGATATATATAGTTTTAATCAATGAAATAATTATTATCAATTAATGAGAATTTAATATTAACCATATTTTAATAATATATTATTAATTAATAATATTTATTATATATTAATCATAATATTAATTTACAATGTCAAATTTAATTTCTATGTGAGTGATAAAATAAAATATTGTAAAAAATCTAGCATTTCCCACTAAAAGTAGAAATTTATTTATAAGAGTAAATATTCAAATTTATTGAATTGTATAAATACAATAAATATTAATTCTGAAAACATCATGATAAAATTATCAAATAAACAATTTCCCAAAATTTTTGGAGATTGGAATATTTTGGTAAAAATTAAATTCTATATAATTAAAGATATATATTATGATGTCATAAAAGTTAAAAAATGATGTAATAAATATTGTATAGGGAATAAATGTCTTAAATTATTCCTCTTGTTTTGAATAAGTTGTTTTTAATTAGTTTTACTTAATTTAATAAATCTATTATGAATCCTACGAAAACTTTATTGCATTTTATGGTTTTACAATTAATTCTATATGCAAATGACTCACATGCTAATCACCTATAAGATTTAATTATATATATATATATTTATATATAATAAAATTAAAACCACTCCACATTGGTAGAAATCATCAAGAAACCATGGGATGTATTTTTATTTTAATGAATTTATCATATAATGTCCAAAGACTATGTCTAGAAATTAATATAGATTTATATTATATCCTTTTATAATCAAAAAACCTCCCATATATCTTCCCTATAAGCTCTTGGAGAATTATGTTAAATTTTTCTCACCTCTCCAGTTTCTTATTTTGTTTCCAAAAATCATTTATGATGCTCCCCCTATAGTTTTCTGAATTCGCATTTAAGGTTAGTGATCCTATAATTATTCTCTATAGTCAAGATTTATTGTTATTTCATGACTTTTGATTTCCAATTGTTAATCTTGGTATATGTTTTAACACATAACATTTAGATTCCTTATGATTAAAAATTAATTACTAAATTTTTTTTATCTCATTAACCACTTCTACAAATCATTATGTTGACCTATTATGCTTCCCAAATAATCATATGATTTTCCATGACAATAATATCGGTACTCAATACCATTTTCAATTTTCACCCTTTTTTACTAATATAGTTTCACGTTAACATTATTTATTTGGAATTTACATTTATATAGACAAAAAAACCATAATAAATGGGCTAAAATTAATAAATTAAATCATTATGATGTATGATATATGTGACACAATTATGCATATTCATGATATAAATGGGATAGGTGATCCTAGATTTATATATTCTTCAAATGTAGTAGGAAATATTTATATCATTTTATATGATATGAAGGGTGTACAAGTGGTTTTCCTAAGTATAATTTTATTTATTTTTTTCCTATTAATTATCCCATGATTATGTGTAGGATGTCATGTTTTATGTTTGTTTCACAATAATATATTTATATTATTTTATCATTTCATATCATACCTAAAATTACTAGATTATAATTCATTACTCAATTATTTTACATTGATTTTACTCTTTTATCACATGTATGGATTTCCATTATTATATTCTTTATAGATTCCCATAATGGTATTTATAGATCACCCTATGTTTTTATGTCCCTAGGTTATCAGATTCAACATTAAAAGATACAAGAAATATGAAGGAATGTTTCAGTGTTTTAAAACAATGATATTTTAACCAGGTTTCGAGTTACTATTCTATGAACCTAGTTTCCCAATTACACTAGGCCACACAATAATCAATGATGTACAATTATATAATAAATCATGAATCAATATGTAATAAAATACAGTTATTCATAATTAGTATCAGTGAGGAGTCGAACAATTTTTGGATACAAAATTAGAAAAATATAGTTACAGATGTTAGTATAAGACTAATCATAAGAAATCATGGCAAGATTTTATTAAATTATATAGTCAATGGTTTGCAGGAAAATAATTATTTATCATCATATGCTAAGTCAAAGTGGATCTGGAATAGTTTTACCAGACAATGATAATTCATAAAATGGTATACTGAGGTAGAATCAATCATCTCATGGTGGTTGGAAATTGAATTTGTTGCACACCTTGATTAAAACTCTCATGTTATGTTCATTTATATACAGAAACAATCATTTTGAGTCATTATTATTGAAATAATGATTCCCACAATATTTAATATATGAATAAAAATGAAGATTAACATATATAAGTAATATAAATTCATAATATAGTTAATATAAATAATATACTTCTTTATTTCATTAAAAGTTAAAATTTTGTCACCATAAATATTCTCTTTATTTATAGGTATTTTATAGAAATATGAGGAACCGAGTCAACAACCTATGTGTTGGTAAATGTGAGGATAGAAAAATTAGATGCCCAACCTAATGGGAGTTTGAATTAGGAACATTGATAAAATATTTTCTTAATTGAATCAGGTTTTGAATAAAACCATAGTTAGGAGAAACATGAAGATCCTCATACGAATGTAAAAGTTTCATTTGATAAGATTATGTGCTAAAGGCCTCTAACATTCAGTGGATATTCTGATCCCATAATCATTGATAAAAGAATTGATTATTTTGAAATTTTATTCTTCTTCCTTGAATGTTCTAATCATGAGAAATTCAAGTTATATGTTTATTAAATTGTGTGATAAGTTGATAAATTGTGGACATTTGTGAAAAATATGTAACCCGATAAAGACATCAAATATATAGAGAAGAATGAATTCAATAAATTTTTATATGGTAAATGTAATAATCTCATAGACTAATTTAATATTCAAAGTGATTTTGATAGACTCCATATAAATTATTAAGAATGCATCAGGTAATAATATGAAAAATTGACACAAAATTCATGATACACCAATAGCATTATCAAAACCCTAAAAATTAGAATTTTTATCATATTTTATTCTTTTATGTTGAGTATATGTAAATAGTGTTAAAATTTTAGACAATTAAAACAATGTATAAATTTTATGATTTTCATTTGGGGTCAAAATGGATATTTTTAATCCCATGGGTCTCATTAGTCAGGATATAAAAAGTGGAAAATGAATTAAATTCCTAGAATACTATTGAACAAAACTAATATTGAAATTAATGTGAATCATCTAATATTTAAATGGATGTGAGTAAGAAGAATGAAAATTTCATTATGGGGATAAAAAAAGTACTTTTGGTGCATATTTAAATCAAACATAACTAGAAATTTTTGATTGTAGAAACACATCAACATGGTTGAATAAATTAATGGTTAAAAAAACCCACGGACTATTGTCAAATGTTACAATGATGAGGAATAAAGAACCAATGTGAACCAATTCCCTATATCAACATTTTCTAATGATTACCAATAAAAAACATTTCTATGGCCTATAAAGAAAGCGGGAGATTATCCCATCCCAATTGTTGAGGTGCATCCTGAAAATGAATTGGTTATTAATAATATAGTTATTCATTCTAGGATAGAGACCACGCAATATTATTCAGGTTCTATATATTCTTTCATATCACATATTTTTTGTATACCTATTCAAAAATAACATCTAAACATAGAAGTCAAGTTATAGGTAATGATAGAAAATTTTCCAATAAATGCATCCTATGAATATAACTCATACCCTATCAAACAATAATGGCTTAATTTCATAGAATATATTATGATACTCCCCTTAGAATAATTCAAATATATTTTTGAAATAGAATGTATTTTTCCGTACAACGACAATATAAATTATTGAGGAAGTAAATCACTATTTATATCTCATATTACCTGTAGATTCTATACATGCTCAATGTAGAAGATGAATATTTTTATGTTCCCACATTGAAATCATGTTTATTATTACATTACTTTAAAAGAAATTTATCCCATTTTATTTTATTAATAAAACATCATCCTCAATTGAATTACAATTATAAGTAATTTCAATGATTTGTTTCTTGAATAATTTTCTCAACACCACATTCTAGTGAGATAAAATTATAAATCATAAGCATGAACTAAGTGTTTCCAATATATAATTCTCTATATAAAATGGGTGTATTTTACTTAAGTTGTGTATGAATAAATTACTAGATAATCTACATAAATGATTTATACACCCAACTAATTCACGGTGGTTTTCAAAGGTCCTCACCATCTAGACGAAGGATGGGTCAATACTTATATTTACTATTTATCATGGTATCAGAAAGATCATGAAAAAAACTAGGTATTTTATCATGGATTAAAGACTTGTTTGATAATGTAAATTGACCCTAATACATATCTATGTTTGATCCTCTTTTTGGGTATTATCATGTCAAGGTAAACAATGGGGATAATAAGAAGTCTAATATTCATACAAGGTATGAGAAATGAATGATCATAATGAATCAATTTTTACTCAATAATGCTAAAAAACTAGCATGGTAGTATTTAATAGACTCTTTAAAGATATATTGGGAAACTATTTTGTCATATTTTCATGTGATATTCTTATATAGTACAAATTAATTGTGAAACATGAGTATAATTTTAATATTATAGTAATTTCCATAATGAAATAAAAGATTTATAAAAATTGTTTTAAATAAAAGTTTCTATAGGAGAATGTGTATTCCTTGGGGAACATTATTTCCATAACTAGTTTGAAGACCCTGGTTCACTAATAACTGAGTCGGCCATAACATAGCCTGAATGGACATTCTCAATCTCCATGGGTGGGTAAATAGAACCTTGCATCACATATAATAAAATAGTGAAATATTTTATGCCAAAAAAGAAGAAGAAATATTCAAGTCAGTATTATCAACACACAAAATAGATAAAGTTCCTTAAGTAATATGGTATAATAAAACCACAATGGCGTACCTCCTGAATTCACTCAATAGAAAAAAATTAAAATTCAACCATCCCATGAATCAAGTTGATGAAATCTCTATTATTCACCTCCAAGGATCTGTGTACAATGAATCAAAGACATCTACCTCCTCCATGTGAAAATATCAATTTTTCATTCCCAGAAAAAGATAATCTACAGATGCCCAGGTGATATCGTAGGGTATAATCTACAATTGGACCATTTGAATCAGTTAGAACGAATAAAATAGATCAAAAATTAAATTATGTTTATATCAATTAAAATACATATTGAACCATTTTAAACATTTCAATTTACCGTTAGTTTATTGAATTAAGGATCCTTAGACATATCATTAGTGATCAATGATTCTAATTATAATATATAAACAATTAATACCCCACTATGGGAAGACATTATGAGTGATCAATGAACACCCTAATAGGGAATCAAATCAAAAGAATCCAGAGGTGACATTGTTTAGTTAGTGTTGATATCTGAAATCCCTTACAAGTTGACCAAGATAAAACCATCCTTTTTCTAATTACCTACTATCGTTCTTGAATCCCATGATCATTAATCAATATAATAATCAATAAAATTAGAAGTCAGCCGTTTTAAATAATTCCCAAATATAATATCAAAATTATAGTTTTAAATATTATTTATCACTTCAAAATATATACATTACATTGCATCACTATATTCTATCAAAAATTCATAGTTAACATTATCAATTCTCTCAATATCCACATCAAATAATGTAATCAATGTTTGTTATAAATCATTACCTAATTATTTATACTTATTAACAATAGAATTTAATTTCATGGAAATTGGATTTTCATAAATTTCCACAACTTCATAAAATAAATTATTGAATCATCTCAAATACATGATTTTAAATGTTTTAAAACAATGTCCACTTCAATTAACCAATATATGTTTTCATATTGATCGGAATGTTTTATGGTACCACCGATCTTTAGATCTATGATTAACAATGTACAACATCTGCATTGGGGAATTCTAATAATGAATGAGGCGAATGATATCTGAACAAAAAATCCAAAATTAGTATAAATTTTTTATTTTAGATCAATCCAAAATATTAATATCCATCAATATATGCGTAACAGAGGATGTTATGTTTAACAAAAACTCATGATTAGAGATTATCATACCCATATGTTACTAAATGAGATCCACATCCCTTTGACCTATAATAAAAAGTTTTTGGATATGTAAAAATTTAATCATTATGGCCTTATAGTGTAAAAATAAATGTTATTGTTGATTTTAAGGATTAGGTATCATAAAATGGGGATTTATTATTCTTAAAATTAATTTTACCGTATCAAAAATGGGGAGAATTGTTTACAATGGAGGGTTTCATGGTTAGATAAATTGCACGCCACAACTGCATGCACCTAACAGTCTTCTGTTTGGGGTCCATTGTTAGGAGGAATGATTAATCTATATGGGTGAAAACCATTCATTTAAAAAACCACATGTGGTGATAGTTTGGAAGGGTGGTCAAAATGTTTGGAAAACCCATGCATCCCCATCCTGTTTTATTCAACAGGGTTCATGGTTTGATGGTCAAAACCTAATGGTTTTCCCTAATTGTGTTCCAACAATGTACTACCCAAATGGGCTCTAAAATTCTCTAATATTCATCCTAAATAAAAAAAATTCCTTATAGAAAGGGGATCAAAACTATGGTTAATAAAAACTAAAAATGAGGAATATAATGTTAAAACCTCCCAATTATAAAATTATATTCCCCCATTATTTATTTCAAGAAAATTGTAATTCATAGAGTCAAGACATATTCTCTCTCATTAGTGGTCCAGGACCCCATGTACATGAGCATAAGAAACACAGTTCCATAACACACATACCAATTGTATCATCCTAGAATGAATTACCTCTTTCTCATAATCAAATGTCATGAATAGATTCTCAGTCACAAATAAATTATAATCAACATCAATTTCTTCCCATCTTACGATTTGAGATACCTCGAAAATTAATTTTCATAGTTTTGATATATGTAACACATTATGTATTGAAATAAAATGCGGTGGATGTGATAAAAATTAATCCCAATTCCCCACCTTCTCAGTAATATAAAAATTCCCTACAAACTATAGAAGAATTTTACCTTTCATCCCAACAAACCAATGATAGAAATATGGTGAAACTCTAATAAACTTTGTGTCAAAACTGAAAACTCAAATGGTTTCCTATGCAGGTTAGTATATTATTTTTACTGGATATACGCCTTATAAATTATATAATAAATCAATTGAATATTTCATCATTTTATTTAAAAACTGCATCCCATTGAATGAAAAATTTACTAATATCGTGAAATTGAATATATATCATTGATAATATCATTGCTTGAGGGCCTCATAAAAATGAGGTTAATTGAGGAACCTTATCAGAGACTATAGTTGATGTAACCCAGTTCAAATGAATAATGACATACACATAGAGGTCTCCCAAATCCTATACATATGTTGTGTTTCTAATTTCCATAAAGTGAGATTATTTGGTCTTCCTATAAATCATAACCAATATCACATTATTTCATATAGAGGTATGAAAAAAACTAAAAATTACAATGAAATATCATCAAACATAAATTTCAACCCAGGAATTGGTTGATACAGTCCCAAAGTTCTATGGTTCTTGGACATGACAATTATCAATTATTATAATGAGACCAAAATATGGAATGTCATCCCTCATACCTAAAAACCATAATTATTTCATGAAGACATAATACATCATCATGGTGTCCAGGTACATCTCCGGTCAGAAATTATGGATATTCCTACCATAGATTTTGATAAAACAAATAGAAATAAAATCTTATTTTCAAAGAAAATGATACCCCCAAAAAAGAGTGACCACTCACTGATAGTCTCCCCTTTATAATGAGGTCCCCTAATGAAATTTAATACATCAAATGTCATAAATAAAAATGAATAATTTTGGGAAGAGTAGAGTAAAACTGAAAACATTAAAAAAAATATTTAACATCCTATTACTAGAATCCCAACTAAAATTTAGAAAAAATACACATTGCGATTGACCCTTTTGATTATTCATCCATAGTCTGGGTTAGAATATTCCTGCTAAAAGTAGCAGTGACATCATTCCCCATCTTGAGGTGTAGGTGAATTAGAAAATAATAATAATACAGGAAATCCTCCCATTAAATGTGAAAACGGTTCAAATGATTTCTTATAAATATATAACTCAGGATCTTTTATTTATGAATCCCAGAAAATCATTATCTAATAACATAATACCACAAAATCTTATGAGAATTAATCATATTAATTAGTTCATGTATTTCGTTCCAAAAAATTACACATGTTTCATAATCTATATAGATCCATAGGTTACTATGTGATAACCCATTATAATATCTCAGCCCATATATGAGGCTTATGCATCACAAATGGCCACATATCCCAATACAACCTCCAAAAGGGTTACCACTAGAAGAGAATAAATATTATATTATATCTCAAAAAATATATTTCATATTTATTATTCTAATTGAACATCATGAACTTCTAAGATAAGGCATACTTCAAGGAAGAATACATTGAGGAATTGTTTACAAATTGATGATATGCACCCTCTAAAACCCACGCAACTAAAAATCATGATTTTTTTGTGGATTCTATGATTTCATAATATCATTAAACATTTCAATATCAATAAAAATGAAAATTTAAAAAACCACATCTCTCCAAAAATTTAATTCCAAATTATAGGAATCACATTTCGATCACATGGCATGGAGATGGGTATCTTTCAACATTTCTATAAATTCTCTCAAATGAGACACATTGTCTTCTTCTTAACCAGATTAAACCATGATGTCTACACAAAAACCTAAAAGAACATATTAGGATTATCATAGGAGAATATAATCATTAACTACATAAATCGTTATTGAGAATTGGTTAGAGAAAATGTTCTAAATATATATTTATCATAGACAAATAATCTTCAGATGACAGTTTGATGGACATAGATTCATTTATTCAAAACTCATGAAAACAAGTGTTAGTATCAATCTTCAAAAAACACATCAAACCTTTAAAATCGTGAAACATATAATAGATCTATGAAAAAATATATTTATTTTTTAACATAACTTGATTAATTTTTCGAAAATCAATTTATAGGAAATGTGTTACATAAGCATTCATTACAAAGATAATGGATACCATCCAAGGTAAAACAACATGGGAATATGATACCATTATCTAAAATATCATCATAATAAGTGTTTAACTCGTTCATATCATCTTATACCATATGAAATTAATGAGTAGAAACTATTTGTGTACCTGGGACTGAATTTATAGAAACATATACCTCTCACATTGGAAGAACATGAGAGAAATATGAATGAATGACATTGGGAAACTAACTGAAAACTCGAGTGGGATCATCACAAAAATATTCCAACCATAAATCAAAATAAGTAATACATATTATATTTCCCAACTATAAATAATAATATCTATAACTACTCATACTCAGGACCCATTCCCCTTGAATGATACAAAATACTCAATATTTGATGTAAATGTGATCACCTAAATAATGAATTCAATTAAGGAAAAATTAGAAATTAGAAAATATATCCTAAAAATGATTTAAATATAATTCAGGTGATGAAACAAAAAATTCAAGATAAGAATAATATTTAATAAATAGAATTTACAAGTAACAAAATGGAGACCATTATATATCATTTTTCTGAGGTTCATAGTAATACCCGTCCCATAAGATAAAATATACATAAGAATTTATAGATGGTTCACAATATGTGTTGAAATAAATTAATGATTTTAATTTGTGTCATGTAAAATAGTCAGTAATGATGAATCTATATTGATGGTACCGATTTTAGAAAATAGACCAGTATCTTCTTCCATTGGTGAATCTTTAACTATGTTATGAATATTTGTTCCATATGCATATACATGGGACCTCATATATCATAAAGGATATAACTTCACCATAGTATATTTATGGTCTTATGATCCCATTTTACTATGAGGCACAAAAATAAATTGCTAATTCCTGTATTATTCTTGTTGAAACCCAAGAAATATAAATCATTGGGACCTCTTTACCAACATGTCTTGAATTAATAAACATTATACAACTAGAGTAAGGAGAGTGGCCTATTATAGGTATAATAGAATTTAAAGAGTATATCCACTACAAATAACCACTATAAGAATCCTCACATTTCCTCCTTAAATTAAATTTACTGAATGAAAATAACTTTAGAGATAAATTTACTCTCATAAACAACCATGTACTAGAATGGTCATGTTGAATCACCAACACCATATCTAGTACACCAACATAAGATGTGAGCTTCACTATGATAAAATATTTAATTATATACTATTTTATATCAATCTCAAACCTTCATGTATTCATCTTCTAATTATATACAATATTAGGTAAAAAAAGAAAGATTTTTTTAATTTTATTCGCATACTACGTCACGGTCTTGATAACATTCTTGATATTGTGAAAATATAATGTTTTAGATAATACCATGTATTCTAGAGAAAAATAATCATTATAGTTATTTATAATGCCCTTATACTCCAAAACCTAATGCATCATATTTGTTACCATAAAATCCCACCATCTCATACTATGGAATTTCTTCTTGAAGAAAGAATATGTAACCAAGATATCTTAATGGATTTCCATGATGCTAATGTACATCTATATTCCATAACTAGATCCTAGAAATTAATGGGAGTAGGTTCCAATCCCAAATCATCAAAAACATGGTGAATAATCTCAACAAGATTATGGTACACAAGGGGGTCATCATAGTGTGGCAAAACATAATAATCCTATTGGGAAAATGAAAATGCCTTCTCATATGTTCTATACTAGAAATGATTAATTAATAATATTAAATCACCATTAGAATACCTTGATCACGAAATCAGACAAGAGATACTTGAATTACTATCCCATTAGATATGAAATTGTGATTTTCATTTCAAAAAACCCAGAACCATAAGTATGAAAAATACTACAACCCAATCAAATTATTCCTCATGATGACTTTCCAAAAACACTGATTGGGATTTAGGATCGTTATTTTTAATGTTGGCTACACACTCACCAGTATGTATCTCATATATCTTGATAATAATTTCCCCTATATACTAGGAAAACAAAAACTGAATACTAATAGCATGTATTGATGATAAAAGTACCTCTTTGATAAAAATTTGTCATGAATCATACAATATACCATAATACCATCATAATAAAGCCATACCTAACCTAAACTAATGGGAAGTCCTGATCCCCAAGGCTTGGATACTAGCACCTACCCATACACATTATCAATTAGGGAATTAATTTGACACAAAAATATAGAAGATAAAAGATACATGCTTGTATTAACAACAATTCAGAATAATAAATTACAATAAAAATAGGTAAAACCCCAAATTACATCATCATAAATTTTCATGAAAACTATCATCATAAAATATAACCATCATATGCATCAAGCTTATTCCATATCTATTGTGCACAGAATAGACACCTAGTACAAATAAAAAAACATCCACAACCTCCTAGAGGATTGTCCTGTTTGGTTTTACCTGAAAAATATAATCAATAAATACCCAATTGAAAAGTTTGGGTGTGTGGTATAAATACTAACAAGGTCTCTCATAGTGATCCATAATCAATACTATAGAAATTATCCATTTGTGATATCAATTTAAATAAATATAATATATGGACTTATATTTTCTTATTTTAATCAGAAACATAATTTCATTCACATTTATGGTAGATATTTTAAAATAACATTTAAAAAAGTATTACATAAAAATTATTAATAAAATATTTTATTTAAATAATTTTACATTAATATAAAATTTCAAAAAACAATAGTTATTCCAGTCAAATAAAAAAATGCATCACCATTTTCAAACAGCAGGTGGAATGTTTGTTATTGGCTATAGGATCCTCACACATCTCAGTAGTAATAAAATTTCATAAATTTTGTGTATATAAAATTAAAACACCAATTTTATAATGTATTATAGTTAATAAATATACAACTCAATAAAGGATATCATTATGATATTCCTGAGATGACTTATATTAGTTATAGTTGTTTTCATAAATCCAGTTCTAGGGGATCTATATGTTTCATGATTTTCCCAACCTCAGTATTTCTTCTGAAGATACCATGTTCATTAATCATTCAATCAATAAATAAAATTTTCAATAAATATCCTAAAATTATTTGAAATTCCCCCAAAAAAAAATTTAATTACATATAATGTTGGGGTTTTTTTAATTTCCATATCTATTTAATAATAACGATTGAATCATCTCAAATCTAGGTTTTTAAAATCATTTAGAAACATTTTTAAAATAAAACATTTCACATATGTATTAAATGGAAGGTAAAAGACTTATAGAACCGCCAAAAATTAAACAAAAGAATCAATACACCACTCACTAACAAAGGAGAACACTAATAAAGAATGAGGCAAATCAGATCTAGAAAAAAACATAAAATTTTAGTCCCACAAAATATATTTTTTATCCATATAAAACATTATAATCGATGAATATCAAATTTGAAAAGAATGTGTGATCACAATAAGCAGGATGATTAGATATCCACGTACCCCTAGGAGGTAAAAAGATTTCAACAACTATTTTACCCACCAAGATAATGGTCCAGATCAGTTAAAATCACCTTTTGAGATACTAAAGAAAAAAAATTCCTCATAAAGTAATTTTTTGTATTTTGTTTATTAAAATAGGGGTTTTCGTGTTTTGAATAAATTTTGGATGAATTAAAAACATTTTAAAAAATTTTTATGGAGGGATGAATAGTTATAAAAAAATTTCTCCGTTACCCATGCACCGTAACTGGTCTCCTATTCGGGGTTTATAGTTTGTCCATGTTGTTAATTTAACAATATACTAACTAGGAATTTCCCACTATAAAAGTAAATACCAGTTTGGATGAGGGGATGCATTTTTTTAATTAATGTTTCACCAACATCTAGAGGATTTATGGATTATTGTTTATATGGAAAACAAAATAGTTTTCTCTAACCATGCTCCAACTGTTTATAGAAGAAATGGAAAATAAAGTCTCTAAATTCATCCTAAAGCACACCAAACTTGATATGACATGGTAGGGAAAAATACTAGGGTCATGGTATGCCAAAAAATGAATATTTTTATGATAAATGTTTTTACCAAAAATGATATATTGATGGATCCATCAATAATAAATTCGACCAAAGGATAACTCATAGTAACATATATTATTGAAATATATAGTTTATTTTGATAATACATGTATTATAATCAACATGTTAGGAAATTATCATGACTATATTTACCACTAACGATGATTAATTTTTATGGATTAATTTTTTTATAAACTGATGAATATAAATTAGTATTTTAAGAGATAAATAAGAGGCCAATGAATGCTCCTTTTCTCACATTACCACCAATGGGGAAGGATTTTTTATCTATAGTGATAATTTAAAAAAGTATTGTTCTCTTACTCACTAAATATCAATATGTGATATTTTATACCTCACATAAATTGATTATCTATGAGTTGAACTACCAAACACATGATTTTGAAATGGATGAGTGATATTATCATGGGTCATATGTTAAAAATTTCATTATATGGATAAGTGTGGTATATATATAAATAAAAAATATACACATATATATTCACACAAAAGAAGAATAATGAAAACCAATGAATGTGGTCAGATCTAGTCAACGAATTTAATTATTAAATCCATTACTATTCTCAGAAGGTTAAAAAGTGGTTGATGATGTGAGTATATTATAACCTCCAACTCAATTTATGTTGAGGATTTAAATAGATCCCATTTTCATATACATAAAAAGGATAGATATTATAATAATAAAAGGATATCCATCATAAATTTTTGAAATAAATACTCAATGATTTATTAGTTAGAGGATCATGGATTCCCAAAAAGATAACAAACTCCTATAGAAGAATTTATTTTCTATTTCACATTTGAACAACGTCAATGTCGGAGTTATAAGGATCACAAAATTCATTCCTATATTATATAAAAAATAATTGAAGGGGAATGTTTCTGGCTCATGTGAATAGTTCACCCATGATTATTCAAATTGGATAACGAAAATGTAAAGAGGTTGGAAAATAATCTATCTGGTACGTTAACAAAAAGAGGGAGACTACACAGTTCACATCTTGATACATTGATTGAATAAAATTCAAGGTTAAATGAAATATGACTACGTTGATGATTCAAAAATCTCATATACCATTATGGATATAGGAAAACATGAACATGTTTATAATAATTGGAAGCTAAATGATACCTAAATAAAATAATACCACTAGAGTGGTATTTGATCACCATACAATTTCTGATCATCTAATTTATATCAAATAAGATTTATCTATTGACCACCATTACAAGATATACATATGTAAAGTAGTATTACTATTAGTATTTCTTGCCTATATTTTACCTAATTCAAATTTGATGTTTACCACACGGTTTTGATGAAGACATTATCAAGAATTTTATATAGAGCTATGAATCAATTTTTTGTCAATATTATATTGATGTCTAGTAATAATGGACCATTAAAACTGTGGAAAAAAATATCGAGATCATGCTCAATGTATTTAAAAGAATTTTTGGACCATCCACTTCCTTGTGAGATGTTCTAATATAACAACACTTTCCATTATAGAAATCTTGTGGAACGTTATGAGGATATGTATATGTTGTAACACCCCAAGATTTCATAGTGTGTTATTTCTTCAAAATAATTCAATAACTGGCACAACAAACCACACCGAGTTCAATCACCCCATTACTTACCAAACAAGTCATTCAAAAGAGGATATGAATAGTATTAACTATATTCTAAGCTTTATATAATCTTTATAATTTTGGAATCCATATTATGAGTTTCTTAGACATAATGTAAGAACAAATTCATTTTCAGTATTGCACTTTTACCAACTTTTAATAGTGAAACCTTTTTAATTCCAATAATTTAAAATTTTATTTATTAAATTTGACTAAAAAATTTACTTTTTAAAATGGGGACATCAGAAATTTACAATGAAACACCCCAAGCTTCCACAGTATGCTTTCCTTTGAATAATATAGTAGTGTGTGTTGTACGCAGCTTCGAGTTCTAACACACACCACAACCAATCAAACTAGCCATTATGAATAGTAATATCTACTTTTTGAAATTATATTTATTTTATATTTCAAATTGGACTTCATTTTTCGATTTAGAATATCGAATTTAGCCTAATGTGAAATTTATGTACTTTTTGTGTAACTTTAATATTTTGATGAATAGTGAAAATTACTAAATTTTAATTAAAAACAACTTTTTAATCGAAATAATTTATATTGATAAATTATGAATTTGAGTGGATTTAAAGTATATTTAGAATATATTTTTACCATTTAATACAATGTTGGTCATTGGACATAATTTCACAATTAAACCGAACATAAAAAAGTATCAATCTTTTGATAGTTATTATATCTTAAAAGAAGGCGTTTTGTTTTGACAGCGGGAATTAATTTTAAGTTAATTTCTGCCACTTATGTGTTTTGAATTTGGAAAATTGGATTCCATATTTTGAATCAAGATGTTAATATTGTGTAAATGGGTAACTTTTATTTTTAGACATTTTGAATAATTACTGTGGTAAATATTTTATTTACCATGGTTAAGTGTAAATCCAGTAAATAAGGGTTAAAAATAATATTATAATAATACTAAATTACCCTAAAACGTGTCTTAACCTTATTGGTTGATACATGTTCGACCATAGACATATTTGGGTCGATTTCGGGACCCAATGGAGGCACTTGTAGGTGATAGGGACACTATATTTTAATTAATTAAAAATAAGTACAAAAATGACATAAGCATATATCTTTTAGAAAAACAATTTTTACATAGGGTTATATATGTTGGAGTTTCGACTATAAATATTCATTAGAAATATAAAACGATTTCCTACATAATGTTATTTTATTTATAATTTGTAGACATTAAATAATTTAATTTATTTATGACACAATGATGCTGCAGTAATTACCATAATAGTGAAAAATTAAAATAATTGATATTATAAATACAAAAATAAATTTAATTTGAGACTTTTAATGCATTAAAAAAATTTTCTAGGATAATATGACATATTAGTATTGATTTATTTTACTTTTTTTTGAAGTAATAATTCTTTTATGAGTTTCACAAAAATCAACTATTGAATAGTGTCAAAATTGACATAAAAGAGTTTTTAAAACAAATATTATATTATTAATTGATATTAAATTCTCAAAAATATAAGGATCGGACAAGAGACTTATATCATGATAGGTGTATCATTAATGGACCACTTGAGGGTATCTTGGATGTATATAGTATGTTTATTAACTATATAATATAAATATACAAAATGACATGGTAAATGTCAAACTAATTAACTAAGAGTTAAAACTAAAGGATAAGGTTAATATAATGACCCAAACCTATCTAAATTCTATTGGTTGAATGGTTTCTACCTATCCCCACCTTAAAACTTAAATTATCCACTTTTGAGCCATTAGAAACCGAATATGAATATATTATAAATTAATATTTCTAGCTTTTCCAAAGGTGCCCATCACCCCTCTTCTAAAAGGGAACTCCTCCTTCTCATTTCTTCACACCTTAAAAGCCGTTCGGTTCGGCAAATATCTGAACAAATACTCTCCCAACTTCCCTAAATACAACCTATAAGCCTTATTTTGATCAGAAAGCCCACCTAAGGCGCCTTTTTGATCAAATAAAAAGGAAGAACCCGAAGAAGAGGTAATGATTTCACCACCCTTTTTCAAGTTCCTTTCTTCATCCACCTCCTCTTCCTTTGTTGTTACCATTATAAAATAATAACTCCAGTATCATATATATACTGTGATGTCATTATAAATATGGTACAACCATATTCAGTATTCTATCCATCCTTTGGATAACATGTCACCACACATGTGTACGTACGGCTTACCGTCTCCACGTCGTGGTGTAATTGTTATTCAATAAATTATTATTTGGATGGGTATAATAATGATGTTTAACTCAAGTAAATAATAAATATAACATGATAATGATTCTGTATATATGATTTAACATCCAATTATATATTATTTTAATATCAAAAGTATGATATTGTTGCTCGTGCGTACGTACGGACTACCGTCTCCACGAACGAGATGAGATTCATTCTCGATCATATCCATTCAAGTATAATTATAATTTTAGGATTTAAAAATAATTTTTAAAGACATGATATCATTCTAGATATGATTAATATACATCCTATCCATTACAAACATGGCTTACGTAACAAAATATATAAAAGAAAACGAGTAAGTTAACACCCAAAACAATGATAATACTAAGATATTATTAACAAAGCAATGTTAAAAGATCATATATGATATCATATTAATATATATGATTCTTGTATAATTTAATAACAATTATTTCACCATTATACAGGAGGTTATACTACCCTCAACAAAGAAAAAGTACAAGGTAAGGGTTTATTTCACAATCTCTTCATTATCCGAGGTTGTTTATACGTAATTATCTACTGCGATTTCTTTATCATCCACACCCATGTTCCTTAAAAATGCATTTAGAAAAATTGTTACTATTTACTAGACAATGGGTTAAAGTCATTTATACCCTTATGTGTTTTTAACGGAATCTTTCCGTCATTTTCCAAACAAGGCACTATTAACCTTTTCAACAAATTTATGGTATGAATGTTTTTTAACTTATACGGTGGGTGCAGCTATTTACCGATGTTATGAAATCGTCAATGATTCCCTTACAATCTTATAAGGATATTTTCAAAGTAAATTTTTTATTTTATAATTATGTTACTTTTAAATGATTTCAAAATTAATATTTTAAGAATTTTTGAAAGGTACTCTTTATCAAGATCATAATTTTAAATGTTTTAAAGATTTATCTTTCTAAATATTTTTAATTAATGTCCATGTTTTGAAAATGATTTTAAGGATTTATTTATATGGACATAATGGTTTTAAAATGATATTTCTTTTCCAAAGTTTCAAAGTGATTCAAAAATATCTTTTAAATTACTTCCATTATAAATGTGTGACTTTACAATGATTTCGATAAAAGAGATATTTCTTTCAAATAGTTTTGATTTCATCTATGTCAACATCCTTTGATGGATTTTAAGCTTATTTGAAGTTGATTTTTTATGATACAAAACTTTTGTATTGTATTGAAGGTTTTGTGATATGTTTTTGCTGTGGATGTGTTATTTTTATACCATTCATGGTTTATGGAGAATGTATTGACATTTCATATGCCAGTTTTAATACGAATGTTTATGTTATGTTTAAACCTTTTCATATGGTAATGCATTGGACTTAGTAAGTGACGGGTGGAGCCCGCTATAGCTCCTCGATGCATCGGTAGGTCTCATGAGACAAACTATTGTCTTGGCACAAGGCCTTGACAAAATCTTATTTGTAGTCTTGGCACGAGGCCTTGGATATGTGGTTATGATAGTCAGGCATTATGCATTCCATCTTTATGAAAGTGGTTATGGATATTGCATGTGATTATTCTATTAGTAGAATATCCATGTGAATAAGTAAATGACATTATTTCATTTTATTTTTTCCATAATATGTTGATGTTCAAGTTTAAAAGGCTTTTGTTTTAGTTATAAACTTCCTTAAGTGTTTATTCTTATATATGAATGTTTCCGCTATATTGTTATCCTTACTGGGCATTTGAGCTCACCCCTTTTCTATGTTTTATTTTTCCCAGGGTATGATGATGTAAATTATGAATGACCTACTGGGATATTATCTCGGGATATGAGTGTGGACTATGGAGACTATGTTGTTATAGTTTTAATTTTATGATATAATGTAAAACTTATTAATATATCTAGTGTTTCCAAGGATACTAAACCAATCGGTCTTTAGAGATTTGATCATTCTTGTAATCATGCCAATGTCATGTAATAATGCACTGACTCTGGGTAACTGGGGTCAGGGCATTATAGTTGGTATCAGAGGAATTTTAGTACAAACCATGGAATCTAGATTTAGATAAACTCTGATTAGATCACATAGATTTAAGATGAACATTGAGGATTAGTATAGAAGAACTTCCTAGAATTTTGGTATTGTAGAGATTTATTGAGTTTTTCGAGCAATACATCCCTGTCTGGATACGAGCATGTAGAGGCAGCTCTGGCACAGATGTACCTAGGGGTAAAACCCGAAAACACCGCTTTGAACTAGACTCGAACGGGAACTGGTGGACGACAACGGGCTTTGTTGCACTCTTGGTTACGACACTCCATGGGGACATGCTTAGCATAATTCTCATTTTCATTACAAACCAATATGAAGGGTTTATGAGTATATACTTCCTCAAAGGAGACATTATTATGATTATGGATTATATCCATAAACTATTTAATTTATGTTTTGTGTTTTACAAGTTTGGGATTAGGTATTGTTATTCATAATATAATCTAGTGTATGCCATTGTTTAGAAATGGCGCCCAGTAGAAGGAATGAGAACTCCAGCAATGCACATGATACAAATAGAAATAAGGATCATATATTTCATGGTCTTAGGCCAGAATTTATAAGAGAAATAGTCTCGCATATATTATCATCATATGAAGAAATAATATCATGTGTTGATAAGATAAGTAAAGAGTTTACTGAGTCCTATGGCTTTGAAGAGAAGCATGAGAAGAAAAGGATAGAAGAAGAAAGATGGATAAAGGGAAGAGGGAAAAGAAGAATTTTCCCATATGTGATAACTGTGGAAAGAAATACCTTGGAACTTGCCTGAAAGTAATGGGAGTTTGTTATAAGTGTGGAGGAAAAGGGCACAAAGTACGTGAATACAAGGGTAAGAAAATGGTTTCAAATGTACAATGCTTCATTTCCGAGGTGTTTGGACACTACGCGAACCTATGCCTCAGTCATCAGACTATGCCGCAAATGATGCTATTGGATAATAATCAAGTTATGATACTACCACAGATGAAGAGGAATGATTATAGTTCTTATGTTGATTATGTCATTTGAGTGTTGTATCAACAATGTACTTGTTATAATAATTATAGAGTATATAAGGATTGTACTACAGTACTATTTCATTAGGGACTAGAGATTGTGTGGAACAAAGAAAAGTGACTCAATAGCAGGTTCAATTTTTTGAAAATATATGGTTGAGAGAATGATAAACCATAATATGGTTCTGATACCGAAGTAGTGATTTTATAACAATACATGATTGTTTTGGATAAATTATATTGGATATTCATGAATACCTTGAAACTGATTAATGATTTGTATATTCCATCATTGTTGGGGTTTACAACATTTTTGGATTGAAGGAGTATATCTATTATTCTATAAGGAATAAGGGATCATGAATGTAATCAAAAAGGTTTTATGATAATTCAGGACATTGCACTGTTTTAATAGAATACATGATGAAGGTGATCACATGATATTACGTGAAAAAAGGGATCTTCATTTGTTTACCTTCCTTATAAATTTTGGACTGAAGTATTTCGGATAGTTCTAGTTTGGATTATTTTGGATTTCTATAAAAGGACAACCCGGAGATCGGGCGACAACCCGTCGCGTCCGGCAAGGCCGCGAGACTTGAACCCACAACTGAAGGGCAACAAAGGGTGTATCACCTACCACTGACCCACATGATTTCCTGGTTTGAATAATGTCATTTTTTAATGGTTCTTCTAGATGAACTATAAATTTATTTTTTAACCCTATATGAATAGGATAAATAGAATATTATTTTAAGTTCTATAATCTTTTAAAGTAAAATATGAGTTTGTGGTAGAACTTATTTAATGGTTTAGACTCTACTTGTAAAGTATAAATTTTTCTTCTTCTCTTATTCAATAAAGAAATTAATTCTTACACTTTAGTGAGGGATCTTAAAAACATGTATTATCTTAATACCATATGTTTTTCGGAACCGATGGTATTTTAAATCATCATAGATTTATGAATTTAAGGCCCCAAATTTTACACTTGTTTGTGATTGATGACCTCAATAACTACCTATAAATATTTACGTTATTCCTCCAATTATATGTCTCTAATTACCACCAATGTTCTCTAAATAGAGATCATAATTTGGTGGTGACCCTTTTATTTCTCTTTTCCTTATATTAAGACTAAACATTATCAACCCAATTTCCGATGTGGGTTTTCCCTACAAAGATATTTTATATATTCAACATTTTATTTTTGAAGAACAATTTCAAATTGCGAGGACATAATTTATTGAAGGAGGGGAGAATGTAACACACCAAGATTTCATAGTGTGTTATTTCTTCAAAATAATTCAATAACATGCACAGCAAACCACACCGAGTTCAATCACACCATGACTTACCAAACAAGCCGTTCAAAAGAAGTTATGAATAGTATTAACTAAATTTCAAACTTTATATAATCCTTATAATTTTATAATCCATATTATGAGTTTCTTAGACATAATGTAAGAACGAATTCATTTTCAGTATTGCACTTTTAACAACTGTTAATAGTGAACCCTTTTAAATTCCAATATTTTAAACTTTTATATATTCAATTTGACTAAAAAATTTACTTTTTAGAATGGGGACATCAAAAATTTACAATGAGACATCCCAATCTTCCACGGTACGCTTTCCTTTGAATAATATAGTAGCGTGTGTTGTACGCAAGTTCGAGTTCTAACACACACCACAACCAATCAAACTAGCATTTATGAATAGTAATACCTACTTTTTGAAATTATTTATATTTTATATTTCAAAATTGACTTAATTTTTGGATTTGGAATATCGAATTTAGCCTAAGGTAAAATTTTGGTACTTTTTTGATAACTTTATTATTTTGATGAATAATGAAAATTACTAAATTTTAATTAAAAACAACTTTTTTAATCGAAATAATTTATAATGATAAATTATGAATTTGAGTGATTTTAAAGTATATTTAGAATATATTTTTACCATTTAATACAATTTTGGTCATTGGATATAATTTCACAATTAAACCGAACATAAACAAGTAACAATCCTTTGATAGTTATTATATCATAAAAACACATTTTTTGTTTTGACAGCGGGAATTAATTTTAAATTAATTTCTGCCACTTCTGTGTTTTGAATTTGGAAAAATGGATTCCATATTTGAAGTTAGTATGTTCATATTGTGTAAATGGGTAACTTTTATTTTTAAACATTTTGAATAATTACTGCAGTAACTATTTTATTTAATATGGTAAAGGGTAAATCCAGTAAATAAGGGTTAAAAGATAATTTTATAATAATACTAAATTACCCTAAAACGTGTCCTAACCTTATTGGTTGATACATGTTCGACCATAGGCATCTTAGGGTCGATTTTGGGACCCCATGGAGCCACATGTAGGTGATAGATATACTTTATTTTAATTAAGTTAAAATAAGTACAAAAATGACATAAGCATATATCTTTTAGAAAAAAAATTTTACATAGGGTTATATATGTTGTATTTTCAACTATAAATATTCATTATAAAGATAAAATTATTTCCTAAAGAATGATATTTTATTTATAATTTTTAGACATTAAATAATTTAATTTATTTACGACACAATGATGATACAGTAATTATAATAATGGTGAAAATTTAAAATATTTGATATTATAAATACCCAAATAAATATAATTTGAGACTTTTAATAAATGACACTAATTTTCTAGGATAATATATCATATTATGATTGATTTAATTGAATTTTATTTCGAATTAATAATTCTGTTATGAGTTTCACAAAAATCAACTATTGAATTTTGTCAAAATTGACATAAAATAGTTTTTAAAAGAAATATTATATAATTAATTGATATTAAATTCCTAAAAATCTAAGGATCTGCCAATAGACTTATATAATGATAGCTGTATCATTAATTTACCACTTGAGGGTCGCTTGGATGTATATAGTAAGTTTATTAACTATATAATATAAAAATACAAAGTGACATGGTAAATGTCAAACTAATTAACTAAGAGTGAAAACTAAAAGATAAGGTTAATATAATGACCCAAACCTGTCTAAATTCTATTGTTTGAATGGTTTTAGACCTATCCCCACCTTAACATTTAAATAATACACTTTGGAGCCATTTGAAACCGAATATGAATTTATTATAAATTAATATTTCTAGCTTTTCCAAAGGATCCTCTCACCCCTCTTATGAAAGGGCACTCCTCCGTCTCATTTCTTCACGCCTTCAAAGAGTTTTGGCTCGTCCAAAATCTGCCCAAATACTCTCCCAACTTCCCTCAATACAACCTATAGGCCTTAGTTTTATCAGAAATCCATCCTTAGGAGCCCTTTTGATCAAATCAAAATGAAGAACTCGAAGAAGAGGTAATGATTTCACCACCCTTTTTCAAGTTCCTTTCTTCTTCCACTTCCTCTTCCTTAGTTGTTACCATTCTAAAATAATAACTCTAGTATCACATATATACTGTGATGTCATTATAAATATGGTACAACCATATTCATTATTCTATCCATCCTTTGAATAATATGTCACCATACGTGCGTACGTACGGCTTACCGTCACCACGTCGTGGTGTAATTGTTATTCAATAAATTTTTTTTGGATGGGTATAATAATTATGTTTAACTCATGTAAATAATAAATATAACATGATAATTATTCTCTATATATGATATAACATCCAATTATATATTATTTTAATATCAAAAAAATGATATTGTCGCTCGTGCGTACGTACGGACTACCGTCTCCACGAACGCGATGAGATTCATTCTCAATCATATCCATTCAAGTATAATTATAATTTTAGGATTATAAAATAATTTTTAAGGACTTGATATCATTATAAATATGATTATGATACATCCTATCCATTACAAACAGGGCTTATGTAACAAAACATATAAAAGAAAACGAGTAAGTTAACACCCGAAACAACGATAATACTAAGATATTATTAACAAAGAAATGTTAAAAGATCATATATGATATTTATATTAATATATATGATTCTTTTATAATTTAATAACAATTATTTCTCCATTATAAATGAGGTTATCTTACCCTCAACCAAGAAAAAGTACAAGGTAAGGGTTTATTTCACAGTCTCTTCATTATCCGAGGTTGTTTATACATAATTATCTACTGGGATCTCATTATCATCCACATCCATGTTCCTTAAAAATGTATTTAGAAAAAAATTTACTATTTACTAGACAATGGGTTAATGGAATTTATACCCTTATGTGTTTTTAAATGAATCTTTCCGTCATTTTCCAAACAAGGCACTTTGAACCTTTTCGACAAATTTAAGGTATGAATGTTTTTTTAACTTATACGGCGGGTGCAGCTATTTACCGCCGTTATAAAATCGTCAATGCTTCCCTTACAAGATTATACGAATATATTGAAATTAAATGTTTTATTTTATAATTATGTGACTTAAATAATTTCAAAATGAATATTTTAATAATTTTTGAAAGGTACTATTTATCAAGATCATAATTTTAAATGTTTTAAAGATTTATCTTTCTAAATATTATTAATTAATGTCCATGTTTTCAAAATGATTTTAAGGATTTATTTATATGGACATGAATGGTTTGAAATGATATTTCTTTTCAAATGTTTCAAATTGATTCAAAAATATCTTTTAAATTAGTTCCTTTATAAATGTATGACTTTACAATGATTTCGAGAAAAGAGATATTTCTCTCAAATAGTTTTGATTTCATCTATGTCAACATCCTTTGATGGAATTTAAGCTTATTTGAGGTTGATTTTTTATGATACAAAACTTTTGTATTGTATTGAAGGTTTTTTGATATGTTTTACTGTGGATGTGTTATTTTTATACCATTCATGGTTTATGGAGAAAGTATTGACATTTCGTATGCTAGTTTTAATATGAATGTTTATGTTATGTTTAAACCTTTTCATATGGGAATGAATTCGACTTAGTAAGTGATGGGTGGAGCCCGATATAGCTCCTCGATGCATCGATAGGTCTCATGAGACAAACTACTGACTTGGCACAAGGCCTTGACAAAATCTTATTTGTAGTCTTGGCACGAGGCTTTGGCTATGTGGTTATGATAGTCTGGAATTATGCATTCCATCTTTATGAAAGTGGTTATTGATATTGCATTTGATTATTTGATTAGTAGAATATACATGTGAATAAGTTAATGGAATTATATCATTTTATTTTCCATACTATGTTGAAGATCAATTTTAAAAGGATTTTGTTTTAGTTATAAACTGCCTTAAGTGTTTATTCTTATTTATGAAAGTTTCTGCTATATTGTTATCCTTACTGGGCATTTCAGCTCACCCCTTTTCTATGTTTTTTTCCCAGGGTATGAGAAGTAAATTATGAATGAACTACAGGGATAGTATGTGTAGACATGAGTGTGGTCTATGGAGACTATGTTGTTGTATTTTTCATTTTATGATGTAATGTAAACCTTATGGATATATCTAGTGTTTCCAAGGCTACTAAACCAATCGGTCTCTTGAGAGTTGATATTTCATGTGATCATACCAATGTCATGTAATAATGCACTGACTCTGGTTAACTGGGGTCGGGGCGTTATATATGTAGTCATTTCAGACTCCAACATGATGGGAATATGTTCAAAATGCATAACTAATGGGACTATATATTATTTTTTAATGAAATAGAAGGATTAAAATTTTTGGAATCATATGGAACATTCATAAGGGAGTTGAAAAGTACATGCATACAATCATTGTTCGAACATGGAATTTTTGGTTATAAATGATTTGATTCATTATTTATCATTGTGGAAGCATAACAAGAGTCTTGTGGAGAGGTAAATTTATTTTCTTGATGTATAATACACTTTTAGATTCTCGATCACATCAAATTTGTGGGTTATTGACTACAACATCTACCCAACCTATATTAGGTACATAATTTCCTCAATTTATACCACTAGAGAAAGTACATTCCAAGAAAATCACATTATCAATATCCATATGTATTACTTTTGAATAATGAAAATTAATATGAGGATAATGCATTGTAGATTAGACATTGTAGAGAAAGAGTATTTTGACATAGGACAACTAAACTAGTCATAGAACTATAGAGGGACTACATGTTTGAGAAAGAGGAAAGATAATTAGGAGAAGTGATGAATTGTATGTACTGTCATTTATTTTATTGTATGAATGAAATTTAAATGTAAAAAATTATAGTGGAAATTAATAAATAACCCCAACACTCATGAATAAAATATTTTTGTTGAGTTAATGCCTTATTGATAAATATGTGTTTGGAAAACACATGCACAAGAAGGGTTATTTTAGAGAATTATATATTAATTAAAATTTAAACAAAAATTAAGAACTATAACCATTGATGATATAGATATTGCATAGTTACTATTAAGATTAGTATATTAAGGGTAATTATAAGTTAAATTTGACATAGGCAATGGATGTGATAGCTTCAAATTGATGGATTATACCATATGAAACGCATTTATCAAAACATCTTGTGGATATAACCTCAGAGAGATATTATCATATCTATTAATCATATGAAATTCAACAACGAAATAATTATTGAAGCTATTTATGAGGTAATTTCATGGTCAATGATATTATGGATGAATACATGTCTAGTGATCCACCAAATGAAAATTTCACCACTACGCACCATATTTTTACAAGATTAACTACCATAATAAATGATTCAGAATAAAGACCAAATAGTAGAAATTTTTGAATTTATTATATAAAATAATTAGTATATTAGTATTTTTTTATGACTTTATAGTTGATAAATAATAATATTTGATAAAAATTATATTTTTATCCGATAAAATATAAATGGTTATATTGAGATATCTATTGTTTAAATTGATGTAGTTTTTTTATGAAATAAAGAAATATTAAAATAAATTACATTTAAAGAAAATATTATTATTGCAAAATAATATTTATATAAAAATGATAACAAACTATTTTTAAGTGACCTGTAATTTTTTGATGGTAATAACATATTTTATTGTAAAACAAATTGTTATTTAAATTTGTATTTTTATTTAAATGATTAAATTATAATATGTAGTGATTTTTTTTGATAAAATAATTTTTATTTAAAAATAAAAAGGCATAAATTATCAATGTGTGAATTTTTTTAATTTTTATAGATAATTGAATTTTTGGGTAAACATTGTATAACATATAGTTATATAATGTTTATTATTACATCATAAAAAACAAAAACTGATAAAATAATTACTATAAAGTATAAATACCCAAAAAATTTGTTTACCCATTTAAATAATTTGTTCTTATGTTATCTTACTAAATTTATAAATCCATAATGAATCCTCCAAAACCTATATTATAAGTTATGTTGTAAAAATAATTATTTGTTATACTCACTCACTTCCACACCATTGAAGGTATTATTTTGAGGTTTTTGGTTGAAATTATTACATAATAACGAAAATAAATCCACTTTGGAATAAATCATGGTAAAAACCATGGTAAGGATTGTGGTTTTCATTACATTATCATATGGAGTCCAAATCCTACGTTTGAAAATTTATGAATATTTATCCTCTGTTTTTCCGTATAATCCCACCCAACTACCCTTCAATCATAAATTAAAACTATTAGTTCAAAAATATACTCTTACATTCCCTTTAAATCTATCTTTAATGTTTCCCCATTCTCTCATGAATTTCCTCCAACGCTTCTAGAAGATTCTTATTAGGTTACGAGGTCCAATTTTTCTACACAATATTTATTTACCTTATTTAGGTCAATCGATTTTATTTCTAATTGTTAAATTTGGTGAATTTTTCTACACATAAATTGTAATATACATATGTTCCCCTAATAAATTAGAGACCTAATTCTCTATAAGTTTTTGATTTTTATGCCTTTATTTACACCTCTTATATTATCCAAACTATCCTATGATTTTCATTGCTAATCATTTATGTAGTGAATATCTATTTCCATTTCCAGTTATGGTTATTTACATAGTTTTAGCAACCATTAATTTATATTTTATTTTCATTTATGTATATTTCACTCCTTAATTATGGGGTAAAAAGTGTTCAACTGTGTCACTATGTTGTTTGATATATGTGGAAGACATTGGAATGAACTTGATATGAATTTACTGGTTGGGAATGTAATTAAAAATTCCATAAATGAATTAGATAATTATCAATATCATGATATTCCATGTATGATTAATTGGATGTTATCTTAATCCCAATATGATGATTTTTCATGGTGTTTATCAATGACATTTATTTATGACATAATGTTTAATATAGTTGTCACAATAATATATTCTATTTATTTTATAATTCTATATAGTATCACATTATTCAGGATTAGGATTCTCACTGATAAAATTTTACCCTGGTGTTCTCCTTGGGTCAAATATATTTTTAATATATTCAATGATATTATTATTCCATTACAAGGCTTTAAATCTCATTGAGTTCTTATTTTTTCCAGGTTTATCCCATTATGTTTTAAGTGAGTTAGGGATTAAAAGGTCATATTTTGGGTTTTTAAATAATAATGTTAGACACATGTTTAAATTTATTATTATTTATGCATAATACCTCAATGGAAGTAGACCTCATGATCTATTGGGGTTGTTTTTAGTTTATTATTGTGTAATAAATTTATAATTAATATATAATAAAATATGGGTTATCATAAATGTCCTTTTCAAATGCCTATAATATGACTTTAATTTCCAAATTTCAATATATTTTATTTTTTCTACCTTTTACATAACATTTATTTAAATCATATGTAGTTTAAATAATATAAACCACTCATACAATCAAATTATAATATTCAACCTTTAATTTTACTTATTTTTACAACATATATGGTTTTTCATAAAAATATTATTTGATTAAAAAACAAAAAATGAACAAAATATTTTATAAATATAACACGAGAATATTTAGAATGATGTTATTAATACTATTACATTATATACAACTCCTGATTTGTTTTCGTATTTAAAAACTACATTTTTTATGTTGTTTTATTTTATGAAAACATAATAAGAGAATACATATAAATAACATTTCTTTGATTCTCAAGATGATAAAAATTTTATAATTGACAAAATATAATGATTTGTTTTAGAAGAAAAATAAATTTATATTATATTGTAATTGGTTTAATATTTGTAAATCAATACTCTAAAATTTCTAATACTAAATAAGAAAATAAAACATTTATGAAATCCCCAATAAAAAAAATTTCTTATTTCAAATGATACTTTTTTCTAGAGGTATAAAATAATAATGTGTAAAATGTAAATAGATTTTTTATTATAATCTAATTTATAGAAATTAAACCCTACATTATGAATTTCCCATTAATCAATGTGTTGAAAAACATATTTGTTTACATTAAAATTATGGTATTCCAAAACATGTATATTCATAACGATTATACCTAAGTTATAATATTACAGTACTACAAATATTATGTTAATAGGGATTAATTTATGTTATATTATTTAATATATTGACATTATTCAATAAATGTTTACTAAAATTCAAATTATATACAATCTATATTGTTGTGGCTACCAAATATATGATTTCATAATTGATATAAAATATATCAATCATTTTTATTATTAATATAAAATATATCTTCAAATAATTGAGGTATTATAATAATATTATATTATAGAACAAACAATTATGTGACATCACCATGTCATTTAATATTTCCCAATAAATCATATCATAAATTTAAATGAAATAATTTTTGTTTATTAAATTATTTATTTATTTATAGGAGTTTTGACATGTGAATTTATATGGTAATGTATTTGTACAAATAGTAATGATTGATTAATGTATGTTTTTTATTTTTATAATTAAAAATGAAATGTTTTGGAATCAATTATATCTTGTGTCCATCTTTATTATAAGAATATATTATTTCAACAAATATAACCATTATACATGAAACAAAATTATTTTTTTAGTGAAATACTTTTCAAAATTATTTAAATTTATATTCAAAATGAATTATATAATATCAAATGAATATTAAAAATATTATTGGCATATTTATAAAGAAGTAAAAAATTAATAATATTATTATTATAATTTTAAATATTAAAAAGAGTCTTGTTTTCATTCAGTTTCCATATATATTTTGAAATTAAAATTCTAATATCTCATCATTTATGTGGAAATAGAATTACTTTTAAATTTATTTCTTTTTATTTTTAATCATTAATTTGTATTTTTTTAGTTTATCATACCAATTTTATTTTCGCACATATCACTAAGTATTTATGATTAACTAGTACTCGAAAAACATCTTATACCTCCATGTTGTCATTTTATGTCCCTATAATATCCATAATATTTTTTTATATTATCATTTTATAAATATTATTGTTAACATAAATAGATTTAGGATTTTATTCACATGTTCAACTATGAAATTCTATATAAGGTTTTCCTAAATCAAAATATATCTCATAGAAACTTAACATATAAACATAAATCAAAATAAAATGATGGGAATAAATTAAATATTTATATAACTAACCACTAAATAATATTTTATTTAAACATTATAAGTATTTCATGCATTAGAAATATCTTCAGAATATTTATTCTTTTGAATTTTGTCATTACATTGAGGTAATAATGTATGAAATAAATTACTTTTTTAAAATATAATATGTCATATTGAAAAAATAAATAAGGCTAATTTTTAACATTCATATGATTTTTATTAACATATTTTCATGGCCGTTACAATATGTATTTTCATTTAGAAAAATAATATTTTCCTAATTTTATATTCTTGTAAAATTTTAACTCATTTCTAAATAAATTGATATTTTTATTAGATTTCATGAAACAATTTACATGTAAATAACATACACTACTATAACCCTTGGTATATATTTATTTGTTAGTTTCATGTCTGAGGGGTCCAATATTTTATTGAAATAATGTTAGATACTTGAAACAAATTTATAAATCACATAATTTGGGATGAAATACTATCTCTCAATCAATATGAAATAATAATCCACCAATAAAAAATATTAATTAAAAAATAAATTCAATAAAAAACAAAATGAATGTAATGTTATAAAAGCGTAATAATTAATCATGATATTAATAAAAAAATGATCGTATAGATAAAAATCAAAATAAAATACTTTATCAAATTATTATCTATTACAATGAATCAAAAACACAAACCCATCTTTTCAATATATAATACTGATTTGTAGTTAAATGGTTTGTTGGTCGGAGTGGATACTCAAGAGGGGGTGAATTGAGTTCCAATTAAGATTTCTATTTTAAAAACTTTGTTTTAAAAACACCAAAATAAAATACTGAATTAAACTGTAGTGAATTTATATCAAAGTAAAGGTTCTGTTGGGTTCTCAAGGGATTGATTATTTCCCAGTTAATCAAAACAGAAAGGTTGATTAACTTTTAAAACCATCTTACTGATTTACAACAAATATAAACACTTGCGAATTTAATTATCAAAGTGACTTTAAAAAAGATTTTGTTTTAAAGAAATTAGCAGCGGAATAAAAGAATAACTTTGAAAGATATAGCGTAGCAGATATATCCAAGAGGTTTAGTCTCAAGTCGAGACTTAGTCCTCTCAACAATTTATATAAATTTGATCCCCACCCTTGATCGGGGTTCACAACAGTTTACAAACTATCCAGGTCCAAGACCTCTACAACTGTTATTCGTGGGAAACAGAACAACAGCAACCAACTATCTAGGTCACACACGACCTCTACCACTATCCAAGTGGGAAATAAAAAGATTTAAGAGTTTGATGAGGATTTATAGATCCTCCAGCTAAAGTACAGGAGACAGTGTGATTGTTAAATACAGCAGATAACACACACTGCTCGAAATGTAAAATAATGAATCACTTAAAAGAGATGTAGAGTTTAGAAATGGATCTAGTGATTGCAGTGAAGATTTGGACTCCTTGAGTTTGGTCAGAAATGATTTTGAGTCCTCTTCTGGCTTTTCTCTGAAAAACAGAGTGTCGTCTGCTTGGTATCCAGGTTCGGAGATAGTGAGAAATGTAGTCAATGAAGTTCTTCAATGTCCTCGTGAATGTACAGAACACTTCTTGAGTAAACTTGAGTGTGTATGATCTTCTGTGTCTTCTAATTGTAAGGTCTTCTCTTGTCTTCCTCACATATCTCATCCACCACTCTTTGCACTCATATAAGTCTTGTCGTTGTCACATGGTGTGTTTTCACCAACAGGGACTTCCTATATTTATGGCACGAGCTCCAGCAAAAGAAATGATTTCTTTTTGGAGGTACAAGGTATGGTTCCCTGACATCCATCAACCTTCATTAAATAAATGTCAGAGCATTAAAATATACCCAATATGACTGTTGGGTAGATTAAATAAGGATAAAGAAATTCAAACAACTGTTTATGACTATCGGTGAGTCAAGTGATCGGTAGGTCATCAGTATCAGCATCGGTGGCTAGACATCGGTGTGTTATGATTGGTGACTCAGATGATCAGCGTTGGTGAGACATCTTCGGTGACTCAGATGATCAGCATCGGTGTGTCATGATCGGTGACTCATTTGATCAGCATCGGTGTGTCATGATCGGGGACTCATTTTATCAGCATCAGTGTGTCATGATCGGTGACTCATTTGATCAGCATCGGTGTGTCATGATCGGTGACTCATTTGATCAGCATCGGTGTGTCATGATCGGTGACTCATTTGATCAGAATCTGTGTGTCATGATCGGTGACTCATTTGATCAGCATCGGTGAGACATCTTCGGTGACTCAAATGATTAGCATCGGTGTGTCATGATCAGTGACTCATTTGATCAGCATTGGAGAGACATCTTCGGTGACTCAGATGATCAGCATCGTTGTGTCATGATCGGTGACTCATTTGATCAGCATCGGTGTGTCATGATCGGTGCGACCATTGTCCTTTGATATGGATCGGTGAGATTGTTGTCCTTCGATATGGATCGGTGCGACCATTGTCTGATTGATATGATCGGTGAGACCATTGTCCTTCGATATGGATCGGTGCGACCGTTGTCTGTTTGATACAGAGGACTTCCAGAATACTTGTAAAACAATAACAAAGAGATAAAAACATGATCCAAGCAATATAAATAGATTCACTAAAAGATCGTGATTATGTATATGAGAAATCCAACTGGATTAAGTAACAATGATTTGTGATTATTAAAACAGCAATCATAGGAAGAATTCAACAATCTTCCAGAGGGCTCAACAATCTCCTCCTTTTTGATAATCAAAAATCTTAGCCATAATTAAAAATAATATATCATCAATAATATTGAAAAGGCATAATAAGAATAAAAACATAATTAGATATAAATCTCCCCCTGAATTTATTCCTTAAATATTTATGCAATCATTGCCATAAAAGGGTTCTACCCCAAAGATAAAAAAATCTCCCCCTTTAGAGATGCATCGCCCCCATATATATACATATTTATCCCCCTTTGGGATAATAAAAAAGGAGGGAAAACAGATAAAGAAGAGATTAAAAGAAGGCATCAGAGTGAATAAAAAGAAAAGAGAATAAAGTTTATAATACATCACAGTACAATCACAACAGGGTTCACCCTATCAACAAAAACACACAACTATTTCTAGGGATGTAACAGGGATTTTCCTTTGTCAGAAGGATCAATGGTTGGTATGTTGGAAGGCATGGAGGCAGGTTGAACTGGGAGAATTTGAAAAGGTGGTAAGATGACTCGGGAAGGTGGAGGAGTAGATTTGATGGGGATTTGTGGTGATGTAGTAGCAGCTGGTTGAGAAGATTGCTGAGGAACTGGTCGGAGTTGAGATAGATCTTGAGCAATGAAGATCTGATTTGGAGCAACATCAGAGGCACTGAGAGGGTCAGCAGTAGGAAGTACAATGGAGGTGGCTTGTGCATTCAGATAAGGCTTCAAAAGATTTATGAAATTCTGAATAACTTCTGCACCATAATGCATAGCCTTCTCAAAATCATCCTTATTCTCCATGAACCGTTCCAAGGTAGGAGTAAAATCTTGCAACTGACGAACTTGATTCTTGAAAGCTTGAGTGACTTGAGGTAGTCTCATATTTTCAGCGAACACTTTGAAATTCACGTTCATCTCATGCTTGGTATTGAATTTTGAAAAGTAATGATCAACCTTTTCCTTGATCTCTCTCTGAGCTTTAGTGGCATCTACTGAATATACTGTTACCATCTTATGAATGTGATCACTGTGCTCCTCCATCTTCCTCAACGAGTCCAGATCAAGAAATTGTCTAATGGCGGCCAATTCATCATGCACAATCTGCCTTAGAGATGGTTGATCAAAATTAGTTTGATAAAGAAACTAAGTCAGATTGTAGATCCTTTAGAATCTGATTTAGAGAGGATATATGCCTGCCAATAAACTCACCAGTATTGGCCAGGTCTGGTCTAATAGCATTTGAAATTTCTTATATGACTGTACCTCTCACAGCAGTAAGCAACTAACTTTTGAACATATCAAAATCAGACTGAGAGACAGTAGAACAAGGTAGATGAGCATCTGCAGCATCAACAGCTTGGGCAGACCTTGCCTCAACTGGTTGGCTTTCATTTACACCCGCAGCAGATTATGATTCTTCCTCCTCTTCTTCAGAATACTCTAAACCCAAAACAGCAAAATCAGGGTAATCATCCCAGATAGCAGCATGCATAGTATATTTTGGTTTATCATAACTTGCTTTTCCACTGATTTCTAGAGAATCTCTCTTGCCATTGGCATTTTTTTCCGGTACAGTTTGATGTGTTTCTGTTGGAGGTATAACAAGACTATCCACTGGTCGGTTATCACCATCATCATCATTATCATCATCGTCACCATCATCTCCATTCCCATTTCAATTCTTCATAAAATCTTCACTGTTAGATACTTCAGTGTCACTAGCTTCTTCATCACCAAGAACTGGTTCTGATTCAGGTAAGGGTAAAGGTGGACTGGCAGGTCCAAAGTATATTCTTCTCTTAGGGCTCACAATATCATGATCACTCCTATCATCAGAAGGTGACATACTTCCTTCTTCTGTTTCAGCTTCATCCATCCCTTGTTTACCAGACTCTTAAGTGTCTTTATTCCTTTTAACATCTAGTTCTTCCTCATCATCAGAATAAATTTGCTCCTCATCTGATTTCAAACCAGGGTCTCTTAAACCCTTCTGGCTCTTTCCATGATCAGTGGGATTGTAGGACTCATACAACTTGTCCTCATCATCAACCCAACATTTTTCCATGGGTTCCATTTTTTTCATCCATTTAAAAATATCTTTGTTAACACAAAAACCACCATCAGATTCAGCTATCTCATCTGCTTCATCAACACATTCCAGATTCTTTAACATAGCAGAGATCACTTTGGAATAGAACAGGGCAGTGGCTTTCATAGAAGGTTTCACCATTCTAGCTATGTGTACCATTAGATATCTAGAAAAAATTGATCTTCTCATGGGTATTTAGTAAAAACAATAGAAAAACATTCGGTATCTCACAGCAGAAAAATCTCCTTTACTGGGGAAAATTTCGTGCTGAATAAACTTAACGAGAAGTCTACATTCACCATCTAGCTCTGAGGATGTGATTCTCCTTGACTCACTGTTTCCAGTCAAAATCTATAAAGCTAACTCATAAGAGAAGTATTCAGTGGTCGGAGGAATATCTTCAGCATAATCCTCATACCGACCCTCATGAGGTACATTCAAACATTCATCCCATTGTTTAGATGAAAAAGATATTTTCTATCCTTTCACTACAGAAGACATTCTTGAAGCCTCTTCACCATCTAAAGTAACTTGAAGATTTATATAAAACTCATGCACTAGCTTTGGGTAGTATACACAAGTGTTATCTGAGAACCAGGCTTTCCATCCTTGCGATTCTATAACATGTAACAACAGTGACTTACTTGTCAAAATCCAGGCGGAACTGACTTCATTTTCTACAGCAACAATCCGAGTTTCCAGGTTCGGATTTACTGATCTTTGAGTGGTACTACTCGACTCAGCTCGAACACACTTTGAAGGTGCAGGACTTTCTGATCCTTTTCTTGGTCTCTTTTGCTTATCCATTTGCATATTTTGGGGAATGAAAGAGTTCAACGGTTCGAAATAGAGTAGAAGAGAGGAAATAAGGCTTGGCGGGAAAGAAATGAAAGGTCGACGGTCTGGGGAATTGAAATAGTTTCATATCATTTATTTAATCATTTATGGTTTCCATAATAAAGATAAAAGTAATTAATAATTTACAACATAATAAAAAAAAGAAAGAATGATCGGTTTGACAGATCAGTTTCACAGATCGGTTTCATATATCAGTTTCACAGATCAATTTCACAGATCAATTTCACAGATCAGTTTCAGAGATCAGTTTCACAGAATAGTTTCCAAGATCAGTTTCACAGATCAGTTTCACAGATCAGTTTCACATATCAGTTTCACAGATCCGTTTCACAGATCCTTTTCACAGATCCATTTCACAAATCAGTCTCACAGATCAGTTTCAAAGATCAGTTTCACAGATCGGTTTCACAGATCAGTTTCACAGATCAGTTTCACAGATCAGTTTCACAGATCGGTTTCACAGATCAGTTTCATAGATCAATCATACACAATTCTTGTTTAATAAATTTAATTATTTCAGATCATAAAGGCTTTGTAAAAATATCAGCTAAATGATGTTCAAAACTAATTAATTCTAAAGAAATATCACGTTTCTGAAAATGATCTCTTAGAAAGTGGTGTCTGACATCAATGTGCTTAGTCCAAGAGTGAGACATAGTGTTATTAGATATGTTTATCACACTATTGTTGTCACAGTTAATTGAAACATGATTCAAATCAAATCCATAGTCCAATAAAGTGTGTTTCATCCACAGAATCTGTGCACAACAACTACCAACAGCAATATATTCTGCTTCAGCAGTAGACAATGCAACTGAGTTCTGTTTCTTACTACACCATGATACTAGGGACTTTATAAGTAAATGACATGTTCCAGATGTGCTCTACCTATCTATCTTACATCTAGAAAAGTCAGCATCTGTATAACTACTTAGGTCAAATGATTGTCCTTTTGGATAAAAAAAACCTAAATTCACCGTATACTTAAGAAATTAAAAAATCCTTTTAACAGCCAGTAAGTGTGATTCATTAGGATTAGATTGAAATCTTACACACACACACACACTAAACATAATATCTGGTCGACTAGTAGTGATATAAAGGAAAATCCCAATCATACCTCTGTAATAGGTTTGATAAACTGGTTTCCCAGTTTCATCACTATCCAATTTACAGGTAGTACTCATAGGTATATCACTTTCCTTAATACTATCTAAACATGAACGTTTTAATAAATCCTTAGTATATTTACTTTGATTTAGAATAATACCATCTTTAGTTTGAATGATTTGAAATCCAAGAAAATACTTAAGCTCTACCATTAATCACATTTCAAACTCATTTTGCATAACCTTTGAAAAATCAGTACATAACGAATTTTTAGAAGATCCAAAAATAATATCATCAACATAGATTTTTACTATTAACACATTTTTGAAATCCTTTTTATAAAAAGACTGGGATCAGCTATTCCTTTTGTAAATCCTTTTTGAAATAAGAAAGTTGGAAAGTCATTCATACCAAGCTCTTGGAGCTTATTTTAAACCATATAAAGCTTTAGAAAGTTTAAAAACATGATTTTGAAAATGAGGATTTGAGAAACCAGGTGGTTGTTCTAAAAAAACATCTTCAATAATAAAACCATTTAAAAAAATCACTTTTAACATCCATTTGATATAACTTGAAATTCAGATGTGATGCATAGGCGAGTAAGATCCTAATAGCCTCAAATCTTGCTATAGGTGCAAAGGTTTCCTCATAGTCAATTCCTTATTCTTGATTGTAACCTTGTGCAACTAGCCTAGCTTTGTTTCTAATGATGTTTCCAGATTCATCAACTTTGTTTCTAAACACCCATTTTGTGCCTTTGGATATAGTGTCCTTAAGTCTTTCTACTAATTTCCAGACTTTGATTCTTCCAAAATGATTTAGTTCTTCATCCATACCCATTACCTAAAATTCATCATTAATATAATCATTGATATTTTTAGGTTCTAACTATGAAAGAAAAGCTTGATGTTCAACCATATTTCTTAGAGAAGCTCTAGTCTGTGCTCCTCTATCTAAATTACCTACAACAACATTTAAATTATGGTTATTTAGAATCCTAGTTGGTCTATAAAAGGCAGGACTCAAGATTTCAGGTTCATCTATAGGTTGAGGTTCAACAGAAGCTGGTTCTGGAAAATTTCCAGAACTGGATGTTTTAACTACAGGTCCACTGTCTTTATCATTAAGGTTCAAAACAGAGAGATCATATTCAAGATTTTCAAGAGAGGTCTTAGGTTCATGTGGATTAGTTTCATCAAATTTGATGTGAACAGATTCTTCCACACATTTGGTTCGTTTATTGAAAACTCTATATGCTTTACTAGAAATAGAGTAACCTAGGAAAATTACATCATCACTCTTGGATACAAATTTGTCATGATTGTCTTTAGTATTAAGAATAAAGACTTTGCATCCAAAAACTCTGAAGTATTTAACCTTAGGTTTCCTATGGTTCCATAACTCATAAGGGGTCCTGTTAAGAACAGGTATGATCAAGACTCAATTGATAACATAACAAGGAGTATTTATAGCTTCAGCCCAAAAATAAACAGGTAGGTCATACTCATTAAGCATAGTCCTAGAAATTTCATGCAGGGTTCTATTCCTTCTTTCTACTACACCATTCTGTTGAGGTGTCCTAGGGGCAGAGAAATTGTGACTATAGCCACTGTGTGAGCAGTAAGATTCAAACTCATGATTTTCAAACTCACGGCCATGATCACTTCTCAGGTTTTTAATTTAAAGTCCACTATGATTTTCTACAGACTTGGAATATTTTACAAAGCAAGAACAAGCTTCACTTTTGTGAGCTAGAAAATATAAACAAGTATATCTATAAAATTCATCTACAAGAACATAGACATAGTTCTTCCCATTTAAACGAGAAACTCATGGAGGTCCAAATAAATCCATGTGAACCAACTCGAGAGGTTGAGAAGTTGAAACTTCTTTATTTTATTTAAAAGAATCATTATGTTGCTTTCCCTTTTGACAGGGATTACAAACTTTGTCTGCTGGAAATTCAAGTTGGGTAGGTCTCTAACTAAGTTTTTCCTAGCAAGTTTTCTAAGTGAATGCACATTTCAGTGTCCTAATCTTCTGTGCCAAAGCCAAGACTCTTTATGAAAAGCATTTTAACACGTAATATTCTTCTTAGCTGAATAATTTAATTCAACAGCATTAACATTTTCATTTCTTAAAGCAGAAAACAATAAAACATTTTTAGAATTAAAAACATTTCAAGAATCGTTTTCAAATTTAACATAAAAACCATCATCACATAATTGTGAAATACATAACAAATTGTATTTAAGTCCATCAAAAAATAAATCTTTAGAAATTTATACTATGTTAGTGTAACCAATCTGGCCTAAGCCGATGATTTTTCCTTTTGAGTTATCACCAAAGGTGACAAACCCTCCATCAACTCTGACTAAGCTTTTAAAGCATGAGATGTCTCCTGACATATGTCTTGAACATCCACTGCCCAAATACCAAGGCTTTCTATAGGATCTCTTTAGGCAGGTTCCCTATAAAACAGATTTAAATAGAAAATGATTTTGGTACCCAGATCTTCCTGGGTCCAGACAGGTTAGCCAATACAACTTTAGGTACCAATATTTGTCTAATGGGTCTCATAAGATTTCTAGAGTTAAAATATTATGATAGATAAACCTTATTAGATCCATAACTATGAATATAACTAGTTGAAGCATATGAAGATTCAGAACTAGCTAAATTCTATCCAGATTTAGATTTGAATTTAGTTTTGCTAATTTTCCTTTGTCCAGGTTGGTATCCTATACCAGTAGTATATCTAGGTGCTATTTGCTTACCTAGCATCTGAGTAAGAGTATCTTTTCCATTGCTATACTTATATATGTCATTCTTGAGTTTCTCATTAGATAATTTCAGTTCAGTGTTTTCTTTAAGAAACTGAGCATTCTTTTCCATTTCAATATCAAGATTAGATTTATGTTTAACAGTTAAATCATACTGTTTCTTCAAATCTTTATATATATCTTTCAGCTCATTACAGATATCTTCTAACATATCACAGTATTCGAATAGTTCAGATTTTGATATGTTTTCTGAGTCCGAAACATCTTCAGAATAATATGAATTTACAGCCAGAGTTTCAGATGTTACCTCAGAGGTGTTTGTCATAAAACACATGTTTTCTTTATTTCTGTGTTCATTTTCAGAAACTTCAGATTCAATGTAGCTATCCTCAGATGCACTCCATGTACCCTTCATGGCTTTCTTAAACTTATTGTCCTTGTATTCATACCTCTTCTGGTATTTCAACTTTGGACATTCTACTTTTATGTGTCCCTTTCTTTTGCACACATAGCAGACAACTTCATCTGATTTGTCAGATTTCTTCCAATTCTTTTTCCAATGTCCCTTATTATCATACTTACATTTATAATTTGATTTTCTAAAAAACTTTTTCTTCCTATAAAACTTTTTAAACCTTATGGCAATATAATCCATCCCAGCATCACTATCAGAATCACTTTCACTGTCTTCACAGCTTGAACTCTAATTTATAGCTTGAAGCTTCTCCTTATCCTTGTTCTTTGAAGCTGAGGTCTTGAAAGAAACTGACTTCCTTCTAGGTTCATCTTCTTCTTATTTTTTAACCTTGAGTTCCTCTTCATACATCATCAACTTTCCAATTAGTTCCTTGACTGGCAGTTCACCAATATCACATGATTCTATAATTGAGACAAAAGTTCCTCTCCATCTTTTCGGTAGAAATCTCAGAATTCTCATAATTTTTTCCTTTGATGGAACATCCTTTCCCAAAGAAGTCATTGTGTTGACAATTTCATTAAACCTAAGATACATGTTATAAATGGGTTCATCAGGCTTCATCTTAAAATTTTCATACTTAATAGTATAAGTATTCAGTCTCATTTCCTTTACATTAGTTGTTCCTTCATGAGAAACGACTAAGGTATCCCAAATTTCATAAGCAGTTTTACAAGTAGATATTTTATTAAATTTCTCATCTCCTAAAGCAAGTACAAGGAATTCATAGCTTTTCAATTATTATTGTTGGCAGCCTTAGTAGCTTCATTCCAAGTAGATCTAACAGTAGTATGAATTTTATATTCTGATTCTATAGCAGTCAAAATATCAAAACCCATTCTCTCTAAATGAATTTTCATCTTGATTTTCCACTGATCATAGTTTGTGCCATTGAAAAAGGGTGGTCTATTGGTAGAAACACCTTCAAGTCTGCTATCCATGATAACTAACTGAAAGCAATGATTGTAAAGATATAAAAATTTAGAAATAACAGATTTTTTAAGAACATTAAAATACAACTAAAATCACAGTTGAAAAACAGAGTACAATAGAAATATATTTAAATCAACCTTTGATACCAAATTTTGGTCAGAGTGGATACTCAATAGGGGGTGAATTGAATTCCAATTAAGATTTCGGTTTTAAAAACATTGTCTTAAAAACCCCCAAATAAAATACTGAATTAACCTATAGTGAGTCTATATCAAAGTAATGGTTCCGTTGGGTTCTCAAGGGATTGATTATTTCCCAGTTAATCAAAACAGAATGGTTGATTAACTTCTGAAACCAACATACTGATTTACAACTAATACAAACACTTGTGAATTTCATTATCAAAGTGACATTAAAACAGTTTTGGTTTTAAACTAATTAGCAGTGGAATAAAAGAATAACTTTGAATGATATAGCAGAACATATATATCCAAGACGATTAGTCTCAAGTTGAGACTTAGTCCTCTCATCAATTTATATAAATTTGATCCACACCCTAGATCGGGGTTCACAACAGTTTACAAACTGTCCAGGTCCAAGACCTCTACCACTGTTATTCGTGGGAAATAGAACAACAGCAACAAGCTGTCTGGGTCACACACGTCCTCTACCACTATCCTAGTGGGAAATAAAAAGATGTAAGAGTTTTATGAGGATTTAAATATCCTCCAGCTAATGTACATGAGATAGTGTGAGTTTTATATACAGCAGATAACACACACTACTCGAAATGTAAAATAATGAATCACAGAGCAGAGATGTAGAGTTTAGAAATGGATCTAGTGATTGTAGTGAAGCTTTGGACTCCTTGAGTTTGATCAGAAATGATTCTGAGTCCTCTTTTGGTTTTTGTTTGAAAAAAGAGTGTCTTCTGCTTGGTATCCAGGTTCAGAGATAGTGAGAAATGTAGTCGATGAAGTTCTTCAATGTCCTCATGAATGTACAGAACTCTTCTTGAGTAACGTTGAGTGTGTATGAGCTTCTGTGTCTTCTTATTGTAAGGTCTTCTCTTGTCTTCCACACTTATCTCATCCACCACTCTTTGCACTCAAATAAGTCTGGTCGTTGTCACATGCTGTGTTTGCACCAACAGGGACTTCTTGTATTTTTGGCACGAGCTCCAGCAAAAGAAATGATTTCTTTTTGCAGGTACGAGGTACGGTTCCCTGACATCCAACAACCTTCATTAAATAAATGTCAGAGCATTAAAATATACCTAATATTACCATTGGGTAGATTAAATAAGGATAAAAAATTCAAATAGCTATTTATAACTATCGGTGAGTCAAGTGATCAGTAGCTCATCAGTATCAGCATCGGTGGCTAGACATCGGTGTGTTCTGATCGGTGACTCAGATGATCAGCATTGGTGAGGCATCTTCGGTGACTCATATTATCATCATCGTTGTGTCTTGATCGGTGAATCATTTGATCAGCATCTGGGTTTCATGATCGTTGACTCATTTGATCAGAATCGGTGTGTCATGATCGGTGACTCATTTGATCAGCATTGGTGTGTCATGATCGGTGACTCATTTGATCAGCATCGGTGTGTCATGATCGGTGAATCATTTGATCAGCATCGGTGTGTCATGATCGGTGACTCATTTGATCAGCATCGGTGAGACATCTTCGGTGACTCAGATGATTAGCATCGGTGTGTCATGATCGGTGACTCATTTGATCAGCATCGGTGAGACATCTTCGGTGACTCAGATGACTAGCATCGATGTGTCATGGTCGGTGACTCATTTATCTACATAGGTGTGTGATGATCGGTGAAACTGTTGACATTTGATATGGATTGGTGAGGCCGTTGTCCTTAGATATGGATCGGTGCGACCGTTGTCTATTTGATATGGATCGGTGAGACCGTTGTCCTTCGATATGGATCGGTGCGACCGTTTTCTGTTTGATCCCGAGGACTTCCAGAATACTTGTAAATCAATAACAAAGAGCTAAAAACATTATCCGACCAATATAAATAGATTCCCTAAAAGATCGTGATTATGTATATGAGAAATCCAACTGGATTAAGTAACAATGATTTGTGATTATTAAAACAACAATCATAGGAAGAATTCAACAATCTTCCAGAGGGCTCAACATGGGTGTTCATGCTTCAATAATATTTCATTTGAGTATTTAAAATTCATTTCTCAAAGAGGAATAATAATAATAATCCATCAATTATTTAATAAAAATTCACTAATTCCCAATGTAATGTTTGTTACATCGAATCTATCAAGTATAACTAACTAGAGAACCAAACAATAATATTAATAATGTATTGGAGAAAATATATTTTTTGAAGGAACATTTCACCCATATATTTATTTATTGTAAAGTCCATAATTAGTAAAAAAACGTTTTTCAAAAAATTACCCCTTTACCACATCCTATATAAAAATAGATTACAAATAAAAAATAGAAACAAGAATACCAAAAATAAATCCAAATAATAACATCAATTCCAAATCATGGCATCACTGATGCATAACACCAACATTGTAACATCACTGTATAACATCAAAGTAACAACAAAACCATATAATCTCTATAAGGATGGTCATAGATATAAATTAGTAATACATTAAAATCATTCAAATCTAACATATTTGGGGAACACCCCTACCCCAAAATTTTATATAGGATTTTATGATGATACATGAACCAATTTTTGGGTTCAACGAAATTAAAAAAATACATTAGGTATATATATTATCAATCCAACCCAATATTGAAGTATCTTTGTATTATAAATATTCCTAGAAATGATTATAATTATATCATCAACACCACACAATAACATTAAATGCTGTAAGCTAAAAAATAACATTCCAAAACATAAATCAAAATAGAGTTACACTAATTTCTCATATTCACTGATTATATTTAATTTCCATATTAATAATATAATGAATCCATTGACTTCATTTTCCACATTCACTATAGCTGAATAATTTCAACATGAACAAATAAATATTTAAAAAAACATATATAAACAATTTTCAATCATATATTATTTAACCACCAAATAATTTTTTCAATTATGTAATAATAATTTTCCTATATTTCATTATCTATTGATTTTTTTTCTGATTATATTTGATATAAAAATACAACTGATAAAATATAACGCATTAACCATACCATTTTACCACACAATAAAATTGATTAAACACACTACTTATTTGAAATTTCAATCATAAATATAGAAAAAAAACAATTTTGAAAATATTAAGCTATCAAAAAGATGATCTTTATAAATACAACTTCTCATATCTCATCAATAAAACGTGAAGAATTCATTTTAACCCATAAAATAATGGAAAAACATTTTTAACACCTAGTGTATTTATTAATTATATTTTGAATAAAATAAATTAAATTGATATATTAATTTTCACGAATCAAAGAGTAATATTATGTTACATGCAACACTTTTTTAATTTGCGTTACAGAAGGCAATGTGATTTAAAAGACTGTGATATATTATTAATATTATCATTTAATTGTGACAGTTAAAACATAGACGTAATATATATATATATATAAATGAATATTAATGAATATATTTTAAATATTAAAAATAATTGTTTCATTTAAGAAAAATATATTATTAAATTGTAATTTATTTTTCTATAATAGTATTATTTGTTTCAAAGTTATTTTTTCTCAAAAAATTTTATTTTTATTTATTTTAGTGGAAAAAATAAAAATTTCATTATAATACTTCGATAAAATATATTTGATATAATTTACATAATATTTTAAGTATTTATATTATTATATTCTTGTAGTGATGGTTTTATAATATTTTTAATGGAATATTTTCTGACGAATATTAAAATTATAGAATTTTAATTGAAAATTTCAAATATGTATAAATAATTTTTTATTTTTTATTTTTTTTAATATTAAAATTAGTTCAATTGCATATATTTTATTCTATTTTACGTCCTTTTAATCATATTTATATCAAATTAATATTATAAAACCATATACACATTAGAACATTTTCTATTAGAAATATTTCTTTTTTATCTTTTGTATTGGGATACTTTTAAATTAAAATTTTTCACTTATGTGGAATTAATTTAAAAAATGAATTACAAGTTTTGACACCAAGAAATTTATATTTTTTTATAATTTCATCATAATGTTTTACCCAAATTAATATTGAATATATAAATTACTAATTACTGTGGTTAGGTGAAAAATGGGTTTACATGGGTTGTCAAAATTAGAAAACTAGGCTTAAAATCACATAGAGAATGGGATATAATAATTTGTATGGACATATTTGGACTTCATTTTGCATTAGGCTCAAGAATCCTCTATGTTTATTTCTTTATGGAATAGGAAATATATTGTCAGAGCATTTTCTTTAAAAAAATTACAAGTTCTTCATCACCTCACATATAAAAGGATACCCCCTCTAACTATGACATCTAATAATTAAACACATATGGTACATCCAATAAAATTTAAAATAAATTAAAAATTACATATTCTAAATATACAATCCTTATTTATATTATAATTTCATCCTTGTTTTTATTTTGGTGTAAATAAAATGACGCTATTTGGGGAAGAGTAAATATTCTTCACCGAAATTTTTTATTTTATATCATCAAAAACCTACATAAATTAATATTCAAAAATATGAATATATTATCTATTTTATATTAAATGTAATTATATGTTATTATATTATTTTTATGTCCTAAAACCTTTCCACTTACACCATCTATCTTATGAAATCTTTTTTTATTTGTTCGAGGGAGTACCGCTTCACGAACCGATATCACCTATTTTTTATTACGGCATACCAAAGACTTTTATAATGATATATTAAATTCACATAATTGATATTTATTACATTATTTAACTTTTGGAATTTTTATATCAAACTTACCATTATAGATTCTATTATCTGGGTATAAACTAACATCGCTCGTGTGTACGATTGGGTGCAAACATAAAATGTATTACGATTCATTAACACATTATATGGAAAGTAATTAAAATGGTTTAATGAAAATATGTGTTATACAGGACATAAAAATGATCTTGAAATATAATATATTATTTAGATTAATTTTTTCAGTTTGTTCATAAAAAGGAAACATTGTCTATGAGTATGTATAACCAACCAAATCCATCAATTATTTATTTCATTTTCTATCTCTAATATTTATATATTACAATAAAGAAAATATACTGAATATATTTTATGTTTATATAATTGATAATATTATAGATATTACAGAACCATGATCAAATTAAAATGATTGAAAATAACAAATCGATACACACACAAAATTAAAGAAATAATTGCCCATAATGTGATTTTTGCATTTAGTTGTTAATAAATGAGTGATAAAAGTTCATAATCATGTAATATATAGTTATATATATATATATATATATATTATTTTCATATTTCATAGATGGATAATAAATATATATTTATAATATAGTGGTTTCTAACATATATGAATGAAATAGAGACTTAAGGCAAGTGATTTATATCTCACTTATTACTATTGGGAGACAAATTCTATATTCAATAAATTTTTATTTTAAGTGGTTTAATTAATGAAGATGAATGAATTTTAGGATTCTTCTCATTATTTCTATTATAATTACATACATATTTTTGGATCTATATATAATGGGTTTTGTGCTCAAAATGATACATAGGTGGAAATGTTTTTTGGATATAATATCAATTTTTATAAATATTGTTAATGATTATGTCTCGAATAAATCAATCATATGATCTGCCTCTCAAAAAATATAATTACTTTTCTTCTCATATATTTACTAATTTTATTTTCATATATAATTACGATTTTACACTCATTATTACTAAATTTAATTGATATTTTTTAGAAAATTCATATTTAGTAATATCTTCACTTAAACCCCCCTTTTTCCAAAACCATTTTTTCAATAAATGTTTTAAAAATGTTTAAAACATTTTTAAATTGTTTTATGAAATTATTTTTTCCCAATTTATTATTATTATTACCATTTTTTTAATATCAATATTCATTATATTATCTAAAAAATTCTCAATTGGTAATATTTATTTTAATATGTATGGAATGAATGCAATTTTCCATTAGTGTGAACATTCTATGATTTGTTGATTCCATTAATTTTTTTTCAAGTACATTTTCATGGAAAATAATGTTTTATTTTTAAAAAATATATATATCTTATAAAATGTTATTTCAATGAATTTTTTCATAAACAAATTTTCGACGTGACATTTTGAAATCAATTTATATATAATATCACATCCTTTGATGTTATATATTCTTTACATGGGATAATATCCAAGGATAATATATTTATTCATTATCTTAATGGTTCATGTTCTTTTTGAAAAGTTTTTTATCAATCGTTATTTACTTAGAAGGTTTATTCAATAATAAAATTTTTATGAAATAATATTATTTCTCAATGTGTTATGATATATTGACATGACGAAATGATGATGAAAACAATAACATTTCTAAATTTTTCCATATAATAATTTTTTTATTCCATTTCATTTAATTTGTATGATATAAGGATTTTTTTTGATCATTTGGCTTAAAAATATTGTATTTTAATCATTTACCTGATGGGTCCCAAATCTCCATCTATATAATTGGGTAAAAAGTATGTCTTGGTAAATATACTCTATTATAATTCTTAGTGAACCATGTTAAATATGGGACTTTTTCAATAATGATTTTACTGGGGACGAACCATGACTAATAAGATAGTTTGGGTATGAATGCATTCCACTATGATAGTAATGACATTGATCCCTAAATAATTTCGAAATTATTTTCTATGATTATGTTTAATCCATAAATCTATGTACTGTGACTATGTTATGATATCATGAATAATATTATTTTCCTCTGTTTTTTATGTGTCATTAACATTAGTCATTATTCAAGGAATCAATATTATTTTCATGTATTTTTTGGGGTGTGTTTTTCAAAAAAAAATTTGATTCTATAAAATAGTTATGTTTATTTTTTTCATACAAATATTTCTACTTTACCATCATTGTGAATTTCTATTCAGGAAATCTTATTTATCATTCCTCATGTTATGAATAATTATATTACATTTTATATTTATATGAGAGGTTCCAGTTTGGAAAAATATATTGGGAGATGATGTGGTATACCTATGAACTTGTGGATTTCTTCCATGGTTCTATGTCATTATACCATTATTATCCTTGGTTATGTGTTTTTATAATTTCATAATGTTTCTAAAAAATTATATAATATATATTTAGGAAATATATGGGTCAAAACAATGTTATTTAGAGTCCATTATTAGTAAAAGTTTGGAAACTATGATGAGAAACCCATAGTGGGATCCCTATGTACATATTTATATACAAGTCTATGGATGATCCAATATATAGATAAATGTATTGGATTTTTAAAAAAAACATAGAACATGTTTTCTAGAAACTTTCATCCCGGTATGGGCACTATAAATGGATGTGGTTTTAAAAATTGTATATTGGGGGTAATACATTGGAAAATGGACGACTAAGATAGACGCGATCATTACATAGTGCATGACAATTGGCCTTGCTGCACACATATTTTGACATTTCTAGGGTATATTATTTACAAATTCACTAACACATTTCAATACATCATGATGGTTTTGGATAATGATAATGAAATACCTTGGTTAAATCTAAAATTTCATTGAAAAAAAGGAATAAAAATTTAGGCATCCAAAAAGAAATTATTCGAGATTATGTTATTCTATACTATAATTATCATTTAAGGTACTATTATTTTAGGTTCTAGTGAAGTATAATCACCCGATGGAAATGTGATAACGATGAGTGAGATATAAAATTAAATGATTGTCCTCATGATAATTCAAATGTTAAAGGTGTTAGAGTGAACAATATATGTACTATAAACAAAAAACATTATAAAAATATGAATAATTTTGAAGATCAAAATTAAAAAAATTGGGGAACAACATTATGTTGAGTGACCCAAGATAACTTTTTGCCTTATTTTAATGTGTATTATAATACTCTAGTTGTAGATTAATGTTTCCGCAACAGTAGGATGTTATTTTCTATTCTCCAAAGTTCTAAACCTGATATAGTCATTAATGATTCCTAAAATATTGAAGGTGAAGCATATCAAAGGTGTAATATTATTAATATTATGATCCAAAATTATGAAATTTAATTATTGGATTTAGACATTATCAATAAAATATTTTTATAATAGTACTTTCCCATTATAATTTTTTTGAAGATGTATAAGGAGTTCCGGGAGATAAATAAAAAATTTATTGAAATAATTAATACATACTGGGAGGCTATTACATGATATAATATTTATGAATATAGTATTTTAATTCATCATGAATGTAATTAATATCAATTATTTACTGTCTTAAAACCAAGTATCAAAATGTAATTATCCATAAGATAATTATGTAGATGAGAAGATATTGTTTTGTGTGCTATCAAAGTGTCAGTGGAGGTTAAATTTACGTATCATTCTCACGGATTAAATTAAAATTTTAATATGAAATTCAAAGGAAAAACTAAAAACCATGGAGATACTAAGATGATCATTTAATCATGATAAAATTGTGGAAAAAAATATAGTAAATTGTTTACATAATACTATTTAATGTTTTAAGTGTAAAAGGGAATGTCATCAAGAACATGATTGCCAATGTGATGGGAAGAAATTAGATAATTATATTAATTGATATAATAATGAAATTAATGAACCACCATATCTATAGGGATTAAAGTGTACAGAGTATGGGATGTATATTATCTACTACCCAATTTTGATGGTTAAATGTCATGATCGATTTGAGCAACATATTATGCAAAGAGGAAAATGTTAATATCTTTTCATCGCTATTTGTTGTAAAGGGATGGATAACATTGTGGTCAATGGTATAGTCACCACCCAGTCTAGAAATGATAATGTATTATTTGATTCTAGGTATAGTGATTATTTCCTATCTAATGAATTTTATATGCCTATTGTGATTCCAACCAAATGATTTTATATAGAATTATAAGTGAAACCAAATAATATTATGATCATTAAATATCATGTATATGTTTCCTCTCTGGTTGATTTTGGTGGGAATGAACCCATGTAAATCATTTCATTCTTCCCAATGTAAAACTTAATGTGTTCAAATCCGTGGATTTCAATTCTATACAACATGATCACATCAATCATTATGGAAGGGAAGTCATATTTTATATACTATACCATCTTTTGGACATATATCAATTTTATGATAATTAATAACATCTATTAATTATCACATCAATCCTATGGTTCTTAATTCCCATTAATAAATGTTTTTCAGCACAAATGTTTTGGGATATAATTTTCCTCGATGATATACGTATTGTAATGAAATTTATTGATGTCTTTCTAGATGTTATTCATATTCTTCAACCGAATCGTAATGTTCAGTTTTTAGTAAAAATCATACCAAGTGAACCACTAATTTCAATGAACTTTTACAGAATGTACCTGATTAATATGTATTATGTAAATATATAACTCTAGGAAAACACTTAAAAGGATTCATTTTCCATGTATGTCACGTTGGGGTACAACTGTTCTTTTATTTAAAAAAATTGAATCATTGGAGATATAAATTATATATAGGGATGTAAACATTAACATGATGAATAATAAGTATCAATAACCACATATTTATGAGATATTTCAATAATGTCATATATCTCAAGATTTTTCCATGATAAAACGTCAATTTTCATATCATAAGTTGTGGGTAGAGAACTAGGATATACCAAAGATGACATTCCATAAAAGGTATAAACACAATGAATATATAGTTGTTCTATTTGGTCATAATAGTTTCTCCCATAATCATCATGGGTTAAATGCACAATGTATTTACAGATTACATAGTCAATTTATTGTATTAATTATAGATGATATTCATATCTATTTAGAGGAAATGTTTTATCATGGATATATCATCATAATTATTCCAATGAAATAAATTAGGGAGAAACTATATGAATAAATTTAAAATATTTTAATTTTTATTGAAGTTGATTCCCAATATGTGTCATATAAACTCATGAGAGTGTATATTGTTAGATCATTCAAAGATAAAATCCATTTAATGATGGCCTAAACCAACCACAATGAATGAGATCTATTTTTTCTTGGTTGAGAAGAATATATTAGTGGTTTATGGATTATTAATCAAAAAATATAATATACACCTGATGGTAACAAATAATGAATCCAAATTCCACTTAAATTAATAATATAAAGAAAATTTTCAGGATCAAAATCGAATATTGTTCATCACACATATGATTACATAAAAAATTAGTGGAGAAGAATACAAAAAGGATTGAAATGTGTTCTCATGTAAAATTTCATGATGATGGATGATGCCTTATGATATTTGAAGGATCATGAGAGAAATTTCAAAAAAATTCATTTGGGGATGAATGTGGTAATTTTTATATTTAATTATATGCTTAAATTTTCATGATGGAGAAAAATGTTATAAAAATACAAATAATAGTTTGTAAAAATTTATTCACATTGATGGAATTGAATTAGTTTTATAGAATATATTTATAACTGACAATTTTTTATGACTACTCAATATATTAACACACCAGAAAAGGGAAAATTGAGATTGATGCATGGAGTCAGTGGGTCATCCTATCATATAAAAGATAATGATGATAAAAAATATAATATTTAGTGATTGAAAATGGTGAATCAAGAAATCTTGAATGAATAGGATAAACCCAATATTATTGAATTTAATTTTCAACCATAAACCCATGTAGTGATTAAATAGGATTAGAATGAACATTTTGAGTTACAAAATATGGTAACAAATATTCCATAGTTTAATATTGATTATGATTGAATGATAATGTTCACGAACTGTATGTGATTTCCATCAAAACAGGATTAGAAGGATTTCTTATAGGATTATAATAGTTATACAATCATTATCCATCCATTAAGTTTTAGTATTATAGTTATTTTAATGAATAATGCCGTTCCGAAAGAATGGATAATGATATAGTAGAGTTTTTATATTGACTATGTATATATTAGTAGGATAACAATGAAATAAATGTATAAGTGGTTGTAACATCCATTAATTATACATGCATGTATATGAGAAAACATTAACATTTTTTTCATTGGAAACCCGAAAATATAAAAATGATATAATGTTATATTTTTAGTCGATCACAATACATATTAGTAACATTTTATCACGATGATATAATATTTATCTCCAGAATAGCTTTCCAAAACATGTAGTAAGAATGTGTCAAGGTTTTATGGTTTACCACATTCCGTTATGTCAGATTTAGATCTATTGTTTATTACAGTGTTTTTGGTATGTCTTTTTCAATATAATTGTATAGAGTAGCATTTCATTTCTATTTTAAATCCATAGATAGATGGTTATTCAGAGAATACAATTAAAAACCTAATTCTATGTTATGATATATATTTTGGACATTAAATATTTCAAATAAAAACATTAATCTATTTTATTTTTCCAAAAATAATATACATCACGTAAGGATTCATATTTCTCCTTCAGATGCACTATATAAAAATAAATTTATATCACCAATGTTATGGAAGGGTTTTTGAGGGAGAAATATTTGAGGACCTAAGATAGTAGAATGAATTTAAGAGAAGTATAGAACCAATAAAAACACATGTATAATGAAAAATGAAAAATGAATTTTTTTACATGTTTCCATAAGGATTGGTGCTTCACCAAACCTATATCAAGACCATAATTTTTTCAATGTATATCTAAGGATTATGTGCATAATTGACCATTCTAATGCAATGAAGTCATTGGTCATGATATTGGAGAAATATATTATTTTATGAGAAGAAACCAGTAAGTATTGTTGATTTTAGAGATATTTTTTTATGAAAAGACACCCCTCACATTTTCAGCATTTATTTGGTGAATCCCCTATTTTGAAGAATCTATGTGGGAACTAATGGAATCAATGTGTGTATAAAAAAATCGTTTTTTTAATTTGTGTGATTAACTTTTATTGTGTAATACATTTTCTGATGGGTATAATGTAACACAAAAAGGTTTTATTAAGTAGTTTTTTAAAATAGTTTTCTTCCATGATATCATCCTTCATACAAAACACTGAGTTAATCTGTTGTTATAAGAAACATTGGGTTTAGGATTAATTATACATGGAACTATGTTTTGAGAAACCATGATATATTTCTAATATTAATAATGAAACATGTATATTAAATCCACGATTCAAAAAATACTTATAAAAATAGTAACAAATAGGTTATAAATATTGTATATATTGGTTTCATTTAAATAAACTATATTTATATGAATGTAATTACATTTTAAATAAATTCAATATATGTTTAAAAAAATACTTTTTCAGTCAAAAACTTTCCTTATTTATTTTTATGAGAAATAATAAAATTATAATTGGGAGTGCTTTAAATAATTGTTTTATAAACTAAACTGCATTTTCGAAATAATATTTATAAATTTTTTTACGGTGCTTTTTTTAGGTTTTCCTTATTTGAATAATTTTTTAACGAATGGGGAAAAATAAATATATTTAACTAAAAAACATCAATTTTATTTATGTTATTAATAAATATAAATTATGTTTTCATTATATTTAAAAAAATCATTTCAATAATATTAATATTAATTAAATTTATTCCATTGATACCATTTTAATTTTGAATTATGATGTAAAATTCATGTGAGCTTTAGATCATTTTCTCTTTCTATTCCAACTTTATCATCACATTTTCATGGTTAATTTAAAATATAATTTTTATACTTATGTTATTTGAAATTGTAAAAATGGTTTAAAAGTGTATATTCATCATAATTACAATTATATAACCATTTTATCATAATTTTAACCAAATTATTTGTTAAAACTGCAAAAATTAATTACCATGTTTAAGGAAAAAATTGGTTTATGGTGGGTAAAATTAACAACAATAAGTGTTAATATAAATATTTTTTTAAATCTATTTTCTAGATATATTAATTCCAAAATACTAATTAATATATGGAATAGTCAATTTTGGAGTCTTTTATCATGAGAAAAACAAAGGAATTCATTTTACTTTTAAAACATTTATAAGTTATCAATCACCTATGATATAAATGTAAAACACGTATCCTCTATTCTGAACACCATAAAATTATTTTCGTTACCCAATAACTAACAAAATAACTTCTATACATCCATTAAAACATCATATTATCCTTATTTTTTCATAAAAACATCATTGGATTTCATTTCATAAAGACCATAGATGGTTACCCAAGGAAGATGAAACGTTCATCATATAACGTTTTAATTTTATTTCATCCTACACCGAATTAAATTTTCATTATTCCATGATGATATAATATAAATTTCATATTAAATATATTTTTTTAATATTCTTTTAATTTCATAACATACAACCATATCCATATCAATTAAACATGTTATGAAGTCATCATTAATGTGTTTGGGAGAATACTGGACATGACAAGATGTCACTCATACTACCATTTCCAACAATATAAAAATACTTATATTTTCTTCATAAATTAAAATATATGATGTATATGTTGTTATTACAATAATAATATTATTATATCACACATACATTTATACATTCTATTCTTTAAGAATATAATAAAATCACTATTGTGAAAGGAGGACTATATCCTTATGATGTGATGTGATACATTCACACATTAATTGGAAGTTAATATTGATAATTGTAATGAAAATATCTCATATATATGAAATATAATCAATTGTACATTTTAATAATATTTAATACCTTTCTTTAATTCAATCTTTCAAAAAAAATAAAAATTCATTCATTCAAACGTATGACCTAACTTCTCAATAAAAGGGGTATTTAATTATATATCTCTATAAATTATGGATTACGATAAAAAATATGTAATGAATAAATATTATATTTATATATTTTTTCAAATTATAGTCATTATCTATCGTTGAGGAAATTAAGAGGGCCGAAAATAACAAATCCAAACATTCTTGAAAAAAATTGTAGTTGTTTCTCAAAGCATTACAATAACATGGAATTTTATAAACCTGTAATATAATTTTAAAATGTAATTCTCGATATGATATTTATAATTATAGTTCATTAATAGATTTATAATTTATTTATATTTATATATATAGGATTTTTTAATGTGTAAATAGTTATTGAGACTTCAAGTTTGATATTTTGGTCACACTATTTACATTTTTGAGACACGTTCCTAATTCACCCCTTCATTAATTTATATGGTGTATATACATTATATGATGATATATGATTATTATTTTATGGAAATGTATTTAGATTCCATTACCATTTTTTGAATATATACTTCCTAGGTATTAACTTTCAAATTTTACCATTGTGGAAATGGTTTTATATAACCATATCATCATTTATCGAGATATTTGATTATTAAAACTCAAATAATGATATAATATGATATAACTCACATTATTTCTCATTAATTTCTCAATACTGTGGTAATTGATTACAATTTTAATTAATATTACAATTTTTCACTATTTGGTATTTAAATTAATTGGGAATGTGTTTTTTATGATAAATGATTTTTATTACTTTCATTTGTAAAATCAACTTTTTTATAAAACAATATATATATATATATATAAATTTTAGAATTATAATTATAATTTGTTGAAGAAATTCTAAACTAGGATTTTCATTAAACAAAAAATTTTGAAATGAATATTCATGTCATTTCCAAAAAAAATATAATTTTATTTTACTAAAAACGTGAAATGAATATTTTCTTTAACATATATGGAATAGAAAATTTTTTTATACCATCTTGGAAATTAACTATTGTAAAATGGAAATATGCCAACTTTTTTTCTCAAACCATCTTTATATGAATAGTATGAAACCATATACCCACAGTTATTGTAGAACTATGTGTACATGGTGTTTTTCTGAACATATACCAATGGATTTACAAAATAATTTTGTATAGTGTTTTTTTGGATACCTATACCCATGGTTTTGGTAAATACATGGTAACATGGTATTTTTTTAAAAGATATATACCCATGGTTTATCAAAATAAATGGTGTAGGTATCCATACATATGGCGGGGAAATAATATTTCCTGACAAACAAAATAATTTTCACGGGAACACCTATTATATTAGTTTATTACCTATAACAAGAATTTATATAAATATATATAATTAAGTGAATATATACCTATATACCAATATGAAAAACTGAGTAGTGGTGAGGTGGTATAAGAATAAAGGGGAGGTCCAAAAGTCGAATATGACAACTAGGTATTTTTTCAATGTTATTCCCATGGTTTTACAAACTATGGGTATAAGTTAATGAAACAGTGGCATGGTTAATTCATATCACATATACCAATGGTTTCCCAAAACTATTTTTATAGTTCTATTCTAATTCCATGGTAGGCCATAGTTTTCCACGATCACCCAAACTTTGGTATTGCATATACCCACAGTTTGGGGACCAATAAAAACGGTTCTAGACCATTGGTATATGCCTTGTTTCCAAAAGTGATTATTTTCTATTAAATTTTTTAATATTTTTTCAAGTTTAATTTAATTCAAATTTACTTGAAATTGTTTTGAGAACTTATAGTATTATTTTTTTACAATAAAATATATTTTTCACAAGAAATGTTCTACATTTCTTTTTAGAATACCTTTTCATATATGATGAAACCATTTGATGACAGTTTTTATTTAATAGGGATATTATCCAATTATACACTTAGTATTCTTCATATGAATTGTTTTTTATTATTATTAAAACATGAAAATAAAAATAATTTATCATCAATGGGTTATACAATGATAAAATAACAATCTACCCCATTTCATTATATAAGGGCAACGTTGTGATGAAGTTATTGGAATTATTATGAATTCAATCTCATTTCCATATGTTTTTGTATAATGAATTGATTAAAAAACCTGTCTAATTTAGGATTATATCTTATGATTAATGGTTAATAATATTTTGTAACACATATGTATTATTTTTATTATGATATTGGTGGAACCTATTACTCCCTCCAATACGTATAGAAATGATTTAAAAATATAGTGAGATAGAAACTACTAGAATGGTTTGTGAATCATGCTAATTAATGAATGTTTTCCATTATGATGTTCCTTAGAGTGATCCATGCTTTCTTTCATTTAATAAGGAGTAAAACCATTTCACTATGAGTGCATTTGCATTGAGTCTTAAATTCTACTATGCATATTATTTGGGATTCTTAGGTGTAAGACACAAATATATGTATTATTACATTGTTAGGCTCTCATAGATCATTTTCATTGATTATATTATTATAATAATATTATATACATCTAAAGATTATTCCATAACTCAATATTTTGATTTTAATATTAAGGTTATGATATTCAAATGCTATGATTATATTGTCATACCCTTACCTTCATGTTATGCATATGTATCTCCTTTATTTGGCCTTACTATTTACATGATCACAACCTTTATTATGACATTTTACCAAGATATAAAAAATTTAGAATGTATTATATGTTTATTAAGGGATCTAGTAATGATGACCTTTGTGGGAGATGATGTTGTTTACCTATGAAAGTGTATCTTTTGTTTCCTTGTCTCTAAAGGAACAATATATTTTTAATCCATTATTATTTATTTCTGTAATGTAATAATGGATTATAATGAAATATGTAAAATCATTTTATGTTAAACCTAGTTCTCTATTTATATTCCATATTAATGGTACAAAATTAATTATATTCAATAATATATTTTTAATTTAAAACGCTAATCCGCACAAAATGTTACCAAATAAAAAAAATTTCAAACATAATCAACCTAAAATCATATTTAAAAATTTTTATATACATTGAATCATATTTCAATATATTGAAAAAAAATATGATATCAAAGTAGTATTTTTTAAAATTCAATTTATAAAATACAAAAATAATCTAAAAAATATAGAGCATCTTAAATCAACTACCACAACTATAAAATTTAATTATTTACCTTCACTATGTAATATTCAATTTCATTAAATTGATAAAACATATGAATCCATAAATAGAATAATAATGTAATAATAAACTGAGAACATGTTTACCTTACTTTAAATAATCACAAAACAATATAATTCCGAGAAGTTATAAGATAAATAACTAAAAAACAAATAACAAACAAGGATATCACTACAAATCCTATAATAGTTGATACACCAAATATATTTAACCAAATAATCATTAATACAATGATATAGAATCATTCTAAAACATCAAATAATATAATGAAACCCGATATAGAAGAGTTAATGACAATACCATAGACATGATTAATTCATCACAAAAATATAAAGAATCTTGATTCTACTAAGGAATCCAAAAATATAACCAACAATTATATACATGGAATCAAAATTTAAGAATCATGGAGTAAAATAATTTAATAAATACATGGATAAAATTTTTATTACATACATGAGGGACCAAATCTTGTCCTAAAAATCATAAAATATGCTGTTTTTTAACATATCAATTTTTTTTAAGAACATGTAAATTTCTAATTGGGATCTCACAATTAATAATTAGGTTTTTATTACAATTATTATCATTTTTTATGTTGGGTTTTTTGGGATATATAATTACATGAATTTTTCAAATATATTCATGAAGTCATTAACTAATACTGATTTATAAAATATTTACATTCACAATTATTAATTAAAATATTAGTTTTTATAGTTTGTGATGTTGTTTTTAATTTCAAATGTTAAAAATTATATTTGACAATGGTTATTTGAAAATTTAGATATGGAACATGATTCACTATGTGTTATGTCATTAAAAATAATTTGATGTCAACTATCCTGACACCCGATCTAATCTGAGACATAAGAAAAATTGTTATACAGATCTACATCGGGTGTAAAATAGTGTCAGGAATATTAATAATCACGATTTTAATTATTTATCCCAAACAATGTAGTATAATTAAAAATAATAATAATTAAAATCCAAAAATAACTAAATTCCAATAATTACAGACACACTATTCAATATAAAAAAACTAATAAACAATACAATTGACGAATAAAAATCTAAAATTTTAACACACCAAAAAGATATATCTGTTGCATCTTGGTCACCACCATCCACAAAACTAACCTTATCAAATATATACTAAACTATAAACATATAATAAAAAAATAATTAAGGAATACTGATGCTAAGTGGCATAAGTATGATGTTAGCTTAATAGATAAATACGCAATTACCATAGTGTATAGGCATTTTTATTCTCATTTGAATCCAATAGTTTGAAATCCATTTAGAAATATGACTGAAAACATTTTAAACAAACAAATAAAACATTATTGAAATTTTATTTTCAATACATCAAACACAACATACCTTTTCAAAATTGTTTTCAAATTTTCACATTTCATTTCAAAACTAAAAACCCAAAATTAAATCTATATCGGGTTAAAAAATTGGGTTCTAATAATAATTTATGTTTAATGATATAGATAAAAAACACAAGTATTGTGAATGTCCAAATATAGTAGAAAAATAAACAGAACACATAACTTTACAGTCATGGGAATTTTATAAACATATTTAGAGATATCCTTTGATTTACTTAGATCAGACACACCTACTGGCATATGATGTATATCTATAGTCAATAACCAAAATGAATCCCAAAACATTAAAATCTAGGAGAACATCCCAACTATCCCTATAATATCAAAGGAAGAGGGCGGGTACCGACCCGTCTAATTCTGTTTGTCAAGAGACAAACACTTGACCCTATAAAATATGCATAGAAATCTCTTGTTAATAATGATAATAATGTTAACACTTACGTAATTAAGGCATCGAATCCACAAAAACTATGATGTCGTTCTTGATCCATAATATTGGATATCATCCAATGTTCCAATAGTCTTAATACCAAACACTGTTATCCACAATCCATTAAGGAGGATCTCTTGAAAAGTTCAAATGGTCTCAATACTACAACATTATCATCCAAAAACCATTACTGTAGATCTCATGCAATGTTCCAATGGTCACAAGAAGATAATAAAGCATCACAACTCAAATTAAAACCCATTTATTTCAGAAGATCAAAATGATTTGTAAAATCGTTTCATTTCAATAAAATTTTTCCAAAAATTTTAGTGTCTTAATCATTCATTGATTTGGAGAACATATATTAAACCCAAACTTTATTAGGGAAACTAATTTTTTTGAAGTGTGTACTCAAACAAGATCCATTTGAAAATATACATTTCACCACATTAACAATTTATGAAATCATATTAAAATACTCAATAAACAAAACATGTGTGAACTGAATGTTTACATTCTCATATCTCATATCAAATTCATTTTCACGTCAAAACTACTTTTTATCACATTTCAAAACACATTAAATAATCAAAGACACACATATAATGAACAATAATATGGCTCACTAGAATAACTATAAATTGTTATTAGAAACCAATTTCCTACCCAATCACATATCAACCCTCTTTTACAAACATATTTTTTAAAGAAACATTTCATTCATTCAAATAAAAAGAATAATTCAAAACTTAAACATCACACCATAAAAGTGTCAACTATACAGATACAAGGTCAAACTCACGTACCAAAAATAACTATCAAGATATTACTAAGGAGAAACACCATTCAACGAATGAAATTTCCCACTAAAAGAATAATTGGAATTTTATCAAACACCTTGTGTGCATAACTATATATCATGTTTAATAAAACCCATTTAGAACCACTTCAACAATTTTAATCTTATATAGAACCACCATACTAATCACTAAAATCGTAAAATAATCATGAAAAAGGCATTTTTATTTTATTTTAAAAACCTCAAGCCTAAAATGGAATGATATATAAAGAAAAGAGATAGAAACACCAACCTCGACAACAAGAAAAAAACCCTATCATTGGGAGGAGTAATATAGTTGCTCGAGACACAATATACACATCCCACCCTCCAAGAAAAAAACCACACAATATACCTTCCCCTTAATGTTTATCCAAATGAGAAACCCCCACCAAGAGAATCCAAAAATAAGAGTGTTGTGAGAGGAGAAGACTATATTGGATGAAAATAATTAAAAACTTACATCAATGTCTTGTAGAAGCATCCATGGATGGTTGAGAACCAATGTTATGGGGGTTTGGGACCACTTCATGTACCAAAATGACCAAGATGGAGGGATCAATTTTGTGGAGAAAGAGAGGTGGGTTGAATTTGGTTTTTAAAATTAAAAATATATTGGAAACTTCCATAATTTGGTCTCAGAATATGAATAACCTTGAAAAAACAATATTCCCACTACTGGATGAAAGGGGGCCCACACATGGATAGCCTGCACGGTTTCACAACAGGGTGCCAACTATGGTAAACATCACTTCTTGTTTCCCCAACCAAACAACATTGTTTCAAAATGATTTCCCAAGCCATGTGAAATTTGTACACAATACCCATGGACCCCAAAACATGCCACATAGTTACCTAGGAGAAGCTATTCAATTTCTATTAAGCATTCACTAATCAAGAACCCCTTGTTTCTAAGGATAAAACATTATTTATAAACAACTAAAAAATTAAAGCCATTACTGAACCAAAAATTTAATCAAAATATCCACATCTTAGAGAAAAAGAAAATTAAAATGATTTACTATGTAATAAGAGTGACAATTTTCTCCACCACAAACTCATTATTTTGTTGAATGTTAGTCAACCAAATTATAATCAAAACTAGGTCCAAAATTTTAATTAATCTAAAAAAACTCACTAATGTCGGGGAAATAATTTTACTTCATAAAACATACCAGACCTATTGTAGAAGAATCCAATGAGTGAATTGAAATAACAGAACATGATAGGGTTCTACCCACCAGAAAAACTCGACTAATATAACCAATAGAAAAACAAAAATAACACCACCTTTGGGTGACCATCATATAAACTGGAAAAAATGATTAATTTTATTTCCCTCCAAAAGAAAAACAAGCCCACCACATGAAATAAGAAATTTCCACACAATCCAAAACACCCAATAAAATGGGAAATTCCAAGTATGGAACTCAAAAAATATGAAACTAAACACAAAATACAACTAGCACTCTCAAAAAGATCATTTGTCTTCAAACAATCATAATAAAAACCAAGAACCAATTCATCAAAATGATAACCATCCAATGATTCCCTTCCAAGGTGAAAAACTGTCTAAAAAAAGACCAAAAATCCTTTTACAATGATCTATTTTTAGGAGAGAATCTACAAAAGAAAACATCATATACCTACAGCTATGAAAGGGAGACAATTTTGGGACAAGGTTCCCCACAATCTCGGTGATTCCTGACTGTGCACACATTTCACACCGAGGCCTACCGTTGGATACCTTATAACAGATTCATCCACTAACTCATTGTTAAGAGATAACGTTATATTATCAATATGTCTTTTTAGGCATCACATCCATAAAAACCATTAATGGTTACTAAAATAGGACAATTGGTGATATGTGTTTTGAAGACATTAAGAAGATGGCTTCAAATTCCCAAACCATCCACACAGATACCATACTTCTAAATAATCCGATGAATGAGAGGAAAGAACATGCGTATGATACTCCTATAAGATAAGATAATCTATCAAGAACTCTACAACATATGGGTAACATCAATGAGAAACAATAGATTTCAGATTACTAACATGTACTCTAGAAACAAACTCAGCTAGGAGTGCTTCATACGCACAATTCACGAAAAAAATATCAATGTATGCAATGAAATTATCCTCGATCATTGGAAAATAGACTGTGTTGAATGGACAATTTTCAACTGATTAGTCACTACTATATATGAATATAATATAACAAGCTCCTTGAATTGGTCAACATAGGCCTTAACTGCCTATTGAACTTGTTAAATTCAAAAAAGATCTTACACTTTCTTCATCATCACCTATTTAAGTATTAACAATCAGATGAAAATGGACATGATATATTCCAAAATAATCCCAATAGGTAATTATTATAGTGAAATAACCTTCCATTGATCCACTTATGGACCATCAAAGAAATATACAAGAGATCGTATAATCCTAGCTTCAAAAATTCCGATCATTCTAAATATTTTATCATATTCCTCAATCAATTATACTATGTATTAGGGAAATCTATCATCAACAATGATAGGCAACAACTATTAATATCTAGATACTAACAAAGAGTCACATGATATTTGGTGGGACATTTAGGGTGGCATATTATTATCAACATATGAAACAAATAAAATATAAATGTCAACCAAAAACATAATAAAAAATAAAATATAATGTTATGGAAACAGTATGAAAAAAAAATGAATAAAAATAACAAAATTTATATTTTAAAAAAAAATTATTACATTTAAATTTCAGAAATAACTTTATACAAGGTCACTACATTAACCAAAAAAGAAATACCCACCATTTCAAGATTAGAAAATATCAAAAAAAATATCCCACTCAAAAATAATTTTGGAATGGCCAATACAACCTCTAATTTGAAATACACAACCATGGTGTTATATTAACCGTCCAATATATATCCATCACATATCTTCTTATATCATCTATGCGCACATGCCAACATGCACATTCCCATATACCCACAGATATGTGAACATTCATAAGTAATACGAAGGGTCACACATGCCACATTATTATCAAGACCATGAATTTAACAAATAATCATTTTTTCCTCTACATTTTCTGAAATATTTAAAATCTAATAATAACATTTTATTTTCAAATAAAAGTATAAACTTCAATATAAAAACACATCAATGAAATATTTTTCATTTTAAAAAAAAATTAATTTTGGAATCTTAATTACATTAACTGAAAAAAACACACAACTCACACCAACATATCCGGAATGATGAGATTGACCCATGTCAAACACAATGACATTGTTAGTAGTCCATGACCCATGTAGGAATTAAAAAATAAGTGGGACTTGAACTATTCATATGGACTAAACCTGGGTCACAACTCCATGTGAGATCCCAACATAACAGTATCTCTCATCCATTATCATTACTTAATCCAAAACAATGTCAAATGAATCAAATATAAAACTACCCTAGAAACTCAAGGATCAGAATAAGAAAGGGTTAATGATATCATTAATATACCTACCTATCATGTATTAATATTACTAATATCACACGACCTAAATCACAAAATAATTTTGTCCTACTCTGCTACCATTATTTATGAACCTACTCAAAATGTCATCTTACCTAACATCCAACCCACTTCGAGACATGTCCTGTATGGGAATTCGTAATCTCCATTGGTTATAAACAAGTGAGAGGAATCAAAATAATCCATAATGTAAAGAAAAAACCCAAAAAACCATGATCAATTTATAAAAATGAACATGAAATATCAATAATAATAGAATTGAAATAAATAAATAAAAATCGATCCAAATACAACAACTGAAAACATCACAGAAGAAAAATACTAAACTAAACTAGATGACACCAACGAGAACCCTATATGACCACTTGGTCACCAATATCAACATAACCATACTGCACCAGGGGTCGAAAAAATAGTACTCAAACACTATATTGAAAAAATTTATGAAATTGGATTTTAATCATTATCAAAAAATAGTTAAAACATTCTAAAAATTCTTATTTTAAAATGACTCAGGCAGCTTCACTTTGCAAAAAATGGATTCAAATTTTCATAATTGTGTTAAAATCCAAAGCCCCAAATACCCTCTATTCCATGTGAGAAAAATGGGGATAAGAATAAAATAAATGAAATGAAATAAAAAATTTAAACAATTAGAGAGAATACACACATACACTCATGAATTAAAAAACACATAAATAGATAATCAGTGGAATTTCCAAAACATCCCTATAGAAATAGATGAACATACTAATATTAGACTCACATTCCTACATATGGTACATGTCCATTGTAAATATCAACCTTCACACACTAAACTAGAAAAGCATGTGGTATCTCCCATCTAACATTATATATCAATGTGGGTACCATTCAATATAAACTGGGTGAAAAAAAACCTTCACCTGAAACTCTTAAAGATAAATAGGAATCACATGAAAATAATATAATTGATAATACACATATAAGGTGGTAAAAAACCACAACCAACAGTGTTATCATGCACATTCCATTATATAGGATCTCATAAACTATTCTAATGGTTTTAATAAAAAATAATTCTCATGCATGATCCTAAAAAGATGATATCATCCAAAGATGTAGTGGTTCCATTATATATGAAATTCATGAAAACTCAAATTTATAGCCATTTCATTCAAAATTTCTAATAAGGGCACCACATCATTTGAGTATTAGATTAAATTTCCAAATATCACAAGGTTCCAATCAGGCATTACATTGGACAACACATTTGAAAACCAATCATTATCATGTGAAAATACCCTTTCAAAAATCCTACACAAACCAAATATATTTAAAATAAAATTCACAACACTTGTACTATATATGAAATATTTTTAAAACAATACAAGAAGAACACATTAAAACCAAAATTACTTTCATGGGCATATCCCTATTCAAATTCAATTTTTACATTGAATATAATGTTTGAATATAGTTATAAATCATTCCCAATTCACAGAAATAATTACATATAACAACAATAGGGAACACCTAACTCCCAAAAAATATATTTTATAAAACAATATCCAAAACATGTGCATTTCAAATGAATTTTTGAAAAATGTTAATAAGAAAAATCTCTTTCTTTTAAATCAGTAGAACAAGCCACACCTAAAAAATATAAAAGTAAAAACAATTCATATACAGGGTCCATGTCACACTTCAATAACACTATAAAAATATTACCTAATATAAACACCACTAAAAGAACATAATGTCACTTTAAAAGAAAATTTTACATTTTCATAATCACCTTCAGTGATTAAATATATGAAATGTTTTAATAAACCATTTTAAAACCACTTCCACCAGAAACATTATAAAAGAAAACACCATAACAAATAAAAAACAACCCGAAAATCATGTGAAATACATTTATATGTTATTTAAAAATACACAAGCATAAAATGGAATGCGCCAAAAAGAAAAAGATAGAAACACCTACCTAAACCATATGCGAATGAAATCAGTCATCGTGAGTAGTTATATCCAAGTATAAAATAAAATCCACAAACCCTAATATTCAATATAAACAAGTATACATACCCTATTTACCTTTTGTTTATTCCAAAAGTAGAAACCGAGAAATGGAATCCAGGATCTTCTGAGCGGGAAGAGAAGAGTAGTGTAAATTAGAAAAAACCAAGACAAACTCACCTCAATGGCTTGGAGAAGCATCCATAGGGGTGTGAGAACAAATGGGAAGGTGGGTTGGGAAGAATGTTTTGTTCCCAAATTGACTAATATATAGGTTATCAATTTTGGGTAACTTCATTGGAGGGTAGAATATAAATTTTATCCTTGAAATTTATGGTAAAATATCACGGTTTGGAATAAATGATTGATAAATTGTGTGACAACCATGACACATCTATTGGAAGAAATAAGAACCCTACATGGGATGGAAAAAATGTTTCCAAATCACCATTCAACTATTGTAAACATGTCTTACCTTTTTGAAACCAAATGGCATAGTTATCGTATGGTTTCCAAAACCTTGAAAATATGTGTGCATTACCGCTGGATTCGAAATCAAGCCGTACAATTTCCTGGGAAAAGATGCATGGTTCTCATTAACAATTTGATAACCACGCAATAATTTCAACCATGAAAAAACTACATTTTTCAATCAAACCCCAATAATTGAATATGGGACTCAACCAAAACATCAACCTTTATGTCCTAATAAAAGAGAAAAATGAAATAAAAAGGAAGTCCAATGATTAGGGTGTGAAATAGTATATCAAAATAGAACACATGAAATAAATATGTTTCATGTATAAAATTAATAGGAAACATAAAAACTCAATATTTTTTAGAGATTCAAAAACATCAACTAGAGTTTTATATGATATATTTAATTATTTATATTATAAAATATAAAAATAATATTAGTGTTTCAATAATATCATTATATTACTCAATATATTTTATTTATAATGGTGGAAAATAAATAATTGATGATAATAAAAGATTTCATTTAAATGATATGAATTTTCTTTGTGGAACTGTGACAAATTTTAATGTTTAAACAAATATAATCATCATTAGAGAAATAAATTTCATCATTACTATAATTATTATTTCAGTCATAAAGATATACGGAATGTATATTTAGTAGTGATTTATAGTTTATAAATAAGGAAAAGATTTCAAAATTAAAATATCAAAAAATTGGGATGAAAATGATATATTTTATTATTGGTAGACAAATAGGTATTTGAGCATGAAATGAAAATATAAGAGAATATAATGATAGAATTATAGCATATCAATAAAATTTAATTTTTAAATAATTATGAAATCTGTTGTTTTATTAAAAACCTGATAATATTACTAAATTTTATTATAAAATAAATAAATAATTTAACAAATCGGGCCCTTGTTCCCATTAAATATTGGTAATTGTAGTTATAGATGTGTCTGCAAGATGTTGTTTGGGTTGTTGGATAAAATGGATTGTTGGAGATGGATATTCCAAATGCTATGGGTTCTATAAAATGGACCCATTCTTTTCATTATACGGGTAACCACTTTGATGTAGGATGGATAACTATGATGTAGTGTGTGGTTGGACATGTTTTGTGAGATGGTACAATTTTGGGGAATTGGTGTGCCATATTTTCATGGATGTGGTACAATACCATCTCAATGGGTGGGGGATGTAGTATGGAGACCCAAATACCGCACAGTGGAACATGGTTTATTTTTCTTCATTTTAACATAATTAGGTTCCACAATTTTGTGGAGATGGGCTATAGTGTAATTCCCTTCTTCGTTGTGAGGTTCTATACGCATGGGAGTAATGGATTCACTATATTCTTCTCCCAAATTTATAATAGCTATGAAGTTCTAATAATGATATTTCATATCATATTCTTTTACTGGATATCTTGTAGCACTACCATTACCTCTACAGTGTAATACATTTTTTTTAAAATGGACGACACATGGCGTGGGAGAAAATTTCATTACACACTACTTATCAATAAATCTATAAATTATTAAACTCCCTCCCTCCCAATCACATTTATATTTTTTTTTTCATTTTATGGTAGACTCAAGTGCATCCTAGTGGGATCCACCATCCCCTATTGTTGGTGTTTGGCCTTAGTTGTAAAAAAATTTATTCATGCTGGTTTTGGTGTAATCTACCATTTTCCTTCATCATGCCTACTTATATTCTTACAATGATTCTTAATCTCAGAGGGGTTCATGTCAGGGAATCGTGAGCATTGATTTTTTGTGTGTGTATGATAATGAACTGGTTTTATTTTACGTTTATATGGTTTCTAACACTAATTTTTTGTGTTTAGTGGTGTCCTTTATCAGGCCTCAACATTTCACATACAATTATAAATCCTCATATTATGTATGGGATCAATCATCTCTCATCATTTTTATCATGTAGATGGGTTGTATTACTTTTATCTGTTGGAATATGGTTTTAACTACCATAGTAAGCATAAAAATAATTAATGGAAATTTAAAGGAAAACTTTATTATTCATATTCCATCACACCTTTTGATATTATTATTGATATTGTCACACAATGTGATAAATTACAATATGAGAATTGTTATAGTTGTGTGATCTATTGTGATTATTTTACATGTGTTATGGATCATTTTTTTATTTATATTTACGTCACTTAAAATTTAATTACATAATCACTTATATATTTTTTTGAAATGGGATCCTCATGATATTTATTCATTTTGTGATAAATCCATGAAAATAAATATTTCAAACTTCTTAATAGCTTGTTATTGGTATGAAAAATGTTTCGGTATATTATGAGAAAAGTATCGAGATGTGTGGATTTAGTGTGTGGATATGATTTGTTGTAGCGTGGTCATGAAATAGGGCATTTTTAATGATAATGTAATGATATGATTATAGTATATCAATTTTAATGTGGTAAGTTGTGGTTAATGTAGATGACATGTGGGAGTTATAGTGGAATGTAGCGGTGATGTGTGGTGATATCCATTCAAGACTTGTTAAAAGGAAAAGTGGGGAGAGGGTGGAATTTTTATTATTGTGGTGTAATTTTGTTTACTGTGGTGTTTCGATGTTCAAAATTTTTTAGTATCAATGGAATTGGATTATGATTGTATTAAAATGAATGTGAAATATTGTTTAATTGGAATAATGAATAATGAATAAAAAAAGGGGGTGTATGTCATATATTGATGCATCCTAATGTGGTACAAGTGTGTTTAAAAAAATAAAATTAATCTGATATTTAAAGTGAGTATTTTTTAATCCAAAATATAGTAAATATATTAATTTTAGAATGAATATGAAATGTCAAATGTGAAATGTGTATTGTATATTGTTGTATGGTGTAGTGAATTTAGTTTGTATAATTAATGTAGTGGATGATTTGAGTTGATATGGTGATGTGGTGATTTGAGATGATGTTAAATTTATAAACAAGATGATTTATCTTGTTTACTATGTTATTATACAAAAAAATGTATTCCCTTACAATTCATATATATGTGTTCCACCAATATAGAGAGACTACTTCCCATAAATAACTGTTTTGGTTGACATGTTACTATCATCATGGTTGTTCATATAGATGTTTGAAAACCCACTCTTCCTAACTAAATCTCTTTGGAGATGATGAAATGTGTTTGATGTGATGGGTACAGGTGAAAGGTTAAATTTCAATTTATTATTATATTAAAAGATTAAATTTTATGGGTATTTGTTCATGGAATATGGATGGAAATGAGGTTGATTTCCATCATGTTAACGATGCCCAACTACACTTGTTAAAAGATTTTATGTGATGTGATATCCAATGTTTCATCATGAAATATGTGATTCTATGTGAAATGAATTTTTGTTGTAGATATTTGTGGGATTAATGTAATGTGATGTGGTGTTATCTAAAAGGATTTGATGTGATATACCATGTTTCAACATTTAGTTTATGATGTGAAGTTGAGGTGCACCATGATATAAATCACAAAGGTATGAGAGAATATAATCAATGGTACAGTTTTGTGTGGTAACCGATCATTGATATGCATCATAATTTGTTACTATAATTAGTTGATTTTTAATGAGTCTTGGTGAGATGGGTTGGTCACTTGATCGTTTTAGGTATTATTATATAATTTTTTCTCTTTAGAGCATTTGATTGATTCTATGAAATATATCATAGAGTCTTTTGGTTTCTTAATAATTATAATTTTATTCTAACACCACATGTATACAAAGAAATTTATAGGAATATTGGTGGAGTTTTTAGACCATTCTATATATTATGAGATTTGACATTTGGACGTCTATTGGTTTGCTACCTTACTATGTCCTTTGGGTAGTTACATGTGATATTCATTGAAATATTTATGTTATTAATGGATTATTCGATGGTTTTTCTTTCATTCTTTATTTTAAAATATTTATTCAAGATCGTTGATAACTGATTTTGTATATCCTAATTTAAATATAATAAGGGTAATGTATTTCATTTTTCATATTTTGTATACCCTATGTTATGGTTACCAAATCGGGGCCAACTAGAGGAGTAACACTATATTAATTATCTCACATCATTCATTTTATACCTTGTAGGGATACCTTTGGAGTAATGTGGTCACGATATAGTGTTATTAGATATATGGATGAGGGATTAGATGGACTTTTTTGTTACTAATAATGATGATTTCTAGGGATTTTAGGGAAAATGTGTATTGATCATTTTTCATAAAAAATTAAAAATAAGACTTTCTAGGACATGTAGGGCATGACATGATATGAACCATGGAATATAAGACAACTAAACAATAATGTGAGGTGATCCTTTTTGTAGGGTTGTGACCTATGAAAGGTATTTGTATCACATTTGGCATGGGTTCTTGTTTTAATTCAAAATGCTTTTCAGTTTTCAAATTATTAAATAAATAATAATAAGATTTCACACAACATTTTCTTAGTAAATCCATGTATCCATTTCACTAAGGTCTATTAGACAACATCTATGTGTAGTTCAGGTTTTTGATGAAGTATATTAATAGGGTCCAGAAATCATCAGAGGTGTGATCATCATGTCATCTACACTTGATTATATAGTCTTTGATTTATGATTTTCACAATATATTATTGTACTATCTCTATTAAATTCTATATTAATTGATTTAGAGATAATTCATGTGTTTGTGTAGTTTACTATTCATGTTGAAGGCAGAACTATCTTTCTTAATTTGATCTATGGGTGAATGATGATGATGAAGATACATCTATCATGTGGTGATATTTCCTTTCTTTTGATGTGGCCATATGACATCATATTTTACATTTAATGGTAGTATTCCATTAATTACATTACAAAATTATTTTATAGGATTGTCATTTTCCCCGGATAGGATGGATAAAGTGTCATAGTATTTGGGTAGTTATGCTTTTTGGTGAGTAGTAGATGCACATATAATGTAATTTCATTGATTGAACAATTGTATATGGAATATAATGATTTTGAGATAAGGGATGTTCACAGTTTTTTCATTGTGTTTATGTATGTTTTTTCAAAGGATTATGTTATACAGTCACCTGTACATGATATTTATTTCATGATAGATTTAAAAAGTGGTAGTTATCTAATTCTGATGACTCATTATGAGATTGAACCTTCGCAATTGTGGGAGTTGAGGATTTAAAAATATGATATGATACAAAAGGGTTTCATGTGGACTAGTATGTCTTCATCAGATTCTCTAATGTAATTCTTATGTAATCAAGAGAGTGGTATGGGGTTCTACATAGACTAACAAAGTTTGAATTAGGTGATGATAAAAAATATTTACCACCATCAATGGATTAAAAATAATATTTACCAATTAAGGGGTAATGGTATTATTTGTGTTATGGGTATCTGTGTATGAGGTTATAGTAGAGTGATATCATGAATACTGGATTATAAATACATGTATGGGAACCAAGAATTTTTTTTCGTGATATTTGGTTTTATTAAAAACCTTCTTAAGTTATTGGGGATCATCAGCTGCATGTTGCATGAATTGTTGTATATATTCTTTGTCATGTTCATCTATGACAAAATAATGTACTAAGAGGTAGTGGTGAAGCACAGAAATCATAAAAAAGCTATCATGATTTTTTACCATACTAGATCTATGGAGTATTTTATATGTTTATGTTTTGGACATGAGAGTTTCACTTCATTGTATATGAAGAATATCAAAAGGGTATCTCAATATACTTTTTAATGTTGAGGATGTTGATTATTGGTATGTAAAAAAAGAATATTCCATGTATTATTTTTTTCCGTGACATAGAGGGATATTAGTGGTGTTTTGTATTATATTTCTCAATGTTTTCTTACAATTTAAATCATTGACCAATAAGGAATTGGGTTTTATCAATATTTCTCATTTTCAGATTGTGTATGACTACCCAACTAATAAAATGATTTGTGATATAATTTATATAGTATGGGGTGATGTTAGATGTGTTTTTATGTGGTTTGATAAAATATAATGAACTAATTTTATATGGGTATAGGAAGATACATCCCTAGAAGTGTAACTATGGAACCCATGATCTAGAACTATCATCTGTTATTTTGTTTTAATGTTACAGTGTCATTACTTCATTGAGGTTATTTTTTTCGTATTCCTAATCTAAAAATCCGGAGGTATATCATTATGAATATGTGATAGATCATTTGGTGGTACTATATTTTAGATTATGATTTCATGACCAATTATTCCTCGAGAAAGGGGAATATTGTGTCAATGTCTTTGAGATGGAAGATACTAAATGATTTTTTCATGAATTTAGAGATCGATTGAGGGTGATGGAAGAATTTTAATATTATTTCAATCAATGAATTTTGAGATTTATTGGGTTATATATTGTTTTAATTAATGAAATATTTTTTATCAATTCAAGAGATTTCAATATAGAAAATATTTTAATAATATATTACTAATTAATAATATTTATTACAAATTAATTATAATATTAATTTAAAATGTCAAATTTAATTTCTTTGTGAGTGATAAAATAAACTATTGTAAAAAAAATAGTATTTCCAATGATAAATAAAAATTTATTTAGAAGAGTAAATTTTCATATTTAGTAAATTGTAGGGATACAATAAATATTATTTCTGAAATTGTGGTGATAAAATTATCAAATAATGAATTTCTAAAAATTTATTTAGATTATATTTTTTTGCTTAAAAATTAAATTCCATATAATTTAATGATATATATTATGTTGTCATCAAACTTAAAAAATGATGTAGTAAATATTTTATAGAGCATAAAAGACCTAAATTGTGTCTCTTAGTTTAAATAATGTGTTTTTAATTTTATTTTACTTGATTTTATAAATCCATGACAAATCCTTCAAACACTTTATTACATTTTATGGTTTTAGATTTAATTTGTTATTAACATGACTCACATGATAATCACCAACAATATTTAATTGTGTATTTTTGTTAATTTACATATAATAAAATTAAAACCACTATACTTTAGTAGAAACCTACTGGAAACCATGGGATGATTTTTTCGTTTGATTACTCTATCATATAAAGTCCAAAACCTATATCTAGATATCAATATAGATTAATATTATAGCCTTTTATAAAAAACATCCTATATATATTAACACTAAACTCTTGTAAAATTATGTTAATCATCCATTACCTGAATAATTTTATATTTCGTTTCCTGCAATCTTATAAGATTCTCCACCTATGGTTTTCTGAATTCACATTAAAGGTTACTGACCCTATAATTCTTTATATTAGTCAATAGTTAACTTTATTTCATGGCTTTTTATTAACAATTGTTAATCTTGGTATAAGTTTTTACACATACCTTTTTCACTCCTAGTTATTAAATATTAATTAGAGAATATTATTATCTCATTAACCACTTCTATGAAACATTATATAGAACTATTATGCTTCCCAAATAATCATATTATTTTCCATGCCAATAATATTGGTAGTCAATACCATTATCTATTTTCAACCTTGTGTACTATCATAGTTTCATGTTCCCTTTATTTATTTGGAATTTATATTTATATAGCCAAAAAACCCATAATCAAGGGGAAAATTAATAAATGAAATGATTATAGTGTAAGATATAAGTGAAACACATATGAATATTAATGATATAAATTGGATAGGTGAGCATAGATTTATATATTAATCCAATGTATTGGGAAATATTTATATCATATTATATTATATGAAGGGTGTACTAGTGGTTTTATAATCTACAATTTGATTATTTTTACCATGGTAATTATCCCATGATCAAGTGTAGGATGTCATGTTATATGTTTTTTTCACATTCATATGTTTCCATTATGTTTTCATGTAAAATAATACCTAATTTTACAAGATTATAATTCAGTCCTCAATTATTTTACAGTGGTTTTACAATTTTTCACATGTATGGATTTCCATTATTATAATCATTATATATTCAAATAATGGTATTTATAGATCACCAAATGTAATTTATATCCCTATGTTATCACATTAAATATTATTTGGTACAAGAAATATAAGGGAATGTTTCAGTGTTTTAAAACAATGATTTTTTAACCAGGTTTTGAGTTATTACTCTATAGACCTAGTTTCTGAAAAAAAATAGGCCTCACAATAATCAATGTTGTATTAAGAGTATCATTATTTAATAAATCATTATTCAATATGTAATAAAATATAGTTATTCATAATTGATTTTAGTAAGGAGTGTATCTATTTTGGGAAATAGAATTAGAAAAAAACAGCTACAGAATTAGGGATAAGACTAATCATTGGAAATCATTCCTAGATTTTATTAAATTATATAGTCAAATGGTTCCATGAAAATAACTCTTTATCATTATTTTCTACGTGAATGTGGCTCTGAAATAGTTTCACCTAAGAATTATAATTCTGAAAATGGTGTACTGAGGTTGGCTCAATCATCTCCTGGTCTATGGAAATTGATATTGTTGCATACCGTGTTTGCCACTCCCATGTTATGTTCATTTATATATTCAAACCTAAATTTTGATCTATTATTATGCAAATAATCATTTCCATAATATGTTATATATGAATAAAATCTGGAATAACCTAGATTAGTACTATAAATCAATAAAATAATTAATATTAATATTAATATTATTTATTTCATTAATAGTAAAAATATTCTCACCTAAAATATTATCTTTATTTATAGGTATTTTCTAAAAATATGAGGAACCGAGTCAACAACCAATGTGCGGGTAAAGGTGAGGATATAAAAATGATATTCCTAACCCAATGAAAGGATGAATCAGGAATATTTCTAAAATATCATCAAAATTGTATAAGGTTTCTAATAAAACCATAATTAGGAGGAACATCAATATCCTCATACGAATTTAAAAGATGAATTTGATACCATTATCTACTAAAGGGCTTAATCATTTAGTGGATATTCTGATCCCACAATCATGGAAAATTGAATTGACTCTATTGAAATGTTATTGTCCATCCTTCAATGCTCTAATCATGAGAAATTCATGTTATATGTTTATTATATGGTGGGATAAGGTGATAAATGGTGGAAATTAGTGAAAATGTGAAATCTGAGAAAGAGATAAAATATATAGAGCATAATTAAATCTATAAATATTTTTATGATAAATGATATACTCTCAAACAATAATTGAATATTCAAATGGATTTTGATATACTCTTTAAAAATAATAATGAATACAACAAGGAATATGAAGAAAAATTTACAATAAATTCATGATACAATAATAGATTTTTCAAAACACCGAAAATTAATATTTTAAACATATTTTATTCATTTATATTGAGTCTATGAAAAGAGAGTTAAAATTTTAAACAATTAAAACAATGAATATATTGCTTGATTTTCATTTAGGGTCAAAATGGATATTTTTTAATCCCATGGGTCTCATTGGATGGGATATAAAACGTGGATAATGAATTAAATTCCTAAAATAATATTAAAGAAAACTAATATTGAAATTATTGTTAATCATCCCATAATTGAAATGAGTAAGAGTAAAAATAAAGAATATTTTTTTATGGGGATAAAAAAACATTCAGTGCATAATGAAATGGAAGATAACTAGAAATTTTTGATGGGAGAAACCCATCAATGTTGTTGAATAAATTAATGATCAAATAAACCCTCAAAATATTGTCAAATTCTACAATGATGAGGTATAAAAAAACAATGTGAACCAATTACCTAAAACAAGAGTTTCGATGATTACAAATAAAAAATATTTCTACGACCTTGAGAGAAAAAGAGAGAATATCCCATCACAATTGTTGAGGTGCATCCTGAAAATGAATTGGTGATGAATAATACAGTTATTAATTCAAGGACAGAGACCATACTATATAATTTAGGTTATATAAATTCTTTCATATCACAAATGTATTTATACATATTCAAAACTAACATCAAAACATGGAAGTCATGTGATAGGTATTGATAGAAAATTTTCCAATAAATGAATCCTATGCATATAACTCATACCCTGTCAAACCATTATGGCTTAATTTAACAAAAAACATTATAATACTCCCCTTCGGATAATTTATTGACATTTTAGGAATAGATTTAATTTTTATGTACACCAAAAATATAAATTACTAAGAGAATAAATCACTCTTTATATGTCATATTACTTGTTGATTCTATAGAATCTCAATGTGGAAGATGAATATTCTTATGTCCCCAAATTTCAGTCATGAATATTATTACATTCCAAGAAATGAAATTTATCCCATTCTATTTTAGTAAAAAAAAATTAGCCTCAATGAAATTCCCATTATACGTAATTTCAATGATTTCTTTCCTGAATAATTTTCACCTCACCATATACTATTAAAATAAAAATCTCAATCATATACCTGAACTATTATTTTCTAATATACAATCCACCATATAGAATGGTCGTCATTTACCATCAGTTTTGGATGAATAAATTACTATATAATCTACATAAATGATTTATACACCCAACTGATTCACGATGTGGTTCAAATGTCCTCACCCACAAGATGAAGGATGGGTCAATGCACATTTTTATTCTTTATCATTGAATCAAGAAAGATCATGATAAAAAATAGGTATTTTTTCATAGATTAAATAATTGTTTGATAAATTAAATTGACACAAATACATCTCTATGTTGGATCCTTTGTTTGGGTATTATCATTTCAAGGTCATGAATGTGGATAATAAGAAGGCTACTATTCATACAAGGAAAGGGAACTGAATGATCATAATGAAACAATTTTTACTCAATAATGCTCAACAAAATCAGCATGGTAATATTTAATAGACTCTTTAGAGATATATTGTTCAAATGTTTTTTAGTATTTTTATATGATATTATTATATACTACAAAATAAATCAGAATCATGAGTATAATTTAAATATTATAGTATTTTCAATGATGAAAACAATGTTTTGTAAAATGTATGTTAAATAAACTTTTCTATTAGATAATGTGTATTTCATGTGGAAAATTATTTTAAAAACTGGTATGAAGACCCTGGTTCAACAATAACCGAGTCGGACATAACACATTCTGAATAAACATTCTCAATCTCCATGGGTGGTTAAATAACACCTTACGTCACATATAATCAAATAGAGAAATATTTTATGCAAAAAAAGTAGAAGAAGAAATATTCAATTCAATATTTTCCACACATAAAATAGAAAAATCACCTGAATTATAAAGTTATAATAAAATCCTAATGGTGTACATCCTTAATTTAATCAATAAAAAATATATAATTCAACCATCCCATGAAACTAGTTGACGAAATCTCTATTGATCACCTCCAAGGATCTGGGTAAAATGAATAAAGGACATCTTCCACCTCTATGTGTTATTTCCCCTTTATCATAACCAGAAAAATATAATGTACAGATGCCCAAAATAAATCATAGTGTAAAATATATAAACCCTGGTATGATCTCACCAACTATCCATCAATTAATACTATAACTATTAACCATTAATGAAATGAATTCAAATAAAAAAGAAGGAATTTAATTACATTTGTAAACATTAATAAAAAGCATTAATTCATTAAAATCTATGTAATAAACTTTAAATTGATTTTATACATTCTTAAATGATTTTTTTCTTAAATTGTTCATATGAATCAGTTATAATGAATAAAATATATAAGAAAATAAATTCAATGGATAAAAAATAAAAAATAGAGGGAACTATCTAAAACATTTCAACTTCCTATTTGTTTAATGAATTTAGGATCCCCACACACCTCATTAGTGATCAATGATAATATATATTGTGTATAAAGAATTAATACCGCACTATATGAAGGCATTATGAATCAATGAAAACCCCAATAGGGAATCAAATCAAAAAAATCAAGAGGTGACATGGTTTAGTTAGTGTTGATATCTGACATACATTACATGTTGTCTATGATACAACTATCCTTTTCCAAAACACCTACTATCCTCCAAGAATCCCATGTTCACTAATCAATATAATAATCAATAAAATTGGAAATCAACCGTTTTAAATAATTTCAAAATATAATTTCCAAATTATAGTTTTCAATATTCCTTATAAATTCAAAACATATATATTACATTACATCACTATATTCTATTAAAAATTCATAGACAACTTTATCCATTCTCTCAATATCCACACCAACTAATTTAATCAATGATAGTTACAAATCATTCCCAAATTATTTTTATGTATTCACCAAAACATTTAATTTCATGGAAATTGGGTTTTCTTAAAATTCCACAACCTCTTAAAATAAATTATTGAATCATCTCAAATACATGATTTTAAAGGTTTTAACACAATATACACTTAAATCTCCCAACATATGTTTTCACTTTGATGGGAAATACTTATGGTACCACATACATTTAGATTTGGTTAATTCTAAAAATGAATGAGGTGAATGATATCTACGAAAAAAATTAGGATAAAAAAAATTAGTTTAGATCGATCCAAAATATTAATATCAATCAATATATATGGAATAAATGATGTTATATTGAAATAAAACTCATGAGAGGAGATCCCCTTACCAAGATGTTACTGAATGAGATCAACATCCCATCGACTTACCCTAAAAAGTTTTGGGATATGTTAAAATATAAACATTAGGGCCTTATTGATTAAAAAACATGTTATGGTTGAATTTGGGGATAAGGTATCACCAAATGGGGATTTATTATTGTTAAAATAAATTTGACCGAATCAAAAATGGGGAGCATTATTTTCTGTGGAGAGATGCATGGTTAGAAAAATTTTGGGCCACAACTGCATGCACCTAATAGTCTTCTATTTGGGCTTCATTGTTTGGTAGAACGATTAATCTAACTACGTGAAAACATATAGTTTCAAAACAAAAACAAGTGGTGAATAGTTTGATGGGTGGTTAAACTGTTTAGAAAAACCATGCATCCCCATCTAGTTTCACTCAATAGGGTTCATGGTTTGATGGTCCAAACCGCATGGTTTTCCCAAACTGTGTTCCAACCATGTACTACCCAAATGGACTCCAAAATTATCCATTTTCATCTAAAATAACCCAAAAAAATTCCATAAAAATGGGTATCAAAATCGTGGTTAATAAAAAACTAAAAATGGGGAGTAGAATGTTACAACCTCCCAACCATAAATTTATTTTTCGCCATAATTAATTTCATGAAGTTTGTAAATCATAGATACCAGACATATTGTCTCTCATCAACGTTCCAGGATCCCATGTAAATGAGAATAAGAAACATAGTTCCATAACAAACACCCACGGTATCATCCTTGCATGAAATACCTCTGTCTCATAATCAACAGTCATGAATAGATTCTTAGTCACAAATAAATTAGGCTCAACATCAATTTCTTCCCAGCTTACGATTTGAGATACCTCAAAATGAAATTTTAATAGTTTTGATATATGGAACACATTATGTATTGAAATAACATGCGGTATAGGTTATAAATAGTGATCCTTTATCCCCACATTCTCAACAACATCAAAATTTCCCACAGATCATGGAATAATTTTACCATTCATCCCTACACTTCAATGGTATAAATATAGTGAAACTATAAAAAACACTAAGTGAAAAATAGAAAACTCAAATAGTTTCTTATAACAGTTAGAAAATTATTTTTAATGAATCTATTTATTTTTAATTATATAATAAATCAATTGAATATTTCCACTATTTTATTGAAAAATCTCATCCCATCGAATGAAAAATTCACCAATCTGTAGAAAACACTATATATATTTTAATATAAAGGTATAAAAAACAAAAAATGGAACAAATATTATTGAATCCTAATAACAATTGTTATAGGAGAACTCATCACGTCCAAAATGGACATCCCATTCTCCCACAAACTAGAGACACACACCAATAACATATCCTCAAGAATTCATGTAGCAGTTTCTTCCTAGCTATGCATATTTGGATGATATTATTTACTAAAATATAAAAGATAATATCATCGCTTGTGGGACATATAAAAAAGGAGGTAAATAGAGGACCCTTATCAGAGACAATAGTAGATGTAACCAATTTCAAATGAATAATTACATACACCTAGAGATCTCCCAAATCCTCCAATTTGGTTTTGATTCTAATTGGCATATAAGTGAGCTGATTTTTTCTTCCAATAAATCCAAACCCATATCAAATTTTTTCATATAGAGGTATGAAAACAATTCTAAAAATTACAATAAAACATCATCCCACTTGAATTTCAACCCTAGAATTTCTTTATATAATCCCAAAGTTCCTTGGTTCTTGTACATGGCTATTATCATCTATAAGAATGTGAACAAAATATGGAATGTTTTAACTCATACATAATAACAATAATTATTTCATGAAGACATAATACATCATCATGGTATCTAGGGGAATCTCCTATTATAAATAATGGATATTCCCAACATATAATTTTATAAAAGAAAGAAAAATACAATCCTATTTTTGAAACAAATGATACCCCCATAAGCGAGTGTCCACTCACGGATAGTCTCCCCACCATATTGAGGTTGCCTAATGAAATTGAATTCATCAAATGTCATAGATCAGAAAGAATAATATTTTAAAGTGTAATTTACAATTTAAAACATTCAAAAAAAAATTTAACATAATTTTACTAGAATCACAAATAAAATTGTAAATAAAATACACCTTGTGATTATCCCTTATGATGATTCTTCTACATTCTGAGTTAGAATATTTCTAGTAAAATTAACAGCAACAACATTCCCCATCTCGAGGTGTGGGTGATGTAAAAATAATAACACTCCAAGAAATCCTCCCAATATCTGTGAAAATGGGTCAAATGTTTTTATATAAAGATATAACTCAGGATGTTGATTTTATGAAAACCAGAAAAACATTATCTAAAAACATAACACCACCGACTCTTATGAGAATTAATCATAGAAATTGGTTTCTATTTTTGGTTCAAAAAAATTCTTCATGTTTCGTACTCTATATAGATTCAAAAGTTGGTATGTGATAACCCTTTATAATATCTCTGCCCAAATATGAGGCTAATTTATAAGAAAAGGACAAATAAACCAATACAACCACCAAGGTGGTTAACACTAGAAGAGAAGAAAAAATATATTATATCTCAAAAAAATATCTTTCATATTTATTATTCCAAGTGAACATCACAGACAAATATGATAGAGAATACATCAGAGAAGAAGACATTGAGAAATTGTTTACAAACTGATGATATGAACACTCTAAACACCCATAGCTCTCAATCATGAATTTTTTATGAGGTTTCTATGAATTAATGTTAGATTTCACCTTTACAATATTAATAAAAATTCCATATTCAAAATCCACATCTCTCCAAAAATTTAATTCTAAATATTAAAAGTCAAATTTCGATCGAATGGCATAGAGATGGGTATCTTTCATCATTTCTATAAATCATGTCAAATGAAACACATGGTCCTCCACGTAACAAAATTAAACCAATATCTGCACAAAAACATCCTAGAACATATCAGGATACTCTGGGGAGATTATAATCATTAATTAAAAAAATCATTATTGAGGATTGGTTGGAGAAAATTTTATAAAAATCTATTTATCATGTACCTATCATCCTCATATGACAGTTTGATGAACATCGATTCATTTATTCAAAAATCGTGATAACTAGTGTGATTCTCAATCATAAAGAAAAACATTAACCCTTTTAAATCCTAAAACATATCATTGATCTATGAATATATATATTTATTATTTAACATAACATGATTAATTTTCCAATAATCAATTTAGAGGCGATGTGTTCTATAGGCATTCATCACAAAGAGACTGGGTTTCATCAAAAGTTAAAACAATGGTATATGAATCCATTATCTAAAATATCATCATAATATGTACTTAAATCTGTCATATCTTCTTCTACCATATGAAAATAATGAATATAAACGATTTGGGTACTAGTAACTAAATTTATCGAAAAATATACCTCTTATATAGGAAGAACATGAGAGAAATCCGAAGGAATGACATTGTGAAACTTGATGAAAACTCGAGTGAGATATCAAACAAAGATTCCAACCAAATATCAAAATAAGTAGTAGTTATTATATTTTCCAACTCTAAATAATAAAATATATAACAACTCATACTCATAACCCATTCTTCCTAATGGAAACAAAACAGTCTATATGTGATGTAAATGAGACCATCTAAATAATGAAATCCATTAAGAAAAAATTTGAAATGACCTAATCCATCCTGATGATTATGAAAATAGTATTAATCGGATGAAAAAAATTACAGATAAGAATAATCTATAATAAATAGAATTTACTTGTAAAATGATGAATACCACTATATATCATTGTTCTGAGGCTCTTAATAATACACATCACATAAGATAAAATATATATATGAATATACACAAGGTTCAAAATATGTGTTTATATAAATGATTGATTTAAATTTATGTCATATAAAATAGTTATAAATGATGATTATATATTTATGGAACTGCTTTTAGTCACTAGACTAGTATCATCTTACTTTGTTGACTCTTCCACTATGTGATGAATATTTGTTATATATGCATATACCTGGAACCTCATATATCATAAAGGATCTGATTTCACCATTGTATATTTGTGGTCTTCTGATCCCTTTCCACTATGAGGAACAAAAATAAATTGCCTAATTTCTGTAGTATTCTTGTTGAAACACCTGAAATATAAATCATTAGGGCCTCATTACCAACATGTGTTGAATTAAAAAAACATTTCAAAATGGATGTATGGAAAAGGGCCTATTCATGGTACAATATGAGGTATAGTGTACCTCATAGGTCAATAAACTCTATCAGAATCCTCACATTTCCTCCTTAGATTAAATTTACTCATAGAAAACCACTTTTAAGAAAAATTAACTCACATCAAAAAACTTTTACTAGCATGGTCATGTCCAATCACCAACACCCTATCTATTACACCAGCATACGAAGTGAGATTTAGTATGATTACATATTGAATTATATCGTGATAGATACCAATCTCAAGCCTTTATGTATTCATCTATTAATTCAATTAAAAATTGTGTAAAAAAGAAATAATTTTTTAATAGTTATTCACAAACTACATCACTACATTAATAACATTCTTGATATTGATAAAATACATAGTTTTAGATAATACCATACATTTTAGAGACAAGAAATCATCATAGTGATATATAATGTCCTTCCACTCCGAACCCAGAGGCATCATCTTTGTTACCATCATCTCCCACCATCTTATAATAGGGAATTTCTTTTCAAATGTAGATTATTTAACCAAAATATCCTCATGTATTTCAATGAAATGATCAAGTCACTCTATATTATTTAAAAAACTTATCCTCTTGGGATCATTTGTGACATGGAATGTAGTTTTATTTCATTGATGAAAATATTGATCATGATGTTGATTTTCAATCATATTCCAAAACAAGATCCTATACATGAATGGGAGATGGTGCCTATCCCAAATCATCGACTACATGATGAAAAATCTCAACAAGATTGTAGTTCATAAGGAGATCGTCATAGTGCGGCTCAACATAAGAAACCTAATGGGAAAATGAAAATGTATTCTCATATGTTGTATCCTAGAAATAATTAATAAATAATAATAAATCACGATAAGAATACATTGATAAAGATATCAAACAAGTGAAACTGGAATTACTATCCCATTAGATAGTACAACATAATTTTTATTTTAAAATATCAAAAACCATAAGTATGGAAGATACTATAACCCAATCAAATTATTCCTTACGATGCCTTTCCCTAAACACTGATGGTGTCTTAAGGATCATTATTATTAATGTTTGATACACACTAACCTGTATGTGTCTCGTATATCTTGAAAATAATTCTCCCATATATACTAGGACAACAAAAACATAATACTAATAGAAAGTATATATGATTAAAGAAAACCTTTAACAAAAATTAAACATTAATCATACTATATACCCTAGAACCCTCATAATCGATCCATACCTAACATAAACCAATGGGAATTCCCAATCCACAAAAGGTCAGGTACTAGCACCTATCATTACACATTATCAATGAGGGAATAAATTTAACAAAAAATATAGATGATAAAATATACATACTTGTATTATCAACAATTCAAAATGATAAATTACTATAAAAGATTGTAAAACCCAAAATAACATCATTCTCAATTTTCATGAAAAATAACATGATAAAATATAACCATCACATGCATCAAGGGTATGAAATATCTATTTATTACAACATAGACACATAGTACAAAATAAAAAAAAATCCACCACCTCCTAGTGGATTGTCGAGTCTGGTTTTACCTGAACAAATATAATCAATAAACACCACATTAAAAAAAATTAGTGAGTGGTATAAATCCAAACAAGGTATCACATAGTGATCCATAATCAATAATATAAAAATTAACCATTTATGATATCAATTTAAATAAATATAATATATGGAATTATATTTTCATATTTTAATTAGCTACATAATTTAATTCATATTTATGGAAGATATTTCAAATTAACATTAAAATTGGATTACATGAAAAATTTAAATAAAATATTTTATATAAATCCTTAATCATTAATATAAAATTTTAAATAATCATGGTTAATCATATAAAATAATAAAATGTATCACCTCTTTCAAACACTAGGTTGAATGTATATTACTGGCTATATAATCCTCACAAATCTCAGTAGTGATCACATATAAAAAATTATGTGTATATAAAATTGAAACCCAAATTGTAAAATGTATTGTAGTTAATAAATATAAACCCCAATAAGGGATCTCATTATTAGATTCCTAAGATGAGTTAGATTAATTATAGTTGTTTTCATAAATCTAGTGCTAGTGGATCAATATGTAGCATGCTTTTCCCAACCTCCTTATTACTACCAAAGATACCATATTAATTAACCAATCAATCAATAAATATTAGTTTCAATAAATAATTAAAAATTATTTCAAAATAAAATCTCACAATTTATGTTTTCAATATGCTTTCATTTTTCAATAGAAAAATATTGATTTTAATAATTTAATGGCATTTTGAATCATCTTTGAATTTATGAAAAATTATCATGATAAAAATCATATAATTTAATCTATATTATTTATCAACCAATCGATTGTTTTTCATAAAACAACCCAACACAATATTAAATACATTAAAAGCTAGTGGTTTTTCAATTTTCATATCTAGTTCAAAATTACAATTGAATCATATCAAATCCATGGTTTTAAATAATTTAAAATCTTTTTAAAAATAAAACATTTATCATACGTATTAAATTGAATGTAAAAGACTTATAGAGCCACCTAAAATTAAACAATGGAATAAAAACACACCCCACCCCCAAAGGAAAACATTAATAAAGAATGAGGCAAAGGGGATCAGGAAACATAACCTAAAAGTTGGGTCTCACAAAATAAAATTTTGATCGATATAAAACATGATAATCGATGAATATTTAATTTCAAATGAATGTGTGATCAAAATAAGCGTGATGATAGGATATCAAAAAACCCAAAGGTGGTAAAAATATTTCAACAACTATTTGACCCACCACAAAAAGAACCAGATCTGTGAAAAGCACATATTGAGATACTAAAGAAACCAAAATATAATCATGAAATATATTTTTGGTATTTTGTATATTAATATACGGGTCTTGGTGTTTTAAATAAATTTTGGATGAATTAAAAACTGTGTCACAATTTTCTAGGGAGGGCTTAATAGTTTATGAAATTTTACATAGTAACCCATGCACTCTAACTAGTCTTCTATTTGGGGTTCATAGTTTGTCCATGTAGTTAATCTGACCATATACTAACCACGGATTTCCCACTATAAAATGGGATACCAATTTGGAGGAGGGGATTCTTTTTTTGAATTCAGGTTTCAGCAACCTCTAGTGCTTTTAAATTGGATTATTTTTTTATATGGAAAACAAAATAGTTTTATCTAACCATGCTCAAACTGTTCATAGATGAAATTGGAAAGAATGTCTCTAAATCCATTCTAAAAGACCCCAAAACATGATATGAATTGTTAGAGATAAAAACTAGGGTCATGGTATAACTAATAATGAATATTTTGATGATAAATTATTTCACCAAAAAAAGATATATCAACGGATCCATCAATAATAAATTCAACTAAAGGATAACACATACTAACATATATGATAAAAATATGTAGTTCATTTTGATAATACTGGTATTATCATCAACATGTGATTAAATTACCATGAAACTTTATACCCTAAACCATGATTAATTTGTATGGATTCATATTTTTCTAAACCGATGAATGTAAAGAATTATTTAAAGATATAAATTTGAGGATAATGAATGCACATTTTCTCAAATTACCACCGGTGGGGAAGGATTTTCTATCTATAGTGTTATTTTAAAAAAGTATTGTTTTCTTACTAACATAATATCAAAATGTGATATTATATACCTCACAAAAAATTTATTATCCATATATAGAACTACAAAACACTTGATATTGAAATGGATGAATGATATTCACATGGAGCATCTGTTGAAAATTCCATGATATGGATACGTGTGATATATATATAAATAAAAAAATATACAAATATATATTCACCCAAAAGGAGAATAATATTAACCGATGAATTTGGTTAGATTTATTCAGGGATTATAATTGTTAAATCCATTAGAATTCACAGATGCTTTAAAAAGTGTTTGAGGCTGTGAGTATATTAGATCCTCTAACCCTATTTATGTTTAGGATTTAAAGAGATCACATATTCATATTAATTAGAATGATGGATATTATAATAATAAAAGGATCTCCATCATAAAATTATCAAATAAAAACTCAATGATCTATTAGTGAGAATATCATGGATTCCCAAAATGATAACAATATTCTATAGAAGTTATTTACTATTACACATTAGAATATGGTCAATATTGGAGTTATAAGGGTCACAAAATTCATTCTTGTATTATATAAACCAAAATTGAAGGGGAATATTCTTGCCCATGTGAATATTTCACCCATAATTAATCAAATTAGAATAAATAAAATGTATAGAGTTTGGAAAATAAAACATCTGGTTCGTTAACAAAATGAAGGAGACTACACAGTTTGCATCTTGATGCATTTATTGAAAAAAGTCAAGGTGGAATGAAATATGACTAAGATAATGATTAAAAAATTTAATATCCCATTATAGAAAAAGGAAAACATGAAATTGATTTTAATAATAGGAAGCTATATGATACTTGAATAAAATAATACCAACAAAGTGTTATTTGATCACAATATAATATACATTTGTAAAGTAGTATTACTAATTGGATTTCATTTCTATATTTTATATGATTCAAATGTGATTTTTATCAAATGGTTTTGGTAATGAATTTATAAAGAATTATATAAAGATCTATGAATCAATTTTTTTGTCAATATTATATAGTCGTCTAGTTATAATGGACCATTAATACTATGGAAGAAATACTGAGATCATGTTAAATGTATTTAAATTGATTTTTGGACCATCCCCTTCCGTGTGTGGAGCTCTCATATAACAACATTTTATATTCTAGAAATCGTGTGGAACAGTTTGGGGATATTTATATGTAGTGATTTCAGACTCCATCATGATGTGAAGATGTTCTAAAGGCATATCTAATGGGAATATATATTATTTTTAAATGACATAGATGGTTTAAACCATTTATAAACATATAATATATTCATATAGTAGACCAAAAGGAAATTCAGTCAAACTTTGACCGAACATGGAATTAGTGGTTATATATAATGTGATTAATAATTTATCATTGTGGAAGAATATAATGAGTCTAGTGGAGTTGGAAATATATTTTCTAGATGCATCATCCACTTTTAGATTCTGGATCACATCAAATTTTTGGGTTATTGACCACCACATCTACCCAACCAATATCAGAAACATAATTTCTTCCATGTACACCACTAGAGAATGTACATACAAAAAATTCACATTATCAATATCCATAGGTATTACTTTTGGATAATGAAAATTAATATGAGGATTATGCATTAAAGATCATACATTGTAGAGAAAGAGTACCATGACACATGACAACGGGACTAGTCATAGTATTATAGAGGGACAACATTTTTGGGTAAGAGATATAATAATTAGAAGAGGTGATGAATTTTATGTACTATAATTTATTTAATTGTAGGAATGAAATTTAAATGGTGAAAATTATAGAAGAAATTAATAAATAACTCCAACACTCAGACATAAAATTATGATGTTGAGTTAGTGCTTTATTAAAAAAGAGAGGCTTTTGGAAAACACATGTACTAGATTGGTTATTTTTTACTATTATATATTCTGTAAAATTTCATTGAATATTAAAAACAATAACCATTGATAATATAGACTTTTAATAGTAACAGTTAATATTAGTATATTAATTGTAATGATAATGTCCATTTGACTTAGAAAATGGATGAGATATCTTGGACTAGATGGATTATACATTATGATACCCATTTATCCGAGCATCTTTTGGATATAACCTTAGAGTGATATTAGAATATATATTACTCATATGAGAATCAACAACAACAGAATTATTGAAGCTATTTATGAGGGAATTTGAAGCTCAATTATATCAGTGCCAAAAACATGTCTAGTGGACCACCATATTAAAACATCACCACTGTGCAACATATCCATATAAAATTTACTAATATAATAAATGGATCACTATAAAGACCAAAATAGTATGAATTTTTGTAATTTTTTTAAAAAATAATTAGTATATTATTATTTTATTATGACATTATAATTGATAAATAATAACATTTGATAAAAATATTTTTTTATTCGATGATATAGAAATTGTATTATTGGGTTATGTGTAGTTTAAATTCATGTAGTTTTTTGATGAAATAATGAAATATTTAAATAAATTCCATATTAAAAAAATATTGTTATTGTATAATAATATTTATATATATATGGTAAAAAATTATTCTTAAGTCAACTGTTATATTTTGAGGGTCGCAACATATTTTATTGTAAAAAAATTATATTTATTTAAATTTTTATTTTTATTAAAAGTATTAAATTATAATATATAGTGAATTATTTGGATAAAATAAATTTTATTTCAAAATCAAAAGGAGGAAATTTTCAATGGGTGAATTCTTATTATTTTTTATAGGAATTTAAATTTTTGGTTAAGCATTGTATATCCTATATTTATATATTGTTTATTATTATATCTTAAAATCCAAAAAGTGGTGTAATAATTACAATAAATTATAAATACCCAAATTAATGTTTACACATTAAAATTATTTCTCATTATGTTATTTTATTACATTAATAAATCCTTAAAGAATCATCCAAAACTATATTATAATTAGTGTTGTAAAATTAATTATTTGTTAACCTCAATAACTTACACACCATTAAAGGTATTATTTTGTGGTTTTTGTTTAAAAATATTGTTGAAAAATGAAAAAATCCATTTTGGAATAAATCATGGTAAAAAAAATTTGTAAGGATTGTGGTTTTCGTTACATTATCATATGGGTTCCAAATCCTTCATTTAAATATTTATGAATATTTATCCTCTCATTTTCTATATAACCCCACCCAACCACCCTTCAATCAGCACTCAAAACTCTTAGTGTACAAATCTACTCTTCCTTTCCCTTTAAATCTACCTCAAATGAGCTCACATGCTCTAACGTATCTCTTCCAAAGCTTCTAAAGGATTTTTATTATGTTAAGGGATCCTATTTTTATCTACATAATTCAAGACCTTTTTTTAGGTCAAGCCATTTGATTTCTAATTGTTAAATTTGGTGTATGTTTCTACACTTACCTTTTATTATACATATGTTTCCTTAATAAATTGTGTACACAATTATATATCTTTTTTCAATTATATATGCATTTATTTACACCTATTATATTGTCGAAATTATCATCTGATTTTCATTTTCAATCAGTTGTGTAGTGAATATCTATTTCCCTTTATAGTAATGGTTATTCACAAAGTTTTTTCTACCATTAATTTAATTTTTAATCTCATTTATGTATATCTCAGTCCTTAATCATGGGGTAAAAGGTGTTCAACTGCGTCAGTATGTTGATTGATGTATGTGGAACACATATGAATGAACATGATATGAATTTGATGGTTGGGATAGGAATTATAAATACCCTGTATTAATTATATAATTATCAATATCATGATATTAAAATAATGGTTAATTGGATGTTATCATAATCCCAATATGTTGTGTTTTCTTTCTGTTAATCAATGACATTTATTTATGACATTTATTTATGACATAATGTTTAATGTAGTTTTCACAATAATATCTTCAATTTATGTTATAATTCTATATAATATCACATTATTAATGATTTTTATTCTCTCCAATAAAATGTTACTTTAGTATTCTCCTTAGCTGAAATATATTTTTAACATATTCTATGATTTTTTATTCCCTTACAGGGATTTAAATATCTTCCATTTCTAATTTTTTCCATGGTTATCCTAGTATGTTATAAGTGATTTATGGATTAAAAGGACATGTTTTGGGATTTTAAATAATTATGTTAGACACATGTTTAAATTTATTATTCTTTATGCCTAATATATCAAAGGATATAGACCTCATGTTCTGTTGGGGTTGTTTTCGGTTTATTGTTTTGTAATAAATGAATAATTAATATGTAATAAAACACGATTTGTCATAAATGTCATTTTGAAATTAATACAATATGACTTTTATTTCCAAATTCCTATATATTTCATGTTTACTACCTTTAACATATCATTTATATAAATCATATGTAGTTTAAATAATATAAACCACTCTTACAACCAAATTATAATATTCAGCCATTAATTTTATTTATTTTTACAACGTTTATGGTTTTTCTTAAAAATATTATTTGATTAAAAAATATAAAATGAACAGAATATTTTATACATATATAACAAGAGTATTTAAAATGATGGTATTCATACAATTACATTATATAAAACTCTTGAATTTTATTATTTATTCTTTTAAAAAATCACATTTTCTATGTTATTTTATTTTATGGAAACATACTAAAATAATTCATATAAATTACATTGTTTTGATACTAATAATGATGAAAATTCAATAATTGACTAAATACGATGATTTATTTCAGAAATAAATCACTTTATATTAAATTATAATTTGTTTAATATTTGTTAATCAATAGTCTTAAATATCTATTTATAAATAGGAAAATAATATTTTTTTGAATTCCCCAATATAAAAATTTCCTTCTTCAACCAATAATTTTTTCCTAGAGGTATTAAATATTAAAGTCTAAAAGTTAAATTGACTAAATATTATAATATAATATATATAAATTAAACACTACTTTATCAATTTCCTATTAATCAATGCGATGTAGAATATGTTTTTTTACATTAAAATTATTGTATTCTAAAACATATATATTCATAATGATTATAACTAAGATATTCTATTACACTACTCTAACTATTAATTTAATAGAGACAAATTTATATTAAATTTCTTAAACTATTGACATTATTCAAGGAATATTTACTTAAATTCGCATTATATACAATCTATATTATTGAGGATACAAAATATATGATTTCATAATTGATATAAAACATATCGATCATATCTATTATTAATATAAATTATATCCTCACAAAATTGAGCTATTATAATAATATTATATTATAGAACACTCAATTAAGTGAAATACCCATGTCATTTAATATTTCCCATTAAATCATGTCATAAAATTAAATCAAATAATTGATGTTTATTAAATTATTTAAATATTTATATGAATTGTGTTATGTAAATTTGTAGGATTATGTATTTTTACCAATTTTAATGAATGATTAATGAGTTTTTTTTATTATTAAAAATGGAATGTTTTGGAATCAATGATATCATGTGTCCATCTTTATTATAACAATATATTATTTCAATGTATATAACCATACGACATGAAAAATAAATATTTTTGATTGAAATAAATTTCAAAATTATTTAAATCTAAATCCAAAAGATTTATATAATATCAATAAATAATAAAAATATTATTGGAATATATATAAATAAGTATAAAAATTTAACAATGATATTATTAGAATTTTCAATATTAAAAAGAGTTTTGAATTATTTCAGTTTTTATATATAGTTTCAAATTAAAATTTTAATATCTCATCATCTATATGGAAATGGAATTAATGTTTATTTATTTCCTTTTATTTGTAATCATTAATATGTAATTTTTTTAGTTTATCATACAAAATTTTTATTTTATATATCACTATTAATTTTTGATTAGTGAGTACTAGAAAAACGTCATATTCTTAGAATTTATATATCACTATGAATTTATTTTATATATCAATATATAAGGTGTTTTTAAATCAAAATATATCTCATAGAAACTAAATATAAAGACATAAATCAAAAGAAAATGATTAGAATAAATTACTTATTTTTATAACTAAAATGTAAATAATATTTCCACATTAAATATTTATAAATAATTCATGCATTAGAATTATCTCTATAATATTTCTTCCCTTCAATTTTGTCTTTGCATTGAGGTAATAAATCATGGAATAGATTTTTTTAAAATATAATATTTCATATTACAAAAATGAATACGTTTAATTTTTAACATTCATATGATTCATAATAACACATCTTCATGTCCCTTCCAATAAGTATTTTCATTTAAAAAAAATAACATTTTCCCATATTTATATTCTTGTTAAATTCTACATCATTTTTAAAAAAATTAATATTTTTATTAGATTTCATGGAAACATATTATGTGTCAAAAAATAACACTACTAGAACCCTTGAGATCTCTTTATTTGTTAGTGTAGTCTCCTATGGAGCCCGTATTTAATTGAAATAATGTTAGATACTTGAAACTAATGTATAAATCTCATAATTTGGGATGAAATACTATCATTCCATCAATATGAAATAATAAACCAGCAATAAAAATTATTATTAAAGAAACATATAGAATGAAAATAAAAATGAATGCAATGTTATAAAAGAATAATAATTTCCAATTATATTAATAAAAAATTTACCATATAGAAAAAAAATAAAAATAAAATACTTTATCAAATTATAATCCATTACAATTTATCAAAAATCCAAACCCATTTTTTCAATAAATAATACTGATTTGTAGATAAATGGATGTTCATGCATCAATAATATTTCATTTCAGTTACAAAAATTCAATTTTCAATGACGAAGAAGAATAAAAATTAAATAATTAATTAATAAAAATTTACTCATTCCCAATCTCATTTGTGTTACATCTAATCTCTTCAATAATAACTTACTAGATCAACAAACAAAAATAATAATAATGTATTTGAGAAATATATTTTTTGAATGAACCTTTCACCCATATCATTATTGATCATAAATTTCTAAATTAGTAACAGAATTCTTTCAAAAACAAATATCCATTTACCATATCCTATATAAAAAATAGATTAATAATAAAAAATAGAAAAAAAATACATAAAATATAACCAAATGATAACATCAATTCCAGATCACTATATCTTTTAAACATAACACAAGCTTTGTAACATCACTGTATAACATCAAAATAACAACACAACCATAACATGACCAGAAGGATGGTCATATATATAAATTATTCATCCATTAAAATTTCAAAAATATGAAATATTTGAGGAGCACCCCTTCCCCAAAATATTAAATAGGAATCTATAATGATACATGGATTAATTTTTGGTTTTAATGAAATTAAAAAAAATTCAGTTAGTATATATAATATCAAGACATCCCCACATTGAATTATCTACGTATTATAAAATTATTATTCAAATGATTTCAATTATAACATAAACACCATGCAATAACATTAAATGTTATAACCTAATCAAAATCACATTCCAAAACAGAAATCCAAAAATAGTTACACTAATTTCTAAAATTAACTAATCATATTTAATTTCCATATTAATAATAGAATGATTCAATTGATTTTACTATCCACAATCACACTCATTTCATAATTTCAACATGAACAAAGAAATATTAAAAACAACATCCATACAATATTTTCAATAAAATATTATTTATCCACCACTTCATTTTTGTCAATTATGTAATAATTATTTTTACATATTCAATTTTATATTGATATTTTTTCTAATTATATTTGATATAAATATACACTTGGGAAAATATAACACAATAACCATAAAATTTTACCACACTATAAAATTTATGAAACACACGAATTATTTATAAATTTCAATACTAAACATAGAATTAAAAACCATTTTGAAAATATTGACCTATCAAAAAGAGGAACTATATAAATAATACTTCTCATATCACATAAAGAACACATGATGAATACATTTGGACCTATGAAACATTAAAAAAACACTTCTAACACCTTCTGTATTTTTGAATTGTTTTTTGAATAAAATAAAATAAACTAATATATTAATTTATATGAATCACAGAGTAATCTGCTGTTACTTGCAACAAATTTATATATTTCATTACAAAATAATAATAAATAATAATGAATATATTTGAAATATTAAAAATAATTGTTTCATAAAAAAATTATTATTTAAATGAAATTTATTTTACAATAATATTATTATTTGATTCAAAATTATTTTTTTCTCAAAAAAATGTTCTTTCATTTATTTCAGTGGAAAAAAGGTACTTTATAATAGTTCTATAAAATTTATTTGATATAATTTTCATAATATTTGAAATAATTATACTAATATATTATTTGGGAGATGTTTTTATAATACTTTAGAAGGAATATTTTCTAATGAATAGTGAAATTAGTGAATATTAATTTATAATTTTAAATTTTTTTAAAAAATTTTATACTTTATATTTATTTTTTAAAAAAAAAAAATAGTTAAAATTTATATATTTTGACCTATTTCAAATATTTTAATCATATTTATATCAAATTATTATTCTAAAACCTTATACACGTTGGAAAAATTTATATTTGAAACCCATCATTTTATCATTTCAATTGGTGTACTTTTAAGTTAAAATTTTCTACTTACGTGAAATTTATTTAGAAAAATTAATTACATGTTTTGACATTAAAAAATTTATATATTTTTAATAATTTCAACATAAAGTTTTATCAAAATTAATATTGAATATAGAAAAAACTAATTACTGATGTTAGGTTAAAAATGGGTTTACATGTGTGGTTAAAATTTAAAAACAAGAATTAAAATGACATAAATAAATGTATATAATAATGTGTTTGGACATATTTGGAATTAATTATGTATTAGGCTCAAGAATAATCTATTTGGATTTTTTTAGAATATGAAATATGTTGTCACAGCTTTTTCGTTTAAAAACAATGGCATGTTCTCCCTCACCTCACTTATAAAAGGACACCCCCTATAAACATGACATCAAATCATTAAAAACGTATGGTAAATCCAATAACATTAAAAATAATTTTATAATTTTATATTCTAATAATAGAATTCTTATTTATTTTATAAATCCATCCTTGTTAGTATTTTGGTGTAAAGAAAACGAGATTACATGGGGAAGAGTCAATATTCTTCACCGACAATTTTTGTTTTATATCAACATAAACCTAAATAAATAACTATTAAAACAGGTGGATATATTAAATATTTTATATTTCATGTAATAATATGTTCATATATTATGTTCATGTCCTATAACCATTTCCACATCCGTCATCTGTCTTATGAAATCATTATTTATGTGTACAGAGGACTATCGCCTCACGAACTGATGTCAAACATTTTTCATTACTTCATCCTAAAGATAGTTATAATGATATATTAAGTACATATCATTGATATTTATGATATTATTATACTTTTGGAATTTTTATATCACACATACCATTATGGATTCTATTCTTTGGGGATACGATAACATCGCTCGTGTGTACAATAGAGTAAAAACATAAAATGTAATGTGATTCATTAACACATTATATTGAAGGTACTTAAAAGGGTTTTAATGAAAATATGTTTTATACAAGACATAAAAATTATCCTAAAATGTAATATATTATTTAGATATATTTTTTTAGTTTTTTGATAAAATCGTAAAATTTTCAATGAGTATCTATAACGAACCATATCCATGAACTATTTTTTTCATTTTGTGACTCTAATATTTATAGATTACATTAATAAAAATATACTAAATATATTTTATGTTTATATAATTGATAATATTATAGATATTTTTTAACAATGTTTAAATAAACATTATTGAAAATAACAAATCGATACACACAAAAAACATAAATCAGTAATTCCCCAAAATCGGATTTTAGCTTTGAGTTGTTAATAAACGAGTGATACAAGTTCATAATAAATTAATATATGTTTAAATATATAATATTTTCTTATTTAATATATGTATAATAATCATATATTTATAATATAGTTCTTTCTAACATATATTAATAAAATATAGATTTAAGGCATGTGGTTTATATCTCACTTATTACTGTTGGGAGACACATTCCATATTCATTACATTAATATTTTATGGGGTTTAAATAATGAACATGAATGAATTTTAGGATTCATCTAATTATTTCTATATTAATTATATATCCATTTGTCGATCTATATATAATGGGTTTTGTGTTTAAAATTATACATATTTGGTAATGATTTTTGGATACAATATCATTGTTTATCAAGATTGTTTATGATTAAGTCTCGAATGAAGAAATTGTATCATCTAAATTTCAAAAAATATAATTATTTTCCTTATCATATAATTATTAATTTAATTTTCATATAATAGTATGATTTCTACTAATTAGTACTTAATTTAATTGATTTTTTTTAGAAAAATATTCTTTTGTAATAACATCAGTCAAACCCCCTTTTTCATAAACCATTATTTCAGAAATTATTTTAAAAAATGATCAAACATTATAAAATTGATTTATTAAATTAATTTTAACTGAATTTTTTCGGTTTACCAGTTTTTTTATATCAATATTCATTATATTATCAAAAAAATGATCAATTGGTAATATTTATTTTAACATGTCTCACATTAACGCAATTTTACATCAGCGTGAACATTATATGATATGATGATTACATTGATTTTTTTCATGTACATATTCATAGAGAAATATGTTTTATTTTTTTGAAAAATATATATATTATAAAATTTTATTTCAATGAATTTTTTCATCAAACTATTATCCACATGAAATTTTGAAATAATTTTATATATAATATTACATCCTTTGATGTTATATATTATTTACATGGGATAATATCCTAGGATAACATATTAATTCATTATCTTAATGGATCATGTTATTGATGATAAGTTGGTTATGAATCGTTATTCACTTATAAGGTTTATAAAAAAATAAAATTATTATGAAACAATATTCTTTCTCAATGGGTTATGATATATTGACACAATGAAATGATGATTAAAAATATAACTTTTATAAATGTTTTGATATGATAAAATGTTTTTGTAATCCATTTCAGTTCATTTGATATGGTATAATTATTTTTTATGATCTTTTGGCATAATTATAGATTACTTTAATAAATTACTAGATGGGTCCCAAATCTCCATCCATATAATTGGGTAAAATATTTGTCTTAAGAGATATACTTAATTATAATGCTGAGTGAACCCTGTTCAATAAGGGACTTTGTCCATAATTATTTTACTAGCGTGGAACCTTGACTAATATGATGGTTTGGGTATGAACTTATTCCACTACGTTAGCAATGACATTGATCCCTGAATAAAATAGAAATGATTTTCAATGATTATTTGAAATCCATAAATCTGTGTATTATGGCTATGTTATGATCTCATGTATAATATTATTTTTTATATTGTTATTGAGGTGTTATGAACATCAATAATTATTCCATGAATCAATATTATATTCATGTATTTGTAGGGTGTGGTTTTCATATTTTATTCTAATTATATCAAACACATATGTGCACGTTTTTCGTAAAAATCTCCATACGTTACCCTAACACTGAATTTATGTTTAGTATTTATTATTTTTAATTCCCTATGTTATGAATAATTATATTGATTTTTTTATTTATATTAATGGATACACTTAAGAAAAATATACTGGGAGATGATGTAGTATACCTATGAACTAGTTGGTTTTGTTTCCAGGGTTGTATATCATTAAACCCTTATTGTCATCAGTTTTGTGATTTTCTAATTTAATAATGTATCTTAAAAAAATGATATAATATCTATGTATGAAATGCATGTGTCAATATAATTTTATTTAGAGTTCATGTTTAGTAAAATTTTTGAAACTGGGATGAAAAAACCATAGTTGGATCCCTATATACATATCTATATACAAGTCTGTGGATGAGTCATTATATCGGAAAATGTATTGTAATTTTGTTAAAAAAATAAAGAACATGTTTTCCATTAAATTTCATCCCTATATGGAAAATATAAATGGATGCAGTTTTAAAAATTGGTATATTGGGGGTAATACCATGGAAAATTTACCACTAAGATGGACGTGATCATTACATGGTTCATGAAAATGGGCAATGCTGAACACATAGTTTGACATTTTTAGGGGATATTAATTAGAAATTCCCTAACTCATTTCAAACCTTCATGAGGCTTTTAGATAATGATAACGAAAGGCCTTGGATAAATCTAAGGTTTCGTAGAGAAAAAAGGAATAAAAATTTAAACATACTATACGTAATTATTCAGGATTATGTTATTCTATACTATAATATTAATTTCATATACTATTATTTTAGGTTTTAGTCTATTGTAATAACCAAATGGAAATGGGTTGACGATTTGTGAGATTGAAAATTAAATGACTTTCCTCGAGATAATTCAAACATTAAGGGTGTTAGAGTGAATAATATTTGTTTTATGATCATAAAAAACTATAAAACTATAAATAATGTTGAACATAAAGATGAAAAAATTATGGAACAACATTATGTTGAGTACCCCATGAAAAATTTCCACATTATTTAATTGTGTATTATAATACACCGGTTGTAGAAAAATGGATCAGTAACACTGGGATGATATTTTCTATTCTCAAGAGTTCCAAACCTAATGTAGTCATTTAGGATTCCTACAATACTGAAGGTGAAGCATATCAATGGAGTAATATTATTAATATTATGATCCAAAATTATGAAATTGAATTATTGGATTCAGACAATATCAATAAAATATTTTTCAAATTGTACTTTCCTTTTATTCATTATTTGATGATGGATTAGGAGATCCGAGATATAAGTAAAAAATAAATTGAATTAATTCGTACATACTGAGAGACTATTATAAAGCATTATATTTATAAATCTATGATTATAATTCAACAAGAATGTTATGTTTATTAATTATTTAGTGTCTCAAAACCATGTATCTGAATGTAATTATCCATAAGATAATTTTGTAGATGTGAAGATATTGTTCTCTGTGCAGTCAAAGTGTTAATGGAGGTTAAATTTATGTATCATTCTCATGGATTCAATTAAATGTTTAAAATGAATTTCCAAGGAAAAACTAAAAACCAGGGAGTTAATAAAATGATCATTTCATCATGATTAAATTGTGGGAATAAAAATAGAAGAAATAGTTTACATAATACTATTAAATGTTTTAATTATAAAAATGAATGTCATCAAGAACATGATTGACAATGTTTTGTGAAGAAATTAAATAATTATATTAATTGATATAATAGTGAAATTAATGAACCATCATCTATCTAGGTATTCAAATGTATAGATTATGAGATGTATTTTAACTAGTATCCAATTTTGATGGTTAATTATCATGATCGATTTGAGATACATCTTAAGCAAAGAGACAAATGTTAATCTCTTTTGATCACTATTTCTTGTAATGGGATGGATAACTATGTGGTCAATGGTATAGTTACCACCCACTATATAAAGGATAATGTATTATTTGATTCTAGTTATACCAATTATTTACTATCTAATAATGTTTATATGTCTATAGTGATTCCACCAAAATTATTGGATGTATAATTATAAGTGAAACAAAACAATATTATGTTCATTAAATATCAACTATATGTTTCCTCCTTGGTTGATTATGGTGGGAATGAACCCCTGTAATTGTTTTTATTCTTCCCAAGGTTGAATTAAATGTGCTCATATCCATGGATTTTAATTCTATACAATAGGATCACATAAATAATTGTGGAAGGGATGTCATATTTTATATATTAAACCATCTTATGGTCATATATCAATGTGATGATAATAAATAACTTCAAATAATTATCACATCCAACATAGGGTTCTTAATTCCCATTCATAAGGTTTAATCAACACAAATTATTTGGGAGATAATTTTCCTTGTTGATATACCTATTGTACTAAAATTTATTGATGTCTTTCTAGAAATTATTCATAGTCTTCAACTGAATCGTAATGTTGGGTTTTTAGTAAAACTCATACCACGTGAACCACCAATTTCAATGAATTCCTACAGAATGACCCGAATTAAGTTGTAATATTTAAATATAAACCTCTAGGAAAACAATAAAAATGATTCCTTTTTTCATGTATGTCACGTTGGGGTACAACTATTCATTTATTTAAAAAATTAGAATAATTGGAGATTTAAATTTATTATTTGGATGAGAACATTATCATGATCAAGAATAACTATCAACAACAACATATTAAGGACCTATTTGAATAATTTCATATATCTCAAGATTTTTCCATGATAGAACATCAATTTTGATTTCATACATTGGGGGTACAAAACTAGGATATACCGAATACCACATTCCAAAAATGGTATAGACATAATGAATATATATTACCTCTATTTGGTCATACTAGTTTCCCCCATATTCATAATGGATTTAGTGGAAAAAGTATTTACAGATTACCTAGTCCATTTATGGTAGTATTTATAGATGATATTCATATCTATTCATAAAAATTGTTGATCACAGATATCGCATCATAATTGTTCTAATGATATAAAGTAGAGAGAAATAATATGAAAAATTTAAAATATGGTAATTTTAATGGAAGTTGATTCCCACATTGTGTCATATAAACTCATGAGAGTTTATTTTGTAAGATCATTAAAAGATAAAGGCCATTGAATGATGCCCTAAACCAACCTCAATGAATAAGATCTATTTTTCTCTTGGTTAAGATGAATATATTATTGGTTTATTGATTATTGATGAAAAAAATATTATCCACACCTGATGGTAACATAGAATGAATCCAAATTTCATTTAACATATGAATATGAAAAAAAATTCAAGGATAAAAAGAGAATATTTTTCATCACACCTATGATTACATTAATAATTACTGGAGAAGAATCTAAAATGGGATTGGTATGTGTTCTCATGTAAAATGACATGTTGGAGGCTTATGAATTACGAAATTTGAAGGTTAATGAGGGATTTTTCCGAACAATTCTGTTTGGAGATAAATGTGGTAATTTTTTATATAATTAGATGGTTACATTTTTATGATATAAATAAATGTTATAAATATACCAAAAAATATTTTTAATTATTTAATCACATTGATGGATTTGAGTGTATTTTATAAGATATATTTATAACTAACTAATGATTTTGACTACTCAATATATGAACACACAAAAAAGGGAAAATTGTGATTGATGCCTAGATTCAATGGGTCATGTTATCTATTACTTGATATTGATGAAAAAAAATTCCAATATGTATGGACTAAAAATGGTGAAGCAAGGAATCTTGAATGAACTAGAGAAACCATATCTTATTCAACATAATGTCATCCATCATCCCAACTAATGATTAAATGGGATTAGAAAGAACATTTTCAGTTAAAAAAATATGGTTACAAACATTCCTTAGTTTAATATTGGTTATCATTAAATGATAATGTTCTGGAAATTTATGTCATATCCATCAAAACTTGTTTAGAATGATTTTTTACTGGAATATAATAGGTATACAATATTTATTCATCCTATTAGTATTAAAGATTATAGATATTTGAATGAATAAATCCATTCAGAAAGAATGGCTAATGATATAGTTGAATTTGTATACATATTCTTTATATGTTAGTAGGATAACAATGAAGAAATATGTATAAGGGGTTGTTACATCCATTAATCAAACATTAATGTTTATTGTAAAACATTAACATATTTTTTTCAATGGAAACCAAAAAAGATCGAAAGGAAATATTGTTATAATTTTTTAGTCGATCAAATTATATATTTATAACATTTTATCGCTATGATATAATATTTATCCCCATAATCTCATTCAAAAACATTCAGTAAGGAAGTGTCAAGGATTAATGGTTCACCACATTCAATTATGTCATATTGAGATTTTTTGTTTACTATAGTGTTCTAGGTATGTCTTCATCAATATAATTATATGGAGTATCATTTCAGTACTATGTGACATCCATAAATAGATAGTTAGTATGAGGCAACAATTTACACTCTAGAGGCTATGTAAAGATATATATTTTGAAATTTAATTTTTTTAGAGAAAAAAATTAATCTATTTGATTTTTCAAAAAATAATATACTTAACATAAGGATTTATGTTTCTCTTTGTGATACCCTATATGGAAATACTTTTATATCTCAATTTTGATAGAATTATTTTTGAGGGAGAAATATTTGAGGACCGTAGATAGTTGAATGACTATAAGAGAAGTTTTGAGCCATTTAAAAACACATAAATAATGGAAATTGAATACTGAAAAGATTTTTCTAACATGATTTCATTTTGATTTGTTCTTTACCAAACCTACCTCAAGACTATAATGTTTTATATGTCTATATAACGATTATGCGGATACATTACCATTAAAATCTAATGAAGTCATAGGTTATGATGTCGGAGAAATATATTATTTTCTGAGAAGAAACTAATGGATATTGTTGATTGTAAAGATAATTTTTTATGAAAAAACACACCACAAATTTTCAATGGTTATTTGGTGAATACCATAATTTGAAGAATATATGTGGAAACATATGGAATCAATGAGGTGTAAAGAAACTCATTTCATTAAATTTGAGTGATGAATTTTTATGGTGTAATACATTTTAGGAGTGGTATAATGTAACACAACAAGGATTTATTAAATTGTTTTTTAAAATAATTTTTTTCCATGATATCTTTCATCACACAAAACACTGAGTTAATCTATTATAATGAGAAAAATTGGGTTTATATTTCGTTATACATGGAATGATGTTTTAAGAAACCATGATATATTGCTTATATTAATAATTAAACATGTATGTTAAATCCATGATGTTAAGCATATTGATATAAATAGTAACAAATAGGTTTTAAATATTATATATAAGGATTTCATTTAAATAATCTATATTGATAAGAATTTAATTAAATTTTAAAAAATTAAGATTATGTTTAAAAAATTACCTTTTTAGTTAAAAACATTCCTTAAATTTTTTCATGAAAAATAATAAACGTAATTTTGGGAGCGTTTTATAATTTTATTTTATAAAATAAGAATCCTATTTTAATTAGTAATATTAAAATTTGATTATGGTTATTTTTTTAGGTTTTTCTATGAAGAAAATTTTCATGACGAATGGCGAAAAATAAATACATTTAAATAAAAACATCCATTTTATTTATGTTATTAATAAAGATAAATTAGTTTTTTAATTCTGTTTAAAAATAAAATAATTTAAAAAATATTAATATTAATATTAATTTTTTCTATAGATACTATTTTCAATTTGAATTATGATATAAAATTCATGTATACTTTGGTTATTTTTCTATTTGAATTCCAAATTTCTCATCACATTTTCATGATTAATTTTAAATAATATTTAGATAATTATGTTATTTGAAATTGTAAAAATTGATTAAAAATAAGGATTCATCATAATTACTATTATCTATCAATTTAATCATAATTTTAACAAAATTATTTGTTAAAACCTCAAAAAATAATAACTAAGTTTAAGGTAAAAATGGGTTTATTGTAAGTGTAAATATAAATATATTTTCTTGAAATCGGTTTCCTAGAAACATTAAGACTTAAAAAACTTATTATTATAGGGAATAATAAATTTTGGTGTCTTTTATTATGAGAAAAATAGGGGAATTCATTTTACTTTTAAAAAATTTATAAGTGAACTAGTCACCTCAGATATAAATGTACACCACATAACCTCTATTATTAACATCATCAGAATATTTGGTTCATACAATACCTAATAAAATAACTTTTTTGGCATCCATAAAAACATCCTATAATCCTTTTTTTCATCTAAAAGTCCTTGAATTTCATTTCTTGAAACCCATAGATGGTTACTAATGGAAGATGCATTGTTCATCATCTAATGTTTTATTTTTATTTCATCCTCCACCAGATTAAATTATCATTATTCCATGATGATATAATATAAATATTACATTAAATATATTGTGAATATATTCTTTTAATCTAATGACCTATAACCATATCCACATCCATTAAGTGTGTTATAAAGTCATCACTAATTTGTATTGCAGAAAACTGGCTCATGAAAAGATACCACTCATATTTTCATTACCACAATTATAAAAATAGTTATTATTCGTGATTAAATTAAAACATATGATATATAGGAAGTTATTACAGTAATGAAATTATTATATCACACATACATTCATACATTCCAATCTTTAGGAATTTTAAAACATTTCTATTGTGAAAGGAGGACTACAACCTCATGAAGTGAAGTGATTCATTCACTCATTACATGGAAAGTAATAAGGGTAATAGTAACAAAAATATGTTATATATATGAAATATAAACAATTATATATTTTTAATATATTAAATACCTTTATTCCTTTCAGTCTGTCAAAAAATTGAAAAATTGTTCATTCGAACATATGACCTAACTTCTCTATAAACGATGTTTATAATTTTCTATCGCTATAAATTATGGATTAATATAAAACTTAAATAATTAATAAATATTATATTTATATATTTTTTAAATTATAGTGATTATTTAACGTTGATGAAATTGAGAGGGCAAAAAATAAAAATTCCAAACATACATGAAAAACAAAGTCGTTTTTGCTCAAAGCATTACAATGACATGTAATTTTTAATAAACTGATAATATAATGCAAAAAAATTGGTACGATATATAACATAATAGTTCTTTAATATATTTATAATAAGTTTATTTTTTTATAAATGATGTTTGAATGTGTGCCTAAGAATTAGAGACTTCATGTAAGAGATTTTGGTCTCAATGTTTACATTTGGGACAGACGTTCCTAATTCACCACCTCATTAATTTATGTTGTTTATATACATTATATGATTTTATTTGATTATTTTTTTCTTGAAATTTATTTCTATTCCATATCCATTTTTGAATATATCCATTATAGGGATTAACTTTCAAATTTTACCATTGTGGAAACGGTTTTATATAACAATATCATCATTTATCCACATATTTTATTATTAAAACTCAAATATTGAAATAATATGATATACCTCTCAATATTTATCATTAATTTTTCAATAATATGGTTATTTATTTTAATTTAATGTAATATTACAATTTTTCACTATTTTTTGTTTAAATTAATTGGGAATGTGTTTTCATGATAAATGAAGTTTATTATTTTATATTTTAAAACCCACTTTTTATTCTAAAAAATAAATATATATATAAATATATATATATTATATTGATAATTTGTTAATGAAATTTTTACCTATGATTTAATTTTATCAAAATGTTTTGAAATGAATATTTATGTCATTTCCAAAGAAAATCACATTTGGTTTTCTAAAAACGTGAATAGAATATTTTCTTTCACATATATGGAATGAGAAAAAATTAGAACATAGCTGAAATTAACTATTATAAAATTGACATATTCCCACACTGTTTCTCAATCCATCATTATATGTATAATATGGGACCATATACCCACGGTTCTTGTAGAACTGTGGGTATAGGTTGTTTTTTAAACATATACCATTGGATTTACAAAATTCTTTTGTATATGATTTCTTTATAGACCTATACTCGTGGTTTTGGAAAACAATGGTTATAGTGTTATTTTGTTTAAGACCTATACTCATGGTTTATCAAAACTGTTACTATAGGTTTTCATATTTATGGAGGGGAAGAATATTACATGATAAACAAAATAATATTCATGAGTACACCTATTAAATTTTTTTACAAATAACCACGGTTTATATAAATATCTATATTAAAGTAAATATATACCTATATAACAATATGAAAATTGAGTATTGGTGAGCTACTAGATGAATAAAGGGGTTGTCCAGATGTCAAATCAGACAACAATGAATTTTTTTAAACGTTATTCCCATGGTTTTAAAAACTGTGGGTATATGTTAAGGAAACAGTGGAATGGGTAATTTAAATCACAAATACCAACGGTTTCCCAATACTATTTTATAGTACTATTCTGACGCAAAGGTAGCCCACAGTTTTCCCCAATCACCCAAATATTTGGTATAGCATATACCTATGGTTTGGGGACCTATACCAACGGTTCTAGACCATTGGTATATGCCTAGTTTTTAATATTGGTTATTTAATTTTAAAAGTATTTTATATTTTTTCAAGTTAATTTTATTTCAAATTTAGTTCATATTGTTTTGTAAATTTATAGTATTATTTTTTTCAAATAAAATATACTTTTCTCAAAAAATGTTCCACATGTCTTTTCAGAATAATTTTTCATCTATAATGACTGTAACATCCCAGGTAAATAAAGAATAAAGAATTTTCATATTAATTAATATATATGAATTAAATATTAATTTTAATTAAAATGGGTTTCTACGTTCGATAGCGTACTCGATAAGAAACTATGAGTTTCTTTGAAAACTTACGTTGCACACTAGTAATAAAATAATATTATTTTAAATGTTAGTTAACACATAGTCGGTGTACTGGCGGGAATGGATATAAATAACTAAAATATGATTATATATGTTTTTAAATGTTTTTACATTTATCCAATAAAACATAATGGCTTAAAATACGAAAAGAACTCAATTTTAGGCATTTATACCCTAATTTTCACTAAAGGTTCACTTATCACCTTTTGATGGAGAACCATCATTAAAAATAGTTTTGATCAATATTATAAATTCTATTGGACCAAATATAACTCTTCTTTAGAATCGGGACATCAAAATTTACATTGTGTAAATTTTTGGTATCTTTCCGATAAAGTTTATTTTTTAATGAATAGTGTGAAATGTTGTATTTTAATTCAAAACCTCTTTTTAATATAATATAATTATATGATTAGATTATCATTTGAATTGGTTTTAAAGTGAAATTATAAAATATTTTTACCATTAAATCCAATAGTGGCCGTTGGAATTAATTTCACTTTGAAATCGGACTTAAACTACTGTAAATCTTTTGATACTTATTGTTTCACAAAAACACGCTATTTGTCATGACAGTGGGAATTAATTATTAAATTAATTAATTTGACTTATATGTTTTGAATTTTGTAAAATGGACTTCATTTTTGAATTTGGAATATCAAATATTTCTTAGGGTGAATTATTGGTATTTTTCTGAAAAACTTCAATTTTTGATGAATAGTGAAACCACTAAGTGGTACTTATAAAAAATGATTTTTCGTTTAAATGAAAATTTAACACATTTGTCTATTTAATTTCAAAAATCTGACATACATGGTTGTCACTAAGAAGTAAAATGTGGTTCAATGAGATTAAAATAATTTTTTGGTGAATAGTAACTTATTAAGTTTTTAATCACGATTAGTGGTAATTAGTGTAGTTTAAGGTAAAAATAATGTTTTAATAATATGAGATGACCTAGACACATGTCCTACCCTCATTGGATGTGTCATGGACGACCATGAAAATCCATGGGTCAACTTGGGGACCCCATGGAGCCACTTTGGTTGGAAAATGACATCAATACCTTTTATTTAATGTTAATGTAAAAAATGGCACAAACATGATATGTTTTACTAAAACAATTTTTAAATGGGGTTATACAAGTCAGATGTTTTATTATAAATATTCATTGGAAAGATAAAAGGATTTCCTACATCATAGTAATTTTTTTATAATATTTAGACATTAAATAAATTAAATTATTTATGACATAATAATGATGCAGTGATGACATCATTATTTGATGATTTAAATAAAATGGATAGATAATGTAATATCTAAGACCTACACATGTCCAAAACCTATTGGATGAGTGGATTTAGAACTATTATCACCTTATCCACGAATTATATTATTGTGGGACCTTTTAAAACCGAAACAAAATTTTAAATAAAGTAATATTTCTTTACTTTCCAAAAGTGCCCTCCTCTCCTCTTATAAAAGCCCTCCACCTCTACCACCATATCCACACTCCCAAAGCCTTTGGCTCGGCCAAACCCTGCCCATTTTGTCTCTAAACTTCCTTATATTACTCCTTGAAGCCTCACTTTGGGCAGAAGTCTTCCCAAGGAAGCCTTTGAGCTCAAACCAATGGGAGTTACCCGATTTTGAGGTAATGTCTTCACTTGAGTCCTTTTGTATTATTTTTCTTCTCCAACCCCCTAAACTCTTTTCATTTATTTCTTTTGTAACAACTCCAGTATCTTAAATATACTAGTATGTTGGTATAAGAAGGATTCGAGCTACACTTACACACACCTTCATCTAATGGTTAAAGAACATACTATTTCCGTGGATGGTGAATTTATGCCTCCCTAAACGATGATTGTTCAACATTCCTTTAACACCTTCAAAGGTGGCCATTAAGATGTCACTATATTTATATATGATATATAATATGTTTATGTTTTCTTTAAGCTTCTGTATTTTTCATTTTGGGCATGCCATTATGGTTTCCATTATGGGTAAACACGATATCTTCACTTAAGGAAGTGCAGACTACCGCCCCCTCAAAGTGATGTGATTCGTTAATGATATATGTGGGACGTGTAAAGGATGGATTGAAAGTTATTATATATGATGTTATAATGGAATTATAATAAACCTCTATATCATTATTATTTCTTTCCATTAATGTATGAGATAAAAATGAATGTAGTGTTCATGCGTACGTACGACTTACCGTCTCCAGGAACAGTGCATTTCATTTCTTATCCCCAAATCCAATGTACTATTAAAAGTACATGTATATAATGGATATATATAATGAATGATATATCTAAATGATGAATATAATTATGGAATTAAAATATACATACCTCTCATTTAGTTTTAATTCCATTATTATGACAAAGAAATGAAAGTACCGTTCATGCGTACGTACGGGTTACCATCTCCATGAACGGTGCATTTCATTTCTTACCTCTAAAGGATTATGTAATATTATAAATACATGTATATGCTGGAAATATATGATATATATGATATCCAAATCAGGAATGTCATTCTGGATATAAAGAACCTTTGACCACACAAACAACATGTAATTGTAAGAAGTCCACTTTCGACTTAAGAATCAAATATCGACAAAACAAACATTATTAACTTACATGGTTACATAATTTTTATAACATGGAAATAAGTGATATAAAAGGAATAATGAACTTTAAAAAGGTTCTTAATCAAGTAGAAATTAACTCAAGTTTATTATTCAGGACGTTAAACAACGATCGAGTCAAGTCGGACCCAAGGTAAGGGACTTCGTCTCAATCTCCTTTCATTGAGGCATATTTCGTTTTATACACAACATTCTTTTATACGGTGTATAAACCCCTTTGACTTATACTTTTATACAAATGGAATCTTTTTCTACGAAGCGTTTTACTAAACGACAAAATGGAATGTTTTTTTTAACGTACGCGGTGACAACGACCTTTTCCGCCGCCGCGAGTATTAGTTGGTCTTTGGCTTCCTCAACAAGCCGTAATGTTTTTAAAATAAAATAAATACCATATACTCTTTTATGTATTTTGGTATTGAAAATGGTTTTGATAAAGGATTCTATTTATGATATATTGTGAAGTGTAAAATTTATCATTCCTTTATATTGGTTTTATGTTTTATGATTTTATATTGGTACTTGGACATTTCAACGGGTGGTTACGTTATAAACCATATGACGGGTGGTGCCGTGAATACTAGGATGGGTGGTTATGTTATATCCTCCAATGCATTGGGTATGGAAGTCGTCCGTATGGCTATTCCATTAAGTATGTATGGAAATTGGCCGTATGGCTATTCCATTAAGTGATATGTGTGGAAGTCGACCGTATGGTTATTCCACTTAAGTATGTTTATGTCCCAAGTTATCTTTATATATGCTAAGTGTTATTTATATGGGTTTATGGAAATCCTTTGGTTACAAAAAGGTAAGTAATGATACTTTATTCCGTGAAGAGCTTTTACTACTTCATGATGGTGAAGGTATTACTTTTTTAGAGTTTACATGGTTTACTTGATGTTTGAAAAAGTAACAGTTTTCATTCTTTGTGTATCCCTTATTGAGCTTTTTATGCTCACCCCATGTTTTTTTCGAAATGTTTTTCACAGGACTTAAAGTGGAATAAGGTCAAGGATGGGATCAAGGGAATGTCATGCTATATAAGACATGGAACTAGACATGTTTCTTTTTAAGAGTTTTTTTATTATGGAAATTTAGTAGAAGTGTCTACTTTGTAATCTTTTGATATGTAATAGTTATGTTCTAATTCTCTAAAACTCTAAACATGAAAAGATCCTCAATGTCAATTATTCATTTAATTCAATATTAAGTAAGGTTTAAGGCGGGGCCTTATAGTTGGTATCAGAGGTCGGTTTAGACAACTTTAGGAGTTAGAAAATAGTTAAATTATAAGTTAATTTATGGTATGACTGAAATGATATAGCATTTAAAGATTACCATGTTGCTTCACCCAAGGTATTTCGGTGTTCAGAATGGTTTTTCAAAGACAAAACATGGATGTTGTGTTAGAAATGTATATAGATGGAAGTGAACTTCTAAATCGGCATCCTGAGATGGTCAGAATCAGAACTAAACAGTTTGTTGCAGTGATGGCTCAGTTGACTCAGGTGATAAATCGGGGTTGTGTTTACTGACGATATTTTGGTGTTTTCTAAAAGTAAATAGGAGCATGAAAGTCATTTAAGGGTTATCTTTCAAACCTTAAAAGAAAATAAACTGTATGGGATATTCAGCAAGTGTATGTTTTGGTTACAACAAATTTATTTCCTAGGTCACATTGTTTCAAAAGATGGCATAACTATTGATCCTGCTAAAACAAAAGATGTTGAAGAATGGACAAGACCCACAAATATAACGGAGATCCGTAGTTTTCTTGGTTTGGCAGGTTACTACCGAAGGTTTGTTAGAAATGTTTCACGGTAATCTATTCCAATGAATAAGATAACTCGTAAGGGTGTTAAGTTCATCTGGACAAAAGAATGTGATTATTGACTTCAGGAGTTGAAAAGAAGATTGGTGAATGCTCTAGTTTTGGCACTTCCTTCCAGGAATAGTGAGTTTGTTATATACAGTGATGCTTCGTTGAAAGGACTTGGTTGTGTCCTTATACAGAATGATCAGGTAATTGCTTATGCTTCACATCAGTTGAAAACTCATGAGGTAAATTACCCTACACATGATTTGGAATTAGTTGCTGTTGTCTTTGCTTTAAAAATTTGGAGGCATCATTTGTATGGAGTAAAGTGTGAAATATATACTGATCAAAAAAGTTTAAAGTATATATTCACTCAGAAAAAATTGAACATGAGACAGAGGAGATGGCTAGAATTAATCAACAATTATGATTGTACAATCCACTACCATCCAGGGAAAGCAAATAAAGTGGCTGATGCTTTGAGTCGAAAAAGTAATGCTTCATTAACAATGATACGTTTGGAACGAGATCCTTTGGTTTTTGATTTAATGAACTTTGGCATAGAAGTTGTTGGTGCAGGAAGTCCTTATGTTTTGTTTCAGGTATCAGTGAGATCTTCTCTATTAGGAAGAATCAAGCAAGAACAGAAGCAAGACAGTGAGTTGCAGAAAAAGGTAGAGCTGGTTCAGAATGGTATGTTTCCTGAATTCAACATTGATAATGATTGTGTTTTGAGGTTTGGGAAGTGATTATGTGTGCGTTGTGATTCACAGTTGAAGAATGAGTTGTTATGTGAGGCTCATAGTTACCCATTTTCAGTTCATCCTGGTAGTACTGATACGTACAGAGATCTGTGGGAGTATTACTGGTGGGATGGAATAAAAAGAGATATTGCTGATTTTACTGTGAAGTGTTTGACTTTTCAGCAGGTTAAAGAAGAGCGGAAGTTACCTAAAGGGATGCTTCAGCCTTTACCATTGCTAGAGCGGAAATGGGAAAACATTTCCACGGACTTTGTTGTGGGATTACCGAGGACATCTCGAGGTAATAATGAAATCTGGGTTATTGTTGATCGCTTGACCAAATCTTCTCATTTACTTGCTATATGCGATACTTTCTCTCTAGATCAACTTTCCTGTTTGTATCTTAAAGAGATAGTCAGGTTACATGGAGTTCCACTCTCCATTGTATCTGACCATGATCCCAGGGTCACTTATAAGTTTTGGAATGGCCTTTAGAAGTCGTTGGGTACTGAATTAAATTTTAGTACAGCTTTTCATCCTCAATCAGATGGGCAGTCAGAATGAACAATTCAGACATTGGAGGATATGCTACGAGCTTGTTCGATGGATTATCAGGGAAGTTGGGACCAACATCATTCTTTGGTTGAATTTTCATATAATAATAGTTTTCATTCTAGTATACAGATGGCACCATTTCAGGAATTATATGGGAAGCGGTGTCGAACACCAGCTTTCTGGGATGAAGTGGGTGAAAGGAAGTTGATGGGACCAGAATTGGTAGAAGAGATGAATGAAAAGGTTCAGTTGATACAGAAGCACATGAGAACAGCTCAGAGCAGGAAGAAGATTTATGCGGATAACCGGAGGAAGGATCTATCTTTCGAGGTAGGTGATCATGTTTTTCTCAATGTTTCTCCTTGGAAAAGTGTGATGAGATTTGGTAAGAAAGGAAAGCTGAGTCCAAGGTTTATTGGGCCATATGAAATTCTGGAGAGAGTTGGATCAGTTGCTTACCGAGTGGCTTTACCTCCTAGTTTGTCTCAGGTACACAATGTTTTTCACGTTTCGATGTTGAGAAAGTAAATGCCAGATCCATCTCATGTTTTGAGTCCAGAGTTAGTTCAGCTGGAAGAGAACCTATCTTATGAGGAACAACCGGTCCAGATTCTTGACCATAGGGAGCAAGTGTTACAGAATAAGGTGATTCACCAGGTAAAGGTTTTGTGAAAAAACCACATGATTGAAGAGGCAACATGGGAATCTTAAAATGCAATGAGGGATAAATACCCCCACTTATTTTGTTAAGTGAATAAAATTGCGAGGACGCAATTCCCGAAAGGGGGGAAGGATGTAACATCCCAGTTAAATAAAGAATAAAGAATATTCATATTAATTAATATTTACGAATTAAATATTAATTTTAATTAAAATGGGTTTCTACGTTCGATAGCGTACTCGATACGCAACAATGAGTTTTTTTGAAAACTTAATTTGCACACTAGTAATAAAATAATAATATTTTAAATTTTAGTTAACATGTAGTCGTTGTACTGGCGGGAATGGATAGAAATAACTAAAATATGATTACATATGTTTTTAAATGTTTTTACATTTATCCAATAAAAGATAAAGGCTTAAAATACGGAAAGAACTCAATTTTAGGCATTTATACCCTAATTTCCACTAAAGGTTCACTCATCACCTTTTGATGGTGAACCGTCATTAAATATAGTTTTGATCAATCTTATAAATTATATTGGACCAAATATAACTCTTCTTTAGAATTGGGACATCAAAATTTACTTTGTGTAAATTTTTGGTATCTTTCCGATAAAGTTTATTTTTTAATGAATAGTGTAAAATGTTGTATTTTAATTCAAAACCTCTTTTTAATATAATTTATTTATATGATTAGATTATAATTTGAATTGGTTTTAAAGTGAAATTATAAATTATTTTTACCAGTAAATCTAATAGTGGTCGTTGGAATTAATTTCACTTTGAAATCGGACTTAAACTAGTGTCAATCTTTTGATACTTATTGTTTCACAAAAACACGCTATTTTTCATGACAGCGGGAATTAATTATTAAATTAATTAATTTGACTTATATGTTTTTTATTTTGTAAAATGTACTTCATTTTTGAATTTGGAATATCAAATATAGCTTAGGGTGAATTTTTGGTATTTTTCTGAAAAACATCAATTTTTGATGAATAGTGAAACCACTAAGTGGTACTTATAAAAACTGATTTTTCGTTTAAATGAAATTTTACCACTTTTGTGTATTGAAATTCAAAAATCCGACATACATGGTTGAACTAAGAAGTAAAATGTGGTTCAATGAGATTAAAATAATTTTTTGGTGAATAGTAACTTATTAAGTTTTTAATCGCGATTAGTGGTAATTAGTGTAGTTTAAGGTAAAAATAATGTTTTAATAATATGAGATGAACTAGACACATGTCCTACCATCATTGGATGTGTCATGGCCGACCAAGACAATCCATGGGTCAACTTGGGGACACCATGGAGCCACTTTGGTTGGAAAATGACATCAATACCTTTTATTAAATGTTAATGTAAAAAATGGCACAAACATGATATGTTTTACTAAAACAATTTTTAAATGGGGTTATACAAGTCAGATTTTTTATTATAAATAGTAATTGGAACGATAAAGAGATTTCCTACATCATAGTAATTGTTTTATAATTTTTAGACATTAAATAAATTAAATTATTTATGACATAATAATGATGTAGTGATGACATCATTATTTGACGATTTAAATAAAATGGAAAGATAATGTAATATCTAAGACCTACACATGTTTAAAACCTATTGGATGAGTGGAATTCGAACCCTTATCACCTTATCCACGAATTATATCAATGTGGGACCTTTTAAAACCGAAACATAATTTCAAATAAAGTAATATTTCTTTACTTTCCAAAAGTGCCCCTCCTCTCCTCTTATAAAAGGCCCCCACCTCTACCACCTTACCCACACTCCCAAAGCCTTTAGCTCGGCCAACCCCTTCCTATTTTGTCTCTACACTTCCTTATATTACTACTTGAAGCCTCACTTAGGGCAGAAGTCTTCCCAAGGAAGCCTTTGAGCTCAAACCAAAGGGAGTTACCCGATTTTAAGGTAATGTCTTCACTTGAGTCCTTTTGTATTATTTTGTTTCTCCAACCCCCTAAACTCTCATTATTTATTTTTTTTGTAATGACTCCAGTATCTTCAATATACTAGGATGTTGGTATAATAAGGATTAGATCTACACTTACACACACATTCATCTAATGGTTAAATAACATCCTGTTTCCGTGGATGGTGAATTTATCCCTCCCGAAACGATGATTGTTCAACATTCCGTTAACACCTTCAAAGGTGGTCATTAAGATGTCACTATATTTATATATGATATATAATATGTTTATATTTTTTTTAAGCTTCTGTATTTTTCATTTTGGGCATACCTTTATGGTTTCCATTATGGGTAAACACGATATCTTCATTTAAGGAAGTGCGGACTACCGCCCCCTCAAAGTGATGTGATTCGTTAATGCCATATGTGGGACATGTAATGGATGTATTTAAAGTTATTATATATGATGTTATACTGGAATTATAATATACCTCTATATAATTATTATTTCTTTCCATTAAAGTATAAGATAGAAATGAAAGTAGCGTAATGCGTACGTACGGCTTACCGTCTCCATGAACGGTGCATTTCATTTCTTATCCCCAAATGTAATGTACTATTAAAAGTACATGTATATAATGGATATATATAATGAATGATATATCTAAATGATGAATATAATTCTGGAATTAAAATATACATATCTCTCATTTAGTTTTAATTCCATTATTATGACAAAGAAATGAAAGTAGCGTTTATGCGTACGTACGGCTTACCGTCTCCATGAACGGTGCATTTCATTTCTTACCTCTAAATGATTATGTAATATTATAAATAAATGAATATGCTGGATATATATGATATATATGATATCCAAATCAGGAATGTCATTCTGGATATAAAGAACCTTTGACCACACGAACAACAAGTAATTGTAAGAAGTCCACTTTCGACTTAAGAACCAAATATCGACAAAACAAATATTATTAAATTACATGGTTACATAATGTTTATAACATGGAAATAAGTGATATAAAAGTAATAATGAACTTTAAAAAGGTTCTTAATCAATTAGAAATTAACTCAAGTTTATTATTCAGGACGTTAAAGAACGATCGAGTCAAGTCGGACCCAATGTAAGGGACATCGTCTCAATCTCCTGTCATTGAGACATATTTTGTTTTATACACAACATTCTTTTATACAGTGTATAAACCCCTTTGACTTATACTTTTATACAAATGTAATCTTTTTCTACGAAGCGTTTTACTAAACGACAAAATGGAATGTTTTTTTAACGTACGCGGTGACAATGACATTTTCCGCCGCCGCGAGTATTAGTTGGTCATTGGCTTCCTCGACAAGCTGTAATGTTTTTAAAATAAAATAAATACCATATAATCTTTTATGTATTTTGGTATTGAAAATTGTTTTGATAAGGGATTCTATTATGATATATTATGAAGTGGAAATGTTATCATTCCTTTATATTGGTTTTATATTTTATGATTTTATATTGGTACTTGGACATTTTAATGGGTGGTTACGTTATAAACCATATGACTGGTGGTGCCGTGAATACCAGGATGGGTGGTTACGTTATAACCTCCAATGCATTGGGTATGGAAGTCGGCCGTATGGCTATTCCATTAGGTATGTATGGAAATTGGTTGTATGCTTATTCCATTAAGTGATATGTGTGGAAGTCGACCGTATGGTTATTCCACTTATGTATGTTTATGTCCCAAGTTACCTTTATATATGCTAAGTGTTCTTTATATGGGTTTATGGTAATCCTTTGGTTACAAAAAGGTAAGTAATGATACTTTATTCCGTGAAGAGTTTTTAATACTTCATGACGGTGAAGGTATTACTTTGTTAGAGTATACATGGTTTAATTGATGTTTGAAAAAGTAACAGTTTTCATTCTTTGTGTATCCCTTACTGAGCTTTTTATGCTCACCCCATGTTTTTTTTCGAAATGTTTTTCACAGGACTTAAAGAGGAATAAGGTCAAGGAAGGGATCAAGGGAATGTCATGCTATATAAGACATGGAACTAGACATGTTTCTTTTTAAGAGTTTTTTCATTATGGAAACTTAGTAGAAGTGTCTACTTTGTAATCTTTTGAGATGTAATAGTTATGTTCTAATTCTCTAAAACTCTAAACCTGAAAAGATCCTCAATGTGAATTATTCATTTAATTCAATATTAAGTAAGGTTTAAGGCTGGGGCCTTATAGTAGGTATCATAGGTCGTTTTAGACAACTTTAGGAGTTATAAAATAGTTAAATTATAAGTTAATTTATGGTATGACTGAAATGATATAGCATTTAAAGATTACCATGTTGCTTCACCCAAGGTATTTCAGTGTTCAGAATGGTTTTTCAAAGAGGAAACAAGGAAGTTGTGCTAGAAATGTATACAGATGGAAATGAACTTCTAAATCGGCATCCTGAGATGGTCAGAATCAGAACTAAACAGTTTGTTGCAGTGATGGCTCAGTTGACTCAGGTGATAAATCGGGGTTGTGTTTACTGAAGATATTTTGGTGTTTTCTAAAAGTAAATAGGAGCATTAAAGTCATTTAAGGGTTATCTTTCAAACCTTAAAAGAAAATAAACTTTATGGGAAATTCAGCAAGTGTATGCTTTGGTTACAAAAAATTTCTTTCCTAGGTCACATTGTTTTAAAAGATGGCATAACTGTTGATCCTGCTAAAATAAAAGATGTTGAAGAATGTCCAAGACCCACAAATATAACGGAGATCCGTAGTTTTCTTAGTTTGGTAGGTTACTACCGAAGGTTTGTTATAAATGTTTCACGGTTATCTATTCCAATGACTAAGCTAACTCGTAAGGGTGTTAAGTTCATCTGGACAAAAGAATGTGATTATTGTCTTCAGGAGTTGAAAAGAAGATTGGTGAATGCTCTAGTTTTGGAACTTCCTTCCAGGAATGGTGAGTTTGTTATATATAGTGATGCTTCGTTGAAAGGACTTGGCTGTGTCCTTATGCAGAATGATCAGGTAATTGCTTATGCTTCACGTCAGTTGAAAACTCATGAGGTAAATTACCCTACACATGATTTGGAATTAGCTGCTGTTGTCTTTGCATTAAAATTTTGGAGTCATCATTTGTATGGATTAAAGTGTGAAATATATACTGATCACAAAAGTTTAAAGTATATATTCACTCAGAAAAAATTGAACATGAGACAGAGGAGATGGATGAAATTAATCAAGGATTATGATTGTACAATCCACTACCATCCAGGGAAAGCAAATAAAGTGGCTGATGCTTTGAGTCGAAAAAGTAATGCTTCATTAACCATGCTACGTTTGGAACGAGATCCTTTGGTTTTTGATTTAATGAACTTTGGAATAGATGTTGTTGGTGCAGGATGTCCTTCTGTTTTGTTTCAGGTATCAGTGAGATCTTCTCTATCAGGAAGAATCAAGCAAGCGCAGAAGCAAGACAGTGAGTTGCAGAAAAAGGTAGAGCTGGTTCAGAAAGGCAAGTTTCCTGAATTCAACATTGATAATGATTGTGTTTTGAGGTTTGGGAAGAGATTATGTGTTCCTTGTGATTCACAGTTGAAGAATGAGTTGTTATGTGGGGCTCATAGTTCCCCGTTTTCAGTTCATCCTGGCAGTACTAAGATGTACCGAGATCTGTGGGAGTATTACTGGTGGGATGGAATGAAAAGAGATATTACTGATTTTACTGTGAAGTGTTTGACTTTTCAGCAGGTTAAAGAGGAGCGGCAGTTACTTAAAGGGATGCTTCAGCCTTTACCATTGCTAGAGCGGAAATGGGAAAACATTTCCATGGACTTTGTTGTGGGATTACCGAGGACATCTCGAGGTAATAATGCAATATGGGTTATTGTTGATCGCTTGACCAAATCTGCTCATTTCCTTGGTATACGAGATACTTTCTCTCTAGATCAACTTTCCCACTTGTATCTTAAAGAGATAGTCAGGTTACATGGAGTTCCACTCTCCATTGTATCTGACCGTGATCCCAGGTTCACTTATAACTTTTGGAAAGGCCTTCAGAAGTCATTGGGTACTGAATTAAATTTTAGTACAGCTTTTCATCCTCAATCAGATGGGAAGTCAGAATGAACAATTCAGACATTGGAGGATATGCTACGATCTTGTTCGATGGATTATCAGGGAAGTTGGGACCAACATCTTTCTTTGGTTGAATTGTCATATAATAACAGTTTTCATTCTAGTATACAGATGGCACCATTTCAAGAATTATATGGGAAGCGGTGTCGAACTCCAGATTTCTGGGATGAAGTGGGTGAAAGGAAGTTGATGGGACCAGAATTGGTATAAGAGATGGCAGAAAAGGTTCAGTTGATTCAGAAGCACATGAGAACATCTCAGAGCATGCAGAAGATTTATGCGGATAACCGGAGGAAGGATCTATCTTTCGAGGTAGGTGATCATGTTTTTCTCAAGGTTTCTCCTTGGAAAAGTGTGATGAGATTTGGTAAGAAAGGAAAGCGGAGTCCAAGGTTTATTGGACCATTTGAAATTCTGGAGAGAGTTGGATCAGTTGCTTACCGAGTGGCTTTACCTCCGAGTTTATCTCAGGTACACAATTTTTTTCACGTTTCGATGTTGAGAAAGTACATGCCAGATCCATCTCATGTTTTGAGTCCAGAGTTAGTTCAGCTGGAAGAGAACCTATCTTATGAGGAACAACCGGTCTAGATTCTTGACCACAGTGAGCAAGTGTTACGGAATAAGGTGACTCACCAGGTAAAGGTTTTGTGGAAAAACCACATGATTGAAGAGGAAACATGGGAATCTGAAAATGCAATGAGGGATAAATACCCCCACTTATTTTGTTAAGTGAATAAAATTGCGAGGACGCAATTCCCAAATGGGGGGAAGGATGTAACATCCGAGGTAAATAAAGAATAAAGAATTTTCATATTAATTAATAATTACTAATTAAATATTCATTTTAATTAAAAGGGGTTTCTACGTTCGATAGCATACTCGATACGCAACAATGAGTTTCTTTGAAAACTTACGTTGCACACTAGTAATAAAATAATATTATTTTAAATGTTAGTTAACACGTAGTCGGTGTACTAGCGGGAATGGATAGAAATAACTAAAATATGATTATATATGTTTTTAAATGTTTTTACATTTATCCAATAAAAGATAAAGGCTTAAAATACGGAAAGAACTCAATTTTAGGCATTTATACCCTAATTTTCACTAAAGGTTCACTTATCACCTTTTGATGGCGAACCATCATTAAATATAGTTTTGATCAATCTTATAAATTCTATTGGACCAAATATAACTCTTCTTTAGAATCGGGACATCAAAATTTACTTTGTGTAAATTTTTGGTATCTTTCTGATAAAGTTTATTTTTTAATGAATAGTGTAAAATGTTGTATTTTAATTCAAAACCTCTTTTTAATATAATTTAATTATATGATTATATTATCATTTGAATTGGTTTTAAAGAGAAATTATAAAATATTTTTACCATTAAATCCAATAGTGGTCGTTGGAATTAATTTCACTTTGAAATCGGACTTAGACTAGTGTCAATCTTTTGATACTTATTGTTTCACAAAAACACGCTATTTGTCATGACAGCGGGAATTAATTATTAAATAAATTAATTTGACTTATATGTTTTTTATTTTGTAAAATGGACATCTTTTTTGAATTCGGAATATCAAATATTGCTTAGGGTGAATTTTTGGTATTTTCTTAAAAACTTCAATTTTGATGAATAGTGAAACCACTAAGTGGTACTTATAAAAACTGATTTTTCGTTTAAATGAAATTTTACCACTTTTGTGTATTGAATTTCAAAAATCTGACATACATGGTTGTCACTAAGAAGTAAAATGTGGTTCAATGAGATTAAAATAATTTTTTGGTGAATAGTAACTTATTAAGTTTTTAATCGCGATTAGTGGTAATTAGTGTAGTTTAAGGTAAAAATAATGTTTTAATAATATGAGATGACCTATAAACATGTCCTACCATCATTGGATGTGTCATGGCCGACCAAGACAAGACATGGGTCAACTTGGGGACCCCATGGAGCCACTTTGGTTGGAAAAGCACATCAATACCTTTTATTTAATGTTAATGTAAAAAATGGCACAAACATGATATGTTTTACTAAACAAAATTTTAATTGGGGTTATACAAGTCATATTTTTGATTATAAATAGTCATTGGAACAACAAAAAGATTTCCTACATCATAGTAATTTTTTTATAATTTTAAGACATTAAATAAATTACATTATTTATGACATAATAATGATGCAGTGATGACATCATTATTTGACGATTTAAATAAAATGGAAAAATAATGTAATATCTAAGACCTACACATGTCCAAAACCTATTGGATGAGTGGATTTACAACCCTTATCACCTTATACACGAATTATATCACTGTGGGTCCTTTTACAACCGAAACAAATTTTCAAATAAAGTAATATTTCTTTACTTTCCAAAAGTGCCCCTCCTCTCCTCTTATAAAAGGCCCCCACCTCTACCACCTTAACCACACTCCCAATGCCTTTCGCTCGGCCAAACCCTCCCCATTTTGTCTCTACACTTCCTTATATTAATCCTTGAAGCCTCACTTTGGGCAGAAGTCTTCCCAAGGAAGCCTTTGAGGTCAAACCAAAGGGAGTTACCCGATTTTGAGGTAATGTCTTCACTTGAGTCCTTTTGTATTATTTTGCTTCTCCAACCCCCTAAAATCTTTTTATTTATTTATTTTGTAACAAATCAAGTATCTTCAATATACTAGTATGTTGGTATAATAAGTATTCGAGCTACACTTACACACACCTTCATCTAATGGTTAAAGAACATTCTGTTTCCGTGGATGGTGAATTTATGCCTCCCGAAATGATGATTGTTCAACATTCCTTTAACACCTTCAAAGGTGGCCATTAAGATGTCACTATATTTATATATGATATATAATATGTTTATGTTTTCTTTAATCCTATGTATATTTCATTTTGGGCATACCTTTATGTTTTCCATTATGGGTAAACACGATATCTTCATTTAAGGAAGTGCGGACTACCGCCCCCTCAAAGTGATGTGATTCGTTAATGCCATATGTGGGATGTGTAAAGGATGGATTTAAAGTTATTATATATATTGTTATACTGGAATTATAATATACCTCTATATCATTATTATTTCATTCCATTAAAGTATGTGATAGAAATAAAAATAGCGTTCATGCGTACGTACGGCTTACCGTCTCCATGAACGGTGCATTTCATTTCTTATCCCCAAATGTAATGTACTATTTAAAGTACATGTATATAATGGATATATATAATTAATGATATATCTAAATGATGAATATAATTCTGGAATTAAAATATACATACCTCTCATTTAGTTTTAATTCCATTATTATGACAAAGAAATGAAAGTAGCGTTTATGCGTACGTACGGCTTACCGTCTCCATGAACGGTGCATTTCATTTCTTACCTCTAAATGATTATGTAATATTATAAATACATGAATATGCTGGATATATATGATATATATGATATCCAAATCAGGAATGTCATTCTGGATATAAAGAACCTTTGATGACACGAACAACATGTAATTGTAAGAAGTCCACTTTCGACTTAAGAACCAAATATCGACAAAACAAACATTATTAACTTACACAGTTACATAATGTTTATAACATGGAAATAAGTGATATAAAAGTAATAATGAACTTTAAAAAGGTTCTTAATCAAGTAGAAATTAACTCTAGTTTATTATTCAGGACGTTAATGAACGATCGAGTCAAGTCGGACCCAAGGTAAGGGACTTCGTCTCAATCTCCTTTCATTGAGGCATATTTCATTTTATACACAACATTCTTTTATATGGTGTATAAACCCCTTTGACTTATACTTTTATACAAATGGAATATTTTTCTATGAAGCGTTTTATTAAATGACAAAAAGGAATGTTTTTTTAATGTACGCGGTGACAATGACCTTTTCCGCCGCCGCGAGTATTAGTTGGTCATTGGCTTCCTCAACAAGCTGTAATGTTTTTAAAATAAAATAAATACCATATACTCTTTTATGTATTTTGGTATTGAAAATGGTTTTGATAAAGGATTCTATTATGATATATTGTGAAGTGGAAATTTTATCCTTTCTTTATATTGGTTTTATGTTTTATGATTTTATATTGGTACTTGGACATTTTAATGGGTGGTTACGTTATAAACCATATGACGGGTGGTGCCGTGAATACCAGGACGGGTGGTTACGTTATAACCTCCAATGCATTGGGTATGGAATTCGGCCGTATGGCTATTCCATTAAGTATGTATGGAAATTGGCCTTATGGCTATTCCATTAAGTGATATGTGTGGAAGTCGACCGTATGGTTATTCCACTTAAGTATGTTTATGTCCCAAGATACCTTTATATATGCTAAGTGTTCTTTATATGGGTTTATGGTAATCCTTTGGTTACAAAAAGGTAAGTAATGATACTTTATTCCGTGAAGAGTTTTTACTACTTCATGATGGTGAAGGTATTACTTTGTTAGAGTATACATGGTTTACTTGATGTTTGAAAAAGTAACAGTTTTCATTCTTTGTGTATCCCTTACTGATCTTTTTATGCTCACCCCATGTTTTTTCCGAAATGTTTTTCACATGACTTAAAGTGGAATAAGGTCAAGGATGGGATCAAGGGAATGTCATGCTATATAAGACATGGAACTAGACATGTTTCTTTTTAAGATTTTTATTATTATGGAAACTTAGTAGAAGTGTCTACGTTGTAATCTTTTGAGATTTAACAGTTATGTTCTAATTCTCTAAAAATCTAAACCTGAAAAGATCTTCAATGTGAATTATTCATTTAATTCAATATTAAGTAAGGTTTAAGGCTAGCGCCTTATAATGACACCCTTTGATGATAGTTTACATTCAATGGGGATATGATCCAAGTATACCATTCTTATTCTTCCTGTGAATTGTTTTTTATTATTATTAAAATATGAGTACAAAAATAATTTATCATCTAAGCGTTATACAATGATAAAATAACAATGTACGCCATTTACTTTTATAAGGGTAATGTTTTGATGAAGTTATTGAAATTATTATTAATACAGTCTTTTTTCCATAAGTTTTCATATAATTAAATGATTACAAAAACCTATTTAAGTTAAGATGTTGTCTTATGATTGATGGTTTATTATATTTTGTAACCCATATGTATTATTTTTATTATGAAATTAGTGAAACCTATTACTCCCTAAAATAAATAGAAAAATTATTTACATATATAGTCAGATAGACATGACTAGAATGGGTAGTGATTCAGGTTAAATAAGGAATGTTTTCCATTATCATGTTCCTCAGAGTGAGCCATGAATATATTGATTTCTTAAGGAGTAAAACCATTTCACTATGACTGCATTGCCATTGTTCCTTAAATACTACTATTGATATTATTTTGAATTCATAAGTGTAAGACACAAATATATGTATTATTACATTATTATGCTCTCATAGATCATGTTCATTGATTACATTATAATTCTAGTATTATAAAACTCTAATTATTATTCCATTACTCAGTATTTTTATTATAATATTAAGGGTATGATATTCAAATGTGATCTTCATATTATTATACCCTTACCTTCATCTTATGCATACGTATCTCATTTATTTTTCCTTACTATTCACATGATCTCAACCTTTATTATGACATTTTTTCATGATATAAAAAAATTAGAAGTTAAAATATGTTTATTAAGGGATATAGTTACGATGAATATTATAGGAGATGATGTAGTTTTCCTATGAACATGTATCTTTTTTTCCTTGTCTCCAAAATAACTAAATAATTTTTATGCATTGGTATTTATTTTTGTAATTTATTAATGGATTATAATGAATTATTTAATATCATTTTATGTTAAGCCTGGTTCTCTATTGATATTCTATAAATAAGGTACCAAATTCCATATATTCAAAAAAAAATATTTTAAAACAGTAATCCCCAAAAATTGATACCAAATATTAAAAAAAATATCTTTTGTCTTACATAATCATCCTAATAAAATATATATTTTTTTAAATAAATTAAACAATATTTCAATATATGGAAAAAAACATGAAATCATAGTAGTATTTTTAAATAATATATTTATCAAAATAAAAAAGATCTAAAAAATAAAGAGCATCTTAAATCAACTAACACAACTATAAAATTATATTATTTACGTTTACTATGTAATATTTAATGTCCTTAAATTGAGGGAAAATATGAATACATAAATAGTGTAATAATGTAATAATAAATAGAGAACATGTTAACCTTACTTTAAATAATCAGAAAACAAAACAATGCCGAGAATTTATAAAATCAGTGACCAAAAAATAAAAAACACACAAGGATTTCACTAAAAAAACTATAATAGTAGATACACCAAATAAATTTAAGTACTTAATATTTAAACAATGGGATATAAAAATTCAGAAACAACATATAATATTATTAAACCTGGTATAGAAGAGTAAATGACAATACCATAGATCAGGATTAATTCATCACAAAAATGATAAAGATTCATGATTCCACTATGGAATACAATAATAGAACAAACAATAATATATATGGACTCACATTTTTAGAATCATGGAGTAAAATAATTTAATAAATACATTGCTAAAATTTATATTATATACACACAGGACCAAATAATGTCTTAAAAATCGTAAAAATGGTTTTTTTAACATACCAATTTTATTTTGATGAACATGAAATTTTAAAATTGGGATCTCACTAGTAATAATTACATTTTTATAACAATTGTTTTCATTTTTCATATAGGGTTTTGTAGGACAGTTCATTAAATGCATGTTGCTATTATACACATGAAGACATTAATTATAAAAAATTTATACACTATTCACATTCATAATTATTAATTAAATGATTTTTTTACAGTTTGTGATGTTTCTTTAATATCAAATGTTTAAAATTTTCTTTAATAATTGTTATTGAAAAATTTAGATGTGGAACATGATTCTCAATGTGGTATGTCATGAAAAAGGCTGTGATTTCAACCATCCTAACACCCAACCTAATCTGAGACATTGGTTAAAGTGTTATCTGGATTTGCATCGGGTGTAAAATAGTGTCAGGAATACTAATTATTACAAACACATTGATCCAAATAAAATAAAAGAGAAACAAAAAAATTGGTGAATATAAAACAAAAATTTTATCACACCAAAATGATATTTGTGTTATTTCTTGGTCACCTCCATCCACAAAACAAACCTTATCAAATAGATACTAAAATAGAAACCTTTAATTGAAAATTAATCAAGGAATACTGATGCTGAGTGGTACAGGTATGATGTGAGATTAATAGCTCAATACCCAATTACCATAGGGTATATGCATTTTCATTCTCATTCATATATTGTAGTTTTAAATACCTTTATATATAGGATTCAAAAAAATTTAAACAATGAAATAAAACATTCTTGAAGTTTTATTTTTAATACATCAATCATAACATACCATTTCAAAAATGGTTTCAAATTTTCACAATCCAGTTTAAAACTAAAACCGAAATTAAAATCCATACCGGGTTAAAAAATTGAGTTCTATGTAAAAATTAAATTTAATGGGATTTATAATACAAAAAAGTATGGTGAATGTCCAAATACAGTATAGAAATAAACATAACACATAAATTAAAAAATAATTGAATTTTATAAACATCTTTAGTGTGATCCCTGGATTTACTTAAATCAGACTCACCAATCGGAAAATGGTGTATCACCATAGTCAATAACCAACAACTCTCCTAAAACAATAAAATATAGTTGAACATCCCAAATATCAATATAATGTATAGGGGCGAGGGTGGGTACTGACCTGTCAAATTAAGGTTGACAATAGAAAAACAATTGGCCCTCTAAAATATGCAAAGGAATTCCATGATAATAAGGATAATTATGTTAACACATAAGTAATAAAGGCATTTAAGGAACAAAAACTATATTATCATTCTTGGTCCATTATATTGGATATCATCTAATGTTCCAATGATCTCAAAACTAAAACATTGTTAACCACCGGCCATTAAAAAGGATATCGTGAAAAGTTCCAATGGTCTCAATACTACATCATTTTCATCCACAGACCATTAGTGAGGATCACATGCAATGTTTCAATGGTCTCAAGATAATATTAAAGCATCACAACTCACATTAAAACCCATTTATTTCAGAATATCCATATACATTGTTTAATCATATTATTTCTATAACAAATTTCCAAACATTATAGTGTCTCAATATTACATTGATTCGGAGAAAAAATATTAAAACGAACCATTATCATGTAAAATCAATTTTCTGATGTTTGTAATCACACAAAATCCATTTGAAAATATACTTTTCACCACATTAATAATTTATGAAATCATATTGAAACAATCAACAACAAAACTTGTCTGAAGTGAATGTTTACATTGTCATATTCCATTTTGAATTCATTTTCACATCAAAACACCTTTTTTTCACATATCACAAAACCTTCTATATTCAAAGACATACATATATCGAACAATAAAGTGGCTAACTGGAATCCCAATAAATATCTATTAGAATCTTGTTCCCAACCTCAGAACATATCGACCCTCTTTTACAAACACATTTTTTTAAGAAACACATAATTCCTTCAAATCAAAAGAACAATTCAAAGATAAACTTCACACCAAAGAGGTGTCAAACGTACAGATACAAGGTCCAACTCACACTCCAAAAATAACTATCGAAATATTACTAAGGAGAAACACAATTCAAAGAATGAATTTTCACACTAATAGAAAAATTTTCATTTTATCAAACACCTTGTGAACATATCTATATATAATATTTAATATAACCCCCTTAAAACAACTTCCACAATTTTAATCTAACTTAGAAACACCATACCAATAACAACAATGGTAAAATAATCATGAAAAACTTATTTTTATTTTATTTAAAAACCATCAATTCTAAAATGGAATGATATATAATAGAAATGGACTGACACAACATTCTTAACAAAATGAAAAAAACACAATCAATGGGAGGAGGAAGATACTTGCTCGGGACACAATATACACATCCCAACCTCCATGAAAAAAATACACAACATATCGTCTCCATAAGGATTAGCCAAATGAGAAACCCCCACCAAGAGAATCCAAAAACTGGAGTGTTGGGATTGGGGAAGACAAAGTTGTATGAAAATCATGAAAATATCACCTCAATGTCTGGGAGAAGCATCCATGGAGGGATGAGAACCAATGTTGTGGGGGTGTGGGACCCATTCGTGTACCAAAATGATCAAGATGGAGGGGCTAAATTTTGGGAGAAATAAGGGAGGGTTGAAAATTATTTTCTAAATTTAAACTATATTATAAAGAGCAATAGTTTGGTCCTACAATTTGAAAAACCTTGAAAAAAAGTATTCCCTCTATTGGTTGAAAGGGGACCCACACGTGGATAGCCCGTAAGGTTTCATAACAGGGTGCCAACTATGGAAAACCCCACTTCCTGATTCTAGAACCAAACAACATGGTTTCCCCATTATTTCCTAAGCCATGTGAAATGTTTTCACTATACCCCGAGACCCCAATACATGCGACATAGTTACCTAGGCGAAGAAAATCAATTTCTATAAAAAATAAATTACTCATGCCCCACTTGTTTCTAAGGATAAAACTCCATTAATAAAAAACTATAAAATTAAAACCATTACTCAACCAAAATTTAATCAAAATATCCACATCCAATTGAAAAAGAAAATAAAAATTATTTACAAAGGTGGAAATGTGACAATTCACCCCACCACATACTCATTATTTCCTTGAATGTCACTCAACCGAATAATAATCAAATATATGTCCCAAATATTAATTAAGCTGAAAGAAGTCAGTAATCATGGAGTAAAAATTCATATCATAATACATTCAAGACCAATTGTAGAATAATCCATAGAGTGAAATGAAATAAGAGAACATGATAGGGTTCTCCACACCATAATAACTCGACTAATATCTCAGATATAAAAACACAAATAACACTACCTTTGGATGACCAACATAGTAACTCCAAAAAAAATTAATTTTAATTTCCACCAGAAGATAAACAACCCCACCACATTAAAAAAAAATTTCCATACAAACCAAAACTACCAATAAAATGGGAACCTCCAAGTAAGGATCTAAAAAAATATTGAACTAAACACAAATTACAACTAGAAATCTTAAAAAGAACATATATCTTCAAAAAATCATAATAGAATACAAGAACTGGTTCATCAAAAGGATAACCATCCAATGATTTCCTTCCAAGGTGAAAAAAAACTACCTAAATACAAGACCACAATTCCTTTTACAAAGAAATAATTTTAGGAGAGAATCTACAACAAGAAACCTCATAGGCCAGCAGTTGAGTAAGGGAGAAAAATTTGGGACAAGGTTCCCCACAATCTAGGTGATTCCTGACTGTGTGCACGTTTCACTCAAAGGCATATCACTGGATACCTTATAAGTGATGCATCCACTAACGAGTAGTTTAGAGCTAACATCCTATTATCAATACTTCTTCTTTAGGAATCACATCCAGCAAAACCTATCATGATTACTATAATAGAACAATTGTTGATATCTGTTTGGAAGACATTAACAAGATGGCTTCAAATTCCAAAACCATCCACACTGATAACATACATCTAAGTGGTCTGATGAATGAAAGGAATGAACATGTATATGAGACTCCTAAATGATTAGATAATCTATCACCCACTCCTCACCATATGGGGATCATCTATGAGCAACAAGAGGCATCAGATTACCAACTTGAACTCTGAAAACAAACTTAGCTAGAAGTGCTCCGTCCGAACAATTCATGAAACAAATATCCATATATGAGATTAAATTATCCTCGATAATTGGTAAATATACTGTGTTGAATGGACACTTTTCAACTTATCCTTAACTGCTATATATGAAGATAATGTAACAAGATCATTGAATTGGTTAACATAGGCCTTAACTGACTACTTTTATTGTTAAATTGTCAATGGATCCTCCACTTTCATAATCATCTCCTTTGAAGTATAAATTATTAGACACAAATAGACATGATATCATCCCAAATAATCCCAACATGTAATGATGATAGTGAAATAAGCTTCCATTGATCCCTTGACAGACCCTCAATCAAATATACAAGACTTCTAAACATTCTAAATGTGTTATCAACTTCCTAAATCATTTATACTATGTCTTAAGGAACACTACCATCAACAATAATAGGCAACAACTATGAATAACTAGAAACTAGAAAATAGTCACATGAAATTTTGGGGGACTTTTTCGGTGACATATTTTTATCAACATATGAAACAAAAACCCAATATTAATGTCAACTAAAAAGATAATAAGAAAAGAAATTATGTTATGGAGACGGTCTCACAAAAACATTATTAATAGAAAAAGATTTCTATTTAAAAAAAATTATTTCTTTTTAATTTCAAATATAACATTATTAAAGGTTTATAAATTTAACACAAAATAAAAACCAACAATTTCAAGAGTAGATAATCTCTAAAAATTATTTCCCACTCAAAAACAATTTTGGAATGACCAATTCAACATTTAATTTAAAATACCCAATCGTGGTGTTATATTAACCATCCAATATATATACATCCCATATATTTTTATATCATCTATACACACGTGACAACATGCACATTCCCATATACACACACATATGAGAACATTAATATGTAATACGAAGGGTCACACATGCCACATTATTATCAAGACCATGAATTTAATAAATTATCATTTTCCACTACATTTTTAGAATCATTATAATCTCATAATCACATTTTATTTTAAAAAAATCCATTTCAATATAAAACCACTTCAATAAATTATTTTCCATTTTAATAACCATTTTAATTTTTTAATCACTATTACATTAACTGAAAAAAACACAATTCACACCAACATATCCTGAACGATGAGATTGACCCATGTCTAACTCATCGACATTGTTAGTGCTCCATTCCGAATGAAGTAATTAACAAATAAAGGGGCCTTGAACTACTAACATGGACTACACATGGGTCACCACTCCATGTTAGATCACAACATAATAGTACCTCTCCTCTATTGTCATTACTTAATTCCAAACAATGTAAAACGAATCAAATATAAGACTACCCCTAGAAAATAAAGGATCATAATAGGAAAGGGTTCATGATATCCTTCATATACCTACCTATCATGTATGAATATTCATTATATCCTATGACCTAAAACCCAAAATAATGTGGTCCTACTCTGATTCCTTTTTTAAGAACCTGTTCACAATGTCATCTGACCTGACACCCTACCCACTTCGTGACATGGCATGTTTGGGCATTCCTAATCTCCATGGGTTATCAAAAATTGAGAGGGATAAAAATAATCCTTAATGGAAGGACAGAACCCAAAAACCCATGATCAATTTATCAAACACAACATAAAATATCTACAATAAATTAATTAAATAAATAAATAAAAATCGATCCAAATAAAACAACTGAAAATCTCACAGAAGAAAAATAAAAAACTAAAATAGATGACCCCAACAAGAACACTATATGACCACTTGGTTACCTATATCAAAATAACCATCCTACACCAAGAGTCCACAAAATTGTCCATAAACACTAGAATGAAGAAAAATTGAAACTGGATTTTAATCATTATCAAAAGGGAAATAAAACATTCCAAAAATTCCAATTTTAAAATAACTAATGTTGCTTCCCTTTACAAAAAATGGATTCCCATTTTCATAATTGAGTTAAAATACAATGACCAGAATACCCTCCATATAATGTGAGAAAAAAGTGGATAATCATAAATTAAATGAAATGAAATAAATAATGTAAACAATTTGAGAAAATACACACATGCACCCAAAAATTAAAAAAACACATAAATAGATAATCATGGTAATTTCCAAAACAACCCTATAGATATACATGAATGTACTAATAAGAGACTCACATTCCTACATATGGTTCATCTTCATAGTTAATAACCAATTTGACACACTAAACATGACAATCATGTGGTAGGTCCCATATAGTATTATAAATCGAAGAGGGTACCGTTCAATCTAATCAGGGTGGAAATAAACCTTCACCTGAAATTCTTAAAGATAATTATGAATCCCATGGCAATAATATTTATGATAAGGCGTAGTGAAATGTGTTAAAAAACCACATCAAATAGTGTTATCATGCACATTCTATTATATAGGATCTCATAAAAAGTTCAAATGGATTTTATAATAAATAATTCCCATGCATGAGCCTCTAAATATGATCTCATACAAAGATCTAGTGGTCTCATTATATAAGAAATTCATGAGAAATCAAGTTAATATCAATTTATTTAAAAATTTCTAATCGTGGCGCCCTATCATTTGAGTTTCAGAAAAAATTTCCATACATCACAGGGTTCCAATATGGCCTAGCATTGTATTACACATATGAAAACCGATCATTATCATGAAAAAATAACCTTCCCAAAATCATATAAAAACCAAATATATTTTAAAATACAACTCACACCACTTCAATATTTTCTGAAATCTTTTTATAACAATACAATAAGAGGACATGTGAATCCAATATGTTTCCATGGATATATCCCTATTCAAATTCATTTTTACATAAAAACCACTTTTTTATAATCATTATAAATTATTCAAAATTCAAAGACATAATTATAAATAATATCAATAGGGAACACTTAAATCCCCAAAAAATATATTTTATAAACCAATGACCAAACCATGTGCATTTCTAATGAATTTTGGAAAAATGTTTATAAGAAAAATATCTTTCTTTTAAATCAATAAAACAAGCCACACATAAAAATTAAACCATAAAATTAAAAAAATTATATATATAAGGTCCATGTAATAGTCAAACAACACTATATAAATATTACCTATGATAAACAACACTTAAAGATCACAATTTCACTTTTAAAGAACATTTTACATTTTCGAAAACAATTTCTGTTATTAAATATATGACATGTTTAAATAAACAATTTTAAAACAACTTCGACCAAATTTTTTCAAACACAGAACACCATACCAAATAAAAAATAACATCAAAACCATGTCAAGCACATTTATATTTTATTTATAAATCCACAAGAATCAAATGGAATGATCCAAAATGTAAATAGACTGAAATGCCTACCTAAACCTTATACGAATGAAATCAGACATCGTGAGTATATGAAATGAGTATAAAACACAATCTGGGCACCCTAATATTCAATATAAACTACTATACATCATCCATTTATGTTAAGTTTATACCAAACGTAAAACTCTATCAATAAAATCCCAGATCTTTTTAGTGGGGAGAGAAGAGTAGATAAAATTAGAAAAAACCATGAAAAACTGACCTCAATGTATTGGAAAATCATATATAGGGGTAGAACAAATGGGAAGGGGGTTTGGGAGGAATTTGTTGATCCCAAAATGACTAATATATATGGTATCGATTTTTGGGTAACATGAGTGGAGGGTGGAATATAAAAATTAACATTTAATTTTTTTGGGAATATATCACAGTTTGGAAGGAATGATTGATAAAATGTGTCCCAAATATAATACATATATTAGTAGAAATATGATCCCTACATGGGATGGAAACAAAATTTCCAAACCATCATCCTACTACGATAAAATCCACTACCCTATTCGGAACCAAATGACATAGTTATCATTGATTTTCCCAAACCCAGAACAATATTTGTGCCTTACCCCTAGATCCCAATTAAAGCTGCACTATTACCTAGGAAAAGGTGAAATGTTATCGTTAATAATGTGATACCCATGAAATAATTTCATCCATGAAAAAAAACATTTTTCAATCAAATCCCAATAATTCAAAATGCCACTCAACCCAAACATTAACCAAGATATCCTAATCAAAGAGAAATTTGAAATAAAAAATGGTCCAATGTCCAGGGTGTGGAATGGAATATCATAATAGAAAACCGGAAATAAATATGTACCATGTATATAAATTATGAGGGAACATAAAACTCTAATCTTTTTCATAGAGAAAAAACATAAATTAAAGTTTCATATGATATATTAAATTTTTTAGAATTTAAAAAATTCAAATAATATTAGTGGTTTAATAATATCATGATAATAATCAATACATTTTATTTATAATGGAAGAAAATAAATAACTAAATATAACAAAAGATATAATTTAATGGATATGAAAATATTTTTTAAAAATATACTAAATTATAATGTTTAAATAAATATCGTCATCATTAAGGAAATAATTCTCACTGTTTTTATAATTAATATTTCAGTCTTAAATATAACCAGAATGTATATTCAGTAGTTATTTATAGTTTATGAATATGCAATATATTTCCAAATTAAAATGTAAAAAAATTGAGATGAAAGTGATATATTTTATTATTGGTAGAAAAATAGATATTTGAGCATGAAATAAAAATATGAGAGAATAGAAACCCAGAATTATATGATATAAAAAAAATAATTTTTAAATAATATTTAAATATGTTTTCTTATGAAAAAAATAATAATTTTACTAAATTTATGTATAAAATGAATAATTAATTTAACAAATCGGGACTTCGTTCACATTATATTTTGGTAAATATTGTTATAGATTTGTCTATAAGAGGTTTTTGGGTTGTTGTATAAAAGGTATGGTTGGAGATGGATATTTCAAATGATTGGGGTTCTATAACATGGGCTCGTGATTTTCATTATATGGGTGACCACTCTGATGTAGGATGTACAACTGTGATGTAGTGTGTGGTTGGAAGTGTTTTGTGAGATACAACAATTTTGGGTAATTTATGTGCCATATTTTCATGGGTGTGGTACAATACCTTCTCAATAGGTGGGAGATATGGTATGGAGACTCCAAAAACTTAATATTGGAAGTTGTTTTATTTTTCTTCATTCTATCAAAATTTGGTTCCACAATAATGTTGATAAGGGATGTTGTGTAATCCCATTTTCGGTTGTGAGGTTCTATAACATGGGAGTAATGGAATCACTATTTTTTCTCCACATTTTATAATAGCTATGATGACCTAAAAACAATATTTCATAATATATTCTTTTACCTTATATATTGTAGCGGGGTCATTCCATCTTTAGTCTAATAGGTTTGTTTTTTAGAACGGATGAGACACGGTGTGGGAGAATATTTCATTAAACTCTATTTATCAATAAACCAATAAATTCTTAAACTCCCTCCCTCCCAATCACAATTACATAGTTTTTATCATTTCTTGGGAGACTCAAGTGCATCCTAGTGGGATCCACCATGCAATGCTGTTGGTGTTCGGCCTTAGTCATAAAAATTTATTCATGGTGGTTTTGGTAAAATCTACTCATTTCATTCACCATGCCTACTGATATTTTCTCAATGATTCTTAATCTTATAGGGGCTCATATCCGAGAATCATTAGCATCACATTTTTTTGTATGATAATCAACTGGTTTCATTTTGGTCTTTATGGTTTCTAAAAATGTGTTTAGTGGTGGACTTTATCAGGCATCAACATTTCACATCCAATCATAAATCCTCATTTAATGTATGGGATCAATCATCTATCAACGTCCCTATGATGTAGATGGGTTTTATTTGTTTTATCTATGGGAATATGGTTTTAATATTCATATTAAACATAATAAATGATTAATGGAAATTTAAAGGTAAATGTTATTATTCATATGTCATCACAAATTTTGATATTATTACTGATATTGTCACTCAACGTGATACATTACAATTTGAAAATTGTTATAGTTGGGTGATATTTTATGAAGATTTGATATGTGTTATGTATCATTATTTTATATTTTTGTTTACATCATTTACAATTTATTTTCTTAATCACTTATATATTTTTAATGAAATTGGGTCCTCATGATATTTATTTATTTTCTGATAAATCCCTGAAAAAAAAATATTCAGACTAATTAATTTGCCCTTAATTATATGAATAATGTTAAGGTATGTTATGAGAAAAGTATTGTGATGTGTGGATTTAGTACGTGGATATGATTTGTTGTGGAGTGGTCATGCAATATGGTATTTGTAATGGGAATGTGATGATATGTGTATGGTAAAGCTATTTTAATGTGGTGAGTTGTGGTTGATGTATATGAAATGTGAGAGTTGTGGTGGAATGTGGTAGTGATGTGTTGTGTTATCCATGCAGGTCTTTTTGAAATAAAAAATGCGGAGAGGATGAAAAATAATTACTATGTGTAAGGTAAAAATGGGATTATGGTGGGTAAAATTAAAAACAATAAGTGTAAATATAAATATTTTTTTAAATCTATTTTCTAGAAACATTAAGACCTAAAAAAATTATTATTATTGGGAATAATCTATTTTGGAGTCTATTCTCAAGAGAAAAATAGGGGACTTCATTTTAGTTTTAAAACAATTATATGTGAACCAATCACCTCGGAAAGAAATGTACACCACATATCCTCTATTCTAAACACCATCAGAATTTTTGGTTAATACAATACCTAAAAAAATAACTTCATTACCTCCCTAAAAACATCCTATAATCCTTATTTTTTAATAAATATATCCTTGGATTTCATTTCTTGAAAACCATAGATGGTTACCAGTGGAAGATGCGGTGATCATCATCTAACGTTTTAATTTTATTTCATCCTCCACCAGATTATTTTATCATTATCCCACGATGATATAATATAAATATCATATTAAATATATTGTGTATATATTCATTTAATCTAATGACCTAAAACCATATCAACATCAATTAAGTGTGTTATAGAGTCATCATTAATGTGTATTGAAGAATACTGGCTCATGAAAATATACCACCCATATTTCCATTACCACCATTATAAAAATAGTTATAATTCATGAGTATATTTAAATATATGATATATTAGAAGTTAGTACATTATTGAAATTATTATATCACACATACATTCATGCATTCCAATCTTTAGGAATTTTATAAAATCTCTATTGTGAATGTAAGACTAAAACCTCATGAAGTGATGTGATTCTTTCACACATTACATGGCAGGAAATAAGGATAATAGTAACCAAAATATGTTATCTATATGAAATATAAACAATTATATATTTTTAATATATTAAATACCTTTATTTATTTCAGTCAGTAAAAAACTAAAAAATCATTCATTCAAACGTATGTCCTAACTTCTTACATAAACGGTGTATTTAATTTTCAATCTCTATAAGATATGGATTACTATAATACATATATAGTGAATAAATATTATATTTATATATTTTTAAAATTTAAATATATTATGTATCGTTGATGAAATTACGAGGACTAAAAATAATAATTCAAAACATACATGAAAAACAATGTAGTTGTTGCTCGAATCATTAAAATAACAAGGAATTTATAATAAACCGGTAATATAATTTACTAAAGAAGTTTTTGGTATTATATATACAATAATATTTTTTTTATATGTTTTTTAAAATTTTATATTTTTTTATATAGGATGTTTGAATGTGTATATAAGAATTAGAGACTTTAATAATAGATTTTGGACTCACTATTTCAATTTGTGATAGGCGTTACTAATTCACCAAATATTTAATTTATGTTGTGTATATAAATTATATGATGTTATTTGAATATTTTTGTCCTGAAATATATTTGAATTCCATATCCATTTTTTAATATATCCTTCATAGGGAATTACTTTCAAATTTCAACATTGTAGAAATGGTTTTATGTAACAATGTCATCATTTATCGACATATTTTATTATTAAAACTCTAATATAGAAATAATATGATATACATATCAATATGTATCATTAATTTCTCAATACTATGGTTATTTGTTTCAATATCAAGAAATATTACAATTTATCACTATTTGGTGTTTAAATTAATTGGGAATGTGTTTTTATGATAAATGAAGTTTATAATTTTATTTTGTAATTTTTTTCTTCTATGAAATATATATATATATATATTAGAATTATATTTATAATTTGTTAAATAAATTATTAGCTATGATTTACATTTATCATAATGTTTTTAAATGAATATTCATGTCATTTAAAAAAATAACATTTTGATTTACTAAAAACATGAAAGGAATATTTTCATTAATATATATAGAATGAAAAAAAATTATACCATAATGGAAATTAACTATTGGAAAATTGACATATACCAAAAGAAATTCTCAAACCATCGTTATATGTACAGTATAGGACCCTATAACCATGGTTCTTGTAGAAATGTGGGTATAGGTTTTTTTCTGAACATATACCAATGGATTTACAAAATCCTTTTGTATATGGTTTCATTGGAGAACTATACCCATGGTTTTGGTAAAAACATGCTTATAGTGTTATTTTTTGAAGACATATAACCCTGGTTTATCAAAACTGTTAGTGTAGGTTTCCAAATTTTTGTAGGGAAAAACATATATCATGATAAACAAAATAATTTTCAAGAGAACACCTATTAATTTTTTTTTACCAACAACCACAATTTATATAAATATCTATATTAAAGTGAATATATACCTATATACCAATGTGAAAATTGAGTTGTGTTGAGGTCCTAGAAGAATAAAGGGGTTGTCCAGAAGTCAAGTCCAACAACTATGTATTTTTTCAACGCTATTCCCATGGAATTACAAACTATGGGTATATGTTAATGAAACAGTGGAATGGGTAATTTATATCACAAATACCAATTGTTTCCCAGAACTATTTTTATAGTACTATTCTGATTCCAAGGTAGCCCACAGTTTCCCCCGATCAACTGAAATTTAGATATAGCATATACCCACAGTTTTTGGACATATACCAACGGTTCTAGACCATTGGTATATGCATAGTTTCCAATAGTGATTATTTACATTTAATTTTTTTTATATTTTCTTAAGTTAATTTTAATTCAAATTTACTTCATATTTTATTTGTAAATTTATAGTATTTATTTTGGAAATAAAATAAATTTTTCTCAAGAAATGTTCCACATGTATTTTCAGAAAACTTTTTCATCTATAATGACACCCTTTGATGATAGTTTTTATTTAATGGGGATATGATCCAAGTATACCATTCTTATTCTTCCTATGAATTGTTTTTTATTATTAGTAAAATATGAGTATGAAAATAATTTATCATCCAAGGGTAATATAATGATAAAATAACAATGTACACCATTTCATTTTATAAGGATAATGTTGTGATGAAGTTATTGAAATTATTATATGTATAATTTCTTTTCCATAAGCTTTTATATAATGAAATGATTACAAAACCTATTTAATTTAGTATGTTATCATATGGTTAATGGTTTATAATATTTTCTAACACATATGTATTATTTTTCTTACGAAATTAGTGGATCATATTACTCCTTCAAATACACAGGGAAATGATTTACATATATATTGATATATATATGACTAGAATGGGTAGGGAATATTGTTAAATAAGGAATGTTTTCCATTATGATGTTCCTCAGAGTGATCCATGATTAATTTCATTTCTTAAAGAGTGAAACCCTTTCACTATAAGTGAATTGACATTGAGCATTAAATACTACTATGGATATTATTTTGAATTCTTATGTGTAAGACACAAGTATATGTATTATTACATTTTTATTCTCTTATAGATCATCTTTATTTATTATATTATTATTATACTATTATAAAATTCTAATGAATATTCCATTACTTAGTATTTTGATTTTAATATTTAGTGTATGATATTCAAATGCAATGATCATATTTTCATACCCTTACTGTCATGTTATACATACATATCTCATTTATTTGGACTTACTATTCACATGATCTAAACCTTTATTATGAAAATTTTCCATGATATAAAAAAATGTAGAAGGTATTATATTTTCATCAAGGGATCTAGTTACGATGAACAATGTGGGAGATGATGTAGTTTACCTATGAACATTTCTCATTTGTTTCCATTTCTCCAAAAAAACGAAATATTTTTATCCATTGGTATTTATTTTTTGTAATTTATTATTGTATTATAATGAATTATGTAATATCATTTAATGATAATCTTGGTTCTCTGTTGTTATTCTATAAACAAGTTGCCAATATCCATATATTCAAAAAATATTTTTAATTTAAAACACTAAACCCCAAAAAATGTTACCAAATATTACTAAAAATAATTTTTTCTTACTTAATCATCCTAATAAAATATTTAAATTATTTTAAAGATAATAAATCATATATCAATATATTTTAAAAAACATGAAATAAAAGAAGTATTTTCAAACAATCAATTTATTTAAATTAAAAAAATATAAAAAAATATAGAACATCATAAATCAACTTCCACAACTGTAAAATTATAATATTTACCTTCACTATGTAATATTCATTATCATTAATTCGAGGAAACATATGAAACCATAAATAGAATAATAATATAATGATAATTAGAGAACATGTTAACCTTACTTTAAATAATCACAAAAGAATACAACAGTGAGAAGTTTTAAAATCAATGACCAAAAAATAAAAAATAAACAAAAATTTCACTACGAAACCTATAATAGTCGATACACCAAATATATTTAACTAGTTAATCTTTCAAAAATGACATATAAACATTCAGAAACAACAAATAATATTATGAAACCAGATATAGAAGAGTTAATGACAATACCATAGATCAGGATTAATTAATCACAAAAAGATAAAGATTTGTGATTCCACTAAGGAATCCAAAAATAGAACAAACAATTATATATATGGACTTTCATTTTTAGAATCATGGAGTAAAATAATTGAATAAATACATAGTGAAAATTTATATTATATACATGAGGGACCAAATCATGTATTAAAAATCATAAACTTTTTTGTTTTTTAACATATAAATTTTGTTTTGAGGAACATGAAATTTTCAAATTGGGATCTCACTAGTAAAAAATTACGTTTTTATGACAATTGTTATCATTTTACTTATTGGGTTTTTTTATGATAGTTCATTAAATGTATGTTGCAATTATACACATGAAGATATTAATTATAACATATTTATAAAAAATTTACATTCAAATTTATTAATTAAAATATTTGTTTTTATAGTTTTTGATGTTTTTTTTAATATCAAATGTTAAAACATTTCATTAATAATGGTTATTGTAAAGTTTATATGTGAAACATGATTCTTTATGTTGTATGTCATGAAGAAGAATGTGATTTCATCCATCCTGACACCCAATCTAATATGAGATATGGGGTAAAGTGTAATCTGGATTTACATTAGGTGTAAAATAGTGTCATGAATATTAATAATCCTGATTTGAATTATTTATCCCAAAAAAAGTAGTATAAATTAAAAAATAATAATAATAATAATCCCAAAATTAATGAATTCCAATATTACCAACACATTGATCCAAATAAAATAACCAAAAAAAATAATTGATGAATATAAAACTAAAATTTTCACACACAAAAATGATATTTGTGTTACTTCTTGGTCACCTCCATCGAAAAAACATGCCTTTTCAAATAGATACTAAACTAGGAAAATTTAATTGAAAAATAATCATGGAATACTGAAGCTGAGTGGCACAGGTATGATGTGAGATTAATATCTCAATTCCTAATTACCATAGGGTATAAGAATTTTCATTCGCATTCGTATAGAGTATTTTTAAATCCATTAATAAATAGGTTTCAAAACATTAATATCAATGAAATAAAACATTCTTGAAATTTTATTTTTAATACATCAAACAAAACATACCTTTTCCAAAATGGTTTCGAATTTTCAAAATCCAATAAAAAACAAAAACCCAAAATAAAATCCATACTGGGTTAAAAAATTGAGTTCTACGAATAAAGTAAATTTGATGATATAGATAATATACACAAGTACGGTGAATTTCCAAATACAGTAGAAAAATAAACATAACACATAACTTTTCATTATTGTGAATTTTATAAGAATCCATAGAGTGATCCATGGATTTACATAGATCAAACTCACCTACTAGTGTATGGTGTATCTCCATAGTCAATAACGAAAAAGTCTCCCAAAACTATCAAATATAGTTGAACATCCCAAATATCCCTATAATGTCAAGGGTAAAGTGTGGGTACCGACCGGTCTAATTCAAGTTGATAGGAGACAAACACTCGACCCTCTAAAATATTCCTAATAATCCCATGATAATAATGATAATTATGTTAAAACATAAGTAATAAATGCATCGAAGCCACCAAAACTGTGTTTTCATTCTTGATCTATAATAATGGATATCATCCAATCTTCCAATGGTCACAGTACTAAAACATTGTTATCCACATTCCATTAAAGATGATATCATGAAAAGTTCCAATGGTCTCATGATAATAGTAATTCATCACAACTCACATTAAAACCCATTTATTTCAGAAGATCCAAATGATTTGTAAAATAATTTTATTTCCATAACAAATTTCCAAACATTACAGTTTCTCAATATTGCATTGATTTGGAAAAAAAATATTAAAACGAACCATTATCAAGGAAAATAAATTTTCTAGCGTTTGTAATCACAGAAAATCCATTTGAAAACATACTTTTCACCACATTAACAATTTATGAAATCATATTGAAATACTCAATAAAATAACTTCTGTGAAATGAATGTTTACATTGTTATATCCCATTTTGAATTCATTTTCACGTCAAAACATCTTTTTATCACATATCGTAAAACATTCTATATTCAAAGACATACATATAAAGATCAATAATATGGCTCACTGGAATCAAAATAAATTTATTTTAGAAACCAATTTCCAACCCAAGCACATATCAACCATCTTTTACAAACACGTGTTTTATAGAAACAATTAATTCCTTCAAATAAAAATTAAAATTAAAACATAAACATCACACCAAAAAGGTTTCAACATTTCAGATACAAGGTCCAACTCACACTCCAAAAATAAATATCGATATATTACTAAGGAGAAACACCATTCAACGAATGAAATTTCACTCTAAAATAAACATTGTCATTTTATCAAACACCTTGTGAGCATATCTATATATCATGTTTAATAAAACCCCCTTAAAACCACTTCCATAATTTTAATATAACATAGAAACACCATACCAATCCCATCAATCGTAAAATAATCATGAAAAATGAATTGTTTTTATTTAAAAACCCTCAATCATAAAATGGAATGATATATAATGGAAATGGACAGAAACACCACCCTCAACAACATGATAAAAAACCCAATTATTAGGAGGAGGAAGATACTTGCTGGAGACACAATATACACATCCCAACCTCCAACAAAAAAACTACACAACATACCATCCTTTTATGGTTTATCCAAATGATAAACCCCCACCAAGAGAATCCAAAAACAATAGGGTTGGGAGATGAGAAGACAAAATTGGATGAAAATCATGAAAACTCACCTCAATTTTTTAGAGAAGCATCCATGGAAGGATGAGAACTAATGTTATGGGGGTTCGGGACCCCTTCGTGTGCCAAAATGATTAAGAGGGAGGGGCTCAATTTTGGGGAGAAAGAGAAGAGGGTTGAATATGATTTTCAAATTTTAAAATATATTGGAATCTCCAATAGTTTGGTCCCAAAATTTTAATAACCTTGAAAAAGAAATATTCCCTCTATTGGATGAAAGTGTACCCACACATGGATAGCCCGCATGGTTTCACAACAGGGTGCCAACTGTTGTAAACACCACATCCTGATTCCAGAACCAAACAATATTGTTTCCAAATGATTTCTCAAGACATGTGAAATTTTTTCAACATACCCCTGGAACCCAAAACATTCCACACAGTTACCTAGGCGAAGAAAATAAATTTATATTAAGAATTCACTAATCAATCACCACTTGTTTCTATGGATAAAACTCTATTCTTAAAAAACTAAAAAATTAAAACCATTAATCAACCAAAAATTTAATCAAAATATCCATATCCAATTGAAAAGGAAAATAAAAATGATTTACAAAGGTCTAAGTGTGACAATTCACCCCACCACGTACTCATTATTTCCTTGAATGTCACTCAACTGAATAATAATCAAATCTATGTAACAAATATTAATTAAGCGGGAAAATTTCACTAATTTCAGAGGAAAAATACACTTCATAATACATAACAGTCCAATTATAGAAGAATCCATAGAGTGAAAAGAAACGAGAGGACATGATAGGGTTCTCTACACCATAATAACTCGACTAATATAACCTATATAAAAATACAAATAACACCACCTTTGGATGACCTGCATAGTAACTCCAAAAATTTATTAATTTAAATTTACTCTAGAAGATAAACAACCCCACCACTTAAAAACAAAATTCCCACATAAACTAAAACTCTCCATAAAATGGGAAACTCTATGTATAGATCTATAAAAATATGAATCTAAACAAAAAATACAACTAGAACTCTCAAAAAGAACATATATCTTCAAAAAATAATAATTGAAAAAAAGAAATGGTTCATCAAAATGATAATCATCCATTGATTCCCTTCCAATGTGAAAAAAAACTGTCTAAAAACAAGATCACAAATCCTTTTACAATGATATAATTTTAGGAGAGAATCTACATCTGGAAACCTCATAGGACATCAGTTGAGTAAGGGAGACAAATTAGGGACAAGGTTCCCCACCATCTCGGTGATTTATGGCTGTGTGCACGTTTCACTCTAAGGCCTTTCGTGGGATACCTTATAAAAGATGTATCCACAAACTCATAGTTTAGAGATAACATCCTATTATCAATACTTCTTCTTTAGGAATAACATCCAAAAAAACCCTTCATGATTAAAAAAATAGAAAAATTGGTGATATGTTTTTGGAAGACATTAACAAGATGGCTTCAAATTCTTAAACCATCCACACTGATAACATATATCTAAGTGGTCTGATGAATGAATGGAATGAACTTGAGTATGGAAATACTAAAAGATATGAAAATCTATCACACACTCCTCACCATATGGGTTTTTTCGATGAGAAAAAATAGACATCGGATTACCAACTTTCTCTTTGAAAAAAAAACTCAGCTAGGAGTGCTCCATCCGCACAATTCACGAAACAAATATCATTGTATGGAATTAAATTATCCTCGATCATTGGTAAACAGACTATGTTGAATGGAAAATTTTCAATTGATCCTTCACTGCTATATATGAAGATAATGTAACAAGATCCGTGAATTGGTCAACATAGGCCTTAACTGCCTATTATCCTTGTTAAATTCTCAATGGATCTTCCACTTTCTTCGTCATCACCTCATCAAGTTTAATCTATCAGACACAAATAGAAATGATATCTTCCCAAATAATCCAAACATGTAATGATGATAGTGCAATCATCTTCCATTGATCCCTTGATGTACCATCAAACAAATATACAAGAAAATGTACAATTATAGCTTTAGGAATTCCCAACAATCTAAATATGTTACCAACTTCCTCAATCAAATATACTAAGTCTTGTGAAAATATTTCATAAACAATGATAGGTAACTACTCGGAAGAACTAGAAACTAGAACAGTGTCACATGAAATTTTGGGGGACTTATTGGGTGACATATTTTTATCAACATATGAAATAAAAACCGAATATTAATGTCAACCAAAAACATAATAAAAAGAAAATATTATGTTAAGGAGACGGTCTCACAAAAAAATTTATAAATATAATATGATTTATATTTAATAACAAATTCCTCCCCTTTAATTTCAAATAAAAATTTATTCAAGGTTAAAACATTTATCACAAAAGAGAAGCCAACCATTGCAAGAGTAGATAATCTCCAAAAAATAATTCCCACTCAAAAACAATTTTGGAATGACCAATCCAACCTTTAATTTAAAATACCCAACTTCGGTCTTATATTAAACATCCAATATATATCCATCCCATTTATTTATATATCATCTATACACACATGCCAACATGCACATTCCCATATACCCACACATATGGGAACATTTATAAGAAATACAACGGGTCACACATTCCACAATATTATCAAGTCCATGAATTTAACAAATTATAATTTTTCCTCTACATTTGTAGGAACATTAAAATCTAATAATCACATTTTATTTTAAAGAAATTACATTTCAATATAAAACCACTTCATTGAATTATCTTCCATTTTAGAAAAACATTTTAATTTTGTAATCACAATTAAATTAACTGAAAAAAACACAATTCACACAAACATATCATGAATGATGATATTGACCCATGTCTAACACATTGTCATTGTTAGTGGTCCATTCCCCATGAAGTAATGAACAAATAAGAGGGCCTTGAACTATTCACATGGACTACACATGGGTCACCACTTCATGTGAGATCACAACATAATATTATCTCTCCACCATTGTCATTACGTAATCCAAAACAATGTAAAATGAATCAAATATAAGACTACCCGTAGAAACTCAAGGATCAGAATAAGAAAGGGTTAATGATAATCCTTCATATACCAACCTATCATGTATGAATATACATTATATCCTGGACATATAACCCAAAATAATGTGATCCTACTCTGATAAAAATTTTTTGGAACTTAGTCACAATGTCATCTGACCTGACACCCATCCGACTTCATGACAAAGCATGTTTGGGCTTTCCTAATCCCCGTGGGTTATTAACCATTCTATGGAATTAAAATAATCCATAATGGAAGGATATAACCCAAAAAATCATGATAAATTTATCAAATTGAACATGAATTATCTACAGTAATTGAATTAAAATAAATAAATAAAAAGCGATCCAAATACAACAACTGAAAACATAACATTAGAAAAATAATCAACTAAACTAGATGACCCCAACAAGAACTCTATATGACCACTTGGTCCCCTATATCAACTAAACCAACCTACACCCAGAGTCAACCAAGGAGTCCTCAAACAGTATATTGAAAAAAAATATGAAACTGGATTTTAATCATTATCAAAAATTATATAAAACATTACAAAAATTACGATTTTAAAACTAATAATGTTGCTTCCCTTTAAAAAATTAGATTCACATTTTCATAATCGAGTTAAAATCCAAATACCAAAATACCCATCATACCATGTGAGAAAAAAGGGTATAAAAATAAATGAAATGAAATGAAATAGATAATGTAAAAAATTAGAGAGAAAACACACATGCACCCAAAAATTTAAAAAAACACATAAATAGATAATCAAGGTAATTTCCATAACATCACTATAGATATACATGAATGTATAAATAATAGACTCTCATTCTTACATTTGGTTCATATCCATAGTTATTAACCACCTTGACACACGAAAGTAGACAATCATGTGGTAGGTCCCATCTAGCATTGTAATTCAAAGAGGGTACCATTCAATCTAATCTGGGTGGAAATAAACCTTCACCTACAACTCTTAATGATAACTAGGAATCCCATGAAAATAATATTTATGATAATACATAGTGAAAGGTTGTAAAAAAACACAACCAAAACTGTTATCATGCATATTCTATTATATAGGATCTCAAAAAAAGATCGAATGGTTTTAATAATAAATAATTCTCATACATGAGCCTCTAAATATGATCTCATCAAATGATCTAGTGGTCTAATTATATAATAAATTCATGAAAACTCAAATTAATAACTATTTATTTCATTATTTATAATCGGGGCACCACATCATTTGACTATCAAAAAAATTTCCAAACATCACAGGGTTTCAATATGGCCTAGCATTGGAGAACACATATGAAAAACCATCATTATAATGAGAAAATACACTTTCCAAAATCATATAAATACCAAATATATTTTAATATACAACTAATACCACTTTTATAATTTATGAAATATTCTTAAAACAATACTTGAAGAAGACATGTGAAACCAAAATCTTTTCATGGACATATCCAAATTCATATTCATATTTACATCAAAAACACTTTTTAAAAATATTTATAAATCATTCACAATTAAATTACATAATTAAAAATAACAACAATAGGGAACACCTAAATCCAAATCAATATATTTTAAAAACCATCATTCAATCCATGTTCATTTCAAATGATTTTTGGATAAATGTTTATAAGAAAAATCTCTTTCTTTTAATCAGTAAAACATGCCACACTTAAAAATTACACCATAAAATTAAATCATTTCCATATACAGGTTCCAAGTCACACTCCAACAAAACTATAAAATTATTACCTATGATAAACACCACTAAAATAACACAATTACATTTTAAAGTAACATTGTACGTTTTCACAAACAACTTGTGTGATTAACTACATGACATGTTTAAATAAACCATTTTAAATCCACTTCGACCAACTTTTATCAAACATAGAACACCATTAAAAATAAAAAATAACACCAAGACCATGTGAAATACATTTATATGTTATTCAAAAATATACAAGCATGAAATGGAATGAGCCAAAAGGTAAATAGGCATAAACGCCTACATAAAAAATATGCGAATGAAATCAGATATCGTGAGTAGTAAGATCCGAGTATAAAACACAATCCATACACCCTAATATTCAATATAAACTAGTATACATCATCTTTTTTACTTTATTTTTATGCCATTAGTAAAACACTAGAAATAGAATCCGGGATATTTTGAGTGGAAGGAGAAGAGTAGTGTAAATTAGAAAAAACCATGACAAACTCTCCTCAAAGTCATGAAAAAGCATCTATAGGTGGAGGAGAACAGATGGGAATGGGGTTTGGGAGGAATATTTTGTTCCAAAAATTACTAATATATAGGGTATTGGTTTTCTGGGTAACATGAGTGGAGGGTGGAATATAAATTTTAAGATTTAAAATTTATTGGAATATATCACGATTTAGAAGGAATGTTTTATAAAATGTGTGCCAAATATAACACATCTATTGGAAGAAATAGTAACCCAACATGGTATGGAAACAAAATTTCCAAACCATTATCCAACTATGTTAAATTCTACTACCGTATTCGAACACATATAACATTGTTATTGTAGAGTTTCCCAATCTCTTAACCACATGTGTGTCTTACCCCTGTATCCCTAATCAAGCCACACTGTTACCTGGGAAAAGATAAATTGTTCTCATTAACAATGTGATAACTATGCATGAATTTTATCCATGTAAAGTCTACATTTTTCAATCAAACTCAAATAATTCAAAATGGGACTCAACCCAAACATCAACCATGATATCATAATATATGAGAAAAATAAAATAAAATGAAAGCCCAATGTTCAGGGTTTGAAATTGTATATCATTATAGAAAAGCTGAAATAAATATGTATCATGTATATAAATTAAGAGGGAACATAAAACACTATTATTTTTGAGAGGGTAAAAAACATAAATTAGAGTTTTGTATGATGTGTTAAACTATTTAGAGTATAAAAAATGGAAAGAAATAATAGTTCTTCAGTGATATCATGATAATAATCAATATATTTTATTTATAATGGTAGAAAATAAATAACTGATTATAATAAAAGAGATCATTAAATGGATATGAAAACGTTGTGTGGAACTATGCTAAATTATAATTTCTAAACAAATATCGTCATCATTAGAGAAATTATTCTCACCATTTCTATAATTATTAATTTCGTCCTAAAAATATCCAGAATTTATTTTCCATGGTTATTTCTAGTTTATGAATAAGCAATAGATTTCAAAATTAAAATGTGAAAAAATTGGGATGAAAAAGATATATTTTATTACTGGAAAAAAATAGATATTTTAGCATGAAATAAAAATATGACAGAATAGAAATACAGAATTATAGTATATAAATAAATATTAATTTTTAAATATTATTGAAATATGATTTTATATGAAAAAGTAATAATTTTACTAAATTTATGTAAAAAATGAATAATTAATTTAACAAATCAGGCTTTCGTTCCCATTAAATTTTGGTAATTATAGTTATAGATTTGTCTGGAGGAGGTTTTTTGGGTTGATGGATAAAAGGTATGGTTGGAGATGGATATTCCAAATGATAGGTGTTCTATAACATGGACCCGGGCTTTTCATTATATAGGTGACCACTCTGATGTAGGTTGGAAAACTGTGATGTAGTGTGTGGTTGGAAGTTCTTTGTGAGATACTACAATTTTGGGGAATTTTTGTGCCATATATTCATTGGTGTGGTACAATTCCTTCTCAATAGGTGGGGGATATGGTATGAAGACCCCAAAAACTGCATAATAGAACTTGGTTTATGTTTATTCATTTTATCAAAATTTGGTCCTAGAATAATGTGGAGATGGGCTGTAGTGTAATCCCTTATGCAGTTGTAAGGTTCTATTACATGGGAGTTATTCATTCACTATTTTCTTCTCCCCTTATTATAATAACTATAATGTCCTAAAAATAATATTTCATAACATGTTTTTTTGCTGGAAATCTTGTATCTAGGTCTTTCCCTCTACAATGTAATACGTTTGTTTTTTTGAATGGGTGAGGCACAGTGTGGGAGAATATTTTATTACACTCTATTTATCAATAAACCAATAAATTATTAACGTCCCTCCCTCCCAATCACAATTACATAGTTTTTATAATTTCTTTGGAGACTCAAGTGCATCCTAGTGGGATCCAACATCCCCTGTTATATGTGTTTGGCCTTAGTTATACAAAATTTATTCATGGTGGTTTTGGTGAAATATACATTTTACCTTCACCATGTCTAGTGATATTTTCTAAATGTTTCTTAATCTTAGAGGGGCTTATATCAGGGAATCATGAGCATTGATTTCGTCGTGTATGATAATGAACTAGTTTTGTTTTGGACTTTATGATTTCAAACACTCATATTTTGATCAATGTTTGGTTTTCCATAGGGTGACAGCTCAACATTATGTTCTTAGAGGTTTATTTCCACAAATTAATTTTCCCCATTAGAAGTGTTATTGTTTCATGATATATTATTTTTACACGATAACTCATTCCTCAATGAGTTATCGATGTTATATGAGATCATATGGACAAGTTGATGATATCAACCCAATTTGTAGAAATCATTGTGTCATGCACTGTAGATGTCTTTTCAAGGATGTATATGAATGAGTTGGTTTTTTTAGTAGGTGTTTGGTGAAATATTGTTACAAATTATGATGTAAATTTTTACTCGAGATACTTGTGTGGATTTAAGCATTATTTTGGAACTCTGTTGTGCCTCAACACTACCATCCGCCATCTGAATGACAGACATATTTAGAAGACCATATAGATAGTGTATGATATATTGTGGGAGTAAATATTAGACATTTTACGATATTGGGTGAATAAAATTACATTTTTTTAGTTTACGTATAATATAGCTACCACTAATCCATATGCATGGACCTATTTAATGATTTTATGATTAAATATTTCATTATCTATCATGTTGGGATGTGGTTAGGGAGTCATCTATTGTTGGTCCTGATGTTTGGAAGTGAATGAGTGAGAAACTTCATTTTCTTTTAGAGTTTTAATGTATCACATTATTGAAATAAGTATTATTCATATCATAGGGGAGGACCATAAAGTATGTGGTAAGGGACTATGTGTTCAGAATGGCCTCCCCTCAGTATGTTAAGTAGAGCTTTGGTAGGTGCAGTAAGATATCTCCCATGTTGTTTGGTGATTTTTTAGTCTTGGCACATGCTAATGAAGTGGATTGTCATTTGGAACATCAACCATCACATGATAAATTTCAAAAAACTTCTAAAACACTCAACTCTACTATTACATTCACATTAACACCCATTTATATTAATGGGGAGAGTTGCGTATTTATTATGTCATGATATTCATGGAGTTTCTATTAGATAGCATGGCTCCCTAGGATATAGTGTTGTGACATTTAGTAATTCCACTGGTTCATGTGTTGTGGTGTCATGGTGTCATAGAGAAAACCACATGGGATCATGTGTCCAAAATTTATTCCCAACATACAATATTAATTTTGATTTTAGATATTTTTGTTTTATTTTCTAATGATGATGTGTTGTCCGAATAATTATTGTAACACCCCAAGATTCCTCAGTATGTTTCCTTTCGAATAATGCAATGGTGTGCATTGTACGCAACTTCGAGATTTTAACACACCATAACTAATCAAACTAGCCGTTATGAATATTAATACCTAATTTTTGAAATTTTATAAATTCTATCCCTAAAAAGGGACTTCATTTTTGGATTCAGAATATCGAAATTAGCCTAGGGTGAAATTTTGTTACTTTTCAGATAACTTTCATATTTTGATGAAAAGTGAAAATTACTAAATTTTAATTAAAAACAACTTTTTTAATCAAAATAATTAATAGTGATAAATTATGAATTTGAGTGGTTTTAAATGATATTTAGAATATATTTTTACCATGTAATGCAATGTGGGTCATTGAACATAATTTCACATTTAAACCAGACATAAACAAGTGACAATCTTTTGATAGTTATTATCTCTAAAAAAGACGCTTTTTGTTTTAACAACGAGAATTAATTTTAAATTAATTTCTGCCACTTCTGTGTTTTGAATTTGGAAAAATGGATTAAATATTTGGAATCAGGATGTTCAAATTGTGTAAATAGGTAACTTTTAATTTTAATCATTTTGGATAATTACTTCGGTAAATATTTTATTTACCATGGTTAAAGGTTAAATCTGGTAAACATGGGTTAAACAAATAATATTATAATAATTCTAAATTACCCTTAAACGTGTCTTAACCCTATTGGTTGATACATGGTCGACCATGGGTATCTTTGGGTCGATTTTGGGACCCCATGGATCCACTTGTAAGTGATAATGACACTTTATTTTAATTAAGTTAAAATAAATACAAAAATGACACAAGCATATATCTTTTAACAAAACAATTGTTACAGAGGGATATATATGTTGGATTTTAGATTATAAATATTCATTAGAAATCTAAAAAGATTTACTACATAATTATATTTTATTTATAATTTTTAGACATTAAATAATTTAATTTATTTATGACACAATGATGATGAAGTAATTACTATAATAGTGAAAAAATTAAAATAATTGATATTATAAATACCCAAATAAATATAATATGAAACTTTTAATGAATTAAACTAATTTTATAGGATAATATGATATATTAGTATTGATTTAATTAACTTTGTTTGATGTAATAAATCTGTTATGAGTTTCACAAAAATCAACTATTGAATAGTTTCAAAATTGACATAAAAGAGTTCTTAAATCAAATATTATATTATTAATTGATATTAAATTCTTAAAAATCTAATGTTCGGCCAAGAGACTTATATAATGATAGGTTCATCATTAATGGACCACTTAAGTGTCTCTTGGATTTATATAGTAAGTTTATTAACTATATAATATAAAAATACAAAGTGACATGGTAAATGTCAAACTAATTAACTAAGAGTTAAAACTAAAAGATAAGGTTAATATAGTGACCCAAACCTGTCTAAATTCTATTGGCTGAATGGTTTTCGACCTATCCCCATATTAACCTTTGAATAATAAAATTTGGAGCCATTATAAAACGAATATGAATTTATTATAAATTAATATTTCTAGCTTTTCCAAAGGTGCCCCTCACCACTCTTATAAAAGGGCACTCCTCCTTCTCATTTCTTCACACGTTCAAAGCCCTTTGGTTCGGCCAACCCCTTCCCAAATACTATCTCAACTTCCCTCACTATAACCTAGAGGCCTTAGTTTGATCAGAAAGCCAACCTAAGGATCCCTTTTGATCAAATCAAAAGGAAGAACCTGAAGAAGAGGTAATGTTTTCACCACCCCTTTTCAAGTTCCTTTCTTCTTCCACTTCCTCTTTCATTGTTATTACCATTATAAAATAATAACTCCAGTATCATATATATACTTTGATGTTATTATAAATATGGTACAACCATATTCAGTATTCTATCCATCCTTTGAATAACATGTCACCATACGTGCGTACGTACGGCTTACCGTCTCCACGTCGTGGTGTAATTGTTATTCAATTTATTATTATTTGGATGGGTATAATAATGATTTGTAACTCATGTAAATAATAAATATAGCATGATAATGATTCTGTATATATTATATACCATCCAATTATATATTATCAAAAGAATGATATTGTCACTCGTGCGTACGTACGGACTACCGTCTCCACGAACGCGATAAGATTCATTCTCCATCATATCCATTCAAGTATAATTATAATTTGATGATTTAAAAATAGTATCTGAGGAATTGATATCATTCTGGATATGAATAATATACATCCCATTAATAATGAATATGGCTCACATAACAAAGAATATAAAGTAAAATGAACCCGTTACCACCCGAAATGACGATAATTCTAAGATATTATTAACAAATCAATGTTAAAAGATCATAGATGATATCATATTAAATTAAATTATTCTTGTATAATTAAATAACAATAATTTAACCATTATAAAGGAGGTTAACCTACCATCGACCAAGGAAAAAGTACAAAGTAAGGGATTTTCTTATCTCACTTTCAATTCCGTGAGATTTCCATTGATCGCCATTAAATTATTGAAAGTGGTGTATTGTGTACTGCCATTTGATATATATTATCATGATTCTCTTTATATTCATGTTATTCTGTAAATCATTTGGTGGTTATTAACTTTTTTCCATATGACTCAGTTTATTAACGTGGTAAGGAGTTTCTTATCTCACTCTTAATTTCGTGAGAATTCCATTGTTCACCACTTATTTATTGCATGTGGTGTATGTGTACTGCCCATGATTGTATTCATTGTGTAATATAATTTAATTTATGGGTATTTACATCATCATTTTATGATCCTTATTTCATGAGTGCATGTTTCATAAGTTACCAAATGGATAAGGGAATTTGAAATTTCAATTTCCAATTATTCGGCTTTACGCAAACTTCATTGATTATTTTACTCCAAGATTATGTGTGGAATTACTATTCATATTCTTATGTCATATTTTCCACTCCCCTTTCTGTGGATATACTTTTGATACACATAATCAATCCATTGACAAATTCTCAAGTGATCGGTATGAACTTGATAAGAGTAATTTTAACTCAATCTCCATTTGTTGAGTTAAATATCCAATTCATTGGTGTTGTATTTACAAGAATATGTGTGAATGTCATCTGATTGATTTACACTAAATATCCAATCATATTTTGTGTATTTATATTTTTCACACATAATTATGTCGTTGATTTATCCTTAACCTAAGGATACGGCCTTTATGAGAGATTTCATGTCAATTTAAATTCCATTGAGACTTCTTTGTTGTTATACACCAAATCACTTTTATGTGGTGTATATAATGTACTTTGACATAGTATATCATGAATCCATTTATTCTCATGATATTACAATTTTTTGATTACCTCAATTATTTGTATTCAAGTGTCTCTCTTTTGGTTAGAAACTCTAACTAAAATACCATTTTTAAATGTTTTAAAGACTTATTCTTCTAAATCTTTCTCATTAATGTCCATGTTTTAAAAAATGGTTTTAAGGATTTATTTTTATGGACATTAAAGTTTTAAAATTAAAACTCCTTTTAAAAGCTTCAAAGTGGTATGGGACACTTTGATTCAAAAATCTATTTTTAAATGGCTTTTTGACAAATAGTGTGACTTTTAAATGTTTTCAAGAAAAGGGGATATTTCTCTCAAATAGTTTTGATGATTATTTTCATCTATCTCAACATCCTTCATTATTCTTAATTGAGGATAATGTGATACAATAAAATCATTCATATTGTATCGAATGAGTTATGTTTGACTGTGGATGTGCTATTTTTATACCATTCAAGGTTTGTGGTAAAAGTATTGACATTTCGTATGCTAGTTTTAATACGAATGTTTATGTTATGTTTAAACATGTTTATATGAGGAATGCATTGGACTTAATAAGTGACGGGTGGAGCCCGCTATAGCTCCTCGATGCATCGGTAGGACTCATGAGACAAACTAGTGTCTTGGCACAAGGCCTTGACAAAATCTTATTTGTAGTCTTGGCACGAGGCCTTGGCTATGTGGTTATGATAGTCTGGAATTATGCATTCCATCATTATGAAAGTGGTTATTGATTTTGCATTAATTATTCGATTAGTAGAATATCTATGTGAATAAGTAAATGGCATTATTTCATTTTATTTATGCCATACTATGTTGAAAGTTCAAGTTTGAAAGGCTTTTGTTTTAGTTATACATTGCCTTAAAAGTTTATTCCTATTTATGAAAGTTTCCGCTATATTGTTATCCTTACTGGGCATTTGAGCTCACCCCTTTTCTCTGTTTTATTTTTCCCAGGAAGTGAAGAAGTAAATTATGAATGACCTGCCGGGATATTATGTGGGGTTATGAGTGTGGATTATGGAGACAATATGTTGTTGTAGTAGTTTTTCATTTTATGATGTAACGTAAGACTGATGAATATATCTAGTGTTTCCAAGGCTACTAAACCAATCGGTCTTTCGAGATTTGATATTTCTTGTGATCATGCCAATATTATGTAATAATGCACCGACTCTGGGTATCTAGGGTCGGGGCGTTACAGTTGGTATCAGAGGAAGTTTAGTTCAAACCTTGGAAGCTAGATTTAGATAAACTCTGATTAGAGCACGTAGACCTATGACGAACTTTGAGGATTAGTATAGAAGAACTTCCTATAATTTTGGTATTGTAGAGATTTTGTGAGTTTTCCAAGTAATACATCCCTGTCTGGATACGAGCAGGTAGAGCCGGCTCTGGCACAGATGTACCTAGGGGTAAAACCCGAAAACACCGCTTTGAGCTAGACTCGAATGGGAACTGGTGCACGACAACGGGCCTTGCTGCACTCTTGGTTACGACACTCCCGGTGGATATGCTTAGGATAATTTACATTTTCTTTACAAACCGATTTAAGTAATATATATATAAGATGCGAGTAAATGACCTTGGTTAATCCTAATATGTTTCAAATTGAGAATATGGTGAAATTTTAATCTCTAAATGATTTTACGACTACTGTTACTCACACAATGCTTTCTGGTTTTAGTCAATGGATGGATTCCAAGGAAGTCATAATGGCTTTGAGAATGATGTACAAGGTGGGAATGGTGGTGGAAATGAGCAACAAAATGGAATGTTGATAGGCGTAAAAGATATCATCTTTATTCCAAATCAGGTTTCCAAAAATATGATCAACAACATATATATTAACCAAATCCCAGACTCAACAAGGAAGAGAAAGGTGATGAATGATAAGAGCTCCAGCAATGGAGACCACAGAGAAAAGAACCCTCAATTTTCATCATGTAGGAAATTTGGAAGGAGACACCCAGGAAAGTGTCTCAATGGGACAACGAAATGCTTTACGTGTGGGAATGAAGGACATAAAGTGAAGAATTGCCGAAGAAAAATGAAGAGTACTATGGAAGAAGATAAAAACTGTCCCAAGAGTCCATTTACAGTCATTTTCCATAAATGTATGGGACCTGGACATTACCCGAGTAAATTTCCTATTCTATAGGATATTTTCTTGGTCAAAGAAGAAGCTATGTGGAAATAAATGGTTGGAGAAATGTTTAAAAAGTATTAGCGCCCCTTGTTGATGGGTTTACTTTGGAATAATTTTCTCTTGTATTTGTAACCCCGCAGTTTTCCATGTGAGAATGATATTTGAGGAAGAATTGTCTCTTCTCTTGTGGATATAGGTATAAATAACCATTTGGTTTTTTATGATCATTGGGTTTTGAGAGAATTATATTTTATTATAATTAGGGATGAAAATGCAAGGTATGATATAACATTTGTGGTTAAATTATGTTATTTTGAAGAATTTATCTCATTTTGGTAATATTATAAAATATAGTTTTTGAAAAAGGACAACACATAGACCGTGTGACAACCCATCGCGTCGGACAAAGCTGTGGGAATCGAACCCACAACCAAAGTGCGATCAGGATTTATCGCCTACCACTGGACTACGTGAAGTCCCTGGTTAGTGTGACTTTTTTTAGTTAAATGTTTTTATTGATCAATAATATGTTGATTTGGGTTGTTATGTCTTATCAAATGAATACCCTTGGTATAGGAAAATGATTTGGTGATTAAGTGATAAATGTCATTTTGGAAGATGTTCGCTTTGTTGGGAACACTATATACCCAAGTAAAATAGAATACGATGGGGTTTCATTTGTAGAGTAATGGTGGATTTTTATCTACATTTTTATTGTGGATTTATAGTGATTTTGGTTATCTATGGAAATGATTAACCTATAATAGAGAATATGTGATGATGTTAATTACTTTTAAGTATGTGACTTTAAGAGTATTTGATGTCATTTGGAGATACAATTTAACATGGGAGACTACATAATCAAATTCTTCTATGTTTTGGGTTTCAATATTAGTTTGGATTATATTGAATGATTTTAAGGAAAATTTATTATTGAATGGTATTTATTTAACTTTGGGGTATTGTTGGTTTAATTTTAGTAATTAAGATTAGTGCATATTTATCTCAAGGAATATACTTTTGGGGGATCATTATATCATTCACTAACCATTTTGGTTTTGATTAATCTTCAAAGACAATGTAAATGTATAGTTTACCCTACATGGATCATGTGATTCTATAGAAGTTTATTCTAGCTCTTCCAGTGGGACCAAGTCTTCTTGAATATTCATCGTTTAAAAAAAATTGAGTTAGTGGTGGAAATTTATTAAACAATGAAACTCTACTTAAAATGTAAGTATATCTCTTAATGTTCCTAGTTAATATCATAAATGAATTCCTCTTCCTTATGTAATGTAACTTAAAAAAATGTTGTCCATTTACTTTTCTACTAAGAGACTAATGGTCGTTTGTCCCAACACAAGTTTGTGGTTTTCTTATTGTTAACTTTCTCCTGATCATGATTTCTATCCCTCTCCATCAGAACATGACACTTAGTTTATCATCCATATCCATGATTTCCTATATGGAATCCTAGTATGGGTTGTCTTGGATGACCCTTATACCTCTCTTTCGTTCTTTTAAAGTGATAGTTTTATTGACTCTTTTTCTGATGTGGGACTTTCCATTATATTCCCAAGAAAAATTTTAAAAATTGCGAGGACGCAATTTATTGAAGGAGGGGATAATGTAACACCCCATGATTCCTCAGTATGTTTCCTCTCGAATAATGCAATGGTGTGCATTGTACGCAACTTCGAGATTTTAACACACCATAACTAATCAAACTAGCCGTTATGAATAGTAATACCTAATTTTTGAAATTTTATAAATTCTATCTCTAAAAATGGACTTCATTTTTGGATTCGGAATATCGAAATTAGCCTAGGGTGAAATTTTGGTACTTTTCGGATAACTTTCATATTTTGATGAATAGTGAAAATTACTAAATTTTAATTAAAAACAACTTTTTTAATCAAAATAATTAATAGTAATAAATTATGAATATGAGTGGTTTTAAAGTATATTTAGAATATATTTTTACCATGTAATACAATGTGGTTCATTGAACATAATTTCACATTTAAACCAGACATAAACAAGTGATAATCTTTTGATAGTTATTATCTTTAAAAAACACGCTTTTTGTTTTAACAACGGGAATTAATTTTAAATTATTTTCTGCCACTTCTGTGTTTTGAATTTGGAAAAATCGATTCCATATTTGGAATCAGGATGTTCAAATTGTGTAAATAGGTAACTTTTATTTTTAAACATTTTGGATAATTACTTCTGTAAATATTTTATTTACCATGGTTAAAGGGTAAATCCGGTAAACAAGGGTTAAAAAAATAATATTATAATAATTCTAAATTACCCTTAAACGTGTCTTAACCCTATTGGTTGATACATGGTCGACCATGGGCATCTTTGGATCGATTTTGGGACCCCATGGATCCACTTGTAAGTGATAATGACACTTTATTTTAATTAAGTTAAAATAAATACAAAAATTACACAAGCATATATCTTTTAACAAAACAATTGTTACAGAGGGTTATATATGTTGGATTTTAGATTATAAATATTCATTAGAAAGATAAAATTATTTCCTACATAATTATAGTTTATTTATAATTTTTAGACATTAAATAAGTTAATTTATTTATGACACAATGATGATGAAGTAATTACTATAATAGTGAAAAAATTAAAATAATTGATATTATAAATACCCAAATAAATATAATATGAAACTTTTAATGAATTAAAATAATTTTCTAGGATAATATGATATATTATTATTGATTTAATTAACTTCGTTCGAAGTAATAAATCTGTTATGAGTTTCACAAAAATCAACTATTGAATAGTGTCAAAATTGACATAAAAGAGTTCTTAAAACAAATATTATATTATTAATTGATATTAAATTCCTAAAAATCTAAGGTTCGTCCAAGAGACTTATATAATGATAGGTTCATCATTAATGGACCACTTGGGGGTCTCTTGAATGTATATAGTAAGTTTATTAACTATATAATATAAAAATAAAAAGTGACATGGTAAATGTCAAACTATTTAACTAAGAGTTAAAACTAAAAGATAAGGTTAATATAGTGACCCAAACCTGTCTAAATTCTATTGGCTGAATGGTTTTCGACATATCCCCACCTTAACCGTTTAATAATAAACTTTGAAGCAATTATAAACCGAATATGAATTTATTATAAATTAATATTTCTAGCTTTTCCAAAGGTGCCAATCACCCCTCTTATAAAAGGGCACTCCTCCTTCTCATTTCTTCACACCTTCAAAGCCCTTTGGTTCGGCCGACCCCTACCCAAATACTATCTAAACTTCCCTCACTATAACCTAGAGGCCTTAGTTTGATCAGAAAGCCAACCTAAGGAGCCCTTTTGATCAAATCAAAAGGAAGAACCCGAAGAAGAGGTAATGTTTTCACCACCCCTTTTCAAGTTCCATTCTTCTTCCACTTCCTCTTTCATTGTTATTACCATTATAAAATAAAAACTCCAGTATCATATATATACTGTGATGTTATTATAAATATGGTACAACCATATTCAGTATTCTATCCATCCTTTGAATGACATGTCACCATATGTGCGTACGTACGGCTTACTGTCTCCACGTCGTGGTGTAATTGTTATTCAATTTATTATTATTTGGATGGGTATAATAATGATGTGTAACTCATGTAAATAATAAATATAGAATGATAATGATTCTGTATATATGATATACCATCCAATTATATATTATCAAAAGAATGATATTGTCACTCGTGCGTACGTACGGACTACCGTCTCCACGAACGCGATGAGATTCATTCTCCATCATATCAATTCAAGTATAATTATAATTTGATGATTTAAAAATAGTATCTAAGGACATGATATCATTCTGGATATGAATAATATACATCCCATTAATAATGAATATGGCTCACATAACAAAGAATATAAAGTAAAATGAACCCGTTAACACCCGAAATGACGATAATTCTAAGATATTATTAACAAATCAATGTCAAAAGATCATATATGATATCATATTAAAGTAAATTATTCTTTTATAATTAAATAACAATTATTTCACCATTATACAGGAGGTTAACCTACCGTCGACCAAGGAAAAAGTACAAAGTAAGGGATTTTCTTATCTCACTTTCAATTCCGTGAGATTTCCATTGTTCGCCACTAAATTATTGAAAGAGGTGTATTGTGTACTGCCATTTGATATATATTATCATGATTCTCTTTATATTCATGTTATTATGTAAATAATTTGGTGGTTATTAACTTTTGGCCATACGACTCAGTTGATTAACGTGGTAAGGAGTTTCTTATCTCACTCTTAATTTCGTGAGAATTCCATTGTTCACCACTTATTTATTGCATGTGGTTTATGTGTACTGCCCATGATTGTATTCATTGTGTAATATAATTTAATTTATGGGTATTTAAATTATCATTGTATGATCCTTATTTCATGAGTGCATGTTTCATAAGTTTCCAAATGGATAAGGAAATTTGAAATTTCAATTTCCATTTATTCGGCTTTACGCAAACTTCATTGATTTTTTTACTCCGAGATTATGTGTGGAATTACTATTCATTTTCTTATGTCATATTTTCCACTCCCATTTCTGTGTATATACTTTTGATACACATAATCAATCCATTGATAAATTCTCAAGTGATCGGTATGAACTTGATAAGAGTAATTTTAACTCAATCTCCATTTGTTGAGTTAAATATCCAATTCATTGGTGTTGTATTTACAATAATATGTGTGAATGTCATCTGATTGATTTACACTAAATATCCAATCATATTTAGTGTATTTATATTTTTCACACATAATTATGTCGTTGATTGATCCTTAACCTAAGGATACGGCCTTTTTGAGAGATTTCATCTCAATTTAAATTCCATTGAGACTTCTTTGTTGTTATACACCAAATCACTTTTATGTGGTGTATATAATGTACTTTGACATAGTATATCATGAATCCCTTTATTCTCATGATATTACAATGTTTTGATTACCTCAATTATTTGTATTCAAGTGTCGCTCTTTTGGTTAGAAACTCTAACTAAAATACCATTTTTAAATGTTTTAAAGACTTATTCTTCTAAATCTTTCTCATTAATGTCCATGTTTTAAAAAATGATTTTAAGGATTTATTTATATGGACATTAATGTTTTAAAATTAAAACTCCTTTTAAAAGTTTCAAAGTGGTATGGGACACTTTGATTCAAAAATCTATTTTTAAATGGCTTCTTTACAAATAGTGTGACTTTTAAATGTTTTCAATAAAAGGGGATATTTCTCTCAAAAAGTTTTGATGATTATTTTAATCTATCTCAACATCCTTCATTATTCTTGATTGAGGTTAATGTGATACAATAAAATCTTCCATATTGTAACGAATGAGTTATGTTTGACTGTGGATGTGCTATTTTTATACCATTCAAGGTTTGTGGTAAAAGTATTGACATTTCGTATGCTAGTTTTTATACGAATGTTTATGTTATGTTTAAAATTGTTCATATGAGGAATGCATTGGACTTAATAAGTGACGGGTGGAGCCCGCAATAGCTCCTCGATGCATCGGTAGGTCTCATGAGACAAACTAGTGTCTTGGCACAAGGCCTTGACAAAATCTTATTTGTAGTCTTGGCACGAGGCCTTGGCTATGTGGTTATGATAGTCTGCCATTATGCATTCCATCATTATGAAAGTGGTTATTGATTTTTCATGTGATTATTCGATTAGTAGAATATCCATGTGAATAAGTAAATGGAATTATTTCATTTTATTTATGCCATACTATGTTGAATGTTCAAGTTTGAAAGGCTTTTGTTTTATTTATACGTTTCCTTAAAAGTTTATTCCTATTTATGAAAGTTTCCGCTATATTGTTATCCTTACTGGGCATTTGAGCTCACCCCTTTTCTCTGTTTTATTTTTCCCAGGAAGTGAAGAAGTAAATTATGAATGACCTGTAGGGATATTATGTGGGGTTATGAGTGTGGATTATGGAGACAATATGTTGTTGTAGTAGTTTTTCATTTTATGATGTAATGTAAAACTTATGAATATATCTAGTGTTTCAAAGGCTACTAAACCAATCGGTCTTTCGAGATTTGATATTTCTTGTGATGATGCCAATATTATGTAATAATGCACCGACTCTGGGTATCTAGGGTCAGGGCGTTACAATTATGGTTTATGATAATATCATATTCCAAGGCATGAATTGTGTTTTAAATATTTATTCATATAAATAATGGATGACATGTTCTAAAATATAGAAGAGTTATAATCTGAAGTGACTAAAACCCTATGGTTGAGTCAGTCCTTCCCATAGATGATAATATATTGACATGGGATATAGAAATACATTATTTCTATTCTTTGGGTTCTATTGTGTGGTGGTTATGGTGATCATTTTTTTGATATATTTGTGGATGAAATGGTGGTGTAGTTGTCTATGAGAAAATTATTCTATTTTTTGGTTTGTATTGAGAGTTAGGGAAATGTTCTTATGACATTCATTTGTATAATTCTATTGGGTGCATCTAGTCTGTTTGGTTAAAGGGTTGGTTTTTGTGGTTTTTTTAATGAGATCATTGACATATATCTCAAAGATGGATATTCAAACCACATCTATATTTCCTAATAGATTGGTTTCCATTCACATGTGTGATAATAGTTTGAAAAATATCATATGTAATTGTGAAAAAATAATGGACTATTACATTGTTGGAATCCATTGGGTAGACATGTCTGAAGAAATTTTTGAGGTGACTTGGATGATTATAGAAGGTGTTTCTCAAAACATTATATAATACAATATCTATTTAATTGGTATAGTTGCTTCACCCTTGGGGATTAGTTGTGGAATAAGATATCCATTTATGCCATAACATGTGATTTGATCTGTTTTGGAGCTACTATATCTTTAATGGGTTTTTGTGCCACATGGATGTGGATGATACATAAAACCTTCATGTTAGGTGATGGATGTTGAATAGTGACCCTCAAAATGGAACAATGTCACAGGGTGTTACATTATGTTTTTTTAACAATTTAGGAAACTATTCCAGGGATCTAGATTACCATTTCCCCCTCCCTTCACAGTTGTGAGATTTTGATTTATAGCAGTTATTGATGAACCATAGTAACATTCCAATTTTATATGTCCTATATCATATAAATATTCACTAAACATGGAATATGTCTTGTAAGGAATTTTAACAGTGTGGTATACTTTATTTTATATAATCCATGTGGTTTTTAGTAGGGAAGCAGTATGGTGTTTTTGGTTGCATTGTACTCTTATGTTTCTCAGATCACCATAAAATTAATTATTTCTCATAGACCCATACTATTTTCTAGTGGTTCCTTTATTTTATGGCAGAACCAAATTTATTCCAAAGGGATCATTTAATCCCTTCAAAATTGTTTTCGTTCATTATCATTGTTAATTGATCAGTGGTGGTCTTAGTGAGTTCTTCTCTTATAATTAACATCAAAACCACAACCTTGTACAGTATATCAGAAAGGTACATTTTAGGTAAGGGAACTTACTACTCTCATATTCTTTATAATATGGGAGGAGTTATATTATTTTTTATTTATGGTACTATAGTTCCAACCAGCATAATAATGATAAAAAATGTATAATTAAATTTGAAGGGAATGTAGTTGAATTACTTATCATTAATGATTTTATTATAATTATTGATATTTTGATAGTAAGGGTTAAATTCCCTCTAAAAATTTATTTATATATGAATATTTGTTTTTAATAAGTTTCTAATTGATGGGTATCCTTTTTGGTTTGTTTGTTGATATAAATTTTAATGTAATTAGGTATCACTTATATCTTGTTAATCAGATGGTTTCCATGATATATTTATCACTTGTGTTATAATTCCACAAAATTATAGATATATAATTTAATAAAATCAAAATTCTAATATAAAAAAATATTTTTTATGTCGTGAAAAGTTTTATGTTGATTTATTTTAGTGTGCAAGGATAATTTTATTTACTGTGTCGATGCTATAGTGTGGTTTTTTTGGTAATGTGATGTGATTTTGTTGTTATAGATGTTGGGATGTGGTGATATGTGGCTGATATAGGATATAAATTGATGACATGGTGAAAATGGATCGTTTTGTGGATAGTATCCACTTAGGGCAGTTGGTATTAAATAACAGATTATGATATATTTTTTTTGGAGGTGGATTTTTTGTGTGTGGTATTGGGATATTCTAGTTGTGAAGGTAGAAATGTAATAAGATAATAATAATTTAAAATTTAATGGATTGGTTTGATTAATTGACTAAATTTACATTGTATATAAAAGGTTTTTCATGTAAAAATGGAAGTTTTTTATTTTAAATACGTGTGATTGAAATATTAAATAATTGGTTGTATAATTTGATTGGTTTGTATTGTAGATTTTGTAATATTTATTAATTAGAAAAATTATATAAAAAGTAAAATGTTTATTGGGATTGTCTTATGGTCTCAATAATTTTTTATTAGAAATTAATGTTGATGATGTTGTTATGTGATGTAGTGGTTTTAAGATTTTATATGATGTTATTTTAGTGATATGACATGATGGGTTTGTATTCAATGTTAATATATATACATTTTATTTCCAATTTTTTATTCTATAATCAAGCAATCAATTTTTGGGACCAAGATTCCATAAACAAAAAAATGTTAGTTGTTTTTACCAATATTTCATTGGTGATGACAGATGGTTGGACCCCCAAAAATCCATGCTCCGACTCTAAGTGGATGATGTCCTCTATATGTTTTTATTGTAAGTGGTCAAAATTCCCTGTTTAGATTTTTATTAGATGATGATATAGATTATGGAAGGGGTCATACATTGTCGGAGGAGGTCATGTGGTTGATTTATATCATTTTCACAATACCCTACTAACTGGTAACAATATGTGAGGTGATGTGTTTTCCCAGGTGTCTATGGGAGAGATTTCAACATATCTGATGAAATGTGTTTGAAATGTTTCTATTGGTGGGATTTTATGATATGGCATTTAATTTTATTTCATGTAATGGGAGGTGACGAAATATACTTGGTTTATATGGATAGGATGGGATATAAAATATGTGGGAGCGACATGTCCAACATCCTTGGGGTACAAGATAATATTATATTTGTAAAAGTGGTTTTCAATACCATATCATCGATATACTTTATAGTATGTTATTATAAATTTATGTATTTTGTTTTGTGTGATCCTTAGTGATATGTGATGGTTATATTACCTATTTAGGTGTGGTTGGTTCTACAGTTTTCAAATTAGTATATATTTTTTTTGTTAACATGTGAACATGAACATTTGCGTTTCAATCTAAGTTTATTTTAAGTATCATCCGACATATATATATTTTTAAACATCTAGATGAAAACATGGACCGTTATGGAAATTAATAATTCATACATTCCAAAATTTTATAGTAAAATGCCTTATAATTTCCTTCGTGTTTTTAATGTAGATATTCTTGTATTTATTTACATTATTAATGCATAATGGGATAGTTTTTATTAGTTATTACCTTTTTACTATGTCATCGATTTGATTAATTATAATTATTGTACCCCATTGTCATATTTATATAGAGGGTGACCAATATGATTTGTGATATTTTATATTTCCTTTTTGGTAGTCCCCAAAATAAGGCCTACTTAAAGGTTTAGTGAGGGGTTATTATCACTCTTAGTTCATTTTCAATTTAAGAAGTGTACATTTTGAGGCATTGGTCCATGAAATTAAATATATTATTAAGGTTTTTGATTTAAATAATAGATGAAAAATATTTACCTAATCTATTTTTAACAACTTCTATTGGAACAACCAACATTAAGCTTTTTTAAATATTGTACATATGTCATTATAATGAAATTTGGTACAAATATTATAAAAAATATTTATAATTTTTTCAAAAAACTAAATGATATTAAAAATAATCTATATGATTTTTTATATCTATGTTTGAAATAAATAAAATTCATTTTTTAATATAAATTTTTTATAGTTTTTCCTGATTCCATTGATTAAAATATAAATGTCATTGTTTTTTACTTATAATATTAAACACATGATTGGAAATGTATTTTATAATATTTATTAAATTAATAATATTAAAAGATCAACATTATAATTAAATTTATTAATAGAATAATTAGATTTTTTATACTAATTTAAATCAATTAAATGCACCTTTGACCAAGTAATTATGTAGTCACAATGAAAAATAAAACTCAATTTATTTGACTTCTGGCCTTCCTCTTTTTTCTATAAATAAAACACAAATCTGTGGTGGTGATGATGGTTTGATTAAAAAAACACCATTTCCCACAACTGTAAATCCCTCCGCCAAATAGTGTTTTAATTCATAATAAAGTCTGAAAATGTGGAATTTTACCATTACCATCTAATGGATTCTGAATAAGATGCCTACATTGAAAAAGATATTAATATATGATATCATTTAATAAAATTAAACATACCCTGATTTCAATATAGATCACAAAGAGGACACTCTACTAAAATTTATAATTCGAAGAAACCACTATAACATTATTCCATATAATGGACTAAAATAAATATCTTAACCCTCATGAAACATTTACAGACATATCTTACATCATGAACACCGATAAAAATTCATCTACATTAGGATTAAAAAAACTACACAATATTACATTCAAGTAATAATTATGAAACAGAATAAAAATCAGATAGAAACAATATATATTTAGAACATAAACACCCAATTAGAAACATATCATGTTAGAATGTAATGTTAATAAATAAAAAACATAATATAAAAGAAGTAATAATGTTTTCCTAAAACACATTCTCTGGTTGATCATAAGTCTTATCAAGAGATAACCTCGAATTCATGTTCTTCTAAATTTAACTATACACTTATAAAAAAGGGAGACTTTATGGGGATATGTCTAAATAAATGTTGAATAATCTTTTCAAGAATTTGATATATCACTGGAGAAAAATCCAATGGTACCTCACCTTACTAAATCATTCTAAAAAAATGAAATTTAAATAAATTAATGATAAATATTATTCCCTCTAAAAAACTATGTTTTCAATGATATATTGAAATGATTGAAAAAATGACCAATGTAATCTAATATAAAATTTATCCTTTACCATTATTTATAAAATTTCAATTGGTCTAGATAATTTTTTATCTAATCGAGTATCACATGAACTCAATCGATGACTCTCATTAAAAAATCATTTTTAAGAAATGTGGACCCTCATGACATATTCCATCCCAATGAATATTTATAGGTTTAACCATACTAAAACTTGATCAGATCCATTCCATTATTGGAGTGAAAAATAATAATATTGGAAATTGTGATAACAGGAAAATACATAACCCATATTACTCAGAAATCAACATAGTTCATGTTGTGTAATAGCTAAGATATGGAATAATCGATGAATATCATTCAGAAATTAATGGAAAAACATAATTCTTAATTAGGTATAATTGAAATTATAATCCTTCATATCCTCATTGCCTCTTAAAACAAGATCCATGATTATGAATCCTTTGAACTCAATTGTTATATAAAAAATATATATTATGCACCATCAACAAATAAATCATTACCCTTATATATTAATATCAAAAAAAATTCAAGGAATAAAATTAATTTATTTCCTGGAATTATCACCCATTATATAGTAAATGCCATTTAATGGATGAAATAAACAAGTTAGAACACTATACATAGCTTTTATCTACTAACAAATAAAAAATTTATCAATGTCATCATCCTCTGTATTCATCGATAAATTGAATGATCTTGAAATGAATAGTATATCTTATAAATGTCATAATGAAATGAAAAACATGAACTATGAAACTCTTTTAGAAGTGGTTCTTGAATCACCAAATGAAAAAAAACCATTTCCTAAACAGACTTTTAATGTTTATATTACATTATCCATATATAATGTGAATATATATAAATAATTTGATCTTTCCACCCCAAGAACTATTAAACCCCATATTGCTACATTTATTTCAATTAAAATGGAAAATATATTTTCCTTTCATATAGAAATCCCCTGACAAAAAATTCATTTATATATAGATTCCATTATGAAAACTCCTTTATCATCGTCTAATCATCTCTAGAATAAAAATAAACATAACCATGTATCATTCATCTTTACACATTAATCATAATATTATCATTTCCTAAAGTTAAAATTAAAATTCTACTAAGAAAATATATATATCAAGAATATATAATTTCTCAATATAAAAATGTTCTCATAGATGATTTAATTCCACCTCATATTTAAATAAAATAGTATATCCATAAAATCATAATCACGAGACAAAAACATATGTTCCTAATGAAACAATATTCGATACTGATATAATATCTCCTAAAATCTTTAATTAATAGAAAACAAATATTATGAAAATGATAAATATAAATTTCCTCTAACAAGAATAATTTCTCCACCATTAGTCATTTTGTACTCTAGTTACTCAAATGCAACATAATACTAATCGATCTCTAAATATATTATTCAATCCTAGTTAATTTTGTCAAATGTATCATTATTTGATAAGAAAAAAATATCTTCTTTAGACAACATACAAAAAACATGAAAAAATAAATATAAATAATGATATATAGGGATACACATGAATCAACTACCTTTATTTATAATGGATTAGTAAGCAAAAATTTATAATTAACTACATTCGCTAGGATAATTCCCCTCACTTATATTATTCATAAACATGGAAAATATTCCATGAAAGTAATTTAATAAAAGGAAAATATTTATCTTCATTATATTGTTGATAATATTTAACTATGAAGGTGATTAAACCATTAATTCAATATTGAACATGACCATTAACAGTTCTAATTTTCATGAACAACTATAATTATTAATCGTATGAAGATAATTATATGTTTTTTGACACAAACAAAATTAAAAAGATATCAATGTCTCAAAATTGACACTATAAGAATACTTTTTAAATCCTAAAACTTCATTATTATACAATGACATCATAATAACCAATCAATCATCGAGAAATAGTCGCATCACTTGAATATATCAAACAAACATTTCATATGTTGTTGGGGATAATTATTTTTAAATGTTACCTAGTTTATTAGATTATAATATTCAAAAAACAAAATGACATTATATTAGTTTATTATAAAAAACACTAGATCTCAATAAGATTAAAAATTGGGCCATGTTAAATACTTTTTTTATCTTATCATCAAATTGAATCAATGATTAAGACAAAATTTATTATTTTATTATCTATAAATAATATAAAAAGAATGATTTCATGTTACAACTCTATTTTCACAACATTATGAACACTATTTTGAAACACCTCTACTAATCATAGGAACAAAATTACCGACATTGTTTCTAAATAAATTGTTTATCAGTAAAACTATAATAGAGGAGATTCATAACTCTAGTGAGTTATCTAAAAATCTTAACCACCATTTAATTTAAACCAATAACATTCAAAAATCATGAAAAAAACACTATTCTAATGGAAATTCTGGAAATCAATAACTGAGCGCAACTAAACCACATTATGGAAAAAATCATATTGAAACACAATTGTCACGACCCGTCCCCCGGGGCCCGTGTCCTGACTACCCCAAGCCTTCCATCCATAGGCTAGGGGCTGGGGACTAGAACCAAAGGTGTAATTCTCTATAACATGGAAGGAATTGCCTTTATAACCTATAAGCACGTGTAACAAAGCACACAACAAAATACTAACACAAGAAAACTGTATAACCGAAAGAGTTCAGAATGTAAAAGGGGCTGGAATACAAGCACAAGAGTAAAGGTAAAAGTTCAACTGAAATACAATACAACTGATGAAAGAGAAAAATAGCTAATATATCATCCTCCGAGGTTCCTACCTGAATGGTATGTAAAGATCACCTCCTCAGCACTCCACATCCACCCGTCTCCTCAGCGTACCCACATGTTGTATGGTCCACCTCCGTGTATCATCCAGCCCTGGTACTCTCATACTCAATCAGCACTGTCTGTCATCTACATCCAACACAACAGGATTTGGGAATATCCTATTCAAGGTTGAAAATAACAATACTCAGTAGGGATCCCGAGACCCACAAGGTATCAGAAAATCCACCAAGGATAAACCAAAAAGTATGAAATCAATCGATAACCCTACTTAGTTATATTCCTATATATATATATATATATATACCTATTTTATAAAGTAATCCATCTCAGTCATGAGAAAAAAACATAGAGGTACTTACTCAGCTCACACCAGGATTTATTCTAGTGGTAGTATCATGTAACATTACTAGTCACAACATCGAAAACCTCAGCTTCTGGATAACTCCTCCTATATCTAGTACGGAGGGAATGTCGCGTCACACATATGCACTACCCACTAACCATTGACTGCTGAGTTACTCCTCCTGTCGAGTACTATGGTTCTGTCAGGTCACCAAGGCACTCCCCACTATGGGTCAACCTCGTAACCAAGGCCCTCACCCTTGTGGTATGTTGATGTACTCCTCTTCTCGAGTATCGTGGTTCTACCACATCACCATGGTGCTCCCCACCATGGGTATGTTGTGTCACCAAGGAGCACGCTACTAGGCTTGTCAAGTCACTCTGAGTCAAAATGGAGAGTAGTTGTCAAGTCTAAGCCATCCACTGGATTCCCGCACTATGCTCCATCATCTCCGAGAGGATCCACTCCACACACTCCTTCTCAATTCATCAACTATCACGAAGTCCAATGAATAAGTAACTCAAATTTACGCCACATCATAGGGGTCTCAACGCAACAGACGGCGCGTCAATCGGACGCACGATCTGTGAGTTATTAGTCTTTTAGTCCCGAGGGCCCGGTTGGATTCGAGCTTGATCCATCCTGGCCGTTCCCCATGTTAATACAAAACTCTTGTGGGGTATACTCAAAGGGACCATCTCGGTCCAATATTTTTAGCATCGCTGATGGTTCGAAAAACGGACGTCCGGTCACAAAGTTATGGCCAAAAGAAAGTAAATGGGTCGTAGTGGGCTCGGGTCCCATCTAACCCAGTCAGACCAACCTAGACTCCAGGGCGGTTGGGCCTGTGAGGTCCGCCCCGACAAGCTGCGAGGGGCTGCAGAGGGTACTGTGAGGACACGAGGCTGTGGGGTGGCTCGGCCGGGGAAAGCAGTCCGGCCGTGGGGCTACGGTGAGGTTGCAGGTGGTGGTCCGGCCACGTTGTGGCGGTCCGTCCACGGGGCGGCGCCTTGGTTGCGGGGCAAGGTGGAGATGCAAACAATTGTGGGGGTCACGGTCGGCACGGAGGCTGTGGGGTGGCGGCGGTGGCCGCAGGGCTGCGATGTTGTGCCACTGTCTTCATCGCATCTCGCGGTGCTACCGGTCACCATTCTCATGCCCCAACCATGGACAGTTATCATCGTCCTCCATCGCATAGAATATTGAAAAGATTTGCAGAAGGTTCGCGACTTTTTTTGTTTGGCCCGCACCCTCCGCATTAGGGTGGTAGCAAGCGGGGTCATCATAAAATGATTCAATTCAGGAGGAATATTGGCATTGATCAATTTTTATACACATCACTACCTTGGATGGTTTGTTGACGTCGACGAGGAGGGAAGTTAGGGAAGTTGTCCACGTTTTTCTCATCTTCCACACACCTCCAATCCTGGGCTCGTGCATCATTTCATCAAAGTCAAAGACGTTCATCCTTGTAGGGTGTCACATGGAAGAATACAAATTCAGTGTTCTTATTCGGTGGAGCGTTCTTCATTGGAGAGATTTTTCCCAATTCCCTCCTCTCCCCAATTCCACAAAAATGAATTTGTATCCCAAAATAATAGATTATGTGTTCTATTATGTTTGGGGGCATAAATTCAAATAGTTTAATTAATTAATTTATATGTTGGCTCAATTAATTAAAGTGGAGGGTTGGCATAATTAATTTGAAGTATGTCAATAGGCTCCTCCACATTGAGGATAGAGTTGAGATGTTTCTTCCCCTCGTTATGAGGAAGGTCAAAGGGGTTCAAGAGGTTTTAAGCCTCGGGTGGTCCCCACCACCATAACCTCTAATGGGAGGTTAGGATCCATGGTCCACACCTCCAAAACCTCTCATGGGAGATTTAAGTCTGTTGGTCCACACTTCTCAACATCCACATGTGGGAGGTTTTATCAAATAAAATAAAAATATATACAAATTTTATTTTATTTTATTCTTTCACGAAAAACCCAATAACTAAGAGTCACCCTTGACCAACTGTGGTAGAGGTGAAAGTCTACTTAAGCTAATACTGGCACTGCGTGTTCGACGGTGCCCTCAGATTTCAATTTCGAGCATCGGTTCAAAATATAGTACAACTTGATCTCATATTTACTGAACGTACCTGAACCAATGTTCAGAAAATCATTCTGGGCAGTCAAGGTCTCAGAGTCATGTGCAGTCAATTTTCACTGACTCATAAAATTACCATTTATTTAAAAACAATTACATGGAAATTCAGGGTTTTTACATTCTCCCCACATTAGAGCTATACGTCTTCGTAAGCCACAACTCAATCTAGGTAAATGAGTGGGGGTACTGAGCACGCATTTGAGCCTCCCGCTCCCATGTTCTCTCTTGGAGGTTCTCGTACTGCCAGCGAACGGGCACCAGAGGTATCAACAGTCCATGAAGGACCTTCTCTTGTTGGTCCTCAATATGTATTAGAACATTCATAAAAGTATCCCCATTGTCGACATCCAACTCTACATGGTCGATGATGTGAGAAGGGCCATGCACCTACCTCCTCAGTATGGATATGAGGAAGATGTTATGCACCCGGTGCAACTGAGGTGGAGGAGCTAAGCAGTATGCTACCACACCAACTCGGCTGAGAACAAGAAAGGGACCGTTGAACCTCGGAGATAACTTTCTGCCTCGGCCAAATCTCGGAAAATCTCTGTGATTTGAGACCCGTAGAAAGACGTGGTCTCCATCCTCGATCTCCAGAGGACTCCATCTCGGATCAGCATATGACTTCTGCCTGCTCTGTGCAGTCTTTATCTGCTCCTGGATGATATGAACCTTCTATGTTGTATCCCATACCATCTCTTGTCCCACTAGTGCTGACTCTCCTGGGTCAGCCCAATATAAAGATGATCATCAAGGTCACCCATACAATGCCTCGAATGGTGACATCCCAATGGTGGAGTGATAACTGTTGTGGTATTCAAACTCAACCAAAGGGAAGTGATCCTCCTAGCTATTAAGGAAGTCGAGGTAATAAGTGTGCAACATATCCTAGAGGGTCTAAATGGATTTCTCAGTCTATCCATCCATCTAATGATGGAAGGTGGTGCTCTAACGAAGTTGTGTCCTAGATGTCTCTTGAAAAACCTTCCATAGCTGGGAAGTAAATTGTGCATCACGATCTTTAAATCATCTAAGTTACTCTATGAAACCTTACAATCTACTACACATAGTGGTATCCCATGATCTCTACTGAACCCCGCACTCTGATCGGTAGGAAGTGGGCCGACTTGATGAGTCGGTCAACAATCACCCAAATCGAGTCATGACCTCTGGATGTATGTGGATGTACTATCACAAAGTCCATGGATATCCCATCCCACATACACTCTGGGACCTCTAAGGGATGAAACAAGCATGTTGGTACCTGATTCTCTACCTTCACATTCTAACAAGTGAGGCATCGAGAGACAAAATATGCTACATCATTCTTTATTCCCTCCCACCAGTGCTGTCATCATAGGACATGATACATCTTCTCCACTCTTGGATGTACTGCTAGAGGGGATGTGCGTAACTCCCCTAAAATTTCATTCTGAAGTGACACTGGTACCATGGTACGTCCTCTGAAGAGGATGACATGCTCCCCACCTTCAGATAATCCATCAGGTGCATTCCCTATGGATATTTGAGCATGTTGTGACTCATATTCAGATTCCACAAGTTGTGCCTCCCTTAATCGCTGAATAAGTAGGGAGTGACATTAAGAGACTGAAGAAAATCTACCCCATATCAATCCACAAAGTATATCTGAAAAGCGGCCAGCTACTCTGTCGCCTCGCCTAACAACTGTATTTCATATCTCATGTTGAGTGAATCTACAACAACATTCCCTTTCCCAGTAGTATAGACTATCTCGAAGTCGTAGTCCTGTAGGAACACAATCCAACCTCGATATCTCAGGTTCATGTCCTTCTAAGGGAATATATACATGAGACTCCTATGATCAGAGTACACAGTAAAACTCTCACCATCAGATAGTGTCGCCACATCATAATGATGAAGACCACTACTGCTGACTTCAGATCATGGTAGCATAGTTCTGCTTGTGCTCACTCAGCAGTTGAGAACCATATGTGATCATGGCTCTCTCATACATCAAGAAATAGCTGAGTTTGGTCCCTGATGTGTTGTAGTAGACTATGTACCCTATGCCCTATTCTGGTAGCTTCAAGATGGGGGGAACAATTCATCCTCTGCCTCTGCACCTAAAAACTCTGTTGGTATTTCTCCGACCAACCGAAGGGTTTCCCTATCTTCACGAAGGCTGATAGTGGTGCTGCAACTCTAGAGAAATCTGGAACGAACCTCCTGCAGTATCCAGCCAAACCCAAGAAACTATGTACCTCCTTCACACTCTTGGGGGGCTACCAAGAAAGTAACACCTCAATATTCGCTAGATCCACTACAACTCCAGCCTCTGGTATGACATTTCCTTGGAATTAAACCTCTCGTATCCAAAACTGACACTTAATAAGCTTACTATAAAGCTGGTTCTCTCGGAGTGTGTCCAGTGCTACCCGCAAATGATAGGCATGCTCTTCCACAGTAGCCGATTAGATTAGAATGTTTTCCATTATGAATACTATAAAGTGTTCAAGGTATGGCTGAAATATCCTGTTCATGAGTCCCATGAAAATTTATGGAGCTTTTGTCGCAGTAAATGGAATAACCAAGAACTTGTAATGGCCATACCGACATCTTAATGTCATTTTATACACATCCTCATCTCGAACGATAAGCTGGTGATAACCTGGTTTGAGGAATATCTTCGAGAACAACTGTGTTCCTTTGAGCTGATCAAAGAGGACGTAAATCCTTGGGAGAGGGTACTTGCTCTTCACGGTTATCTGGTTCAGGCACCGATAGTCTACGCAAAGCCTCAAGCTCCCATCCGCCTTCTTGGAAATAATAATCATGGCTGCCCAAGGAGAAACACGAGGCCAAATGAATACCAACACTTTCAAGTCCTCTAGTTGTACACTCATATCTTGAAGATCCACGGGATCCATCTGATTTTTTGGTGTAGATATTGGTGCCATCCTAGGATTCAAGTCAATTTAAAATTCCACCTCTATGCGAGGTCATAGACCCGGAACATCATCAGGTAAAGCATCTGTGTAATGGTCCACCACTACAGGATAGCTCGTACTCTCCACATCAACAACTCTGGGGGTAAGGTTATCAAACTTATTAGGGATCTGATGCACTCTACTCCAAGTAAAGCCATTATGCATCGCAAAGGCTCCCTCCTTGCCGGTGAAGGTAAACCAGGTTCCATCCGTGCGGAAACACCATAATTTTCACCTAATATAGTCAATATGAGCATGGAATATAGATAAAAAGTCAATACCCAAGATGGCGTCGTATGGTCTTGACGCCGCTACTAGGAGATCTCAGTCGAAGCTCTCACCTCCTAGAGTAATCTTCCACTGTCGGCACCATTGCGTAATCATCAAATCTGCTCCTGTTAAAGTCTTTATCCATATGGATCGAGCCAATGGCTCCGTCGGAATCCCCATGCGACGTATGAGGGTAGTGGATATAAAATAATGACTAGAACCTCTGTCTATAAGTACTGCACCTACGGTGGAGTAGACACAAATAGTACCAAGAATCATCTTTGGAGCCCCATTATCGTAAGACTCAGCTACCTGGAGCTGAGTTCTCCCATGTCCCAGTGCTCTTTGCAGTCGGGGTGGACCTCATGGTGGAGGTGGCAGTAACATCATGAATCGTCTCCCACTGCCAGCTACACGGGCAGCTCCTCTGCCACGTCTGCATACTCCCTGCGGACCTCTTTAGTCGAACCTCTGTCTAAATATTGGAGGTCCATAGACCATCTTCTGATCATATACATGATGGGTCTGATAGTCACGAGCCATGTGAACTTTCCCACCACATGTGAAACAATGCCCGATCCTTGTATGATTGGCTCTGCCTCGGGTGACCCACACAACTGATCCTTTGTCATGCGGATGTGCACCGGTAGGTCTGGTTCTCTTGGACCTCTATGATGAACGTCTGCTGCTAGTTGCATAAGACATCACTACTTGATGATTGATTGTGTGTCTTGCTGCTGGTGACTTCTCCGTAAGGAAACTCTCCACCAAGAGGGATCTCTCTAACACCCCCTCCTACGTCAGGATACTGAGTGAGATCATCGAAGCCCTAATCTCCCACTTGATTCCCTGCTCGATTGTTTGGGCCCTGATGAATTGGTCCCGCACCATATATGTTGATTAGCATGATAGGTCAGTGAACCAAGCTGAGTACTGAGCCACAGTCATGTTGCCCTGCTACAGATGAAGTAGATCTTATATGCGCACTATGAGAAGAGGCACATGGACAAACTCTGCTCGAAATAGGATCTCAAAATCTTCCTAGAGAAGCGTCACCTCATCGTGAACCTGGAGAATCATGCTCCAACATCATCATGTTGTTGCCTGTATAAGGCTGGTGGCAAGGATTATCAAGATATTTATTGGTGTCCCTATAAGTCGAAAGACTCTCACAAGAGTCTCCAGCCAATCCTCTGTCGTCTGTGCATTTGTATCTCCCCCGAACATGGGTGGCCTCTGGCATTGGAACTCGTGAAATGCACTCAAGAAGATTGTACCGTCAGCTGCAGGAGATGGTGGCATCGGTGGCCCAACAGCTAACGTTACTGCTAGTGTCTCTGCTGGGGACTCTACTAGATAAGGGTCCTGCCTCAAAGCCTCGTTGCTCTATGGGCTATCAATGCATACAACTCTCGGAACCCTATATGGATTTCTTCATGGTGGCATCCTGAAAAGAAACAGGTGGTCCATGGTAAAAAAGTTATACATGGTTAGCTGACTTAATAGATCAAAAAGAAAACATTTTAAGACACACACGTAATCAGTGTTTTCGTTCAATGAGTTGAAAATCAGATGTCAGAGTCCTTGTGTATAGATATGTCAGTCGTCGCACCAACACTGGATTCCCTAAACTGATAACCACACTCACTATAATTAACACTATTTCTATCAAAAAGAAATAACATAGTCATATGTTCTGTGGTAGATTCGACTCCTCTGATACAAAAAGAGTCCTGAAAGTAAATGTGGTAGGAATATAAGCCCAACAGTAAAGGTACAAGTACAACTAAAATACAATACAACTGAAGAAAGATAAATGACAGCTACTGGATTGTCCTCCAAGGTTCCTACCAGAAGGGTAGGTACAGATCGCCTCCTCATCACTCCACGTCCAGCCGTCTACTCTGCGTATTGGCACGTTTTATGGTCCACCTTTGGGTACCTTTCCAGCCCTGGTACCCTCAGCCTTAGACAGCGATGTCACTCATCTGCATCCAACACAACAAGGAGCGGGCATAGCCCGTGCAGGGGTAGGTATAACGATTCTCAGTAGGGACCCCAAGACCCTCAAGGTCTCACAAAATCCACCAAAGATAAACCAAAAAGTATGAAATCAATAGATAACCCTATATAGGTATATGCTTATACAAATACCTATGCTATCAAATAATCCATCTCAGTTAGGAGGATAACAAAAGGGTACGGACTCAACTCACTCAAGGATTTATTCATGGGGTTGTATCAAGTAAAATTTCTAGTCACAACATTGAAAACCTCATCTTCTGGATAAATCATCCTCTATCAAGTAAATTGGGACTTCCGCGTCACATAGAGGTTCTTCCCACTAACCTTGGACTACTGAGGTACTCCACTTGTCGAGTACCGTGGGTCTTCCATTTAACCAAAGTGCCCCCCAATGTGGGTCTACCGCATCACAATGGCGCTCCCCCTCGTGGCATACTGGGGTACTCCTCCTCTCGATGACCTTCAGTCATCCGAGTCACCTAGGTTCTCCCCATCATGGGGCATCCACATCAACAAGGGGATCCCCACTGGGCCTATCATGTCACTCCGAGTCGAAACAGTCAGCAGTCATCAAGTCCCATCAAGCCACTAGGTTCCCGCACTATGCTCGCTTTTCTCCAGGAGGATACACTCCAGAACCTATTGGTCGATACTCCAACTTCCATGAAGATTCATGAAGAAGAATCCCAATGTTCTGCCACATCCTTGGGGTCTCTACGCAAAAGACGGATCATCAATCAGACGCTCGGTCTATGAGTTATTAGCCTTTTAGTCTCTGGGGCCTGGTTGGATTAATGCTCGATCCAACCTAACCATTCCCCGTATTAATCCAAATCATTAATGGGGTTTATTGAAAGGGTTCTTCTAGCTCCAAGATTTCTAGCACCGCTGGTTGTTCGTCAAACGGATGTCTGGTGCCAATGTTATGGCCAAAAAAATTTAAATGAGACGTAGTGTGCCCGGGTACGGTCTGACCCGGTCGGACCGACCCAGCCCAACACGGCGCAGAGGGTGCCACCAAGGAAAAAAGCCACATGGTGGCTCGGACAGGGACAGAGGTTCAGCCGCAAGGTGGCGGTCTGGCCGTGGGGTGGAGGTTTGTTCGCACCGGGTGGTGGTCCGGCCGCGGGGCGACGCCTCGGCCATGGGGTGGGGTGGAGCCGCAGACGGCGGTAGTGGCCGCGGTCAGTGCAGAGGCCATGGGGCGATGACAGAGGCCTCGAGGCGACACCATTGAGTTGTCACCTTCATTTTGGTCATCGGTGGTTTCGACCACTGTTCTCGTGCTCCAACCATGGACAGTTGTCGTCCTCCTCCATCGCGAAAAACACCACATGATTTGTGGAAGGGTCATGATATGTTTATTTGTCCCGCACACTCCTCATTAGCGCGGTAGAAAACAACTCATCATAAAATGATTCAATGCGAGAAGAAAATTGACATTGATCAATTTTTATACATACCCCTACCTTGGATGGTTCATTGATGTCGACGAGGATGGACGAAGGTGAAGTTTTCGACATTCTTCTCGTCCACCACACACCTCAAATATCGGGCTCGTGCGTCGGTTCATCGATGTCAAAGGCATTCCTCCTTGATGGGTTTCCCATGGAACAAGTAGAAGTCAGTGTTATTCATTGGTGGATCATTCTTCGTTAGAGGGATTTATCTCATGTCCCTCCTCTCCCCAATTCTACCAAAATGAATTCATATCCCAAAATAATAGATCATGTGTTTTATTATGTTTGTTGGCATCAATTCAAATAGGTTAATTAATAAATTTATGTGTTTTCTCAATTAATTAAAAAGGATGGTAGTCATAATTAATGTGGAGGAATTAAAGAAGCTCTTCCACATTTAGGATGGAGTTGAGAGGATTCCTCCCCCCATTATGAGAAATTTTAAAGCGTTCCAAGTGGATTTAATCCTCAGGTGGTCCCCACCTACATAACCTCTCATGGGAGGATAGGTTTGGTGGTACCCACCTCCATAACCTCTCATGGGAGGTTTATGTCTGGTGGTCCCCACATCGCAACTTCTACATGTGGGAGGTTTTACCAAATAAAATAAAAAGTTGCAAGATTTCAATTTTATTTTATTATTTCACGAGAACCCTAAAAATTAATATTCACCCTCGACCAACTGTGATCATGGTGAAGGTCTCCATAATAGAATAACGGCATTGCGAGTTCAATGGTGCCTTCAGATTTCAATTCTGAGAACTGGTTCAAATGTTAGAGATACCCACTCACCTGTTTAATGAACGTACCTGAACAAAAATTCAGAAAATCAATCTAGGCACTTCGAGCCTCATAATCACAAGCCGTCAATTTTCACAGATTTGTAAAATTACTATATATTTTAAAAAAAATTACAAGGAAATTATGGGTCTTTACATTCTACCCACCTCTAGGATCTTCTTCCACGTAATCCACAACTCAAACAAGTTAAACAAGTGCGGGTACTGAGAACACATCTGAGCCTCCCACTCCCATGTGCTCTCCAAGAGGTTCCCATGCTTTCAAAGAACATGCACCAAACTTATCGATCGTCTATTAAGGGCCCTCCCCTATCAATCCTCAATCTCTACTGGAATCTCTGTAAAAAGTCTCCCCATAGTAGACCTCATGGTCACCATGGTCGATGATGTGAGAAGGGTCATGAACGTATCTCCTCAGCTGGGATATTTGGAAGATGTCATGCATCCAGTGAAACTGAGGTGGAAGAGATAAGAGGTATGCCACCTCACCAACTCGATTGAGGACCTGAAAGTGTCCGATGAACCGTGGAGATTACTTGCCGCCTTGACCAAATCTCTTCAAACCTCGTCAATGGGAGACTCATATAAAGACGTGGTCTCTATCCTCAGACTCCATAGGTCTCCGTCTCTTATTAGAATATAACCTCTCCCAACACTGTTCAGTCTTCATCCGCTCCTGGATGATTTGCAGCTTCTCTTTGGTAGCCGATACCATCTCTGGTCCCATTAGTGCTGACTCCCCGGGGTCAGTCTAGCACAAAGGTGATCAGCAAGGTCGCCCGTACAACGCCTCGAAAGTTTACAGACCAATGGTGAAGTGATAGTTGTTGTTGAATGCTAAATTCAGAAAAGGAAATTGATCCTCCCAACTGCGACCGAAGTCGAGTACATAAGAACGCATCATGTCTTCGAGGGTCTGAATGGTCTGCTCAGTCTGACCATCCATCTGAGGATGGAAGGCGATGCTCAAATGAAACGGTGTCCTGAAAGTCTAATGCAACCCCTTCCATAGCCTGGAAGTTAAACTTGCATCACGATCAGAGATAATCATAAAAGTTACTCCATGTAACCTAAAAATATATTGCACATAGAGTCATTCCTTGTTCTCTACCTAACCCTGCTCTCTGATTGGTAGAAAGTGGGCCGACTTCATGAGTCGGTCGACAATCACCCAAATCGGGTCATGAACTCAGGATGTACGTGGATGTAAAGTCACAAAGTCCAGTGATATACCATCCCACTTCCACTATGGGACCTCTAAGGGCAGAACCTATCCTTCTGGAACCTGATTCTCCGCCATCACTTGGTGACAAGTGAGGCATCGAGAGAAAAACTATGTTACTACTTTCTTTATTCTTGGCCACCAGTGCTGTCATCAGAGGTCCTGATACATCTTCTTCACTATTGGATGTATAGATAGAGATGATGTGTGGAACTCCCTCAAAACATCATCTTTATGTGACATTGGTACCATGGTACATCCTATGAAGAGGATGACATGGTCCCCACCTTCAGAAAATCCATCATGTGCCTACCCTATGGATATCTGAGCACTTCATTCCTCACAGTCATCATCACCACGTTGCGCCTACCTGACTAGATGATGAAGTGGGGGGGGGGGGTGATGGTAAGAGACTGAAGAAAACATTCTCCATCTCTATCCACAATGGATACCTACAAAGCGTCCAGCTTCTCTGTCACCTCACCTGGAAACTGTATACCAGATCTTTTGCTGAGTGAATCTACAACATCGTTCCCCTTCACAGAAGTATAGACTATATCGAAGTCATATTCCTGGTGGAACTCAACACAACTTGGCTGTATCAGGTTCAGGTCCTTCTGAGATAAGATATACCTGAGAATGTTGTGATCATAGTACAAGGTAAAATGCCCTCCCATCAGATAGTGTCTACGCATCTTCAAGGCGAAGACCACTACTGCTGAATCCAGGTCATGGGTATCGTAGTTCTACTCGTGTTGACTCAGTTGTTGAGAAACATAGGCGATCAATAATCACTACTGCATCAGGACACATCTGAGTCTGGTCCATGATGTGCCACAGAAGACTACATACCCTACTCCCTCTAATGGAAGCCTCAATATGGGGGCACTAGACCACCTCTGCATCAGCTCTTAAAAACTACGCTAGAATTTCTCCGACCAAACGAGGGGTTTACCCTTCTTCATCAAGGCTGATAGTGGTGTTACAACTCTGGAAATTTTATTCACAAACCTCCGGTAGTATCTATCCAAAACTAGGAAACTATGTACCTCTGTCACACTCCTGGATGGATCACAAGAAAGTACCACTTCAATCTTCACTAGATCAACTGCAACTCCGACCTCTGATATGACATGTCCCAGGAGGTGAACCTCTAGGATCCAAAACTATAACTTAGAGAGCATACCATAAAGCTGGTTCTCTCGGAGTGTGTCCATTACTACCCACAAATGATAGGCATGATCCTCCTCAATAGCCGAGTAGATCAGAATGTAGTCGATAAAGAATATAAAAAACCGATCAATGTATGGATGAAGGATCATGTTCATGAGTCTCATGAACCCTGCTAGAGCATTGGTCACACCGAATGGAATAACCAAGAACTCATAATGGCCAAAACGATATCTGAATGACATTTGTTTCACATCCTCATCTCGAACTCTGAGCTAGTGATAGCCTGATATGAGCTTTATCTTTGCGAACCATTGTGATCCCTTCAGCTGATCAAAGTGGTCATCATTCCTCATGAGTGGGTACTTGTTATTCATGGTCTCCAAGTTAAGGCGCCGATATTCATCCCAAATCCTCAAGGTCCCATTTGCCTTATTGGAAAACATAATCATGGAAGCCTTGGGAGAAACACTAGGTCAAATGAATCCCTACCCCTGCAAGTCCTCTAGTTGTACCCACAGCTCACAAAGCTTCACGGGAGCAATCTGATATGCTGGTGTAGATATCAATGTTGTCCTGGGGTACATGTCAATGTAAAAGTATACCCTTATGTGAGGGAATAGACCCAGAACATCATTAGGGACAACATCCGTATACTGATGCACCCCTACAGGATAGCTCAGACTCTCCACATCAGTAGTTCTGAGGGTAAGGCTAGCCATCTGATGATTGATTGGTTGCACTCTCCTCAGAGTAAGCTCATCATGCACTAAAAATCCTCTCTTCTCACTGGTGAAGGTATACCCAGTCCCATCAGTGTGGAGACATCGCACTTTGGGCCTAATACAGTAAATCTGAGCATGAACTGCAGATTACCAGTCCATACCCAAGATGACGTCGTATAGCCTTGACGCCACTTCTAGGAGATCACAGCCGAATCTCTCTTCTCCTATAGTAATCTCACACTGCTAGCACCAATGCGTAATCATCGAAGCATCCCCCGTAAGAGTCTCTAGCTGTAAGGATTGAGCCAACGGCTCCGTCGGAATCTCCGAGCTCCGTACGGGGGCAGTGGCAATAAAAGAATGACTGGAACCTATGTCTATAAATCCTGTAGCTAAGGTGTATTAGAAAAAAATCATACATCGAATCATCTCCGTTGCTCCATGATCGTAAGCTTTATCTCCTTGAAGCTGGGCTCTCCCATGTCCAACTGCTCATGGCAGTTGGGGTGGATCTCTTCGTGGTGGTGGAGGTAACATCTTGAATCGTATCCCACCACCATCTGCATGGACAAATCCTCTATCACATCTTCTTTCTCCATGCGGACATCCTCGGTCAAACCTCTGTCTCTGCTTGGGTGGTCCTTTGACCATTTTCTGATCATCCTCATGGCAGTTCGGATAGTAAAAAGCCTTGTGACCCTGACCGCCGCCTGTGAAACTTTGCTCCCTCCATGTATGAATGGTTCCGCCTTAGGTGCACCACACAACCGATCCGGAGTCATGCGGTTGTCCACTTGTAGGTCTTGTCCTCATGGACCTCTATGATGTATGTCTACTACCAACTGTAGAAGAATCCTCCACATGATGACTGGTAGTGGGTCTCGCTACTAGTGACTGCTCAATAAGGAAACTCCCCACGAAGAGGGCTCTCTCTAACACCCCTGCCTGTGTCGGGTTGCTGAGTGAGATCATCGAAGCCCTGATCTCTCGCCTGAGTCCCTGATCAAAGGTTCAGGCCCTGAACAATGGGTCACAGATTATATATGTGGATTAGCGTGAGATTAAAGTGAACCTTGCTGAGTACAGAGCCAGAGTCAGGATGTCATGCAGCAGACGAAGTAGCTTCTGTATGCACACTGCGCGAAGAGTCCCTTGAACAAACTCTTCCCGAAACAGGCTCTCGAAGTATTACCAGATAAGCGTCAACTCGTCATGAACCAGGAGCATCAAGCTCCACCATCTTCTTTTTGTTTCCTGTAGATGGCCGGCGACAAGGATCACCATGATATCGGTCGATGTCCCTATGAGTCGGAAGACTCTCACCACAACCTCCATCCAATCCTCATTGGTCTGTGGGTCCGTCTCTCCCCGGAAACATGGTGGCATATGGTGCTGGAACTCATGAAATACACTCATGCGGCGTGCACCATCTGCTACTGGGGATGGTGGAATCGATGGCCCAACAAGTAATGGTACCGCGGGTGCCTCTATAGGTGCCTCTACTGGATAAGTTCCCTACACTAAGGCCACGTCGCTCGGTGGGCTATCAATGTGTACAACTCTCGGAACGCTAGCTCTTTGTCTTCATGGTGGCATATTGAAAAGAAATAGGTGTGCCATGGTTAAAAAGTTATACCTGGTGAGATGACTCTATAGATCACAAAGAAAACTTTTGAAAACAAACACGCAATCTGTGTTTTTGTGCACTATGTTAGAAATCAGAAGTCAGGGACCCAGTGTATGGATACGTCGGCCACCGCACCAACACTAGATTCCAAAAACTAATAACCACACTCCCTAAACATAACACTATTTCTATTAAAAAGAATGATCATATTCTTATGTTGTGCAGTAGATCAAACTCCACTAATTCCAATTCTTCACGACCCGTCCCTGGGGCCTGTGTCGTGACTACCCCAAGCCCGCCTTCCATATGCCAAGGCTAGAGACTAGAACCAAAGGCGTAATTCCCTTGAACTGGGAAGGTATTTCCTCATAAAACTGTAATCACACGTATCCAATCACAAAAAAAGATAAGAACACAAGGAAACTGTATAACTAAAAGAGTATTGAAAGTAAAAGGGGTTGGAATACAAGACCAACAGTAAAGGTACAAGTACAACTGAAATACAATACAACTGAATAAAGAGATAAGACATCTACTGGATAGTCCTCCGAGGTTCCTACATTAAGGGTGGGTACAGATTTCCTCCTCATCACTCCACATATATTCGTCTCCTCTGTGTACCGACACGTCGTATGGTCGACCTCTAGGTATCGTCCAACCCTAGTACTCTCATCGTCAATTAGAGTTGTTCTACGTCTGCATCCAACACAACAAGGTGCAGGCATAGACCGTGCTGGGGTGAGTATTATGATACTCATTAGAGACCCCGAGACCCTCAAGGTCTCACAAAAATCACCAAGGATAATCCTAAAAGTATGACATCAACAGATAACCCTACTTAGGTATATTCCCATACATATAACTAAGTTATCTTGTAATTAATCAGAGTCATGAGGAAAACATAGGGGTACTGACTCAGCTCACACTGGAATTTATTATAGGGGTTTTATCAAGTAACATTTCCAGTCACAATGCCGAACACCTTTACTGCCACTAACCTTGGGCTGTTGAGGTACTCTTCATGTCGAGTATCGTGGGTCTGTTGTGTCACCAAGGCGCTCCCCACCGTGGGTCTACCGCATCACCAAGGCGCTCCCCCACATGTCCTGCGGATGAAATCCTCCAGTCGAGTACCCCGGGTCTGACGCATCACCAACGCCCCCCACCCCCACTGTGGGTCTTCCAAGACACCAAGGCACTCCACACTGGGCATGTCAATCACTCCGAGTCGAAATGGTTTAGCAGCCATCAAGTCTCAGCCAGCCACTGAGTTCTCACACTATGCTCGCTCGTCTTCGGGAGGATCTGCTCTACATGCTACTGGAAGATACTCAAACTACCACGAAGACGCATGAATAAGTATCTCAATGGTCCTCCACATCATAGTAATCTCAATGCAATAGACGGTGCGTTAATCAGACACCCAGTCTGTGAGTTATTAGCTTTTTTGTCGTGGGGACCTGGTTGGATTCATGCATGATCCAACCTGGTCCTTCCCCATCATAATAAAAAACATCAGTGGGGAATAAAAAAAGGGACCGTCTCGCTCCATGATTTCCAGCATCACTAATGGTTCGCCATATGGATGTTCGGTGCAAATTTTCGGGGCAAAAGAATGTAAATGGGTCGTTGTGGGAACGGGTCTGGTCCCACCCGATCGGACCGACCCAGCCCAACCCATTGGGTCCATCCTGGCCTCTAGGGTCCAGCCTGGCAAGCCTTGTGGGGCCGCGGAGGGTGCCGCAATGGAGCGAGTTCCGGCAGCTGGTTGGCAGGTCGGCTACAGGGTGACGGTCCGGCCGCACGGGGTGGTGGTTTTGTCGTGGGGCGGCGGTCCGGCCGCTGGGTGGCGGTCCGTCCATGGGGAAGCACCTCTACAGCGTGGTGGTGCAGAGCCATGGATGGTGGTGGTGGCCGTGATCGGCTTGGAGGCTGAGGGGAAGCGGTTGAGACCTCGGGGTGGTGTCATTGGGTCGTTGCCTTCGCCAGAGCCGACAGTGGTGACAGCCACCATTGTCGTGCCCCAACCATAGACGATTTTCATCCTCCTCCATTGCGAAGAACACCACAAAATTTGCGGAAGGGTTGGGATATTTTTTTTGGCCCACGCCCTCTGCATTCAGGCATTAGCAAGAAGCTCATCATAAAATGATTCAATATGAGAGGAAAAATGACATTGATCAATTTTTATAATCACCCCTACCTTGGATTTTTTGTTGATGTCGATGCAAAGGGAAGAAGCTGAAGGTGTCGACGTTCGTCTCATCCGCCACACTGCTCCAATCTCCACCTCATACGTTAGTTCTTCAATTTTTAAGACGTTCATCCATGAAGGGTGTCCCGTGGATGAAATCAAAGTCGGTGTTCATCGTCGGTGGAACTTTCTTTATTGGAGAGCATTCTCCCATGTCCCTCCTCTCCCCAATTCCACCAAAATGAATTCATAGCACAAAATAATAGATTTTCTGTTCTATTATGTTTGTTTACATAAATTCAAATAGTTTAATTAATTAACATATGTATTGTATCAATTAATTAATGGGGAGGGTTGGTATAATTAAGGTAGAGGAAGTCAGGAGGGTCCTCTATAGTAAATACAGAGTTTAGAGGATTCCTCTCCTCATTATGAGTAATTTCAAATGGGATCAAGGGGTTTTAAACCTCAAGTGGTCCCCACCACCATAACCTCTCATGGGATGCTAGTGTCGATGGTCCCAAACTCCATAACCTCTCATGGGAGGTTTATGTATGGTGGTCCCTACTTCTCAACATCATCATGTTGGAGGTTTTAACTAATAAAATAAAAAGTTACACAATTTTTTTATTTATTTATTCTTTCATGAAAAATCCAGAATCTAACATTAAACCACGACCAATTGTGATCAAAGTGAAGGTCTCATTAAGTGAATATCGGCACTCTGAGTTCAACTATCCAATCAAGTTTTAATTCTATGCACCAGTTCAAATGATAGAGAAACCCCCTTGCACGTTTACTAAATGTACCCAAACAAAATTTCAGAAAATCATTACTGGAAATCCGGGCCTCGGAATCACGTGCCTTCAATTTTCACGGACACGTAAGAATACTGGTTATTTAAATAAATTACATGTAAATTCTGGGTCTTTACAATAATATTTAAGAAATATAATTCCAAAAAAAGTACGGTCCTAGCATCATCACACAATCCATAAAACCCACAAAATTACAAATTTTACATATGAAATGTGGGAATAATAAATGGTTGTAAGAACCTAATCTAATATATTTCCAAATTCACATTCCAAGTAATTTTAATAAGAAATTTGATATATGTTTCTTAATCAATTAAATATTTTTTTAAAAATATATAGAGGAATGGTACCTTGTAAAATCATTTAACATTATAATCATAGAATATATATTGCTTGACAATAGAATTTTCTTGTAATCCTAAAAATATAATATTTTATCAATTCGTATACCTAAACATATATGTATGTTAGAACCATGAATATATGTAATATCTATAGGATATCCTTTATCAGCTCAGTCATCCATCTTCTATCTAATAGCCTGAGGACTTGGAAAATGTTGTTATATTAAAGGAAGAAACATCTCCTATGGATTTATTTCTAAATAAGATAAAATCACTATCTCAAATATTTTTGAAAGATAAATATATAAAATACCAATTTATATTCATACCATAAAATGAATAGAAATTTATTTACTTACAATTAAATGTGTGAGAATTTAAAAATACAAATAATGGTATAATTAAGGATAAGAGAAATACATTTTTGATGAAACCTAAACTTCCTAAAGAATCAAGAGATAATATCCGTGGATCCTCTAATACTAATGTTTAGTTTCATTCCCTCTTAGGATAAACTCATTTTTACCAACACAGTATCAACCACCATGCATTTTTATATTAAGTAATGTATGGTTGAATATTTATGGGACTATTCCAATTAAAAATAATTTGATGAAAACTATCCTCATAATGAAACACTTTATTCTTATGAACTATATGAAGGTCAATATATTATGGCGTAGGTTGATGACCAATACATTGAAACTTTTTATCTAGAGATCTATTTAATATTTTGAGAAAATATGTCCATTTCCACCACATTCGGTACCATAGATACAAATTATTCATGAATGAAACCCAATATATTCTCCTTCATATTGTTAGATTCATTGAGGCCCCAATGATAATGTATCGAATATTTTTGTTTTGAAACTATAAACAAGATCACTATTAGTGATATTTATTAATTCATAGATGATTATTCCCAATTATGGTATCAATCTTCTCTACCCACCTCTTAATCTATTTATTTAATGTATATCCTTTATATCTCATTATGGTGTACCACTAAACCTCAAGAAAATATATTATCATTGAATAATTTATTGGTTCACCCCACATATATCCTACATCAGAATCCTAGAACACCTTAATACCCAGATTTAAATTGTGTCCCTACCTATATTAACCCACTATAAATGAAAATATGAATATATTTTGATCATGAGGAATATATTTATGGTTAAATAAATATTTATATTTATAATATTACATTATGGAATTCAAATTAAAAAACACGAATAAAAATGTATGTATTGTGTACCAAATCATGGTAAATATTCCACAATTAATAAACTCTTTCATATTACTATTTATATGATTTATGGTGTTACAGATTTAAAAAATAAGGACCTTTTTCTCTATATAATTTCCCATTATATACATAAAATGTTGACCTCAGGAGATGTATTTCTACGTAAAAAAATTCATATCCTCATAGATTCATAACTGTATAACTTATCCCATCTTCCATCAAAATCATAGATAATAATATATCTGAACTGACATTCTCAAAAAACCCATTATAATATGATTTTATTTATATAAAATTAAATATGGGATTAATTAACTTTAATTAATATTTAAAAAATAAAAAATCATATATTAACTATAAATTAGCAATTAAAGCATCCCCTAAAATCAAAATCAAAATTCGTGAAATTTTATATTGAGCAAGTGTTTCTAAAATTAAAATACCAATAAATTTACAATATTGTAGTTAAATATAGTCCCAAAAATCACCACATAATGAGCTATTTGTATATATCTATATCATTATTGATGCATTCAAAATGTCTGAAAAAGTAATTTGAATATTTTATATGCATAAAATTATAATTAATTTCATTATTAATAATGATATAGTAAATGTGATGTGGAAGAATACGGAATCATTAAAAATAAATAATGAACCTTAAAAATTCTCTCTCATTATTCAATTATAACACATCTCATCATTGAAAATTTTAACAATTTACTTACAATAACAACAATAGTTTAATTCGTAAAAAATATCATGACAAGGTTCATGAAATCTATATTTCAGCTAATATAGTCATCAATACAAACAAAATAATGGTATATATCTCCCACATGTTTTTTTATTATCATACCATAACCAAAAATAATGTAACAAATCATATCTATATTTTACAACCTCAAGCTACAATCAATAAGAAGAGGAACATATTTGTGAAAACCCATCACATTACAACCAAAAAACAATTTCACTAAAATTTACAACATCATTTACATCTATCAATTTGACCAAACAATGACTAGATTTAATTGTATGAGAGGAGGTGTCATATACTATTAGTATAACCCAAATATTTTATTTTAGGGCTTCCAAAAAAACTAAGACACTGATATTAGAATCACAAAGGATACACATGTGGGGTGTTGGTCCATAAAAGAAAACATAAAATATAAATAATATATGTTATTTTAAAATAATCATATTGGTAACATCCTAAACATCCTCATTTTGTTGATACATGAATGGGGTGTCATTAGCCTTAATTGGAATACCCATGTAACCAAATATGTGAAATTATTAAAAATTGATAAAAATTTTATTGATGTATTTTATTCTATTTTATGATAAAATAACCGATAAATACTGAAAAATAAGCATTCATAAAAATGTTTATGATAAACGAACAGAACCACGTGATCTCAAATAAAATTCCAAAAAACATCATTATAAGAGACACAATGGAATAATGAAGAACAACTAAGAGGGCCAAGTAGATTAGATGACTAATAAAAATTAAAAAACCATCATTCTAGATCAAATATCAATACTTACCTACCCATCCAAAGTTATGAATATCCATCACTAGATATATATATATGATATAGTTATCATTCAAATGTAATGATATATAAAATTTGTAAATGCAAAAAAGTGTGTGTTGACGCCAAAAAAAAGTCTGTAACTCCCGGAGGAAGTTCCGGAATAACAAAGCGAAGTCATATTCCGAATCAGAGGCCCGATCCGGAGGCCTGGGATGAGGTGTGTTAAATAAAGGAGGCTCCGCGCGAAAAATTGTGCGCGCGTAGAATCACCGGGTTTCGCGTAATTGAGCCGTTGAGGGGCGCAATCTTTGCGCGCCCCGGTTCTGCGCGGCGAGCATTTGCGCGCCGACTGCGCCTGCGCGCGAAGCATTTCGTGTGCTGCCTGGATTCCGTGCCGGAGGTCGCCTATATATAGAAGGTGACCCCGAACGGTTTGGGGGTTGAGGAATCTGAAGTGACTCCCATGCGCGCAATTCGGATCCCCCCACGCGCAAGATTACTTCCAGGTAAAACCCTCATTTCGCGCAACCTTGCCCCGGATTTCGCCTTTGCGTGCAACTCCACCGGCTTCAGTGAATTTTCCCCCTCCCCAGTGTTCCAGCATTGCATGCAATGCGTGTCTCTTGCACACAATAGGCTGCCGTGCGCGCAAAACCCTGCGCATAGTTCCCTCTCCGTGCACAATTCCATTGCTCCTATTGCACACCGTCCCGGATTTTTGCGTGCAAACCTTCCCTTTTGCGTGCAAGGCCCAGGACTCCTCACCTTGACGCCCCTTGGCTGCCCCCTACACCGGTACCTGATGTCTCCCCTGCCGGGCATGCGCGCCATGCGTTTTTTTCCCGTACGGCCTCCCAGGCTCGTGCGAAGTAACCTCAAGGTCCCTTGGGCCGTGTTTCCCGTTGCGTTGCTTTTCCTTATGCTTCTCCGTATAGGCATGCTAACGGCTATTGCTTCTTCGCATAGCCACGCTAACGTGGACCCCCCTGGTGGTTTTCCGTGTGGCCCCCCTTCACCACAGCCTTGCCAATTCCTTCCCTCCCACATGGAGTAGACGACGTTGGGAATGTAAGCCCTAGGGGTGTGGAAAAAACCCACCCCGTCCATGCTGCAGGACGTTAAACTGCTAAGCACCTCATCCTTGACACAAGACGTTAAACTGTGGTCTAACCCCGTGCTTCGCACGCAGGGTCCCACCAGCTCGGACATTTTTTACGCCCACTCGTCTCCACGAGAATGGACTCTTCCTCACATGGAATGAGATCATCCTTGTCGGAGCGGCGTTTGTCCATGGGGGAAGGGCCACCTCAGAGTGTAAGACCCTAGCCTTTCTTGCGGATGACTACACCCACACATTTCCGTACTTCCCCCCTGCCAATTCCAATGGAGTCCCTTTCCCACTACGCTTTGTCGCACCATGGGCCTCCACCCTGGAGTAAGCCCCGGCACCAAGGGCCGCTAACCACGCGTAAGCCCCTGTTTCCTCTTTGGGCCGCTCAACGCGTAAGCCCCATTCCGCTTCTCCCAGATGCACCCTTCATGACATGATCGTCTGGTCCCTGCTTCCCCTTGTTTCCCACACCGAGCATGACTCACGTGGGCTTAGAGCACGCACCGACCATGACATCCTCTTATGGGCCGCCCCAGAGCGTAAGCCCCATCCCAGCGAACTACGTGGACTTTGATCCATGCTAACGCACTGTACGTAGGAAGCCTCCACAAGGTTCAAACCCACCACCTGTTCGTCCCGACCTCTCCATGTCGATTCCCTGACCACCTTGGGTGGCCTCAGAGCGTAAGCCCCAAATATCGCGTCCCCCATGACGTTAAACTGTATTTCGTCCCGCATGACGTTAAACTGTATTGCGTCCCATATTACGTTAAACTATATTCCGCCCCGCATGATGTTAAACTGTATCGCATCCCGCATGACGTTAAACGGTATCCCCCCCTCTTGGGCCATCTCAGAATGTAATCCCCATGTCTCACTCCACCATCCATCCTGATCCTTACCCGGGCCGCCACATCCCGGTGAGATCATGCCACCCCATCCTACTCTATAGCATCCAGGAAGCCGCCCACATGCTGGCCCCAACATCGGTGCTCCCCCTAGGGGCCCTTCAACCCGATCTGTCCATGCAAGACGTTAAACTCGCGGAATGCCCCGTGTTAAACATGGGAAGCTGAGGAAAACCTCAGATGGTACACATTCCCTGCGTTCGATGTGGGATGCCTCGTGCTTCCGCACCCTCGAGAAGCCCTGTGATGAGGGACCAAAGACAGACATGCCGACGACGCCCCAACGTAACCATTCTCCTCACCGAAGGTTGCTGCCCTGACCAGACCCTTGGAGTGTCTTGACGGAAGCAGCGTAATTAACCGGTGTCCATGTAGATATGGCACTGGGAATGAGCTTCATGAACCCGTCTTAAATCTTTGAGGGAGACCCGGACTAGGTGATGAGATCCGAGGAGGAATCCACAGAAGGAAGAACCGACATACCATCATCCCAGTTTCAATCAAGGATTAGACGTCCCTAAACAAGGAACGGATGCCGCCCGCCTTTGGAAAGCAGGAATGCGGGGCAAGAAGCAGCGCGTCCTCCCCGCAGACGGATTTGTGCGCCCCGGTGAAAGCGTCGGAAACAAAAACGGTGAACCTGACGTGAAACTCTTCTCCTCAATACGGGGAATGGTAGACGTCGGGGCGTCGGAAGAATAGCATGTCACTAGGTCCGGGTAACCCTCACCGGGATGTGAACCCACTAAGGTTCGATGTCGTCAAGACGTTGACTACTCCGTTCTGCAACATCGTCAGCATGGATCCCTCTCACCGACCATGGAAGACGGAAAGACGTTGGGCATTTGTTGTTGATCTCCTTTCCTGTTGATGCTAATGGGTTCATCTCCCTACATCCAGGAATCAGATCACTGCATTCGGAGTTCGATAGCCACCTTCCCACCAGCGCATGGGCAGGGGCAGCACCGACGCGGCAACCCCGTGCTGTCTCGCCCATTTCACGGTAGCTCCAACTTCGACCACCGTAGCAACCGGGCACTTGTGCCCCCTCTCCTCATCAGAAGTCATCCACTGGAGGGTGATCAATGACCTGGTTCGTAGGTATGACGAGGAAGGGGTCATCCCCACCAGGGGTATGGCCCGTCTGGATCTAGAGGCGACTGTGCCTCACCACCATTGCCACCCTCGGGGGCCGTGCAGGGAGCCGCTGCTCCCCACACCGACGTTCAACCGCTTCAGGAGTCTATCCCCGGAGCGCTTGGACACAACCCTTACTTAAGCCAATGAGGTGGGGGATGTCCGGGCCTACCCGATCGGCGATCCATCCCAGGGGTTAATGGCAAGAACCCCCGCCAAGCTGCGTCGACGCTGCCGCCCGACTCCCCGAGCCGAGGAGCAGGCAATCTTCATGCCTGCACCAACAGTTCCGGCCCATCTGACTCAACGCCAGCGTCCGGCGCGAGCGAGAGAGAATTCCCGTCCTGGGGCATCAACATCAGCAACCACTGTGGCCCAAGCCACTGCTGACTCCTGTTACCAGATCCCCACACACGTTGAGCAGGGGCAGCCATGTGCCCGACTGGGATCGAAACCCCGACCACCCACAAGGAATGTTGGGTCGAGTCTCCCGGTCACGGACACTTGCAATGTCCACTGCGGACCAATCCGCGGTAGTTCCGCTCACCATGAAGGCTCATTCCGTGCCTCTAATCTGGAAAGCTGATAGCTCCGTCATGGCGGCTATGCTCCAGTTATGACTCCTTCCAGTGACCGCTGCATGGGGTATGAGGTCACTCCCCCTACTGCTGGCCGCGAGCATAGATCCGTTTTGTATCCAGTCGCCCGCTCACATGGAGGTCCTCCCCATGTCCCTTTCGACATATGTCCCGGTGCTTCTCGCACCCCGGCCTTCGGTCCCCTCTGCCCCAGCTCTATTGTGGCTGGGGAACCCTATGACAGAAATCGACCTTACCCTGAAGAGCTACCCATGGGAAGGAAGGCCGGGCGTCGTCGCCGTAGGAGGAATGTCGGGGGAGTCCGGATGGAAATTAGACCTGTCTGTTTCTCAGATTCTGAGGTAGAGTACGACTCGACGATAGAACCTTCCCCATAACCCATTTATTTGAGGAAAGGGATGGGGACGCGGCGGGTCAGTCTCGTACTCCCCGAATGCGAGATCTGTATGATTCCCTCCTGCCTTCGAAGTTATATTCCGGAGGACGAGGACTTGGCGTACAGCCGAGGGTCAAACCCGCAGTTGTCACTGGCCTCCTCAGAATCACCTCCCGCACCTATTAGGGACGGTGAGGAGCTTTTCTGGGGACCGGTAGAAGAATCGCGAGGCGATACACCCTTGGCGAGCACCAACGCTGTGACAGGAGGCCCATCCGCCGGCCCATCCTATCGCGACGTGGTAGCCAGTGTACTGCAACACCTGGAGGATGACCTAGGGATCGGCGGCCAATCGGCCTGTTTTCTGTATTCCCCGCTAGCCAGCCCACCGCCCTGGCAGCCTGCCTCGGCGCCATTGCCAATTACCTGATTTTCCTTGGTGGATGAGCAGGGGCGGCAAGTTCCGGACCCCGAACCGGAGCCATGGAGCTTCTGGACCGTTCTTGCAGCGGGCCACTTCCCTGAGAAGTTTTGGCCGGTCACTGAATCAGATTTTGATGTGCCAGAGTCACTCACCCCGGGAGAGTTTGAATGCTCCGGCCAGATTCTTCAGGTGACTCACTCCCACCTCCACCATCAGCTAGAGCCTTATCCCGGGATCCAAGCGCATCTCAAAGAGATCGGTGAGCAGTGTTGCCGGGTCGACCTAGCAGCACTCCCCGCGGTCCGGAACCCCGAGTTGCTGGACCACCGCGAGGCCCTTCAGCAACAATGCGTCAAGAGTTATCAAGTACTCCACAGAGTCATTGAGGAAGCCACCCCCCACGTGCACGTCCGTGGATGGGGGCAGTACGTTGCTCTCCTATTTTGTGCGATCCGCCGACTGCCCGATCCGCTGGGTGGCCCTGAGCGAGCGTCGCCGTGGGGAGTCGCAGTCAACATGGCTGAGCTTTCATATGAGGGAAACATTGTGGAGCCCCTTTACGGGTAATCACCCCCAGAGGACAGGCCACTACTAGACCCATCTGGGAAGATTACTCGCCAACAGAGGAGCCTCCTAGGTCTTCCTATACCCACGGAGGTACTGACACTAGGCCGATGCATCGGCAAGGGTAAAGATCATGTTGGGTCTGTCAAACTCGCCGACCCAACTGCCTCAGTGAAGAAGGTAGAAGAAGATCCCATGAAGGCCACGCTGCACCAACAGCTAGCTGAGGAAAAGAGGTTGGTTGATGAGCTCTTGGACGAATGCATTGTAGAGTGGCGGCCTGACTACGGTGCTCCTATACTAGGACAGCAGGGGCAGGAGCATCTACCCCTTGCTGAGATCCCCCCGGGAAACCGTGACCGTGTCGTGTTCTCCGACAGGGGAGATACTGGAACCCATGGAAATAGGGCACAATATGTTTTACCGAACCCTCCCGAGCGGCGAGACAACCTGGGGGACCCAGCTCGGTTTCCTCCCGCCGCTCCGAGAGTCGCTCCTCCAGCTGCCCCGCGAGCTGCTGAGCGCGACTACCGTATCGAAGAGCCTGGAAATTTTATTGTGGTTAGAGATCCCCGTCAGGACAAGAATCCACAATCGGATGATCTGATGGAAGTACTCATCGCTCGCTTGGAGGCCCTGGAAACTCGGCAGGTGGCAATCCCGCCAGATGGCAAGCTGTACCCAACATGGGTGGATGACATGTTGGCTCCGCCAGGATTCGGGAACCCCACTTTTCCCCCTTTAACGGGACCGGAGACCCTCCACAACACTTGGCCCACATGAAATCTAGGTGCGGGCCTATGTTAGGGACTCCGGCGCAGGAGGAGGCTACCAAGCTCCGGTGCTTCGTTCAGACACTGGAAGGACCAGCATTCGTCTGGTACAGCTAGCTCCCTAAGGATCAGTGACTAGCTGGGAGGACCTTCGCCGACAATTCCTCTACTAGTTCAGTTCCACAACCAGGAAGACAAACATTGCGGACCTCTTCAGGTGCAATAAAAGGCCTGACGAGCGAGTCATGGACTTCGTCACCCGGTGGAAGGGGCTCACGTACTCCCTTGACATGCCACTGACTCAGGAGTAATTACTGACGATGTGTGTGGGGAACGTCAAGGAGGAGTTGGTTCCTTCCCTGATCACGCAGAATTACACTGAAGGGTTCCAGGACTTCTTGGATAAGGCTCAGCGCCTCGAAGAAGCCCTGCAACAGGCCGGTCAGGCACGCCCGCTGCCTCCTGTAATCTCTGCAAGGGGAGCCGCCAGAGCCGAGCCTGCTACTGTGGAAAAGATAGAGGCCCCCAGACAGCTAGAGTTGCTTTTGGTGAGGCCAGCTCATCAGGCTCATAGGGGTTCACCCCCATAGCCTCCGGCCCAGTAGCGACCGCCTCAATATCGGCAGGCGCCTCTGCGTAACGCTCCGCCACCACCTAGGCGAGGTAATCCAGCTCCGCCTCCTCAGCCTGCTCCTCCGGCCCCTGGCCATGGTCAGACCCCAAGAGTCCCCTTTCCAAATAGAAGGAATTAGGATTACTCGTTGGCGAGTCCCAGATCTACGGTTATTTTCGATGCTCCTTGGAGCAGAGGATCGTGCGACTGCCTGAGTGCTGGAATCCAGAAGAGGCGTGTCTCACTAATCACCCTAACTACTGCCCTTATCACCAGATCCTGGGACACACCATCCAGCAATGCTATGTGTTCAAGGACTGGCTCCAAGACCATATTGACAACAACATAGTCTGGTTGGGCCCAGACCCGGAATAGGTGGCAGTTGTCTTCGTGGGATCATATGGCAGCAATGACGACGAGGATGGGTGGGAACAGGTTTCCGACAGGGGGTCCCAGAAGTATAATGACTGGATGGCCCGCAGGACGGTCGCTCGTGCCCATGGCATCATCCGTGCCCGCCTGAGTCAGCCAGAGCCCTTGGGGTCTGCGAGCACCGCTTTGGCTTCGTCATCCCAGCCTACCTCTTCCCAGAAGAGTAGGCAGTGACGCAAGAAGAAAGAAATCTCCCTGCCATTGCCATCATCTTCTTGCACGCTTGGCTATTTCATGCCCCAGGAGATAGGGATCCCTCTGAGATCTCGTCCGGTAGTGGATGATTCCTCGAGCGAGAGCCAGGGGTACACTTCGGTTAACACCGTAGAGTTGGAAAATCCCTTTTTGGCTCCCGACGATGAGGAGCGCCAGGTGGACCTCCCCAATGTCCCCAGCCGTCGCCAATGTCGACGGAGCCGTGGCTACGTGAATCACCAGGGCACGACAGTCGTCACTTCCAGTCAGTCCGTGCACGCTACCGAGACCAGGCAGCATGCCCGGTACAGAGAGCAGCACTCGCGGCTCCCTCACCCCATGACAACCGGTTTTTTTCCACCACCATTTGTGTTGCTGGATCAGGCGGAACCTCCTTGCCCACGTCGCAACCAGCCCAGTCCTGCCACTGGCCGACTACGGCCTTTTGGTCTTGGCATGACAGCCACCTCCTTGGCTTTAGCTAGTGAACAGCGGGACGTGCCTAGTACCAGTCAGTCACCGGTCCCGCCAGCAGGGCCCGTCATGCCCCCAATCGCAGAGAGACCTCCTATAAGCAGAAGCTCATGTTTGGCGCGAAGGTATGATGTCCTGAAGCACCTGGTTGGCATTCCGGCAAGGCTTTTTATCCTTGAGTATCTTCGCCTATCCTTTGAAATGCGTGAGGCGCTTGCCGAGGCTCTACGGAGCCCCCTCCAGTTTGAAACGGAGGTAGCGGCCGCAGAAGCCTTCCACACCGAGGTGATTGGGGACGCCGAATGTCAGGCGGTTATCTCATTTTCCGGTGAAGATGGAGACCTTCCCATATAGGGGCACATCCGCCCTTTGTACATCACCGGATAGTTCAATGGCGTGGATGACTGTCGCTGTATTGTAGACACGGGATCTGGGATTATCTTGATCCCAACTCAGACACTGTGAAATCTGGGGTTGTCCAAGGATGATTTAACTCCCTCCGACCTCAGATTCCAGGGGTATGACAGGACCGAGAAAACTCCACTCGGCATGATTTGTCTGAAGACCCAGTTCGGCGGCTTAATTGCCAATACTGAATTCATCGTTGTCTCTCAGGACACTGCCTACAACGCATTGATGGGTAGGTCGTGGCTCCATCTTCACGCAGCGGTTCCCTCATCATACCACCAGTTCCTCAAATACTCTCTTAAGGGTCAAGTGGGTGTGCTCCAAGGAGATGCGTCTCCATTTGCCTCTTGTGAAACCCTTTACCTGGACGCTGAATTTTACAAGAGCAAGGACAAGCAAATCCTGGCAGGTGAGGTTGAGCCCACCACTATCGCATGTGATCCCTGGGTAGGTCTGGATGATGCATATGTCTTCCCAATCCATTGTTTGGAAGCTATGGCTCCCGATATGGGAGAGTGCATTGTTGTCTCTGATACCAGAGGGAGGCATATTTCTGAGTCTAAGCGATGGTGGGAAATCACCTTGTACTCTTATACCAACCAGGCTCAGGTGATCCCCGAGCATCCTACCCCAGTACGATATCGGGACGTTGGGCTCATGGCAACGACAGTATGTCATACGTGTCTATTTCTCCAAGCCGAAATCGACCGGCTCAAGCCAACGCGTCACCACTGCTTTGATGTTGTATAGCGTGGCCCCTTTGGCCGAAGGTCGGATGGGATTGGATCGACCGCCTTCGTCGCCATGATCTCCACGGTTCATGAGTCTCCCGTTGTGACGACCTCCGCTGCCCAAGCCGGTGCCAGCTCCCCATCTGGGTCGAGCATCCCCAAAACGGCTCCCCCCATGGATGATCCTTCCTCAATAAGAGAAGAAGACAAGGAAGATGCCCCTCCCGCCTTTGAGGAGGGAGTCTCCACCACGGCCGACGAGCTAGTACAGGTGAACCTCGGTAGTGAGGCGGACCCAAGACCCACATTGGTCAGCGCCACTACACCTCCTGAGGAACGACAAAAGTACATAGACTTCCTCAGACAGCACCGCGATGTGTTTTCCTAGTGTTATGATGAGATGTCGGGACTAGATCCCCAAGTAGTTGTCCACCGCCTTGGCCTCCCGGCAAACCATCGCGGGTTCAAGCAGCCTCCCAGGAAAATGCACTCTGTTCATGGTGCCATGTTTGAGGCCGAAGTTGATAAGCTAATTAAGGCCAACTTCATCAAGTAAGTCCATTACCCCAGGTGTCTAGCCAACATTGTGCCCTTTGGGAAGAAGAACGGGCAGATTAGGGTCTGCATCGACTTCCGCGATCTTAATCACCACAGTCCGAAGGATGACTCTCCCCTTCCCATGATAGAGCTATTGATCGATGTGACGACCGGGTTCCAAGACCTCTCCTTCATGGATGGGTACTCCGGGTACAACCAGATCTAGATGGCCCCCGAGGATGAAGAGTTCACTGCCTTTAGGGCCCCCCAGGTCACTTTCTACTACTGGGTTATGCACATCGTCCTGAAGAATGTGGGTGCCACCTATCAATGGTCTATGCACCGCATATTCAAGCCGATCCTTGGGACACTGGTGGAATTCTAAATAGATGACCTGGTGGTTAAATCTCGTCAGCGTCAGGACCATCTCAAGGACCTTGAGAAAGTGTTCGGTTTCCTCCATTCTCGCCACTTGAAGATGAACCAGTTGAAGTGTGCCTTCGGGGTCACCTCCGAGAAAGTTTCTTGGCTTCATTGTGAGATATCGAGGTATCAAGATCGACCCCAAAATATCAAGGCCATCAGTCAGATGCCACCCCCGAGTAATTTTCGGGAGCTTCGAGGCCTCCAACGCCACATAGCCTACCTACGCCGATTCATTGTGAATCTGGCCGGAAAGTGTAAGCCCTTCTCTCGGATCATGAAGAAAGGCGCCGCCTATGGGTGGGATGAAGAGTGTCAGACCACTTTTGAGGAAATCAATCAGTATCTGGTTCAACCTCCAGTCCTGATGCCACCCATTCCCGGAAGGCCGCTGGTCATTTACGTGACCGCCCTGGAGTGATCCCTCGGCGCCCTTCTCACTCAGAAGAACAACGAGGGAATAGAGAATAGCCTCTACTACCTAATCCTCATGCTCCTCGACGTGGAAATTACATATTCTCCCATCGAGAAGAACTTCCTGGCGCTCGTATTCGCCATACAGAAATTGCGGCACTACTTGCAGCACCATGAGGTACTGCTGGTCTCTCGGGTAGACCGGTTGAAATACATCCTGAGTCGGCCTATGTTGACCGGCCGATTGGCACAACGGGCGGTGATCCTCCAGCAGTTCGACATTAGGTTTTTACCTCATAAGGCCGTCAAATGACTGGCCTTGGCAGACTTATTAGATGCCCACCCAACCTCTGCGGACCAGCCACTGGATTTGGGCTTTCCTGATGAGGAAATCCTCTCAGTCGAACACGCCACCCCATGTTGGCCGATGCACTTTGACGGCGCCTCCCGAAGCCCTACTGGTAGAAGGCTCAGTGATCCTAGGCTTAACATAGTGGGCCTGCGTATCGTCTTCATCACCCCGGAGCAAGCCGTTCTGCCATATTCTTTCTTGTTGTCAGAAGGATTCACCAACAATGAGGCAGAATATCATGCCCTCATTACTGGTCTCAAGTTGGATCTGGAGGATAACGTACCCCACCTATACGTAAAAGGGGACTCTGAGCTAGTTATCAAGCAGGTTAACAGTGACTACGCTGTCAGGAAGACAGAACTCATGTCGTTGCTGGAATGCACTCTCCATCTAATGGCTAGGTTCCCCTCTCGAACAGATGTCGTTCACGTTCCCTGGTTGCAGAATAGTCGAGAAGATGCTTTTTCCAGCCTGGCCGCATCACTTGTGGAGCCCGAACATGATGACCTAATCATCCATGTGGCACACCGAAGATTCGTTGCTGCTGTTATCCCGGAGGGCGATCGTGGCCCGTGAGTGAACCATCTCACCGCTGGTGCCCCCACGTCAGGACCCCCGGGGCTTCAGGCGTGGCGATGGAGACAGTTCCTGACTGGAGAACACCCTTGGTTGAATATCTCCAGCATGACAGTCTTCTGATGGACCGAGCAGAGCGGGAATGAATCCGGCGTCGCTCTCCTCAGTTCACCCTTCAAAGCGGTCCCAGCCGTGAGCAGCTCCTTTACAGGCGTGGGGTTGACGGTTTTCTCCTCCGTTGTCTTCAAGGAGTGGAGATCCCACAGGTCATACAGGAAGTGCACACTGGCTCCTGTGGCGCCCAACAGGCCGGGTCAAAGTTTTCCCACCAGATTCGGAGACTGGGATACTTCTGGCCCTCCATGATCCACGACTGCATCGAGTACGCCAAGAGGTGTCATGCATGCCATGTTCATGCTAACTTTGTGAATCGGCCACCGGAGCCTCTCCATACTACTAAGTATTCTTGGCCCTTTTTGGTCTGGGGTTTAGATGTCGTAGGGCCTTACCCGCCGACAACGACCCGCCAGTTCCGGTTCATCTTGACCGCTACGGATTTCTTCTCAAAGTGGGTAGAGGCAGCCCTGCTCAGGGAAGTCGAGGCTGGTTCTATCGCCGACTTCGTGAGCTCCAATATCATTCACCAGTTTGGAATACCTCGCGCTATCCTCACGGATAACGGAACCAACATCCGAGCAGCCGAGCTGAAGAGGTTGTATGCCAAGTACAACATCCGCTCTAACCACACCTCCCTCTATCATGCGTAGTCGAATGGACAGATTGAGGCATTTAACAAAACCCTCTCTATCATTCTGCAAAAAATGGATGGTCCGAACAATTAAAGTTGGCTGGACAAGCTCCCCAAAGCCCTCTGGGCTTATAGGACGATGACTCGCAATTCCACCCAGGTGACCCCGTATTCCCTGGTATACGGAGCTGAGGATGTCCTTCCCATCGAGGTCCAGCTACCCTCATTGCGCACGGCAGTCTACGACCAGCAAGAGCCAGACAGAGTTGTCGAGATCCATCTAGTCGAATTGGAAGCGCTGGACGGAAGTAGGCTTCGCACTTTACATAACATGGAAAGGCATCAGAGCAGGATGGCTCGAGCTTTCGATAAGAATGTTCACCTCCGCTCCTTCCTGCAAGGTGACTTGGTGCTGGCTCTTAGAGCACCAATGATTCCCAGTAGGAAACCACCCAAGTTGGAACCCATGTGGGAGGGGCCTTTTATTGTCCATAAGGTCTATCCCAATGGAGCGTACTCCCTGGTGACTATGGATGGTGAGCGTATCACTCCTCCCACCAACGCCAGGTTCCTCAAGAAGTACATTGCCTAAACTGTATGGTCCAGCATGAACGTAAACTACACTCTGTCCTACATTTGGGCCCCATGGTCCGAGCTCTAAGACCTAAAACTAAGATCCACTTTTGGTTCTTCCCTTTTCACGGTCCGAGCTCTAGGACCTAAAACTAAGATCCATATTTCGTCCAACATGACGTTAAACTGTATTGCCAGAACTACGTCTAGCTTGATTCCCTTCCTAATAGGATATATAGGAACGCCCAGGCCTTTTGTCTTTGGGTCCAGCTTGAGGTCCGCTATCACGTATGTTTTGCCTTTGGGACATCGACCATAGGGTCGCGTGGCATGGTGTGAGATTATGTCCCCATTCACGTCGGGTTTGCAATGACTGCACCACCCGCACCCTGTTCTCAGGGTTTAGCCCTCCTCTGTCCAGTGGAATTTAATAACGCATATCAAAAACTATGTGTGGCTTGATTGCCATTCTTATGGGATACATAGGACCGCATGAACACCTAATTGTCCAGTCCAGCCCCATCTCTTAGGAGATCCCATGATCTCCCGGTTCCTCGGGTGTTTGGCATTACGCCCCCTCTTTTACCCAGGGATCCCCATCTTTTGGCCACTCTCGGACTGAGCCCTCTGACCCTTTCCAGTGGTCTGCTGATGTGCTCAGGGTACTCTGGTCTAGGACTTGGAGTTCCATATTCGACTTAGGAAAGTTCCATCCACTTTCCAAGCTTCGTGTTCCCCTTCATTCGAGCCCCCGTCATCCTTCACACCCAGAAGGACACCCAAGAAAGGCCTGGATACAACGCACAAGGGCCCTCCTACCGTCATGGGCCAACGCCCCGCGGGTTTCAGACAACAAATTGATACGAATCATGTGTTGAGAACATGGTCAGTAGTTGATGCTCATATGTTTGTCTCCATGGCTAACACGACAGGATGCTGCGTTGCGAACATGGTCAGCAGTAATCCTCAGTTGTCACGCCGGCTTCCATTGTCCCTGAATGTTAGTGGCATGGTTCATGTCATGTTCCGCCCCACTATGTCAAGGTGGAATCTCAACACTCCTTATACTAACCCTCAGTACACCCCCATGCATCAGACAGACCGAGCTACGTAACGGTGTCTCTCGGGGCTCCTGCGATCTGAGCGCTAGAGTATGTGCTTGGGTATCTTCTTTATGGGTTGCATGCAGCTTGACCCTCACCCCCATGGGAAACGAGGAATCTCCCAGACATTGTGTTTCAGGCCATGCACAGGTGAGAGCTAGCATCTCCTACCCCTTCCTAATTGTTGAACCCTCGTAGGCCACTTTGGTCCGAGGCTCCTATCTCGGTTGGTCCAAACCATATGACCTTAAACTGTGTTGTTGGTCCAAACCATATGACCTTAAACTGTGTTGTTGGTCCAAACCATACGTCCTTAAACTCTGTTGTTGGTCAAAATCATATGACCTTAAACTATGTTGTTGGTCCAAACCTTACAACCTTAAACTGTGTGTTGGTCCAATCCATATGACCTTAAACTATGTTGTTGGTCCAAACCATATGACCTTAAACTGTGTTGTTGATCCAAAGAATATGACATTAAACTATGTTGTTGGTCCAAACCATATGACCTTAAAATGTGTTCTTGGTCCAAACCATATGACCTTAAACTGTGGTGTTGGTCCAAACCATATGACCTTAAACCTTGTTGTTGGTCCAAACCATATGACCTTAAATTGTGCTGTTGGTCCAAACCATATGACCTTAAACTCTGTTGTTGGTGCAAACCATATGACCTTAAACTTTGTGTTGGTCCAAACCTTACGACCTTAAACTGTGTGTTGGTCCAAACCTTACGACCTTAAACTGTGTTGTTGGTCCAAACCATATGACCTTAAACTATGTTGTTGGTCCTATCACACGACGCAAAACTGTGACATTATTGTCCTAGCCGCAAGACAAAAAAATGGCACTGCATTGTGATAACCTCGTTGTAGAGGACATCACGTTGGGTATTGGGCTCATGCCATGCAATTTGTCAACGCCTATCACGGCTTGATGCTTGTGGAGACACGACAACCTACTGCTTTAGGCCTGTCGCTTCACAAAAAAACAACTCACCTTAAAGGACAATCAAGATTTATCAAATTCCACTTGTTTTAGTGAAAGGGCAACACCAGCACTCCCCTTTTACCTGGCACTGGTATCTTTCCATGTCACACTTCAGAACTACGTATGGCTTGATTCTCATCCTTATGAGATACGTAAAAGTGTCTGGGGCACTTCCCTAAGGGCCCAGCCAGCCTACCTTTGTGTTTGGTCCCTCGACTCGAGCATTTCCCCGGAGAGAACATGGTAAGTAGGGCTTAGGTCCTCACTCACGTTGGGTTTTGTAACCTCCTTTCCATGTGTCCGTTTCTCCCTCTTCCCGTTCGTGGTCCGAGCTCTAAGATCTATAACTAAGATCCATATTTCATTATTCATGACATTAAACTGTATTTCATCTTTCATGACGTTAAACTGTATCTCATCCCGCATGACGTTAAACTGTATTTCGTCCCGCCTGACGTTAAACTGTATCTCGTCCCACATGACGTTAAAATGTATCTTGTCCCGCATGACGGTAAACTGTATTCTGTCCCGCATGACGTTGAACTGTATTTCGTCCAACATGACGTTAAACTATGCTTCATGAACTATGTGTGGCTTGATTCTCATCCTAATGAGATATGTAGGACCGCCCAGACATTTTGTCTTGAGTCCAGCCCCAGGGATTTCCGAACCCCGTCCTTCCTTATTGTCATCCCCTCGGCCCGACATCATGAGAAGTGGTGTAATCAGGACATTTACCCCGAGAAGGTTCGGGATGCCCCATGGTAATAATGGGAATCAGTAGTTCTCTCGCTAAAGAGGTCCTGCCTGGAAATTGGGACGACCCGTGATCAGGTCGGTATGTTCGCTTAATGTACCTTCGCTATGGTGGTGAAATATCGAGAGTGTTGGACTCTATTCGACCAAGCCACCACTCCACCTCCCACACTTTGCATTCCCCTTTATTTGGATCCTCATTTCCTTTCATGTTTGACGGGACCCCCTAACAGTATGGATGCTCGACCTATGGTCCGCCTACTTTCCTGGGCCAACGTTCCGGAGGACTGGTCATGTTTGACGGGACACCCTAACAGTATGGATGATAGACCTATGGTCCGCCTATCATACTGGGCCAACGTTCCAGGAAACTGATCAAAGATATTTTAGATAGGCCCCGTGATGCGAACATGTCAGCGGTCAACCCTAATTTATTGTCCACATTCTAGGCCAACATGATATGGATGTTGTGTTTCTGCCATGGTTGACAGTTATCCTCCATGGTTGCGCCCCATTGGGTTCTGAATTTGGGCATCATGATGCACCCTATCTCTTCATCCCCCTGTGTTCGGATGGATTTCAATGCCCCCGGCATTACCCCGATCGTGTGTTAAAGCACATTGAAAAGTCAACACATCAATCAGCCCGAGGTCTCCTCAGATGTCCAGGCCCGATTTTGGACGCCTGAAGCTCGGTCAATGCACCACAGTTGAATGGAATGATGGTACGAGCATCTCTTGCTTCTTGCATTGGGCACGTCCCACAGGAGCCTAGGGGTGAGTTGTTATTCGTTTCGAAAATATGGTTGAGCGCATTAAACCAATGGTGCCAAAGAGTGGATTTGGCCATATATTGGATTGAGATGATGAGCAGTACAAGCCAAAATGTTCATTAGATGGAAAAAACAAAGCCCTTAGGGTTCATCATGCTGAAGTGATCTTTCCAGCGCTGCTACCCTCTAGCTAGTAGCCTCCAAGGCCGCTTTTCGCTCTATGAAGACTCTCTCCTCATCGGCCACAACAGAGCGCAGCTCGCCAGCCCTAGCTTGTGTCTGCGCCCGCTCGCTTCGAAGCTCGGTCATCTGGTGACTCACCTCCACCAGTTGTTCCTGCGTTTCAGCCAGCTGGGCCGTCAGTTTTTCCACATCCTCAGAGCATGTTGCGATGAAGACCTCCTTATCTGCCGCCTTCCCATAAAGGTGCTGGACTTCCTGCTCTGCCCTCAGCAGCGCCCGCCGATCCTCCCCGGCACTGGGAAATATCGGTGTGTCGGCTGCTCTCGCGTATCTTCTCGGCCATGTAATCACGGACCGTCAGATGAAGACGCCGAGCGTCAGCCCCTCCAGCGCACAGGAAACGCAGCGAGGTCTGAAGTGATCCCATCCACCTTAGCCAATCGGACTGGGGCTGCCTGAGAAAGCACTGGATACGGTTCCACCACTTTCACTGTGTCATCCGGCTCTCCTCGGCTTCCTCTGAGTCTGAGTCATCTATCTCCTCAGGGTTAGCGGGTCGATATGTGGGGAAGCCCGCCAGCAGATCGACAGCAGGATCCGCCCCAGGGATGTATTCGTGAGGGATATAATCCTCGATATCCGGGCGACCTTCTTCTCTCGCCCTAGCAGCAATGATGCCTCCACCAGCTTCTGACCTCATCTCAGGAATAGTGCTGCTAATGTCTGCCACCCCCTGTTCATCAATTGTCTGGGAGACTCAGTGCAGAGAGCATGTTCCGAATGAGGTGGTATATCCGCCGCAGGTCCACTCACAGACGGCCCGGTCCTTGCAGCCTGACGTGCCTCCAGTGTTGAGATCACTGCACAAGGCATACTAAGGGGACGCCCAAGTTGAACCGTTTTTTGAGGCTATAGATCCCGCCATCACCAATGTTTCTGGACGGACACCCATCCTAACGTCCCGCACCGGCAGGAGGCACTCGCTCAGGAAGGCGGAAAGCAACCCGGCATACCGGACGTTCGGGTCCCGGGCCCCAATGACACGGTAGCCCCATGATTGGTATTGCCCCGCCTCCAGGGTCCTCCAGTATGACCCATCCCTGCTCCTCTGAGTCGCGTTTGGGAACCGTTTGCCCCGTCCTGGCATCTTGACGGCTGGATCCTTATCAAGGAACAGGCTGAACCAGCCCTGGAAGGCTACGTCCTTCAGGAAGTCCTTGAACCCCAGCCTCTCTTTGGCCAGCTCTAACAGGTGCCACGTCAGCATAGGCATCCGCGTCCTATCTCCCCAGGTTTTCGTTGGAGGAACTAACTCGTCATATTAGTATCCCCCCAGTGGGATACCTTCGATGCAGTGAACGTCCTAGAGACTGATGCCGACTTCCCCATGATGAAGGTGGAATGTGTTCGTGTCAGTAGACCACTGGGTGAATTGCTCCGGTCCGAGTTCAGGCTGGCGGTGGAAGTGAAACTGCGATGTCCATACCGCCTCGAACAGGCCGATATACCGCAGTTCTTCCCTGAATTGGTCATAGGTATGGCAGACACAGAACGCCCAGGCCTATTCCCTGGTGAAGTTGCCCCCAGACCGCAGGTCCCAATCCTTCAGCCAGCCCTTCGTGTCATCCATGATGCACTGACGGAACGTGCTCGCGTAGAGGTCCGGAGAATCCTCTGCCACAGGCTCATCCCCGGTAATGGTCCTAGTCCTCGGGTTCAGGACATATACATCCATATGTCTAGTTTCCCTGACAGGATGGGCGTTGTTGGTGATGTTGTAGCAAGGATGTTCATCCTCCCAAGTCACCCAAGACCGCGACATGTCCACTTCGAAGCCCGGCAGTGGCACCTCCTTCCGGATGCCAAAATTCCAGAGCGGGAGGTTGTCAGACAGGGGATACATCTTCTGGGCCGGAGTCAGCAGATTGAAAAAGGTCAGATTGTTGGATACAATCACCTTGGCGCCATAAACCTCCTCATTTGCCTCCATTTCTGTCGTACGGGCGGTGGCTTCCCCATCATCAACATGGTTGGATCCATCTCGGATCTTTCGGGAGTTGGGCGAAATCAGGATGCGGTGTGCCGAATCAGAGAGTTCTGTGCGAAATCTGAATGAGTCACGTGGAATCATGGATATTGGTGTGCAATCGGCACGCAAAGCGCGGAAGATCCCGATCTGGCGTGAAATCACGACTAAATTTCGAAAAGAATTCCGCACTTCCAGAGCGTTTTTACGTGCAGCCGCAGAAGAGATTTCGCGCATGAGATTGATGAGCTTATTGCGCGGAAAAAGCGTAAGTACGGATTTGGGACCCAGCGCCCTTTTTATAGGCGAGGCCAGTGTTCCGCCCCGCACAGAAAGAGGATTCCGCACCCGTCCGTAGGTTTTGCGCACCCCATCGAAATTTTTCGCGCAACATGACCAGGGGACTCTGCATTTTGGTGTTTCGGAGTTTCCCTTGGAATCCGATCGTTGCGACCTCTCGCCAATCCAATTCCATGGGGGGGCATTTATTGATGACGAAAAAAAATTTCGTAACTCCCGGAGGAAGTTCCAGAATGACGAAGCGAAGTCATTTTCGGAATCAGATGGCTGATCCGGAGGCCTGGGTTGTGGTGCACGAAATAAAGGAGGCTCCGCGTGAAAAATTGTGCGCGCGTAGAATCACCAGGTTTCGTGGAATTGAGCCATTGAGGCGCGCAATTTTTGTGTGCTCTAGTTCTGTGCGGCGAGCTTTTCCGCGCCGGCTGCGCTCGCCCGCGAAGCATTTCGCGCGCTGCCTGGATTCTGCGCCGGAGGTCGCCTATAAATAGAAGGTGACCCCGAATAGTTTGGGGGTTGAGGAATCTGACGCGACTCCCATACGCGCAATTAGGCTCCCCCCGCGTGCAAGATGACTTCCAGGTAAAACCCTCGTTTTGCGCAACCTTGCCCCGAAGTTTGCCTTTGCGCGCAACTCCACCGGCTTCAGTGAAATTGCCCCTCCCCAGTGTTCCAGCATTGTGCGCAATGCGTGTCTCATGCGCGCAATAGGCTGCTGTGCACGCAAAAACCCTGCGCGTAGTTCCCTCTCCGCGTGCAATTACAATGCTCCAATTGCGCGCCGTCCTGGAGTTTTGCGTGAAAACCTTCCCTTTTGCGCGCAAAGCCCAGGGAATCCTCACCTTGATGCCCCTTGGCTTCCCCCTGAACCGGCACCTGATGTCTCCCCTACCGGGCATTCGCGCCTTGCGTTGTTTTCCCGTACGTCCTCCCAGGCTCGTGCGATGTAACCTCAACATCTCTTGGGCCATGTTTCCCGCTTCGTTGCTTTGCCTTATGCTTCTCCGCATAGGCACGCTAACTGCTATTGCTTTTTCGCATAGCCACGCTAACGTGGACCCCCCGGTGGTTTGCCCTGCGGCCCCCCTTCACCACGGCCTTGCCAATGCCTTCCCTCCCATAAGAGGTAGAGGGCGTTGGGCCTGTAATCCCTAGGGGTTTGTAACAAACCCACCCTGTCCAAGCTGCAGAACGTTAAACTGCAAAGCACCTCGTCCTGGACACAAGACTTTAAACTGTGGTCCGACCCTGTGCTTTGCACGCATATTCCCCCCAGCTCGGACATTTTTTACGCCCACTCATCTCCATGGAAATGGTCTCTTCCTCACATGGAATGAGATTCTCCTTGTCGGAGCGGCATTTGTCCATGGGGGAAGGGCCGCCTCAGAGCGTAAGCCCCTAGCCTTTCTTGCGGATGACTGCACCCATGCATCTCTATACTCCCCCCCCTGCCAAGGCCAGTGGAGTCCCTTTCCGACTGCGCTTGGTCACACCACATGCCTCCACCCTGGAGTAAGCCCCGGCACCAAGGGCCACTAACCACGCGTAAGCCCTTGTTTCCTCTTTGGGCCGCTCAACGCCTAAGCCCCATTTCGATTCTCACGGACGCACCCTTCGCGACGTGATCGTCTGGTCCATGCTGCCTCTTGTTTCCCACACTGAGCATGACTCACGTGGGCTTAGAGCGCGCACCGACCATGAAATCCTCTTATGGGCTGCCCCAGAGTGTAAGCCAAATCCCAAAGAACTACGTGGACTTTGATCCGTGCTAACGCACGGTACGTAGGAAGCCTCCACGAGGTTCAATCACACCACACGGTCGTCCCGACCTCTCCATGTCAGTTCCCTGACCACCTTGGGAGGCCTCAGAGTGTAAGCCCCAAATATTGCATCCCTCATGACGTTAAACTGTATTCCGTCCTGCATGACGTTAAACTGTATCGCGTCCCGCATGACGTTAAACTGTATTCCATCCAGTATGACGTTAAACTGTATCGTGTCCCGCATGACGTTAAACTGTATCCCCCCCTCCTGGGCCATCTCAGAACGTAATCCCCATGTCTCACTCCACCGTACATCCTGATCCTTACCTGGGCCACCACATCCCGGCGAGATCATGCCACCCAATCCCACTCCATAGCATCCGGGAAGCCGCCCACGTGTTGGCCCCAACATCGGTGTTCCCCCCTAGGGGCCCTTCAACCCGATCTGTCCACGCAAGACGTTAAACTCGCGGAATACCCTGTGTTAAACATGGGAAGGTGAGGAAAACCTCATATGGTACACATTCCCCACGTTCGATGTGGGATGCCTCAGGCTTCCGCGCCCTCGAGAAGCCCTGTGATGAGGGACCAAAGACAGAAATACTGATGACGCCCCAACGTGACCATTCTCCTCACTAAAGGTTGCTGCCCCGACAAGACCCTTTGGAGCGTCTTGACAGAAGCATCATAATTAACCGGCATCCATGTAGATATGGCACCAGGAATGAGCTTCACGAACCCATATTAAATCTATGAGGGAGACCCGGACTAGGTGATGAGTTCCGAGGAGGAATCCACGGAAGGAGGAACCGACATCCCATTATCCCGGTTTCGATCAAGGAGCAGACGTCCCTGAACAAGGAACGGATGTCGCCCGCCTTTGGAAAGTAGGAATGCAGGGCAACAAGCAGCGCATCCTCCCCCCAGAAGGATGCGCGCGCCCCGGCGAAAGCATCAGAAACAGTGTGTAAGCATGGATGAGTATAATCTAACTAGGATTTCCAAAAATTAATCCCATTTCACAATAGAAGGATAAAAATTCATTGTATATTATATACATATAAATAATATTGTATAATAATACAAAACAAAATATATCAAAGCTATACAAATATTATTGTAAAAATAACAAACAATTAATTATATCCCATCTAATAATTTCTCATACCAATTATTGTGTTTACACATCCACACACACATAATCACACATGAATTTTATATGTTAGCTCCATACTAGTGAAAGGCGCCTCTTTTATCCAATAAGTAATCCCTAGTCGACTATTATCTATCTGTCCTAATAGAATACACACTTTTATTTGGGTAATTTTCATTTGGAGCACCCACAATCCATGTATGCGAAAATCCCTGAAATTATAGTCCACATAAAACAACATATTTATTGACAACATTTCATCAAACAACATTTTCATGTGATAACCATACCATAAATGAAAAATAAATGACTTTAAAATTTTAAATATATGGTTTCATGAAAATCATAAAATGTTTCACACGTTCAAAATCCAAAAGAATAAATTTATTTCCATTAAATTTCACACAATAATTTAAAATAAATATAATAAATATAATTTAATTATGACCGTGAATTCATGTTATATCACTAGCAATGATGATTGAGAAGCGATCTACCACTCAAAAAAATAAAGAACGATAATTATGTCATCAAGATAAAATCTCACTAAACCGTCTGTTTAATTGATCCAATAAGATATAATTAAGAATATAATAATAGATCTATCCTTAATTGAATATATCAATGGATCGATGAAATATTATTAGAGTATATCTCTAAAAAATACGAATGAAGAGGATGAATCTGGGCATATAGTTTATTATAGATCTCATACTCAACTTGATTAGCGTAAAAATAAAAATTTCATTAATGTAAATAATATATAAAGAATAGAGATGATAGATTATTTTGATGTAAAGAGGTATTATGAATGTATTAAGGATTTTAGGAATTAATTTAAATAAACATACATTTTGGGGTCTTTAATTTCATGTCACATAGTTACATTACATGGTTTATCAAAATATTTCCAAAACCATGTATGTGATACAAGAAAAGCCTAGTGACCACATAATTTGGGATACATTGATTACAAAACATTAAGCCAACTATGTGGTGGAACGTTCTCAATCCAAAACTCTTCATGGTTTTTTTGAGTGGTCAAAAAAAATATTCCAACGATATTTTACCGTATGATTCACTTTTAATGGTTACCCCTAGCCAACCACAAGGTGTTTCTAGAATGTGAAACAACCCTAGGCCTGTCCAGTAAACCCTATAACATTTTTTATTCTTTTTTTAGAGGAATTTCAAGGTTTTTACTAGTTGTTCACAAACAATTGATATCTAGAAACACATAAACTATATGAAAAATACACCATTATCCTCCAAAAATGTATCCTAAGACTTGTATAATAATTAAACACATAAAAATATGGTAAAATGCCATGAACTATCCTCGGGGCCCATGCCATGACTACCCCAAGCCCTTCTTCCATAGGACAGGGGCTGGTGACTAGCACCAAAGGCTTAAATCCCGATAAAAAGGGAAGGGATTTCCTTTATAAAAGAATAGAACACAACAGAGTGCATAACTGAAGCAAGCACTAAGTAAAATGAGTACAAAATTAAGTGCTGGAATGTAAATGGGCCAGTATACAAACCCAACTGAAAGTACTGTACAATTGAAAATATAGTGAAACAATAGTAATGTAAAGCAGTAACCACCGAGTCATCCTCTGGGAATCCCACCTGAAGGGTGTGTACAGATAGTCTCTCCCAGCACCATGGCTCTATCAGTCTACTCCATGTACATACCACTAAGTGTTGCACCTCCGGGTGCCACCCAGATCTACAAGCCTCTACCAAAATCAGCACTTTCTGTCATCTGCATCCAACACAACATAGTGCGGACATTTCCTGTGTAGGGGTGAGAATAACGATACACAGTAAGAATAACGATACACAGTAGGGACCACGAGACTCTCGAAGGTCTCCAAGAATCCACAAAGGATAAATCACTAGGAAAGGATAAAAACAAAAAGTATGAACCATCTATACTTAGGTATATGACCATACATATACCTAAGTCATCAATCTCAGTTCGGATCCCACTATCGAGCCCAATCACAACCCAGTCCACACAGGAAAGAAGTCAATCACACCGTTTGTAATGATTTCAAGTCAAGAATCAGCTCACACATGTATACATCATTCGCATAGTGATAGAGATGATAAGATATAGTTACTGATTCATCTAAGCTGTCAGAACCACACAAGATACCAGACCAGCTAAGATGTCGGACCCACACAGGATTCAAGACTAGCAACTCTGCCGGACCCACACAGGATACAAGTACAATGGTCTATCTATTGAACCCACACATGATACACGAATAGTAGTCATCGTTGTCGAAACCATAGAGGATCCCAATACTGATGTCATCGTCGTCGAACACATGAAGGCTCCTTGTATGGTAGAAGTTGTCGTCAAACCCAAGGAGGATCCCAGTACGGTAGTCGATGCAGTCGCAACCAGCTCTAGGGTTCCCGCACACAGCACGCTCGATTCTGGGAGGGTCTGCTCCTCAAGCCAAGGGTTCGATACATCAACTGTCATTATGTACATATTTGATGTATCCTAATGTTTGGTATCGTCAAAAGAAACCCAACGTGACAGACTGTGCGTCAATCAGACGCCCGGTCTGAGAGTTATTGGATTTTCCGCTCCAAGGGCCCGGTTGGTTTCGGGTTCGAACAAACCTGTATGTTCCCAACCATCGCCTAAACCTCATGTGTAATATACAGAAACGACCGCCTCAATCCGAGGATTCCTACGAAACTAACGGTGTGTCGATTAGTGGTCAGTAGCTTATGTTATGGGAGAAAGACCAAAAACCCATCCGAAGTGAGGAGTCTGGGACTGGTCAGACCTGGCCCAACCCACCTTGGGTTGGCCCAAACTGGGAGGACCAGACTTGGATCCGGGTCTGGCCTAGCTAGGTGCTGCACAGTCCGTGTGGCCCGCCCCGGACCTACCGGGGGGGTGGGTGTGTGCTGGCTCGGCCCCCTGTTCTACGAACGCAGCGCCAGGATGGCGCTGCTTGTCTCCCAGATCCCACGCGACCACAAGATCCCTTCCTCGACACCGCGACTAATTCCATGACGGGATTCGGTCGGCGGGGCACTGGGGTGCGGCAGCTGCCTCCGGTCGTTGGTGATGCCGCTCTGGCGACCCGCGCAACCGTGGTCTTCCATGGGCCATCGGAGTCATTCTGGTGGTCCATTTTTTCTTTCATCTATGCCTGTGGTCATCTCGAGATCTAAACTCCACTGTGAAGGCTCCAAATCGGCATTGCGGCCCCGTTTCGTCATCGTCAATATCCCGCGCATCAAGAAAGATACGAATATGAGTTCGGACTTGTTCTTTAGTCTGTACCCACCACGTTAGAGGTTCAAATCATCATCCAACAATTGAACGCCATGCTCAAGGGTATGAATCACATAAATTAATTAAAAAACTTCCCCTACCGTGAAGTTGACATTGTTCGTCGTCGAGCCTCGGAATATGTGCGTCTCGGTTGTCAGACGTCATGAAAGAACGATGTCGTCCCATCAACGATGGAGGATGAGTCATTTTCATAGGCGATGTAGGCTCCTTGACATCGAGGTGCATCCGAGGAAGATGCATCGTTGGTAGAAGTCCCTCGCGTTTTTCGTCGCGGATGTTCTTCCTTGAAGAACAGTGTTCTTCATCAGAGAAGGACCACCTCTCTTTAATTCTCCAGATCCCTTATTCCCACAAGTGATTTTACAATGAAAAGAAATAAGGAGGCTCTCCAATTAATATATTTTCTATGAAACTCATATATTAATTCAAAATAGGTCTCATTTAATTAACGCTGACATTAATTATATGATATGGAATATTTAATGGGAAGAGGGAGGTGGGAAGGCTTCACCATTAATGAGGAGTTGTCAATGAAAATAGTAGGGAAATAATGGAGAGTTAAGGATAGTTATGGGGAGATGAAGGTTGGGGGTCATGTGGGACCCACCTAACAAATATCCACACTTGGGAGGAAATAACCAACTCACAACATAAAATTGTGTACCACCAAATTATATTTAGTTTAAGCTTAAACCCCAAAAAATTAACTTTTGACCCACATAAAACACAAATGTGGTAATGGTCACCTTAATTAAATATCGACATTGCAATTTCATTGGTGACCTTGGATTTCATTTCCAAGCACTGCTTCAAAAGATAGAAAAACACGCTCATTCGTTCACTAAACGTACCCGAGCTAAACATCAGAAACTTTTTCTGGGCACTCTGGTCATCAGAATCAGGTGCCGTCAGAAACTGCGTAGTTGTGAAATTACAAAAAATTTCAGAAAGATATTTTTTTCCCTAGAAATTTATGGTACATTATATTACTCCCACCTCAGGTATTTATGCCCCCGTAAAGCTACAACATACACTGGGGAAAAAAGGGGTACTGAGCACGCATCTGAACCTCCCGCTCCCATGTGCTCTCCTAAAGGTTCTTGTGCGGCCGGTGAACACGCACCAGAGGAATCAACCAACCATGAAAGAACCACTACTGTAAATCATTGATCTACACCAGAACCTCCATGAATATCGCCCTATTGTTGATTTCTAGCTCTCCGTGATTGATGATGTGGTTCGGGTCGTGCACGTATCTCCTCAGTTGAGATACGTGGAAGACGTCATGAACCTGGTGCAACTGAGGTGGAAGGGCAAGACGGCAAGCCACCTCACCTACTCTGCTGAGGACCTGAATTTTTCATGACCCGTCATTAGGGCCAGTGCCTTGACTACCCCAAGCCGGCCTTCCAAAAGCCAGGGGCTGGCGACTAGAACCAAAGGTATAAATCCCGATAAAAAGGGAAGGCATTGCCTTTATAAAAGTAAAGAACACAAGAGAGTACACAACTAAAGCAAGAACTATGTAAACTGAGTACAAAAGTAAGTGCTGAAAAGTCAATGGGCCATTATACAAACCAAACTCAAAGTACAGTACAAATGAAAATCTAGTGCAATAACAGTAAAGTAAAGCAGCAACCACCGAGTCGTCCTCCGTAAATCCCACCTGAAGGGTGGGTACAGATAGTATCTCCCATCACCACGGGTCCATCTGTATGCTCCGTGTACGTCACACCAAGTGCTCCACCTCCAGGTACGGTTCATATCTACAAGCCTCTAACACTATCAGTGCTGTCCGTCATCTGCATCCAACACAATGTAGTGTAGGCATTGCGTGTGCAGGGGTGAGTATAACGATACTCAGTATAGACCCCGAGACTCCCAAATTTCTCCCAGAATCCTTAAAGGATAAATCAGAAGGAAAGAATTCAAACACGAAGTATCAACCAACTATACTTAGGTATATGTCCATACATATACCTAAGTCATCAATCTCAGTTCGACTCCAACTCCAGAGCCCAAGCACAACCCAGTCCACATAGGAATGAAGTCAACCACATCGTTGGTAATGATTGAAAGTAAAGACTCAGCTCACACATGTATACATTTTTCATAAAGAGATAGAGATGATCAGATGTAGTCACTGAATCATCTATGATGTCGGACCCACATAGGATACAAGACTAGCTACTCTGCCGGACCCACATAGGATACAAGTTTATAGGTTTAACTGCTAGACCCACACAAGACAAAAGAACAATAGTCATCGCTTTCGAACCCACAGAGGATACCAGTACAGATTTCATCTTCATCGAACCCATGGAGAATCCTAGTATGGTAGAAGTCGTCATCGAACCCACGGAGGATCCCAGTACGGTAGTCGATGCAGTCGAAGCCAGCTATAGGGTTCCCGCACACAGCACGTTCGATTCCGGGAGGGTCTGATCCCCGAGCCAAGGTATTGATACATCAACTATCAAGAATTCTAGATTTGATGTTTCCCGATGTTTCATCTCATCAAAAGAAACACAAATTGATAGACGATGCGTCAATTGGACACCTGGTCTGAGAGTTATTGGCTTTTCCGATCCAAGGGCCAGGTTGGTTTTGGGATCGAACCAACCCGGCTGTACCCAATCATTATCGAAACCTCGAGTGAAATATACCAAAATGACCTTTTTGATCCAAGTATTTCTACACAACTGATGTTGCATTGATCGGAGGTCTGTAGCTCATGTTATGGGCAAAAGTCCGAAAAACGGTCGGAAGTGGGGGGTCAGGGCCCGGTCGGACCCGACCCAACTAACCATGGGTATGCCCGAACCTGTTCGACCCGACCCGGGTCAGTGATCAGCCCGGTAGGGAGTGGCCCGGCCTAGCCGGCGCAGCCTGGTCTCTGTGACCCGCCCCGGCCCGGCCGGGGGGGGGGGGGGGTGTGTGGGCTCGGCCAGCTGGCCGAGCAAGGGCGCGGCCCTTGGTTCTGCGAACATGGTGCCATGCTTGCGCCGCTTGTCTCCCAGACCCCACGCGGCCACGAGATCACTTTATCACCTCCACGGTTGGTTTCACGGCGGGGTTCTACCGGCTACGCCCTGGGGGGCCGCTGCGGTCTTCTGCGGGCCACCGGGGTCATTCCAGTGGTCCGTACATTCTTCTGTTTGTGCTTGCGGTGGTCTCGGGATCCGAACACCAATGAGAAGGCTTCAAATCACCGTTTTGGTCCCGTTTCGTCTTCTCCAACATCCCGCGCATCAAGAACGATATGACGATGGGTCTAGACTTATTCGTTAGTTCGTACCCACCGCATTAGTGGGTCAAATCATCATCCAACAATTAAACACCATGCTCGATGGTATGAATCACATAAATTAAATAAGTAAATCCCCATAACATGAAGTTGAAATTGTTTTTCATTGAGCCGCGGTAGATGAGCGTCGCGGTTTTCGGGCGTCGTGGAAGAATGGTGTCGTCCCGTCAATGATGGAGGATGAGTTTTATTCGTAGGCGACGTTGGGTTTATGGCGTCGAGGTGCATCCGTGGAAGACGCATCATGGGAAGAAGTCCTTCGCGTTTTTGGTCGGGGATGTTCTTCATTGAATAACGGTGTTCTTTGTCAGAGAAGGACCTCTTATCTTTAATTCTCCAGAGCCCTTTTTCCCAGTTGTGATTTTCCAACGCAAAGAAATAAAGAGGCTCTACAATTAATAGAATTGATATGAAATTCATATATTAATTCAAAAGATGTCTCATTTAATTAACGTTGACATTAATTATATGATTTGGCACATTTAATGGGAAGAGGGAGGTGGGAAGGATCCACCATTAATGAGGAGTTGTCAAAGAAAACATTAGGAAATTAATGGGGAGTTGAGGAGAGTAATTGGAAGATGATGGTTGGGGATAGTGTGGGCCCCACATCAAAAATATCCACACTTGGGAAGAAATAACGAACTCACAAAATAAAAATTTGTACCACACAATTTTATTTTGTTTATGATTAAACCCCAAAAAATTAACTTTCAACCCGCATAAAACGCAACTACGGTAAAGGTCCTCTTAAGTAAATACCGGCACAATGAGTTCATTGGTGCCCTCTGTTTTTAATTCCGAGCAACGCTTAAAAAGATAGAAAAACCTACTCATTCGTTCCGTGAATGTACCTGAGCTAAACATCAGAAAATTATCCCGGCCACACCGGGCCTCAGAATCAGGTGCCGTCAGAAACTGCGTACTCATAAAATTCCAAATAATTTCAGAAATAAATTTTTTTCCCTAGAAATTTGAAGGTCTTTACATAAAAAACAGAAAATATATGTTACAAATTATCCAAACCATTCTTTATTCCATCATATAAATTTATAAAATCATAATCTTTCCAAAATAGTTTGATCCACTATGCGATTATTTTCTTTTCAATTTCCCACGTATCATCATTAATCTAACCATGATTCCATAAAACCCATAATAAAATAATTATTTTCCCATGAAATATAACAAATTTCACATCTATAATCAATACTAGTAAATTATTGAATATATCATCTTATTGAAAATCATCATGGACATATTATAAGGCATGGTCAAGATTAGGGTTTTACATTGTCCATTAAGATACATAAATTTTTATTAAAACAATGCCTTGGTGGTAGCGCCAGCTAATATAAAATGTCACCAACACATTGTAGTATAACAAAAAGTTTGATGTTCATAGAATACCACATTCCAATATTTCTAATGTGAGGATTTCTATGCCATGGAGGGATTCTAACGGAAACACAATCAGTTGCCTTAAATGATAATGGTCGTCGATAACGGTCTGTAAATGATTTTAAAGGACTCTAATCAATCTCCAATTTTTGTGACGGTATGAATAGTTTATATTTTAACGTAAACATGATTGTGTATTTTATGTATAGATTAATATATTTGGAACTAAAATGTGGAAAATTATAAGTATTTAAACACTATTTTAGATAGTAGGCTTATGTTTCATGGATTGATACATTTTATTTACTATGAACTACAATAATCATATATTCCCTTCCCTTGAGCCTCTAAAATACAAAACACATCCCCTATGAATATTCCCTAAAACATTGGACCATAATTTATGATTTTTCATCGGTTGGGAGATTTTAGATTTTTTTCAATGTTAAATTGGGACCAAGGGATTTCATTATTGATTTCAACAAACGATAATAAAACTGGAGTCTTTGTCAAATATAATATACACTCCTATGGATTTTATTTTTTTTCTTTTCAAATGTAAATTTTTGACGAGGCTTTCACTATATTGTATTAATAAATGGGGTTGTAATGGGATTATATTTTGAGATGATTCACAATCAAGAAAATTTGATAATTTTTCCAATCCATTATTTGAAGAAAATTAAAATATACGTATTTATTTTCCCACATTTGATTCAGGGAACAGGAATATAATACTGCATACTAGCAAGAAAATGGTTCTCTATCTTGACCTATTAATAAGTGGTTCCACTAAAAAGAATCCTAAAATTTCCACGTAATTTCATCCAATTAAAACAATGATCATTATGATTAATATATATTCTTTATTCTTACATTACAAACACTTATTGAATGGTGGTAATTAAAAAAGAATTGTTTCATATTATCTGGTGGAACCCCAATCCTCTTTATAAATCATTGTATAGAATCCACATCTATCATCCATATATGTATGGTCTCAACACCATTGAGTTTTTTCCTCAAGGTCACACATTATATATCATTTTTATCAGTCCAAATATAGTAAACAAAAATTGGATTAGAAAATTGGAAGGAAAACTACAGTGTTACCTTAATCAGTATAATCATGATTCATGATAGATATTAAATTCAATATCATCCAGTTATATTAATCTAAATTATATATTTTATTTTATTAACCCATCCTTACAGAACAATAAAAATAGATCCCATATGTACTATATATATCAAGACAAATTTGAATAATTAATGATTCTCCATCTATCTTAGTTTCCTTACATTCAAAACCATTTTTGAGATATTTTGTTTGAAACTATAATGATATTTAAAGATCATAAATTTCACACCTAATAAATAATGATACTATGTCGTCAAATAATGGTCTGAAATATATAATTCCAAATTATTTTATTTGTATTGTAACTTGTTTACCCATAATATACCTGCACCAAACACAAAAAAATGATCACCCTACATGTGAACATAGTTTGACCCCGAGCCTTATGTATCTCCATATACTATGTAGCATTTTCCATACGTATGAATCATCATAATTATTTCTAATTTGTTATTAATTTTTAGTTACTTGAAATTATTATTTCACTCATCCTTATATTATAATGTAATTATCTTCTTTGACAAGTTAATCATCAATGATGCGAGACATGAAAAATCCAAGAAAATTGTCAGTATTATATGTCGTTGATAACAAAACTATGTATCTAGAAGTAATTAATTAGTGGTTCCTTTGAGATTCAATATAATGTACTCTCTATATCCTGAAATACTTATTTTTTTGTAGATAACCTGACCATGTAATTTTGATTGTTTTTTACATAGGTCGTGTTCCCACAACATATTCAGAACTCTAGTCATGATTTTTCCAAGATCCACTATAGTACTGAAATAAAAAAATTACATCAGTGATAAAAAGGAATCATGATACTACTAAAGTAATCAATTCATTAATTAAATGAAAAAACTGGTTTATTTGATAGTTAAAAAGTCATAACTACATATTTATAATGGATAATATTATTTAAAATTTATTATTTTCCAACAATCATCTTCAATACACAATTTAGATAATACCATGAACACATTGAATCATTATAGAACTATTGAGAACCCCTATATTTATCAAAAATTCGACAATTTGTTGATGATTATGTTGGTCCATTATCATAAGTGGATTATTATTATAATAATATACATAAAGCGTAATATTTTCACCCACCTTCATCATAAAAAGAATAAATACATCAGACCATGACGTTTTTAGTATAATGTTCCATTTACATTCCAACTTTACAGTTTGGATGTCCAATTTCTTCAATAACATTGGTTATATACTATAAAATTTATAATAAATAAGATTGGTAACCGGTAGGAAATAAATTGTTATCAACCCTAAAATTTGGGGTGGTAAACCTCTGATATTTTCTAAAATAACATCATAAAATTGATCACATATGTTTTTAAAATATATACATCATATCCCATACACTCATTGTAATATAACTAATACTAATTGATATGACTTATACCAAACCACCCATTCTAATAGTCCTTCGTAGATTATATCTACTTAATAATCAATATTAAATTTTTGTTTAACACCATACAATGATAGGAATATTACTTGTTGATCATAAAATATTATATGTCATTTCTATGTCATCAGCCAATATATTTCCAAAATCAATTTATATTATTCCATGTCTACAATAGTTGTGGCTCACACTATTTTATCCCCATTAGTTTTTATCACACGTGATTCACAATTAATATATAGACACTCTAGTAAGAAAATATAAGATTGAAAATTTAATACCTAAGGAATCTTCTCAATAATATGTCTCATGTGATCAAAAAATGAGTAATTAAAAACTTAGGCACAATAATATCAAATATGAACACTATAAGGATACAATTCACTAAAATAATAACATATAATATAGATAAATTTTTTTTTCACGAACCCTTTCTAGAAATTATATATTATTTACCGATGGTCCCATTATTTTTATTACCCAATAAATGTATCATTTAGTTGGAGTCACAATGGTTCTAAAATAACATTGATTCTATTTTTTCTTTATATAGATGGAATTTCAAGGAAGAAAATGTTTGAGAAATATTAGTTCAATTTCCAGCACAAACCCTGGAGTACATATGCAAAAGTTCAAGAGATTCCCCATATGGATATAGATGTAACATACTCTAGGTGGTTTCAGACAATTTAAAATTATTTTCTGTTGTGAACCAAAATAAGAAAACCCCATTAAAATATTGGATCATTGACGAAAATTAATCAACCCTATGGTACTATTTAAATATGGTCCACCAGTTTGGAGGTGTGTGCCATTGTTCTCTAATGCCGAGAATTTGAATTACCCATTTTACTATTTTTATAAACACACACCCATAAACTAGATTCGTAGAGGTGTAATTTTCTTCCATCATATCAATATTTACCATCTCTATATAGTCTATAATATTGAATATATAAATCCCCAATAAAATGACTACTTTTAGGACTGACTAAAAAATGTCTACATAAAATTATGAATTAGAGACAACTTATTGGGAAAATAGGACTACATTAATATATTTGGATGTGTAATATTTTATGGGTAGATCCTTTTTAAATATTATTAATAATCCTATAGTTCTTGAATTTCATAATTTGTGACAATATAATTTTTTAGTATTATAATATAAAATGCACTAATGTAATTCCTTGGTATGCCTTATCCTGAACAACTAAATACCAAAATAATAAAAAACAATAATGAATGATAAATACTAATTATATGAAATTAATCTTTGATGATTATAAAAGTAATTTGATGATTGAAATCATCTTATAAATACATGTATCAACATACCTTGTTTCAGACCCCCCACCCAAAATGGTTCTATTATAATTTTAAAACTGATCATATTGGTATATATTTCTATATTAATCATCATACATTGAACTTTCATCCAATTAAAAATCATGAATTATTTTCTGAACAACAACTCAGTTCCCCTACTACTTAGGTTGAACCACACTTTCTATTTTGTCCTCTTGAAGTTTTATACGAAAGATACCATAATAAATTTCTATAAAAAAGAATCACATATGAATCAATCTATAAAAATTTAAGACTTCAAATAGTTTAAATTGAAATAAGAAAAATTATTTTTCAAATTATTTTTCAAATTCCATCAATTATTATCATTTTATTAATTTTTCGAGAGTAATCACATTCCAAATACACCATGTCATCCTATTTGGAAGTCTCCATACTAATGCATGTTATGATAAACACATTTTCTAAATCCATGATGATGATGATAAAAAGTACATATAATTTTCCTAAATTAATTTTTTTCCAAAACAACCTTGGTAATGTGAAGTATAGATTAAAATTTATATTTTAGTTTTTTATGATATACAATTTAGGGTCTATATATCATGTCTCCTTTCTAAAATCTAAATAAAAAAAGACAAACTGAACATGAAAGATATGATTTAAATCACTATGATAGAAATAAACTAATAACATTTGTAACATATCATCCATACACATTGACATGATAAGTTTCATCTGGGTTACTATCCATAGGATACATTCTAAATACACTAATGATTCACAATAAATGCCAATGGATTCAAATGAATATTATGGTTTTATTTTCCTTTAATGATAAAATATCATGTAAATAATCAACAGTAAACATCCAATAAATTCTGTAAAATTTATCAACGTAGTCAGGAGATATAAAATAAAGAAAACTATGAAAAAATAATATCACTATAAATATTGAAACATGTAAAACAAAAAACCATGACAAAGGTGAAACGTGACTAAAAAATAGAATTTACCATCTATAAAAATCTAATAACTAACTCCACCACCCCACCATATAGTATCATAATGATTTTTTAGAGAAACATGATACATTTATCTTTTGTATATATAGATTAAAGATATTTTCCATTTCAATGATTTTTCTATTTGGGGGTGCCCTATGAAGTTATTAGGATTTATCTAAAAAAATCTCATAACACACTATAAGGTAAAAAAAAATAAATCAAATATTATATAAAATAATTTATATGAATCAAAAATAGTTTTCATAAAATATATAATCAATAAACTTGGAAAAAAATAAAAAGTACACAAATTAATTTTTCATAATTTGGAATATCCATTCTGATTGGATCACACACACAAACACACTCAAACATTAATTCCATATAGTAATTACACACTCATTAGTGACATCTCATCAATCCACTAATTCACCGCAGTGTGGAAAATATCCATGGGCACCAATGAATCAGGAACCATTATTTGGATCTTGTCCATAATGAAATGACACCAACCATGTATTTCAAAATCCATTCAATCCATTTCACATATAACCAAATAAATGATGAATAAAATACATAAAATATTACTTGGGTGTAAAACCAAGAAAATAATTTCAAAAACCATTATTTTAAAATTTTATACAATGGCCTTGTTTGAAATTTTTCCAATTTCCACAATTTTATAGGCTAATAGAATATAAGGATTTCAACCAATGAGAAAACAAATTTCATGATAATTTTAAGAATATAATTTAATAAAAATTAATCCTTCTTATTATAAATCATTATAATGGGAGATATAAGCCACAAACCACAATATAATTGATCAAAATAAAGGAAAATATTATATCTTTTAGAATCGATCTCACAAAACCTTCATCTTATAAGAAAAAATACGATCCCATCAAGATTGAACAAGCAATCAATATTCCACTAATAAAGTGGCAATGCATTTTTATAATAATAAAATGGAAATTAGTTTGAGAATAAGGACTTTATAATGATTCTCTATTTTCAATGAACATATAATAACATTAATATGATTCTAAAATAATGGGAATTATCTCTCAAGAATACGGAGAAAATGTAATTTGATGTTACGTGAGTTTATGAACAAGAATGATTGTTTTATGAAATAATTAACAATGAAATAACATTTTTATCAGTAATTGTACATCATAGAGTTAGGTCATATGGTCTGTTAAACTATATTGAAATTTAGTATGTGATGATAGAAAATAAGGGTAGACACTTGATTTTGTTCACATGGTTTATAAAATAATTTGGCAGTAATATGGTTCTGTGGTCTTAATACCATTCAACACGCAGTTGGCCCGTGTAGATATAAAAATATTGTTCCAACCATATCTTTTATAGTTTTTCAATTTTCTCATATTTAAATAAGTACTCACATTATTTCCCTAAATATCATTCCAACCGTTCACTTTCCCTATGAACCCAAAAACACATGGGACATTTTCTAGGATGGGGTTTATGGTGTCCACTAACCTTGAAAAAACATTTAACCTCTATAAACACCTCAAAAACATGTCAAAACATCCATGGAATTCTCCAAATATATATAATGAATAATATAAGAATAAAATAAACAATTAAATGTTAAATTACATAAAAGTAGTGGGGGCAAAATATCCTAACACCACACTATTTCAATCCCCTCTAAATCTAAATCACTTCATTACCCATCATAGAAATTGATGATAATAAATATTGGATTGTATAAACACAATATTTTAAAAATATAAATATCTATACATAAATCACTAAAATTCATCATCTATTATATTTACATTCCACATACATAATAAACATTCAGTGACTATATTAATTCTTGAAAATACAGATTGAAATCATTTAACGAAATCAAATGATTCAATTTCATTTTAAAAATACATATTCATCACATTACATAAAGGTATCAAAAACCTACTAGATGCACATATTTAATTCTTATTTCCCAATTATTCATTTATTTTATTAGTATACAAAATTTTATATTCATAAATAATAACACAATTAATGTTTGAATTTAATCACAAAATAAAAATGAAAAACCACACCACTTAGATAAATACCACACTAATAAATCCATAATAAAAAAATATACTACATCATTATACAAAAACATTAAAACACATCAAAAACACTTCCATATCAACATCCATAATACATAAATTTTTTTTTTGAAATACTATTTTAGTTATACCAATAATATATAATAACAGTATGCTAATTCAATTTGATCGTTTTTTAATTAAACACTTTTTTTCAAACCTATTAATGTAAAAAAACTATTGATTATTTACCCATTATTATAATTTTATAAACCTAATTACATTCATATTTTGAATTATAAACACACTTTTATATAAAAAAATTTCTCTTATACACTAAATCATTCTTATGTCAATAATTTAACAAAAATAAAAAAATAAAAAAGTCATAAAATTGAAATAATATTTGATCAACATAATAATTGATCCATTTCCATATAATTACTTATAGAATACAAAAATTTTCATAAACCACATCAAAAATATAAATTTATTGAGATATTTTTAATTAAAATCATTGACAAATTCGTGAAGAAATATCACATTTAAAAAAGATGGAAAGTAATGGTGAAGCACTGCTAACCTCCAATTGGTTCTCTACTGAACTGGTATGAAATTATTCCCCGATCAATATTTTTCACGTTATTTAAAAAAACTAATAACAATTCACTATTATAATCCTCTATTATGTTCATGGAAATGATGAAAACAAAAATTCAGAATAAGATTACTTACATTATTTGGAATTGTTATCTCAAATTTTGAGTAAAAAAGAATTCACAATCATTGTAAAATATCCATAAATGTTTTTTATTTCATCCATATTGTTTTTATGAATCACATAGTAAATTCATGATAGATATATATATAATGTAAAAATATTGAGAAATCAAGGCAGTAAATGGTTGCATTAATATTATGAACAACATTGTGTTTTATCATTGTATATATTGATCCTGAAAAATATAGATCATTTCAGTATGTAGAACCTCAAATTTCCATCAGTAATTTCAATCATTTCAATATGACCATAATCTAATCATAAAATATTGACCTAAGAAATTACTAATGTCAGCATATATCGGGAGTACTCTTTTTGAATAAAAACACCTAAGTCATAAGAAAATAATACTAATTTTCCCAAAAATACTAAAATAGAAGATTTAATTATCATGGATGAATTAATTATAATAGAAACCATGAAAAAATAATTAAATCCAAAAATAATAGACATTAAACTATAATAATGTTGTCTTATGATTGAAAAAGGAGAAAATTAAAATGTATTTTTTATTCCAATAAAATTATCCACCATGATGACAAGGGACACTTCCATTAGTATATAAGACTAGTATATATATATATATATATATATATATTTATACCATATTTTATTTTCGTCTAAATGAAAAAAACTTATATTTTCTCACAAACCACACACAAGAACACATTCCCTATCTGAAACTGCTAAAACATGTTATATAGAGATTTAGGAAAATTAATCCATATAAATAATTATAATTAAACGAAAAAATAATTTTATTATATTAATTTTAAACAATAAATAATTTTTTTAAGTCTATAAAAATATAATTAATAAATAAATGAATCCATTAGACCATTCATTGAATTTAAAACTTTTTTAAATTATGAAAACTATTAAATAATCATAAATCATCATTTCATTAAAATAATTCAGACCCCACCTCATCTATACTAAATACATAATATTATTTAATTTATTCTAAATATAATTTTGAACTAATGAAAAAAACCCATTTAATTTATTCCATGAAATCTAAAAAATATATTTCCATATCTCATAATCGATGAATTTTTTGACTAAATATAATTGGTTTTATGATTGGTGTGATTAAATATCAATGAAAAATATAATTTTAATAACATTTAAATTAAAGAAATATTTGATAAAATAATTACTAATAATGGAATCATGATTGTACTGTTGAAGAAAAATGTTTTTTCTATATAATAATATTGTTAATAGTAAAATGTTTATTTGATCCACCTTCTTGATTTTCTATATATCAAAGTCATTTACCTCAAATTATATATATCTCATGGGATTCCATCAATAATATATTAATTATTTGATCCTAATAAACAATATTTCACTTCAATGTAAGAGTTTATAAAATTGATAGGAATATTATAAAATTTGGAAATATAAAATAAGTTAAAATATATTTCTAATATAATCAAGATAGGATACTAATTTTATTCGTTGTTGCTCACATATAAGGCTAATAAAGAGTTCATGAATTATTGAATTTAATATATAATAGTGACACATATAAATATGTTAACACTATTATTTTTCTGGTTTTGGATTAACAAAATCATTGTATACTCTTCCAAAACTATCTAACACATATAATCTTATGTATAAAAAATACTAAGGGCAACGATTTTATCATATTTAAAGAAAAATTTCCATGAATTTACTTTTATTGTGTATATAACTACAAAAACTACTTTTTATGTTGCCAAAACCACTATAAGACATTACGCTTAAATATAAAAAAATATGATTAATGAAATAGTAAATCAATATATTATTAATATAATTATAATAATAATGAAAAAATTAAAATGAACTGGATTACGAAATAATATATGAAACTATTTTCATCATCTCTAGTTGAATTTTACTTACACTAATGTTGGTCAAATCCTCAAGAAAATATTGTTTATATCATGTTCATTAGTTATTATCTATAAAATTAAAAATATAAAATTTATATCACCATGATTAAATTTTTTCTCTCTAAAATTTGATATTATTTTTATATGAATGCAGTTTCATATTATGATTCTAACAATTCAATATTTAAGATGAATAATTTCATATTCTATATTTTTTAAATCATTTAAGATAATTTATTACTTTGATCATGGTATTTTATAACATTAAAAAACAAAATTTTAAATGATTTTAATTCATATCTATTATTGTATTCACTATGTTTCCAACATCTAATTACTTCAGTATTAGAGACCCCATAATAATTATGATATTTTTTCATAATTAATATAGTTATAATAATTCTATGGAATATATATTTTATAATTAAAAAAATATTTTGGTCAATGATTCGGTATAATATAATTTTATAGCATCGTGTTTTTGATAAGGACCCTAGAGAAATTTTCTACTCAAACCTATCAGCAAGATTCTACATTAATAAATAAATCCTTTTAATTAATACAATGATCTTATACTAAAATTTCTATGTTGGAACTAAAAAATCCACTTTTGTTGTGAAATACTCCATGATAATGTTATCTAAAAATATTATTTATAATGATACATTAAAACTGATATATTTTTTGTTCGTATTTGAATTGTACATTTGATTCTAAAAAAATAAACTAGTAACAAGTGTATATATTATATTCATATCATCTTTTCAAATTCATAGATGAAAATTTTACTTAAAAATAACCATTCTTTATATACTAAAACAATTAAATACACACTCATCTATAATCTATTTATATATTTATAAAAATAGTGTCTTATGAAATAAATGTTCAGATTAAATTTATCCATGTTATAAATATGAAGTGAAGTTATGTGTCATGAATTATTTTTTATACAATTTATGATATCTTTCTTCATCCCACATTAACTATTCTCTTATTAATTTATTTACAAATTGTAATTTTTTAAACACAATTTCAACAATATATAAATCTACTAAATATGTAATGCTGTTTTACTTATAAAAAATTTATAAATTTGATCTGAGATAACAAAACCTTAAATTTTTTCATTTGAAAATATAAATTCTTATATCATATTCTAAACATTAAATGTGAACCATAAAAATAATTTACTAACAAATTAATAAAAAAATTTGGAACTCATTCCCTTAATAATTTATCAATTACAATTTCTTGTAAAAAGAACTGATCAATTTTACTAATAATTTTGAAATCAAAATAAAAATTGATAAACCATTAGAAAAATCTCATTAATCAATAAATTTTATAATTATATAAAAAATTTAATTTTTATTATTTATATAAATGAAACCTATGCACAAAAAAAGACTAATTTTCATTAAAATTTCTAATTTATTTTTTATTACATTTTAAATAGATATATTCATTGAACTCTAGGTATAACACATTAAATATATACATTTTTTCATTATTTTTACACATTACTAGTGTATAATATATTTTTCTCATCAACTATTTTTGAGCAACCCAATTTCTATTATGTAACTCTTTATTTATATTATTTATTATATTTTTCATTGGGAGGCATTTGAGAGGGTATAGAGGACATTGGGAATGTTTTATTGGTGTTTCATGTAAGTAAATAATTTGACCATAGTTAATAAAAGCCATGGAAATCATATAGGAATCCCTAAAAAGTGAGATATATGGTATTAGGTAGGGTCACAGTTAAGCATATAATTTTTCCAAACCGTGTGGCAAGCTAGGGGTAAGTGTGAAAATTGGAACAAAGGAAAAATGGCCGGTTCTTGTCATGAACCGGATATGGTAACCATCAATAACGTCACTAAATACGGCCCCTAGAAAGACCGAAAGGGTGTTCCCTATCTTTATGGGATGGCACAAGTTCCCAAGAATTTTAACTATTTGTTAGGGAATGATTTACCCGAGTTTAAAATCTTTTAACATCCAATGAAAATACATAAATTAAATCTGAAAATTACCAACAAAAAATCATAAAATAAATTTTCTGAACCTAATACAAGTTTTTTGCATGAAAAAGGTGTCCCAAACTAACAATGTAGTAGAAAACCAACCCAAACACAGCCACACGACAAGGGTCCACCACCTACGAGGTGTCACACCAACAACGCACTATGGGAGAAACTTGAAAACCGAACCACCATCTCCAAAAGTAATTACATCACAAATGTCAAATATAACCAAGTATACGTACACACAATTATTCATGTAGTGTGTGAGCCTACTTACAAAAGGATTCCACCCAATGATTCCATGTGATAATCATTATATGATAAAAATATTTCAACAGTTTTAAATAAAGAATTGTATCAATAATTCCCAAAGGTGATTCTCTTAAATGAATATATATTTCAATGTAGGTTACATTAAATAATACATATATTTAGATATATATTATAGGGTACTTATTTTTCACTAAAAACACACAATTATTCAACGATAAATTTCAAATAATCATTGAGTACTCCACAACTGAACACCCCTAAGAACTAGTTAGTAGTGAGCCCCAAGTACATTGTATCTCGGTGAGAAAGTAACTATAACAATATCCATTATCGTGCATGAGTCACAAGTAGGTGAATCTCCGATGACCTAGTTTTCCCCAAAATAATCATCATCCTAATTTTGTTAGTGTTGTGAATGTATAACTTTCTAAGTAAAACTAGGTCCAAACCACTCTGTCTCACTATCATGCTAGTAAACGTCTTCCCACTTAGATACTCGGGATTCCCTCTTTGTGAGAAAAAATTTCCACTTTATACTAAATTCAATTTAAACATTAAAACACTATTTTTGGATATACACAATCAAAATAACAGCTAAAAATTATTTTCACCATTTGCATAACTCCAACAAAAGAAAAGAATTTCTATAAAATAATTACACAAGTTATAACAAAACATTTCACGTAAAATTTATTTAGACCCCATATATTAAAATAAAATTCACACCATTGTTTTAAAAAACTAGAATTATCTGTAGTAAAATATTTTTATAAACCCATTCTAGGAATTAAAAACAACACCAATTAGTGAAACATGGAATGCACAAGTAAAACACCCATTTTCCCAAAACATTGGCCCTTAAAAATAAATTCTTTTCAAATACTACCAAAAACATTTTCAACTAAAAATAATTAATATGGAACCAAAAGGAAATATATATCCAGAAAGGTACTCATTCTAAAATTATTACACATTTAATCACGTTACATATATGTCATACCCCTAAAATCCTAGTGTGGAACATCTTCAACACCACCGCCGCACCATAGGGGAGTAAACATAAACCGAAAACTATAATATTGGACCCCAAATCTCAAAAATTGACCCTATGTTCGAATCCCTAAATTATAGAAGTTAGAAACTTCAATAAAAGGGAATAAACCCTAAGAAAATGGGAGAAAACACAAGAAAATGCAAGGATGGATGTTGGATGCCAACATAACAGAGAGATCATGAAGAAATCTCCACAAATCCACCAATGGTTGAATCTTGATGCATACAATATAGATAGGTAGGAATTAATGAGGCTGATGAGGTCATCTAGGGACTGAAGTGGGGAAATAGAGTGAATGTTTAATGATTTATGGATGAATAAAATTACTGTATCAAACTTGGAGCGTATGAGAAACCCTAAGAAGATTCTCCGAAATCCACGATACAAATGAGCTTTAAAGAGGGAGACATGAACATGAGTGCTCTTCTAGATATGTTGTCTTCTATTGGTAGCTTTAATAAAAAATGTTTTCTTTATTACTTAAATTAAAAATATTAAAATGGGACATGGGCTTACGGGTTGGCCGAATTCCTAAATGAATCACCAAAATCCAAAATTGTAATATGTTCCTAAGGGTTACAAATTTATATGGTGCTTTTAATTAGATAGGGTTGGGGAAAGTGTGATGTGGAATTGTTGAAAAATATTTAATCCTAAAAGGGTTATTAATGAATCTAATTTTCTTTAAATATAAAAATGGGGACACAGTTTGGCCCATGTCTGGAAAACTCATCTGTTCCCCCAAAATTCATGGGAATCCTCCACAATAAATAATGAATAGAAATTAAATGAAAAATAAATTTAAATTAAATCAGGAATTTGATAGTTTAAGGATATTCTACATGTGTGAGCCAACCATTCGAAGGGTGTTAGGAGATTATTGACAGTGAACGATTTTGGTATATATTACATTACAATGTACTAAAAATTCTCAGATAAAAATTCAATCATTAAAATATGGATCTCATTATGGATAACCAATAAAATAATTTTTCCCTCTAAGATGACCTTACATTATGTTTCTATTCTCTAAATGGTTTGGAGATATTTTCCTTCAATTTGAGAGAGATCCCTTGTAAAATCATTGTTCATTAAAGGCTGTCTTTCAAGGTAATTCTCTATTCATGGTGGGTTTACATTGATCTATTCTTATTCATTCTATTAAATTCATATAACTACTACATTAATAACATTTAGAATATAGTTATATATAATCATGAGGATATATGGTTTTTATTATATAAAACACGATCTAAGGAAGGTTTTTAAATATTCAACCTAGTTTTATTGAAGAAGTCAGGTCATTATTCGTATTTCCATTGTTTCTAAGGTAGGTGGCTTTACTCTCAACAATAAATATAAAATAAAGGATTATTTTAAAAAAAATATTTTATTTAAAATTATTTATAATTGTTATCCATAGAATGTAGAAACCCTATTTATTTACTATTTATGGATTTATGAAAACATTCCTCTGTGCAAAGTACATTGTTTATGGATTTTAAAATGATGATTTTAAATTTTGATTTTTTAATCATTAATTGAAATGGGTTGATGGAAATTTTTCAACAAAATAACATATTAATGATATTTGAATAAAAAATTGATTTTTTATTCCCTTTTTGTGTAATAAATGTTGTGTATTTATGTCCTCTAGGACAAATAAGGATATGAATTTTTCCATATCATTTTTGGGATAGATAAGGGTATTATATTTCCTCCATCAAAACAGTTCACCATGTAAATTAATTGTGTATTTTTGACTGTCCATGCATGATTATATGGAGTTCATTTGATTTATGTTTCGTTAGATGTGTGGATATATGGTATTTATGTGATATGAAAAAATGATGAAAGTGAGAAATGGGTTTAATGAGTTGTATATTTCTTTTCCATGAAAATTTATTTGGTACGAAACTACATGTATTTTATATAAAGTATAAAATGTTATTATTTTATTTTATATGAGTTGTCTTTTATAAATTTATTAAGTGTTTAGTCCTAGTGGTGTGAGTAGAAGGATAATTTTTTGAAAACCTACTGAGTTTAAATACTCACCCCATACATGGGCACATTGTTGAATTGGAAGATATAGTTTATTAAGACATCGCTAATGTTAAAATTTCATAATTAATCGTTGATTCATCTTGATTCTTGGGAATGGATTTTTATTTTGGATTTTGGATCAAGTTGGTTTTTTTGTGTTGGTGACTTCAGAGTTTTTGAATTTTGTTAGTTTTGACTTCGTCCTTTTATCACGATTTTAGTATTACATTACACATTGAACTATACTATATTATGGTATGGTTTGTCATACCTTGATTAGTTTTACATTCATAACATGAATCATGTACAAGTTTTTTGTTACAGTTTTCATTTTTTGATTGATTCCCTTTTAAAGGGATAATCATTCCAAATATGTGTAGATTCCCATGGAATTTATTTCATGTATTTTGTATCATGTGGATATATACAATTTATGATTAGAATTTTCCTCCTGAATCAAGCCATTTATTAGGGGAGGGATGTTACATATTGAATTAGTCAGGATCAGTTCAAATATTTTGGGAAAATGGGTATCAGTTATTTTAACACTATTGTATGAGTTTTTTCGGTATTGGAGTTGAAAATTCATTATAGGTTAGTCCTTGAGTTGGGATGGTAGCAATGTGTATGATTTTTAGGGCATCAACTGTTGAGCGTAAAAGGTGTATCTAATATATATATGTTGAAATTTATGTTACCACGGTGTTCAATACATTTTTGTTCCGGGGTCAATTATATGAGTTGTAATCACATTGTTATGGATTTAGCTCATTATTTGAGAATGAAATTCATTAACAAAAATTACTTCTAGATTGTGTGAATATTTCATTTTTAGTTGTGATTTATGATTTTCATCAAATATTTTTTAATTATTTAAATATTTTAGATTGTAATATTTTGATAACATAATGATATATGAAATTTTATAGTGGTTTGATTTTCAATATCAAGTGTTACGAAGAAATTTTGGTGGAAAATTGAATGTTTAGGATTTTATAAAATCATTTAAATGTTATTTGGCATTTGGTAAAATTTGGAATTATTAATGCATTAGAAAATAAAATGGTAATGTTTGGATCATTTTTGGGGTTATAGATATTGGGACATGGTAGTCATTGTATAATCCACTTGGAAGAGGCTTTTGATATTGTGGTTACACCTGAGTCATAGGCAATCCAACAGATTTTTCAATGTGTTTTCCAAGACATTCGGGATGTTTATAGCTAAAACCCAAGGGATAAAATAAGGAATGTGGATTTTTTTTCAGTTAATAAATTGGAATCCACCCATATTTTTGGGTGATATGGATCATGCAAAAACACATGTGTGGTTGAATATGAATAATTGAATAATCAATTTCTCAGGAACAGTAGTAGAGATAAAAGATATGTTGGTATCTCATATATTGGGGGGTCTTTCATACCAATTGAGGGATTTATAAATCTAGTCTAAATTTTTCCAACTGATTTCAGGGGAGGATTTTGAAAAATTATTTCAAAAAAAATTCTATCATTATACATTCTCGATTAAAAAATGACTTACATTTTCAACTTGATGAAGTAAAATATTTTGGTGAATGATTGTGCATCTAAATTTATTAATTTATTCAACTTTTCACCTGAACTGGTAGAATGTACATCCCTAATGGCACAAAGTTTTTAATTAGTGATGGGGTTAGAGAATCACATGAAGATTTTTTTTCTTTACATCATGTATTATATATAGATAGTCAACAGAGAAATAGTGGTATAAATAGACTTCTCAAGTAGTATTGGTGGAGGAGGCATAATGATACCTACCAGAAATAGTGAAAGGTCTAAATTTGGGAAAAAGGGGAATATTATAAAGTCCAAGACATAAATCATTACATAATATTTTGTTTTATTCTATAAAATATATTCTTACACATTGATGATCTATTAAGGTCTATAGTTTCATAGAAATAAAGACATAAAACATACAGAGCATCCCATAACCATACATGAGGATACTGCAAAAATAGTATCGACGTTTTATAAAATATAAAACATAACTAAAAATATAATTTCATTGATAAATATTAATATCCGTTAAATTACCTTAAATATTTCTTTTTTACATCCTTATGAAATAAAAAAACATTTACATACATGGGATGAGAAAAAATATCACAGTAATGGATATAAGGAATGAAATCGCTAGTCAATGATAACATAATAACCAATAAAACCCAATTCCTAAAAACTACATAACATGCAAGTTAATATCATGTAATATCATTATGAAATATTTGACATTCCACCCTTATAATCATCCTTACACATGGAATAACCATTTTGTCAATTTTATTCTATGGAGTACAAATTTCATTAGAGATCTATAATGGCTCTCACCTATCACATCATGGGCTATAATCGGCACAAACAATTTTTTACCTATATTGGTATAAAACCAACAAAACTATGTCCATGTAACTTATCATGGTATTAAATTATCATGAAATTATTAGAAACCACACATGACAAATATATATATATTTACATAACAGTCTTCATGAATTTTATTAAAGAGACGTAAAAAAGACTTATAAAAAGAAATTCCCTTACAAATATAAATGGGGTGAGAATTAATGGAAAGTAATGGATATGTGTATTCACTAAAAAAATTCAAAATAAAACATAATATGATCAATAAGTAATCACATAAATAATCTTAATACCACATAAGGAATAAAGTACATTGTTATCCTAATGATTGGAAATTGTGTTAAGAATTTCATCACCTGGGTTTCGCCTTAATACAAACATATTTAAACATCCATTGTAATGTATTGATGATTGTTGGTACTATCCTTAAAAAGATATTAAGGTTTATAATACTTATATTATCATTTCATAACATCATTTTAGAATTTAATAATTACTATTTTGTTCCTTCAATTGTTTCAGATGCGTTCTTTACATAACATCCAAGGTCGGTTTGTATTTGATTTTATTATAGTATGGAATGGAAAATACTTAAGTGAAATAAAATGGAATTTATATGATTCCATAATATTTAATTATTACATAAATTATTTCGATATATTTTTTGATGATTAATCATTAGTGATATTAGTTTAGCTCATTTTTGTCATTCTTTGATAATCACGAACTAGTTTTATTATATAACAAATTATTAGGTATATATGTTAACTCAAGAACAAGAAAGAGGATATAAAATAAACATTAAATTATGTTTCAACCATGAAAAAGGTTATATTACCAGTTTTGAGTTATGAAATGGAAATTAAAAATACAATGTCTACGATTTTGGTAAATTGGCACATCATAGACGATGTTTCTATTTTTAGAATCCAAGGAAGATGAGATGAATAATGATGATGAATATTTCAATAAAAATTATAAAAATAAATCATATATATCATACTATATCGTTCATTCCACTTGTTTAGTCGATTTTTAGAGTGTATAAGGAAATAAAACAATTGAGAATAATACACAAGAAAATGAATGAGGATTCTTACCTCTTGATTTCATCAACTGGAGATCATTCTTAAGGCCATTGATTTTTGACTTTTGGGGTGTAAATGAGGTTTTTGAGGTGGGTAAGAGAATTGGGAAGGTCCTTGGGTAGAACCTTGGAATTTATCAAGGCCTAAACGGTGTCAATGAAATAGGGAACTAAGGGTGGTTTTTATTATGGATGAGAAGAGTTGTTTTACATTATTTTATTCATTATTTTAAAATTATCGCACAAGACATTAAATAATATCAATTCATGTGAACCAAAATAGTAATATGTGTTTGTGAGTTCGGTCCAAGTGTGAATACATCACACTATAATCACATATGAATCATTGAGGAAAATATTTTCCATTTATCGTAATTTATCGTATTTTACTATTAATCAAAATTTCTAGAATTTAAGAAAAACCAAAAAATGAACCATAACCTTCTCGATGTGTAGAATTCAAAAACGACCTCCATTTTATGAAAATAATTTTTTAAATGTTATTAATTTAATGTTTAAATTAAATTATACCTTGTTAAAAATAACAATTTTAAAATGATAACTTATTTTTTGACACCTTGAAAAATTAATCAATATATAATTATCTTATAAATATATTGAAATAAAAAAAATAATATTTTCTATTAATAAGTGTCAAATTACTATTCATATTACTATACATAAGGATATGTTACTATTAACAAAAATCAAGTTGGTTCTATCAGACTCCACATAACATTCTAATCACATTCGTAGATGAGCGGTTCGTAAAATTTAAATCATAAAAGTATACATATTATGTTTAAATGATATTAAACACTATCCACATAAAAAATCATGTATTTAAAATAATTTTTCAATCCAGTCAACATTACATTTGGCCCTCCTTCTGGAAATTTCATCCTCACAATTGTATTTACTTAATAAACAAGTGAGGGAACATTTCCCTCCAAGATTTTTTTGATTCCCCAGTTTCTTCTTGTACCATGAGGATTATCTTCAAAAGTAGTACCTGATGTATTAGATTATTTTTTAATACTTTCTCTCTATCATCATGAATATATGCTAGTATCTATTCATATGTAAGGTTCACTTCCTGTTAAACTACTTCTGGTATCAAAAAATTAGATGAATGTTGCACAAACATTATCTACATGGAAACATGAAAACAATTATGTACTTGTGATAACCTCAGAGGAAAATCTACTCAGTAGGAAACTGATTCAATGTTCCCCGTGATTTTATTGGTTCAATGAACCTTGGAATCGAGTTCCCCTTTTTATAAAAACTCATAACACATTACCATACTGAGATTCTAAGAAAAACAAGATCACCTACCTCAAATGAAAAGTATATCCTCATATTATCTTCGTAAATATTTTGTTTTCACAGATCTATTCTTTTGTGTCATTAGATAATCATATTTTTATCACCTCTCTATCAACTAATTCTGGTCTCACCATATTACATTCTCCGATTTCATCCCAAAAATATACTATTGGGCAATGCTTCCCATATAATTTTTCGAAAGGAGAAAACTGTGTACTGGAATATAAATTATTATTATAATAAATATTAACTAATGAAATATGATGATCCCGTATTCCCTAATAGTCTATTGAAAAGGTTCGATTAATTTATTCTAATGTCTGAATCATTCATTTTGGAATACCACATGATTGTTGATGAAAAGTTGTACTTAAATTTAATTATATTCTGAATGACATATAAATTATTTTTCAAAACATAGAAGTGAACCTAGAATCAGAGTCAGATATAATGGAAAGTGGAAGTCCATGTAGCTAGAAAATCTTTTAGAGGAACAATATAGAAAGATGATCTAAATACATTATATCTTGAATAGAAATAAAATTTATGTATTCTGTCAACCAATCAGAAATAATGAAAATCACATTGTTACATAGAGAATTATTTGGTAGTTGCACCACGAATTCGATTGATACATTTGTGCATTACAAATATGTCATTGAAAAAGGTTGATGCAACCTCTTTGGTAAATGTTGCTATTTTTAAACCCTTAACTTTTCAAACATTTCACAGTACAGTTTTCAATATCTATATTCATTCAATCCCACCAGTAATACTGTGAAAGATCTCTGTAAATCTTTTTGCTTCCAGGATGAACTGAAAATAATGAACTGTGAGAATCGCCTAGAAATTATATATTCATCTTCGAATTTAGAATAACACATAATCTATTCCCAACACTCAAAAAAATATTTTTCTAAGTTGGAGTCTGGTGACATTCCCACTTTAACCAATTTGACCCTTTTCAATTACTTTTAGTCTTTTTTGTACACATTATTAGTTCTATCTAATTTTGATTACTCCTATAAATCCTAAAAAAATGGATACATTTCATACACCATCAGCTTCCATGTCAAAATTAATCAAATCATTAATCAAGGGGTCATGTTCTAATCACAATATCGTTAATTGTTCCTGATGTTTCCTACTAGGAATATTCGACATTGGTTTCTTTTCTATGATTATAATTGATCATGAAATAATAATATTTTATCAATTCATTCCAACTTCTATACCTCTTCTTTAATTCCTTCAGAGTGAATATTAAATTAAGTCATTTATAATTAGTAAATATTTTAAATATAGATCCATATAAATGATTCAAATAAATTTTCAAACCAAAAACCACAGCTGCCAATTCCAAATCATTTGTGGGACAATATATCTCCAAAGATTTTTATTCTCTCGAAGCATAAGCAATTACCTGATCATTCTGAATCATAGCACAATAAAGTCCCTTAAACGTAGCATCACATTAGATGAAAAATTCACCACTTTAAGACAGTAGTTTGAGGATTAGAGCATTAACCAAACAACTTTTCTATTATGGGAACAATCATCACAATATTTTGTCAATATGAATTTAACTCCTTTTTGAGTTAACATAGTCAGTGGACTAGATAACCATGAAAATATTTTGACCATCCTCTAGAAATATCATTATAATCCCCGAAAAATTTGAATCTTTGTTATATTTGTTGGTCCATGATATCTATCACCAACAACAATCATTTTAGTAGGATTTGCTGTTATACCATCTATAGAAACAATGTGACCATGGAAAGTAATTACATGCAACAAAAATGAAATCTTGATAATATTTCTATAGAGTTTATAACATCTTATGGCCATCAAAACAACAATTAGATGTTTTCATGTATCTCTTTAATTATAGAATATACCATAATGTAATCAATAATCAAAACAACGATCATATCCAAGATCTCATATAATATTCTATTCATGGATCCATGAATACAATATGTGCATTGGATAACCCAAAAGGAATAACTACAAATTCATAAATACTATATCTAGTAAGTAATTCAATCTTCCCGATGTATGAATCCGTAACATTCATCTGATGGTATCCCGACCTCAGGTCAACCACTGAAAAAATATTATTCTCCCTAGAGGTGATCAAATAAGTCATCAATATGAGTCAAATGATACTTGTTTTTAATAGCAATGTTATTAAAAGATTTATAATCAATTTAAAGACTCACTGAACCATCATTCATTTTATTAAACAAGATAGGATCACATTAGATTGAAGTGCTTGATCAGATAAAGCTTTTATTTTATAATTCCAACAACTTATTTTTTGATTCTGGATGATCCATTGGATCCATTTGATAAGGGTGTTTAGAAATTAGACTAGTATCAAGTACTAAATATATATTAAACTCATCCTTGCGATCAAGAATAACACTAGGAAAATCAACTATAACATCATTCAGGTTTTCATTTACCTCTGGTATATCATTATTCATTATAGTTCCCATATCTTCAAAAATAAGAGAAATATATATTTCATTTCAATATATTATTAGTTTCATATCTTCTTGATATGTTATCAATGTAATGAGTTCATTCTTGAACTCGAACTGAAACTCATTCTAAAAAATAATTTATTTTGCTCTGCAATCAACCATATCATGATAAAAAATAGTTGTTCCATGCCAATAATAACATCATACACCACTATAGGTAATACAATGGGTAATTAATGTAATCTCCTTCCAAATATAAGTATAGGTAGATTAATATAATTTCATATTTCTATAATATTTAATCCATTTGTTTTTACCAAGAGTGCTAGTTTCATTTCATGAGTTGGAATTCCCAATTTTTCTAAAAATTTCATTGAAATGATGGAATATGTTGACCATGAATGAAACAACCCAATTGTGAAATTTGTAAAAATCAGAAATGTACATAATAATAAATCATTTGATAGCTCAACATCAGCTTATGTGGTTGAAATAGATATTACCACACCATTCTACCTCTAATCATATTAATTCCCTACATGAGAGACTATCACCAGAAAATCATTAGAAAAATAACCCAACTCCTTATAGCTAAAGCATCTCAAAGACTAATTCTTATTAATTATTAGATCATTTTCTATGAACTCACATAACATGTTCCCAAAAATTCTACATTTTTATCATTTCTTAAAATTTACAATACATTCACAAGGATTATTTTTACCACACCTTTATCAAGAATGAAAATTGATTTTCTTACCTCCAAATTTAATTGATGAATTCCTCACCAATTCCTTCCAACATGAATTATTATTATTCTTTTCCTCACGAGACACATACGTGTTAGAAAACTCTATATCATCTTTTTAACTACAATGTACTATATTATCATAGCTTTTAAACTCTCATGAATCCAAATCTCTTCATAAAAATGGATTCGAAACAGAGTAAAATAAATTATTTTTACTATCAAAACTCTGATTAAATTAATGTATGTGCCTCACACATGTTGTAAGATTGGATTCATATACTTCCACTGAATCATCATATTTATTCTTCAGTTCCAGTAATTGTTTCTCCATTCTGTGTCAAATTGTTTTAGGAAAATCTTTATTAATAAATGAAACTCTTAAAATCATCCTAATCTAGACTATCGAGAACTTTTATTTCTCATGGATTCTAAACAATTGACCACCATTGATCGTTTGAACCTTCTAAATGATAAATGGATCGTATTACATTTTGACATTTCTAACATCCCATGATATCAAATATCATCTCTAGAGTGTTGATCCATCGTTCAACTATTATTGGATCTTTGGTTTCACAGAATGCTGGAGGATGTTGTCTCACAAAATGATTGAAAAATATATGTTTATTTATGTTATATCATGTTCTTCTCAAGCATGTATACCACCACAATTTATTTCATGATTTAACTATGAAATTTCTCTCCCAAGCTGATCAGCCCTGATTTTCACCATTACGGGCTGCAAATTTAGAAAGACATCATCCACTTGATGCCATCATACATCTGCTTCCCTATTTATTCTATGGAATAACATTATGAATAGACTTATCACACATAATTCAATATTGTAGTCTTCAAATTCAAAATCTTATTAAGTTATCATAGAGTAAAATTCATTTGTGGTACACTTTTAACATAATCCTAACCCCTAAAGTTATATAAACCATCACATGATACCAACTATAATTACCCATCCTTAAAACATTACATAATATTTAGTATTATTAAAATAAATACATTCTTACATATTCAAGATCATTTTAACTTTATAGTTTTATAGACCCTAGTACATAAAAAATACATAACATCACAGCAAAATACATGAGGATACTATTAAAAAAGTATCAACTATTTCCAAAATATAAAACATAAATTAAAATATAATTTATTGGAAAAATAGTTTTAACATTTAAATTCACTTCCTTTATTTTCTCACACATCCTTATGTCCTTTGAAATACGTTTAAAATCAATGGATGAGAACAAAAAGCTAAGTAAGGGATATATGTAGTGAAATCATTAGTCAACTAATAATATAAAAACTAATATAACCCATTTCATAAAAACATGTTATCATGCATGGAAAAATATTGTAGTATCCTTGGGATATATTTACCATATCACTGTTATAATGACCCTTACACATGGAATAACCATTTCTTAAAATTCCATATCAAGAGTACCAAATAAATTGTAGAGCAATATTGGGATCACTCATCATATCTAGAGCTATAATGGGCTCATCCCAATATATCTCAGGCAATAATGGGTTCAACCCAACATAACACTGTGAAATAAAAATATCATTTTAATAATGTATCTTAATATCAAGAGAAATTATACATTCAATATATATATAAAACAATCTTTCTAAATTTTGTTAAAGAGGATTTTAAAATGATTTTTAAAGGAATGTCCTTTACAAATACAATTGGAGTATGAATTAATGGAAATGACTAGATCTGTGTATGAACTATAAATAAAAATAATACCAGATAATATAAAAAATCATCTCACAAATAATCTTAATTCAAACTATGTAATAAAGTAGATGGTTAACTGAAAGATTGGAAATTGTGTTAAAAATTCCCTTAAATCAGGTTCTTCTTACATAAAACATCTTTATTAATCATATATAATTGTTATAATTGTTTTTTAATATCACAATGAAACATATTCATGATTATATAACCATATATGAATGTAGAGACCCGAAGCTTATTGTACATAGACTTTACATTACTTTTGCGGAATACTTAGTACATTACAAAAACACACACACAAGGATCATAATAGTTTAGTGTCTTTGGAAACTCAGAATATAATCTTCTAATCCTGGTGAAAGATCTTCAACATCTCCCATAAAGATATTCTTTTTTTTTTACGTAAAACCTTTCTTTATATCCTGGGGAAAAGAAAACATAAAAGGGTGAGCTCAAATGCTCAGTAAGGGTAAACAAAAGAAATATCAATCACATAATTTTCATAAGAACATAACATTTTTGGAAATCTTAACCTGCCAAAGATAGCATAATTTCATAACAAGGGATAAATCATAGTAGTGAAATGAAATCATAACATAAAACATTACTCATTGTGGCATACACACATAATCATAGAGAATCATTTCTTGTTAGTCAAGACTCATTGCCAAGACTATCTTAGTGGACAAAGTCCCTTTCTGAATCGAGTAATCCTCGTTTCAGTCTTGTTTCACTGAACCGGTATAACCTACCATTCCAGCCATGTCTATCTCATGAGATATAAAATCTTTACCCAATGCATTGGAGGGAGATATAGGTCCCACCCATCTCTTAATGAATCCTTTCTTATGTGTGCCACAAAATCATAAATCATACATCATTGCATAACCCATGTAATAAAAATGGGATTCTTAAACAACATGACATCATAAAACCATTCATATAAGATAAAGGAATTCATAAACATAATTCCATCACAACATAGTCAAATCAATGTAAAAATATGGATAGAAACAGAACCCTTTATTATCTTAGATGGAAAATAATTTTGATAAAACACTTGAAATGAATTCTTGAGGAAAATATCCTTTCTTCTTCAAAATCAATTTCTTTTCACAAAACATCATACAATTTTAAAAGAAAGAGATTTTATTAAAAATAGTCATGAAATATTTTGGAGGAAGGTTCATGAAAATAAGGCTTTATAAAACCGTAAAAATCCGTTCGTTCCGTATAAGTTAAAAAAAACATTCTTCTCGTACTTTTGTCGGAAAAGTCAAAAAGTACCTCGTACGAAAAACGAAAAAAAGATTCCTTTCATATCCTTTAATAAAAACTCATAGAAGGGTAAAATTGGATTTAAAAAATTGTAGTTGGATGGAAATAATATTACATATTGAGGGAACATGGATGTGGATGATAAAATACACCCCAGTAAATACTTACGAATAAACAATCTCGGATAAAAATGAGATTGTGATATTTCCCTTACCTTAGGTCCGACTTCCTTTGTAAGTGTCTAAACCTCCTGTATAATGATTTAAATCATGTTATTGACTTATTACAGAATCATATTCATTGTTATGATATCATATATGGTTCACTTATGACATTATATTACCCGTTCTTTTGTAAACTCCATGTTAAAGAAGCGTTTTGGGTAAAATCGTTTCATTTATCGTAGGTGTTTTGACTTGTTGTTCTTGACATCATTATTACTTATATCATGATTTACTTACTTCCAGAATATAAAATATGATTTATATATCATATATATTCAGTATATATATATATATAATAGGTAGATAAATAAAATGAAAAACACCGTTCATGGAGACGGTAGTCCGTACGTACGCATGAACGCTGTTTTCCTTTCCTTATTGTCTTGAAATGGAAGTAAGTAGATGACATACATATGTATATATATACATAAATCCAGTAGCTTTATAATTTCATATATTTCATTATTATTTCTTATATATACATTATAATCATTCTTAAATGGTTAACATGGAGAATGAATCTCATCGCGTCGTGGAGACGGTAGTCCGTACGTACGCACGAGCGATGATATCATTTCTATAAATATTGAATTGAATTGGAGTGGATTATACAATATATCAGAATCAATATGATGTTTTAATAACTATGTATAGTCATTCTTTACACCATTATACCCATCCATGTAAGGTGGTGGTGGAAAATAGATTACACCACGGCATGGAGACGGTATTCCGTACGTACGCACGCGCGGTGATTTATTTTTCCGTAGGATGGATAGATGGTGAAATAGGGTTGTTTCATACTTATAATAACATATCAGTATATGAGTGATACTGATGTTATTACTTCATAATGAAACAACCTAAGAAGAAGAAGTGGAAGAAGAAATAAAGATGAAAGAATTGGTAACGGTAATTACCTCTTCTTTGAAGCGCCTTTTGGAGACCTCCTCTTAGGGAACTAAAATTGGTCTTTGAGTAAGACCAGAACCTCTAGGATGTTTCTAGGGAAGTGGAGAAGAGATTTTGGCAGGGGTTGGCCGAGCTTGAGTGCTCAAATTGGTGTGAGGAGGAGGGGGAGGAGGTGTCCTTTTATAGGGGAGGAGAGGGGCACCTTAGGGATTCTTAAAAATATTAATTTATAATAAATCTAACCCCACTTAACAACCTCCAAAAATGACTCATATTCGAAGATTAGATGAGATAGGGTTGTAATCTCATCAACCAATCAAATTTAGACATGTTTGGATATTATTTTAAACCTTATCAATTAGATTTAACTCTAAGTTAAATAATTTAACTTTTACCATGTCTTTTTGTTTTCTTTCACTATATGGTTAATAAACTTACTATAACATGCAAAACGAACCCAAAATTGTTTATTATTAATATATATATCCTTATCTAAGTCATTTGGCCGATCCTTATATTTTTAGGAATACAATAACAATTAATAATATAATATTTGATTTAAAAACTATTTTGTGTCAATTTTGACACTATTTGATATATGATTTTTGTGAAAGTCATAACAGAATTAAATGTTCGAACCAAGTTGATTAAATCAACATTAATATATCATAGTAACCTAGAAAATTAGTGAAATTCATAAAAATTTTCAAATTACATTTATTTTGGTGTTTATAACATCAATTATGTCAATATTTCATTAAAAAGATAATTACTGCATCATCGTTGTGTCATAAATAAATTAAATTATTTGATGTCTAAAAATTACAAATAAAATACCATCATGTAGGAAATCATTTTAGCTTTCTAATGAATATTTACAATCGAATTTATCTTATGTATAACCCCATATTAAAAATGATTTACTTATTAAACTTTGATTTTAACTATTTTAACCTTTCTTTAAATAAATTAATAATAAATGTCCTAATCTAATCCAAGTGGGCCTAAATGGTCATATTTTATTTCTAAGTTTGTTTTTGGTCGAATTACACTTGTCCAATAGAATTAGGACATGTGTTAGGGTAATAGTAATATCATATTTACCCTTAGTTACCCTATTTACTATTAACCGCGGTAAAAAAGTAAAAAGTTACTATTCACCAAAAAATTATTTTCATCTCATTGAACCACATTTTAGTCCTTGATATTAACCGTGTCTCTCGGATTTTCGAAATTCCATTCACAGAAGCGGTAAAATTAAGTTTTATGCAAAATTCAGTTTTTAACCTACCACTTAGTGGTTTCACTATTCATCAAAAATTGAAAGTTTTCAGAAAAGTACCAAAATTTCACCCTAGGCTATAATTGATATTCCGAATTCAAAAATGATTTCTATTTTACAAAATTCCAAACATATAAGTTGCATTAATTAATTTTATAATTAATTTCCGCTGTTACAACAAATAGCGTGTTTTTAACAGATAATAACTATCAAAAGATTGACACTTGTTTATAACTGGTTTAAATGTGAAATTACATCCAATGACCAACATTGTATTAAATTGTAAAAATATATTATAAATATACTTTACAACCACTCAAATTAATGATTTATCACTATTAATTATTTCGATTAAAAAAGTTGTTTTTAATTATAATTTAGTAATTTTCACTATTCATCAGAATGTGAAAGTTATCCGAAAAGTACCAAAATTTCACCTTAGGCTAAATTCGATACTCCGAATCCAAAAATGAAGTTCATTTTGAAATATAAGATTTACAGAATTTTAAAAAGTGGTTATTACTATTCATAACGGCTAGTTTTAATAATATTTTAATAGCATATCGTTGTTTAGTGAAACTCGGTATTGCGTATAACACACGCTATCGTGGAAGGTCGCGATTGCGTGTAATGCAAGGCAAGTCAAGGATGCGTGTTATGCAAGATCTTTTTGGTGTAGCATATAACACAAGACATTAATAAAATTAAAAAGAATATTTCTTTATAAAATCTTGGGCTGTTACATTCTACCCCCCTTAAAATGAATTTCGCCCTCGAAATTCGTCGGGGTTATAAATGGTTTATTATTCGAAAGTTTCTTTAATAGAAACCCACATCGTAAAAAGGAATATCAAAACCAATCTTTAAAAAAAAGTATGAAACGTAACGGTTACCCAAATAAACTAATCATTGGGTTTCCACATAGGTGAAAATATGGATATGGAAGAGAAATATAACCATCATGTTCTGATGGAGAGTGGTAGAGAACATGGCTATGGAAAATCCAGTAATCACAAATCCATAGATTTGTGATGATATAAGGTACCATCTGATTCATCAAGTATAAGATCACTAGGACAACATTTTTGGTTTTCAAGATCATTTCCCCTAAAGTTGAAAATTTGAATTAGAATAAATACTTACTTTATTTTGGTACAATCTCACTGTTGTTCGTGCTTTGAAAAATTTACACTTCATCTCTTAAATAAATGAAGTTGAATTTTTTATTCGTGAAGTGTTAGCAGATCATGTGATAGAATGACAGGTCATTCCATCTGTCTCAAACAAAAGGTTAGCAAAACTTATATACATAAGTCGATCTATAGTGAGATTAATCATATATGGTTCCTAAAATGGACTTATACTTCATATATCATACTGCTTAATATAATAAAACTATTTTCTACTAAACAGGGAATTCTTGTAAGTCAGTGGTAGGCGATAAAGGCCAGTCGCACTTCGGTTGTGGGTTCGATTCCTACAGCCTTGTCCGAAGCGATGGGTTGTCGCCCGTCCTGCAGGTTGTCCCTTTTTCTAAAACTACGTTACTATAACATCCCATCAATAATATCGAAAATCTTCTATCCTTAAACAATACTAACTTATGTCCAACATAATCCAGTCTAATCTTTAGGCTTATACATAATACTGCAGTCCACTCTCATAATATAGTGACAACGATTACCAAAGATTTAATACTGTCGTTGATCCCCACATATCATAAGATATTTCTTGTTGGTCACATTCCAAACACTCAAAGTCCTTAATCGTGTATTCTCTTGAATACCTTAGTGAAAAAAGTTAACACTTTCCACATACCAAAATCCTCAAAATTCTATATACTCAAACCATGATATCACTTAGTCCTTATATTAATCATGAGCTCATGAATACTATTAAACATTTCATTTTCTCGTCTTCATTATGCGCATATCATCTTATTTCCAAAAAATTTCTCAATCACTTTGAATACCACATCAATAAATATTGCAATACTCAATGATACAACATTATTTTGGAATCCCATTACATAAACACTTAATCATTCCACCACATCGTTGTCATATTCAACATTGCCAATAGTGATCGCATGTGATTTCCCTTTGTCCTTTGCCTTCAGTGGTTGCTCATGTTGATCATCACTAACCCTTGGATTAGGGCAATTATTAGAATAATGCACCATTTCCTTTCACTTGAAGCATTGAAGTGTTGGCGGTGCGTTCTCTGCAGTGTTTGCTTTATTCACATCATTAGAAACCCTTTTTCCATTACTTCGACACTCAGCTGCTCGATGACCTTCTTTTCCACACTTAAAACATTTTCTAGTCCCTTTAAGACAATCTCCACCATGCTTATTTCCACACTTTGTGCATAAGGAAACATTCATCTTCTTTTCACCATTATTCTGAGATTTCTCCTTGAACTCCATCTTTCGTTTCTTGTCAAAACCATGAGATGGATATGTAACACCAACTTCCATTTCTACCTTGATAGCACAACGCACAATTTCTTCATAGCTACTGAAGTCTCTTATAGATAATGCCCTTCGAAGACTTGGTTTTAAGCCACTGAAAAATCGATCAACTTTACTTTCAGGTTGGATGATAATTCCAGAAGCATACCTTGCAAGTCTTGTAAAATTTGCTTCATAGGTACCAACAGATTCATCGTCCCTTTGCTTCAGTTCAAGAAACTCTTTCTCCATCTTTGTTCGAAGAATACGAGGGAAGTACTTACTGAAAAACAAGTTCTTGAACTCGTCCCATTCCATGGACTCAATTTCATCTCTTGGCCTCGTATTCTTGATAAGATTCCACCATTGATCAGCTTCACCTTCCAAACGATATACTGCTAAGATGACTTTATCATGTTCAGAACATTGAAGAACTGAAAATATCTTTTCAGTAGTACTGATCCATTGTTCAGCCACAAGTGGATCAGAAGACCCACTGAAAGAAGGTGGACGTTGCCTCATGAAGGACTCAATAGAATATTGTTCCCTTCTCTGCTCATTTGGAAGTCCAGAATGATTCATAGCTTGTGTAAGTATAGAAATAAGATTTTGCACTCCATCTCCCATAACATTTGTTTGTTCAGGAGGGCAATCATTGCATTGTCCATTGCATTGATCAACACGGTTCCTTCGGGTTCCAGCCATCGTCTAAAACCAAAAATGAATAGTGTGAGAGGCAAAAATCATGCTAGGGAAAACAACATAATAAAGGGGGAGTACCTTCAATATCCAACATCTTAGGTTTAATTCTATGATCGTTAGCGTAATTCTATTACTATAACCTATACGTATACTTATCCTTAGGGACATCCCTAGACATACCTTAGAAATATCTCTAGGGATCTCACTAACGTTCTCACATCCTAGTTTCCAAAGGTTGACTAAACCTTTCCTCTGATACCAACTGTAGAGGCCCGAAGCTTATCGTACATGGACATTACATTACTTTTGCGGAATACTTAGTACATTACAAAAACACACACACAAGGATCGTAATAGTTTAGTGTCTTTGGAAACTCGGAATATAATCTTCTAATCCTGGTGAAAGATCTTCAACATCTCCAATAAAGATCTTCTTTTTTTTTACCTAAAACCTTTCTTTATATCCTGGGGAAAAGAAAATATAAAAGGGTGAGCTCAAATGCTCAGTAAGGGTAAACAAAAGAAATATCAATCACATAATTTTCATAAGAACATAACATTTTTGGAAATCTTAACCTGCAAAAGAGAGCATAATTTCATAACATGGGATAAATCATAGTAGTGAAATGAAATCATAACATAAAACATTACTCATTGTGGCATACACACATAATCATAGAGAATCATTTCTTGTTAGTCAAGACTCATTTCCAAGACTATCTTAGTGGAGAAAGTCCCTTTCTGAATCGAGTAATCCTCGTTTCAGTCCTGTTTCACTGAACCGGTATAACCTACCATTCCAGCCATGTCTATCTCATGAGATATAAAATCTTTACCCAATGCATTGGAGGGAGATATAGGTCCCACCCATCTCTTAATGAATCCTTTCTTATGTGTGCCACAAAATCATAAATCATACATCATTGCATAACCCATGTAATAAAAATGGGATTCTTAAACAACATGACATCATAAAACCATTCATATAAGATAAAGGAATTCATAAACATAATTCCATCACAACATAGTCAAATCAATGTAAAAATATGGATAGAAACAGAACCCTTTATTATCTTAGATGGAAAATAATTTTGATAAAACACTTGAAATGAATTCTTGAGGAAAATATCCTTTCTTCTTCAAAATCAATTTCTTTTCACAAAACATCATACAATTTTAAAAGAAAGAGATTTTATTAAAAATAGTCATGAAATATTTTGGAGGAAGGTTCATGAAAATAAGGCTTTATAAAACCGTAAAAATCCGTTCGTGCCGTATAAGTTAAAAAACATTCTTCTCGTACTTTTGTCGGAAAAGTCAAAAAGTACCTCGTACGAAAAACGAAAAAAAGATTCCTTTCATATCCTTTACTAAAAACTCATAGAAGGGTAAAATTGGATTTAAACAATTGTAGGTGGATGCAAATAATATTACATATTGAGGGAACATGGATGTGGATGATAAAATACACCCCAGTAAATACTTACGAATAAACAATCTCGGATAAAAATGAGATTGTGATATTTCCCTTACCTTAGGTCCGACTTCCTTTGTAAGTGTCTGATCCTCCTGTATAATGATTTAAATCATGTTATTGACTTATTACAGAATCATATTCATTGTTATGATATCATATATGGTTCACTTATGACATTATATTACCCGTTCTTTTGTAAACTCCATGTTAAAGAAGCGTTTTGGGTAAAATCGTTTCATTTATCGTAGGTGTTTTGACTTGTTGTTCTTGACATCATTATTACTTATATCATGATTTACTTACTTCCAGAATATACAATATGATTTATATATCATATATATTCAGTATATATATATATATAATAGGTAGATAAATAAAATGAAAAACACCGTTCATGGAGACGGTAGTCCGTACGTACGCATGAACGCTGTTTTCCTTTCCTTATTGTCTTGAAATGGAAGTAAGTAGATGAAATACATATGTATATATATACATAAATCCAGTAGCTTTATAATGTCATATATTTCATTATTATTTCTTATATATACATTATAATCATTCTTAAATGGTTAACATGGAGAATGAATCTCATCGCGTCGTGGAGACGGTAGTCCGTACGTACGCACGAGCGATGATATCATTTATATAAATATTGAATTGAATTGGAGTGGATTATACAATATATCAGAATCAATATGATGTTGTAATAACTATGTATAGTTATTCTTTACACCATTATACCCATCCATGTAAGGTGGTGGTGGAAAATAGATTACACCACGGCATGGAGACGGTATTCCGTACGTACGCACGCGCGGTGATTTATTTTTCCGTAGGATGGATAGATGGTGAAATAGGGTTGTTTCATACTTATAATAACATATCAGTATATGAGTGATACTGATTTTATTACTTCATAATGAAACAACCTAAGAAGAAGAAGTGGAAGAAGAAATAAAGATGAAAGAATTGGTAACGGTAATTACCTCTTCTTTGAAGCGCCTTTTGGAGACCTCCTCTTAGGGAACTAAAATTGGTCTTTGAGTAATACCAGAACCTCTAGGATGTTTCTAGGGAAGTGTAGAAGAGATTTTGGCAGGGGTTGGCCGAGCTTGAGTGCTCAAATTGGTGTGAGGAGGAGGGGGAGGAGGTGTCCTTTTATAGGGGAGGAGAGGGGCACCTTAGGAATTCTTAAAAATATTAATTTATAATAAATCTAACCCCACTTAAAAACCTCCAAAAATGACTCATATTCGAAGATTAGATGAGATAGGGTTGTAATCTCATCAACCAATCAAATTTAGACATGTTTGGATATTATTTCAATCCTTATCAATTAGATTTAACTCTAAGTTAAATAATTTAACTTTTACCATGTCTTTTTGTTTTCTTTCACTATATGGTTAATAAACATACTATAACATGCCAAACGAACCCCAAATTGTTTATTATTAATATATATATCCTTATCTAAGTCATTTGGAAGAACCTTAGATTTTTAGGAATACAATAACAATTAATAATATAATATTTGATTTAAAAACTATTTTGTGTCAATTTTGACACTATTTGATATATGATTTTTGTGAAAGTCATAACAGAATTAAATGTTCGAACCAAGTTGATTAAATCAACATTAATATATCATAGTAACCTAGAAAATTAGTGAAATTCATAAAAATTTTCAAATTACATTTATTTTGGTGTTTATAACATCAATTATGTCAATATTTCATTAAAGATATAATTACTGTATCATCGTTGTGTCATAAATAAATTAAATTATTTGAGGTCTAAAAATTACAAATAAAATACCATCATGTAGGAAATCTTTTTATCTTTCTAATGAATATTTACAATCGAATTTATCTTATGTATAACCCCATATTAAAAATGATTTACTTATTAAACTTTGATTTTAACTATTTTAACCTTTCTTTAAATAAATTAATAATAAATGTCCTAATCTAATCCAAGTGGGCCTAAATGGTCATATTTTATTTCTAAGTTTGTTTTTGGTCGAATTACACTTGTCCAATAGAATTAGGACATGTGTTAGGGTAATAGTAATATCATATTTACCCTTAGTTACCCTATTTACTATTAACCGCGGTAAAAAAGTAAAAAGTTACTATTCACCAAAAAATTATTTTCATCTCATTGAACCACATTTTAGTCCTTGATATTAACCGTGTCTCTCGGATTTTCGAAATTCCATTCACAGAAGCGGTAAAATTAAGTTTTATGCAAAATTCAGTTTTTAACCTACCACTTAGTGGTTTCACTATTCATCAAAAATTGAAAGTTTTCAGAAAAGTACCAAAATTTCACCCTAGGCTATAATTGATATTCCGAATTCAAAAATGATTTCTATTTTACAAAATTCCAAACATATAAGTTGCATTAATTAATTTTATAATTAATTTCCGCTGTTACAACAAATAGCGTGTTTTTAAGAGATAATAACTATCAAAAGATTGACACTTGTTTATAACTGGTTTAAATGTGAAATTACATCCAATGACCAACATTGTATTAAATTGTAAAAATATATTATAAATATACTTTACAACCACTCAAATTAATGATTTATCACTATTAATTATTTCGATTAAAAAAGTTGTTTTAAATTATAATTTAGTAATTTTCACTATTCATCAGAATGTGAAAGTTATCCGAAAAGTACCAAAATTTCACCTTAGGCTAAATTCGATACTCCGAATCCAAAAATGAAGTTCATTTTGAAATATAAGATTTACAGAATTTTAAAAAGTGGTTATTACTATTCATAACGGCTAGTTTTAATAATATTTTAATAGCATATCGTTGTTTAGTGAAACTCGGTATTGCGTATAACACACGCTATCGTGGAAGGTCGCGATTGCGTGTAATGCAAGGCAAGTCAAGGATGCGTGTTATGCAAGCTCTTTTTGGTGTAGCGTATAACACAAGACATTAATAAAATTAAAAAGAATATTTCTTTATAAAATCTTTGGCTGTTACAATGAACATTTCATAACATCATGTTTCCTTTTAATTGTAATTATTTTGTTATTTCCATTCTTTTGGGTGCATTCTTTACATGATTTCCACGATTGATTTGTTTTTTATTTTATTTCCCTCTTGAAATAAAATTCTAGATGTTGAATGAAATAGAATACAAATTTATCTAGTATATTAAATTCTTCCATTAATAATGTTTGTTATATGGTATGGGTATGAATAATTTTATAAATCATTAGTTATATCCTAATAGATCAATTGTGCAGTTCTTTGATAATAATGACGTATTTTTATTAAATAACGAAATATTTTTTATATATGTTAACTAAAGAACAATAAATATGATATATCATACAATATAAATTTATATACAACAAAAAATGGATTTATAATCTGTTTTCAAGGAATTAATTGAAATTGTAAACACATCTTCCATGATTTTTGTAAATCGGCACATAATAGACATTGTTTTTATTTTTAGAATAAGAGGAAGAGGAGATGAAGAATTATGATGAATATTTATGTAAACTTGAGATTAAAATGTTACCTAGAGTGCGAGCGGATGAAGTGGAACCAGATGAGCATGATTCACATGTTTCAGAGATAGAGACATCTATGTTCTTAAATGATTCCGACCCTTATGATGTTGAATACTTGCTTTAGGTAGTGACCCTAATTTTCCTATTATTTAGGAGACCAAGAGATAAGATGGTGGTCTAGGTGGTGTGTCTTCTATATGGCTCAACAAAGTGATGGTGCGGTGTAGTTACATGATCATAAGATGATGGGAATCATCCGTAGATAGAGTTTGAGAAGCATTTTTTGAGAGGAGTTCTCTCCTAATAAGCTAAGGAACACGAAAATCCAGGGTCTTATACATACCAATCTAGATAAAATGATAGTATTTCCTTATTCAATGTGGAATAAAAACATATCATGAAAATTATGGGCATGATATACAATCATTACTCTAGGGACTGTACCTACAATTGAGGTCTCTATAGAGAAATTCACTACTCTGTTACCCTATTAAAATTCATTCTTATGTTAAGGTGTTACAGGAGTCTTTTATGTTCAAAAGTTTCTTGGATAAGAAGATATGACCAGGGATTGTTAGTAGTTGGAATTCTTTAGAAAATACCTCGTTAGCTATAAACTGATGTATGTCTTAGAAACTTGGTCACAAGAGATGTCACAAGAGGAATACCCCATATAGGGGATTTGCAGTTCAGGGCTCACAGGGTGGGTCGATTCATCCTAGGGAGATGTGGTGATATCAATTTGATGGTATGGTAAATCTCACTATAGATTGTTCAAACCGTTATATTGTTGATATAAGGACCCGAAATTATACAATACACTCTTTTAAGTTAGGTTTATAATTTACATTGGAGATCTTTTCAGGTTTACCTTTTTGTAGAATTAGGCCACAACTATTACATTACATCTCAAATATTTTAAAGTAGACACATCTACTTAGTATCCATTTTTTCTAGAAATAAAATCTAATGAAAAAAAATTTCATTTCTAGTTCCATATTTTAGACAACATGACTTTTCCATGGTCCCATCATTAACACTATTAATCTTTAAGTCCTATGAGAAACATTTCCAAAAAAACATGGGATGTGTATTAAAAGGATAGTAAGGGTAATAAGACAAAGAAATAAAATACTACTCCATCAATACATACAAATAAATGAAATCATACTTTTCAATATTTATCCTAACACTCAAAATAATAATATTTATTAATAACAAATTGAAATAAAACATTATAAAGGAAACTTGTGGAAATTGTAACATACTTACATTGTATATTTCACAGCTACATGGGGAGTTACCTTTCAAATACCCATCATAATATATTCCCTAAATATTTTTTGATGAAACATTAATGTTTACCTCCATCATGTTATCCAATGAATTGGTTAGATATCTCGAGATCACCCACCATATGTTTATCATAAAACTACCCATATACATAAACAATTCCCAATAACCATAACATATTCATAGAACATAAAAAATGAATAATTTAACACCCCGAACCCTCTAGGATGGAGACATTACATTACGTGTGATATTGGCATGGTTAAAAGGAATTAAAATCCAGAAGGAATGATCAGCTTAGTAGTCTTGAAGAAACTAGATACATAGATGTTACTAAAATTACATTGGAAAAGATTACAAAATGAAATACATAACAAGAAAACTGCATCCACAATAAATCAATTAATAATATCCACATTATCACCTATTGAATTTAAACAATGAAATGGGTGAGCTCAAAAACTAACTAAGTGTTACAAATAGTAGAATTAGGAATACAATAATAAGTGAATCATAATCAATATGACATAATCAACAAGGAATGGGGAATAGATGAAAAACTTACACCATTAATAAACTGAGAATGAAACTGCAACCATTGATTTTTAAATATTGAAAACCTCATGGATTTTAATAACTGATAATGATTCATGATAATTCAGATTAATTTGACATCGTGTATCTAGATCATGAAACCATTATACCATTAAAAAGATTAGTTATATGGGTTGAAACCTATCTGATTTTTGGAAACAAACTCGAAGGGTTTGTCGCCCAACAGATTTGTCTCATGAGACCCAACGATGCATCGAGGGGCTATAAGGGGCACCACCCACCACTAAATGTCCAATGAAATATTTATACATTGATAAAATAAAAGTGAAAAAATCCTTTTCAATATATGTATAGAGTAGATTATACTGATTTATCAATATTTCCATAATTATAATAACTTTCCAAATAAACACTAAATGTAAAATGGTATACAGTTTAGACAATAAACATATACATGATATTAAATAGTTTATATTTAATAAAAATATAATATCAAATGAAAATTGATCTCAAATGGGTAGTAGGTACACCACATAAGTATTATTATGTGCACCGAAAAAAGTTAGTCACAACAAAATAGTATTTAAGACAATGTTTCTTACCACAAACTAATTGGTTGAATCATATGACTAGAACATAATAACCATCAAATGAATCATTTAATAACCTGAATTTAAATATAATAATGTTATTATAAATAAAATTTAAGAAGACATATTTCACTTACAAGAAATAAGGGGCGAACAATGAAAGTCTCCCAGAAATGATTGTTAAATGAGAAACCCCATACAAACATTATTGTCATGGTAACGAGTGTTATTGTGAGTGCTTAATGAGAGTTAAAGGGGTATTATATTATTTATATTTTAAAAGCATAGTATAGAGGAGCATTGATAACATGCCCCATCATTAGGAATTAAAAATAATAGGGAAAAACATAGGGAAGATTCTTGATTAAAAGTGAGAGAGAGGATCCCTTACCAAATGCTAGAAGGTGTTCTTTATTGTTCTTAATGAATTGAATAATCAAATTTAGCTTCATTAACTAAAAAGTAAAAAAAAAAAATCAACATATAATTGATATTTTATGACCTAATTAACTTCATTAATGTCTGTTTTTATGGTTTAAGAGATTAAATGTTATTGTTTTGGTAGAATTTTGTTCTTTGGTTTTCACGATCCGTTTACTTGTATTCATGAATGGATGTTTGTTTGAAAATTAGTAAAACATCCAGAATTTTTAATATAAATTCTTATTTACATTAAATATATAGAAATTATATTATAATGATTAAATTTATATACCATGAGGACGACTCATTCGATGTGTTAAAATACACAATTGGATTTGGCTTGGCAGTTTTGTTCACAATAATTTTGTTTTGTATTATTATTCCATATTTTGAACGTGTAAAGATTACAAAACATTAATAAAGATAAAATACATATATAATGACCTGGTTCAAACATTTAAAATCTTTCATGACATGTATTAAATATAGTAATTCAAATTAAAAACCCATCTTCCTTGAGTGTGACAAATTTAAACATCTCAGACAGTGTTTGCATTTTTTGTTGCAAAGGAGGGGGTGAAAGATATTATGATGAAATATTAAATTAGAACAATAAAAAACTATTACATTAAAGGTAATATAATTATCATGGAATTTGGATGAGGGGAGGTGTGAAGGGAGAACAAAATAATAGGACTTTGTAAAAGAAATTGAATGAAAAGAGAAGGAATGTTCACCCCTTGAGTACTCCTCTTTGAGAATCTCTTTATGGCCATTGTTTTTGGACTTTTTGGGAGACCATCAGGTCATGGACTTGGGGAGAGCACTTGTAATGACAATTTGGAAGAATATAGGTATGTATTGAATCTTGAGTGATGTGGGAGGAAGAGGGGGTGAGGGTGGTTTATATAGTGGAGGGGAGAGTAGTTTTCTTAATATTATAAGAATTAATTTATTATTTCATCTCAAGACAACCATTAGTTAGAATTCCATAACCAAGAATAGTAATAGATGCATGTGACTTCAAAACAATTGGTTTTACATCATCATATCATCATCAATGACTCAATAAATTCCTTAGTTAGAAATTAACGTAATTTATTGCATTTTACTATTCATAAAAAATATATGTATTTTCGAAAAATCCCAAAAAATTACTCTAACCATTTTTTTATGTGTAAAATCCTAAATTTAATTCCATTTTAAAAAAATAATTTCTTCATTATTATTAATTAAATATTTGATTAATAACATTATTTAATTAAAAAAATATAAACACTTAAAATATTCATCTTCATTTTTAAGGTGCCTCAGTTCACTTATACACTCAAGGGTATAGATACCATCCATAAAAGTAATATTAATATTAATAAGGGTAATATACTATTCATAACGGCATGTTACTATTCATAAGGTAGGTTACTATTCAATGAAAATTGTGTTATTTCTATCAGTCCCTATATATCTTCTTGAGCACAACCATGTATGTCAGACTTTTAAAATTCAAATTGCAGAGTTGGAAAATATATGTTTAATGTCTAGGTTATGGATATATCCTATAAATAACCATGTATTGTTTCATATATGCTCAGTGACTTATGAAATATAGGATATAACTAGAATGTATTTAATAGAAACATACCATTAAGTCTTTGGGGTGCTACATTATTCCGTCATTCAGAAATATCATCCTCGAAATTTTATATATTAAGCCCATCAAAAAGATGTGGGTGGTTCTTTTTCATGAAATCCTCTAGTCCCATGTTGCTTCCTCCGTATTCTGGTTCCTCTGTGGAACCATTTCTAGACATGTTATCTGATTTCTCAAAACCTACTCCCTTGTGTCAAGAAACCCAATAGGGTTTTCACAGCATGGCAAATTAGGTTCCAGTTCAATTTCTTCATAGGTGTGAACATGGGTTTGGTGTGGAATGTATTTCTTCAACAATGAAACAAGGAACACATCATGGAATTTGGAGATATTTGGCACCATTTCTAAATTGTAAGCAACTACTCGGATTATTTCCATAATTTCAAATGGTACGATATACTTAAGGCTCAGTTTCCCTTTCTTACCAACCCTTAAAAGACCCTTCCAAGGAGATACCTTCAGAAAGACAAGATCTCCCACCTGGAATTCCAAATCCTATATCTGATTATTAGCATAACTGTTTTTCCTACTTTGGGCTTCTTTAATATGGGCTTTGATTGTTTTCACCTTTGTCTTGGTCTCTTCAATATGTTTTGGGCCTATAATTTTCATCTCACCAACTTCATCCCAACAAGTTAGAGTTTTACATCTCTTTGTATAAAATTTTTCATATGGAGCCATTTGAATACTAGAATGGAAACTATTATTGTAGGAATATTCCACCCAAGGCATGTATTTATCCCACATACATTGGAATTCAGGAGAGCATGACCTCAGCATGTCTTATATAGTTTCAATAGTCCTTTCAGATCGTCGATCAGTTTGGGGGTGATAAGCAGTACTCATATAATTCTCAGTAGTCTGGTGACAAAATCCATCGTAATGTTATCCCACATACATATAGGAATAGGTAGATGTTTCGTCACTCCTTTGGGATTATGTATCTCTACCTTCACATGTTGACAAACTAGACATCTTGACACGTAGTCATCAATTTACTACTTCATATTATCCCACCAAAAATATTCCTTCAGATATCTATACATCCTTCTGATACCTTGGTGTATGGATAAATTTGAGCTACGAGCATCATCTAATAGTTCTCTTTTTAGCTCAGGTGCTGATGGAATGCATAACCTCTTCCAAAATTTCAGAACTACTTCTTCATACAAGATGTCAGCTGGTCTCCCATCCATAACTGCATTAATTTTCTTGTGCAGATTCTCATCATCAAATTGTGATATTTTCATCATCTCTAGTAAATATGGTTTAGCAATCATTTGAAAGAGGAGCGATATTTCCCCTTCTTTAACAATTCCCATATACATATTTAGAAGATCCAAAAATATAGGATCTCTCCCAATCCTCATTTTAGTGATAAGGCCACGATCATTACTTCGTAATGCATCTTCCACCTTATTCTCCTTACCTGGATGGTAGTGTATTGAAATATCGTAATCTTTGAGTAACTCGTTCCATCTTCTTTGCCTCATGTTGTGTAATTTTTGTGTGAAAATGTATTTCAATCTCTTGTGGTCTATATAAATCTCATATCTCACTCCATATAGATAATGCCTCTATATTTTCAGAGCAAAGATTATAGCTGATAACTGAAGATCATAAGTTGGATAATTTTTCTCAAGAGTATTCTACTGTTTTGATGCATAAGATATAAATTTATCATTTTTCATAAAGATGCAACACATCACATAATTTAATGCATCGCTGTATATTACAAATCTACCTCTTCCAGTTGGAAGAGTCAAAATTGGAGCATTTACCAATCTTCTGTTCAATTATTTGAAGCATTTTGTACATTATTTTGTCCACACAAACATAACTCCATTACGTGTGAGCATTGTTAGTGGGTTAGCAAGTCGGGAAATATTCTGAACCAAATGCCAATAGTTACCTACTAAGCCAATAAAACTGCGAACCTCAGATATATTTGTTGGCATGGGACATTCTGGGATTGCCTTCATCTTTGCAGAATCAACTTGGATTCTATACATAGTGACAATGTGGCCTAGAAAGGAAACTGATTGAAGACAGAAATCGCACTTGCAAAACTTCCCATATAATTTATTTCTTCTAAGAGTTCTCAGAATAACCCCAATTGATTATCATGGTCTTCATAGAATTTTGGGTATACGAGGATATCATCGATGAATAACACAACAATGTTATAATTTTATTCCTTGAAAATTATATTCATAAAATTCATGAAAACATAGGGTGCATATTTCAGTCAAAAAGGCATCTCTATAAACTCGTAATGCACATAACTAGTCCGAATTTCAGTCTTTGAAATATATTTCTTCCTCACACGCAACTGATGATATCCGGATCGAAGGCCAATCTTTGAAAAGTTTTTAGCTCCATGATGTTGATCAATTAAATCATCAATCTGAGGCATATGATTCTTATTCATTATTATAATAGAATTGATTTCCCTGTAATTAATGAAATGCCTCATGGATCTATCTTTCTTCATGACAAAGTTGACAGGGGATTCTCATGGAGAAACACTAGATCAAATAAATACTTTTTCACTCAAATCCCCTAGTTGTGTCTACATATCTACTAATTCCACAGTTTTTATTATATAGGGAGTCTTTGATATAGGTCTTGCACTAGGAATTAAATGAATAGGGAACTCAACTTTCCTCTCTTGAGGATGTCCAGGTAAATCCTCCTGAAATACATCTATGTACTCTTGCACTATGTGCACATCTTCAATTTTAATATTTCATTCCTCACCCATTGGTAATGGTTTATCGTCATCTCCATGTATTGCATTCAGTTGAGCTAATGGGTGTGGTTCTAGATAAGAATTAGGTGGCAATGTTTCTACCCTAAAGACAAGAAATTCCAAACCATTTTTAAAAATTGTAACTTCATTCTTCTTACATTAAATGCTCGCATCATAATTTGACAGCCAATCCCTACCAAGAAATATATCAAATTCCGTCATTAGTATGATGACAAGGATAGAAACTAAAGCACATTCTAGTGTCTGGAGGGGGACCATTCATCATTCCTTTGTTGCAATGATACATCCCCTTCGAGTTTTTACTGAGAAATCTATTGTTAAATCAAATTGGACATATATAATTTTCTTGAAAAACTAAAAATTTATAAAGGAATGTGATGATCCATAATCAAATAAAATCTAGGCTATGATTTATGAAATAATTAACGTACCTTCCACCACATCATTATGAACTATAACCTCCACGGTTGTAGTCGCATAAGCTCTCTCATTATCTCTTGGCCTTTTCAAAGTCATTTTTCCTTGGATATTAGGACACTCATTTTCATAGTGTCCCATGTCTCAACAATTGTTGCATTAAAAATTATTAAATTGTTTCATCCCCAGACATTCATCAGAATGATGACCCTTTTCTTCACATTTATTCCAAACTCCCATGCCTTTCAGGCATTTCTCGAGATGATTATTTCCACATTTCTCACATAATGGGAATATATTTGTTCCCCTAGTATTCTTTGGTGATTCATCATTTTCCATTGTTATCAGAGTACCGCTTATTATCTTGGTTTCCTTTGAAAATATTTTATCTAGAAAATTAAATCTCGAATTTGATGGCACTTGATACAATTTCATCATATAAAAAAATGATTGAGAAGCCAGTCCTCTTTGAAGACATCTCATAAGATATTCAAAGAAATGATCAATATTTTTTTCAATGTCTCTTATGTAATATACGGCATACCTGGCTAGGATTGTAATGGTAGCCTCGTACTCTACAACACTATCTTCATGCCTTTATTTTAAGCTAAAGAATTTCTTCTTCATTTATATTCATTTCTCATGGGGGAAATATTTTTCGAAGAATATTTCCTTAAATTTATTCTTTTCCATATCATCTATTTCTTCTTCCTTCGAGCTATTCTGGATCAAATGCCACCATTTATCTGCGTCACCCTTGAGACAATATACTGCCAGCACTACCTTCTCATTTTCATCGCATCTTAATGCCATGAATATATTTTCTAGTGACTTGATCCACTGCTCAGCTACTATGAGATTAGTAGTACCACTAAAATATTGGGGGATTCTGCCACATAAAATAATCCAACATAGGTGTCACAAGGTTATCGTCACAACTTGGGAAAGTTGTCACAATATAGTCATAATATGATCTGATCCAACATTGACCTTGTTGACTTGTTCAGTGGGGAAATCCCTATATTGTCCATGTGTATTAATTCATATTCTTCCACTAGGCACCATTTCTATATAATGGAATACAATTGATAATATTATGAATCTATAATAGAATAAACAAAATATATTGAAATTATATACATAGAAATATCATAAACATGGTTTTTCTGAGGAAAAATTTACATTTCAATCCTTCATAATGGCTTGTAATGAAAATATGAATTATCCTAAGAATATCCCCCCGGAGTGTTGTAACCAACAGTGAAGCATAACCTGTTGTCGTGTACCAGGATACCCTAGGTCAAGCCAAAAACTCTTTGTTAGAGTTTACACTCATAGGTACATCTATTCAGGAGCCACCTCTATGTTCTCGTATCGAGGAAAGGATCTATATTCTAGAAATATTCACATAATATTTTCCATACCAAAATAACAGGACGTTGTTGTATGTTTATCTTCAAATAATACATTGGGTATTTGTTATCTACTACAAATTTCCTATATTAGCTTCCAAGTTTTCTACTAAACATCATCTGATACTAACGGTAACACTCTGACCCCTCCATGATGGTGCAAGTTCATTACATGTGATATCATAATGGTTAGAAGGAATAAAAATTTAGAAAAAACTATCAGTTTAGTAGTCTTTAAGAAACTAGATACATATATGTTACTCAAATTACATTGGTAAATTTTACAAATTATAATACATAACAAAAACTACAAATTTTATCCACCAGAACTCAAAAAAATCTCCTCTATGTCATCTATTGAAAGTAAACAATGAAAGGGGTGAGATAAAATGCTCAGTAAGTGTTACAAATAGTGGAAGTATGAATACAATAATAAGTGAATCATAATCAATCTGACATAATCAATATGGCATGGTGAATAGATGAAACAATCGCACCTTTAATAAACTGAGAATGAAAATGCATACATAGAATTTTCATAGTGAAAACCTCATGGATAGTAATAACTGATAATGAATAAATAGCATGCTTATTAATTAGACTTCATGTATCTGGCACATGAATCCACAATACCTTTAAAATGGTTTACATCTATGTGTAGAAACCCGTCTGATTTTTGGAAACAAACTCGAAGGGTTTTTTTGCCAAACTAATTTGTCTCATGAAACCTACTGATGAATCGAGGGGATATAGAGGGCCCCACCTCCCACCACATGTCCGAAGAATTATTTATATATTAATTCAATGAAATATCAATATTCATTTTCAATATCCGTATAGATTAGAGTATACCAAATCATCAATATTTCCATAGTTAAAATAAATTCAAAATAAACACCGTTTAGAAAATGGTATAAGGTTTAGATGACAAATATATCCATGATATGAGATTGTGGATATTTAATATAAATATAACTTAAACTAAAAAGTGTGATGTATATTCACAATATAATTATTATTAGGTGCACCACACAAAGTTAGTCACAACAAAATAGTAGTTGAGACAATGGCTATTACCACTATGTAATCTGTTGAATCATATGACAAGAAGATAATAACCCTCAAATGATTCATTGAATAAAATGAATATAAATGGAATCATGTTATTTTATATCAAATGGCAGTACAAAAATACCACATACATGAAAAAAGTGGCGAACAATGAAAATCCCACAGAAATGAAAGTGGGATGAGAAACCCCTTACAGACATTTTTCCCTGGTAACGAGTGTTCTGGCGAGGGCTTATTGAGAGGTAAAGGGGTATTAAATTATTTATATGTCACAAGGGAAGTATGGGGGACGTATGAAAACATACCCCATCATCAATAATTAAAATTAAAGGGCACAATAGAGGAGAGATTCTTGAACAAAAGTGAGAGAGAGGATCTCTTACCTTATGCTAGAAGGTGTTCTTCATATTTCTTAACGACCTGAATAATCAAATTTAGCATCATTAATTTATATTTCCAGAACCTAATCAACATATAATTGATATTTTATTACCTTATTTGGTTCATTAATGGTTTTTATGCTCTATGAGATTATATGTTTTTGTATTGGTTGCATTTTCATCTTTGGTTTTCACGATCCATTTACTTGTATTCATGATTGGATGTTTTTTTTGAAATATGGTTAAACATCCAGAATTATTAATATAATTTTTTAGTGAAATTAAAAAGTTATAAATTAACTTATAATTATTCTGGTTATATGACATTAGGATGACTCATTCGATGAGTTAAAATAAATGCTTGGATTTGTCTTGGCAGTTTTGTGCACAATAATCTTGTCATGTATTTTTATTCCATATTATGAACGTGTAATGATTCCAAAACAATAATAAAGATAAAATACATATATTATGATCTGGTTAAACCATTGAAAAAGTTTCATGACCAGTATTTAATATATTAATTCTAATTGAAAACCTGTCTTCTTTGACTGTGATAAATTTACACATCTCGGATGGTGTTTTCATTTCTTGTATAAAAGTAGGGGATCGAAAAGGAGAGATTATGATGAAATAATCTATTAGAAAAATGAAAATCCATAACATGTAATTTACTAGATTTATCATGGAATTTGGATGATGGAAGGTGAGAAGGGAGAACGAAATAATGGAACATTGTAAAAGAAATTGAATGGAAAAGAGAAGGGAGGTTCACCTCATGAGTACTCCTCCTTGAGAATCTCTTTAATGAATTTATTTTTGGCCTTTTGGTGACACCATTAAGATATTAACATGGGTAGAGGACTGGGGAATAGTATTTGTCAGAATTTATGCAAGGCTTGAATCTTGATTGTGTGGGGGGAAGACGGTGTGAGGCGTGGTTTATATAGTGGAGGGGAGATGAGTTTTCTAAATATTATAATCATTAATTTAGTATTTACTCTCATGAAACCCAATATTGAGTATTCCATGACCCAAAACCGTAATATATGCATGTGAATTCGATCAAATTGAGCTTACATCAGGAGATCATCATCAATGACTTAATAAATTTCTCATTTAGTATTTATTTGAAATTATCGCATTTTAGTATTCATAAAAAATTTAAGTATTTTAGAAAATTTAAAAAAATTCACCCTAACCATTTATCGACATTTAGAATCCAAAAATGAATTCCATTTTTCAAAAATAACTTTTAAATTATTATTAATTAAATATTAAATTAAATTCTTTAATTAATCAAAAAATATAAACACTGCAAATATTCATATTCTTTTTTATGGTGTCTGAGTTCACTTATACACTCAATGCTATGGATACCATTTATAAAATTCATATTACTAATCATAAGGGTAATTTACTATTTATAAGGGCATGTTAATATTCATAAGGGTAGGTTAATAATCACTGAAAAGTATGTTAATTCTATCAGGCACTAAATATCATCTTGAACTCAACCGTGTTTGTCATATTTTTAATATTAAAATTCCAGAGTTGGAAAATTTAAGTTTAATGTATAGGTTATGGATATCTCCAATAAGTAACCATGTTTTGTTCCCTATAGGCTCAGTGATTCATGAAATATTGGCTACAACTATAAAGTATTTAAGAGAAACATCTCATGAAATGTTTGGGGTGCTACAAATAAAGAAAATATAATATTTTCAAATATCATTTCAACATATTGACCTAATAAGTTCTCTATGAACCCATTTTCAAAACTATTTAAAAAAATAAATAATGTTATTTTTAATCAATATATCCCATACAACTTTGAAGATTTTATAGGAATTAAAATTTGAAAACATTTATGTCATTATAAATAAATCTTTAAAACATTTTAAAAATGTGGACATTAATGAGAATAAATTATAAGATTAATTAATTAAAACATTTAATTTTTTTGTTAAAGAGTCCCATACCACATGAGAAAATAATTGAATAAAAATAGTTAAATAATAACATTAAACAAAACATATAATATACTGATAATAAGAAGATTCATGATAAAATTTGAAAATGTTATGTATATACACCTTATAAGATAATAAAGGTTTACAATATCAATAAATTCATCAATGAAAGGATATTGAGACAAAACATAAAAGACATAACATAAAAGAAGTCCTTTACAAATAGATGTGGGTGAAAAGTTCCCTTACAATGATCGTATCATCTCATTAATGATAAACCAATGAATAAATTATTTCTGAAAAATATAAATAAATGAAATATATGTATATATAATGTCTAATACATTCGAGTACATTCACACATATTCATAATAGTACACAATCTTGAAAAGAAGATTAACCCAATAAATGGAAATTGGGATAAAAAGTTCCCTTAATGAAATTCGACAGCCTAACGAAATCACTTTAAAACTGTAAAAAAGAGTTGATTGGAGATAAAAAGGTATATTATCATGTGGACATATTATTTACAAACATAATGATATTAACGATCATATCCCAGCATATGAAATTTGAAATTTAAAAATACATAGCATAAAAGAAGTGTTTGACAAATGGTAGATAGTTAAAGGTTCCCTTACAGATTTGGTAACATATGAAACATAAACCAAATGAATGAAGGATTATAAAATGAAAAAGTAAATACCATGAAATTAATTTATATTACACATGGAATAATATCATGTGTATTACATACACCACACAAATGGAAATAGTTGAAAATATTTCATGAATCTCACAGGAATAAAATGTGACATGAAAACCCCTTACCACATGTCCGACTTAAATCGTTCATTCATTACTCTCATAAAAAATAAACTAAATGTAATTTATACTTGAATAAGAAACTTTTTAAAGTTTATTATTCCTTTTAAATTACTTATTACCTTGTTTTAAACATCACATATTCATTTATGTTAATAATGGTCATTTTGTCGATATTTGGAACATGAGTCGAAAAGGAACATCCTATAATAAAAATATACCCATGTGGTCAAAATTAAATTATATCTAGAATGATATTCATGAATTACATATCATCTATTTAATATATATCTAGTATATATTTCTATTTATAATAGTACATAAAATTTGGAGATAAGAAATGAAATGCACCGTTTGTGGAGACTTTAAGCCGTATGTATGAAGGAATGATACATCCATTTATATTTAGTATTTTAGGGAATGAAAACATAATGGTACATAGGTATATAATAATTCTAGTATAATATAATATATAATTCCAATAATTCCTTTCTTTATACTTTTCACATATCGCATGAATGAGTCATATCACTTTGATGGGGCGGTAGTCCGCACTTCCTCAAATGAAATTATCGTATTTATACAACATGAAAAGCATCAACAGATTTTATAAATGATATTTATAGAACCATATTGATAAATAAAGTATTATAAATATATCATATAAATAAAATTCCATCATAATGACCACCAATATGACAACCCTACTTTTTATTAAAACTTAAACATGATTCATTACATAAAACTTCACTTGATACAACAATGAAGATCGAGAGGTTTAGTGACTTTAGGGCTTAGGATAATTACATAAAAACTTAAAACATAAAATACACCATCGTTATTGAAAACTTCCTTTACATGACCACTACATTCCCTTGTACTTAGCATTGCATGGGATAATCTGAGGACATGCATAAGAAAAGGGTGAGCTATAATGCCCAGTAAAGGAGTACACATTGAATAACACGAGGAGTGCAATACATGTTAGACAATAGGAATATCATTAGAGAATGAAAGAAACATGAACATAAAGGCATGATAAGTCATGATTACCAAAACATGGAAATGTGGCAACAACACTTAACATTAAATTAGCATGAGCCAAGGCTCATTGCACATGGAGCATGAGTAAACCCTCATTGCACATGGAGCACGAGTAAACCCTTATTGAACATGATTTAGCATGAGTAAACACTAATTTCACATTACGTATCATGATAATATACTTTACCCAATGCATTGGAGCACTATAAGGGTGCACCCTTCTTAAACATTTCATTTCATGCATAAGTTTGCCACATGGATCATAAAACATGGATTCATAAAACATAATAATTTATTCCACGATAAAGGAATGATAAATTCATACATGAAACTATAAAATCAATAATTAATTGTGAATAAAGGTGAATACCCTTGATGGAGAAATGGGCATAGTATTCACTACACAACGACATTGGCTTAGAAAATCGGTGTGATTTCCGCAGCGTAACGGTGTGACATAAGAATTCATAAAAATTGTTGATTAGAGAGAAAGGGGTTACTCATCATATTTACATGTAATGGACAGTAATGAGGTTATATAGATACATGTCCCAACAATTGAAATGGAATTTAGATTCATGATAAAAAAGTATTTCTTGAATGTAGAAGAAGAGAGAGAAGTTCCTTTCGGAATTTCGGCATAGTAACGGGTGTACATGGGAGGCATTTAATGAGAGAGAAAGGGGTCTAACATAATTCATACAATAAGAGGGAAGTATGGGGGTGGTGTGAAACCATACCCCAACATTCATAATTTAAATTAAAAGGGCAATATAACTTACAGCAAACTGACAAAAAAATGAGAAAGGAAGAAAAAAACCCTTACTTGGAAGGGTGCTTCCAAAGGCTAGAGAGTGGCATGTGAGAGGCTTCTTGGGAGCTTGGGGCACCTTGGGAGGATTATAGATATAGTAGGGAAGAGGTTGGATGAACTCCAATGGATTTTAGTGAGGAGGATGTGGGATCTTGGGTGGGTTTATATAGGAAAGGTGAGGGAATTCTGTATTATTTAGGTTTGGGTCCCCTTACATAAAATTAATCCAAACCACAAACCATCACATGGTTTATGCCCATAGTTCTTGTCAAAGGGAAGGGGAAAAATATATATTATAAGGCCAAGGTCCGAACGTATTAAAATAATAAGGTTGATTATGTGGAGGTGAGTCACACTCCCATGGAAATTAATTTAAAAAGGAAAAGTGTTGAATAAGTCTTTAGGGGTTCATTAATGCTTTGAAAAGTAAGTCAAACAAACCCAAAATCACTTTATTTTAATTGTAAAGAATATATTGGCCGAAAATAAGGATTACATTTTTTTATTACATCACTATTGGGTCATTATGTTGTCATAAAACACATTATATATTTAAACGGTATTTAATATATACCCAAAAATTTGACTGTTTCAGAAAATTATGAAAAATTCACCGTTGGATAATTTCAACATCATTATTCTAGAAATGAAATTTATATTATCTAAAACAATTTCTAAATATGTTAATTTTTAATTTTTAAAATAAAAGCCAACATTAATCGAAAATTTATGGGTTTTGACAGAAATGGATTTCAAACCTTAATATAAAATTTTAATTGCATTCATATATTTATAAGATCATTTATATTTAATTAATTTAACAATAGTATTATAATTTTCTTAAAATATTATTTAATTTAAAAATCTCTTAATTTAATAAAATAGATTTCTTAATTAAATAATAAATAAAAACACCATTTGTATTTAAAAACTATTTACAATGTATCGAAATTGACTAGAAATTATATTCATTATTATATACAAAAAATAATGTACATGAACATAGTACTACTTATTTGTTACATAACCCCATAAAATAGCCGCATAAGACCTATGGGTAAGGTGTGCGATGGTGACCGACTCTTGGGGCGGCTCAGATAACATCGCTCGAGTGGTAATCTCTATCAACTTCCACTTTTCCGGTAGCCGGTCCCATTCGAGCTTGACATGGTGAAGCTCAGCTTGGGATTGATCAAGGGCAATGACCAAGGATGCCACCTCTTTTCCGAGCTCCGACAAATGGGCTTCGAATGGGGAAATTCTACTAGACGAGGTCATCTCTTCCTTTGTCTAAGTAAAATTGGGTTCGTTAAAGCCTTATATTTATACTAATCATGTGATCACTATTAAACAGCTATATTAACAACGATCACAATTCTTAACATAAAACCAAAGAAGTTGAAATCGTATAAAAACATTTTTTCATAAAGAGACATTTAACTGGATCCAGATGGATTTTCCATTAATGAAACATTGGGTCGTTACAATATTCCCCCCATAAGAAATTTCACCCTCGAAATTTTCCTTTTCCCACACTAAAACAAATGTGGGTAACTCAGCTTCATCATATCCTCTGAATCCCAAGTCACATGTTCAAACTTTTGGTTTCTCCATAACACCTTGACGAGGGGCATTGTCTTATTTCATAGAACCTTTTCTCTACGATCTAAGATCTTCACTGGTTGCTCCTCATAAGAAAGATCATCTTCCAATTGTACCACATCGGAAGAGAGTACATGTGAAGGGTTTAGTATGTACTTCTTTATGAGGGATACATGAAAGACATCATGCACCTTGGCCATAGCAGGTAGAAGTGCTAGTCGATAGGCCACAGCCCCACCATGATCAAGAATCTCAAAGGGGCCGATGTACCTTGGACTTAACATCCTTTTATTTCCAAACCTCAAGACCTTCTTCCACGAAGATATGCGTAAAAACACCATGTCTCCAACTTTAAACTCAAGGTATCGTCGGCTATTATCAGCATAACTCTTCTGTCAACTCTGGGCTGCCTTGATATGCTACTGAATGGTTCTCATCTTCTCCACAATTTCTTCAACCATTTCGGGTCCATGCTGCTTACGTTCACTGACCTCATCCCTACATGCCGTTGTTCTGCACCATTTCCCATACAGGGCTTCATATGGAGCCAATTGGATGCTCGAGTGGAAACTGTTATTATAAGAGAACTCAACCAGAGGAAGATGTTGATCCCATCCTCCTTTAAAGTACATTGAGCATGCTCTCAACATATCCTCAAGTGTTTGGATAGTCTGCTCACATTGGCCATCAGTTTGAGGATGATAGGCTGTACTGAAGTTCAGTTCAGTATTCTGAGAATGTTGAAGAATCTTCCAAAAATTATAGGTGAATCTTGGATCTCAGTCAGACAAAATAGATAGTGGTACTCCATTAAACCTTACCACTTCCCCAATATATATCCGTGCCAGTTGATCCAATGAGAAATCCTCCCGAATAGCAATGAAGTGTGCAGTCTTTGTAAGACGATCTGCAACAACCCAGATTGCATTGTTGCCTTTGGATATCCTCGGAAGTCTGGTGACAAAGTCCATGGTGATGTTCTCCCATTTCCATTCTATTATGGGAAATGGTTGCATCATCCCCTTAGACTTCTGCCTCTCTACCTTCACTTGCTGACACACCAGTCACTTTGATGTATATTCAGCGATCTCCTTCTTCATATTATCACACAAAAAGTTTTCTCAAAGATCTCGATACATATTTGTGCTCCACAGGTTAATAGAGAAATACGAACTATGTGCATCATCCAAAAATTCCTTCTTCAGCTCCGGACTTGATAGAACACATAGTCTTTTCCGAAACCGTACAATTCCTTCTTCATTAACATTAAACTCCGAGGATATTCCCTTTTTGATAGTTTCCACGTTTTCTTGAATTCCCACATCATCCTTTTGAGCTTCCTTTAACCATTCCAAAAGAGATGGTTGAGCAATAATTTGTGAAAGGATTGATGATGTTCCCGTCTTTATTATTCCCACTTCCATCTTCATCATGTCTAAGAAGATTGGATCCTTCTCAATTCTAATCATAGATAGAATCGCTGGATCCTTTCTACTTAGGGTATCTGCCACCTTGTTTGCTTTCTTAGGGTGGAAATGTATTGAAAAATCATAATCCTTGATGAGCTATATCCATATTCTCTGGCACATATTATTCTCATTCTATGTGAATATATATTTACGACTCTTGTGGTCAGTATATATCTCACATTTCTCTCCATAGAGATAATGACGCCATATTTTCAAGGCAAAGATCACCACCGCCAACTCCAGATCATATGTTGGATAGTTTCGCTCAAGGATTTTCAACTGCCTTGAAGCATAGGATATCACATTATCATTCTGCATCAGCACACATCCTAATACCTTCTTCGAAGAATCACTGAATACCACAAAAAGCTCCCCACTTGTGGGTAATGTGAGAACGACTGCAGTGATAAGCCTCCTTTTCAGCTCCTTGAAGCTTTCATCACATTCATCACTCCAAAACAAACTTTACTCCCTTACGAGTTATCTTGGTAAGAGGGTTGGACAATCGTGAGAAATTTCTCACAAATCGTCGATAATATCGAGCTAACCCCAAGAAGCTACGGATATCCATTACCGATGTTGGCCTCGGCCATCCCTTAATTGCATCTGTTTTGGAGGGGTCCATAGATAGACCATTGATTGTGATGATATGGCCCAATAATGAGACCTCTTTCAAATAGAACTTACACTTGCTGTACTTTGCATAGAGCTTCTCATTGCGAAAAGTCTCTAGTACAGTTCTTAAATTCTCCACATGATCCTCCTTGGTTTTGGATTATATTAGAATATCATCTATAAAGACTACCACAAATTTGTCAAGGTAATCTCTAAAAACTCTATTCATCAAGTCCATGAATATTTCTGGAGCATTGGTGAGTCCGAAAGGCATTACTATGAATTCATAGTGCCCGTACCTTGTACGAAAATCCGTCTTGGGGATATATTTCTTCTTCACCCTTACTTGATTGTATCCAGACCGCAAGTCCACCTTGGAGAAGTATTGTGCTCCACGCAACTGATCAAACAAGTCATCGATTCTTGGGAGAGGATACTTGTTCTTTATCGTGATTTTGTTAAGATCACGATAATCGATGAAAAGCCGCATTGACCCATCCTTCTTCTTGACGAAGAGGATTGGTGCACCCCATGGTGAAGCACTTCGGCGTATAAACCCTTTATTCAGATTCTCCTGTAGTTGTTTCTTCATGTCTTCATGCTCAAAAACAGACATTCTATATGGAGTCTGGGATATTGGTAACGCCCCAGGTATAAGTTCAATTGAGAACTCAACATCTCTTCTAGGAGGAAGACCAGGCAGTTCCTCGGGAACCACTTCCGCGAATTCCCCCACAATAGGCATTTCTTCAAGGATGGTTTTTTCTTTGGGCTCAATCATATGATCCAGATACGCGTGCTCATAGGGAAGTAATATCCATGCTTGAGATGATGGAGCTAAAGGATATTCATCTTCCTCATGAAACTTGTAAAGAATCGGGGGTCGATTCTCCATATGGAGTGTGATTTCCCTCTGCCGACAATTTATGTTGGCTCTATATAAGGAAAGTCAATCCAGCAAAGAAATGAATCAAATTCCACCAAAGGGAGTATGACGAGGTTCACCAGGAAATTCAATCCACAGATTATAACAGGGGAGGACTTATATTCATGGGATGCAATGATTGCCCCATTTGCCGTACTCACAGACATCTTTACTTCCATGATTTGTGGTGGTGCTGGGATTGTTCTACTAAACTTTCGAGATATAAAAGAATGTGTAGAAACTGAATCAAAATGTACTTCGCTATTCTTGAATGAATAACTAGCGTACTTGTCACCACTTCGTTGTCGGGGTTCACTTCGGCAGAAATGATGCCAAAAGCTCTTCCTTGCTGTCTTGGAGGTTGATGGTTGCCTCCGATAACCATTAGATTAGGGCACTGATTCGAAAAATGACCCAGTTATTTTCATTTGAAGCATTGAACAACGTGTTGAGGTTCGAACGGAGCATTCCTATCCTCTGTCGCAGATGCGGGTCCTTCTTGCTGACAGTTAATAGCTAGGTTCCCTTCTCTTGCACACCTGATGCATTTTCTCATCCCCTTAAGGCAATTTCCATGGTGCTTCTTTTCGCACTTTTGGAAAGTGGGGTGCTAGAACTTCTTAGCGCCGTTGGATTTACCCATCAGACCACTAGCATTGAAGTCAACATTACGCTTCTTGTCCCCATGATACCCCTGTGATTCTCCGATATCCATTTCAACCTTGAGGTCACATCAGACAATTTCCACATAGCTGTTGAATTCACGGATCACTAATGCTTTCCGCAAGCTAAGTTTCATCCCACCAAAGAAGCGGTCAACCTTGCATTCGGGGGGTAACAACAATGCCGGAAGTGTATCATGCAAGCCTTGTGAAGTTTTCCTCGTACACGCCCACAGATTCTTCATCTTTTTTCTTGAGGGAAAGGAAGTCCCTTTCCATCTTAAGCCAGGGGGTGTACGGAAAATCATTACCGAAAAACATCATCTGAAATTCCTTCCATTCAAAGCCTCGATCTCCTCCTTGGGCTTCGTATTTTTGATCAAAGACCACCATTGATCAACTTCACCCTCCATACGATAACCATCCAGGCGAACCATCTCTTGTTCAGAACATTAAAGGCTGGAGAAGATCTTTTCAATGGATTTGATCCATTGTTCAGCGATCGTGGGATCAGATGATCCACTAAAAGTAGGGGGCCTTTGTCTCTTGAAGCTCTCGAGAGAGAATTGTTCTTTCTTGGGGGGGGGGGGGGTTGAACATTCCTCTTGACCCGTCTTTCTATTCAAAACATGTGTTAGGTGAGAGATAAGCATGAAAAAGTTCACGATTCCCGCTCCTAATGGATTGGGCATCTCATTAGTACAATCATCACACTGATCTTCACAGCGTTTGTTAGCCTGAGTCCTCATATTACCGGACATTGGATGGAATAAAAAAAAGTTATGGGTAACACATAAAGGGTAATCCAAAGACAAAAGTTGATGACTTATAAATAAACTTTAATTTCTTTAACTCATGAGTATATAGGATTCAATCTAGGATTTTCAAAATCTACTTTCAAACATATATTCTTAGGGGAATTTTTCCCTTAATAAGGGTTCATACCAAGATTGTGAATTTATCAAAACATATCCCCTGGGAGTGTCGTACCCAAGAGTGCAGAAAGGGCTGTTGTCGTGGACCAGTTCCCATTCGAGTCTAGCTCAAAGTGGTGTTTTCAGGTTTTACCCCTAGGATACATATGTGCCAGAGTCGCCTCTACCTGCTCGTATCCGGACATAGATGTATTTGTTTGATAAACCACTTACTTAGTATTTACCAAATCTTAGGGATGTTTTTATTATACTTAGTTTTGTATCTAAGGATTTACTAGGGTTTTCCTAATCCCAAAAATAACTAAACCTATCCTCTGATACAAACTATGACAACCCTGATTTTTATTACAACTTAAACATGATTCATTACATAAAACTTCACTTGATACAACAAAGAAGATCGAGTGGTTTATTGTATTTGGTGCTTAGTATCATTACATAAAAACTTAAAACATGAAATAAAACATCTTTATTGAAAACATACTTTACATGACCACTACATTCCCTCGTACTTAGCATTGCATGGGATAACCTGAGGACATGCATAAAAAAGGGTGAGCTATAAAGCCCAGTAAGGGAGTACACATGGAATAACATGAGGAGTACAATAAATTTTAGACAATAGAAATATCAATAGAGAATAAAAGAAACATGAACATAAAGGCATGATAAAGCATTACAATCATAACATGGAAATGTGGCAACAACACTTAACATTGAATTAGCATGAGCCAAGGCTCATTGCACATGGAGCATGAGTAAACCCTCATTGCACATGAAGCACGTGTAAAATCTCATTGCACTTGAATTTTCATGAGTCAACATTCATTGCACATGACGTATCATGATACAATAATTTACCCAATGCATTGGAGCGCTATAAGGGTGCACCCTTCAATATCATTTCATTTCATGCATAAGTGTGCCACAAGGATCATAAAACATGGATTCATAAAACATAATAATTTATTCCACGATAAAGGAATGTGGAATTCATACATGAAACTATAAAATCAATAGGTAAATGTGCATAAATGTGAATACCCTTGATGGAGAAATGGGCATGGTATTCACTACACAACGACATTGGCTTAGAAAATCGGTGCGATTTCGGCAGCGTAACGGTGTGACATAAGAATTCATAAAAATGGATGATGAGAGAGAAATGGGTTCCTCATAACATTTACATGCAATGGATAGTAAGGAGGTAATATAGATACATTTCCCAACAATTGAAATGGAATTTAGATTCATGATACAAAAGTATTTCTTGAATGTAAAAGAAGACAGAGAAGTTCCTTTCAGAATTTTGGCATAGTAACGGGTGTACATGGGAGGCATTTAGTGAGAGAGAAAGGGGTCTCCCATCATTAAAACAATAAAAGGGAAGTATGGGGGAGGGGAAAAAAAATACCCCAACATTCATAATTGAAATTAAAAGGTCAATACAACTTCATGAAAATTGACAAAAAATGAGAAAGGAAGAAAAAAAACCCTTACTTGGAAGTGTGCTTCCAAAGGCTAGAGAGAGGCTTATGAGAGGATTCTTGGGAGCTTGGGGCACCTTGGGAGGATTATAGAGAGAGTAGGGCAGAGATTGGATGAACTCCAAGGGATTTTAGTGAGGAGGAAGTGGGAGATTGGGTGGGTTTATATAGGAAAGGTGAGAGATTTCTTTATTATTTAGGTTTGGGTCCCCTTACATAAAATTAATCCCAACCACAAACCATCCCTTGGTTTGTGCCCATGGTTTTTTGAAAAGGGAAGGGGAATACAATATTTTATAAGGCCAAGGTCCAAACTTATTAAAATAAAAAGGTTGATTATGTGGAGATGAGTCACACTCCCATGGAAATTAATTTAAAAATACAAAGTGTTGAATAAGTCTTGAGGGGTTCAATAATGCTTTGAAAAGTAAGTCAAACAATCCAAAAATCACATTATATTAATGGTAAAACATATATTGGCCGAACATAAGGATTATAGTATTTTGTTACATCACCATTGGGTCATTATGATGTTATAAGACACATTATATATTTAAACGGTATTTAATTTTTACCCAAAACATTGACTGTCTCAGAAAATTATGAAAAAATCACCGTTGGATAATTTCGACATCCTGATTCCATAAATGCCATTTATTTTATCTAAAAAATTTTCTAAAAATGTTAATTTTCACTTTTTAAAATAAAAACCAACATTTATCAAAAATTCACCGGTTTTGACAGAAACGGCTTTCAGACCTTAATATAACATTTTAATTGAATTCATAAATTTATAAGAACATTTATATTTAATTAATTGAATAATATTATTATTATTTTATTAGAATATTATTTAATTCAAAAATAGCTTAATTTAATAAAATAGATTTCTTAATTAAATAATAACTAAAAACACCATTTGTACATTAAAAACTATTTACAATGTATCAAAAATGACTAGAAATTATATTCATTATTATATACAAAAATAATGTAAATGAACTTTGTACTACCTATTTGTTACAGAACCCCTTAAAATAGCTGCATAAGTCCTAAGGGTAAGGTGTGCGATGGTGACAGACTCTTGGGGCGGTTCGGATAACATCGCTCGAGTGGTAATCTCTATCAACTTCCAGTTTTCCTGTAGACGGTCCCATTCGAGCTTGACATGGTGAAGCTCAGCTTGGGCTTGGTCAAGGGAAAAGCCCAAGGTTGCCACCTCTTTTCCGAGCTCTGACAAATGGGCTTCATATGGGGAAATTCTACTAGATGAAGCCATCACTTCCTTTGTCTGAGTAAAATTGGGTTCGTTAAAGCCTTATATTTATACTAATCATGTGATCACTATTTAACGACTATATTAACAACAGTCACAATTATTAATATAAAACCAAATAAGTTGAAATATTATAAAAATATTTTTTTCATAAAGAGACATTTAACTGGATCAAGAGGGATTTTACATTAATGAAACTTTGGGTTGTTACAACCAATATTGGTGGTAGGAGAAAATCGAACAATCATCATTTCATGAGGCAGCAGTTTTCCGTACACAGAAGCAGTATGTTCGTATCCATTAGATCGAGGTGTGTGTTAGTGTAGTCTGAATCATTCTAATAAAAAAACCTAGTATATTTAGGATACTTCTGTTTCTATTTAAACAAATAATAAGAAGAAAATTGGTAGTGATGAAGTAAAATAAAATAAGAGATCTTGAGGGAAGACTTTACCTTTAAATCGGGAAACTCTCATTGGTTTGAACCAAAAGGTTTTCCTGAAGTGATTTATGCATATGTTAAGGCTTCTAAGAGGAGGATATGTATATTGAGAGATTATTTGGGTAGATTTTGGATTATACTAGGGTGATTTAGAAGTTTTATTAAGGGTTTGATGTGATGGCTTTTTATATGGGGGCATAAGGGGCTCTTTAAGAATGTTTAAAAATATTATTTTATTATATAATTATTTTCGGTTTCTAATGTTCCAAAACTTATTTAATTCTAATATAAGGTGTAAATATTTCGAAATAAAATCATCCAACAATAATTCTATTGGATTTGGATATGTTTCAATTCTTATATTTGTTTATTTAACCCTTTGTTAACTTATTTAAGTTTTACAATGTCCTCTTATATATTAATACTATATGGTTAATATATTTACATTAAATTTACAAGATACCTATAATGGATCATTAATAATAATTTTAACATAATAAATTTCATTTGGATGAATATAATATTTTCATGACTATTTTATAATTTAATAAAATATTGATTGATTTAAAAACTCTTTTATGTCAATTTTAATACAATTCATATCATGACTTTTTAATAAATCCAATTCAAAATTATCCTTTATAAAAACCTACATTAATTAAAAGATAACTAGTCAACCTAATCTATAAAATTTTTTATGTCACAAAATGATTAAAAATAAATTTAGCTTAATATTTATAATACCATTTATTTGAATCCTTTTTTAATGAAGCAATCACTGCATCACCGTTGTGTAATGATTAAATTTTTTTATTTCAGGTATAAAAATTATAAATAAAACATCATTATTTATGAAATATGTTTAGAATTATATTGATTATTTATTGTTATTAGATAGCTTATATAACCCAATATAAAAACTATTTTAGAAAAATATTCATTTTTAGGTAATTTTTTTCGTTACATTAAATTCATTTATATTAAGAGTAATTATCACATCCAAGTAGATCAATGGGGTCCCAAAATAGATCCAATCATTAACATGGTCGTTCGTGTATCATCTAATAGGTTTATTATAAGTTTAAGGGTAATTTAACATTATTATAAGATAAATTTTCATCCTTATTTACCATATTTTCCCTTTAACCATGGTAAAGAAAATATTTACTGAAGTAAATATTCATAATATATAAAAATAAATGATACAAATTTATACAATTTGGACATACAAATTCCAAATAAGGAATAAATGTTTATAAATTCAAACCATATAAATGTCAGAAATTAATTTAATATTAATTCTTGTTGTGAAAACAAAAAATGCGTTTTAAAATAATAATAACTATAAATATATTGACACTTTTTTATTTCTAATATCAATGTAAAATTACATTAGATGACCCAAATTAAATTAAATGGTAAAACTATAATCTAATTAAACTTTAAATACAATTAAAAATATAATCTATAAATATAATAAATTATATTAAAAGGCAGTTTTGAATTAAAATACAATATTTTTCACTATTCATAAAAACGAGCATTATCATAAAAATACCAAAATTCCATCCAATGTAAATTTTGATGTCCTGATTCTAATGAAGAATATTATTTTTTCAAATATAACATATAAATGTGGCAAAAATATATTTAAAAAATTATTCCCCATCAAAAGGAAGTAAATATACCTTTTAAAGAATATTATAGTGTTTATTCTCAAAATTAGATTCATTCACATTTTAATCTTATATGTTTTATTGGATCAATGTAAAACGATTTAACAACCATGTGTAATCTTGTATTTGTTATTTCTATTTATTCCTACCAATACAATGTCTAGGCGTTAACTACCATTTAAAATAATAATATTATGTTATTATTTTTTAGTATAACTCAACATTTTGTGCAAAGTAATATTTCAAAGAAACACATTGTTGCATATCGGGTAGTCCATTGAACATAGCATCCCCATTAAAGTAAAATTTAAATTTAATTAAAAAATATTAATAATTATGAAAATTTCATATTCCTTATTTACATGGTATGTTACATCTGTCCCCCCTTTTTAAAATTGCATCCATGCGATTTCAAAATTAGGCTCAAAAATATTATTTAATGACCCACATCAGAAAAGAGTCAATAACAATATCACATTAAAAGAAATAAAGAGATCTAAAAAGTTCACCTAAGATAACTCATACTAGGATTCTATGAAAACATGTACATAGAAGTGAAACTAACAATCATGTTCTGATGGAGAGTGATACAAAACCTAATTTGGTGAAATTTAACCACAAAAAAACCACAAACTTTGGATAGGTTAAACGGTCATTGATTCCCCAGTATTAATAGAAAATGGACAACATTATTTTAGGATAATTTTCATAAATTTGAGGAATTGTTTTACTAATTAGTATAATAACATAGATAAATATACTTAATTTTCATATGGAGTTTCATCCTTTAATAATATTTTAAAAAAAATCACATTGACCACAATTGATGAGTATTAATGATAGCCCGGTCACACCTGAAGCACTGGAATAAACTTCTAGAAAATCACATATTCCAAAAAAGGTGAACAATATATTTACTCTATCTTTAGACATTAACCCATACCAAAATGGTTAGTACGAGATAATATAATTTCCAAAACGGATAATACTTCATGGAATGAAATACTAATCTTAATCTCGAAAATTAGACAATCCATACCCAATGTTTAAAGAAATAACATTTAATACACCAATTAACATAAAATTAATTATAATAATCCAAACTAATTCAGATACCCAAAATTCAGAATGTTTTTTCACAGTATTTCAAAGTAAATCTTAAAATTTATCTCCAAAATACATCTACTACTTTTAAATTATCATACTAAATTGTAATTAACCAGATCACATATTTTCTATGATAGTTTAATCATTTCCATAAATAACCCAAATATATATATTTCCATAATAAAAACATGTATTCTTCCAAAATAATATTCCTCCATTACTCGTCAACTGAAATCCCAAAGTATTCAGTTTTCCTTAGTCATATAGTGTTCCCAAAAATGTGAATGTAATAAAAAATAACCATTATCAATTAATCTCCAAATCATTTTCCTATACTAAGGATATCAATTTTATAAAACATAAGATCCCACATCAACTTATTCTTGATCAGAAAAAATCATTTAACTAATATAATTTTTCATACTAACCAGGGACATCACATAGTCCAATTGTAGGAGATAAATCCCAATCAAACTTTGGTTTTTGGTTCGATTCCTACAGAATTTTCGGATGTGACGTGTTGTCACATGGTCTCTTTATTTTCCTCTTACAAAAACTATATACTTTTATAACATTCCCAATATTGAGATATAATCCTCAAAAATAATGATAACATGATTTAAATTTAATTATTGTCTTATTTCTCTCATTTTAATCCTAACTCATAATGAGCTCAATATCATAATTCATGAAGTCATAAATATATTGAAATTTTTTTACCTCCATAAAATAACACTACTCTAAAAGAAATAACATCATACATTGTTCATGGTGTTCACTTGGTTTCATCATCATCTTGTTCGCGTAGATATATGGTTCGTGAATTACAATAATGATTTAGAGATACATCAAAATCATCAAATTACTTTATCCAAATACTCCTTGTACAACTTGGGTCCAATGGGTGATCACAACAAAACCCCTTTGGAAAATAATCATGTACAACATATAATTTCAAAACATCTGATAAAATAATTTTTAAATACAAGAGGTGGATCCATTTTGAGTTGAAGATTTCAATTAATGGGCCTTTTTAAATAGCATATGTATGAGATGAAAGACTATAATTTAAAATCAAATATAAATAGTTTATGCATGGGTCTCCTTCTTCATCACCATATTTAAAATCCCATTACGCTTCAAAATATTGTGATAAGGTAAAATATTTGAAAATTCATTGATAATATTTAGCATTCTTGAAAATATAAGAATATTGAGAAAATAATATTTGATTAAATACAAACCATAATCCATGTTGGTATCGAGGTATAGCAGAGGTTTGGGATATCTCAAACAATTTTTTGAAAATGAGTTGTATGAATGAAAATAACTCAAAGTATTCTGTACATGGATTTTCAATAAATATAGTAAGCATTTCATCAGGAAACGATACGAGTGTCGTTTGAAATATTCCTCCTTCCATTTGTAAAAAAACATTCCTTGATCTTGAAAAGATACAATATACGAATTTAACTTCATTAATAGACACAAAGACTAACCATGTATCTAAAAAAACTATTAATCGATAATGTTGTCTAATCCAACCTCTGATACAAATTATAATGAGGTGACTTTAAACAATACATAATCTTGAAGTTTGTTAATAATTCACATTGGTGAACTTTTCAGGATTAGAGTTTTATAAAATTAGGCCATAACTAATACACTACATATAAAATATTACAAATTAGACTCCTCTACTCAGAGTCCATTTTTTTAATAAAAACAAACTCTTGAAAAAAGTTTCATATCTTGTTACATATTATATTTTTCATGACTATTCTGTGATCCCATCCTTGATAATAATCAACTATAAGTCATGTGAAAAAAGTTCAAAAAAACAGTGGATGAGTATAAAAAGGCTCAGTAAGGGTTATAAAACGAGGAATGAAACCATTGGTCCATCATTATATAAAAATAAATGATGTCATACTTTTCAATATTTAACTTACCATACAAAATAATATGATTTATGAATAAAAAATGGAAATCATTAATCATAAAGGTAACATGGGTAATTAATAACATACATACATTGTAGCATTCATAGCTACATAGGGAGTTACATTTGGAATACATATCACTGTATATTCTCTAAATCTTTTAGGGGAAACATTAACGTTTACCTCCGTTATGTAACCTAATGCATTGAAGAGCTATCTCGGTCTCACCTTCACTAGGATTATCATTGAACCACCTGTATAAATAAAAATTACCTATAAAAACAACATATTCATAAAACATAAAACATGAATAAAAAAATATATCTATTAAACATATCATTTCAATATATTTATATAATAAATCCTTTAAAATAACATTTTCATAACAATTTAAATTATTTTATAAATAGATTATCGAATCAATGTGTCCCATGCCAATTTAAATATTTTATAGGAATTAACATTTGGCATCAATAATTCCATTACAAATAACTAAATATTAACATTTTGAAAATATGGACATTAAAAAATGATTTATAATATTAATTCATTTAAACATTTTAAAAGGATTAGTTAAAGAGTCCCATACCACTTGAGAAAATACTTGAATAAAAATAGTTAAAGGATAAAATTAAACAAAACATATAATATAATGAGAATAATAATAATAGTGATATAATATGTCAATTGGCAGTATATACACCATATAAGATAATAAAATGTGCACAATATCAATATATTGTTCAATGAAAGGAGATTGACACGTATTCCCTTAGGAAAATTCGGTTGCTGAACAACGTCACATTAAAATTCGGAAATTGAGTTGATGAGAGATAAAAGGGTTTATCTTCACATGCACATAAAATGTACAATAATAAGGATATAGAAGAACATATCCCAACATATTAAATTTAAATCATAAGACATAACATAAAATAAGTCTTTTACTAAAAGAGGATGGTGAAAGGTTCCCATATAAAGATTGTATCAGTTCATTAAGGATAATCCAATGAAATAAGTATGTGTGAAAAAATATAAATACAACCAATATAAGTAGATATTAATTGTAAAACAATCACATTACATCCAAAAATATTCATATCATGACATAATCATGATGTAGACGATTAACACAAAGAATGGAAATTAGGTAAAGAAGTCCCCTTAAAGAAATTCAACAGCCTAACGACAATGCTTTAAAATTCACAAAATGAGATTATGAGAGGGAAAAGGGTCTCTCATCAAATTTATATAAAATATAAATCAATAAGGATATATAATAACATATCCAAAATTTAAAAATGGAAATTTAGAAAGACATATCTTAAAAGAAGTATTTGACAAAAAGGGGATGGTGAAAGGTTCCCTTACCGATTTCTTAACATACACAACATACACCAAATGAAAGAAGGATAAAAAATGAATATGTAAATATCCATATATTAATTTGTATTACACAAGTAATACAATCATGTGAATTACATTCACCAGAAAAAAGGAAATTGTTTCAAATAAAGCATAAATCTCACAAGAATAAAAAGTGAGATGAAAACCCCTTACCACATGTCTCACATGACTCATTCGTTATTTAATCTCCTGAATAATAAACTATATTTAATTTAAATTATCTTATATCGTTTTTAATTATTATTATTCCTTTACATTAATTATTAACATGTTATAGACATTACATGATCATTTAAATTAATAATGGTCATTTTGTCGATATTTGGTACATGAGTCAAAATTGATCTTCCAATAATTAAAATTTCTCCTAGTGGAAAAAAATTCCATTATGTCCAGAATTATATACATGAATTAGATATCAACTATATCAAATATATCTTGTATATATATAAATTTATAATAGTATATAACATTTGGAGATAAGAAATGAAATGCACAGTTCATGGAGACGGTAAGCCATACATACGCTTGCACACTACATTCATTAATATATTGTATTTAATGGAATGAAGAAAAAATGAAACATAGGTATATTATAAATCATGTATAATATCATATATAATTTCAGTAATTCTATCCATTATACGTTCCACGTATGGAATGAACGAATCATATCACTTTGAGGGGCGGTAGTCCGCACTTCCTCAAATGAAATTATCATATTGATACAACATGAAAATCATAAATGTATGTTATAAATGATAATTACAGATAAATTTTGATGAAAACAATATAATATATATAACATATAAATGCATTTACATCATAATGACCACCATGAGAGGCGATAGGGGATAATAGAAGCATTCATCGTATCGTGAGGCAGTAGTTTTCCGTACACAGAAACAATATGTTTGTATCCATTAAGTGGAAGTGTGTGTAGGTTATGTTTGAATAAATATCATAAAAACATGTATATTTAGGATACTTTTGTTGTTATGTAATAAAATAATATGAACAACCTATGGAGCGAAGAAGTAAAATAAAAGAAGAGAACTTGAGGAAAGATGATGCCTTTAAATCGGGTAACTCCCTTTTTTTGATCCAAAATGATTTAATTAAGTGACTTATTTCAAATTTAAGGCTTCTAGGAGGAAAAAGGTTGTATTTAGAGCTTATTTGCGAAGATTTTGGATGATCCATGGGGGATTTATAGGTGTGAGTAAGGGATAGAGTTGATGACTTTTTATAAGGGGTCTCTTTAGGAAAGTTTGAAAATATTATTTTATTATATAATTATTTTCAGTTCATAAAGGAACAAAATAATATTTAATTATAATATAAGATTTATATAATTAGAAATAAAATCATCCAATAATAATTGGACATGATTTGGATATTTTTTTACAATTAAATTTTTTATTTAACCCTTTGTAAAATTATTTTGGTTTTACTATTTCTTCTTATATATTCATACTATATGGTTAATATATTTGCAATAAAATTACAAGAGACCCAAAATGGATCATTAATGAAAATTTTAACATCATATATTTAATTTGGTCGAATATTATATTTTGAGGACTATTTTATCGTTTAATAAATTATTGATTGATTTAAAAACTGTTTTATGTCAATTTTAATACTATTCATATCATGACCTTTTAAAAATTACAAACCAACTTGATTCTTTAGAAAACCCTTCCTTAATTTAGATATAACATGTTATAATAATATATAAAATTATTTGATGGAATAAAAAGATTAAAATTAAATTTATTTCAATATTTATAATATCATTTTTTTCAATCTTTTATTAATGAAGCAATTACTGCATCACCATTGTGTCATAATTAAATTTTTTATTTAAGGTCTAATAATTATAAATATAATACCATGATGTAGTAAATATGTTTATATTTCCAATAAATATTTATAGTCTTAGAGATAACTTATATGACCCCATATAAAAAATTTTCGTAAAAGATTAATGTTTATGTTATTTTTGTCCTTTAAATTTATTATTATAAAGCATCATTATCACTCCAAAGTGGCTCTATGGGGTCCATTAATCAACCCACGGATGATGAAGGTCGAAACTGTATCAGAAAATAGGGGTACAAAAAGTTTTAGTCTAATTCAATATTATTATAATATTATTTTTCACCCTTATTTACCAGATTTATTCTTTAACCATGGTAAATATAAAATTTACTGAAATAAATATTCATAATGTCTAAAAATAAAAGGTAATTATTTACAAAATTGGTACCTCCTGATTCCAAATATGAAATCAAATTTTCCAAATTCAAAACACATAAGTGGTAGAAATTAATTTAAAATTAATTCCCTTTGTCAAATAGCGTGTTTTTAAGAAATAATAACGATCCAAAGATGAACACTTATTTATGTCAAATATCAATGTGAAATAGATTCCAATGAACAATATTGGAATAAATTGAAAAAATAAAATCTAATTTCACTTTAAAACCAATTAAATTAATAATATATCAATATAAATAGATTAGATTAAATTGATTTTTTGAATTAAAATACATTATTATTCAAGATTCATAAAAAATGAACATTATCTAAAAAATACACAAATTTCATCCAAAGTAATTTTTAATGTCCTGATTTTAAAGAAGAATATTATTCTGTCTAATGTAACATATAAAAGTGACAAAATATATAATTAAAATAGGGTCTTCCATCAAAAGGCGAAAAATCTACCATTTATAGAATATTAGATTGTTTATGCTTATAATTCGATTAATTCAAATTTTAAGGATCTAAGATATTTTGGATAAATTTAAATACATTTAAGAAACATGTGTAATTATATTTTATTTATTTCTATTCATTCCCAGCGATACAATGGCGATGTGTTAACTACCATTTAAAATAATAATATTATATTATTATTATTCAGTATAACTCAACTTTGTGTGGAACATAAAAAATCAAAGAACCCCGTTGTTGCATATTGGGAACACTATCGAACTGAGAATCCCTTTTAAAATAAAATTAATATTTAATTCAAAATTATTAATAAATATGAAAATTTCATATTCGTTATTTACTTGGGATGTTATAGTTGATTAGGAGACTTTTGATGGACCACTATGATTAAGACATTTACTAGGGCAGAAAGATCTGTAGGGTGACAGATGTGGCAGAGGAAATGGGAGTTCAATACATGGTGGTCAACATTCTTACTTGATACCACCACAAACCTAAGTGTTCCGTGCAATGATCATGGAGATGGAGGACATGGGCAGGGATAGCTATATTTGGTCGAGGTATTAAATCTATGGGATCCAATAATGATTTGAGGAATGATCTATGCATTCTCTACTTTAACAATAGTACTAAAAGATATATGTTCAATTCATTACTTATTTCCACATATCTTTTTCGAAACTAAGACATTCTTGTTGAACTGTTTTCTGAACCCATACACTTAAATCCACCTATAATAGAAGACTCAATGATCACAGCCCAATGTCAGAAGATTGACCTAACCCTTAGAGGTGGGGGTTTTAGGTGGGAACTCATGGTGGTACTTTTGAGGGATTATGACGTCATTTTGGGTATGGATTGGCTATGTATAGTTCATACCAATATAGACTATTTTAGGTGTTGGGAGAAATGTGTCTGAAATGATGGAACATGGATTTCCATTTTCTACACAACAAAATACCTTGAAGCATAATATAGATTCATGAATAGAAGGGTGCAACATATTAAGAATGAGTTGGATAGCCTGACCCTTAGTGAAATAAAAGTTATTATATTCGAGTTTTAGGTAGTGGTATCTGATTACGAGGAAACGTTCTTAATGATGTTCCTAGATTTCATCTCTTCCACTAGTTAGACATCTTCATTGATTTACATCCTCGAACGACACTAATATTTTCAGCAGTATATCATATCGATCTCGTAGTGCAATGAGAGATTAATCATTTGTTTAGAGTACTGGTAGGGGAAGGGCATTGTGAGTCCTAGTGTTCAACCTTGGTTAGTCCCAGTTCCATTTACCAAAAATGTAATATGGGAGCATGAGTATGTGTGTGGACTACAAGACTATGGACACTGTAACCATGTATAAAAATTATCCACTACCAAGAATCGATGGAGTTTTTATCATTTGAATGGGGTATTATGGTTCTATATGTTTGATTTAATATAAATATATCACTAGCTCTCAGTATGTGATGAGTATATATAGATGAAAACAATAAGATTACATTATAGTCATTATAAGTATTCGTTGATTCCCATTGGCAAGATGAATTCCACAGTAGTGGTCATGGGACTCTTGAAATAGATCATTGTTCCTTATTTAGATCACTTCATGGTATTCTTCATCGATGATATATTTTTGTACTCAACATCTATGGGGGAGAACAAGAGACACTAAAGGATTGTTATGGATATACTCCAATATCACCAGCTATATGGGAAACTCTCAATGTTCCAGTTCATCATACTCATGATCCACATTATAGTACACATTATTTCATTCGATGGAGTGGAATTGTACTCATTTAAGGTTTATGTATTTTTAGCATGGGATCCACCGAAGAATATGTTGGAGGCGGCGAGCTTCCTTGAGAGAGAAGGCTAATATCGATGATTCGTACATGATTTCTATAGTATATCAGAACCTACGATAACATTGAATCATAATAGGTAGTTTTTTTTATGTATATAGATTTTCCGTCCACATTTTTAGAAGATGAGGTAGTGTTTAACAAGCAATCTGTTCATGAGATCACTGGAGTAGGGTGTTGACTATGTATTGTTCTGAAACACATGAGGAACATGTCTTGGTTGTATACTAATGAATATTTGAGTGATGATTTCATATGGTTCCTTCCAGTTGATACCATATGAGAAGAACTATGTGAACCAGAATGTTGATTTATCAGCAGTAGTCTTTGCATTAAAGGTGTGTTGACCCAAAATAATGTGAGAGCATTTTAACATACACTATGAGAATAAGGTTCTATGGTATATATTCTCTCATAATAATAATAACATAAGATAGAGGGGATATATAGTGTTCCTCTAGGACTATGACTTTGAGATTTTATATGATTCTAGGTTGGGGAACTCAGTGGATGATACACTCCGTAGGAGATCTATTTTTTAGTTTCTAAACACGGAATCAGAGTAGTTGTCCTCATTATAGTGACCCTCTGTGGATGGAAACAGTTTAGAATATCTCCATTAGAGGGTTGTTACCCCTCTACTCTTATATAATGTCCAAAAGGCATTTCAGGGGGATACATACTGCAATACCATATGAGATGAGATGTCCACAGGGCATGTTGTTGACAGATATTCCAATGGCGGGGAGCATTTCATTCTTTTCAATGGATTCACATTAGTACCTATGGATGTAGTATGATGTTCTTAGGGAGTTTCAAATTTCCCCTTTGGAATAACATCCTGGTGTGGATAATATGTTCTAGGACCTGAGAAATCGATTTAGGTGTCCAGAGATAATGAACGGAGTTGAAAATATTACTTTTCCATGCCTTACTCGTAAGCAAGTGAATGATGAGAAACATGTTCTAGCATGTTTAGCTCAACCCCGTATGGTTTTGTAAAAAAAGATGAATGGAATATTGATGGAAATCAAGATGGGTTTTCCATGTATATCTAGGTGACTCTAGGATTGAATATGTAATGGGATGCTCTTATACAAGAGTGGGGGGGGGGGGTGAATTGTATTCTTTAAAAATTCCTTTGGAACCTTATAAGTTTAGTTTAATAGGGTTAAAAAAACATTCACAAAACCTCTTAAAGAATCATTTTCATTGACTTTACGACTATAAGATATAAACTTATGAAATATTTTCATAAAAGAACTATTCAACATTAATTTGTATAGAATATGTAATATAATCAGAGTAACTGAATTAAAAAGTATGTGAATGTTATACTTTATAAATTTAACAATGTTAGGATTACAGCAGAAATAAAACGACTTGAAATAGAAAACAAGTAAGAAAGAGATTCCTTTAACCCAAAGAGAATTTTATCTAACAACCTTGGATAAAGGTTCTATGGTTTATACAATCAAGAATGTCTCTCTTTCCCAAACCCAGGTAATCCCTCATCCAAAGAACGGTATCTATCTTGCTCTCCCTGCAAGACCTCGATTTAGAAGGAAATCATAACCTCTATCTTCGAAACCTGAAATCCCACGATAATCACAATCAGAGTCTATACAAATTAAGTCTGAAAAATTTGTTCACACTTGAACAAGATGTTAACGACATCCACATGAAGCACTGATAGTTGTAAGAGCCTATCTCTAGAAATCACTTCATAGCTTTTTCACATGCATCATGTTCATCCAATGTCATCATTTGTAGTCCATGTGGTCAAAAGTTGTCGCATTATTTGCTCATTCAAATTGACAAGTAATTATAGGAAAAACATACCAATGGTCAGACTAACTCTAACAATCATATTTTCCTTAAATTTTGTAGGGCCTAGACATGTGTCAAACATACAACGGTTAGTTTGTAACAGATTGTATGAAATCCTTTCACATGTGAGAAAATATGTAATGTAATAGGTGGGCGTTATGTATAAGAAAACATAGAATCCAGTATTATTGGAATGATACATTAATCAACTCTAACATTACCAAGGAAATTTATTCTTATGAATAAATTGAATTGAGAAAACAATATCACATTTACAATAGAATCAGTATCATAAAGATGGTATCACTTGTATAATAGATTCAGTATCATAAAGACTGTATCACATATACACCGGATTCAGTAACATAAATACAGTATCACTTATACACCAGATCCTGTATCATAAATTTGGTTTCACATATACACTGAATTCGTAATTATGAAGACGGTATCACATATACATTAGATTATGCATCATAAAGACTGTATGACTTTTGTACCTAAATCAGTATCATAAAAAGAATAGCTTTTTCACCTGATTCGGTATCATGAAATCGTAATGACTTTTGCAACATAATTGGTATGATAAATTTGTATGTCAAATAGAATGAAAAAATGTAATGATAGATCTGTATGTATAATGGAATGACAAGTTCAGATCCTAATAAAAAAACAGTTCTTCAAAAAAAAAGATCTTAAGAAAAAAACGATTGTGATTTTAAAAACATAATACAATAAGGAATGGAGAACTCATAAGATAACCTTATTGACTCAACAAGATCCCCCTATTGGAAAAGAACAAACTAATTTGCAAAGGAAAAATATATTGACTTATATAAATAATTACTAAAAACTGGTCTCTCCCTTTGAATGATATTTTAGATCAATATGACGAACTCCCCTTTAGGTTATGTTTCCCAAGGATCATATTTCTGATCATTAGTATCAGGTTTTCATTCATAAGAAAATATCTCCACCTTAGATAAGCATTTTTTCTTTAAGGAAAACTCCCCCTTACATGGACATTATCGTTTCATACCAAACTCTCCCATAATAGATTCTCCTACATTGAGTTCTTTATTAAATTATTCGTTTAAATAAATTCTCCGCCTTTGTGATTTTCAAAAAGGGAGAAAAGAATGGATAATTATAATGTTTAACTGTAAGGTTAAGCCAGCATACATTCAAAAACAAAATAATGATATGCAAGAATATTCTTAAGTAAATTTTGGAAATATGGTTTATATTACCACAAAACATTGAAATGTCAAGAAAGTCATACATCCTTCTTCTACCCACACAATATTTTCTTTATCAAGGCTTTAAGTTTCTTCACTTCCTTATGATATTTTTCAAACATATTTAACTAGATCGCTTTATCCTTATTATTCTTCTCTAATTACAAGATTCATTCTTCTTGAGTATCCACCTTTCTCTATAATTAAGCTATGACATCCTTCAAACTACTTATAGATTGGGAAACCGAATTGAGTTGACTAGCATTCTCAGATATTGAAGCCTTGACGTTGTTAACTCGGTTTCACAATTATTGAAATCTATGTATGTTCAATCCATGAAGTCACTGAACATTATTGTCTCTTCATTGATGGTTTTGGTGTGGCTAAATACATTTTTACAAGTCACCTTCTGAGATTTGTAATTAATGAAAATATTTCATAAGTCAGCTTCTTTCATGACCACCATGTCCATAAGAATATTGGTCAATTCCGTCTTTTTAAATAAGGGATTATTGAATAATTTGACTCAGAGCATCTATATTTTTAATAACTAGAATAGTTCAGACCAACATTCTTAAAGATAGCTTGACAATGTCATGTTAAACAGAAGATGAGGATTCGGAACCTGAAACATTTTTCCCTTTCTGAGCTCTTCATGGAGTTAAGAAAACTGATTTTTCTATTCTCTTAGAGGACATATGAGGTGTTTCCTTTTTGGATGATGCAACCAAATCACTCTTAACATTTAAAGGATCTCGATCTAGAGATTGTTCATCAAGTAGATGTATAACATTATGATCTTCTTGTTTATCTTCTTCCTCTTGAAATTCTTCTTCATCAGCACCTTGATGATCAACCACTTCCTTCTATTCTACATCCACTTCAACTACAAAATGTTCTTCTTCTTCAACATCTACTTCTTCCTAATCTTCTTCTTCAATTTTTTCATCAACTTGTTCTTCAAATTATTATTTATAAATATATTTAGAGACTGGACATGATGCAGTTCCAATATAGTCTTCCACTTCCCTTAAAACCTCATCACAACCTTTTTTAACTATCTGATCATTTATTTATTGACCAGGTTCTGATAAAGGTATATCATTCATGGATTTCTGGATTTCCTTAGTGACAACCAGCTTATTTTGAACAACTTGAGGTTCATTTACTTCTTGATATTTCTTTTCTACAACTTTTAGTAAAGACTATGATACTTGTGCTTCCAAGGATTTCTTCTTTAACTTCTTATCCTTCTTCTAATTCCCATGATTTTCATCTTTATTGATTTTTAAGGCCTCAGAATCTGTAGGGTTTAAGCCAAAGGAAGGATCTCCTTACTTTATAGTAGCCTCCATTTCTCTCCGCATTGAAACTGTTGCATTAGAATAGGATTTCGGTATCTTTGCAGGATGAGGTGCTGATACCGGGACATCAAGAACTGGTACTGGAAAGCTGGGTTCATCATGTTATATTTTCATGGATATCGATTTTGATGATTCCAAAACCTCACCTATGTTCTAGAAAACCATTTTTTCAAAACATTCATATTCTTGTAAAAAAATATATCTTCATTCTCCTAATAGTGTCATTACTAACAAAGAAAATATTAAAAGGATTTGGGGATGATCGGCAATGGAAATTCAGCTCTTGAAGGCACGTAACAATTATACCTGAGATAGTTTTTGGATACATAAAAATTTGAGATCTGATGGATCCACCTTTTATAGCCTGGATAGTGAAAAATATGTACTTAACCAAGTTAATATTCTTTAAGTTGGAAAGATAATCTAAATGAAAGATATCCAAAAAAATTAGAGAGTCCTAATATCCTTTTGTTGGGATATGAGTGCCTTGTATCTAGAGAGATACAATCTTTTGATTTGTTGTATGATTCATAATCTTTGGATTTTTAACATACTTGAGACCGAGATAATCTAAAGACTTGACTTTCTCAAAAGAACCTTCTTTATCTGGATGTTTTTTAGAGCATAGAATAGCTTCCCCTTCATACTATATATTGAGAACATTTGATTCCCTCTTATAGGGAATTTTATAAGTCTTATCATAACATTTGAATTTAATTAGATCCTTTCCATCCATCTGAATGAAAGAAAAAGATTCATAGAACTGAATAACCAGGTCAGGGAAAACTGGTTCCTGAATATTCTCATTAGGCACACATACTTTACCATCAGTTAGTTCTTATCACCTTAGAGATCAGGGAGTCATATTCTTCATATAATTTAAGGCATATTAGCCTTTCCCTAAAGATTTACCAATCCTTTATTTTGTTGGTAATTGACATATGATCTGTTGAGGATTCAAGAGTCATTCAAGATAAAGGGGACAAAGGAATCGGAATGAGGACTTTGATGGAAACAGAACATCGGCATAGAGTATTGAAAGGATGGTGCGACACCCATTTACGAGGCACCACTTATATAGACATAACTTTGACCTTTCAACTTCTATAAGATAATCAAATAGTTGATCATAACCTGATTTAATCTGACAGTAGAGGAAGAACATAGGGAATATAAATTCTTATCATTTCTAGTAAGGAAAAACAAGATTTTAAAAAAAATATTAAATTCAAACAACTAAAACATAAGATAAGAAAATTAAGAGTAAGAAAGTGAACATTTTAGAGTACTCTAAGGAATTTATCGGTATTATACGAATTCTATTGGAAGGTTTATATTCCTAAATTTCTAATAATGAAATATCCAATACAGAAATTTCCAACACTAAAATTGTCAATACCGAAATTTTCCACACCGAAATTTTCAATAACAAAATTTTAAAAAAAAAATCTATAAAGAAAAAAAACATAACGAACGAGGAAAAATATGCACTCCCACTAAAATAAGGAGTAGTTTAATGTTAGGAGATTATTGAAACAAGAATTAGATATTAATAATTACACTATATAGATCATTCCTATATTCTGTTTAATGTATATAATCTATCGGAAGACAATGGTGTTGTCAAAATATCTGCAAGTTGTTCTTGCATTCCAATGAATTGATGAATAATATTTTCTTTTAAGCATGTGTTCCCTAATAATGTGATGTCTAATATATATGTCCATCTCATGGGAATGATGTATAGGGTTTTTAAGTAGGTCAATGGAACTTGTGTTATCACACATTATTTGAGTTTAGTAAAACTCAGAGCATAGTCTGTGAGTGTGTGTTGCATCCATAAGACTTGATCACCACAACTTCCAAATGCTACATATTCATCTTCAGTAGTGGAAAGTGGGACATAATTTTGTTTCTTGCACGTCCAAGAAACTAAGGAATGTCATAAAAAATGAAAAGTTCCAGATGTACTTTTTCTATCCATTCTATAACCATCAATGTCAGAATCTGATATACATTGAAGTTAAAAATTATTTCCAGAGAAATAATAATGTCCAAATTATAATGTTCCTATTAAGTAGTGAATTTTTTTAGCTTCCTTTAAATGAGATTATTTAAGATTGTCTTGGAATCTTGAACATAATCATATTGGGAACGTTATGTTTGGTCGACTAGATGTTATGTAAATGATACTTCCTATTGTCCCTCTATAAGTTTTTTGATCCACATGTTTCCTGACTTCATCAATATCAAGAGTATTAGAGGTTCTGATAGGAGTACATATACTCTTAGTATAATCATAACTGAACATCTTAAGAAGATCATTTATATAATTATATTGAGATATTTATGTTCTCTCTTGTTTTTGAGAAATTTGAAAACCTTGAAAAATAGTCAATCCACCCATCATACTCATCTCAAACTCAGATTTCATAATATTCACAAAGGAATCAGTTATGGATTGCTGAGTTGATCTAAAGATGATTTCATCAACATAAATTTGGACAGTCAAAACATCTTTATTATTTTTCGTAATAAAAGGGTTGGATCCTTAATTCCCTTAACATAGTTAATTTTATGAAAAAATCCTAAAAGTCTATCATTCCAAGTTCATGGGGCTTGTTTATGTCCATATGATTCTTTGGTAAGTTTAAAAACAAGATTGGGATGTTTTGTATATTCAAAGTCAGGGGTTGATCTACATAGACGTCCGCCTTTGCATAACCGTTAAGGAATGAACACTTTACATCCATTTGATAATGTTTAAAATTATAGAATGCAGCCAAGGATAGAAAAATTCGAATAGATTCTTGTCTTTCTATAGGAGAATATTTTTCTCCGTAGTCTATGCCATCTTGTTGGTTATAGACTTTGGCAACTAATCTTGCATTATTTATAACAATAACTCCATTTTCATCGCATTTGTTTTTAAAAACCCACTCTAATCCAATAACATAAGTTTCCATAGGAATTTCAACCAAGATCTAAACCAGATTCATTACGAATTCGTTGAGTTCATATTGCATAGACTTTATCCAATCTTTATCTCCCATGTCTTCTTCGGGAGACTTTGGATCAAATTAGAAATGAAAAGAAACATGATCAAATTCATTCCATAATGAACTTCTTGTTCATACTGGTTGATTATCATTTCAAATGATATTATCACTGGGGTGATTTCTAAGTAACAACCGACTCGGGTTTTGAAGAACATGATAATAAACATTGGTAAGAAAATACGAAGTTGAAAATGTTTCAGAAATATTTTCATGAATAATTTAGTTATCTGAATGGTCATCTATCAAAGGTTGTTGATCAGTTTTAGAAAATATGTTAGAAATATGTTCAGGTTGTTTGAAAACAAAAGGATCATTTTTATCAAAATTATTATCTAATTTTTCTTCCATAGTGCAAGTGTTTTATTTAAAAACATAGTATGACTTAGAGTTAGTATAGTAAGCTATGAAAATTCCATCACTGAATTTGAGTGAAAATTTATGTATTCTATTATTGGTATTCAAGATAAATACTTTGAACCCAAAAACATTGATGTAAGAGACTTTTGGTTTTTGTCCAGTGCATAACTCGAAAGGTGTTTTATTAAAAAAGGGTCTAATTAAAAATTGATTAATAGTATAACATGAAGTACTTACAAATTCATCCCAAAAGTGATTAGTTATACAATATTCACTCAACATGGTTCTAGAAATCTCTTAATGGATACAATTTCTTCATTCAACAACAACATTTTATTCAGGAGTTCTTGTAGATGATAAGTTTAGAGTAATATGTTTTTTACTACAAAAAGTTTCAAAAAATGATTTTTTAAATTCTCCACCATGATCAATATGAATAATTATCGATGGATTTTTTTCTATTTTTTAACTTGAGCTCTAAAAATTTTGAAATAAGAAAAAGATCCATATTTCTTTATACAAAAATATACCCAATTAAATCAAGTTTAGTCATCAAATAAGACAAAAGAATAGTATTTGACTCTAATACATCCAGTTTGGGTTGGACCAAATAAGTCCATGTGCACTAACGGTAAGGAATTAGAAGTTGAAACATCACTTATAGATTTAAATCTAGATTTATGTTTCTTGACATATTGACAAGGATCATAGCCTTTTGAAGAATCAAACCTATGATCTGGTAGATCCTTAACAAGTTCATTCATAGAATGTTTACTAAGATTCCTTAAGTTATATTGTCCTAGTCATCTATGCTAAAGCCATGATTGAGCTTCAATTTCACATAGGCATGGAAGATCATGAATTCTATGGTCTTTTTTATAGTGTGCATACATTTTCTTGCCTATGGTCTGAGAGAATAAACTTATCATTGTAGTTGTTAACTAATCACTTTTCATTCCTAAAATTCCCAAGGTATCCTTTATCGCATTTTTGACATATGCTGAAGAGATTGTGCTTTAGAACATTAAAAAATATAACATTTGAAATTAATGATTTTCCAAGAAGAATAATGTTACATATAATGACAATTTCACCTTGAGAGTTATCACCAAAGGATAATTTTCCACCTTTAGTCTTTAAAATCATTTTGAAATAGTTTGTATTACCCATCATGTACTGGTAACATCCACTTACCATGTATGATATATAGTATGTACTTACATTATTAACCTGAAAAAGAAAAAATTTCGTATTTGGAATCCAACGATGTTTGGATGTTTAATTGTTAGACAATAATATTTGGGTATCCAAACTTGTTTAGAAATGAATGATTTATGATACCCAAGTGATTTTATATTATTTAAATAATAGTTCATATTCCATTTCCCACCACTTTCAAATTTAGTAAAACAAGAGATCTTGTTGGAACAAAATAATTGTTTCAGAAAATAGGTTTTTCATGTGAATAACCTAAACCCTGACTATTACCATGAGGTTGTATTTGATATTAAATCTTAATAGAATTTTCCAAAACAGAAGTAAAATTTGAAAGAAGATTCTTCAATGAAAATATTTCAGATTTTAGTCTCAGGACTAAATCCTTATCCTCATGAATAATAGATTTAGAGTTAAGTTTATCCTCTAAAACATCATTTTCAAGAAACAGATATTTAATATCTTTAGATATCTTATCATTCTTAGAATTAGTTTCCTCAATTTTCGTTGAATGATTTTCCAAAACACCTTTTTTCATACCAAGATCATTGGTATGATTTGAAATTTCTTTTGTTAAAATAAATTCTCACGAATTTACCTTTTCTAGTTTCCTAGATACTTTACAATTTCTTATCTCTAGCAACATATAAAATCAAGAAACATCTTCATAGGAAGCCAAATAATTATATTTATCTCATTAATAAGATTCTACATCTGATGAAAAATTATTATCAGGATAATTTTCAATAAAATACATATTGGATAAGGATTAAGTCATTCTTACTTTAGCCATAAGACATTGATTTTGAAATGGATCTTAGGCTATTAAAACAATATTCTTTTTCTCAGAAGAATCATATTCTAAAGAGTCGTTTGAATAATATCCACCTCTAGCACTCCATGTTTTATTTTCCTGGTGGACTTTCTTATGATTTAATCTGTAAACTTCTTCTTGTTTCTCTCAGAATTCATCTCCTTCTTTTCTCCTCTCATAAGAAAGAGACAATCAGGTCTGATATGACTGGTTACTCTACATTCATATCATGTAATTTCTCGATATTTCTTATCCTTTAAATATTTCTTCTTGTATCTATATTAATTTTTTTCTACCAAATAATATTGTTCTCCCTCGGAGAAAGATTGGCTAACTATCTTTTTGAAGAATCACTTTCACAAGATTCAGATTGAACAATAACCATCTTAGATCTAGATCTTGTAACTCTCTCTAGAGTCTTACCTTTTATATAATTTTAAGTAGTGGTAAAAGATACACCTCCATTTCCATTCTTCTTCATAATATTATCAGAATATCTCTTCATTATTTTTTCATGTTAACAAAGGATTCCAAACAGTTCATCAAAAGAAATTTGTGTGACTTTTCTATTCTAATATATAGTGGTTCTTTTGGATTCCCATTGATTAGGCATGATGTCTATAATCATGTCTACAAGAGCATCAACATCTAAACCTTTCTCACCCATGGATTATAATCTATTGAAAATAGTCTTGAATCATTGGTGTACCTTACATACATGTTATATATATGGATTGTAGCAACCATGATACTCAGCTATGAGAATATATCTTCTAGTTTTGATAACTTTGGAAGGACCTATGTGAGTAAATTCAAGCTTCTTCCTATTTCTATTTGCAGCTTCACCGGAATAAATCTGTCTATATATATTTAAGGTCATGGAACAAAATGAATTATTACATACATTAATGATCACCTGGTATTCCACCTTTTCTGGGTTAGTAATGGTTTTATGTTTCTTATCATGAATCTTATAATCTCCAGTTAACATAATGAAGTTGTCTACGCATGTGTTTATCACAAAGGCCTTCATTCAGTCTTTTTAGTACTCATTTTCATTTCTATCTATGATTAGTGGTCTAGTAATATTGAGATTATCTAGGGATCCAACATGAATTCCTTCTATACTAAAATAGTATTTCATTCCATAAAACATGTCAAAATAAATTTTTTATAAACAAATAAGGAAAAAAACATGAGCAACAAAATGTATATGTGGATATAATTATTTCGGAGACCTCCTATGATACCAATTATAGGATCAAAAATGAATGGGATGATCAAATACAAGAGGGGGGTGAATTTTATTATTTAAAATTTCTTTTGAAACCATTATTTTTTAGTTTAACAAGATTAAACAAACATTCACAAAACCTTATAAATAAAATTTTTCATAGACTTTACAACCATATTATATAAACTTAAGAATTATTTTTATAAAAGAATGATTCTACCATAAAGAGAATACAATATGTAATATAATCAGAGTAATGAAGTTTTAATGTATAAGAATTTTGAACTTTCTATCTTTAACAAAGTTAAGATTACAGTGGAAAAAAACAACTTGAAATAGAAAACAACTACCAATATGATTCTTTTAACCCAAAGAGAAGTGTATCCAAAAACCTTCGATAAGGTTTCCTTGATTTCTGATTCCATGAAATTCTATATTACCCAAACCTAGGTAAGTATTCAATCCAAAGATAGGTATTTTTCTTTCTCTCCCCAGAAGCTCTCGATTTAGAAAGAAATCAGAACCAATGTCTTCCAAACTCGAAATCCCTTGATCAGCACAAACAGGTTCGTCCCAAAGAAAGTCTGAAAAAGTTGTTCACACCGGAACTAGTTTCTCATGACATCCACACGGAGCACTATGATTTCTAAGAGACTCTCCCTAGAAATCAATTCACAGCTCTTTCACATGCATCAAGTTCATCCACTCTCTGAATTTGTAGTACTTTTTGTCAAAAGTTGTCACGTCTATTGATCATTAAAACAGACATGTATTTATAGTAAATTTATCCCAAATTAGGCTCCACTACAATGGTCATATTTTACTTAAATTTCAGAGGGACCTGGACACGTGTCAAACATACAACGGCTAGTTTGTAACAGACTGTACGACATCATTTCAAGTATGAGAACCGATGTTATGTTAAAGATAAGTGTTTTGTATAATAAAAAATAGAAGATATCATTGGAATGTTACATTAAAAAAACTCTAAAATTACCCAGGAAACGTAATATTATGAATAAATCAGATTGAGAAAACTATATCACATTTACACCAGAATCGATATCATAATGACGAATTCACTTATACACATGATTCGGTATCATAAAGACGGTATCACTTATACACTAGATTCGGTATCATAAAGATGGTATCACTTATACACTAGATTCGGTATCATAAATACAATATCATTTATACATCAGATTTGGTATCATAATGACGGTATCACTTATACACCGGATTCGGTATCATAATGACGTTATGACTTTTTCCCCGGAATCGGTATCATAAAACAGAATAGATTTTTCACCAGATTTGGTATCATGAAATCATAATGACTTTTGATCCCGAATCGGTATGATAAATATATAAGTATAACAGAATGGAAAAAAATAATGATATATCTGTAGGTATAATAGATTGACGAGTCCAGATCTTATAAAAAAATAGTTCTTAAAAACACTTAAGAAAAACAATGTTTGTGATTTTCAGAACATAATACAATATCGAATAGAGAATTCGTAAGATAACATTATTGACTCAATAGTTACATGATTCCATATACGTGATCATTGACAGAATCAACCCGATAGACCAATTCATAGCTATTTGAGAGAAATTTTCAATAGTTATTTTGGGACACCTCTACATTCATAGGATTGTTCGACTCTATGGAGTCCCATAAAAAATATTATAAGAAAATGATCATCGTTTAACATCCTGATTTTGGAAGGGATTGTAGGAGGCCTTTTTTACTTTTTGGAAGGAGACCACATGTTCCTACATGTTTCACAATGATGTAGATTATAGTGATTTTATTGGGAAACATGTTATAAATGTGGAATTTCAAACATTTTCCGATAAATAGTGGAGTTGTGGAGGTGGAATATGACTTTGATCTACCCCTACAATTATACATGGAACAAGACATCTTCGATGTGTCTCAGCTCAGGTGTAACATGCATGACCCATCACTTGTCATCGACTTGGGGGAGCTGGACATCTAGGATTGAGAAAAAAAATTGTATGTACCCAGTGGAGATTGAGGATTGGTAAGATGAAATCATTTGGGTGATATTGATTTCATTAATGTGTATCCAGGGGAAGAACAATAATCTATTGGAGAGCCCTTACGAGAGGGAGGTTTTTAATCATTTTCAATACAATAATCTTATTTAGTAGCCTTTATTTTGACATTTCATGGACTAAAATCCCCAAGGTGGTGATAATGTAATGTTTAAATTTTTTCATGCATTAGTTTTATATATTATATTGATTTTTTTCAGGACCAGTCAATGATTAGGTGTACATCTTCATGGCTCGGTTTTCACATAAAATTTGTTTGAAAAATAAAAATAAAATTATGTGGCCCAAGAAGAAATATTTCCAGAAATTGTGGAAAAACATACAAAGAGGATCCCAGATTATAAATATGAGGGAACTATTGCATTCAAAATAGTTGCCTTACTATGGGAATGACCTAACATTGTTCAACATTTTCTGAATTTGGAATGTTTCTATGGGAACATTTAGTGAATAAAATTAATTGATGACATATTTATTTTTTTCATCAATGGAGCAATGTAGCGATTATTTTTCCTTTAAATGATCATTTTAAGAAATGATCCAGTGTTATGATTATAACTATGAAATCCTCTAGAGGCCCTGGAGAGGAAATGCAGGTGAATCCTCTTAGATGGTGATGATAGGACCATTGATCAAAGATCAAAGGAAAAATTAATTGATGGATCTCTGTAATAGTGATGGTTTGAAATTCGATTTTAGCTAGTGAGGAATCCAAAATAATGGTACGACATGTTATTTAGACTATTATTTCACGTTCATGATTCCTATGACTAATTTGAATTATTCCATGAATATATTGGACCTCATATTGATCTTATATGTAGGATAAAATGATATTGTTGGGACCATATTAGTAATTGACTTGTATATGTTTTCAATGAGGTCAATAAATGTCAATGATAGTTTAAGACACTCTCTTATGTGAAATGGAGAATGGGAATCGGACGATGCTTTACTGATTTTCATTTCAAAAATATCATAGGATCTGAGAACATGTTATTCAATATTTATGAAGGAACATGGGAGTAAATGTGATTCCAATAATATACAGTTTTGATTTGAAGGAAAGATGGTGGTAGAAGACATGGGTGTTTTAATACTTTCCATTGAAACTCCAACGATGTTAAAGTTGATTAAATCGATGGATATATATCACAATATTGGATCTTGTGATGAAATAATAAGTGTTTTTTAATAATTAAAACCATATATAAGCAGCATGAAGGTTAACTATAAATAATATGTTGAAGGTAGTTATTTTATCTAGTGTTTTACAAATTTTTTGTGCCTGAAAATCGGAAGATTAAGACATCTATTTTTGGTCGAGAATAAAGATCAAACAATTCAACGGGTTTTGAAATGTTTTGTACAGATGATATTTCTTGATTCGAACATTGAATTTTTGAAATGACATGGAGTGTGCGAAAAATTGGGCAAAGTGCACAAAAAATGATGTTGTCCGAAAGATTGGTTTTGCACAGAATATGAGCACAATGGGAGTTTTGGGATCATAACGGAGAAAAGTGGAAAAGTCATGATGTGCGTTAAAAAATCAACAACGTGTGTGAAATATGTTGTTGCATGAATGAATTTTTTCACATATAAAGGGAGTTGTATATATGGATTTGTGTTTTTAGTGCATTTTAAAAAATTCCTATAAATATGAGGTGAAGACATCTCATTTGTTAAGGCTAGACACATGGAAAAATCTTTTGCTCCAACACATAGAATAATTAAATTATAGAGTATTGCACAAAAAGAAGTAGTGTTGCATGAAAAAGGATGTGTTGCACAAAAAATGGAACTTCTGCGTGAAAAAGAAGAGTTGCACCAAAATAATTTTTCACACAAAAGTAATTTTTACGCACAAGGATTAATTTTTACACACAAGAAACCCATAAATATTTCCCAAAAAATTATATTCCATTAAGCCTTTAACATGTTCTATTCACCCAAGATGTGTCTCGCGAAAAGGAGAGCTACACCCTCTTTTCGAAGAAGATATATCAAACATGGAACTTGATTTCTCAACCCCTCATAGCATTTTGTGAAGGATATATCGTGAGTAAAAAACCAGTGAATAATCACCCTTGTAGTGCTTTGGGTAGATAGACCCATGAACCATCCTTGGTTCTATTAAGAAACATCATGCATCTTCTGCATGAAGAAGAAGACCAGTGGAGCTCTCTTCTTAAAGGAAGGTGAACACTCTCTGTTTTCACAATTTAAATACACTGTCTTCTGGTGTTTTGATACTTGTCTGATAAGGAGTCATATGTAAAACTAAACTCATATCCAAAAAAATAAATGTAAAAAGTATACCGATACACTCTTTTATTGGTATTGAAATTGAAGAATGATTATTAGAAATTATTGGACAATTTCTTATTGTAATGTGTCAATTAGAAGGAATAGAAGAATAAAAGAAGAGTGGATTATATATATTCATTTATTCAGGCCATATCAACAATGATGATGCTACATTGAGATGTAATTCTTGGATTTAACACTCACAATGAGAATTTGTGATTCAATTAATTAGAAGAAGAAGAGTTTAGTGAAGTTGGTTATTCACTGAAAGAGAAAGTGCAAAGATGAGAATGTTTTCGTGCATTTATTTTTTTGCATATAAGAAAAGAATAAGAAGAGTGTGTAAGAATAAATTATAATTGTAGCATAAAATATGTCTCAATAGGTTGAGGAATATTTTGGAGTTGCAAAACCTTTTAGAAGAGATAATATTGTCATCAAAGGCAGTATAATGAACTAGTTAGAGGCTTCAAGAGACGGTATATACTGGCAGTATAAAGAAACAGTGAGTGTAAGCGAATATCCTACTCATTGCATGTTGGAAGAGAATTTTTCCCCTTTCCCCCTCCAAGTGTAGGGAGAAACAATAGGAAGGAGTTATTTCCTTACACCATTCAGGAGTTGGAAGCCAAACTGGCTAGAGGATTGTCTTCTTAGTCATTCCACTTTAACATCAAATCACATTATATATAAGAATATATGAACTACTCATACCAATGCATGGAAAATATGTAGCTCATCTATTGATTGGTGAACCTTGTAAAAATATCATGTGCATATTTTTACTACTCTCTTTAATTGAATGTGAAAGGGAAAATAGAATAAGGGAATCCAGATCCCAACAGGTGACAAGGTACAGGGATAAAATCCTAGAATTGGTTTCAAAAGTCCCCAATAGAAGGATATATCTACCAATACAATGGTGAACATGAAAAAAATATAAGATAATGGTGAAAAATAATTCCCATGTATCTAATGAAGAGGAAGCATCTGGATCTCCATACCTTGCTGATAGAGTAGAAATATTAGACATCAACAGTAATGAGTATGTGGTTCTTATTTCCACCAAGAAGATAAACAAACATACTAAATAAAGTGATAAATATGTATGTTTTAGTTCATTTTAAAATAACTATCATAATGAGAAAGCTAGAAGAAGTGGTGATGATCAATCTATAAACACTCAAGACTTATCTGTTGATTGATTAAAAATTATTCTCCATAGTATTCTTGAAGATAGTGTCTCCCATATTTTTGGGGTATTTCGACTCATACTAGAAGATATCACACATCTAGAAGAAAAAAATGATGATTTGGAGAATGTCTTACTAGAAAAAATTGGTGAATGTTTAATGCTCTCCAAACAAGTTGGATCATTTAAAGAAACAAATATTGAATATGAAACGAGTTCCTAAAAATTCCTCAAAGAAGTAAACGAATGGGTGGAATTCAAGACGACTCTGGAAGATAATATCCACTCACATAGAGATGATATGAAGAAGATCAATGGATTCAATTATTAATATTTGGAAGAAAACTCTGAGAAGTTAAAAAAACGAGAATCATTGTTAGAAAAAAAAGTAATGTTACAATAAGATGTCGATTATAGATTAAGTAAGTAGTGTGAATTGAATATGACAATCATTGAAGACCAAAAATTCATCCTCAATATGAGATGTTCATAATTGGATTCTCAATTGACCAATATTGAGCAGTCACATATTGATTTTCCACAAAATAAGGAAACAATAGCTGCATGCACTCAATGTTCACTGGAGGATTATATTTTCAAAAGATCTCAATAAACTAATCAAAATATCATAGATTCACTCATCGATATGTCACAAGCAGCTCAGAAAGTAAAAGTAGCATCCATAACAACATGTACTAATGGATCTAAAATTTCCTCAACAAAAAGTGTAGGTATAATAAAAAATTTAAATATGTCTGGATAAATATGAATAATAAGAAAGCTACCACCATGGATAATTTTGATATTGGAATGATTGTGGAAGATAACTCCCCAAAAAAATCACAACAAATCCAGAAGAAGATTCAAAAAACTTAAAATGAATATGGAATACTTTTAGGTTTTGTTGGTCAACATCAGTTCTGTATTAGATTTGGTAATTGTGCACTAGATTGTTGGTACACCCCTTAAATGTAAAATCACTATGAAAGCCTATCTCAAGGGGAGAAATCCAGAGATAAATAAGAAACATCCATATATCCCAAATCATTTGAATACTTCAAATATATTTTGAATGTAAGATAACATATGTGATGTATGAAATAAGAGTGGTCACATGAATGGTTCACATTTATATAAATAGGTACCCAAATATGATAAGAAAAATAGAAAAAATAAGATGGGTAATAATGAAGAAGCATAATTGGGAATAATTCAGATGAATAACTTGAAAAACAATTCTTCCAAGAAGATTTCAAGAGGGAAAGATGAAATGTCATTGGATTCTAAATCCCAAAAATTAAAGAATTGTTTATCCAAAAGAAATAAGAAGATGGATGAAACTCAGAATAAGCTAGTAATAATATCCAATATTGATTCCTCGATCCCAAATGATATATTGGTGGTCTGGACAAAAGATTTGGAAATAATAAGGAAAATAGAAAATGCACAGGATAAGGCTAGTGCTAAAAGTAAAATGAAGATTCAACAAGAATACTATGATGCTCTGTGTGTGAGGAGCAACAAGGATGGTCATTCAGTTTGAAGGTGATTTTAATTTATTCCATCCTGACATAAATTCTTGAAGAAGATTAAATTTTCCATAGGTGGTTATAGTGGTTTCAAATATCTTGAGGAAAGATGGTTCACACACAAAGAGATGTAAGAAATATTGAGATCCACAGAATCCTTGTCAGTATTAATGATCATTTTTGAATGTCTGAATAATGGAGAATCTGGGTTGAGAAGATCATATCATATTTTTTGTTCACATTGATAAAGAAATCAGGATCTACCTTATTACATTTAACAGTAGTGTTATTTATTTGTTTTTATCATATATAGAAATTAATGTGAATCATGATCTCTAGGGATGAACCTGAGATTCAGTGATAATAAGTGTTCCCTTGATAGTGAGCGACATGAATAAGCTACCAGAGTTATTATATCAAAAAGAATCAACATCAATTTATATTAAATTAATCTACACTAAATAGTGTTTGAGGACTTTGTCATTGGAAAAGGTATGTCATTTCAGAATCTCTCGTGCTTGGTTACTCTAAATAAAGATCATTAAGAAGAATTAATGTTCCTCAAGGCCAGTTATTCTTTGTTTAATGGTAAACTATGGTATCTAAATCAAATCCTTTTATTTTCTACTCTAAGAATTGCTTAATTAATCTAATAGTGAAATTATTGATGGTATATTTCTTAAGAATGAATTTATGTCATCTCTACAATGAACTTATAATTTCTTGTCAATAAGGGGGAGAGAAGTGAGATGAATGTTTAAGAGAGATAAATAAGTGAAGAATCACATTTAAACATTAATTTAGAAAAAAAATTTGTTATTTCAAAAAATACAAAGGGAGAGATTGTAGGGACCACATTAGTAATTGAGTTGTATTTTTTTCAATTAGGTCATGAATGTCAAGGATGGTTAAAGGAAATATCTTATGTGAAATGAAGAATTGAAATTAGAAGATTCATTTTTTATTTTTATATGAAAAATATCAAATGTTAAGAGAACTTCTGATTCAATAATTAGGAAGTATATGGGGTGTAAAAGTGGTACCTATCATATAAATATTGAATTAAACTGAATGATGTTAGTGGAAGATAGGGAAGTTATAGTACATTCAATGGAATCTACGATGATTCTAAATATGATATATTTAAGGATATATATTCCAAGAGTTGAGTTTGGGATAAAATTAGAATATTTCTAGAAGAATCCAAATCATTGAAAAGAATCACTATGGTTACACCTGAATCATTTATTAAAGGTAGCTATGTTCTCTGGTGTTTTCTAATTTTCGGGGCTTGAAAATCAGAAGATGAAGAAATCTGTTTTTGGTAGAGAATGATGCACGATAAATTCAATGGTTTTTGAATAGTTTTTGACAATTTATGTTTCCGGATTAGAACATCAAATTTTGGCGAAGGTGTGGAGTCCATGAAGAATTGGGCGAAGAGCAGTAAAAATTAGGTCGTGTGAAAGATTGGTTTTGCACGTAGTATAAAAATTAGATTTCAATTTGGTTCTCATTGGGAATTTTGAGATCATAATGGAGAAAAATAGAAAAGTCATGAAGATCATGAAAAAACTCATCAATTTGAATGAAATTTAATGTTTCTTAAAATAGTTTTTATGTGCATAACGAGTGTTTTACGCACGGATTAGTGTTTTTCATGTAGGGTAAAAAATATCTATAAATTTGAGGTGACCCCCTCTCATTTGTGAAGCCTTCAAACTTGGAAAAATCCCAAGGTCTAACCCATGGAAAAATTGAATTATAGTGCATTGTGAGAAAAGAAGTAGTGTTTCGTGAAAAAAGGAAGTGTTGCGCGAAAAAGAGATGTTCTGCCTGAAAAAAGAAGAGTTGTGAAAATAGACTTTTTCGCACCAAAATTATTTTTTACGTGCAATGTTTTAATTTTACACGCAATAAACCTGGAATTATTTCATGAGAAATTAGAGTCAAGGAGGCCTTTGACATGTGATATTCACTCATGAAGTGTATCGTGAAGAAGGGGAACTGCACCCTCTGTGCGAAGAAGAAAGAACAAACAAGCAACTGGTTTTCCCAAACCCTTAATGTGTTTCAGGAAGGAGATCCAGTGAGTACTAATCTAGTGAATACTCAGCCTTTTAGTTCATCACAATGATATATTTACAAAAGATCCATGTTTCTTTGAATAATAATCACATGTCCTCTTCGTGAAGAAGATGACCCATGGATCTCTCTGCTTGCACGAATGTGAACACACTCAGGTTGCACAATTTATATAAATTGTTTAACGCTGTGATTTATCTAGTGTGAAGAGGATCCTGATGTAAAAATAAACTCATATCCTCAAAAAGTTATTAATATGTATAATTATACACTCTTTTATTTGAATTGAGATTTATAAAAAGACTATAAGACATTTCTTCATCATTACATATTATACTGTGTCAATCAGATGGAAGACAAGAAGAAAAATAGATTGAAAATTCAATATTCAGTTATCCAGGCCATATCATCTATGATGATTCTATGTTGAGATGAAATTTGTTGATTTAAAAATCACAAAGGGAACATGTAATTCTATAAATAATAAGAAGAAGTGTTTAGTGTAGTTATTTTTTCACTGAAAGAGAAAGTGTGAAGAAGAGCAGGTTTGCATGCAGTTGGTTTTGCATTGATGTGGCAAAAGAAGAAGAGTGTGTAAGAACAAAGTATCACTCTAGCATCCAATAGGCCTCAACATGTAGAAGAATATTTAGGTGTTGCAAACAATTTTAATAGAGATAATAAGGTCTCCATACGAACTATTAAGAACTATCAAGAGGATGCAAGAGACCATGTATACTCATATTATTTTGAATAAGCGAGTGTAAGGGCATATACTACTAGTAGAAAGTTGGAAGATGATTGTTTCTATTCCCCTTCCTAGTGTTGGGAGAAATAATGGGAATAAATTATTTCTTTCCATCCTCCGTGTGTATGGATCCACACTAACTGGAGTATATTTTTTCCAAGGTAATCCACAGTAACAACACATCACATTTTAGTGGAGAATCCATGAACTAGTCATACCAATGCATGGAAAGGATGTATCGCCCCTTATTGAGTGTAAATCCATGTAAAAATATCATGTGAATTTTTTATACTTCCTTATATTTATTCATGTGACAACGAAAATAGATTAAGAAAATCAAGATCCAAATAGGTCAAGATGTATAAGGATAAAAAGTTGCAATCAGTTTCAATAGTCCCAAACACGAATTCACCCCTTCCCCATATTGTAAAGGATATCTCAAACTGGTCCTCTCAATTTGTATCATAGGGAAAACTTAACCACAATTTGATTTTCTACTGTGAATTTTTTCTCTTTTGAGTATTTGAGTTTCTTTCCTGGGTAAAAACTTAAGAGAAGTGTTGGTGAAGATTCAGTTACCTCAGAAAATAGGGCATTGTTTTCCAAGATAATGATGAACATAAAAAATAATTAGAAGAGAATGTTGAATAATAATTTCCTCTAATATAAAGAAGTGGAAGCATTTGTATCTCCATACCATACAAATAATAAGACATATTAAACATGGGATGTAACGAGAATGAGGCTTATATTTCCACCAAAAAGACTGATAACCTTCCAACATAAAGTGAAAATGTGGTATGGGTTATTTAATTTGAATATAATTCTCATGATGAGAATTATATAACATGTGGTGATGGTCAATGTACAAACTCTCAAGAGTTATCATTTGATATATTATGAAATATTCTGTATAGTATTCTTGAAGAATGTGTCTCCCTTGTTTGTAAAGAATTTCAATGAATGCCTGAAGATATCACCCTTCTCGAAGAAGAAACTGATGTTTTGGAGAATGGAATATAAGAAAAAATTGGTGAATATTTCAATATATCTATTGATGAGGGATGATTTGAATTAACCAAGAAGGAATTTGAAATGAGTTCCATAAAATGTCTCAATGATGTTGAAGAACAGGATAGAATCAAAAAAACTATAGAAGAGAAGGACCATGCACTTGGAGATGAGCTGAAGAATAACCTTGAATACAATGGTTTATATTTTTAGGAAAACTCCAAGAAGATCATAGAACATGACTCATTGTTAGAAAAACAATTTAAATTTTCATGAAGATAAAAGTTAAAAGATTAAGGAATGCGTGTGAAGGGAATATAACTATGATTGAAGACCAGAAAGTACTCATCAATATGAGATGTCTAGAATTGGAAGATCAATTGACAAATCTTGAGTAGGAACATATTGAGTTTCCACAAAATAAGGAATCAATAGTTGCTAGAAATCATTGTTCTCTGGATGATTATACTGTCAAAATACCTCCAACATGTGATAATAAGATTATGGTTTTCTCATTGATCTATCACAAGAAACAGATAAATTAAAGGTACCATCAATAACGACATTTACTAATGTGTCAGAAATTGTAGGTAAAAAAACCGAAGATTGGAAGAATAATTGTAAAAAGTTACGGACGAATAAAAATGAGAATAAACCTACCACCATTTCTATGGTGGATAGGGGAAAGATTGTGGAATATATCTCCCCACTGAAATGAAACAATTAAAGAAGAATATTCAGTAACCATACAAAGAAGATGTGAAGTAGTCAATCTTTGTTGAACAATGCTAGTGTTGTATTAGACTTTGTCATTATGCACATTATTGTTGGAATAACCCCATAAATTTAAATTTCCATAGAAATCCCATGTCAAGGGGAAGAAATCAAGAGATGAAGACGCAATATCCATATATCCAGAAGAATCTGTATACTGTAAACAAATTTGGAATGTTAGATAACATTTTTGATGTATTAAATAAGAGTAGTCACGTTAATGGTGCATGTTCAATTCAACAAGTACTCAAAGCTGATAAGAAATGACGACCACAGATTCTGGGTAATAATGAATAAGCATCCTCGGGAAAAAATCAGATGAATAATGTGAAAAACATTCTACCAAGAATATTTCAATAAAGAAACATGAAAATTACATGGATTCTAAATCCAATAAATTATACAGTAGTAAATAAAAAAGAACTACTAATAATGATGGAACTCAGAAGAATCCATGAAGAAGATCCAATCATGATGTATTAGTACCTAATGATATATTAGGTGGTTTGGCCAAAAGATTTGTAAAGAATGAGGAAAACATTTAGATGAACATGATAAGGCTATTGTTAAATAAATAAAAAAGATTCCTCATGATTATAATGAAGTAATGTGTGTGAGGTGCAATAAGGCTGGTTATACTATTAGAAAGTGCATTGAATTTATTCCATCCTGAAAAAAATTCATAAAGATTATAAAAATTGTACAAGGAGGTTCTAGTTCTTTTAAAGAAATTGAAGAAATATGGTTCACACATAAATAGATGGAAGAAATATTTATATCCACAAAATCCATGTAAGCATTAAAGATCTGTTGTGAAAGTGTAATGAATGGACCATCAGGGTTGAGAAGATTATCTCAACCTATTTTTTCACATTAAAGGGGCAAGGAGGATCCACCTTATTATATTAAATATTTGTTTATTGTATTTGGTCTTATCAAACATGGAACTAATGAATAAGGAATATCACAAGGTGAGAACCTTTTATTCAGTGATGAGAAGTGTTCCCTTGAGAGGGAGACACATGAAGAAGCTACCAGACTTTATGTATATATAAGTATCAAATTTATTGGGTATTAAATTAAAATACTCTAAATTTTGTATGAATACTTGGTTATTGGAAAATGTATTTCATTTTGTAGTATTTCATCCTTGTTTACTCAAAAAAATATCTTTTTACAATGGAGGAGTTACTAAGTCATTCGCTGACATAAGATGAATGAAAGTGCCAAAAAGACACTTATCCTTCCAATTGCACTTGATTGTTTTTATCCTTTTATTGAAGGGAGTCTATGAGCTTTTGGTTGATTATTTCATATCACACTTATTATCCAAATTCAATAATTCAAGGGGAAATCCCTTTAATACATGTACATTAGTTCTCATATCATGAGGTGGCATATTTAGTGGGTAATGAGAAGCTTCGTTATCTAAATAAAATCCTCATGTTTTCTACACCAATAATTTCTCATGTATACATAGAGTGAAATGATTGATGGAAAATTCCATATGTATAAAATGATGCCTTCTATTCTATGAAAATTGTATTTCATGTCAATAAGGGGGAGAGATTTAAAATAAAAGTTTAAAGGAGAGGAAGAATCCAACCCTCACATTTCCACATTCATTTAGTATAAAAACATTTGGTATTTCCAAAAAATAAATATAGGGATATTATTGGGACAACATTAGTAATGGAGTTATATTTGTTTTCAATGGGGTCAATGAATTTAAATACACTCTCTTAAGTGAACTAGTGAATGGAAATAAGAATATTATTTGCTGATTTTTATTTCACAAATATCGTAAGTTAGGAGAACTTAATATGGAAGCCTTTTGAAGGAAAGGGGGATTAAAAGTTATTCCTATCATATAATGTTTCATTATAAGGAATGATGTTGGGGGAAGATCAGGAAGTTAGAGTAATATCTATGGAAAATATAACAATTCTAAAGTTGATCAATCGAAAGATATATATCATGATAGTGGAGTTTGTGATTAAAGAATAATTGTTTTTGATGAATCCAAATCAATGAAAAGAATCATGAAGGTTAGTGTTGGAGCATATTTTGAAGGTGGTGATGTTCTTCTGGGCATTCTAAATTTTTGGGATTGAAAATCAGAAAATGAGGACATCTATTTTTGGTATAAAATGTAGCGCTATTAATTGTATGGGTTTTGAATAATTTCATGCAATCGATTTTTATGGAATAAAACATCGAATTTTTTAAAATTCTTTGAGTGAGAGAAAAATTAGGAAAAGTGGCCAAAAATTGAGGCTATATGAAAGATTGGTTTTGTGCACAATAGAGAATGTGGTTTACAAATTTGTTTGGAAGAGGAATTTTGAGATCATAATGGAAAAAATTGAAAACGAATGAATCACACGAAAAAATAATGAATGTTTACATGATATTAGGTTTTGTGAAAGATTTTTTAGGCGTATAGAGAGAGTTTTACACATGGATTATTATTTTTCTCATAGTCTCAAGAAATGCCTATAAATACAAGGTGACCCCCTCTCAATTTGATAAGGGTGGAAACTTGGAAAAATCTAGAGTTTTGAAGTGTGAAAAATTGAAGTATAGAGTAGTGTGAAAAAAGAAGTAGTGAAGCATGATAAAAGAAGTGTTGTGCATAAACGGATGTTCTTCATGAAAAAAAAAGAGTTGCGCAAAAATACTTTTTCGTGCCAAGTGGCATTTTTTACGCCTAAGGTATGTATTTTAAATGCAAGACACCTAGAATTATTGCATGAAAAATTAGAGTTTATCAGGCCTTTAACAAGTGATATTCACTCTTGATGTGTCTAATTAAGAATGAGAACCACAATCTCTTTGTAATGAAGAATGAACAAAAAAGAAACTGGTTTTCTCAAACCCTCACTGTGTTTTAGGAAGGAGATATCAGTGGTATATAGTGGGAGAATACTCACCCATTCAGTTCTTTACAGAAACAGATCCATGAACCATCTCTAGAGATGTGAATAAAAATCAGGTGTCATCTATCTAAAGAAGAAGACATGTGGAGATCTTTGCTTGCACGAAGGTGAACACTCTGCGGTTACACATTTTATATACACTATTTTTAGGGGTGTTGATTCTTGTGTGACGATGAGATAGATGTGAAAGTAAACTCATATCCATAAAAAAGAAGTAGGATGTATAATGATACACTCAAGGATTGGTATTGAGAATTGAAGAACGAGTATAAGACACTATTGTATTATTCCAAATTATACTGTGTCAATCAGAAGGAAGATAAGTAGATGAGTGGGGCCAATATATATCTATTTATTCAGGCCATATCAACTATTTTGATGCTAAGTTGATATAGCCTTATTTGATTTAATAATCACAAAGGGAACATGTGATTCTATAAAGTAGAAGACGAATACTTTAGTTTAATTGGTTATGCAGTGAAGGATAATGTGTGGAGAAGATTAGGTTTCAGTGCATCTTGTTTTGTATTGAAGAAGAAAAATAAGAAGAGTGTGTAAGAACAAAGTATAATTATAGCATCCAATAGGTCTCTTCATGTGGAAGACTCTTTTGGTGTTTCAAAATCTTTTAATAGAGATTAGACTGTCTTTAGAGGCAGTATAAATAAACACCTAGAGGCAGCAATAGACTATTTATACTGGTAGTATGAAGAACCATTAATTGTAAGAGACTATCATACTTTTTGCAAGTAAAATGATGATTGTTCTCATTTTCCCTCCATGTGTAAGAAGAAACACTGGGAATAGATTATTTTGTTTCCTCCTCCTTGTGTAGGGAGCCAGACTAACTAGATGATTTTTTTCCTAGTCAATCCAATATAACATCAGATCACATTATAGTGGAGGATACATGCACTGGTCGTATCCATGCATGGTAAGGACGAAGGTTCTCTTATTGAGTGGTGAACCTTGCAAAAATATCATGTTCAAATTTTTACTAATTTCTATTATTGCATGTTATAGGGAAAATAGAATAAGAGAATCAATATCCAAACAGGTCCAAAGGTATATGGATAAAATTTGGAATTTTTTTTCAAGAGTCCCTAATGAAAATTCACCCCCCCCCATCTCAGTGATAGGTATATCCAAAATTAGTTCTCTCAATTTGTATCAAAAGGACATGTTCACCTCTGTTGGATTCTCTAATGTGAAGTTATTCTATGTTGATGATTTGATTTTCTTTCCTGATTACCAATGAATAGAAGGGTTGGTGAAGATTTAGTTACCTTTGATCACATGTGAAGTGCCCAGATCAGTGTGAATCACTGAGAGGGGGAGGGGGTGAATCAGTGATCCCTTTAAAGTTTTTACTAATTGATTCTTTATCAATTAAACCTCTATGGCTGGTTAAAGCCTCGATCCACTCTTCTTATGTCTCTCAACCTTTCCCGGATAATGCAGTAATGAAAAGGCACATGACACAAGGATTTACAAGGTTCGGCACCAAAGGCCTACATCCTTTCCATGCTCTCCCAGCATGGATTCTCCCATTATAATCTGTTAGTATTACAATGGTCGATACAGCTTCCCACCGTATCTCTTCTGAGTCCCACAGGAGGGTCTTTATACTGCTTCACACAGTGTTACCAGAGTCCCACTGGCCTGCTCCAGAATCCCACTGAAGACTTCTTCTCCCTGAGTCCCACAGGGTCTTCTCCTGGCTCCTCGAGTCACACGAGTAGCTCTTCTTCTCTTTAAGTTCTTCAAGTATCTTCAGCAGCCTGGGATAAAGACTGCTGGCCTTGCTCTGTACCTCTGATCACTTGAGTTGATCAGGTCTTCTCGTCTTGCTCAGGCTTTATCTCCTTCTTCTCAGGATGACCTGGCCTTCTCTCTTCAACTACTGAATACTCAGACAACTGATATCTTTAACATCAGTCTGGTCCAGTCTCACTTCACTTCAACATCATGCACTGAGTGCATGGCAACTCTGAATCCTCATGCACTGACTGCATGGCCTTCTCAAATCTCTTCAAGAACTCCTGGTCTTGGACAACTCAAAAGCACACAACCAGATTTGTCTTTGTTCACGTGTGCATGTGCATGCATGCAAGCATGCACTCTCCTTCTCTTTCTTCTAGGTGCAATAATCCCACAAGGGTGTAGTCACTTTAAGCACACACCTTCTCCACAATCTTCACACACTGTATTCAAATTGTTCACACACTAAAAGTGTGTTATACTTTAGTATGGGTCCTCCCTTTTCTTCTTCTATGTTTATACACACTTCTTAGTGCACACACCTAGGTTTGGCCTTCACTTGTTTTGCACACACAATTTGTTCCACGTTTTGCACACACTTAAACTTGGCATGTTCTTATTGTTGTTGCACACACTTAACCCATAGGTGGTTCTTCAATTTTTCACACACACACTAAGGTGTGGTCTTCACTTCACCCACACAAGGCTACGGCTTGGGTTATCCACATTGCACACACACTGCCCAAATTCAATCATCCCATAGGGTGTTCTCCCACTTTGCACACACACAAGGCTCGGCCTTCTCAAAGTTCACACACGAGGCACTGCCTCGGCCTTCCACTCCTTGTGCACACACTGCCCGAACTCCACCTTAAAATAGGGGCGCAAGGGGTGCGACCTTCCTCTATTCACAGCTTCTGTCGCGCAAGCACAAGGCACAAAGGACCTCGGCCGTGGGCGCGCAAGTGCAAGGGTGCACTTGGTCGTGCAAGCGCTCGGGTGTGCAAGCTGCAACACCGCGGGGCTTCAACCGTGGGCGCGCAAGATGTTGCGGCCACGGGTCTTCCTGCTGCGCAAGGGAAAGGCGCACAGGGGTCCTCTAAATTCTTCTTTCGCGCAAGAGGTGCGCAAAAGGAACCTCGCGGAGCAAGGGATGCTCCGGGCTTCACTGCCGCGAAAGTGTGCGCGCAGGGCTTCGACTTCGTGAGGCACAGAGTGCTTCTCACGGGACTTCTTTCTTCAAAAACACAGCAAGCATATTCATGCCTCGGGTCTTCTTTTTATAGGCGAGGAAGGCTTCAAATCCTCCGCGTGATTTAACTTCAAAATCCCGAAGTTTTCGGTTCTTTAAAATCTTCAAATCTTGATTTTTATACTCTGTTTCAACGCGGGTTTCCTTTTCTTTTCCTTCGGTTTCCTCCACGTGCATGCGAGTTAGAACGCATGCATGGCCTTCGTTTAGGCTTATGCATGCAAAGCATGCTCTCTACGTGGACTCGGCAACTCCGTTTGCCTCGGCTGAAGTCCGTTTTCTTTCTCGATGCATGCATGCAACATTTTAATGCATGCATGAGTTCAGTGTGGCCAGACGAGCACGAGGGAGCCTTCGGCTTCGAAAATGGTGGCCGGGAACTCGAATTTTATCTTCGGGGAGGCTCTGGTTCAGCGGCGGCTCGCGGGTGCCTCGGTCGAGCTCGAGGATGAAGATAAGTCGGGAGCCGTCGGATCAGATCTTCAACGGCCTGGATCAAATCGCCTCGCCGCGGGATTAGATGAGCGGCTCGGATCTGGCGCGCGATGAGATGGACGGCCAGAATTCACTCCCGGTGAATTTTCCGCGTCCCACATCGAAACGGGACGCGGTTTAGCCGCGGTTTATCAATATGCCGCTCCCTCAACCCGGCAATTGAATCTCCTTCCTCCACGGTGCCGCCCCGCACCATGTTCTCCCTGCGGGCGCGCTCTGCGCCCACTCTGCTCCCTGCGGGCGCGCTTCTAGCGCCCCCCATGCATCCTCCGGGCGCGCGGGTTTCACCACCTTGTGCCCTCGGGGGTTTCACCACCTTGTGCCCTCGGGGGCTTACACACGGCCCCTGCCTCTCGGGCTGGCCACATGGTATCCCCCCTTGGGCGTGGCGCCTTAGGCCCACATGTGCCTTGGGGGTTGAACCCTTAAGGCTGGCTTGAGATGGCTAATTTTTTGCAAGTAATAGGAATCAAGACTTTGTATAAAAACAAAGTATCCCCATATGCCAAATGCCACTTCTTCCTTCTTCATTTTTATTCTTCATTAGAATTCCTCCAATTCTTACTCAACATGTATTCATTACTTAGGAATGGAATTCCCGAAGGGTCTTCATCTTCAACTGAGCTCCTTAATCACATAATTTCTTCAATGTTCTTTATTGATCCAATCAGAGATCAATTGGATCTTCTTCTGATTCACATGCACTAAGTGATAGTGCATGGACTTCATTAATCCACCTCATCCACTTAGTAGTTGTGGATGGAACTCCTTTCAACTCCTCATGCATTGTGAAGACAATGCATGGTCTTCAATCAATGTTGTGACATTGTATCCAGTTGATACAAGTTCTTGGAACTTTAAGGAGTAGCTCAGCAATCGTCAGATTTTCATAGAGAATGTTTCAACCACAACATCCTATGTCACTTAGTGAATCTCCTAAGTGGCATGCATCTTAGTACCATGGCCATTCTCCTTCATCACCATCACCATCACATCCTTTGTCATTCAAATCTTGACATTCCTTGACATCCATTCATTCCATGACAACTTCATGCCTCATTGACAACAAATGCAACACAATGCACTTCAATCTCCCCCTTTGTATTTGTTGTCAATACACTCCTTCAGCACATATGAATGGGTCAATATGTGTGCCACTATTTTCTCCCCCTTATTGGCAATCAAATGCAATGGTGTGGTGTGGTTCTCTTTCAAAAAAAATATCTTCCTCTCTTTGAATAGCATCTTCTTGAAAATTACTAAGAGAGGGCTGATGTCACATGTTCTTCTTTAGCAAATAACCTTTAGTAAATCAGCTATAAGTCTACTTGGGCTAACCCGGTGTAGAAAACAAGAGTGATATGACCAAGGAATTCAAAGCTGTCCATAATTCTCTACATATGTGAGATCATGCTTAGGGGTTTGAAATTTTTCATATATAACAATGAATTGCTAAATCCTGCACATACTCCACAAAACACATTAGAATGTTCAGGTGCAAAGATAAAGCTCCCCCATTCATCCAGTTTCTTAAGATGATATTAATCTCAGAACATCATCTTCTTCAGATTTGCTCCCCCTCAAGGGGTGCACTCCGTTCTGTCCAAACCATCCTCCAGATGAGAATGATCATCATCTTCAATTCCCTGCAATGTTAGCACATGTATATACCAATAGTATAAGGGAATAAGATGGAACCTCCTTGGTTCATCAATGTGAACAACAAGGTTGAGAAGATTCTCTCAACCGAGATGTCCCATTTTCACCAGTCTTCACACTTGCACATTTGATCTTCATTGATGATTGTGCTGGTGTGGTTCTCAAAACATCATCATGTGAAACCTTCTTCTTCCCTTTTGCTTTAGCAATTGCCAGAGCTTCATCTTCAACTCTTTGTAGTTCTCTGGAAAGTTGCAACTGATGTGGCCATATGACAAGTAAATCATTTGGAAGAGTGGCCCCAGTTCTGGAAGTTCCACATGGTTCCTTAGATGCTGTCAAGCTACCTTTCTTAGGCAACTTGTTTTCAATCAATCCCTTCTCGGATTTAGACTCCAAGGACTTCTCTTCATTCTTCAAACTCTTCTTGGGAGCATCTTCCACTTTCTTCTGCTTGCTTCCCAAGGAATCTTTTTGAGCCAGGTTCTGTGATCTTTTCTTCTTTTGAGATCTGGATACAGTTGGAGACTGACATGTATCTTTTTGACCACTTTTGCAATCATCCCATATGTTGTCAAGTAATCCAAATCTATTTGCAGTAAACAGATGTCTCTGGACCTGTGGATGTTGCTTCTTTTCTTCTGGCTTGCTCCCCCTAGGCATGGGCTTCCTCTGTGCTTTGGCATTCAGTGGATTGTACCAACAATCCTTTGCACAATGCCCATACTTGTTACAACACCAGCATTGTCCCACGAATCTTGACCTCTTCAGTCCTTCTGATTGTAGGGTACTTTTCTTGACCTGTTGTGCTGTTTCAGGAGAGCTCTGCTTCTTTACTGTCTTCATCCATATTTGTTTGGAATTATTCTTCCATCCTGCACTTTTTGTGGAAACACAATTAGAAACATCAGTACAAGATGGTATGGATGGTACCTTCATTCTAGAATATGTTGCTCTTTTATTAGAGGATGTCTTTCTCTTAGAATCATCCTGCTCAAAGCATACTTGAGTAGCAACATGTCTTCTTCCAGCTGACTGGGAGGATTCAGCTTTTGGTGATTGCTGATTTTTCAATATCACCTCCAGTTCTAAGCATTTCATATTGAGGAAGTTCTTCTCATCCTCAACAGTTCTTAGCTTTCCTTCCCAATTCTCCACCAGTTGTTTCATCTGGTCTTCATGCACCTTCTTCAATTCTTGCAATGAATTGTCCAGCTCCTTCACCCTTTTGACTTTGTCTTCTAGTTGAGCATCTCTGACAACCATTGACACTTTGTGCCTCTTTTCCAGTGCATGGAAAACTTCTTTGAACATTACTTTAAAGAATTCTTTCTCAGAAAGGCTTCTCTGCAATTCTTCAGCAGTGTCTTCATATCTTTCATTGCAAAGAGAAACGGTTTCATCTTTAGCCTTCACCAGCTTTCTGAGAGTGTTGGTTATGCCAACCCTTTTTTCCAATTGATCTTCCATTGCATTGGCTTCTTCTTCTAACTGTTATTTTTCTTCTCGAAAATCATGGATGCCTGTAACTATACACTTTGCCACTTCCATGGGGACAGTCTTCTGAAGATATTTGAGTGCATTCTGAAGATCATGAACTGTTCCATCAGCATCACAGCTAGGACATGCTTTCTTCATCTTCTTGGCCTGTTTCTTCATTCTGTTTTTCAGAGTCTTGGCAGATATCTCCATTTGAGGCTGGTCACTCATTTCCTCAAATCTGCACTCCATATAGACTCCCTTGGATCTTTTAGAGGTAACCTCCCTCTGATACCAATTGAAGTGCCCAGATCAGTGTGAATCACTGAGAGGGGGAGGGGGTGAATCAGTGATCCCTTTAATGTTTTTACTAATTGATTCTTTATCAATTAAACCTCTATGGCTGGTTAAAGCCTCTATCCACTCTTCTTATGTCTCTCAACCTTTCCCGGATAATGAAGTAATGAAAATGCACAGGACACAAGGATTTACACGGTTCGGCACCAAAGGCCTACATCCTTGCCATGCTCTCCCAGCATGGATTCTCCCATTATAATCTGTTAGTATTACAATGGTCGATACAGCTTCCCACCGTATCTCTCCTGAGTCCCATAGGAGGGTCTTTATACTGCTTCACACAGTGTTACCAGAGTCCCACTGGCCTGCTCCAGAATCCCACTGAAGACTTCTTCTCCCTGAGTCCCACAGGATCTTCTCCTGGCTCCTCGAGTCACACGAGTAGCTCTTCTTCTCTTTAAGTTCTTCAAGTATTTTCAGCAGCCTGGGATAAAGACTACTGGACTTGCTCTGTACCTCTGATCACTTGAGTTGATCAGGTCTTCTCCTCTTGCTCAGGCTTTATCTCCTTCTTCTCAGGATGACCTGGCCTTCTCTCTTCAACTACTGAATACTCAGACAACTGATATCTTTAACTTCAGTCTGGTCCAGTCTCACTTCACTTCAACATCATGCACTGAGTGCATGGCAACTCTGAATCCTCATGCACTGACTGCAAGGCCTTCTCAAATCTCTTCAAGAACTCCCGGTCTTGGACAACTCAAAAGCACACAACCAGATTTGTCTTTGTTCACGTGTGCATGTGCATGCATGCAAGCATGCACTCTCCTTCTCTTTCTTCTAGGTGCAATAATCCCACAAGGGTGTAGTCACTTTAAGCACACACCTTCTCCACAATCTTCACACACTGTATTCAAATTGTTCACACACTAAAAGTGTGTTATACATTAGTGTGGGTCCTCCCTTTTCTTCTTCTAAGTGTATACACACTTCTTAGTGCACACACCTTGGTTCGGCCTTCACTTGTTTTGCACACACAATTTGTTCCACGTTTTGCACACACTTAAACTTGGCATGTTCTTATTGTTGTTGCACACACTTAACCCATAGGTGGTTCTTCAATTTTGCACACACACACTAAGGTGTGGTCTTCACTTCACCCACACAAGGCTACGGCTTGGGTTATCCACTTTGCACACACACTGACCAAATTCAATCATCCCATAGGGTGTTCTCCCACTTTGCACACACACAAGGCTTGGCCTTCTCAAAGTTCACACACGAGGCACTGCCTCGGCCTTCCACTCCTTGTGCACACACTGCCCGAACTCCACCTTCAAAATAGGCGCGCAAGGGGTGCGGCCTTCCTCTATTCACAGCTTCTGTCGTGCAAGCACAAGGCACAAAGGACCTCGGCCGTGGGCGCGCAAGTGCAAGGGTGCACTTGGCCGTGCAAGCGCTCGGGTGTGCAAGCTGCAACACCGCGGGGCTTCAACCGTGGGCGCGCAAGATGTTGCGGCCACGGGTCTTCCTGCTGCGCAAGGGAAAGGCGTGCAGGGGTCCTCTCAATTCTCCTTTCGCGCAAGAGGTGCGCAAAAGGAACCTCGCGGAGCAAGGGATGCTCCGGGCTTCACTGCCGCGCAAGTGTGCGCGCAGGGCTTCGACTTCGTGAGGCACAGAGTGCTTCTCATAGGACTTCTTTCTTCAAAAACACAGCAAGCATATTCATGCCTCGTGTCTTCTTTTTATAGGCGAGGAAGGCTTCAAATCCTCCGCGTGATTTAACTTCAAAATCCCGAAGTTTTCGGTTCTTTAAAATCTTAAAATCTTGATTTTTATACTCTGTTTCAACGCGAGTTTCCTTTTCTTTTCCTTCGGTTTCCTCCACGTGCATGCGAGTTAGAACGCATGCACGGCCTTCGTTTAGGCTTATGCATGCAAAGCATGCTCTCCTCGTGGCCTCGGAAACTCCGTTTGCCTCGGCTGAAGTCCGAATTCTTTCTCGATGCATGCATGCAACATTTTAATGCATGCATGAGTTCAGTGTGGCCAGACGAGCACGAGGGAGCCTTCGGCTTCGAAAATGGTGGCCGGGAACTCGAATTTTATCTTCGGGGAGGCTCTGGTTCAGCGGCGGCTCGCGGGTGCCTCGGTCGAGCTCGAGGATGAAGATAAGCCGGGAGCCGTCGGATCAGATCTTCAACGGCCTGGATCAAATCGCCTCGCCGCGGGATTAGATGAGCGGCTCGGATCTGGCGCGCGATTAGATGGACGGCCAGAATTCACTCCCAGTGAATTTTCCGCGTCCCACATCGAAACGGGACGCGGTTTTGCCGCGGTTTATCAATATGCCGCTCCCTCAACCCGGCAATTGAATCTCCTTCCTCCACGGTGCCGCCCCGCACCGTGTTCTCCCTGCGGGCGCGCTCTGCGCCCACTCTGCTCCCTGCGGGCGCGCTTCTAGCGCCCACCATGCATCCTCTGGGCGCGCGGGTTTCACCACCTTGTGCCCTCGGGGGTTTCACCACCTTGTGCCCTCGGGGGCTTACACACGGCCCCTGCCTCTCGGGCTGGCCACATGGGATCCCCCCTTGGGCGTGGCCCGTTAGGCCCACATGTGCCTTGGGGGTTGAACCCTTAAGGCTGGCTTGAGATAGCTAATTTTTTGCAAGTAATAGGAATCAAGACTTTGTATAAAAACAAAGTATCCCCATATGCCAAATGCCACTTCTTCCTTCATCATTTTTCTTCTTCATTAGAATTCCTCCAATTCTTACTCAACATGTATTCATTACTTAGGAATGGAATTCCCGAAGGGTCTTCATCTTCAACTAGGCTCCTTAATCACATAATTTCTTCAATGTTCTTTATTGATCCAATCAGAGATCAATTGGATCTTCTTCTGATTCACATGCACTAAGTGATAGTGCATGGACTTCATTAATCCACATCATCCACTTAGTAGTTGTGGATGGAACTCCTTTCAACCCCTCATGCATTGTGAAGACAATGCATGGTCTTCAATCAATGTTGTGACATTGTATCCAGTTGATACAAGTTCTTGGAACTTTAAGGAGCAGCTCAGCAATCGTCAGATTTTCATAGAGAATGTTTCAACCACAACATCCTATGTCACTTAGTGAATCTCCTAAGTGGCATGTATCTTAGTACCATGGCCATTCTCTTTCATCACCATCACCATCACATCCTTTGTCATTCACATCTTGACATTCCTTGACATCCATTCATTCCATGACAACTTCATGCCTCATTGACAACAAATGCAACCCAATGCACTTCAACATGGATATATCTTCCAATACCATGATGAACTTGAAAAATAGCGAGAAGAGAACATTGAAGAAGTATTCCCTCTTATCTTAAGAAGAAGAACCATCTAAATCTAAATACCTTACTGACAAAGAAGACATATCTGGCATGGAATGTAATAAGAAAGTGGCTAAAATTTTCCATAAAAAGATAGATAACCATCCTACCTCAAGAAATAATGTGGTATGTGTTAGATCATTCGAAAATAATTATCAGGATTATAATTCTATCACATTTAGTGATAATAAGTCTAAAAACTATCAAGATTTAGCAGTTGATAGATTAAGAAATATCTTGTATAGTCATCTTGTATAAACTGTCTCCCTTTTTGTGGAGTATTTCAATTCATGAAAGAATTTAATACACATCTAGATGAAGAAATTTATATTTTGGGGAAGGGATTACAAGAAAAATTTTGTGAATGTTTAGCTTTCTCCAGAAAATTTGTAACCATTGAAGCAACAAAGAGGGAATTTGAAACCAGATCATCAAAAAAGATCAAATAAGATGAAGAAAATGAGGGAGTCAAAATGACTCTGGATGAAATGTTCCATGAACTTGGATATTATCCAAAGAAAACCATTGAATTCAAGAGTTTATATTTGGACGATCATTCCCAGAGGAACAAAGAACCTGACTAATTTTTACAAAATAAAAGAAAAATTCTTGAAGATGAAGTTTTAAGATTAAGGAAGGAGTTTGAAGAAAATATGACTATGACTGAAGAATAGAAAGGCATCCTCAATATGAGATTTCTATAATTGGAAGCTCAATTGACCAATCATGTGATGACACATATTTTGAAACCACAAAGGAAGGAATCAATAGCTGCTGGAACTCAATAATCACTATAGATTTAAACTGTCAAAAGACCACAAACATGTTATAAGAAGACCATGGCTTGACTCATTGATCTATCTCAAGTAGATGAGAATCTAAACGTACCATCCATAACGACTTATACTAATGTCTCTAAAATTGATCCTTTAAAATTTGTAGGTTGGAAGACAAATTATAAAAAACTATGGATGAAGAAGAATGACAATAAACCTACAACCATGGATATGGAGGATATGGGAATGAGTGTGGAATATAGCTCCCCATAGAAAGCACAAAAATTCAAGAAGTAGATTCCTAAACCTAACAAAGAAGATGGGATGAATTCATGGTTTTTTGGTCAAATAATGGTGCTTTAATACATTTGGGCATTGTGAACTAGATTGTTGGTAATACCCCGTAAATTTAAAATCCCATATAAATCCCATCTAGGGGGATAATTCCAGGGAAGAAGAAGCAACATCCACAAATCCAGAAGCATCGGTATACTGCAATAATGTTTGGAATGTTAGTGAACATTTCTGATGTATGCAATTGGAGTGATATCATGAATGGTTCATGTTCATTTCAAAAGGTACTGAATGATGATATAAAAAGAAGACCACAGAAGTTGTGTATGAATGAATTATCTTCATTTTAATGGAATCTGGTGAATAATTGGAAAACGAATTATCCCTAGAAGAATTAATGGAGGAATGACGAAAAATCAATGGATTCTAAATCCAAAAAATGGATGAAAACTGAATCCAAAAAAACTACTAAGAATAATGACACTCATAGATATCTAGGATGAAGATCCAGTCATGATAACTTAGTCCATAATAATATATTGGTTGTTTGGACAAAAGAGTTGGAAAGAAATTGGAAAATGGAAGATACACAGGATAGTGCTAGTGATAAAAGAAATAAAAAAGATTCTACATGAAAGCAATGATGTTCTGTATGTGATCTGCCAGAAGGTTTATCAAATAGTGAAAAGTGCTTTGAATTTATTACATCCCAAAAATACTTCCTGAAGAAGACAAAGGTAGCACCAGGAATGTATTGTGATTTCAATGCTCTTGAGGAATGAAGGTTCACTCACTAAGAGATGGAAGTAATATTGAGATCCATACAATCCCAGTCTGCATTAAGGATTTTTTGTGAATGTGTAAAGAATAGAGTATCTGGGTTGAGAATATCATCTCAACCTTGATGTTCACATTGATAGAGAAAGGAGGATCCACCTTATTCCCTTAAATATTTTTGTATTTTATTTGTTCTTATCATACAAGGAACTGACGGTAAAGGAAGATCATAGGGGGAGAACCTAAGATTCAGTGATGATAAGTGTTCCCATGAGATGGAGACACATGAATAATCTACCAAAGAAATTATCTCAATATGTATCAACATTAGTTGGTATTAAATTCAACTACTTTGATGATTTTTTGAGGACATTTTCATCGGCAATGGTATGTTATTTCTTAATCTCTCATCATTGGTTATTCATAATAATAATCCTTTTATAGTGGGGGGTAACTAAGTGAGTCACTGACACAAGAAGAATTAATGTTCCCCAAGTCCACTTATCCTTCCAATTAAACATGATTGTTTTTTATTCTTTTAATGATAGGGGTTGAAGAGTTTTTGTTTGATTATTTCATATCAGTACTATTATCCTAATCCTATAATTCATGTAAAAGTACCATGAAGAAAAGTACTAGAGTTCTCATATCATGAATTGTCAAATTCAGTGGGTAATGGATTTAATTATTATCTATATCAAATCCACTTGTTTTCAACACCCATCATTGCTCATGTAGGCATAGAGTGAAAGGATTGATGGAACATTGCATAACTATGAAATGATACCCTCTATAATATGAAATTTATATTTCATGTCAATAAGGGGGAAAGAGGTGAAATTAATGTTTAATAGAGTAACATAAGTGAAGAGTCACGTTGACAAATTCATTTAGTATAAAAACATTAGGTATTACTAAAAAATTAAAATGGGGATATTTTGGGGACCACATTATTAATTTAGTTGTCTTTATTTTCAAGGAGTTCGGTGAATGTTAATGGTGGTTAGAGACTCTCTCCAAAGGGAAATGGATAATGGACATTAGATGATGCTTAGCTGATTTTAACTTCAAAAATATCATAATTTTGGAGAACATAAGATGCAATCCTTATGATGGGAAGGGGGAGTAAAAGTGCTTACAGTCATATACTATTTTGATTAGAATGAAATATGATGGGGGAAGACAGGGAAGTAATAGTTCTTTTCATAGAAACTATGAAGATGATAAAGTTGATCTGTCAAAGGATATATATAGCAAGATAATGATGTTTGTGATGAATGATGAATATTCTTTGAAGAAGGGAAATCATAGAAAAGATGCATGAATGTGATTGATGAGACATATATTAAAGGTGGCTCTGTTCTCCAGTGTTTTCCAAATTTTTGGGCTTGAAAATCGGAAGATAAAGACATCTGTTTTTGGTAGAGATGGATGTGTGATAAATACATGGGATTTTTATTAATTGTGCGCAATTGATGTTTCTAGATAATAACATAGATTTTTGGAAAAGGCATGGAGTGCGAGAAATAATGGGAAAAGTGCGCAAAAAATGATTCTACACGGAAGATTGGTTTTGTGTGCAATATTGAACGTTGTTTAGAATTTTGTGCACAAGCGAAATTTAGAGATCAGAATGGAGAAAATGGAAAATGCAAGAACCACACAAAAAACTCAAGAATTTTCATGAAGTATGATGTTGCATGAAAATGTTTTTACAAGCCTAATGATGTTTTACACACATATTAGTTTTTTTCACCCAGGGTAAAAAATAGATATAAATATGAGGTGACCCCTCTCAATTTGTTAAGGCTCAAAACATGGAAAAATTCTGAGGTCTTAGGAATGGAAAATATAAACTATAGAGTAGTGAACTAAAATAATTATTGCTACGAAAAAAAGGAAGTTTTGTGCGAAAAACGATGTTCTGCGCGAAAATGAAGAGTTTCGTTAAAAGGATTATTCACGCAAAAAATTATTTTTTATATGAAAAGATTGAATTTTATATGCAAGAGAACTAGAAATATTGTGCAAAAAATTAGATTCCATAAGGCCTTTAACAAGTTCTAGGAAGTCTTGAAGTGTCTTGAGAAGATGGGGAATCACACCCTCTGTGTGTATATGAAAGAACAAGCAAGCGACTGGTTTTTTAAATCCGTCTTTGAGTTATGTGAAGAACATCATGTGAGTACACAACTGGTGAATACTCTCCCTTGTTGTGCTACACAGAGATAGATCCATGAACCATCCCTGATGCTTTGAAAAAGAATCATGCATCCTCTTCATAAAGAAGAATACATGGGGAGGTCTTTTCTTGCACGAAGGTGAACACTCCCATGTTTCACAAATTATATACAATATTTCTATGGTGTTGTTTCTTTTGTGAGGAGGTTCCCGATGTGAAACTAAACTCATATCCCCCAAAAGGAAGAAATAATTATTATGATACACTATTGTATTGATATTGAAAATTTAAGAATGAATATAAGACACTACTGCACTATTAAATATTATACTATGACTATTATATGGAAGAGAAGAATAATAATAGTGTGGCCAATATATATTCTATTATATAGGCCATATCAACTGTGATGATGCAATTTTGATCTTGACTTCATTTATTTAACAATCACAAAGGGAACATTTGATTCTAGCAAGAAGAATAAGAAGAGTTTAGTGCAATTGGTTTTTCATAGAAAGAGAATGTGTGGATAAGAGTAGGTTTAATTGAAGTTGGTTTTTTATTGAAGAATCAATAGAATATTATTTTATAAGAAATAAGGATAATTATTTCATCTAATAGATCTAATCAGTTGGAAGACACTTTTGGTGTTACAAAAACTTTTAAATGAGTTAAGAATATCTTTAGAGGGACTATAAAGAACCAACTAGAGGCTGCATGAGACTGTTTATACTAGTAGTATAATGAACCATAGAGTGTAAGGTAATATCCTACTAATTGAAAGTAGAAATATTATTGTTTCCCTTCCGACTCCATGTATAGGTAGAAACACTAGGAAGCGATTATTTCCTTCCCTCATTCATGTGAAGGGATCCACACAGACTAGAGGATTTTATTCCTAGTCAATCCAATGTAACATCATATCACATTATAATAGAGAATCCATGCACTGGTCATACCCAAGTATGGAAAGGATTTTGCTTCACTTATTGAGTGGTGAACCTTATAATAATATCATGTTCATATTTTTACATGTATATATTATTTCATGTGATATAGAAAATAGAATAATAGAATCAGGATCCTAATAGTTCAAGAGGTACAGGGATAAAAAGTTTGAATTGGTTTCAAAATTCCCCAACAGGGTTTCACCCCTGCTCTCGTTTTTAGGTATATCCTGAACTGTTCCTTATATATATTTTCAGGTTTTAATTTGATTTTATCCTATATATCAATTTCTGTATTCATTTATCATTGTTACGTGAATGATTCACGTTCAGTATGAACAATGAGCATGGTTCGTTCATTAGTGTTTTTCATGTCAATTCAATCCCCCAATTTCTTCCTTTCTTGATATGTTTTCTTCATTCATACACCAAATATTGAAATATAATTCTTTTTCCCTCTATTCATAGAGCAACAATAAAATTTTTTTTGATCTTATATCGGGATGACCAGATTGAGGTTCGACGATGATGGTTGTGGAATAAAGTATGAAAATCAGGGGAAAATATTTGTTTAGGGATTTACATTAGAATGGATTATATTTAATTTTCATGTCGATTGAAGACCTGAGACCCCTAGATTGGGTGTTACGGTGGTGAAATGTTCTAAGAAATCATGTTTCATGGTTAATCGATAATGAGATATGAACTAGAGTGATCAACCATGACTTATAGAGTGAGGACACGAAGATTGAGAAATTACAAAACACATGGCATGTATTTCCATCTACATTGTGTTTTTTCTCACTAGACTACTAAGTGTGTACTATAAATAGTACATGGAAAAATGGATGACTACACGATTTACCTACATAGTTTTTATCCCACCAAACGAATGGCCGGAACTAAATTCCCTGGCTACCCCATCTACTAGTTCATGTGTATGTTTATAAGGTTTGATGTCATTTACTAGCACATGGCTAGGGTACATGGGTAGATCCTGGATTGAAGGGAATGAAGTGTTTCTAAATCTACAGGTCATGTACCAATCTTATACATGACATGTTCTAAGGGGAACATTCATTGAATATGAGAAGTAAACGTTGTCATGGGACACCTCGTGTGACCCTACAACACACAATGTACCCCTTTATACATTTCTTTAATTTATTTTCCTCAATATCATTAATATGTTTCACTAGGGTTTATTCCATTTATCGTTCCTCTAAAGATAGGTATGAATAATTTCCTTATCATAGAACTATGATCCCTTCAGAATGACTTCTTAGGGAGGATTTTTGGAATCCCTTGAAAGGTCTAAAGGAGGATCCACTATTCATTACTCATGCCATAGATAGATTTTTCAGTGTCAGCATGAACAACACTACATATGCTCCAATCCACTACATAGCAAGTTAATCTAGATTGTGTTTTTAGTAACACCTCATTTCACTTGATAGGATCCTCATATATTGGATCATATATATCTCAATTGATCTAATATCGTATCTCTATAATGGTGAGACCTGACATGGTGTTCCTCTTAGAAGGACATCATCAGTGCTATTAAACTCAATAGTGTGTTCTCCCGGATGAGTACATCATGGTATCGTCGAGTTGAAATTCTCGTGTTGATATACAGTGGTTGTGACATACCTCTAGACGATGTGTCTTGGTTTAGTATATCTATATACTCTAGTATATTTTCTAAAGTAATATAATTTTGTAGATATGACTGTATATTTACTCTTTTGTATTTTTTTGTGGTTTTAGGGTGTCCTACTGAGTATTGTTATAATCACTCCTATAAGTTATTTTCCTGCACATATCATGTATATTGCAGATGATCTACCTTCTGATGGAGTACTTGGTGGACTATGAAGAGATGATGCTTTGTGAGAGAGAAAAGACTGAGGTGTGTTCTTGTGGTTTTAGACAACAATTTCAGTTCCTTTTTTTCTTGTAGATTTCTGTTGTGGTTAGAGACTCATTTTGGATTCTTTGTATTGTATGACTTCTTGAATTTCATTAAATTTGGTTGTACTCATGTTTTGGGATATATTTTTATGCATTCATGTTTTACATAATGGTTTTACATTTCTTTATTTTTGGCCTTCGAAACATGTGTGTGCATTCAACTACATATGCAATGCCTCCCATGTTAGCGATGTACGTAATCAGTTCTAGTCACCATCCCCTGGACTATTGAAGGTGGGGTTAGGGAATCATGGAATGGGAAACAATGCAATGGTTCATGAAAATACAACATATGTTGGACAAGTGGATGTGACCATTGCGCCCATAAGTTATTCGTTTAATCCTTTATTATGTTTAATTTTTTCATAATTATTGTAAATAAGTGTAGTTAATTTCACTAATCATTTTAGTTGAAAAAATTGGTATATTTATTGATGATAAAATATTCTAAGTGAAAATATGGAATCCATTTTTCAAAATTCCATTTAAATCAGTGGTCGAAATTGATTTTAATTTAATCTCGCATGAGGGACGACAATGTGAGTGTCCCAGCCGATATCTCATGTCTCTGTTTTGATTCGGTTCATCGGAAAACCAAACATTTTTCTGGGTCATGGGTGAGATTAATATTGACTATTGAAATTACATATATATATATATAATCTTCCATCTATGGGTTTTAAAATTCTTTTTTTGTAGTTTTTGTAGAAAGGGTGGAAACTTCCTGATTTGCGTCAAATCGTGATCCCATTTCAAGATCTAAAAACATATTTTTCTTCTATTATAACACCTTCATTTTTTAACATTTTTTTTCATTACACTTATTATGTTTCTTCTTATGAAATATTCATGCCTACATATCCTTTTGAACTCATTCAGAATTAATAATAATTGTGAATTTGGGTTATCTATTCGGGTATTGGGCCAGCCCGTGGGCCCATTTTCAGTTTTTTAAATAAAATCTGTTTGTTTTATATCATTTTTATTTTTGACAAGTTTTCATGATTCCATATCCCACTCAAGGCCATGATACCTAGGAACACCCCCATTTTCTATGTTCCCTCTTTGGAGCTCATCTTAGTTATGTAGTAGGGATAAAATACTCAAGATTCTTGAAATCATCAATATTTTTTATGGTAAATTGTCTCTTTCATACAACCGGCATATTTCATTCTATTTACCACAATTAAAGTTTCTTGGGTATGTCCAGACATTAGTAGAACCTACAATATGTTCGGTAACACCCCAAGAATTCATAGTACGTTATATATTCAATGTTATTCTATAGCTTGTGTTACATGCAACACCAAGTTCGAGCACACCTTGACTTACTAAAATTGTCATTCACAAAGTGGATATGAGTAAAATTGACTCAATTGGTAATTTTATATACTCCATATAATTTTATAATATATATTTTCTGTTTCTGACACATAATATAAGAAAAAATTCTTTTTTTAGATAAAAGAAGCATTTTTCAAAAAAGACAATTTTACCGCCTTTTAATGGAGAACCCTTTTAAAACTAATATTTAACACTTTTATATATTAGATCTATTAAATTAAATTCTTATTTGGAAAAGGTACATAAATTTTTTGTTCGGATATAGTTTTGGTACTTTTCTTATAAATTTTATATTTTGATAAATTATGAAAAAATCTAAATTTTATTTGAAAACAACTTTTTAATCGAAATAATTTATAGTGTTAAATTATGAAATTGAATTGTTTGGAAGTATAATTAGATTATATTTTTATCATTTAAAAAAATTTAAGTCATTATAAGTAATTTCACATTTAAATTTTACATAAACACATGTCAAACTTTTGATAGTTTAAACTTCTTAAAAAGATGTTTTTTGGTTTCGAAAACAAAAATTAATTTTAAATTAATTTACACACCTTCTGTGTTTTGAATTTTAAAAAATGGATATCATATATTGAATCATGAGCTCCAAATTTTGTACATAGGTAACTTTTATTTTTATACATTATGAATAATTATTTCGGTAAATATTTTATTACCGTGGTTAATGGGTAAATTCGGTAAATAATGGTAAAACATAATATTATAATAATATTAGATTACCCTAATACATTTTATAACCCTATTTTCTGATACCTTTATGACCATGTGAATCCTTGGGTCAATTTTTGGACCTCATGAAGCCACATGGAAGTGATAATGACATTTTATATTAAATAATCTAAAGTAAAGACAGAAATAACAAATGCATGTATCTTTTAATAAAACAATTTTTATATAACGTTATATAATTTATATATTAGACTATAAATTGAAATTAAAATTTAATTAATTGTTCCTAAATCATGATATTTTATTTATAATTTTTATACATAAAATTAATATATTTATATGTGGTACAATAATGATGCAGAATTTCCTTTATTAATAAATGAATCAAATAAAGGATATTATAAATATTAAAATAAAAATAATTTGAAAGTTATGATGACATCCAAGAATTTAATAGGTTAATATGACCTTTTAGTATTAATTCAATGTATTTTTATTGATCTTATCAAATTTTCATGACTTCCATAAAATCCAAATACTAAATAATGTCAAAATTGACATAAATGAGTTTTTAAAATTAATACTATATTTTTAAATTATATAATAGTCCTAAAAATACATGTTTTGGAAAAAATACATATATAATAATATATATTCCATTAATGAACCCCAATTGGTTGTATTATATTTTTATTGTTTGTTTATTAACCATTTAGTATAAAAATACAAGATGTCATGGTAAAAGTTACACTATTAAACTAAGAGTTTAATATAAATGATTGGTTTAATATTGTGATCTAAACTTCTCTAAAACCTATTGTTTGAAAGGATTTAGACCTATCATCTCCTTATATTTGAAATAAATATATTCATAGCCCTTATAAATCTGAAATTAATTTATAATAAGAGAATATTTCAAACATTTCTTAATGTGGCCCCACCTCTATGATAAAATGGTACTTCCTCTTCCCACACAATAACACCTCCAAATCCTATTGAATCGGCCAAAACAAGCCGATATTTTCTCCCAACATTCCTCAAATCAACCTATAGGCCTTCCCTTGAGCATAAATCAAACCTAAGGATCCTTTTGTTTAAATTCAAATGGAATCACCCAACAAAGATGCAATTATTTTATCACTTATTTCAGTGTTCTTTTCTTCTTCCATTTTTTTATTTTTTATTTCCATACCAAAATTAAGAATTTAGTACCTTCTAAATACTTTGATGTTGTTAAAAATATGGTACAAACATATTCATTATTATATCCATCCTATGAATGATAATGTCTCCATGCGTGCGTATGTACGGCTTACTGTCTCCACACCGTGGTGTAATTTGTTATTCAAAACTATGTTATTTGAATGAATATAAAGGGAAATAATATGTACATAAATAATAAAAATAACATGGTAATTTCTATGTACAATTATTATACCATCCATTTCCACACCTTTAAATCATTAGTGAAATGATATTGTCGCTCGTGTGTACGTACAACTTACCGTCTCCACGACGCGATGTGATTCATTTCCATGTTCATCATTCAATAATGATTATAAAAATACATATTATTAATTAATATGTAATATATGACATAATAATTCTATTTTATTTATATATGTATGTCTCTCTGTGTGTACTTTCATATATCTTTTAAACTTACTTTCGTTCAATACGACATGAAAACGGAAACAACATATAAGCGTACCTACGACCTACTGTCTCCATAAATGGTGTTTCCATTTCATATATATATATCTACTATACATATTTATATTCTAAACATATATTATATACAAATAATTTTATATATTATTGAATTATTTAAATCATTATCTAAAGATACGATCATGAATGAGATGTTAAAACTCGTACGATAAAGAAAGCGACTATTACCCAAATTTTTAATTTAACATGGAATTAATTATAAAATGGATGTTTTAAAATAATAAATGAATCATTTTTGATATAATAAATTTGAATATGGTTCTGAAATAATTTAATTACATACTATTATTATTATACAGAAGGTTAAATATACCCTCGACCAAAGGAAAGTGCACTGTATTGGTTAATTCATCAATCTAATTATTATCTGAGATTGTTTATGTGAAAATATTTTCTAGGTCATTTTTATTATCCATGTACATGTTTCATAAACGACATTTAAAAATTAATATTTTATCATACACTTTAACCAAAACATCACTTTAAATGTTTGAAATATTTATTCTTCTAAATCATTCCCATTAATGTCCATATTTACAAAATTCTTTTAAGTATTTATTTATTTGGACATGAATGTTTTAAAAATATAATTCCTTTAAAAAGATTCAGAGCTTTATGGGACACATTTATTAAAAATTATCTATTAGATGCATTTATTTATAAATTGTGATACTTTTACATGATTTCATAAAAAAATATTTCACTAAAAGGAATTTAGTGATTATTTTCAAATATGTCAACATCATTTTTGTATATTATTCATGATTGAGGTTGATTTATTATAAATAAAATATTCAATATTCTATTGAATGAGTTAAGATATGTTTGATTGTGAATTTACTATTTTTATACCATTCATGGTTTATGGATTAAGTATTGACATTTAGTATTCTAGTTTTAATACAAATGTTTATGTTATGTTTCAACATTTTAATATGAGGAAAGTAGTGGACTTAATAAGTTATGGGTGGAACCCACTATAGCTCCTCGATGCATCGGTAGGTTTCATGAGACAAACTAGTGTATTGGCACAAGGCCTTGAAAAAATATTATTTTTAGTTTTCGCAGGGGGCTATGACTATGTGGTAATTATGTCTAATATTAGGCATTACCACATTATGAAATTAATTATTACATGTGATTATTCAACTAGTAGAATATCCATTAGGATGATTATATGGTAATTTTTAATTTATATTCTCCATATTATGTTCCAAATTACGTTTTTAAGGCTGTTGTTTTTTTATTACACTCCTTTCCTTAATAGTTTATAGCTTTCAATAAGTTATTTTCCCACAATAAGCATCTAAGATCACCCTTTTATTAGGTTTTTTTCAGTATTAAAATATTGGTATTATTTTTGATATGCAGGGTTAAGCTAGAAGATTGACTGAAAATTACCATTTTTATTGATACTAAAACACAAACCACAAGAAAAAAAACTGGATTATGGTTGTCTAAATTAATGAAATCCCATCACATCATTGACAACCTAACTCAACCGCTAACTAGGGTTAATCCAGATGAATAATGGCGTTATAAAAAGATTATTTATGTTGTGTTTTATGTGTGATTGTGTAATGTAACATTCATGTATGTATTCTATTTTCAAATAATACTAATCTGGTAGGCCCTTCAGGGTATGATTCACTGTAATCATGCCAAAATATTAAAATAATGCACTATATCTAAGAATATAAGGTCGGGGCCATACAGTTTGTATTAGAGAATGTTTAGTACAAACCATAGAGACTAGATTTAGAAAAACTTTGATTAGAGAACATTACCGTAAGATTGACATTGAGAATTAATATATAATAACATCCTAGAATTTTTTTAATGTATAGATTTTGTATATTTTCCATGAAATACATCCCTGTCTAGATATGATCATGTCGAGGAAGTTCTGGCACATATGCACATATGAGTGAAAACAACGACAAAGAGTTTCAGGCTTGACTCGGGGTATCCTGGTACACGACAATGTACCTTGCTGAACTCTTGGTTACAAATTTTTAATGGAATGGGGACATCCTCGAGTTATGGAATATGAATTTTGAATGGATTTAAGGGAGTAACATGGTTTCACCATGTTTTTGGAGGGTTACACAAGATGGGGTTAATTATTATTTAATAATTCCCATCAGAGGGGTTGACATAACTATTGTGCACTAAAGTATTTCATTTAAGACAGGAAAACTGGTCTCTTGACGATCACCCCACTCCTATGTATTAATGATGATTTTTATTGTGTTAAAAATAGCTTTGAACCACATTAAAAAGGTAAATTGACTTAAATTTGGTGTTACGGGAAAAATGGGGAAGGAAACCCAGACACCCATCTAAGGCCGATTTGTGAGACTCATAGATGAAACCAATTGGTGGAGCAGATTGGGTGATGCTGATCCGGTAAAGCTGATCCCATGAAGCTGATATGTGAATCTAATTGGGTGAAGTTGATTTGGTGAAGCTAATCCTGTGAATCCAATATGTGAAACTAATTTAGTGAAACCGATCTGTGAAACTGATTTGGAGAAACTGATTTGGTGAAACCGATCTGTGAAACCGATTTGGGGAAACCGATCTGTGAAACCGATTTGGTGAAACCGATCTGTGAAACCGATCTGTGAAACTGATCTATAAAGCCAATCTGTGAATCTGATTTGGTGATACCGATCTATCAAACCAATTTGATTAAACAAATCAGTGAAACCGATTTGGGGAAACCAATTTGGTGAAATCGATCTGTGTAACAAATTTAGTGAAACCGATCTGTGAAACCAATTTGTAGAAACTGATCTGTGAAAAAAAATTTGTGAAAATTGTCTTGGAAACTGACTTGGTGAAACCGATCTGTGAAACTGATTTGGTTAAACCGATCTGTGAAACTGATTTAGTGAAACTGATCTCTAAAACCGATCTGTGAAAATGATTTGTGAAATCAATTTTGTGAAACCGATCAGTGAAACTGATTTGATGAAATCGCTCTGGGAAACCAATTTGGTGAAACCGTTATGGGAAACCTATTTGGTGAAACCAATCTGTGAAACCTATTTGGTGAAACTGATATGGGAAACTATTTTGGTGAAACCTATCTACAAAACTGATTTGGTGAAACTGATCTGCAAAACCATTTTGGTGAAACCTATCTATGAAACCAATTTGGTGAGACCGATCTGTGAAACTGATTTGTTGAAAACGATCTGTGAAACTGATATGTTAAACTGATCTGTGAAATCGATTTGGTGAAGTGGATATGTGAAACCAATTTTGAAACCGATTTGGTGAAACCGATCTATGAAAACAATTTGGTGAAATCGATCTGTAAAACCGATTTGGTGAAACCGATCTGTGAAACGGATCTGTCAGGATAGAAATATGAAGCTGATCTGTGAAGGTGATTAGTGAAGATGATTAGTGAAGATGATCTATGAAGCTGAGGGGTGGGACTGATTTAGGAGTCCAATACCCCCCAACACTTATAATTTTGCAAAACAAAGGACAAGAGGGTCTGGTCCATTATATCAGATACCTCTCAAAATATTTCTCTACCTTGAGAATACTATAGTATCCCAAAAACCCCTCCAAAAGATGCCTCTCAGGGACAGACCACCCTAAATAGCCATACGAAACCAAAGTATCACACTGTCCCAAGACACGGATTGGGGAGTTCATTCCTCCAGGTCAAGATACTATCCGCTTTGGGCATCACTAACTCACCTGCACGGGTTTTATCGCATCAAGCTTAATTCATATTTATTTGGGATCAATTCCTCCCTTTCCCACATATCAGGAATTTTCATAAACATTCACAAGGTAAGGAAACAAAATATGTCATAAACCAACAAGGTCACCATTACATCACAGCAGGTTACAAAAAATGAAAAAAGGAAGGCTTGGAATGGGAACTCAAAACATCTCTAGGTACTGGGTGTGCATTTGAGAATATCACTCCGAAGTACTCTCTTCGAGGCCACCATGCCTCCACAACACACGAACCAAAGGGATGGTTCATCCATGAAGCACTTTCTCCATTCGATCCTCGATCCTCACTGGTTGCTCCATGAATTTAGTGTCATCCCCTATATCCAATTCTCCACATTCAATGACATGGGAATCCTCATGTAGATATCGACGAAGCTAGGAGATGTGGAAAACATTTTGGATTCCTTCGAACTAAGGTGGAAACTCTAGCTGATATGCCACCTCCATGACTCTTCCAAACACTTCAAAAGGCCTGATGAACCTATGAGAAATATTGTTACCCTTTCCGAACCTTTGCTGCCCACATCTGGGGGAAACCATCAAGAACAGAGGGTCTCCAACTTCGAACTCCAAGGGCCTCCTCCTACAATCGATATATGACTTCTTCCGTTCATGGGATGCCTTCATCCTCTCACACACAAGCTGAACCTTCTATGTTGTGCTCTACACTACCTCTGGGCCAAGAACACCAGCCTCTCCAACCTTGGTCCAACATACAGGCAGACTAAATGACCTCACATACAAGACTTGAAAAGGTGTAGTGCCGATAGTAAAGAGATAACTATTATTGTAGGAAAACTCTATTAAGAAAAAAATGTTTTTCCCATGATCCACTGAAGTCCAAAACACATACCCGTAGAATATCCTCCAAAGACTGGATGGTTCGATATCTTTGCCAATCTATCTTGGTGTGGAATGTAGTTCTAAGACATAGCTGGGTTCAAAACCATGTTGTAATCCCCTCCAGAATCATGAGGTAATACGTGCAACCCTATTCTAGACTATGGGCATTGGAAGTCCATGAAACATCACAACCTCACCCACATATATCCATGCTAAGAAATCCATCGCACTTGACTCCTTGATCGCTAGGATGTGAGATGATTTCGTCAACCGGGATACCACTACCCAGATAGCATCACAACCTCTTTGAACCCTGGGTAGTCTTGTGAGGAAATCCATCTAGGTGTCATCCCACTTCCACTCGAAGACATTTAATGGCTACAACAAATCTCCTAGTACGTGGTGTTCAGCCTTCACATGTGGACACACCAGGCACCTTGACACAATCTCTACCATTAACTGTTTCACCCTGGGCCACCAAAACTATTCACTAAGGCCTCTATACATCATGGAAAATCTAGGTTTTAGAACTATGAGTGAGTTATCAAACTCATGGAGAACAACCTTGTGCATTGCCTCTGGGATAAACAACTTCCCTCAGAAAAAAATCATATTCTGACCATCCTCCGACAACCCTTCTGAAGCATTACATTGGTTTACCTGATCACACATCACCTCACACTCAACGTCTCCCCAATGAGACTCCTCCACCTTCTACAATATAAGGGACTGCACTGTCATCTGAAAAATGCATCCTCTATCACCATCCACCCCTGAATCCAGGTGTTGGGATGCAAACTCCTCCATTGCCTTTAAAGCATCCACATATTCCTGAAAGGCTTCCCTAAGTGACTTCCTGGTCAAGGCATCAACCACAATGTTCCCATTACCATCAGTGTAACGGATATTGAAGTTGTATTCCTGAAGAAACTCCACCAACCTGCATTGTCACATGCTCAGGACCTTCTGGCTAACGAAATGCCTCAAAGTCTTATGGTCCTTTAATACAACAAAGTTCACTCCAATGAGGTAATTCCACCACAACTTCAACGAAAACACTACTGCTAAAAGATCTAGGTCCTAGGTTGAATAGTTACAATCATAAGAATGTAACTGTCTAGACCTATTCGATATCACTCCATGATGCTACATCAGAACCCACCCCATGCCAAGTCCATAATAATCATAAAATACCTCAAACAACACCCCTTCCTCTGCCAACCTTAGCTCTGGAGGGATGACTGACCTTTCCTTCGTATTGATGAATGCTTCCTAACACTTCTCACTCCATATAAAGGCCTGGTCCTTTCTGGTCAAATCTGTCAAAGGAGAATCAACATGGGAGAAGTCTAGTATGAAAATCCAGAAATAGCCTGCTAGACCTAGAAAACTAAAAACCTCTGTCACATTCTTGGGGTCTTCCCAGGAAATAACGGATTCAACCATTTACAGATCAACAACTACTCCTTTCTGAGAAACTCTATGTCCATGGAAATGCACTTCTCATGTGATGAACATACACTTGGACAATTTCCAATAGAGGTGGTGATGTCGAAGGATTCACAAGACCATCCTGAGGTGGTTAATATGTTTCTCATCTGATCATGAGTAAATTAAAATGTAATTGATGAAAAAAATGAAGAATGGGTCCAGAAACTCGTGGAAAACAGAGTTCATGAGGCCCATGTACACAACAGGTGTGTTCGTAACACCAGACAACATGACTATGAACTCAAAGTGCCCATACCTGCACCTGAAAGTAGTCTTTAGAATATCAATGTCTGTCACCCTTAACTAGTGATACCCTAACCACAGACTAATCATAGATAACCAAACGGATCCCCTCAGTTGTTCAAAGTGATCGTCTATCCTCGGGGTAGGGTAACTGTTCTTGACCGTTACTCGATTCAGTCTCCGATACTCTATGAACATCCTGAGACCACCATCTGCCTTCTTCGCGAACAAGATAAGGGCACCCCAAGGTGACAAGCTAGGTCGAACAAAACCCTTCATCATCTGATCATCAATCTGAATCCGCAACTCTTACAACGCAAAATGTTCCATCCAATAATGAGCCATTGAAATTTGATGGTCACCAGATTTTATGTTTATCCCAAAGTCAACGTCACGTCAAGGGGGTAGAGTCACATCACAATAGATGTTTCAAGGAAATTCACATATCATGTGATGAACTTCCCTTATATGGATCGTGAAAAAGAAACATTAAATCTAAAATTATATATAGTTAACGAGAACTCATCCCAGCCTAGGGGTTCTAAACAAGACCAACACAAACACCATCATTAATATTCCTTTATAAAAGCGCAACAGCCACAACCAAGACACAAATAATTCCCATAAACCAATTCCACATTGAACCCATTCTTATTTTCGTATTCAAGTGATTCCATTTAGATAATTCTTCACTACCGGAAAACTAACAGGCATAGCCACACGTCATGGAAGGAAAACAAACAAACAACAATTTAAAAATTCACACCCGGTTCTCTTGTAAAGTCACAACTGGGATCCTTGAGATCCATCAATGTAATGGAACCAAATGTACCCACAACATACGGCCCCACACAACCTTAGGTCCACAATCCCACAGCTTCTCAATAGGGGATCCCATCACCATCCATGTCACCTCAGAAGCATCACACATAAACATCACCATAATAGAGTATGGATGTTTTCAAATTTTAATATTCCATTCATTTAATTATGTATTTCAGTTTGGATATCCATGATGATCACCTAATGGTTCTTATTCATTTGGCATCCATTTATTCAACTGGGTTTATATGATTTACCATATTCCATGTTACAACCATTCAATCACAAAAATATCCAAAAAACAGGGGTTCATTATTGTGAAAGAAAGGACCATCAACAGACATGATTTTCAATGGATATAAACCCATTCAATTAACAACATATTTGAAAATTTAAAAGAGTAATAAATCATTATCAAACTCCCTCGATCATTCATTAAATCCATTTATCATTTTCGTTAAGGATTGGTTTCATCCATCCTCATAGGAAACATTTTCATACCCACCCCACATGATACACATTAAGAGGGACGAAGGAAAACCCATACATGGATGATCAATGATTGATGTTTTTCTTATCATGCCAACAACTGGGATGCATGAATTCCATGGGTCCAAGAATGAGCAGGAAAGGATCTGGAACGGGCACACCCCTAGCCTTAGGAAAGGGGACACCAAAAATACCAAGGAAAGAAATATACCATCCATGAAAAAGAATAAAGGAATACTTTTGTGATAAAAATGCAATATCCTAGAGTTATAACATATGAATTTTGAATGGCTTTAATGGTGGAACGTGGTTTCACCATGCTGTTGGAGGGTTACACATGATGAGATTAATTGCTATTTAATAATTCCCATAGGAGAGGTGGAAGTAACTGTTGTGCACTAAAGGATTTTATTTAAGAGAGGAAAATGAGCCTCTTGATGGTCACCCAAGTCCTAGGGAATTATGATTTTTTTTAGGGTGTTAAAAATATATTTGAACAAAATTAAAAATTATAAAATATTTAAAAGTACCGTTATAGGAAAAATGGTTAAAGAAACCATGAAACACCTTTGTGGAAAATTTGTGAGACTCATAGGTGAAACTGATTGGTGGAGCTGATTGGGTGAAGCTGATCTAGTGAAGCTGATCCCATGAAGATGATATGTGAAGCTAATTGGGTGAAGCAGATCCTGTGAAGCTGATCCTATGAAGGTGATCTGTGAAACTGATTTGGTGAACCCAATTGGTGAAAAAGATCTCTGAAACCGATTTGGTGAAAACGATCTGTGAAACCTATTTCGTGAAACAGATCTTTGAAACCGATTTGGTGAAACCGATCTCTGAAACCGATTTGGTGAAACCGATTTGTGAATCCAAACTGTGAAACCGATTTGTTGAAACTGATATGTGAACCCGATGTTGTGAAACTGATCTAGGAAACCGATCTGTGAAACCTATTTGGTGAAAATGATTTGTGAAACTGATTTGGAGAAACCGATCTATGAAAAGGATTTGGTGAAACCAATATGAGAAACTGATTTGGTGAAACTAATCTTTGAAACTGATTTGTTGAAACTGATTTGTGAAACCGATATGTGAAACCGATCTGTGAAACCGATTTGGTGAAACAGATCAGTGAAATGGATTTAGTGAAACCGATCTGTGAAACCAATTTGGTGAAACAAATCTGTGAAATCGATTTGATGAAACTGATCTGTCAAACTGATTTGGTGAAACCGATCTGTGAAACCGATTTGGTGAAACCGATCTCTGAAACCAATTTAGTGAAACCGATCTTTAAAATTGATTGGGTGAATGTGATCTATGGAACATATTAGTTGAAATCGATCTCTGAAACGGATTTTGTGAAACTGATATGTGTAACCAATTTGGTGAAATCAAATATGAAACTGATCTATGAAACCGATCTATGAAACCGATTCGGTGAAAATGGTCTGTGAAACCGATTTGGTGAAACCGATCATTGAAACCGATTTGGTGAAATTGATATGTGAAATAGATTTGGTGAAACTAATATGTGGAACCGATATGTGAAGTTGATCTGTGAAGTTGTTCTGTGATGCTGAGTTGTGAAGCTACTATGTGAAGTAGATCAGGGAAGTTGATCTTTGACGTTGATCAGGGAAGCTAATCTGTAAAGCTGATGATTGAGACTTATTGATGAGTCCACGATATCCCAACACATATAATTTGGAAATGCAATAGACCAGTAGGGACTGGGTCATTACAATGGGCATCCATGGGTCAATTTTGGACCCCATGGAGCCACTTTGGAGTGATAATGTCATTTTATATTAAATAATCTAAATTAAAGACAAAAATAAGAAAAGGATGTATCTTTTAGTAAAACAATATTTCTATGAGGTTATATAATAGATCTATTCGAATTTAAATAGTCATTAAATAGATAAAAAGATTTCATTCATCATGGTATTTTATTTATAATTTTTAGACATAAAATAAATATATTTATATATGACACAATAATGATGTAATATTATCCTTATTAATGACTGAATCAAATAAATGATATTATAAATATTAAAATAATTATTATATGATTGTTTTGATGTCATAAAAGAATTTAATTGGTTAATATGACATTTTAGGATTTATTCAATGTATTCTTTTCTAAGTAAACAAGTTGCTATGACTTTCCAAACAGAAAAATACTTATTAATGTAAAAATTGACATAAATGAGTTTTTTTAAATATTATATTATTAAAAGAAATAATAGACTTAAAAATATAAGGTTCATCCAAAATAAATATATAATAACATATATTACAATAATTAACCACATGGTGTTCAATTTTCTTTTTATAGTATGTTTATTGACCATTTAGTATAATAATTCAAGAGGACATAGTGAAAGTTAAACTATTAAACTAAGAGAAAAATCTAATATATAGGGTAAACACGGTGACATAAACCTATCTAAAACCTAACAATTATGATGATTTCAACCTATTCCCACTTTTTTTTTAAATAAATAAATTTTGAGCCATTAGAAATAAAAAATTATTTTATAATAAAATAATATTTCACATATTTCTTATAGTGACAATCCCCTCTCTTATAAAAGTGTACTTCCCCTTATCTCAAAATCACACCTCCAAAGCCATTTGTCTTGGCCAAACCCAGCCCAAATATCCTCCCAACATAACTAAAATCATCTTTGAGGCCTTACCTTGAGCAAAAATCCAACCAATTGATCCCTTTTGTTCAAATCAATAGGAAACACCAATAGAAGATGAAATTATCTTATCACCTCTTTCAATGTTATTTTCTTCTTCCACTTTGTTTTTATTAGTTATTTCCACACAAAAATAATAAATATAGTACTTTATAAATACTATTATATTATTATAAATATGGTAAAACCATATTCATTGTTATATCCATCATATGAATGACAATGTTATCGTGCGTGTGTACGTATGACATACCATATCCATGCCATGGAGTAATTTTTTTTCTACACTATATTGTTTGGATAGTTATAATGATTAGAAATATGTATATAAATAATTAAAATAAAATTCTAATTTTTCTGTATAATTAATATACCATCCAATTCCACACCTTCTAATCAATAAATAAATGATATCGTCGCTTGTGTATGCGTACTGTTTACCGACTCCACAACGCAATGAGATTTATTTCCACGTTCACCATTTAACGATGATTGTAAAAATATATATTATTAATAAGTATGTAATATATTACATAATATTTATACTATATATATATATATATTTGTGCGTGTGTGTTTCTGTACTTACATATATCTTATTCACTTAGTTCTGTTCAATACAATATTAAAACGGAATCAACGTTTATGCATACGTACGACCTACCGTCTCTATAAACGGTGTTTTACATTTTATATATCTATATATTATACATATTTATATTCTATATATATATATATATCATGTTTTATATTATGTATGTATTTAAATCATGATCTAAATGATACGATCAAGAATGACAAGTTAAAACACATACGATAAAGAAAGCGATTACTATATGAAATTTTAATTTAAAATTGAAAATATTTTTAAATGGGTAGTACAATGTCATAAATGAATCATTTAAGATATATTAAATATGAATATGGTTCTGCTGTAATTTAATAACTTACTATGGTCATTATAGAGGAGGCTAAACGTACCCTCAACCAAATGAATGTGTAAGGTAAGGGTTAATTCTTCATGCTTATTATCATCAGAGATTGTTTATGTGTGAGTATTTTCTAAACCATGTCCATGTGAGGAAGCGATTGATGTTGATGGATTAGGGTTTTCTCTTATGAGGGGGTCGTTCTTTATTTATGGAATCTAGGTTGATGAGAAGAGGTGTCTTGGGCGACATGTCCTTTGTTCATTGAATAAAATGGAATCTCCCAGTGAATGGAATGAAGCTTAATGTTAACGGTTCATGCTTGAATGGTAAAATGTGTGTATAGGGGATTATTAGAGACTCAGTGGGTCATGTCTATCTAGCATGCATCACCTTTTATGGTTTGGGTGGTTCTTTGGGGGTGTAATATAAGGTGCTCAACTCTGGTATTAGGATATGTAAAAGCTTTGGTCATCAGGTGTGAGAGAATGAGTCTGACATTGAAGTTATGGTAAGGATTATTTAGAGGACATGTGGGGCTCTGTGGGATTTAACGTACCTTTTGAGGAGCTGTTCGCATGACACAAATAGTGAATAGTGGTTTACACACATATGAAGGGAAGTGAATGGCTCTTCTGACTTTCTCGCTCGATTGGGGGACCCGTATGACTCGCTCATTATTTTTGAGTGTTTGGGGTCTTTTCCTATGGAATTTAGTACTTCTGTTCTAGGGGATGCACTATGCCTTCACTATTTCTTCCCTCCTTGTGGATCTATATGCTTTTTCTCAGGTTCTTGCTTCCTCGTCTCCCTTTTTTAATAAAAAATGAACTTTTAGTCAGACAGTGTAAGTATATTTTGGGACATATTTATTATCAATGTCCATGTTTCATAAAATAAATTTCAAAATTTATCATTTAAGGTACTATTTAACTAAATAATCATTTCAAATGTTTAAATACTTATTCTTCTAAATCATTCTCATTAATTTCAATTTTTTCAAAATGGTTTAATGGATATATTTATAATGAAATGAATGTTTTAAAATGATAATTCATTAAAAATGTTACAAAGTTTTATGGGACTCTTTGATTCAAAAATATATTTTAAATGTCTTCCTATATAAATTTTGAGACTTTTAGATGATTTAAAACATATTTATTTCTATCAAAGTGTTTCACTAATTAATTTCAACTAGATCAACATCATTTTTGGATATTATTCTCGATTGAGTTTGATTTATTATAAATTCAATCTTCAATATTTTATTGAATGAGTTATGATATGTTTGACTGTGATTGTGCTATTTTTATACCATTCATGGTTTATGGTTAAATTATTGACATTTCTTATGCTAGTTTTATTTAGAATGTTTATGTTAGGTTTCAAGATTTTCAAATTAAGAATATATTGGGCATAGTTAGTGATGAGTGCAACAAGCTATAGCTCCTCGAGGCATCGGTATGTCCAATGAGACAAACTAGTGTCTTGGCACAAGGTCTCGCAAAAAAGTTCATTTTTAGTATTGGAACGAGGCCTTACCTATATTGTAAGGATGTCCGGTGTTAGAGATTCCCTAATTATGAAATTATTTATTACATGTGATTATTTAGAAATTTGAATATGCATGTAAATTTTTATATGTAAATGTTTGATTTATTTTCACCATATTATGATGAAGATTATGTTTAAAAGGATGATGTTTTGTTTTACACATCTATATATAAAAGTTTATATCTACTACTAAATTATTAACCCTTACTGATCATCTGATCTCCTTGATTTCTTATGTTTTTGTTTTACAAATATTTTATGAAGTGTATTGTGTTTGATATGCAGGGTTAAGATAGGGGAATAATGGTGTTATCAACAGATTATTTATGTTCTGTTTTATGATTGAATGTGTAATGTAACATTCATGCATGTAATCTATTTACAATTCTACCTAACTGATCAGTCTTTCAGGCCTTGATTCCTTATAACCATTCCAAGGTATTAAAATAATGCTCCAGCTCCAGACTTCTAGGGTCTTGGTGTTACATGTTCCATGTCATTACCTTTCCTATACAAGTCCAGATCTAAGGGAAGTTGAAAAGTCCTATAGCTTCAAAAAAGAGTTTCCCCTTAAATTCTTCTCCCCCTTCTATGTGCTCTAATTTTCATTTGGTTTCAATATCTCCCATGGTCCTACACGGTCTAGGGTACTATTTTGGAATGAATTTTGATGGGTGTTTGGTTTGTTTTGTGTGGTTCATCATATGTCTAGATTGTTTGGAACCGTAGCAGCTGATTTCATGTGTGCGTTTCCTTTTCGCCCAAGATTTGAGGTATGGTATCCCATGAAAAAGCCTTTATCAATTATGTTCCATCATTTTCATTCTGTTCTAACCTTATTTATATGATATTTTCTACTGTGAAACATTAATTTTAATCATTTTGTCTGAAATGATATTTTCTACCTTATTTTTTTTAAAACAATATAGGTGTTTTGGTATAAATGTGAACACCTCTTGTTTGATAAATTATTCCAAGATGTTTCGCACCTAGTTTATGGAATTTTGAATATGTATTAGTAGATTGAAAATTTTAATGGAATGAAAATGGTATTTTATCCCTTTTCACATTCTTAATATAAGTTGTTTTGTTAAAGAGTGTCTGCCATGTGTTCGGTAAATCGCTTTGTTGATTTTATGTGTATTGTGCAATTTAAAATAAATTTTTCAGCTTTATAAATACATTTTTAGTATGAAAATATTTATTTTGGGATTCGTTTATGGGTTTTCAATGTGGAATAGGTTTTCCAATTAAATGGTTTTTGGTTTATAACATGTTTGGGCCCAAGTTGCTGGAAAATGGCCCATTTTGCATCCTTATGAAGATGGTTGTGTTTTGAATATGTAACCATATTTTTAAGGTATTTATGAAAGTTTTTTTCTATTTTAAATGGTTTTTATACATCTCTTTATTAAAACTGAAATGTGTTCATTTTTCAAACATTTTTTTGAGAAACACTTAAGGGCCCATTTGGAAACATTGTGAAAAATGGTGAAATTGATTATTATGAAATCTTACTGTGTATGTTTCTTATTTCCTGAATGTATGTATAAAATGGATGGTATTCTTTACTATGTAGTCATTGTGATATATTATGTGTGTTCCTGGGGTTAGACTCTTTGTGTACTTTTTGATTAATGGACTGAGATCGGTCCATGGAGTGACTCGAGGTGATGTCTTTTGTTAATTATCATTATATATATATTGAGTTTGGATGCTTGGATGGAATATATTATCACATCGCCTATTTATATTCATGACTCATAGGATCTTGGAATATTGTGTGAACATTATATGACCGATTTCTACATTGGTAGTCGATATACTGACCAGTGTCCCATAATAGGTGGATTTATTTTGTGTTTATTACTATTGGATTGGGCCCCACGGTCTGCCTTGAGTTAGGGTGTCCGGGCATTTGGGTGTTTTGATTTTTATTGTGTGTGGCATGACAACAGGTATGTAGTCTCATGTATTAGTATGTTCGGGATTGTTTTTTATCTCATAGGTTCACCCGTGACTATTGGCATTCATTTGGTTGTAGGGATGAATACGATGCTGGTTTATATATTTACATTAACCTTGTTGCGTGATTACTATTATGACTTATTTTATATTGTTCTTATTTAAATTTTATGTATTTTTTTGATAGGATTTTGAAAAACGTTTTCAAATTAATGTGATTTATCCTCTTGTGAAAATTTGAAAATGTAAACATCACTTTCCGGATGAAAATGCAATTGGCATGCTGGTTGGATGAATCTAGTTTGGGAATGGATTATGAGCAATGTCTTGAACATTGTTTTTGAGTATCCTTTTAGAAAACCATACTTCTATATTTTTTTTTCAAACAAGAAACTGATGTTTCTCTTATTTTAATGGACGTGCATTGGGAATATATTATCGGGCTGGACTATTGGGTTTTAATAATCATGCCTATAGTTCTTTTCTGTTTTTTTTCATTGTGTAGGTTTCAGCTATTGATAGATCGCATTGAGCATGATGTGATTTTTATCTTGGAGAGCGACCAGTGGGGCCTCATGGATTTAGTTGGTCATAAGTTCTGGTCGAATTAGTTACGTTGTTAAGTTGTTCTCCCAGTTTTGTTATATTCAAATGGCTAATTCATTTTTTTATATAAATGTGTTCGGGATGTCCATTTCTCATCATGGTTGTTTTAATGTTTATTATGTGGAGAAATCGTTCCATTTAATATTATATTGATTCCCATAGTGCTTTTCACCATCCCATGAGGATCAATAATGTCTCTCTGGACTTGTTGCGGGCTATCCTAGCTTACCGGTTCTGGGTCAACTAGGGAATGTTCATGAAAAAAATGTATCAGAGGTGGTTAGCTCTTAGTAGACCTTTCTTTATAACACTCCCTTTGTTATTTTATGATGTAAATGTATTTGGAGTAGGTTTTTTGGGACTCGAGGGGTGGTTTCGATAATAGCGTCATGAACACATTGTCCATCAAATTCCCAGGTGGCTATGGGGTGTCAGGTTTTATTATTGTATCCAGTTCTGTTGATTGTTTTGTACTGGGATACGACAAGGGGAGTTGGATTAATGGTCTTCGTGATATCACAAGGCCTGAAAATCCATGTGGAACCTGAGGTATGGTCATAATAATACTCTTTGTGTTGTTGGTGTGTAATATATATAGCCAGCAACAATAAGATCTAGTCACCCACTGACACTAGTTCCCATTTGCGTGTCTCATGGGCCATTCTTGAATTATAATTTTTTTTAAAATGCTTGTGAGAAAATTGTGAAAATGGGTTTCAGAGGAAACTTTGGTTGTTGAAATGTGTAAAATTATATTTCAAAATTTAATATGAGAAAGGTTTTCCAATGTTGGGTTTTATTTTTACACAAATCGTAGGGATATATTGGAAACAATTTAATGGGATTGAATTTTCCACAATATAAACATATGGGTTGACGAAATGACATTTTTGGAAAACAAGGAATATTTTAAGGTAATTTTGAAACACTATTTTAAATGCAGTGATTTGGGATGTTTAAAAGTTCTTGAACTTAAGTAATATGTTTTGGAAATTTGGTTTTGAGAGGTTGCTGTTTCTATGGAAGGTGTTTTTGGCCATTGTGGTTGTCGGATTATGAAAAGAGACCTTACTGGTTTTTTTTTAAAAATGTGAAGGAGATATTTGGAATAGAATGGTTTTTTTGGAAGTTATATTAAAAGAAATTGATTGTTTTTATAACCATATGGTTCTTGATTAAGTGTGTTTTGTCTTGTAAAATCGAGAAATGGTTTTGGATTTAGTGGTTAATATGCCTTAAGAAGGTACATGATTTTTTTTAATGAGGATGTTTTTTTTCCTTTGGTGTTTTCATAGGTTCTCGCATTCTAGGATTTGTGGATATGTGGATGAATGGAAGGTATGGCATGTTATTTGAGTACCCTGGGTGGCAGGTAAATGTTCATGGGAGTGAGACTTGATGAAACACCATTGGTGAATGTGAGAAATCCACCAAGTTAGTTTGTTTTAAAAAGTTTTTTGAGAGGAAAAAAATTGTGGTCTTTGTTATGAACCGTCTATTATGTGGATGGTTTATACTTTGTTTTAGATGATTTTTCTATTTCGTATTCTTTTTTATTATCTATTAGTCATACTCTTGCTGCATCGTGAAATGGGATCTTGTTGGGGCATGATTTTTGCGTAATGATCGATGTGTTTCTAAAGATGTGTTGGATGTTGTGATGTGGCCATGTATGGTTCTCTGTCGGTATGCGTTCCAGTTGTTCAACATTAGGATTTGTTTCAAATGATAAACCCACTTCTTATAATGATACCTAAGACTATTTTTGGAAATAGAGAGCTGTTTAAGCTCGATTTAATGTTCATTCACTTTATAGTGATTCTCTCGATTGTTGTAGTTGTGCACAGTGAAGTTTAGTGTGTGTTTTTGTGTTCCTTGTCTATTCTTCTCCTCGTTTGGTGTGAGAAAAAATAGTGTTATGTATCTCCATGTTCTTGTTTGGGTAAAAGTGTGTTATCGAGGAGGAGAGTTTCATGGGGTCCCTTGATCTTTTAGTTTCTTCTTGGGAGTTTTATGTCGTACTATGTGGGTATAATGAATGGAGTAAATGTTGGGGATAATAAATGCTTGACTGTTAGGAAAAAGACGCTTCATCTATCAGAGCTCTAGTTATAGGTTTCAGAGTGAAGCTGGTGCCTAGTCAGGAGTCCTAGGATTGTGGGTAGTATTGAAAAGATCAAACCTCTACAATTTCAGTGAGGTATTTCCTTTATTTCTTTTTAGTTTCAATGGACCAATGATTGGGTCCCCTACCCTCCCCGCACTAAGATCATATATCTACCATTTCAGTGAGGTATTATTGTTATGATCATTCCTCTACCAGTTCAGTGAGGTAGTTTTTTTTGTTTTAATTTTGTTTTAAATGGCCCAAGGATTGGGTCCCCTGTCCTCATCTCCATCAGAGCTCCATCATAGGATTGTGTGAGTTATTCATGATTCCAGCTCATGTTGAATTCTTTTTTTTGGTTTCTAGTTGGTTTCTAATGATGGGGAGACCCATAATGGGTCTCATAGAATTTTCATCCTAAGAACATGTATAGTACTAGTTGTTTCTTAAGGGCGGGGAGTCCATTATCGACCCCCTTTAATATTTGGTTTTCTTTAGTGCTCTTTTGTTTGTTTTATCATTGTTTTCATTGGGAGAAGGCCCAAAAATCTGGTTCAAAAATTGGTTGTTGTGGTTGTGACTCGATCCATCGATTGATTCTCAGGATGTGGTGGTGAGTTGGTATTTTTTTGAGGCATGAGACTGAAGTTACATTAATTATGAATGATATTTCATAGGATTGAATGTATTGATCATATTAATATGTAATCCTTAGGTTTTGATATTTCAGTTGGATATCGCTATGTTTTTCTAGGGCAGAAAGCATTAATGGTGTGGAGAATTGTCACTCAAAGTTTTTCATGTCATTCTTTTGATACTGTTCATTAGAAATCCTGATCCTTTTCCTGGGTCTTGGGTAAGATTAATGTTGATTATTGAAGTGTCATCTATATTTGATCATCCATATTTGGGTGCCTCAATTATATTTTGGTAAATTTTGTAGAAACGGTTGTTACCTCATGATTTCGGCAAAACCGTGAGCTCATTTCCAGATTTAAAAACATATTTTGATTCTTTTATAAATCCTTAATTATATAAATTTTTTGACTCATTACACTCTTCGTTTTCATCCTATGACCTACTGAAGCCTACATATCCGTTTGGACCCATTAATAATTAATATGAATGGTTTATTTGGGTAATCTATTCATGTATTCAGCCAGCCCAGGGGCCCATTTCCAGTTTTTAAAAAATTATTTGTTCATTTTATATCATTTTTATTATTTGAAATTTTATGGTGATTCAATCTCCCACTAGAGCCTAATATACCTTAGAGAATCCCCATTTTTTATTTTCACTCTTTTGAACTAATCATAGCTGAGTAATACGGGGAAAATTCTCATGATTCAGGAAATAATCCATGTTTTCTATGGTAAATTGTTTCAATCATAAATCCATCATCTATTAATACATTTACCACAATTCAAATTTACCAAGTCTTTCCAGAACTTTACAGAATATCAAAGATGTTCCAAGCCATTACCAGTCATTTAAGGGTGTATATCTAAGTGAAGATGAAGTGTTCTTTAGTTTCAACAGTGAGATTCCCTCTCCTTTCTTATTCGAATTCCTTCTCCGTCAATTTTATATTGGTTTACTCTTCTACAGTGGTCATTAATTACTTAGTTTACTAATTTGGAATGATTTTTGTTGGGGTTTTGGTTTGTTTATGGTGGGTCTTTATAGGTCTAGAGTGTTTGGAACCACAGCGGGTGATTTCAGGTGTGTGTTTCCTTTTTCCCATGCATTTGAGGTAGGATATCCCATGAACAAGACATTATCATAAATTTTTATACATTCCCATGCTCTTATAACCTTATTAATATGATATGTGGTACTTTGAATCCTTTTTTTTAATTTTTTTTGTGATAAAATGATATTTTATGCATTATTTTTTTTAAATATAGTTGTTCTTGTATAAATGTGCACTCCTCTTTTTGATAAATTATTCCATGTAATTTCACACTTTGATAATTATCTATTTAATATTTTTCAGTAGCTTTAAAAAATTTATGGTCTGAAAATCGTATTTTATCCCTTTTTAAGAGATTAAATTTTGTAGTTTTGTTAAAGATTTCACACTAGTTGTTCGATAATTTTCCCGATTAGCTTTTATGTGTCTAGGGCAATTTAAATGATTTTTTCATATTTATAAATACATTGGAAGAATGAAAATTTATATTTTTGGATATTTTTATGTCATTACAATATAGATTTTTTTTGTACAAATAAATGGGGTTCGGATTATAACATGTTATGTCCCACATTGTCATAAAATGACCCGTTTGGCATCATTATGAAAATGGGTATTTTTGGAATATATATCCGTATTGTTTTAAGGATTTTTCGAAAGTTGGTGGTGTCAGGACCCGTCTTTGGGGCCGTGCCGCGACTACCCCAAGCATTCCTTCCATAGGCCAGGGGCTGTCGACTAGCACAAAAGGCGTAAATCCCAAAAAAAGGAAGGCATTGCCTTTAGATAAGTAATAAACACCACAGAGTACACAACTGAAGTAAGAACTATGGAAACTGAGTACCAAAGTAAGTGATGAAAAGTAAATAGGACAGTATACAAACCCAACTGAAAAAATAGTACAACTAAAATCTAGAACAACTACAGTAATGTAAAACAACAAGCACTAAGTCATCCTCCGGGAATCCCACCTAACGGGTTGGTACATATGGCCTCCTCAGCACCTCAAGTCCGTCCGTCCACTCCATGCATGTCTCACCAAGTGGACCACCTCCGGGTACCATCCAACTCTACATGTCTACCTCAATCAATGTTTTCCATCGTCTGTATCCAACATAACGTAGTGCGGGAAGAACCCGTGTAGGGGTGAGTATATGATACTCAGTAGGGATCCTGTGACCCCCAAAAGTCCCCCCGAATACACAGTGGATAAACCACAAAATAGAGATACAAACAAGAAGTATCAACCAACCCGACTTAAAAATATTCCCATACATATACCTATGTTATCAACCGTAGTACAGATCCAACAATCGTGCCAAAAATACAACCCAGTGAACACAAGAAATAATTCAATCTCATCGATGATAATGATTGAAAGTCATGACCCAGCTCACACTGGTATACATCTTTCGTATAGCGATAGAGATGATCAGATGTAGCCACTGATTCATCTAAGTTGTCGGACCCACACAAGATACAAGACCAGCTACTCTACCGGACCCACACAGGATAAAAGTATAGAGGTCAATACAGTAGGACCAACATATGATACATGAACAGTAGTCATTGCCTTCGAACCCACGGAGGATTTCAGTACGGTAGTCGTCGCTGTCAATCCCACAGAGGATTCAAGTACAGTAGTTGACGCAGTCGCAGCCAGCTCTAGGGTTCTCCCACACAGCACGCTCGAGTCTGAGAGGGTCCGCTCGTTGACAAAGGGGGTTGATACATCAACTGTCATTATGTACAGAGTTAATGTATCCTAAAGTTCCATCTCGTCAAAAGAAACCCACCACGATAGACGGCGCGTCAATCGGACGCCCGGTCTGACAGTTATTGGCTTTTCTGTTCCAGGGGCCCGGTTGGAATTACAATCGTTCCAAACCAGGCCATTTTCCGATGTTTTCCAAAACTCAATTATAGTATCGCAAAGGGAACAACTCGCTATGAGGATCCCAGTACAACAGATGGTAGGTCGATCAGACGCGCAGTCGTGAGGCTATTCACATTTTAGAGAAACGAGCTCATCCTGGCAAGCCCGGTGGGCTGTCGGGTCCACCCGTCCTGGCTCAGTGGGTCCGACCTGGTAGAAGAGTCAGCCCGGCCCGGCATAGCATGGCCCGGTGGGGTGCAGCCCAGCCAGAATGGGCGTGGCTCTGCCCGGTGGGGTGATGCTCAGTCTGTGCCGTGGGCGGCCCGGCATAGCGGTCGGTCGTGGCTCAGCCAATTGGTCGAGCAGTCATTGGGGGCACATACACTGACTTTCTGAAACGGCAGTGCCGAGCGGTGCCACCCCTCTTACCCAGTCGGCCGAAGATGACTCGCTCTTCTGGCGTGAGCGGTTCGACTATGGTCGTTGTCTTCCCTCCTCCGCGTAGAATCCAGTGCAGTGGTTCTCTAACGGCCGGTGCAAGGCTGCCATTGCCATCACCGCCTCGGTCATCGCTGCCTCTTCCATCTCGACCTCCATTGCAAAAAAATAAATGAGGATTAAGGGAGGGTCATCGGGCTGAGTTCGTTCGGCCCGCGCCCTCCGCGTTAGGCGGTAGCCGATGGCCAATTATAAACCCAATAAAAACAATGAAGAACGGGGTACAATTATTTACTTAAAGAATATACAAAACCCATTACATTAAAATCGACGGGTGTTGGTTCATCACGCGGGAAGACTATGTTGTCATCGTTCACCATACGCTTCCACTTCTGAGCTCGTGTTTCAGTCCGTTGACGGAGAATAGGAAGGAAGAAGGGTCGTCGAAGAGATTCCAAGTCGGATGGGGGGGGGGGTTCCATGGAAGAAGCCGCATAAGAACTTGTCTTCACTCACATCATTGCGTTATTCATCGGAGGAAGTGTAATCCTCCAGGTGTTAGGTGTCGCATCACTTTACCAGCACTTCATTGCTTTGTTATTCCATCCCAAATCCTCCTCCCAATATCCCTATATATAGTAGAGGGGGAAAGCATTGTAACGATCATGGGATTTATGATAGTGCATTTATTATGAACCTTCCTAAATTCCAATGATGCGGTTAAAGAGAAAGGGAGGCTAAGCGAATTAAAAGCCTTTGCACATAAAAGTAATTGGCAACATTAATTGAAGGTTGACAAATAAAATTAATTGATAGATTTAATTTTATGTTGTCACACCGCATTTTATTTCCCAATAACACGTAAAATTAATTGACAAAATTTAATTTTATGTTGACACACAACATTAAATGAGAGGGTTGTGAGGTTTTCTCTCCCTCCCCATTAAATGGGTTGTTAAGTGTCGTGTGGTCCCCACATCATAACCTCTCACAGGAGGTTATGCTTGGGTGGGCCCCACCACCATAACCTCTCATTGGAGGTTAGGGTGTGGTGGTCCCACCTCCAACTCCTAAGTGGAGGTTCTAACCAACAAACAATCCACATGACGGCTAGAATAAAATAATGTGTGGCTACACGCTATTTTCTTTTTTCTTATAAAATTCCAAAAACTAACTTTTATTCCCGACCAACCTTCGTCGAGGTAAAATTCTTCTTTAGAGAAAACTGGTGCTGCGAGTTCAACGGTGCCCTCGAATTTCAATTTTGAGCACCGATTCAAAATATAGAAAAACCCACAAGTACGTTTACTGAACATACCCACACAGAACATCAGAAATTGATTTTGGGCTCACTGGTCCTCCGAATCAGGCGCGGTTAGAAACCGCAGACTCGTAAAATTCCAAAGATTTATGAAAAAAATTCCTTGAAATTTCAGGGTCTTTATATTACCCATACCTCAGGGCTTTACATCCCAATAAAGCAACAACAGACACATGGGAAACAAATGGGGGTACTGAGCACACATCGGAGCTTCCCGCTCCCATGTGCTTTCCTAGAGGTTCCCGTGGTGCCAGTGAATGTGCACTAGAGGAATCGACCATCCACATAGAACCCGCTCTTGTCGATCCTCAATCTCCACCTGGTCCTCCGTGAATGTTGCCCCGTCATCGATTTCCATCTCCCCATGGTCGATGATGTGGGACAGGTCATGCACAAATCTCCACAGCTGAGATACGTGGAAGACTTTATGCACCCAGTGAAACTGAGGTGGTAGGGCCAGGCGGTAAGCCACCTCGCCTACTCTATTGAGGACCTAGAAAGGCCCGATGAAACACAGAGATAACTTGCCGCCTTGGCCAAATCACTACAGACCTAGTCGAGGTGAGACTCGTAGGAAGACGTGGTCACCATCCTCAAACTCCAGTGGTCTCCGTCTCCTATCAGAATAAGACTTATATCTATTCTGTGTAGTCTTCATCCGCTCCTGAATGATCTGCACCTTCTCTGTCGTAGCCTGAACCATCTCTGGTCTTAGAAGTGATGACTTGTAATGTCATGAACCTCTCTGATTCCTTATATTTTGAAAATGAGGTACTTGATGTGTTCTGGGAAGTCAAGGTGACTTAGGGGTGCGTTTGGATGGACTTTTGAGGAAAGTAAAAGGGTAATAGCTTTCGCACGGTTGGCGCATGGTTCGCCTAAACCATGCAGCCAAAATGTGCAAGGCTGGTCTTGAGGGCAGTGGATAACGTATGGTTAGTGCACTATTTGCCTAACATTGCCAGGACGGGTTGTCGAGGTAGAAGCTAACACATGGTTAGCGCACGTTTTGTTAAATTGTGCGAACTAACCATGTTGGCACTTAAAGTCAGATCCTAAATTGTGGATCTAACACATTTTAACTTTAATCATCTCGTTTAAGCCCCTAAGAGGACATAACTCAGTATTACCCTTCCTTAGAGGTGGAAGAACCACTCCCAAGAGTTTTGGAGGTGATATGGTGGCTTCTCTTCGCGAATCGAAGCCAGTTTCCCGAGGTAAGTGATCCTTTTTGTTTGTTTTCTTAGATCTACCTAGATCTATCCCTCCTTCTCTCTAGGGATCTTATATCTATGCCATTTATGTGCAGATCTAAGTGTGTGGATGAAGTTTTTAATGATATTTGGTCTTGGATGTGTTAGGATAAGAGATATAGGAAGGATCCTTGCTGAATCTGCCCGGTCTCCTTGGGTGTTCTTCGACCGTTGTGGGTTTCCTCGAAAACCGTTGAGGTAGGGGACTCGTGGCATCTCTAATTGTTTATGTGCAATCATAGAGTTAGAATTTTTATCCTTTTGTTTCATAATGGAAATGACCTAACTAAATACTTGAACCCGAGTAAATGAATTGGTTTGATCAGTTGTTGTTGTTGCTTTGAACCGTGATAATGGTTTGCCTCATGTTTTGCTAGATGGAGTGATATCTATGCTTGATTTGTTCAGTTGTTCTTTCTTGATGGAAATTGATAATGAAAATAGATCCAGAATTAATTGATAATCAAATGGATAAAGATAACTAGGCATGTAAATGATTCTGGTTGTTTTCATTGTTGTAGTTGTTCTATTTTTGATGATAATCAAATTTGAATAGTAAGCATGTAAAATCATATGTGATAGATAATAATTAGGTTTCCTGGAATTGGAACCTATGAATTGAATCTGTTAATTCAAGAGGGATTAAATAACTGGATGGTTAATAAAAGATAACACCTGGTAGGGTTATTAGTTACCCTCTTGTTCGTATGGCCGAGTGCCTTGTTCTTTAGAGCCATGAGTGCTCATTACGTATGATGGCTGGATGCCTTGTTAAAGGTCCAAGAGCCCATTTGATGTGATGTTTGTTTTACTGCTGCTTGTGTTGTGCTATGACCCTGGAGGGGTTTTGTGATATCTAGTGCTGTGCTGTGACCCTGGGTGGTTGTTGTGTTATGTGGAGGCATGGATTCCTTGTGGTTGTGGCAGCGGATGATGCCTAGAGTGGCGAGATGCATCAGTTTATGCATGAGGGTGTTAGGGAGGACACATGTTATGATGGAATGGGATAGATGTATCTTTTGGATGCGTGGTGACTTTGATTGAATGGTTATCTGCATTACTTTTCCCCACTGCTCAATGAAGCTGGTCTTGCTTACCCTTCTTTCGAAGGAGGAGAAGACACTCGGGGTATGCCACATGCTTTCTGTGTCTAGCTTTTCGAGGGAGGATGGGTCTACGCTCTTGCTATAGGCGGAAAAGACTCAACGGGTAGTACATCTACTCACCGTGTTGAGCCCCCTTATGTTTAGTAGCGTAGGATGCTTTTCTGGAATTCCTAAGAATATGAGAAAGTAATATATGTAATGAAAGATTCATTAAATGGTGATGATCCACGGGGATGGAGATGATGGAATATAAAGGTGATGTTGAATTATTAAAGGAATAGTTGTTTTTGAATGTGATGCCAATGAATTTTAGTGTGGTTGTGTTCATGTTTAAATAATGTGAAAATAATTAATTAATGTAAAGTGGAATTGATGAAAAAGGGAATGAAGTAACCTAAATTAGTTCTTTAATTGGTTGTGTGCTTAAAAGATACCTAGTCTTAGAAATAGCATCCCGGAGTCCGAGAGATGTTACCTTCTGTGGAGAATAAGACTAAGTTATGACCATAGTGTGGTTCTGAGTTATATATTCGGTACTTTTTGTGTTTCTATAAGCTACTCCACCTTGTCGGTAAGGGAAACTGGAACCCCTGGGATTCTGAGCACTCGGGGGGGGGGGGGGTCTTTTGCCCAATATTCTGATGAGAGGTTGAATGGCTGACTACCCCCTTTAGCCCTGCACTCTTCTCTTGATAGATACTAGTGCCATTGGCATGACGGTTAGTTTTCCCCATATATGTTTGTAGAGGGCGGTAATGGATTGTGGTTTTTTCCAACATATATTCGAGATATAGTATCATATGGACTACAATAGGTGTAACATGTATAGGCTATGATGGCATGAGGATCCTTACTCGACATATGGGTTGTAATGGCTTGAGGTATAATACCCAACGTATGATACATGTTATGCGGGCTGTGGTGGCTCCTGGAAACTACCTGGTAACTATTGGTTGTGAGGATGGTGTGGTTCTTAGCCCAGGTGTCTACGGGCAAGACTTGTGGTGCACATGGTGTAGATTTTGGAGCTTAGCCCAGGTGTATACGAGCATGCCTTTGGAGAGAGATGCACATGACATATGTCATTGGGGAAAAGCGGAAAACCAGTGGGGAAGTAGTAGAGTGGTGCCCTTTATATACTTTTCTATATGATATATTCTATTATTCCTTATACGGTGACAGTAGCCATGGTGAGGTTGGGAACATAATATACCGGCTTAGGGGATTAGTTAGTTTCACTGTTGTTCACTGTGCTTTAGCATGATTTATTTACTTTTTCATGAGAGGATTCATGGAAGATCCTACCGAGTATAATGTTATACTCACCCTACACATATATAAATAGTTTTTCAGGTCACATAGAGCCGGTTGCAGATCAAGCTAGTTACTACTAGCTTGTTGTTGGAGGAGCTGTTTGGGCATGCGGTCACTGCCGTTTTACTTTCTTTTGGGTACTTGATGTTTTCCTTTTCAGTTGTTGTACATTTTCATGACATTTTATATATGTACATGTTTTTTTATATATTTCAGTTCTGAGATGGAGTTGGTTGGTATCTATATTATCTCTCACTTCTGCATGTGTACTCTTAGAGCGTAATGCCTCCCATCTGTGTGTTTATTATACCCTAGATGCTAGTTGCCAACCCAGGGCCAACTGGAGGTAGGACCCGGGGGTCATTATATCCCTTTTCACATTGAAGGCCCAGGAGGGGTACACTTTGTGGGGAGGGGGTCATGAAAGAGTGGTATCAGAGGTCTGGTTGTTGGATAGGATGGTGTTTGGAGTTAGGCACGTGTGAGGTTGCATGGGTTGTTATGGAAAAAATGTCATTCATTTTTAGCAAGTGCGGTAAACTCTGGAAACCGGCTAAGACATAGGCGTTTAGGGCCCCCTATGATCTGATGCACATACCTTTAATTTTACCATGGATACTAAACAAGGTGATACTAGTTTCATGATAGAGACCTAAGAAAGGATCATGCATCATTCTTCTTTGTGCATGTCTGTGAATGGGTAGACCTAGGGATAGGTTAACATAAAACCAATGGAAGAAAACAATTAATTAATTATTGTTGAGTCTTCCATATTCCAGGTATAGGAGCTCTAAGTGTTTGTTATTTTGCAGGTATGGATCCAGGTCGACGTCCTCATCAGGTTTGCGTAGAACATGTCCAGCAGGTTGTTGCAGCAGGCCGCTGCGGGGTAGAGGTTGACAATGATGACACTTGAGAAAGACACTCTCAGAGTTTCAGCGCCAGAGTCTGCAGAAGTACGAGGGCTCTGTTTCAGATACAGTCTCGGAAGGATGGTTGGAGGAGGTCGAGATAGGCTTCAGTTCGATCCATTCTCAGAAGGAGCAATGTGTGTCATTGGCTGTGACGATGCTACGTGGAGCAGTAAGGCAGTGGTGGTTCTTGTTCCTCGTGGATCGCGAGGAGTCAGCTATCACATGGGAGGAGTTTCGAGACAAGTTCAAAGTTGAGTTCCATTCCTCGACATCAAAGGTGTCCAGTCGCTAGGAGCTTATTACCCTTCGACATGGGATCTACAGTGTTCGTGAGTTTATAATTCCTTTTAAGAACCTTTTACGACATGCTTAGGACCTGTTACCAGATGAAGAGGCCAGGGCGAGGCATTTCGAGGAGGCTTTGTGTCTAGAGATCCAACGTCAGGTCACACCATTTATGATGAATACATATCATGAGGTGTTGGAGAGGGTAGAGGTTGTTGAGTGGACTTTGGCCAGGACTGGATCATCACGAGAATGGGATCGTCATGATCCCCCATGAAGCAAGGTTGTGGTCCGGGGTTCCCAGTTTTCAGGGCCGAAGAGATTCCGTTCAGCCGGGGGTAGGTCCCATCCCTTCACATATCATTTCTCCAAAGGCAGAAACTCTCATGCATATGTCAAGGGATCAGTTTCTTGTTTTTCTTGTGGTGGTCATGGACATCAGCAGCGGGAGTGCCCGCCCTTTCAGAGCAGTCATCGTACACCACGCACTATGCTCTAGGTTCCTCCATTGAGGCAGTTTCCACCGAGGCAGTAGCGACCAGTTGCACTTTCTTTAGATCACTAGAGTGGTGATGGGGCAGGCGGAGGATAGCTCCATGATGTTCCCCATCCTCAGATAGTAGAGCGCGACCTTGGTGGTGGTTGTCATCAGGGTCAAAGAGGCCATGGAGGAGGTCGGGGTCAACTTCATTCTCTAGCATTTCTATCACTAGGCAAGCTAGATGTCGTTCGAGGTGCCCTTTGCTTGTTTTCTACCATGGTGTATTCCTTGTTTGATTCAAGAGTGACACACTCCTTCATATCACCTATCCTTGTCCGTCATTTGGTACTTGAGGTAGAGAGGCTTCTAGTTCCCTTGGCATTTACTACGCTAGTTGGAGGTCGAGCTGACTTGTTTGATGTATGTAGAGATTGTGAGCTACTGTTGGGGAAACACCACTCTTGGGGAGATTTCATATGTTTACGGATACAACCATGTGATTTCATCATTGGCATGGATTTGTTGTATTAGGTGTAAGCTATCTTTGATTTCTTTAGGAAAAAGGTCATCTTCATCAGTGCAGTTGGAGATCTGGTGGTGTTTGTTGGTGAGTGAGATCCTCATATGGGTCAAAGGCGTGTTCCATCCTTATCGTACATGGCGGCTGAGATGATGCTGAGTTCTTCAGAGGTTTGGCAGTTGGCAATTTCCTAGGGACGTAGAGGAGTTCCCAGATGTCTTTCCAGAAGTGGTTGTAGCATTACCCCCTCGAAGAGAGATCATGTTTGGGATTGAGCTATAGCTCAGAGCGTCTCCTATCTCAATGTATCCATATAAGAAGTCCCCTTATGAGTTAGTAGAGCTGTGTATACCGCTTGATTTTCTGTTACAATGCGGTTTTGTTTGACCAAGTGTGTCCCCAGGGGGTGCACTAGTTCTGTTTGTAAAGAAGGCTGACGGCAGTTTGCGGTGGGGTGTCGATTATCATCACTTAAACAAAATGAAAATAAAGAACCACTACCCTCTTCTGTGGATTGATTATTTATTCGATCATATGAAGGGTGAATTTTGGTTCTCAAATATTGACTTATGGTTAAGATATCATCATATGCGTGTAACGGATGAGGATAATCCGAAGACTACTTTCTGTTGTCGTCATGGGCATTATGAGTTCATTGTAATGCCATTCAGCGTGACAAATGCTCCAACTGTGTTCATGGGATTGATGAATGCTGTGGTTCATGAGTTCTTAGACATGTTCATGGTAGTCTTCATCGATGACATCCTTGTGTACTCCACATCTGAAGAGGAGCATGCAGAGAATCTAGGATCCGTTTTGGGAGTTCTTCGTCGACATCTACTGTTCGGGAAGTTGTTGAACTGTGAGTTTTGGGCTCGAGAAGTCCGTTTCATGGGTCATGTTGTGTCCCAACAGGGATTAGCTGTGGATCCATCAATAATATAAGTAGTTGTGTCTTGGGCAACACCCAAGATAGTTTCAGAGGTACGATGTTTCCTTGGTCTCGTATACTACTATAGGAGGTTCGTGGCCAATTTCTCACGGGTTGCGACTCCTCTGACATCTTTGACAAAGAAGGATCAGCAATTCATATGGACTGATCAGTGTCAGGAAACTTTTGAGTATCTAAAGGAGAAGTTATTAAGTGCTCCAGTCCATTGTCTTCCAGCTGAAGGAGTTCAGTTTGATGTTTTCTGTGATGCTTCACGTCTGGGCTTAGGTTGTGTTCTTATGCATCTGAGGTCAGTTGTTTCTTATCGGTCTTAGCAGTTACGTCCCCATGAATGAAACTATTCCACCCATGATCTCGAGTTGGAAGTCGTGGTGTTTTCTCTGATGTTGTGGAGACATTATCTCATTGGTGAGCACTTTTTGGTTTCACCGATCATAAGAGTTTGAGGTATGTTTTCTCCCAGTGTGACTTGAACTTACCACAGCGTCGGTGGATGGAGTTCTTGTAGGAATAAAACTACAAAATATCATATAAACATGGAAAGGGGAATGTTGTAGCTGATGTGGAGAGCTGAAAGTCACGTAGTGATGCTATGCATGAATCTCGTGAAACCTGATGAGTAATGGAAGAATCGTCATCATTGCATCTTTATATGGGTGAAGTCGGAGGTAGAGGTTGTCTTATTCAGATGACGGTACAGTCATCCCTAGTGCAGATGTTGGAAGAGTCTCAGTTGGGGGATCTTGAGGTGGAGGTCTGGAGAGACTGAGTGGTTTGTGGTTAGGCCCCTGATGGTTGGTCTGAGGATGAACACCAGAGAGTGTTGTATCATGGAAGGCTTTTTGTTCCCTTGGTGATGCACGATATGGTTCTTAGAGAGTTCCACAGTTCACCTTTAGCAGTACATCCTGGCGTGACTAAGATGTACCGATCCTTGAGGAGTCAGTTTTTGTGGCCTGGGATGAAGCATGCAGTTACCGAGTTTGTGTCTCAATGTTTAGTCTGCCAGAAGGTGAAGGCCAAACACCTTGTTCCTAGTGGTCTTATCCAGCCATTAGAGATTCATCAGTGGAAGTGGTAGGACATCTCAATGGACTTTTTTGTAGGTTTACCTTGAGCTCTGGGAGGACATGATGCTATTTGGGTGGTAGTGGATCGTTTAACAAAATCGGCCCACTTCATAGCGATCAAGGAGATGAGCTCAGTGGAAGTTTTAGTGAGGTAGTATCTGGATGTGGTGGTGAGACTTCATGGAGTCCCATGGATGGTCATTTCTGATCGATATCCTCGTTTCAACTGCAGGGTGTGGAGAGGTCTCTAGAATGATTTTGGTTCTCAACTATTCCTTAGCACTGCTTTTCATCCTCAAATGGATGGTCAGATAGAGTGAACCATCTAGACTATTGAAGACATGTCACGCTCTTGTGTTCTTGACTTTGGAGGTTCATGGATGAGGCACTTACACTTGGTGGAGTTTTCATACAATAATAGTTTCCACTCCACCATTGGTTTGGCACTGTTTGAAGCCTCGTATGGACGGCCTTTCCATTCTCCGTTGTACTTGACGGGGGTCTTAGAGTCCGTAATTCTTAGACCTGAACTAGTTTAGAATACAAAAGAGATGGTTCAGGTGATTCATGAGAGGATTAAGGCAGTGCAAGATCATCAAAAATACCATGACGATCAAAGAAGGAGACCCTTAGAGTTTAATGTTGGGGATCATGTGTTTCTGAAGGTGACTCCCCATCGTGGGCAGTAAAGGATTGGTCGTGGGAGTAATCTTTCTCCCCTCTTTGTTGGGCCTTTCGAGGTGTTAGCTCATGTTGGAGTTGTGTCCTATCGAGTAGCCCTTCCCCCTCAGATGAGTCAGATACATGATGTTTTACATGTATCAGAGCTACATCGTTATCTTCATGACAACTCCCGCAATATTTACTGGGGATAGATTGATGTGGATGATGATGTATCCTTTGAGGAGCGACCTATGGAGATCCAAGACCGCAAGGAGAAGGTGTTCCACGGGCATTCCATCCCTTTATTTCGTGTCTTGTGGCGACACGATGGCATGGAGGAGAGTACATCCGAATGTGAGTCACAGATATGTTCTCAGTACCCAGGGTTGTTTAATGTTTAACACTTTCATGTAATGACTATTATATATGTGGTTATAGAACCTTCATGTTAATGAGATGACTCCCTTCTTTGATTTGGTGTCTTTCCCTCTTTTGAGAGGTATCTTGGTCTATGGTTGTTCAAACCCTGTTTTGTTTTCTCATTAGGTGGGTTTTGGATTCTCAAGGATGTGAATGTTTTGAGAGGTATCTCATATAATGGCCCTATCCTCTCCGGTCTATTCCTTAATGAAAATGCAGTACTATAGGTGTTCAGAGAAGTAAAGTTGACTTGGGGGTTGATTTGGGTTGAATTTTGAGAAAATTTAATGGGTAATAGCTTTCGCACGGTAGGTGCACGGTTTGCCTAAACCGTGTGGCCAAACTGTGCAAGTCTGGTCCCGAGGGCAGTGGATAATGCAAGGAGAGCACATGATTGGCCTAACTTTTCAGACTAACCATCCCATGAGGGGTTGTCGAGGCAGAATCTAACAAATAGTTAGCGCACGATTTGTTAAACCGTGCGAACTAACCGTGCCTGCACATAATGTTAGATCCTCAAATTGTGGATCTAACTCATTTTTCCTTTAATCAACTCGTTTAAGCACCTAAGCGGCCATAACTCGGGATTAACCTTCCTTGGAGGTGGATGAACCCCTCCCAAGTGTCTTAGAGGTGATCTGAAGGCTTCCCTTCGTGATTCGAAGCCGGTTTCTTGAGGTAAGTGATCCTTTTTGTTTGGTTTCTTAGATCTACCTAGATCTACTACTTCTTTTCTCTTGGGAAATTAGATCTACGCCCGTTATGGGTAGATCTAAGTGTGTGGATGACGTTTGTGATGATCTTTGGTCTTGGTTATGTTAGGATAGGAGATATAGGGATGATCCTTGGTGAATCAGCCCGGTCTCCTTGGGAATTCTTCGACCATTGTGGGTTTCCTCGAAAACCATTGAGTTAGGGGATTATGGCTTCTCTAATTGTTTATGTGCAATCATAGAGTTAGCATGATTTAGACCTTTGGATTGTAATGGAATTAACCTAATTAAATACTTTAACCGGATTATAATAATTTGTTTGATCGCTTGTTGTTGTTTCTTTGTACCGTTATAACGGTTTGCCTCGTGTTTTGCTAGATATAGTGTAATCTATGCTTGCTTTGTTCAGTTGTTCATTCTTGATGGAAATTGATAAAGAACATAAAGCCATAATTAATTGATTATCAAATGGATAAAGATAACGAGGCATGTAAATGAATCATATTGTCTCCTTTTTTGTAGTTGTTCTATTTTTGGTGTTAATCAATATGGCATAGTAAGCATGTCAAATTATTTGTGATAGCTTACTAATTAGGTTTCCCGGAATTGGAAGCTACGAATTGAATCTGTTATTTCAAGAGGGATTAATGAACTGGTTGGTTGATAAAAGATAACTCCTGGAAGGGGTCTATGTTACCCTCTTGTTCATAAGGCCGAGTGCCTTGTGCTTTAGAGCCATGAGTGCTCATAACGTATTAAGGATGGATGCCTTATTAATGGGCCAAGAGTCCATTTGATGTGATGTTTGTTTTCCTGCTACTAGTGTTGTGTTGTAACCCTAGATGGGTGTTGTGATATCTTGTGCTATGCTGTGACCCTGGGATGGTGTTGTGATATGTGGAGGCATGGAGGCCTTGTGGTTGTGGCAGCGTATGGCGCCTAGAGTGGAGAGATGCATCAGTTTATTCATGTGTCTATCATGGAGTATACAAGTGATGATGGAATGGGATAGATGTGTTTGTTGGATGCATGCTGGTTTTGATTGAATGTTTATCAGCTTTACTTTTACCCACTTCTCAAGGCAGCTGGTCTTGCTTACCCTTCATCCAAAGGAGGCGAAGACACGCGTGGTATGCCACATTCTTTCTATGTCTTGCTTCTCGAGGGAGGATGGGTCTACGCTCTTTCTATAGGCGGAAAAGACTCAAAATGTAGTACATCTACTCACCATGTTGATCCCCCTTGTGTTTAGTATCATAGGTTGATTTTCATGAATACTTGGGAATATGGGAAAGTAATTTCTGTAATGAATGATTGATTATATGGTGATGATCCATGGGGATGGAGATGCTCGAATTTAAATGTGTTGTTGAATCTTTAAAGGAACAGTTGTCTTTGAATGTGATGCCAATGAAGTGTAATGTGGTTGTGTTCATGGTTAATTAATGAGAAATGAATTAATTAAAAAAATTGGAACTGATGAAAAAAAGAATTATGTAACCTAATGAAGTTATTTAATTGGTTGTGTGCTTATACGATACCTAGTCTTAGAAATAACATCCCGGAGTTCGAGAGACATTAGCAGCAGTTGAGAATAAGGCTAGGTTATGCCCATAGTGTGGTCATGAGTTATATAATCTATAATTTTTGTGTTTCTAAACGATACTCCATGCTGTCAGTAAGGGCAACTGGCACCCTAGGGATTCTGAGCCCTGGGGGGTGTTTTCCCCAACATTCTGATTTGAGGTTGAATGGCGGACTACCCCCTTCAGCCCAGCTCTCTTATCTTGGTAAATACTAGTGTCATTGGCACAACAGTTAGTTTTCCCCATATATGTGTGTAGAGGATTGTAATGGCTTGTGGTTGTTTCCACACATATATTCTAGACATTGTATCCTATGGACTACTATAGGTGTAACGTGTATATGCTGTGATGGCTTGAGGATCCTTACTCGGCTTATGGGATGTAATGTCTTGAGGTATAATACCAGACGTATGATACAAGTTATGCGGGCTGTGGTGGCTCCTAGAAACTACCTGGTTAAAATTTGTTGTGAGGATGGTGTGGTGCTTAGTCCAGGTGTCAGTGGGCAAGTATTGTGGTGCACGTGGTGCAGATTGTGGAGCATAGCCCAGGTGTATACGGGCATGCCTTTAGAGATAGATGCACAAGACTTATGTTGTTGGGGTTAAATGGAAAACTAGTGGGGAAGTAGTAGCAGGGTACCGTTGATATCCTTTTTTATATGATATATTATTTTATGCGTTACTTGGTAAGAGTAGCAAGGGTGATGTTGGTAACATGGTAAACCTACTTAGGGGATGAGTTAGTTTCACTATTGTTCACTATGCTTTAGCATGCTTTCTTTACTTTTTCACGAGAGGCTTCGGGGAGGATCATACTGAGTATACTGTTATACTCACCCTATGCATATATATATAATTTTACAGGTCACTTGGAGTAGGTTGGAGATCAAGCTAGTTACTATTAGCTTTTGGTTGGAGGTGCTGTTTAGGATTGTGGTCACTACCGTTTTACTTTCTTTTAGGTACTTATAGATTTACTTTTCAGTTGTAGTACTTTTACATGAAATTTCATATATTTACCTGGGTTTCTTTTATATTTCAGTTCTGATTTGGAGTTGGTTGGTATATATCTTATCTCTCTATTCCTCATTTGTTCTCTTAGAGGTTAATTCCTCCCATATGTGTGTTTATTATAACCTCGGCTCTAGTCTCCAACCCGGGGCCTACTGAAGGTGGGTCTCGGGGGGTCCTTATCTCCCTTTTCACATTATCGGACCAGGAGGGGTACACCTTTTGGGGAGGGGGTCATGACATGACTCCCATCGTTTATTCCAGCACAGAAGTGATCTATAAGGTCGGTCGTATAGTGCCACATAAGGGGCCATCCCAATGGTGGAGTGGTAGCTATGGTTGTACGCAAAGTCCACCAAGGGTAGGTGATCCTCCCAAATGCAACCAATGTCGAGGACATATGCACGGAGCATGTCCTCAAGAGTCTGAATGGTCTTCTAAGTCTGGCCATCCGTATGAGGATGGAAGGCAGTACTCAAGAGAAGATTCGTCCCAAAATCCACCTTTAATCCCTTTTATAGCTGGGATGTAAAGCATGCATCTCAATCAGAGATGATCATTGATTGAACACCAGGAAGCTGTATGATCTCTTGTACATAGAGGCATCCCAAGATATCTACTGAGCCCTGGTCTCTGATCGATAGGAAGTGGCCCGACTTGGTGAGTCGGTCGACAAACACCCAGATATAGTCGTGTCCTCTGGAAGTACGTGGAAGCCCCATCACGAAATCCATGTATATATCGTCCCACATCCACTCTGGGACCTCTAAGGGTTGTACCATGCCTACTAGTACTTGGTGTTCTACCTTAACTTGCTGACAAGTGAGGCATCGTGAAACGAACTCTGCTGCATCCTTCGTCATACCTGGCCACCGGTGCTATCGTCTGAGGTCCTAATATATCTTTTCCACTTCTGGATGTACCGCATGAGGTTAATTGTAAAACTCCCTCAGAACATCCTCTTGTAGTGAAACTGGTAGCATATTACGTCCCCTAAAGAAGATGAAATGCTCCCCTCCCTCAGAAAATCCATCAGGCACCTGCCTTGTGGATATCTGAGCACGCCGTGTCTAACAGTCAGTGTCCCCACGTTGTGACTCCCTGAATTGCGGAAGAAGTGGAGGAGTGACTATGAGAGACTGAAAAAAGGTTTCTCCATCTATATCCACTAAGGATATCTACAACGTGGATATCTTCTCTATCGCCTCTCCTAGTAGTCAAATTCCCAATTTCTTGTTGAGAGCATCGGCTATAATGTTCCCCTTCCCAGAAGTATAGGCTATCACGAAGTCATATTCCTAAAGGAATTCGAGCAATCACCGCTGACTCAGGTTCATGTCATTCTGCTAGAAGATGTACCTGATACTCTAGTGGTAAGAGTAGACTGTAAAGCACTCGCCCATCAGACAATGCCGCCACATCTTCAAGGCGAAGACCTCTGCTGTTAACTCTAGGTCATGGGTAGTGAAGTTCTGATCATGTTGTCTCAACTACCATGAACCATACGCAATCACTTCTCAATCCTGCATCCAGACACACCAGAGTATTGTTCATGATGCGTTGCAGTAAAAAACATACCCAACACCCTCCTCCAGTAGTCTCAGGATGGGAACACTGGTCAACATATGCCTCAGCTCCTGGAAGCTCTGTTGGAATCTCTATGACCACACTAAGGGTTGCCCCTTCGAAAACGCTGAAAGAGATACTGCATCTATGGAGATGTCTATCTCAAAGGTAAGTCAGGCCGACTCATGAGTGATCGACTGTACCCACTTATGCGTGATTTCATCCTATGCTGTCTGCGTTTTCCTTTTCACCGGCCAAGGAAAACTCATCCCAACGTTGTAGATAAACCACATCCTTTTTGCCTAATATCGTCAATCTGTGTATGAACTGTGGTTTCCCAGTCATACCCAACTAACTTCGTAAGGCCTCGATGATGCTACCAAGAGCTTCAACCAAAACTCTCGCCTCAAGGGCCAGATCACACCGTCGACAAAGTCTTGATTATCGAGTCTCCTCCCAAAGTTATCACCTAATGTGAGGGTCAAGTCAATGGTTTTAACCGAAAATTATGGGTCTGGGAAAAGATTCATGGAAGGAAAGAATGATTGGTACCTATGTCTATTGATACAACAGCTATTATTAGACACAGAACATACCAAGAATCATTCCTAGAGCCCCTGGGTCACACTTCTTGACTGCATTCACCTATTATCTTCCCCTGCCCTCCATCTGCCTAAGCATAGAGGGGACTTCATAGGTGCGTGGTCGTAACATGTAGAAATGTACACCACCTCATGCTGCTCCTCTAGCTCTGCTTCCACGTCTGCTACTCTGCATATTCTTTTGTCCTTAACACTACCTCTTCTTTATACATTTTACACAGCCAAGACTCTGAGACAGGTTCCAGTTCCCTGCTTTCCCACTACTCACATTCACTAGATATATCCATTCATCCAAAGAACATTTAACCACAAAGGTTCTCTCTAGAACCTTAGAATAAGTAGGAATACATTGAGGAAAAGTGCGAAATCGGAAGTCTGTTAAACACACCTCGCTTTGAGGTCCAATAGCTAAAGCACTGATCGTATAATAGTCACCATGTACCAGGAACGATCGATACGCCTTGATGAATACACAGCTACCGACATGTCGTCTTGCCGAAGATGTGTAAGCTCTTGAAAACACTCAACCACCTCCCCATACCAGTCCTCAGCCGCCTGCCCACAGGGCTTGCCTCGGAACCTGAGGGGTTTCTGATGCTAAAACACGTGTAAGGCAGAAATCATACATGTGTCATCTACCCGTACTGCCGGTTGTAACTACTGATTAACAGGTAGTGATATAGATGGAACACTACCTGTAGGTACTATCTCTGGCATCAATCCATGTACGGAAGCCTCATCACTATGTGGACCATCCTCATGTTCACTCACTTAAAAATATTAGTAGCTATGATCACCATATACTCTATGGGTGTCTCGACTAGGCAGAAAACTCTAGCAATCACCTCCAGTCTGTCCTCTGCTGCCTTGGAATCTATCTCACCTCATAACCTCAGAGGCATCTACTACTGGAACTCGTGCAATGCGCTCCGTCGGCGTGCACCATCCGCTAGTGTGGCTGGTGACATATGCTGCCTAACGGGTGTTGGTGCTTCTGGTACACCACCCGAAGGTGCCAACATAGTAAGAGGGCCCTAAACCGGAGCCTCATCGCTCGGTGGGCTATCATCATGTACTCTCTCGTTAACTGTAGGTGGATGTCTTCGCAGCGGCATCCTGTTAAGGAACAGGTGCGCCACAGTCGAACGATATAACTGGTGAGATGATACAAAGTAATCACAAAGAAAACTTATCAAAGGAAACACACTCTCAATAAGTGATTTCGTGCACTGAGTCAGAAATCAGAGGTCAGGGTCCTAGTGTATGGATACGTCGGCTGCCGCACCAACACTAGACTCCTTGGACTGAAAACCACACTCAATACTCTTAACACTATTGCTTCACAAAAATAATGACCAGAGTCGTAAGTTTTGTGGTAGAACAAACTCCTTTGATACCAATTTGTCATGACCCATCCTCAGGGCCCATGTCGTGACTACCCAAAGACATCCTTCTATAGGTCAGAGGCTCATTACTAGCACCAAAGGCGTAAATACAGAAAAAATGGAAGGCATTTCCTTTAGATAAGTAATAAACACAACAGAGTACGCAGCTGAATTAAGCACTAAGAAAACTGAGTACAAAAGTAAGTGCTGAAAAGTAAATGGGACAATATACAAAGCCAACTGAAAATACAGTTCAACTGAAGTCTAGCACAACTGCAGTAATGTAAAATAGCAACCACTGAGTCATCCTCCAGGACTCTCAGTTGAAAGGTGGGTACAGATGGCCTCTTCAGCACCTCAAGTCCATCCATCAGCTCTGTGTACGTCTCGCCAAGTGGTCCACCACTAGGTACCAACCAGCTCTACAAGTCTCTACCTTGATCAGTTTTTTCTATCGTGTGTATCCAACATGATGTTGTGCGGTCAAAGCCCGTGCAGGGGTGAGTATACGATACTCAGTAGGGACCCCAAGACCCTCGATAGTCCCCCAGAATCCACAATGGATAAACCACATAAGATAGATACAAACATAAAGTATCAACCACCCTTAATTAGGTATATGCTCATACATATACCTAAGTTTTCAACCACAGTACGGCTCCAACTCTCGAGCCCAAAAAACAACCGTGTACACACAGGAAAGAAGTCAATCACATCGATGATAATGATTGAAAAGAAAAGAATCTTCTCACACAGTTATAAATCTCTCATATAATGATATAGGTGATCAGATGTAGCCACTTATTCATATAAGCTGTCAGACCCACACAGGATACAAGACCAGCCAAGTTGTCGGACACACATAGGATATAAGAACAGCTACTCTACCGGACCCACATAGGATACAAGTTCAGAGGTCCATAATGCCAGAACCACAATTGATACATGAATAGTAGTCATCTCCATTGAACCCTTGAAGGATTTCAGTACGGTAGTCATTGATGTCGAACCCACGAAGGATTCCAGTACAGTAGTCGACGCTGTCGCAGCCAACTCTAGGGTTCCCGCACACAGCACACTCGATTCCAGGATGGTCTTCTCCTCGAGCAAATGGGTCGATACATCAACTGTCATTATGTCCATAGTTGATGTATCCCAATGTTCTGTATCATCAATAGAATCCCAACGCGACAAAAGACACGTCAATCAGACGCCCGGTCTGAGAGTTATTGGATTTTCCGTTCCAGGAGCCCAGTTGAATTACACTCATTCCAAACCCGGTCATTTTCCAAATTTGTCCAAAACTCACTTAGAATATCGCAAAAGGACTGTCTCACTACGAGGATCCCATTACCGCAGATGGGGCGTCGATGGGACACATGGTCGTGATGCTATTCGAATTTCAGCAAAACGAGCCTGGCCCGTTAAGCCCAGTGGGCTGGCGGGTCGGCCCGTCCTGGGTCAGCGGGTCTGACCTGGTTAAAGGGTCAGCCAGGCACGGCGGGGCATGTCCCGGTCCATGCCGCTGGAGGACGAGCGGTTCGGGGGGGAGGGGCATGGACCCCGACATTCCAAAACGTCGGCGCCACCCCTCATGCCCAGCCAGCCAAAGCCGGCCTGTGCTTATGGCGTGAGTGGTCCAATTTCGGTCGCAGTCTTCCCTACTCCATGCGGCATCTGGTGCTGTGGTTATCTAATGGTCAGTGCATGGTCATAGTTGCCATCACCGCCTCAGTCATCGCTGCCTCTTCCATCTCTGCCTCTATTGAGAAAAAATAAACGAGGATAAACGGAGGGTCGTTGGGCCATGTTCGTTCGGCCCATGCCCTTAGATTTAGGTGGTTGTAGATGGACGATGATAAACCCAGTAAAACAACGAATAATGGGGTACAATTATTAACATATAGAATATACAAAACCCCTAACTTTTAAATCAACTGGCATTGGTTCATCGCGGTGGAAGACGATATTGTCGTCGTTCCCCGTACGCTTCCACTTTCGAGCTCATGTGTCGGTCTGTTGATGGCGAAGAGGAAGGAAGAAGGGTCGTCGAAGAGATACCATGTCGGAAGGGGGGTTCCGTGGAAGAATCTGTTGAATAATTTTTCATCGCTAGTGTCTTCGAATTCTTCGTCAGAGGAAGCGTAATCCTCCATATGTTGGGCATCGCGTCACTTTACAAGCGCTTCGTCGCTTGGTGAAGCCGTCCCACATCCTCCTCCCAAGCTCCCTATATATATGAGAGGGGGAGAGGATTGTATCCTTAGTGTAATTTATGATAGTTCATTTATTAGGAACCATCTTAAATTCAAAAAATGTAGTTAAAAAGAAAGGGGGGTCAAGCATGTAGAGTCCCAAAGCATAACGTACATGGAAATTACATTACTTTTGCGGAATACTTAGTACATAACAAACACACACACACAAGGACCGTAATAGTTTAGTGTCATTGGAATCTCGGAATATAATCTTCTAATCATTGTAAAAGATCTTCAACATCTCCCATAAAGATCTTCCTTTTTTTAACATAAAACTTTCATTATATCCTGGGGAAAAGAAAACAAAAAAGGGTGAGCTCAAATGCTCAGTAAGGGTAAACAAAAGAAATATCAATCACATCATATTAATAAGGACATAAAATTTGGGAAATCTTCACCTGCAAAAGAGATCATAATATCATAACATGGGATAAATCATAGTAGTGAAATGTAATCACAATAATCATAACATAAAACATGTAACTTTGTGGAATACACACATAATCATATAGTATCATTTCTTATTAGTCAAGACTCATTGCCAATACTATCTTAGTGGAAAAAGTATATTTCTGAACCGAGTTCACTCCTCATTTCAGTCCTGTTTCACTGAACCGGTTTAACCTTCTGTTCAAGCCATGTCTATCTCATGAGATATAAAATCATTACCCAATGCATTGGAGGGAGATGTAGGTCCCACCCATCTCATAATGATACCATTCTTATGTGTTCCACAAAATCATAAACCATACATCATAGCATAACCCATGTAATAAAAATGGGAATCTTAAACATCGTGACATCATAAAACAATTCATATAAGATAAAGGAATTCATAAAAATAATTCCATCACAACATAATCAAATCAATGTAATAATATGGACAGAAATAGAATCCTTTATTATCTTAGATGGAAAATAATTTTGATAAAACACTTGAACTCCATTCTTGAGGAAAATATCCTTTCTACTTAAAAAACATTTTCCTTTCATAACATGTAATACAATTTTAAACTAAAATAAGTTGATTATAAATAAACATGAAAAATGTAAAGGAATCTTCTTGTATATAATGTTTTATAAATCCATTCATGCCGTATAAGTTACGAAAATATTCTTCTCGTACTTTTGTCGGAAAAGAAAAAAATTACCTCGTACGAAAAACGACAGAAGATTCCTTTCATATATTTTACTAAAAATTCACCGAAGGGTAAAATTGGATTTAAACAATTTTATGTGGATGGATATAATATTAAATATTGAGGAAACATGGATGTGGATGATAAAATACACCCCAGTAAATTTCAAAGTATAGACAATCTCAGATAAAAATGAGATGTGCAAAATTATCCCTTACCTTTGGTCTGATTGGCTTCGTAAGTGTCAGAACCTCCTGTATAATGATTTAAATAATGTCATTGACTTATTCCAGAATCATACTCATTGTTATGATATCATTAATGGTTCACTTATGACTTTATTTTACCCGTTCTTTTGTAAATTCCATGTTAAAGAGCGTTTTGGGTAAAATCGTTTCATTTGTCGTTCGTGTTTTGACTTGTAATTATTCATATGATTACATAGATCATGATTACTTAATTCCACAATATAAAACATGAATTATATATAATATATATTCAGAATATTCATATATATAATAGATTAGTAAATGGAAAGAAATACACCGTTCATGGAGATGGTAGGCTATACGTACGCATGAACGCTGTTTTCGTTTCCTTGTTGAGTTGAATGGAATTAAGTATATGACAAACATATATATACACATAAATACAATATCATTATTATTTCATATATTTCATAATTACTTATTATATATACTTTATAATCATTCATTAATGGTTAACGTGGAGAATGAATCTCATCACGTCGTGGAGACGGTAGTCCGTACGTAGGCACGAGAGATGATATCGTTGTCATGATCGTGGAATTGTATTGGAGTGTATGTATACTATTTCAAAATCAATATCACTTTAAAATAATCATATATAGTTATTATGTACACCATTATACCCATCCAAGTATGGTGGTTGTGGAAAATAGATTACACAACGGCGTGGAGACGGTATTCCGTACGTATGCATGCGCGGTGATTTCGTTTTCCGTAGGATGGATAGATGGTGAAATATGGTTGTTTCATAAATATAATAACATATCAGTATATGTGTAATACTGATGTTATTACTTCATAATGAAACAACCTAATATGAAGAAATGGAAGAAGAAATAATGTTGAAAGAATCGGTAACGGACATTACCTCTTCTTTGAAGCACCTCATTGAGATCTCCTTTTAGGGAACTAAAATTGGTCTTTGAGGAAGACTAGTACCTCTACGATGTTTCTAGGGAAGGGGAGATGAGAATTTTTCAGGGGTTGGCCGAACATGAAGGCTCAATGTGGTGTGAGGAAGAGAGGGAGGAGGTGCCCTTTTATAAGGGAGGAGAGGGGCACCTTTGGAATAACTAAAAATATTATTTTATTATATAGCCAAATTCGGTTTAAAATAGCTCCAAATTGATTTTTTTGAAGCTAAGGTGGGGATGGGTCGGAATACTCTCATCCAATAGAATTTAGACAAGTTTAGGTTCCTATTGTAACCTTATCATTTATATTTACCTTTAAGTTAGATAATTTTACTTTTACCGTGTCTTTTTGTGTTCTTACACACTAAGGTTAATAAACATACAATAACAAGCCAAACGAACACCATGTTGTTTATTATTAATATATATAACCTTATCTTAGTAATTTGGCCGAACCTTAGATTTTTAGGAATAAAATACCAATTAATAATATAATATACTTTTTAAAAACTATTATATGTCAATTTTGACACTATTTAGTAATTGATTTTTTTAAAAATCATAAAAGAATGCTTAGTTCGAAAAAAGTGATTTAAACAAATACTAAAATGTCATATTAACCTATAAAATTAGTTGAATTCATAAAAAGTCTCAAATTACATTTATTTGGGTATTTATAACATATATTATGTCAATATTTCATTAATAAGATAATTACTGCATCATCTTTGTGACATATATAAATTAAATTATTTAATGTCTAAAAATTACATATAAAATGCCATTATGTAGGAAATATTTTTATATTTATAATTAATATTTATAGTTGAATTTATCCTATGTATAAACCTATATTAAAAATGTTTTTTTTATAAAAAATTGATTTTAACTATTTTAACACTTCTTTAAATAAATTAATAATAAATGTCCTAATCTAATCCAAGTGGGCCTAAATCGTCATATTTTATTCATAAGGTTGTTTTTGGTCGAATTAAACTTATCCAATAGAATTAGGACATGTGTTAGGGTAATAATAATATCATTTTTACCATTAATTGCCGTATTTACTTTTAACCGTGGTAAAAAAAAGTAAAATGTTAATATTCACCAAAAATTATTTTCATCTCATTGAACCAAATTTTACTTACTGACATCAACTGTGTCTCTCTGATTTTTTAAATTCCACTCATAGAAGCTGTAAAATTATGTTTTATGAAAAATTCATTTTTTTAACTACCACTTAGTGGTTTCACTATTCATCAAAAAATGAAAGTTTCCAGAAAAATACCAAAAATTGGGCCTAAGCTATATTTGATAGTATGAATTCAAAAATGATGTCTATTTTACCAAATTCAAGACATATCAGTTTAATTAATTAATTTAAAAATTAATTCCCGTTGTCAAAACAAATAGCGTGTTTTTATGTGATAATAACTATCAAAAGATTGGCAGTTGTTTATGTCTGTTTTAAATGTGAAATTACATCCAATAGCCAAAATTGTATTAAATTGAAAAAATATATTCTAAATATACTTTAAACCACTCAAATTATTAATTTATCACTATTAATTATTTCGATTAAAAATGTTTTTTTAAATAAAATTTAGTAATTTTCACTATTCATCAGAAAATGAAAGTTATCCGAAAAGTACAAAAGTTTCACCCTAAGATAATTTCGATATTAAAAATCCAAAAATGATGTCCATTTTGAAAAATAAAATTTAAAAAATTTAAAAAATTTGTTATTACTATTCATAGCGGCTAGTTTTAATAATATTTTAATAGCATAACGTTGTTTATTGAAACTTGGTATTGCGTACTACACACGCTATCGAGGAAGGTCGCGATTGCGTGTAATGCAAGGAAGTCAAGGATGCATGTTGTACAAGCTCCTTTTGATGTAGCATACAACACAATACATTAATGAAATTAAAAAGAATATTTTTCATAAAATCTCGGGGTGTTATATTCTACCCCCCTTAAAATGAATTTCGCCCTCGAAATTCATCGGGGTTATAAATGGAATAGAAACCCACATCGTAAAAAGTAATACCAAAACCAATCTTTAAAAACAAAAGTATTAAACGTAATGGTTACCCAAATAAACTAATCACTGGGTTTCTACATAGGTGAAAATATGGATATGGATGAGAAATCTAACAATCATGTTCTGATGGAGAGCGGTAGAGAACATGGATATGGAAAAGCCAGCAATCACAAAGCCATAAATTTGTGACTATCTAAGGTACCATCTAATTCATCAGATATAAGAGCACTAGGAAAACATTTTTGGTTTTCAAGATCATTTCCCTAAAGTTGATGAAATTGGAATTAGAAGAAATACTTTTTTGATTTTGGTATAATCTCACTGTTGGTCGTTCTTTGGAAAATTTCCACTTTATCTCTTAAATAAATGAAGTTGAATTTGTCATTTGTGATGTGTTAGTAGATCATGTGATAGAATGATGGGTCATTCCATCTGTCTCAAACAAAAGGTTAGAAAAGTTATCAAAAAATACATAAGTCCATCTATGGTGAGATTAATCATATATGGTTCCTAAAATAGACTTATACTTCATATATCATAATTCTTAATATAATAAAACTAGTTTCTACTAATCAGGGACTTCCTGTAGGCCAGTGGTAGGTGATAAAGGCCAGTCACACTTCTTTTGTGGGTTTGATTCCCATAGCCTTGTCCGACGCGATGGGCTGTCGCCCGTCCTGTAGGTTGTCCTTTTTCTAATGTTATATTACTATAACATCCCATCAATAATATCGAAAAAAGTTCTATCCTAACTTATGTCCAACATAATCCATTCCAATCATTAGGCTTATCTAAAATACTTCGGTCCAAGCTCATAGTATAATGAAAATGATTACTTGAAATGTCACATAACAATAACGTGAATGCCATCATTTATCCCCCATATATCATAAGATATATCTTGTTGGTCAAATTACAAACATGTGAATACCTTAATCATGTATTCTCTTGAAGAATGAATACCCATTGAACCATAGTGAAAACATGAATGCAGTAAAATGTTAACTCTTTCCACATACCAAAATCCAAAAATTCTATATACTCAAACCATGATATAACCTTCTCCTTATATCAGTCATGAGCTCATGAATACGGTCAAACATTTAATTTTCTCGTTTTCCTTTCATTATGCGCATATCATCTTTTTTTTCAAAAATATCTCAATCACATTCTATGCTTACCAGTACCATTAAAAGCCACAATAGACCAATACATAAATATTCCAATATTCCACGATACTATATACAACATTATTTTAGAATCCCATTATATAAACACTTAATCCTTACACCACATTGTTGTCATATTCAACATCGCCAATAGTGATCGCATGTGACTTCCCTTTGACCTCTTCCTTAAGTGGTTGCTCATGTCAATCATCACTAACCCTTGGAGTAGGGAATTTATTATTGTAATGCCCAATTTCCTTGCACTTGAAGCATTGAAGTGTTGGTGGTGCGTTCTCTGTAGTCTTTTCTTTATTCTCATCATTAGAAACCCTTTTTCTATTACTTTGACACTCAGCTGCTCGATGACCATCATTTCCACACATAAAACATTTTCTCGTCCCTTTAGGACAATCTCCACCATGCTTCTTTCCACACATTGAGAATAAGGAAACATTCATCTTCTTTTCACTATTATTCTGAGATTTCTCCTTGAACTCCATCTTTCATTTCTTATCAAAACTATGAGATAGATAAGTAACACCAACTTACATTTCTACCTTGATAGCACAATGCACAATTTCATCATAGCTACTGAAGTCTCTTATAGCTAATTCCCTTCGATGATTTGGTTTTAAGCCACTGAAGAATCGATCAACTTTACTTTTAGGTTGGATGATAAATCCAGATGCATACCTTGAAAGCCTTGTAAAATTCGCCTCGTATATACCAACAGATTCATCATCCTTTTGCTCTAGTTTAATAAAATCCTTCTCCATCTTTGTTCGAAGAATACGAGGGAAGTACTTATTGAAAAATATGTTCTTGAACTCATCCCATTCCATGGACTCAATTTCATCTATTGGCCTCGCATTCTTGGTAAGATTCCACCATTGATCAGCATCACCTTCCAAACGATACAGTGCTAAGATGACTTTATCATGTTCAGAACATTGAAGAACTGAAAATATCTTTTCAGTAGTACTAATCCATTGTTCAGCAACAAGTGGATCAGAAGACCCACTGAAAGAAGGTGGACGTTGCCTCATGAAGGACTCAATAGAATATTGTTCCCTTCTCTGCTCATTTGGAAGTCCAGAATGATTCATAGCTTGTGTAAGTATAGTAATAAGATTATACACTCCATCTCCCATAACATTTGTTTGTTCAATAGGAAAATCATTGCATTTTCCATTACATTGATCTACACGGTTCCTTTGGGTTCCATCCATCATCTAAAACACAAAAAGAATAGTGTGAGAGGAAAAAATCATGCTATGGAAAACAATATAATAAAGGGGGAGTAACTTCAATATCTAAAATCTTGGGTTACCATAATTCTAGTACTATAACCTATACTTATACTTAACCTTAGGGACATCCCTAGACATACCTTAGAAATATCTCTAGGGATCTCACTAATGTTCTCGCATCCTAGTTTCCAACGTTTGACTAAACCTTTCCTCTAATACCAACTGTAGGGGCCCAAAGCTTAACATACATGGACATTACATTACTTTTGCGGAATACTTAGTACATAACAAAAACAGACACACAAGGACCATAATAGTTTAGTGTCTTTAGAAACTCGGAATATAATCTTCTAATCATGGTGAAATATCTTCAGCATCTCCCATAAAGATCTTCCTTTTTACCTAATACCTTTCTTTGTATCCTGGGGAAAAGAAAACATAAAAGGTTGAGCTCAAATGCTCAGTAAGGGTAAACAAAACAAATATCAATCACATCATATTCATAAGGACATAACATTTTTGAAATCATAACCTGCAAAAGAAATCATAATATCATAAAATGGGATAAATCATAGTACTGAAATGTAATCCCAATAATCACAAATTAAAACAAGTAACTTTGTGGCATACACAAGTAATAATAGAGGATCATTTCTTATTAGTCAAGACTCATTGCCAAGACTATCTTAGTGGACAAAGTCCATTTCTGAACCGAGTTCACTCCTCGTCTTAGTCCTGTTTCACTGAAACGGTTTAACCTGCCGTTCCATCCATGTATATCTCATGAGATATAAAATATTTACCCAATGCATTGGAGGGAGATATAGGTCCCACCCATCTCATAATGATAACATTCTTATGTGTTCCACAGAATCATAAACCATACATCATAGCATAACCCATGTAATAAAAATGGGAATCTTAAACATCTTGACATCATAAAACAATTCATATAAGATAAATGAACTCATAAAAATAATTCCATCACAACATAATCAAATCAATGTAATAATAGGGATAGAAACAGAATCCTTTATTATCTTAGATGGAAAATAAATTTGATAAAACACTTGAACTCCATTCTTGAGGAAAATATCCTTTCTATTTCAAAAACCTTTTCCTTTCTTAACATGTCATAAAATTTTAAACTAAAAGAAGTTGATTATAAATAAACTTGAAAAATTGTAAAATAATCTTCTTGTAAATAATGTTTAAAAATCCATTCATGTCGTATAAGTTAAAAAAAACATTCTTCTCGTACTTTTGTCAGAAAAGTCAAAAAGTACCACGTACGAAAAACAACAAAAGATTCCTTTCATATATTTTACTAAAAACTCACCGAAGGGTAAAATTGGATTTAAGAAATTGTAGGTGGATGGAAATAATATTACATATTGAGAAAACATGAATGTGGATGATAAAATACGCCCCAGTAAATTTCAAAGTATAGACAATCTCGGATAAAAATGAGATTTGCAAAATTATCCTTTACCTTAGGTCCGATTTGCTTCGTAAGTGTCCGAACCTCCTGTATAATGATTTAAATAATGTCATTGACATATTCCAGAATCATACTCATTGTTATGATATCATATATGGTTCACTTATGACTTTATTTTACCCGTTCTTTTGTAAATTCCATGTGAAAGAGTGTTTTGGGTAAAATCTTTTCATTTGTCATCCGTGTTTTGACTTGTAATTATTCATATGATTAATTAGATCATGATTACATAATTCCAGAATATAAAACATGATTTATATATAATATATATTCAGAATATACATATATATAATAGATCATTAAATGGAAATAAATACACCGTTCGTGGAGATGGTAGGTCGTACGTACGCATGAATGCTGTTTTCGTTTCCTTATTGAGTTGAATGGAATTAAGTAGATGAAATAAATATATATACACATAAGTCCAGTATCATTATTAAGTCATATATTTCATAATTACTTATTATATATACTTTATAATCATTCATTAATGGTTAACGTGGAGAATGAATCTCATCACGTCGTGGAGACGGTAGTCCGTACGTATGCACGAGCGATGAAATCATTCTCATGATCGTGGAATTGTATTGGAGTGTATGTATACTATTTAATAATCAATATCACTTTACAATAATCATATATAGTTATTATTTACACCATTATACCCATACATGTAATGTGGTGGTGGAAAATAGATTACACCATGGCGTGGGGACGGTATTCCGTACGTACGCAGGCGCGGTGATTTGGTTTTCCGTAGGATGGATAGATGGTGAAATAGGGTTGTTTCATACATATAATAACATATCAGTATATGAGTGATACTAATGTTATTACTTCATAATGAAACAACCTAAGAAGAAGAAGTGGAAGAAGAAATAAAGTTGAAAGAATCGGTAACGGACATTACCTCTTCTTTGAAGCGCCTCTTTGAGATCTCCTTTTAGGGCACTAAAATTGGACTTTGAGGAAGACCAGAACCTCTAGGATGTTTCTAGGGAAGTGGAGAAGATAATTAGGCAGGGTTTGGCCGAGCTTGAAGGATCAATGTGGTGTGAGGAAGAGAGGGAGGAGGTGCCCTTTTATAAGGGAGGAGAGAGGCACCTTTGGAATAACAAAAAATATTATTTTATTATAAAGACAAATTCGGTTTTAAATAGATAAAAATTTATTTATTTCGAATATAAGGTGGGTATGGGTCGAAATCCTCTCATCAAATATAATTTAGGCAACTTTAGGTTCCTATTTTAACCTTATAATTTATATTTAACTTTAAGTTAGATAATTTTACATTTACCGTGTCTTTTTGTGTTCTTACACTATAAGGTTAATAAACTTACTATAACAATCCAAACGAACCCCATTATGTTTATTATTAATATATATAACCTTATCTAAGTAATTTTTCTGAAACATAGATTTTTAGGAATAAAATAACAATTTATAATATAATATTTGTTTTAAAAACTATTTTATGTCAATTTTGACACAATTTAGTAATTGATTTTTGTAAAAATCATAACAGAATAAATAGTTCGAAAAAAGTTACATAAATAAATACTAAAATGTCACATTAACCTATAACATTAGTCTAATTCATAAAAAGTCTCAAATTACATTTATTTGGGTATTTATAACATCAATTATGTCAATATTTCATTAATAAGATAATTACTGTATCATCTTTGTGTCATAAATAAATTAAATTATTTAATATCTAAAAATTACAAATAAAATACCATTATGTAGGAAATCTTTTTATCTTTCTAATTAATATTTATAGTCGAATTTATCTTATGTTTAACCCTATATTAAAAATTATTTTCTTATTAAACATTGATTTTAACTATTTTAACCCTTCTTTTAATAAATTAACAATAAATTTCCTAATCTAATCCAAGTGGGCCTAAATGTTCATATTTTATTCCTATGATTTTTTCTGGTCGAATTAAAATTATACAATAGAATTAGGACATGTGTAAGGGTAATAATAATATCATTTTTTCCCTTAATTACCCTATTTACTTTTAACCGTGGTAAAAAAAAGTAAAAAGTTAATATTCACCCAAAATTATTTTCATCTCATTGAACCACATTTATTTACTGACATCAACCGTGTCTCACGGATTTTTAAAATTCCAGTCACATAAGCGGTAAAATTATGTTTTATGAGAAATTAATTTTTTATAGCTACAACATAGTGGTTTCACTATTCATCAAAAAATGAAAGTTTCCAGAAAAATACCAAAAATTAGGCCTAAAATATATTTGATATTATGAATTCAAAAATGATGTTTATTTTACCAAATCCAAAACATATCAGTTGCATTATTTAATTTAAAAATTAATTCCCGTCATCAAAACAAATATCGTGTTCTTAAGAGATAATAACTATCAAAAGATTGACAGTGGTTTATGTCAGTATTAAAAGTGAAATTACATCCAATAACCAAAATTGTATTAACTTGTAAAAACATATTCTAAATATACTTTAAAACCACTCAAATTAATAATTTATCACTATTAATTATTTTGATTAAAAAGGCTATTTTGTAATTAAAATTTAGTAATTTTCACTATTCATCAGAAAATTAAAGTTATCCAAAAAGTACCAAAATTTCACCCTAAGCTAATTTCGATATTCCAAATCCCAAAATGAAGTCCATTTTGAAGAAAATAAAATATAAAAAATTTCAAAATGGGGTTATTACTATTCATAACGACTAGTTTTAATAATATTTTAATAGCATATCGTTGTTTAGTGAAACTCGGTATTGCGTACTACACACGCTATCAAGGAAGGTCGTGATTGCGTGTAATGCAAGGCAAGTCAAGGATGCGTGTTGTGAAAGCTCCTTTTGATGTAGCGTACAACACAAGACATTAATGAAATTCAAAAGAATATTTTTCATAAAATTTCGGGGTGTTACAAAGCGAATTAAATGCATTGGCACATAATATTTATTGGCAGCCATTAATATTATGTTCACAAATAAAATTAATTTATTGCGTTAATTTTATATTGACACACCTAATTTAATTTCACGTTGATGTATAAAAATAATTGACAGAAATTAATTTTATGATGACACACAGAAATAAATGAGAGCGCTGTGAGGTTTCCTATCCCTCCACATTAAATGGGGGGTTAAGTTTCGTGTGGTCCCCATGTCATAACCTCTCATAGGAGGTTATGCTCGGGTTGGACCCACCACCATAACCTCTCAGGGTAGGTTAGGGTGTGGCGGTCCCACCTACAACTCTATGTTTAGGTTCTAACCAAAAAACAACCCACATGACAGCTGGAATAAAAAAAGTGTGGCTACACTTTATTTTATTATTTCATATAAAAAGACAAAAACTATCTTTTATTCCCGACCAACCACCATCGAGGTGAGTGTCTTCTTTAGAGAAAACCAGTGCTGCAAGTTCAACAGTGCCCTCAGATTTCAATTCTGAGCACTGGTTCAAAAGATAGAATAACTCACTCGTACGTTTACCGAACATACCCGAACAAAACGTCAGAAATTGATTCTAGGATCACTGGGCTCGAAATTTGGCACCGTCAGAAACTGCGGACTCGTAAAATTCCAATGATTTATAAAAAAAAATTTATTGAAATTTCTTTGGTATTTACAGTTTGATACTATAAATTTTTTAGATACTTCTATTTATTTTTCAGTGGATTTCGACCTATCCCCTCCTTATCATTGAAAAAAATAAATTTTTATCCCTTAGAAATCGATAAATATTTTATAATAAAAGTATATTTCAAACTCTTTATAAAGTGTCCCCACCTCTCTGATAAAAGTGTACTTCCCATTCTCCCACAATAACACCTGCAAAGATATTTAAAACTACCAAACCCTGCCTAAATCTCCTCCCAACATTCCTCACATCAACATAGAGGCCTTCCTTTGAGCATAAATCCAACCTAAGTTTCCAATTTTTCAAATAAAAAAGAAATGACCCAATGAAGATGCAATTCTTTTAAAACCTCTTTCAATGTTCATTGCCTCTTCTAATTTATTTTTCTTTGTTATTTCAATACCAAAATAATAAATTGTGTTCCTTCTACATACTATTATGTTGTTTAAAATATTGTACAGACATATTAATTATTTTATCCATCCTATGAATGATAATGTCTCAATGCGTGCGTACGTACGACTTACCGTCTCCACACCGTGGTGTAATTTGTTATTCAACACTATGTTAGGTGAATGGATATAATGAGACATAATATGTATAGAAATAATGAAAATAACATTCTAATTTCTCTGTAAAATTATTATACCATCCAATTCCACACCTTTTAATCATTAATGATATGATATTTTCACTCGTGTGTACGTACAACTTACCGTCTCCACGACGCGATGAGATCCATTTCCACGTACACCATTAAATCATGATTATAAAATACATATTATTTATAAGTATGTAATATATGACATAAAAATTCTACTGAATATATATATATATATATATCTCTATGTGTGTACTTTATTATATCTTATTTACTTACTTTCGTTCAATACAACATGAAAACGGAAACAACATAAATATGTACCTACGGCATACCGTCTCCATAAATGGTGTTTTCCATTTCATATATCTATCTAAAATACATATTTATCTTCTAAAAATATATGATATACAAATAATGCTGAATATTATTTAATTATTTATATCATGATCTAAATGATATGATCAAGAAAGATATGTTAAAACACGTACGATAATGAAAGCGATTATTACCCGAATTTTAAATTTAACATGGAAATAATTATTAAATGGTTATTATAAAGTAATAAATGAATCATTTATGATATTATAAATATGAATCTGGTTGTCGAATAAATTAATAACACAGTATGGTTTTTATAAAGGAGGATAAATTTACCATCCACCAAAGGAAAGTGCAAGGTATGGGTTAATTCTTCAATCTCATTATTATCTATGATTGTTTATTTTAAATATTTTCTGGGGCATATTTATTTTCCATGTCCATATCTAATAAATGAATTTTCAAAATTAATCTTTTAAGGTAATCTTTAACTAAAACATCATTTTAAATGCTTGAAATATTTATTCTTCTAATTCTTTCCCATTAATGTCCATATTTTCAAAATTCTTTTAAGGATTTATTTATATGGACGTGAATGTTTGAAAAAGATAATTCCATTAAAAAGATTCAATGATGTGTGGGACACAATGATTCAAAATTATGTTTTAGATGCAATGATTTATAAATTGGGATACTTTTACATGATTTCATAAAAAATATATTTCTCTAAAAGGGTTGTAGTGATTGTTTTAAACAATGTCAACATCCTTTTTGGATATTAGTCATGATTGAGGTTGATTTATTACAAATTCAATCTTCAATATTCTATTGAACGAGTTATGATATGTTTTACTGTGAATGTGCTATTTTTATACCATTCATGGTTTATGGTTGAAGTATTGACATTTAGTATGCCAGTTTTAATATGAATATTTATGTTATGTTTCAACATTTTGATATGAGGAAAGCAGTGGACATAGTATGTTATGGGTGGAGCCCACAATAGCTCATTGATGAATGAGTGGGTCTAATGAGGCAAGCTAGTGTCATGGAACAAGGCCTTGAAAAATATTATTTGTAGTATTTGCATGAGGCAATGACTAACTGGTAATGATGCCCGATGTTAGGAATTACCTCATTATGAAATTATTACATGTGATTGTTCAACTAGTAGAATATACATGTGCATTTTTGTATGGTAATTTTTTATTTATATTCTCCATATTATGTTCATGATTATGTTTAAAAGGCTATTTTTTATTACACATATTTCCTTAATAGTTTATAGTTACCACTATGTTATTTTACCATACTGAGCATCTAAGCTCACCCTTTTCTTATGTTTTGTTTTCCCAATATTCCAAGAAGGGTATTATGTTTGATATGTAGGTTTAAGATAGAGGAATAATGGTCTTATCAACAAATTATTTAGGATTTATTTTATGCAAGATTGTGTAATGTAACATTCACTATGTTGTCTATTTTCCAAGACTACTAATCTAATTGGACCTTCGGGGTATGATTACTTGTAATCATGCCAATGCAATAAAATAATGCACTGTCTCTAGGCATCTGGGGTCGGGTAATTATAGTTTGTCTTAGAGAAAGTTTAGTACAAACCGTGGAGACTATATATAGAAAAAATCAGATTATAGATCATTAATGTATGATATACTTTGAGTATTAATATATAAGAACATACAAGAATTTTTGTATTGTAATTAATTTTTATATTTTTCACGAAATACATCCCTATCTGGATATTAGCAGGTAGAGGCAGCTCTGGCACATATGTACCTAGGAGTGAAAACTTCGACAATGAGTTTCAGGCTTGACCCGGGGTATCCTGGTACATGATAATGAGCCTTGTTGAACTCTTGGTTACGAAACTCCTATTAGTTATGCTTAGAATAATTAAAATTTTCATTACAAGAAATTGTGAAGTATTTTTTAGTAAATAATTCATAAAATAGATTTTTTTATTGATTATAGACAATATGAATAATATTATCAATTTACGTTATGAATTTTACATGTTTGGAGTTAGCATTTTGATTCATAAACTAACATAGTGTATGTCATTTTTTAGAAATGAATACTAGTAGAAGGAATAAGAAATCCAACAATACACATGATCCAAATAATATAAAGGATCATGTCTTACATGGTATTAACCCAACATTTAGAAGGGAAGTAGTCTTGGATGAATTCTCACTATATGGAGAAAGTGTATCATGTGTTAATAAGATATGTAATGAATTCCTTGAGACTAACAGAATTGAAAGGAAACAAGTGAAAAAAGGATGGTAGTAAGAACGATAGATAAACGGAAGAGGGGAAATAAGGAATTTCCCATATGTGATAACTTTGGAAGGAATATCCTATGTTAATTTTTTAATGGAATGGGAGTCTGTTATAAGTGTGGAGAATAAGTACACCAAATATGTTATTGTAGGGGTAATAAAAATGATTCAAATGTAAAATGATTCTTCTACAAGTAGTTAGGACACTAAGTGAATCAATGTCCAAATCATCAAAGTATGACCCAAATAATGCTATTGGATAATAATCAAGGTATGATACTACCAAATATGTAGAGGAATGACTAGTGTTATTATGATTTTATTAAAGAATTATTTCATTTGACTGTTGTATCAATGATGTACTGGGTATATGGATTATGGAAATAAATAAGGATTGTACTGTAGTACTATATAATTGATGAATTGAGATTGTATGGTTTTAAGAAAAGAGACACGATTGCAAGTTAAAATTCATGAAAAATACATTTTTAGTGGAAGATAAACCTTAATATGGTTTCGATACTAAGGTAGTGATTTTGGAATAATATATGATTGATTTGGATAAATTATATCTGATATTCATGATTACATAGAAACTAATTAATTGTTTTTTTATTCCATTGTTGTTGTCGTTTAAAAAAAATTGTATATAAGGAGTATATCCACTAGTAAATAAAGAATAAGGGATCTTGAATATAATCAATAAGTTTTTACGGTAATTCAGGGTGTTACCGTGTTTTAAAAAAACATGATAATTCTATTCAAATGTTATTATATAGAAAAAATGTTCTTCACATTTCTTACATTCAAAATAAAATTTGGACTGTGAGTTTGGAAATAAATATTTTTTATAAGTCTAATGTTTGGAATGGATTAAGATTGACATTGGATACTATTGTTAAGATTAAATAATTTCAAACGGTTATTTATGGATTTTTTTAAAATTGACAACCTGTAGGTCGGACGACAACTCGTTGCATCTAACAAGGCTGTGGGACTTGAACTTACAACTGAAGGGAGACAAGGGTGTATCACCTACCACTGGCCTACATGATGTACTGCTCTGTATAATGAATTTATTTTAAATATTATGACAAATTAATTATTAATTCACTATTTTTGGAACCCTATATGATTAAGATAAGTCGAATATTTTGAAATTATATTATCGTTTGGAGTGAGTGATGATTTTTTTGCTAGAATTAGTTGTTGGGTGAAACTCTACATATCATGTATATTATTTTTTCCACATATATTATGATTAAATAATTTCATAACCATTAGGGACAGGCTCTTAAAACAAAAAATATGTTTTCGTAATACCTTATGTTTTGTAGAACTGGTGATATTTTAAATCATCATAGATTTATGGTTTTTAGGCCCTAGATTTTACACTTGTTTGTGATTTATGACCTCAATAACTCCCTATAAATATTTATGTTTTCCTCCAATTATGGGTCTCTAATTTCAACCAATATATTTGGGTTTTACACCTAGGTATTTATCTATTTTTAACGCTTTTTTCAAAGAAAATTTTCAAATTCCTAGGATGCATATTACTAAAGGAGGGTAGAATGTAACAACCCAAGATTTCATAGTACGTTATCTCTTCAAAATAATTCAATAACTTGTGTGATACACAACACCATGTTTAAACACACCATGACTTACCAAACAAGTCGTTCAAAAAGCTCTTATGAATATTATTAACTGAATTATGAATTTTATATACTCTATATAATTTTAGATTTCATATTATATGTTTCTTAGACATAATATAAGAACAAATTCATTTTTAAATAAAAGAATTATTTTTAATAAAATGAAATTTAACTATCTTTTAATGGAGAATCATTTTTAAACAAAATATTTGACACTTATATATATTCAATTTAATGAAATTAATTTATTTTTTTAGAAGTGGGACATAAAATTTTAGTTTGGATTATATTTTCAGATTATATTATAACTTTTATATTTTCATGAATAGTGAATAATACAAATTTTAATTGAAAACAAATTTTATAATTGAAATAATTTATAGTGTTAATTTATTAATTTTAAATGTTTGGAAGAATAATTAGTTTGTTTTTTTATCATTTTATACAATTTAGGTCATTATATATAATTTCACATTTAAATTTGATATAAACACATGTCAATCTTTGGATAATTTTTCTTCTTAAAACCCTGCTTTTTGGATATGACAACGAGTAATAATTTTAAATTTTTATTTCTCTAATTCGGTGTTTTGAATTCAGAAAAATTGATTTCATATTTGGAATCATAGGGATCAAAATTTTTAAATAGGAAATTTTTATTTTTAGACATTATGAATCATTACTTCGGTAAATATTTTATTTACCATGGTTAAAGGGTAAATCTGGTAAATAGGGGACACAATTTATATTATAATAATATTAAATTACCCTAACATATGTCCTAACCCTATTTTATGATACATGTCAAACAATGGGAGTCACAAACCGCCTTCCCCATGATTGGGGAAGGTACAACGTGTTGCTAGACCCTTCCTTCCTCTAGTTGAATGAGAGATAATTACCCCTAAAACCCACTTTCAATAGGCCCTTGAGTGGCGTCTAGAACCAATGGTATATAATCACACAAAAAATGAAAGGAATTACTTTTTTTATTGAGTAGATTTGGTAGATAAGATGGTACATCCCTAATAAATATGAAAACAAGGTGTAGAATTAATGAAAAAACAAACCATTTTCTTTTGCATGTTCCAAAAGTAAGTGGTACAAAATTACAAGAATACTCCTAGGAAAGTACCAAATAAAAAAACTACAACATCAGATGAAACTATAACGATGTACAAACTAGTATGGCCCCGCACGATCCTTGATGTCCTCCTTGAATCCTCAAAAAAATTTATATATGTAGGGTGAGTATAAAGGTATACTCAGTAGGGAAAAACTAATGATTTTGTGCACAACTAGGGAGGTATCATAATGTCCTATGAAATAAGGAGACAATTGAAGCACCTAAAAAGTATTCTATCCACCCAATCTCATCGAGGAACACTCCCCAAATAACACAAGTCAAGTAATGTAATAGTAACAGCACAACGACATTTGGGTACCACCCACCACTTTCCCACTGGTTATTGAAGACATCCTATGAGTCAGACCTTCCCTGCCATTTTCACCGCAGTCCAACAGCCATACCCCGACCACACACACCTAGGCTACAACAACCACAAATCCTTCCCAAAAACACCAGGGCCACAACCACACACAACCACATCCAGAGACAAATGGGCCAGAACAACTACCGCTACGCCCGAAGACACATGGGCCTCATACCAAAGATTCTTGGGAACAACTTTCTTGCACACACCTGGCCCAAAAACAACAACATACCATTCCTGAAGAATCTAGGGATATAATGTACCTCAGGCGGTCACAAACTTCCCAGAGAAGCTTGGGATATTCGGTAAAGGGTGTTGAAAAGGATATAATGACCATCCACTCATAGAAGTGTTGGAAAAAACACTCTCCCCCATGAAATGGGGGGGGGGGGGGGGGGGTTCAGCACGATGTGCTCACCTTGGATGGCGTGTGAATAAGAAACATAAAAAACATAAATTATATATAAAGGTTACGAGAACTCATCACAACCTAGGGGTTCTAAACCAGCCCAACAAAAACACCGTCATTACTATTCATTCATAATAGTGAAACACCCACAACCAAGTGAAAACTCATTCAATGAAATTGATTACCCATTGACCCCATTCTTCAATTCATATTCACATGATCCTATTTAGATAAATGTTGCACTACCTGGAAACTAACAGGAATAGCCACAAGTCAAAGAATGAAAACAACCAAACAACAATTTAAACATTCACACCTGGTTCTCTTGTAAAGTCACAACTGGGATACGTGAGATCCCTCAATGTAATGTAATCAATCCTAGCCCCAACATACGTCCCCAAACGGCCTTAGGTCCACAATCACATAAATGCTCAGTAGGGAATCCCATCCACATCAATGTCACCAAAGAAGCATCAACTGTAATCATCACCAGAACAGAGCAAGGATGTTTTCAAATTTGAATAGGCCATTCATTTTGTAATGTATTTCTATTTTGTTAACCGGGCTGATCACACATGGGTTCTTATTCATTGGGAATCCATTTAGTCAACCTAGTTTATGTGACTTATGAGTTTCCATGTTACATACATTCTATCACATAAATATCGAGAAAAAAGGGGTTCATTAGTGTGCTAGAACGAACCACCAACAACCACGATTTTCAGTGGACATAAACACATTCGATTCAAAACATATAGGAAAATATAGAAGAGTACAACATCATTATCAAACACACATCTTGATTCTTCAAATCCATTTATCATCTTTATTATATTTTTGTATTATCCATCCCTATAGGAAACATTTTCATACCCACCCCGTATGATACACAGTAAGAGAGACGAAGGAAGATCAATATTTGGATGATCAACGATCAATGTTTTTTCTATCACACAAAAAACATGGATGTGTTACTTGTAGGGGTCCATGTATTAATGGAAAAGGCTACAAAACATGCACACCACTAGCCTCGGGGAAGGGGACACCAAACATACCAATGAATGAAGGAAACAAGCCCAGAAGAAGAAAGATGGAATATCTGTGTGATAAAAATTGGACATCCTTGAGTTACGACATACGAACATTTAATTCCATTAAGATAGGAACGTGGATTCACCATGTTTCCGGACGGTTACACATGATGGGATTAATTTCTATTTAATAATTCCCATTAGAGGGGTGGAAATAACTATTGTGTGCAAAAGTATTTTATTTAAGAGGGCAAAACAAGTCTCTTGAGGATCGCCCCACTCAGAGGGATTTATGAAGTTTTTTGTGGCGTTAAAAACAACTTTGAACAACATTAAAAAGGTTAAAAGACATAAAAGTGTCATTAAATGAAATACAGGGAAAGAAACCTCAGCACCCCTCTAAGGCCGATTGGTGGGACTCATAGATGAAACTGATTGGTGGAGCAAATCGGGTGAAGTTGATCCGGTAAAGGTGTTCCCATGAAGCTAATCAGTGAAGGTGATTGGGTGAAGCTGATTTTGTGAAGCTAATCATGTGAAGCTGATATGTGAAACTGATTTAGTGAAAACGATCTATGAAACCAATTTGGTGAAATTGATTTGGTGAAACTGATCTGTGAAACCAATTTGGTGAAACAGATCTGTAAAACCGATTTGGTGAAACCGATCTGTGAAAACGATTCAGTGAAACCGATTTGTGACCCCGATTTAGTGAAACTGATCTCTAAAACCTATTGGGTAAAACAGATCACTGAAAACGATCTGTAAAACTGATCTGTGAATCCAATTTGGTGAAACCGATCTGTGAAACCGATTTGGTGAAACCGATCTTTGAAACTGATTTTGTGAAACTGGTTTGGTGAAACCGAAATGTGAACCCAATTTGATGAAACCGATCTATGAAACCGATCTAGAGAAACCAATTTGTGAAACCAATTATATGAAAATGATATTTGAAACTGATTAGGTGAAATGGATCTTTGAAAATAATTTTGATAAACTGATATGTTAAACAGATTTGGTGAAACCATTCTATAAAACTGATCTGTGAAACCGATCTGTGATACCGATTTGGTGAAACCGATCCGTGAAACATATTTGGTGAAATCGATCTGGGAAACCGATTTAGTGAAACTGATCTTGGAAACTGATTTGTTGATACCAATCTGCGAAACCGATATGGCGAAACTGATCTGGGAATCCACTTTGGTGAAACCTATCTGAGAAACTGATTTGGTGAAACCGACATGTGAAACTAATTTGGTGCAACTGATGTGCGAAACCGATTTGGCGAAATAGATATATGAAACTGATTTAATGAAACTGATCTGTAAAAATGATATGTGAAACTAATATGTGAAACTGATATGGTAAAGAAGATCTGTGATACCGATTTCGTGAAACAGATCTGTGAAACAGATTTGGTGAAATGGATCTGTGAAACCGATTTGGTGAAACGGATATGTGAAACCGATTTGGTGAAACAGATCTGTGAAACCAATTTGGTGAAACAGATCTGTGAAACCAATTTGGTGAAATCGATCTTGGAAATCAATATGTAAAAATGATCTATGAATCTTATTAGTGAAGCTGATCAGTGAAGCTGATCAGTGAAGCTGATCAGTGAAGCTGGTCAGTGAATCAGATCAGTGAAGCTCATCAGTGAAGCTGATCAGAGAAGCTGATCTATGAAGCTGATCTGTGATGCTGATGGGTGGGGATGATTGATTAGTTCAATACCACCAACACTTATAATTTGGAAAAGAAAAGGACCAGGAGGGTCTGGGACATTTATCAGATACCTCTAAAAATTATTATCTCCCTCGAGAATATACGAGTATCCCAAAAAATCCCTCCAAAAGATACCTCTCAGGGACAAACAACCGTAAACTGCCATAACAAACCCAAGGAGCAGATTTTTCTAACACATGGATTGGGGAGTACTTTCCCCATGTCAAGATACTATCCTCTTTGGGCGGCACTGACTCGCCTGCAGAGGTTTAATCACATCCACCATAATGCATCTTGATTGGGGACCAGGTCCTACCAATCCCACATATCAGGAGTTCTCATAAACATTCACAAGGTAAGGAAACAAAACATTTCATAAACCAACTAGTTCTACATTACATCACAGCAGGTCACAAAAAATGAATAACAAGGATGGCTCGGAACGGAATCTCAAAACAACTCTTGGTACTGGGTGCACATTTTTTATTATTGCTCCAAAGTACTCTTCTGGAGGAAACCGTGCCTCCACAACACCCGAAAAAAGGGTTGGTTCATCCACAAAGAACTTTCTCCTTTGGATCTTCGATCCTCACTGGTTTCTCCATGAATGTAATGTCGTCCCATATATCCAATTATCCCCAGTCAATGACATGGGAATCCTCATGTAGATATCGACGAATTTAGAAGATGTGGAAAACTTCATGGATTATTTCCAACTAAGGTGGCAATGATAGATGATATTCCACATCCACGACTCTCCCCAACACTTAAAAAGGCCCGATGAACCTTGGATAATGAATTCTACCCTTGCCGATCCTCGCTACCCATGTCGAGGGGAAAACTTCAAGAACACATGGTATCCAACCTCGAACTCAAAGGGCCTCCTCCTACAATTGGTATATGGCATCTACCTCTCTTGGGATGCCTTCATCCTTTCATGCACAATCTAAACCTTCTATGTTGTGCTCGTCACTACCTCTGGTACAAGAACACCCGCCTCCCCAACATTGGTCTGGGATACGGGCGAACGACATGACCTCCCATACAAGGCATGAAATAGTGCCATGCCAATAGTAGAGTGATAGATAAAATGTAGGAAAAATATATTAAGGGAAAATGTCATTCCTATGATTCCCCGAAGTCTAGAACTCATGCCTTTAGCATATCCTCCAATGACTGGATGGTTCGCTCTCTCTGCAAATCTGTCTGGGGTTGGAAAGTAGTGCTAAGACGTTGATGGTTTCAAAAAGCATGTTGTAATCCCCACCAGAATCATGAGGTAATACATGCATCCCTATTCGAGACTATGGACCACATAAATCCATGAAACTGCACAACCACACCCACATATCCCCATGCTAAGGCATCCACTGCACATGACTCCTTGATCGCTAGTAAAGGAGTTGATTTCAACAACCGGTCTACCATTACCCAAATAGCATCACAACCGCTTTGAACCCTGGGTATTTCTTTGATGAAATCAATGTAGATGTCATACCACTTCCACTCTGGGACATCTAAAGGCTGCAACAAACCTCCAAGTATGTGGTGTTCATCCACTACTTGCTGACACACAGGGCACCTTTCCTCGAACTCTCCCATTATCCATTTCACCCCGGGCCACCAAAAATATTCCCTTAGGCCTCGATACATCCTAAAAACTCTAGGGTGTACAACTATGAGTGAGTTATGGAACTCACGGAGAACTCCTTTGCGCATCACCTCTGGGAAAAAAAATTCCCTAAGAAAAGCATCATATTCTGACCATCGTTCGACAACCCTTTTGAAGCATTGCCTTGGTTAACCCGATCACACATAACTTCACTCTCTATGTCTCCCCACTGAGACGTCTCCACCTACCACAATAGAGAGGGCAGCAATGTCATATTAATCATGCAACCTCTATCACCATCCACCCTTGAATCCAGCTTTTGGGCAGCCAAATCCTCCATTTCCTTCAAAGCATCCCTAGATTTTTGAACAGCTTCCCACCACGACTTCCTGCTCATGGTATCCGCCACAATGTTTCCACTACCTTCAGTGTAATAGATCTCGAAGTTGTAGTCCTGAAGAAACTCCACCCACCTTCTTTGTCGCATGTTCAGGACCCACTGGCAAAAGAAATGCCTCAAACTCTTATGATCTGTGAATACAACATTGTTCCCTCCAATAAGGTAATGCCACCACAACATCAACAAAAACACTACCGCTACAGGTTCTAGGTCCTAGGTGTCATAGTTACACTCATGAGGATGTAACTACCTAGACTCATAAGTTATCACTCCCTGCTGCTGCATCAGAACCCACCCCAAGCCAAGTCCAGAAGAATCACAAAATACCTCACAAAACATCCCTTCCTCTGGAATCCTGAGCACTGGAGGGATGACCGACCTTTCCTTCATATAGATGAATGCTTCCTGACACTGGTCACTCTATACAAAGGCCTGTTCCTTTCTGTTCAAATCTGTCAAAGGATCTGGAACTCAAGAGATGTCCGGTATGAATATCCAGTTACAGCCTGCCAGACCTACAAAACTAAAAACCTCCATCACATTCATGGGTTCTTCTCATGAAACAACAGCTTCAACCATTGACGGATCAACAACTAAACCTTACTGAGACACCATATGTTTAAGGAAATGCACTTCTCATGTGATGAAAATACATATGGACAATTTACCATAGAGTTAGTGATGTCGAATGATTCCCAAGACCACCCTGAGGTGCTTAATATGTTCCTCCTCTGATCTTGAGTAGTTAAAAATGATATTGATTAAAACAATGATGAACTGGTCCAAAAACACATGGAAAACAGAGTTCATGAGCCCCATGAACACAACAGGTGTGTTCGTAACACCTAACAACATGACTACGAACTCAAAGTGCCCATACCTGCACATGAAAGCAGTCTTCGGAATATCACTGTCCATCACCCTTAACAAGTGATAACCAAACCACATATCGATATTAGAGAATAAAACTACTCCCATCTACTATTCAAAGATATCGTCTATCCTCGGGGGAGGTTAATTGTTCTTGACTATTACCTGATTCAGTCCCCGGTAGTCTATGCACATCCTGAGACCAATATTTTCTTTCTTCGCAAACAAGACTAGAGCACCCCACAGTGAAACGCTAGGTTAAAATAACCCTTCATCATCAGATCGTCAATCTATATCTGTAACTCCTGCAACTCAGAAGGTTCCACCCAATAAGAATCCATGGAAATCGGAAGGGCACCGGTTTGTAAGTCTATCCTGAACTCAACGTACCGTCAAGGGGGCAGAGTCACATCACTCTAGGGGTTCCAGGGAAATGCACTTCTCGTGTCATGATCATAGACTTGGATGGTGCTCGAATAAGAAACAATAAAACTACAATTATATATAGGTAATGAGAACTCATCTCAACCTAGGGTTTCCAAACAATCCCAACACAAACACCCTCATTACTATTCCTTAAAAAAAGTGAAATAGCCACAACTAAGTCACAACTCGTTCATAGAAACCAATTCATCATTGAACCCATTATTATTTTAGTTTTCTAGTGATTCCATTTAGATAATTCTTCACTACCAAGAAACTAACAGGCATAGCTAGAAATCAAGGATGGAAAACAAACAAAAAACTATTTAAAAATTCACACTTGGTTCTCTCGTAAAGTCACAACTGGGATCCATGAGATCCCTTAATTTAATAGAACCAAAAAATCCAAAACATACGGCCCCACACGACCTTAGGTCCACAATCCCACATCTTCTCAATAGGGGATCCCATCCCCATCCATGTCACATCATAAAAATCAACCGTAAAAATCACTATAATAGAGTAAGGATGTTTTCAAATTAGAATATTCATTCATTTAGTTATTTATTTTTATTTGGTTAACCAAGGTGATCACAAAATGATTCTTATTAATTTGGAATCAATTTAGTCAACTGGGTTTACATGATTTACCAGTTTCCATGTTACAAACATTAAATAACATAAATAACCAAAAATAGGGGTTCATTAGTGCGCTCCAAAGGACCATCAGCTGACATGATTTTTAGTGGATATTAACCCATTTTATTAAAAACATATAGGAAAAGATAAAAGAGTAAAAAATAATTATCAAGCATCCACCTTCATTCATTAAATCCATTTATCATCTTCATTAATGTTTAGTTTAATCCATCCCTGTAGGAAACATTTTCATACCCACCCTACATGATACACATTAAGAGAGATGAAGGAAAAAACCTAATTGGATGATCATCGGTTGATGTTATTCTTCTCACGCCAACAATAGGGATGCATGACTTTCATGGGTCCAAGAATGTGCAGGAAAGGCTTCGACATGGGTGCACCACTAGACTCAAGAAAGGGGACACAAAACATACCAAGGAATGAAAGAAACCATCCGAGAAAGAAGAATGAAGTAATTTTTGTGTGATAAAAATGCGAGATCCTAGAGTTACGACATATGAATTTTGAATGACATTAAAGGTGGAGCATGGTTTCACCATGCTGTTGGACGGTTACACATGATGTGATTAATTGATATTTCATAATTCTCATCAGAGGGGTGGATAGAATTGGTGTGCACTAAAGGATTTCATTTAAGAGAAGAAAATGAGTCTATTGAGGGTCGCCCAAATACTAGGGATTTATGATGTTGTTTATGGTGTTGAAATCATATTTGAACCAAACTAACAAGGTTAAAGGCATTAAAAGTGGCATTATAAGAAAAATGGGGAAAGAAACCCCAACACCCCTCTATGGCCGATTTGTGATACTCATAGGTGAAACTGATCGATGGAGATGATTGGGTGAATTTGATCTAACGAATCTGATCCCAAGAATCTGATCAATGAAGCTAATTGGGTGAAGTTGATCCTGTGAAGCAGATCTTGGGAATGTGATCTGTGAAACCGATTTGGTGAACCCGATCTGTGAAACCCATTTGGTGAAACCGATATGTGAAACTGATTTGGTGAAACCAATCTATGAAACCGATTTGGTGAAACAGATATGTGAAACCGATTTGGTGAAATCGATCTCTGAAACTAATTTGGGGAAACTGATCCTGGAAACCGATTTGGTGAAACTGATCTATGAAACCGATCTGTGAAACCAATAAGTGAAACCAATATGTGAAAATGATTTAGTGAAATTGATCTGTGAAGCCGATTTGTTGAAACTGATCTGTGAAACTAGTGTGATGAAACCGATCTGTGAACCCGATTTTCTTAAAATGATCTGTGAAATAGATTTGGAGAAACCGATCTGTGAAACCGATTTGGTGAAACCCATATGTGGAACCTATTTGATGAAACTGATCTCTCAAACAGATTTGGTGAAACCGATCTTTGATAATGATCTATAAAACCGATCTGTGAAACCAATCTATGAAACTGATTAGGGGAACTGATCTTTGAAACAGATTTGGTGAAAATGATCTGTGAAACCAATTTGGTGAAAATGATCTTTGAAACCGATTTGGTGAAACTGATCTGTCAAACCGATTTGGTGATACCGATCTGTGGAACTGATTAGGTGAAAATGATCTATGAAACCGATTAGGTGAAAAAGATCTGTGAATCTGATTTGGCAAAACCGATTTGGGAAACCAATTATGTAAAACCAATCTCGAAAATGGATTTCGTGAAACCGATCCGTGAAACCGATTCGGTGAAACCAAAATGTGAAATCGGTCTGGTGAAACCAATTGGTGAAACCGATTTGGTGAAACCGATCTGTGAAACCAATTTGGTGAAACCGATCTGTGAAACCAATTTGGTGAAACTGATCTATGGAACCGATCTGTGAAGCTAATATATAAAGCTGGTCTGTGAAGTTGATAAGTGATGATATTATGTGAAGCTGGTCATTGAAAATGATCTGTGAAGCTGGTTAGTGAAGGTGATCTGTGAAGTTGATGAGTGAGACTGATTGATGAGTCCAAGATATCCCAACACGTAGAATTTGGAAAATCAATGGACCAGGAGGGTCTCAGCCATTACAATTGGCATCCTGGGGTTGATTTCGGGACCCCATCGAGCCACATGTGAGTGATAATGACATTTTATTTTACATAATCTATAGTAAATACAGAAATAACAAAATGATGTATCTTTTTGTAAAAATTTATTTATATGAGGTTATATAATCGATCTAGTCAAATATAAATAGTAATTAAAAATCAATTAAAAATTCATTCATCCGGATCTTTTATTTATAATTTTTAGAAAAATAATAAATATATTTATATATGACACAATAATGATGCAATATTTTCCCTATTAATTAATGAATCAAATAAATTATATTATAAATATTAAAATAATTATAATTTAATTTTTTGATGTCACAATAGAATTCAATAAGTTAATATGACATTTTAGGCTTTATTAAATGTATTCTTTTCAAAGTAATCAAGTTTTTATGACATTCCAAAAGACAAAATACAAAATAATGTCAAAATTGATATAAATGAGTCTATTTATATATTATATTATTAAATGAAATAATTGTCATAAAAATATAAGGATCAACCAAAATACATTTATAATAATAGATATGTTATCAATTAATAACATGGAGGTCACATGGATTTTTATAGTATGTTTATTGAACAATTATTATAATAATACAAGAGGTCATAGTGAATGTTAAACTATTAAACTAAGAGTTAAATCTAAAATACAGGGTTAATACGGCGAAATAAACGTATATCAAACCTATCAGTTAAGAATATTTCGACCTATACCCACATTATTTTTGAAATAAATATATATTTATTCATTAGAAACCGAAAATTATTTTATAATAAGATAATATTTCATACATTTCATAAAGTGAACATCCCCTCTCTTATCAAAGAGTACTTCCCCTTATCTCAAAATCACACCTACAAATCCATTTTTCATGGCCAATACCTGCCCAAATATCCTCCAAACATACCTAAAATCATACTTGAGGCCTTACCTTGAGCATAAATCCAACCAATTGATCCCTTTTTTTCAAATCAATCGGAAACACCAAAAGAAGAGGAAATTATTTTATCACCTCTTTCAAAGTTCTTTTCATCTTCCACATTGTTTTTATTTGTTATTTCCATACCAAAATAATATCTCCAGTACCATATACATACTATTATGTTATTATAAATATGGTACAACCATATTCATTGTTCAATCTATCCTATGAATGGTAATGTTACTGTGTGTGTGTATGTACGGCTTACCATCTCCTCGACATGGAGTAATTTTTTTCTACACTATGTTATTTTGATCGTTATAATGATGTGTAATATGTATATAAATAATTAAAATAACTTTATAATTTCTCTTTATAATTAATATACCATCCAATTATAATCCTTTTAATCATTAATGAAATGATATCGTTGCTTGTGTTTCCGTACTGCTTACCGTCTCCACGACGCAGTGAGATTTATTTCCACGACCACCATTCAATGATGATTATAAAAATATATATTATTAAAAATTATGTAATATATTACATAATATTTCAACTATATATATATATATATTTGTGTGTGAGTAGCAGTAATTACATATATCATATTCCCTTAGTTTTGTTCAATACAATATGAAAACCGAAACAACGTTTATGCATCTGTAAATCATACCGTCTCAATAAACGGTGCTTTACATTTTATGTATCTATATATTATACATATTTATATTCTAAATATAGATGAAATATATATATCATGTTTTATATTATGTATGTATTTAAATCATGATCTAAATGATATGATCATGAATGACAAGTTAAAACACGTACGATAAAGAAAGTGAATACTATCTAAAATGATAATTTAAAATTTAAATTATTATTAAATGGGTATTATGTTGTCATAAATGAATCATTTATGATATATTAAATATTAAAATGGTTATGGTGTAAATTAATAACTTACTATGGTAATTATACAGGAGGTTAAAAGTACCCTCAGCCAATGGAATTTTCAAGGTAGGGATTAATTCCTAACTTTTATTATCATCTGAGATTGTTTATGTGTAAGTATTTTCTACCCCTCATCCATGTGAGGAATCGATTGATTTTGGTGGATATTGGTTCTATATTATGTGGGAGCCGTGATTTATTTACAGAATCTATGTTGCTGAGCAGAGGTGGCTTAGGCAACATTTCCTTTGGTCGTTGGATAAAATAGAATCCCTTGGTGAATGGAATGAAGCTAAATGTTGACGGCTCATGCTTGAATGATCAAATGCATGGTCGTCCGATTCATATAGAATTAGTGGGTCATGTATGTCTAGCGTTCAACTCTTTTTATGGTCCTGGTGGTTCATTGGGGGTGGAATTTTGGGTCCTCAACTCTGGTATTAGGATATGTAAAAGCATTGGTATTCACATGACAGAGATTGAGTCTGACATTGATGTTATGGTCAGGATTATTCAAAAGAGATGTGGGGCTCCGTGGGATTTCACGTACCTTTCTAGGAGCTATTCGCATGACACAAATGGTGGCCAGGGGGATACACAAATATTGGGAGAAGCGAATGTCTCTGCTGACACTCTTTCTCTTTTGGGGGACCCGAATAACTCGCTCATTATTTTTGCGTGTTTGGGGTATCTTCCTGTAGAATGTAGTAGTTCTGTTCCAGGGGATGCCCTAGGCCTTCACCATTTCTGCCATCCTTGTGGATGTATATGTTTCTATGGGGGTCTTTCTTCCTCATCTTCCTTTTTGAATAAAAAAAGACCTTTCAGTTAGTCAATGTAAGTATTTTCTGGGGAATATTTATTATCCATGTCTATGTTTCATAAAAGAAATTTCAAAATGACTCATTTAAGGTACTATTTAACTAAAACATCATTTAAACATTTTAAATATTTATTCTTTAAAATCATTCTCATTAATGTCCATGTTTTCAAAATGGTTTTACAGATTTATTTATAAGAACATGAATGTTTTAAAATGTTAATTCCTAAAAAATGTTTCAAAGTGGCATTAAACACTTTGATTCAGCAATATCATTTAAACATCTTCTAATAGAAATTGTGAGACTTCTAGATGATTTAAAAAATAGATATTTCTTTCAAAGTGTTTTAGTGATAAATTTCAAATAGGGAAACATCATTGTTGGATATTATTCTCGATTGAGGTTGATTTATTATAAATTCAATCATCAATATTGTATTGAATGAGTTATGATATATTTGACAATGAATGTGCTATTTTTATGCCATTCATGGTTTATGGTTAATGTATTGTCATTTCTTATGCTAGTTTTAATAAGAATGGTTATGTTAGGTTTCATTATTTTCAAATTATGAATACAATGGACTTAGTAAGTTATGGGTGGGGCATGCTATATATCCATGATGCATTGGTAGGTTTGATGATACAAACTAGCTTATTGGAACAAGGTCTTGAAAAAAGATTTATTTGTAGTATTTGAACGAGGCCTTAACTATATGGTAATAATGTTTAGCATTAGGAATTCCCTAATTATGAAATTAATTATCACATTTGATTATTAAAAAAATTTGAATATGAATTTACATGTTTATTTGGAAATTCTTGGTTTATTTTCTCCATATTTTTCTCATGTTTATGTTTAAAAGGATGGTGTTTCGTTATTACACATCCATCCTTAAAATTTTATAGCTTCCACTAAATTATTAAACCTTACTGATCATATGAGCTCAACCCTTTCTTATGTTACGTTTTCCCAGGATTCCAAGAAGTGTATTATGTTTGATATGTAGGGTTAAGCTAGGGGAATAATGTTGTTATAAACAGATTATTTATTTTGTGTTTTATGTTTGAATATGTAATGTAACATTCATTCATGTAATCTATTTCCTGGTATGCTTAACTGTTCGGTCCTTCAAGAATAGATTCTTTATAATAATTCCTAGGTATTAAAATAATGCTCTGGCTCTAGACTTCTAGGGTTAGAGAGTTACAAGTTCCAAGCCATTACCTTTCCTCCACAGGTGCAGATCTAAGTGATGTTGAAGAGTCCTTTAGTTTCAAAGGATATATTCCCCATCCTTTTTCTCGCTCTTCTATGTCCTTCAATTTTATTTTGGTTTCCACTTATCCCATGGTCAGGCATGACCTAGGGTACTATTTTGGAATGATTTCTGATGGGGGTTCAGGTTGTTTTGTGTAGTTCATCATAGGTCTACAGTGTTTGGAACCATAGCAGGTGATTTCATGTGTCTATTTCCTTTCTGCCCAAGATTTGAGGTATTATATCTCATGAAAAAGACGTTCTCAATTAATTTTCATCATTTTCATTCTATTCTAACATTATTTATCTGATATTTTCTACTGTGAAACAAATTTTTTAATCATTTTTCTAGAAAATGATATTTTTTTCCTTATTTTGTTAAAAAATTATAGTTGGTTGGTATAAAAATGAACTCTTATTGATTGATAAATTATTCCATGATGTTTCACACCTTGTTTATGGGATATTTAATATGTATCAGTAGGTTTAAAAATATAATGGAATGAAAATGGTATTTTATCCCTTTTCACGTTCTTAATATATGTTGTCTTGTTAAAGAGTTCATGCCATGTGTTCTATAAATCGCTTGGTTGAATTTTATGTGTCAAGTGCAATTTAAAATGATTTGTTCAGCTTTATAAATACATTGGCAGCAGGAAAAATTCTATTTTTGGATTTTTTATTGGTTTTTAATGTGGATATGGTTTTTTCAAATAAATTGTTTTTGGTTTATAAAATGTTTGGGCCCAAGATTCTGGAGAATGGCACATTATGCATCCTTATGAAAATATTCGTGTTTTGAAAATGTAACCATATTGATTTAAGGTATTTAGGAAAGTGGTTTTATATTATAAATGTTGTGTATACACTTCTTTTTTAAAACTGAAATGTGTTCATTTTGAAAAATGTTTTTTTTTGAATTGCTTAAGGCCCATTTGGAAACTCTGTGAAAAATGGTGAAATTGATTATTATTGAATATTCTTGTGGATGTTTTTCATTCCATGAATTTATGTATAAAATGGATCTTATTTTTTTACGAAGGAATCATTGTGATCTATTATGTGAGTTCCTAATGTTGGACTCTATGTAAACTATTTGATTAATGTCCTGTGATCGGTCCGTGGAGTTACTCAGGGTGATGTCTGTTGTTAATTATAATTATATATATATTGGAATTGGATGCTTGGATGGAATATATATTCATACCCCCTATTTATATACATGAGACATGGGATCCTGTAATATTGAGAGAACATTATATGACTGATTTCTACAATGATAGTCGATAGAATGACTAGTGTCCCATAATAGGTGGATATATTTTGTGTTTATTACTATGGGATTGGACCTCACTGTCTGTCCTGAGTTAGGGTGACCGTGCATTTGGGAAATTTTATTTTCATCATGTGTGGAATGTCAAAAGGTATGGAGTCTAATGTATTAGTATGTTCGAGTTTGTTTTTTATCTCCTAGGTTTACCCATGTCTATTGGCTTTCAGTTGGTTGTAGTGATGAATACAATGATTGTATATATATTTGCATTTGCCTTGTTGTGTGATTACTATATTCACTTATTATATATTTGTATTCTTTAAAAGTTTTTTTATGGTTTTGATAGGTTTTTTAAAAATGTTTTCAAATTAATGTGATTTTTTTTCTTGTGCAAATTTGAAAATGTAAACAACACTTTCCCCATTAAAATGCCATTGTCATGATGGTTGAATGAATCTTGTTTTGGAATGGATAATGGGCAACAGATTGAATTTTTTTAGTATCCTTTTAGAAAACCATACTCTTATATATGATAGTTCCAAAATGAAATTGATGTTTCTATTATTTTATAGAACGTGCATTAGGAATAGATTATCAGGATAGCCTAGTGGGTTTTAATACTCATGCCTATAGTTATTTTCTATTTTTTTCCATTGTCTAGGTTTCATCTTTTGATATATTGCATTGAGAAGAATGTGATTTTTTGTTGGAGGGTGACCAGTGGGGCCACATGGGTTTAGTTGGACATATGTTATGGTCGGTTTTGTAGTGTTGTTATGTTTTTCTCCCAGTTTTGTTATATACATGATGGCTAATTCAGTGTTGTTATATAAATTTGTTCTAGATGTCCATTTATCATCAGTGTTCTTTTAATTTTTATTATTTGGAGAAATCATTCCCATTCATACTATATTGTTTCCCTTAGTGCTTGTCACCATCCTAGGATGATCGATAACGTCTCTCATGACTTGTTGCGGTCTGGCCTGGGTTAACGGTTCAGGCTCGACTCAGGCATGTTCCTGACAAAATGTTATCAAAGGTGGTTAGCTCTTGGTGGAACTTTTCATTATAAAACCCCTTTGTTTTTTTTGGATGTCAATTTAGATGGAGTAAGATTGTCGGGACTCGAGGGGAAGGTTCGATAATAGCATCATGAACTCTTTCCCTATCAAATTCTCATGTGTCCATGGGATGTCTTTTTTTTATTATTGTATCTTGTTCTATTGGTTGTTTTGTGATGGGATACAACCAGTGGATTTGGACTAATGGTCTCCGAGATCTCAAAAGGCCTGACAAGCCCTGTGGACCCCGAGGTATGGTCCTAATAAGACTCTTTGTGTTGTTGGTGTGTTAGATATATGGACTCTAACAATATGATCTAGTCACCCACTGACACTAGTTCCCATTTTTGTGTCTCATGGGCCATTCTTGAATTAAGAAACCTGTTTTGAAAATCCCTGTGAGAAAATTGTGAAATGGGTTTTAAAGGAATGTTTGGTTGTTGAAAAGTGGAAAATGGTATTTAAAAATTTAATATGAGAAAGGTTTTCTAATGTTGGGTTTTATTTTGACACAAATATTGAGGATAATGAGGAACCAATTAAGAGGGATTGAATTTTACATAATCTAAATATAAGGTTTGAAGAAATGAAAATTTTGAAAGTCAAGTAATATTTTAATGTAATTCTGAATCTCTGTTTTAAGTGAGGTTGCATGGGTTGTTTAAAAGTTCTTGAATTTTAGGTAATATGTTTTGGAAATTTGGTTTTGAGAGGTTGGTGTTTCTATGGAAAGGTTTTTTGGCCATTGTAGTTGTCGGATTATGAAAAAAGACCTTACTGATTTTTTTAAAAATGAGAATGTGATATTTGGAATAGAATGTTTGTTTTTGGAAGTTATATGAAATGAAATGGATTATTTTTATGACCAAATAGTTCTTGATGAAGCGTGGTTTGTCTTGTAAAATCAAGAAAATGGTTTTTGATTTAGTGGTTAACGACCCTTAATAAGGTACATGATTATTTATTTGAATGAAATTTTTTTCTTTTTTCCTTTGGTGTTTTCATAGGTTCTCGCATGATAGGTTTTGTGTATATATTTATGAATGGGAGGTATGGCATGGTATTTGAGTACCCTGGGTGGCATGTAAATGATCTTGGGAGTGAGACTTGATGAAACACCATTGGTGAATGTGAGAAATCCACTATATTAGTTTGTTTTTAAAAAAGTGTTTTTAGATGAAAAAAATTGCGGTGTTTGTTATCAACCATCTATTTTGTGGATGGTTTATCTTATGTTTTCAATGTTTTTTTTTCTATTTCATATTCTTTTTTATGATTTATTAGTCATACTCTTGTTGTGTCTTGAGATGATATCTGTTTGGTGGAACAGTTTATGGGTAATGTTCGATGTGGTTCTAAAGATTTGTTGGAAGTTGTGATGTGGCGAATTATGGTTTTCCATTAGTATGCGTTCTAGTTGATCAATATAATGATTTTTTTCAATTGTTAATCCCACTTCTTATAATGATACATCAGCCTTCTTTTTGATATAGAGAGTTATTTTTGGTCGATTTAATGTTCTTTCCCTTTAGAGTGATTCTCATGGTTATAGTTGTTGTGTACAGTGATGTTTAGTGGGTGTTTTTGTGTTCCTTGTGCATTATGCTCCTCTTTTGGAGTGAGAAAAAATTGTTTTCGGTATCTCCATGTAATTGTTTGGGTAAAAGTGTGTTGTTGAGGAAGGGAGTTTCAAGGTGTCACTTGATCTGTTTGTTTCTTCCTGAGAGTTTTATGGGGTATTATCTGGGTCTAATGAAGGGAGTAAATGTTCCGGATTATCAAAGCTTGATTGTGAGACAAGATATTCTTCATCCATCAGAGCTCTAGCCATATGTTTTGGAGTGAAGCTGGTGCGTAGTCAGGAGTCCTAGGATTGTGGTTAGTATTGCAATGATCATACCTCTACCATTTCAGTTAGGTATTTCCTTTGTTTCTTCATTAGTTTCAATGGACCAATGATTGGGTCACCTTCCCTCCATGTCATAAGATCATACCTCTACTATTTCAGTGAGGTATTATTGCTATGATCATACCACTACCATTTCAGTGAGGTAGACTTTTGGTTTCATTTTTGGATTCAATGGCCCATAGATTGGGTCCCCTGCCCTCCCCTACATCAGAGCTCCATCCTAGGACTGTGTGAGTTAGTAATGATTCCATCTCATTTTGAATTCTTGTTTTTTCATTTCTATTTGGTTTTTAATGATGGGGAGACCCAACATGGATCTTGGGGATTTTAATCCTGAGAACCTGTATAGTGGTAGTTGATTCTTAAGGGAGGGGAGTCCATTATGTACCCACTGGAATATTTAGTTTTCGTGAGTGCTCTTGGTTTTGGGTTATCATTGTTTTCATTGGGAGAAGGCCCAAATATCTTCTTTAGAAATTCGTTGTTGTGGTTGTGACTCGATCCGTTGATTGATTATCTGGAAGTGGTAGTGAGTTAGTATTTTGTTTGACGCAAGAGACTGAAGATACATTAATTATGAATGATATTTCATAGGATTGTTATTAGAGATCATATTAATAATGAATCCTTAGGTGTTGATCTTTCAGTTGGATAGCACTATGTTTTTCTGGGGGCAGATAGCTTTTATGGTGGGGAGAAATGTCACACTCGGTTTTTCAAGTCTATTTTTTGATACGATTCATTGGAAATCCTGATCCTTTTCCAAGGTCTTGGGTGAGATTAATGTTGATTATTGAAGTGTCATATATATTTTATCATCTATCTTTGGGTGCCTCAATTCTATTTTGGTAAATTTTTTATAAAGGGTTGTTACTTCATGATTTCGGCCAAACCATGAGCTCATTTCCAGATATAAAAACATATTTTTATTCTTCTATAAATCGTTAATTTTTTAAAATAATAGACTCATAAAACTTCTTCATTTTTCTCCTATGACATATTTAATCCTACATAACCGTTTGGACCCCTTAATAATTAATAATAATGGTGAATTAGGGTTATCTATTCAGGTATACGGCCAGCCCGTGGGCCCATTTCCAGTTTTTAAAAAATAATTGTTTATTTTATATCATTTTTATTAGTTGAAATTTTATGATGATTACATCCCCCACTAGAGACCAATATACATAGTAGCACCCCCATTTTTGATCTTCACTCTTTTGAGCTAATCGTATCCAACTAATATGGGGAAAATTCTCAAGATTCTAGAAATCATCCATGTTTTCTAAGGTAAATTTTCTCTTTCATAAATCCATTATATTTCAATATATTTACCCCAATTAAAATTTCCATATCTCATCCCAACCATTGTAGAATATAAAATATTTTCCAATCCATTACCAATCTTTTAAGGGTGTATATCTAAGTGATAATTAAGTGTTCTTTAGTTTCTATGGTGAGAATCCCTCTCCTTTCTTATCCCACTTCCATCTCCGTCAATTTTATATTGGTTTACTCTTATCCATTTGACATGAATGACTTATTTTACTAATTTGGAATTATTTTTGATGGGGGTTTGGTTCGTTTAGAGTGGGTCTTTATAGGTCAAGAGTGTTTGGAACCACAACGGGTTATTTCGGGTGTGCGTTTCCTTTCTTCCACGTATTTGAGGTAGGATGTCCCATGAAAAAACCATTATCATTTATCATTAAACATTATCATGCTGTTATAACCTTATAAATAAGACATGTTCTACTTTGAAACCTTATTTTTAATTTTTTAGTGAGAAAAATATTTTTCATTCCTTATTTTGTTTAAATATATAGTTGTTTTGGTATAAATGTGAACTATTCTTTTTGATAAATTATTCCATGTGATATAAAAAATTGATTATTGTATATCTAATATTTTTCAGTATCTTGAAAATATTTATGGAATGAAAATGGTGTCGTATCCCTTTTTAAGAGATTAAAGTATGTTGTTTTGTTAAAGAGTACCTGCCATTTGTTCGATAAATTCCCCGATTAGCTTTTATGTGTCTAGTACAATTTGAAATGATTTGTTCAAATTTTTAAATACATTGTAAGAATGAAAAATTTTATTTTGGGATCATTTTAAGTCATTACATTTTGTATTTTTTTGTGAAAATAAATGGGGTTCAGATTATAACAAGTTATGGCCCATGTTGTCAAAAAATGACCCATTGGGAATCCTTATGAATATGGTTCAATATTGAAAATTTTTCCTTAGAGTTTTAAGGGGTTTACGAAAGTCTTTTGTTACTATAAATGTTTTATATACACATATTTATTAAATTTTAATGTCTACCATTAGTAAACATTTGTTTTAAGAAATGCTTATGGGCCCATTTGGCATCTCTGTGAAAAATTGTGAAATTGTTTATTATGAAAACCTCATGTGGATGTTTCTCAGGCCAATATTGTATTTATAAAATGGATGGTTTCCCTTAGTGATTAATCCTTGTGATCTATTATAAGTGTTCCTCATGTTGGACTCCTTATGTTCTTTTTTATTAATGGCATCAGATCAGTCCTTAGAGTGAATCAGGGTGATGTCCGTTGTGAATTATCATTTTATATATGATGTGATTGGATGCTCAGATGGAATTGATTGACACACCCCATTTTTATATACACGATAAATAGAAACCTGTAATATTTTATTAAAAATTCTATGAATTAATTGTACACTAGTAGTGGATTTACTGACCAGAGATCCATATTTGGTGGATATATTTTTTGTTTATTACTATGGGATTGGGCCCCTCGGTCTGTCTTCAGTTAGAGTCATCGAGCATTCGGGAATATTTATTTTCATCATGTGTCTCATGCTAATGGGGATGGAGTATCATGTATTAGTATGTTAGGGATTGTTATTGATGTCCTAGTTTCACCCATTCATTTTGGATTTCTGTTGCTTGTAGGGATGAATATGATGCTTGTTTATATATTTACATTTCTCTTATTTTCTGATTACTATTATGCCTTATTGTTTATTTCGTTTTGTGGAAAGTGGTGGTATGGTTTTGATTACGGTTTTTACAATGTTTATCATATTAATGTGTTTTATCCTATTGCGAATATATGAAAATGTAAACATCACTTTCCCCTTCAAAATTTAATTGGCACGCTAGTTGAATGAATCTAGTTTTTGAAAGCAATAAGGGAAATGGATTGTCAATTGTTTTTGAGTAACCTTTTAGAAAACAATAATTTTATATATTTTATTTCAAACATGAAATTTATGTTTCTCTTATTTTAATGGGTGTGCATTGGGAATATATTATCAGGCTTTCAAGCTAAGTATAAAACTCCCGCCTGTAGTTCATTTCGGTTTTTTCCCCTTTGAATGTTTCAACTTATGTTCAATCGCATTGAGTGGCATGTAATTGTTTTGTTGTATAGTGAACAGTAGGGTCACATGGAGTTAGTTTGTCATTATTTTTGGTCGTTTTAGTTGTATCATTCAATTTTTCTCCCAGTTTTTTTGTATACATGATGGAAAGTTCAGTAATTTATATCAATGTGGTAGGGCTGTCCAATTCAATTTTTTGTTGTTTTATTATTTAGGATTGGTACAAATCATTACCTTGTCTACTATATTGATTCCCTAGTTTCTATTTTCTATCTCGAGAGGATTGGTAATTCCTCTCCGGACTTGTATTGGGCTGGCCTAGGTGACAGGTTCAGGTTCGACTAGGGCGGGTTCGTGACGGTGAGTCTTTAAACTAAAAAAGTCAAATAGATTTATATGTTTCTATTATCATCTTAAAAGATAATATTATTGTAATTATATAAATTTTATTTATTTTTATTATAATTATTTAATTTAAATAAAAAATAAATCTAAAACAATATTTAACCATATTATTATTTCCGATGAAAATTCAGTTTTGAACTAAAAGTATGTTTTTTAACTATTCATTAAAAATGAAATGTTTCATAAAAATATAAATAATCCATCCTAAACTAGTTATTATAATTTTATTTAAACAATGATGTATATTTTGGCATATTAAATAAACAATAGTGTCAAAATTCATATTGAAAATGACATCAGCATTAAAAAGAAGTAAAATTTCCTTTATAAAAATATATGTTTTCTTCTATAAAATAGAGTTTGTTATTATATATTATCTATCATACCTAATGGATGAATTTAAGAAATATTTAATGTAATATATAAAATATATAAATTAAATTAAAATCACTCATTAATTTATTTAATCTATAAGCATAAAAGACCTTTTTAGCATAAAAATAGTTTTATATAAAATTATTTCCAATACAATTAATTGATTATTATATTAATTTAAAATTAATTTGTAGCCAATTATTTTATTATATAGTTGTATAAACCATTAATTTTGTTATTTATTTATTATTATTAATAACTACTTATCTAACACCAAATTTATGTCTCATTATATATTTTTCATATATTTTCCATTAAAAAAACGGTCTTACATGTAACACAAGCCCTTAAATAAGGTTTCTCTAATGTTTATTATATGCTAACACGGTGCTACATGAATTGAAATATATATAATCAATTTTAAATAGTTAAAATATTATATACTATCTAAAAAATATTAACTAACAGGCTTGGTGTCGTGTGTCATACACTCTATAAAATACATGGTTTTAATTAATGATTTGTTGGGTGTCACATTTTTCCCACCTTATTTAAATTGTGTCCTACCGTTTAAACATGATCATGGTTATATTTTGGTTAATTATTTATATTTTTTAAATGCTACATTTTAGAAGGGTTCATAACTCTTCCTATATAAAATAAATAAATGAATTTACAAATTTCACATGGTCTACCACGTAACAAGGCCTCTATGTTGAATAACATATGTTTCAAGGAGAGTAGGTACATGGAAAAAAACCAAAAAATTTATAGGGAGTGAACGAGTCCATTAATAAAAAATAATTGAATTATTGATTTAATTTATAGGGCCTCAAATACATAAATCATTGAGTATTTAAACCAAAATTAGTTCATCATAAATTAATGTGTTATTAATACATTTTATTTCCATTTAATTTTTCTAATGTTGGGTAATTATTTTTCTAACCCTGAATATATGGAAATAATTATACCACCTATGTTTAAATTTCAAGAGAAAAGTACTAATTTTGGTTTTTTAAAATCATATTATAATTCATTCAAGGTCACACAAATGACTTATTTTAATTGTATATTTCATTAAATTTTCATTATTGTTTTGTTTTGGGTGTTTCTTAAGAATTTTGGTGGAAATGGTGGGTTTTCAACATCTGGGCCAAACCGTGATTCCAATTCCAGATTAAAAAAAAAATGGGTTTCTTTTATATTACTTAATTTTCCAAATTTTTTTATTCATTCCAATTCATAATTTTCCTACCCGGACTTAATAACATCACTATGTTAATTTGGACCCTTTATGAATCGATAAGAATGGTGTATTTTGGTTTTTATTTAAGGAATTAGGCCAGCCCTAAATCCCATTTCAAATTTTAAAAAAATTTGTTTATTTGATATATTATTTAATTGTAATAATTGTTTGGTGATTCCACCTCTCACCTAAGACCACTAATCATAGGAGAACCCCCAGTCAACTATACACCTCTTGGGAGATCATTTTATTTGTGGTTTATGTCGAAACATTTAAAGGTTTCCCATTTCCTCTATATTTAAAAACATATTCTGATTCCATCATAACACCTTCATTTTTCACTTTTTCCCCCATTTATGTTCTCAATTAACCTTCTATTCCTTGATCCAACCTCAATTTCAATTTTGGCCGTTAGAAAATTTAGCTACTGGTGTATTTGGGGTGATTTTTTTGAAGATCCCTCAAGTAAGTGGGTCTCCTTCATTCTTCATTCATTTTTCAAAGGGTTTCATTCATTTTCTTAAGGGTAAAAATTTTTAATGGAGTTTGTGAAACACCAACATTTTTAGGTTCCACTATTGTGAAAAATAGTTGTTTTACAATGATATCAATTCATAAATTATAAGGGGATGTACTATGATTAATTTTTTTGTTTCGTTGTATTGATTTTGACTTGAATTTTTGTTTTTTTAACATAAAGTGTGAACATGGTGTGCAATGTTTGTTTTTCAATGAGTTTTGGGCACAAAATAAGACAAGATTTTGGGAAGTTGTCTATTAAACATCAAATTACATTGTTGTGTGCTGGAAGTGGTATACCGTTTTTTTAGCTACTTTAATGTTATTATATGACCCATATTTGTGGTTTTACATGAAATGTTATATTTTTTCTTGCTGATACTGTTTGACCACAAAAGTGGACGCCCGAGAACCTAGGTGGGCAGATATGTACTAGTACAATTAGTGAACAAGATTGGTGTTGTCCATGTTTCACTGAGAAAATGGATAAAGACAACTATAACTAAACTATATACATGGTTATGGTGTAAAAATATGTTATCTGTATGTTCCATAATAGTTTATAGCACACGAGAACATATTTTTCTATGTTTAATTTTCACCAAGGTACGAGGTGCATAGTGTAGGAGACTATCTAGCTTCCTAGGGGTGTTCCCGGATTTGGTGCTCATTAGATTTTTGGTATTCACCCTTCTATTAGTGTCTGTCAGGATGATATTTATACTAGCTAACACATCTTATTTATTTTTTTATATTTATGATATTTTTAGTTTAGAAAATATTTTCAATTGAATGTTGCACAACATTGAATTTTTCGTCATTTTCCATACCTAGTTAAACAACATGATTATCACATTATATTGCAATCCATTTAGAAATATATGGGTGGTATCCTACTGGTATTATGCACAAACCCTACTTTCAAAATTTTTGTGTTATTATAATTCATTATATTTGACTCAGGTAAAGGAAAATCTTTGGGTGAAGGCGGTTCGATATGTTTGTTCCCTCTCAATGCGTTGTTACAGATATGGCTCAAGGGTGACAAACCTTGTCGTCTGGAGTCATTGTGGCTGAATTAATGGTTTTCTTATTATTTTGACATCATTTTCTTTGTTTAAAACCATTTATTCAGTTCTGGTTTTGTTAAGAATTATTTGGAATAAAAATTACAGATTCTTATTATTGACTAGTTTTAATGTTTTATGCCTTCATACTAGGGTAAATCATTCCCAAACCTAATTTATCAATTTGAGGGCACTTGTGCCAGCATGTGGGTTAGTGAAATACCTTGGGGCCTTGTCATGGGCATTATATGGTTCCAGTATTAGTGGAAATCAGATCTGGATCATGAATTTAATTTATTACATAAATTTATTTACCAATAATGATTTTTTATTCCTAGAGAACAAAAAAAACAATTAATGGATCACAAGGCCAATAAAATTGTGACAAGTTTAACAATTTCTCTCCAAATATTTTCAGATTATTCTATTGATAGAATATTATTCATTAATTCTAGAAATTAATGTTAAAATTTCATTATCAAAAATTATTCATCAAATTGTTTGGCAAAAAACATTGAAAATGTATCCACAACATTCAGATTGTTAATAGTTGGGGTGAAACCCTTATCATCATTATTTCATAGGTGAAAGATTCTATGCCATTCTAGATATGATTTTTGGTCATTAAAAATATAGTTTATCCTTTTCAAGAATAAAATTAATATAATATTAAAAATAAACCTGATGGACATTCATGAAATAACGTTAATCCCTAAATATCATTTAATAGAGGTTTCCAGTACAACCCTAACAAATAAACACATCATCCACTTATTTCTATATAAATTCATCCATATTCTATATTTTATACTCTTGAAGAATAAATTAAGTCGTGTAATACCCAATATCTCCATAGATACGACAACGAACTCTAATGGTTTATATAGGAGGGGATTCATTTCCCTCTATTGCACTCTTAATTTTTTGTCAAAAATACTTTGATATATATCATTCCTTCAACCACATAAATCATTTACATGTTCTATTAGGACACATTATATACTTCATAAATCCACACATTTGACATTTTATAAATTTTTCATTCTATTAATTATTGTCTCCACTAATAATGTTCGTTAAAACCTCTATGAATCACTTCTATGGAGTGTTTGGGAGTAGGAAATGGTATATATTATTTATCATATTTCTGGTAAAATTATTTGGCATAATCACAATATCATGCTCTCTTATAAAATTAACATTTAGATTCAAATTTTCATCACATATTCCTTTACATAATATGACAACTAGAAGCCTTCAGGTTCTGACCGTTGACAATATCGAGAATGAATATTGTGAGAAAAAATAGTCAAAGTGGAGAAAGTGTATAATTTTCAATAAGGTATGTAAATCATGAAACCTTATTTTTTAATCAAAAACACCCTACGTATAATATAGAACATTCATTCCCATTATCTATTCACATCCTTCATAATGTATTCTAATGAAAATGTGAATTATCTTAAATATATCCCCCAGGAGTCTCAATATAGATGTGTACTAATGTATATTGTTGTATACCAGGATACCTCGTGTTTGTATCAGAACACCTTGTATTAGTTATTAATCCTAAGAGCATATATTTAAGAACCACATCTACTTTCGTTATCTTGACATGGATGTATTGCTAGGAAGACTGACATAATCTCTACCTTAACAATATTCTAGTTTGTTCATCTAAACATTACATGAATTTATACATTAAGGATATGTTCTCTAACCTATGATTTCCTAAATCATATTTCCAAGGATTATAATAATCTTTATTGGATACCAAATGTAGAATCCCGACCACTGATAGTATGGATCCAGTGTCTGCGATGCATTACATTAACCTGATCACAAGGAATCAAATCATAATTGAATGAGAGCTTACTAATATTTTTATACCAGATACCTAAATTAGACATTAATTTCAATCGAATAAACATATTAATGTATAAATTTTATTATTATTTATAAATATTTCTTTGGACAATTTTATTCCAACTAGTAAATACCTACATATAATTCATAGTACACATCATGGATTGTTGGGAGAAGGAACATAATAAGGGTTTGCTCAAATTCTCTCTAAGGGTCAATTATAGTCAAATTAATATTTTATAATTGAGAATAATTGTTATTTATTGGTAGATAACTAAAAAACATGTCATAAAATAAATATATTTAGAATAAACTACTTAAACTATATGACAATGTAATAACAAGAAACACATTCCATTCATATAAGTAGATAAGGAAAAGTCAACATGGTAATGTAACAAACTGAAATGCATGCCATTTAATCACCAAACTAATACAAAATATATCCATATATATTTCAATTAAATTCTAATGAATAAATAATAACTAAAACCAAATGAAAAAATTTATATATAAGTGGGCATCTTGTCTATGAAACATGAAAATCTAAAATATCAAGACCTTTCACATGATAGTTTAAATAAAGCGTAGAAACCCATTAACACATATTATTTGTCTCATAAGAACCTACTTATGCTTCTTGGATCTATATATATCCTGGTCTCCACCCATCATTTCTGTTACCAAAAATTCCTTATATCGAATAATCAAAATAAATAATATTCCATATCCAATATCCGTATTGAATAAAGAATAAAAAATTATATATATTTCTCTAAATAATCAAATATATTTCAAAGGAGGCCCCCCATGTAAAATCGTATATGAATTTGGAAGTAGTAATATCCACGAACAATTAAATGGATAATTTTGGGAAATTCAATGTTCAACGATCCTAGCATATAGTATATTTCAAGGGGACCAAAAAATAAATCAATGAAGTTAATGTGAATATAATCATTGGGAAAATAAATAAAAAACAATGCAAATAAATATTAAGGATGGTATCAATAAAAAATATCACAATGGTTTATATAAGGTGATGTTGTCGTTCTTAAGTAGAAATTTTATAGATAGATATATTACAAATATTCTTGAAGAATATATCATTTTATTATGAAAATTTTTTAAAAAATTTTATTGTTACATACAATTTGAAAATATTTTCTTTACAAAAATAACATTTAAAACATTTGAAGTCAGATTCAAAGGAATGAATTTGGGTAAATATTTCCAAGTTATAAGAGGTAAAAAAACATTCCTTTTATATTGTTAATGGATAGAAAAATGACATGTTCATAAAGAAACTAGAATATTTAATTGAAAACATTGGGAAAATACAATGAAAAGTGTAAATATGTATTTTACAAATTATGTTAAAAATATTTTTGAATTAGTTTTAAAAAAACCCGATTTTATGTAGAAAACTGTTTCTCTGACAGAGTGAAGAATAATGGCATGTTTTTGGAAAAATATTTTTTAAATCACACTCAGTACCAATGAGTGGAAAAAAAGTACTAATACATGAAAAAAATGTAGAATATCCAAGGAAAAATAAAATGAAATTTTTTATTGAGAAATTTTCTTATAATTTACATTAATGGAAATACCAATGATTTCACATTAAAGGTATTATTGAGGATAATAATTTGAAAACATACCATGTTTTCCATACGATAGTGAATCTTTTGATATTATAAAAATCATAAAGGAATAACATTAAACTAAATAATAAGATTCCAAAAAAGTAAAATGATTAATGATACAATATAAAAAATGGGGATGTAAATACACCATAGAAAAGATATGTGTGGTGAATATGACATTTTTCTCAATAATGTATAAATTTAGATGAGAATCCCTTATATTGAGATTCCTTTAGGGTCGGTGTCATTTAAAATAAAATATAACAAAAGATTTATTAATATTATAATTTCATGAGAATTATTTTCTTTTCTATTATTAATTTTATTTCCATTTTTTTACTATGATTGATACAACCACTTAAACAATTACGTTTACATCTAGTGTTTTGACCAAATTGATTATATGTGTAACAAAACGACTTTGGTATGTCAAAATTGGTCAACAGGTTTATTAAAAAAATGTATAGATTAATAATTATGACATTATTTACATATTTATATTTAAATTTTACATTAATGACAGTTTTTAAATATGGTTATGAAAAAAAAAACAAAATTAAAATCATGGGCGTGGTATGTTATATATCAAAATGAGTAACACTATCATTTTTCAATGATCATTATGGAATGAAGTGAGACAAAAAATGTCTTTCCATAATGATAATTATATCCTAAATATGATGTATTTTATCATATATAATTTAATATATAATTCTATTTATGTGAAAGAAGTCTCATCATGCCAAGGAGATGACAATCCATAAGTCCATGAATGACATTATAACTTTCTAAGTTTGTCAAAGGGTACTACTGAAAATAATATATATATTATATTTACATAAAAGTAAGTATTTCATTAATATCATATAATTGTTTTATATGAATCATATGTTTAATTAAAACAATCATTTATACATTCAATTTTTAGTTTGAACAAAACACATCACTTCAAGGGGGGTGTAGTCTAATTTTTCTCAAAGGATGTTATCATATTAGTATAAAATTAATGGTATTAATATTCTCTGTAATAATAATATTAAATAATTAAAAATAAATAATAAATATCATATATAAATATATTTTCCATCAAAATGCCCACTACGATAGGTGCTAAATGAAAATAGAACATTCATCGTTTCATTAGGCAGCAGTTTGTTGTTCACTAAAACAATATTTTCTTTTCCCATTATATGAATGTGTGTGTATGATTAGGTCAAAACCATTATTAAAAAAACTATTATATTGAGAATACAAGTTTTGTTCCATAACAATGGAATAAATAGATTTTATGGGGGTGTATAATTGAAACAAAATTAAAAAACATGATATAATATGTAACTTCATAATTATGAATCTACTTCAAGTTTGGACAAAGAAGATTCCCTGTAAGGATTTATCAAAAAATGCAGAATTAATGGTATATGGGAGGGGAATTTGGAATGAATATGGGTAGATCATGGACAAATATAAGTGGTTTTAGAGGTGTGAGAAATGAGGATATGTAGTAGACATTTATAGGGATGGAAAAGGACTCACTACAAATTTTGGGATCAAATTAAGGTGTATAGATGTTCATACCAAAAAAGTCATAAAAACTAATTAATCTAAATATTGGAAGGTGAAGAGATGATTTATGACCATAAAATAGGTTTTGGACATGTTTCCTGTTCAATTATTCATGTATGTTAAAGGTTTAGTCCTTTATTAAGATAAATATTTCATTAATAATTGAACATAATATTAATTTTATTCACTACTAATTGTGGAGAAAAAATTTGTTCATATTAGTAATTAGATATTAGATTATATCCAAATATTAAAACCATTTTACCAAATTAAAATCACATATGCTTTATAAATTGATATAATTTCAATCTCATATGTGGGACAACAACGCTAGTTTTTAATCTACAATATTCTAAATGTTCGCTATTTTTTGTAATGAATTTCAATTTAGAATTGATTAAAATGAAATAAATTGTATTAATTTTTAAAAAATTATCTAATTTATATTTGAAACAAATTTAAATAATTATAAAATCTTATTATTAAATAAGATGAGAAATCAATTTTGAACTAAAACTTAGTATTTTAAACAGTTCATTAAAAAAAGAAAAGTTTCATAAAAATATAAATAATTCAACATAAACTAATTATTATGTTTTTAGTTCCAATGTAAAGTTTATTTTGACATATTCAATATATTAATGTTTCCAAATTCATTTTTAAAATGGGATCCTCATTAAAAGGTGATAAAATTACCTTTATTAAAATGCTGGTTTTATGTGTAACATATAGTCTGTTTTTATCTTATATCAATCAAGAATAATGGATGAGTATAATGTTTTATAAAATATAAAATATAATTTAAATTAATATCATTCAAAAATTAATTTAATCTCTTAGTGTAAAATTTTCGGACTAAAAATAGTTTTATACTAAAATATTCACTTTATATTCAATTACTTCTTATATTCATTTATAATTAATTTGAAATAAATAAATAAATTATATATTTTTATAAAACATGATTTTCATATGTTATTTTTTACTATTCATAAGTATTAATTTAACATCAAGGTTATATGATATTATATTTTAATAATATATTGTTTTTTTGATAAAACTATTTCTTTCGTGCAATGCAAGCAATCAAGAAAGGTCGCTCCTATGTGTATTGCCGAAAATAACGATGTTTCATGCATTGAAATATATTGAATATATTGTAAATAGAAAATAAATTATAAATTATCTAGATAATATATTACCTCACACTTAGGGTGTAACTTCTCCAAAAAATATATAGTAAAATGTTCTTACTTTATATTTTTGGGGCCTCACAGGGATGGTGGATTTAAATCCTCCCACTATTGACACAATATCACCTCTAGTTTTACTAGGAATCACCATCATTCATGATAATATAAATATATATGAAAATATTGATTCCAATTATTATGTGGATATCCCAGAAGGAATAAAACTCATATGAGTGTCCTAAATTTGTAGCTGACACATTCCTTAGTGTGGTTGCACAACTTTTCCATAAAAATATTCGTTGAAGGGTTTTATGGATGTTTTATCAATTCAATAGTGTGGATTGATATTTTCATTTTTGGTAATTAAACATTCACGTATTGAAAAGGATAAATTTAAAGAATCATATCATATTCATAATAATGACTATACTAAAATGATTTTATTCCCTTGAAAAACATAACATTTTCCAACTAAATATCATATATTATTCCAATATGTTGATAAAAATTCAATTCTTCTAAGATAGATTCACCATGGTCGGGCAATGAGTGGTATGTGAATGATGCCACAAATAACATCATCATGATAGTTTCATGGATTGAATAATTATTTTGTCCAAAAATGATGAAATTTACTAATAGGATATATATGATATGATATATACTCTAACTTAGTGAAAATTTGGAATCATGGTGGCATCCTGATCATAAGATGTAAGAGGAGGTGATTGTTGGTATATGAAAAATAAAATGTACCCAATCTCTATAAGATAGGGTTTTCCATATTATCATACTACCGTTGAGGATAATTTTACATGTGATTGATTAGTATATCTATAGGTAACATTGAATTGGCCCTATGCTGCTGTTGGGATGTGATAATTTATCTCAGGTGTTTTGGTTGTGGGAGGGACATAAACATGATCTATACTTGTAGTGGATGTGTTCGCTCAGTATCCTACCCTTATAGAATGTTGAACATAGATGGTCATTATATGAACCATTTCTAATATGGTTTTAAGTACAATTAGGGTTGAAAAACATTTATGTTGACCATGTTGAAACGGCCCCCATAGGTAGCATCTTTTGGATTTAATTAATGTTTTGGAAGACACCTTAATACAACCAAATATAGGTAAATAATGTGACTCTACCCTCTTGTGATAGGATCCCAAAATTATTGGAAGTGGATAAAGCCCCCTATTTTTTTCCAATACAAATAATTAATAGGTAAGAATATATGGGTTCATATTCTATATAAAACGACGAGCTACTTCCAATGTTGGGATATATGAATTAAAATGATTCTATCATAGAAAAGAGTTCACCTTATGAAACGAGAGGTTTTGGGAATATGATTTGTTAGGTTGAGGAAAAAATTAAATGGACTCCATGGATGTTGATGGATATTTTTACATTTTCTCTGATTTTTTATAGCAGAGTATGGTGTCTTTTGGGTATTACCATATTCAATATGTTTTTTGGAATTCTTTTTGTGTGTTTGAAATTTAATTTTAATTTCATGTAATCTTTAACATATTGGACAAGAAAAACTAGTAAGTTAGTCAGTATTGTAGCATCACAAATATGAATGCATCGTTGACCATTCACCCTTTCATAATGGATGAATTCATGGTGCTTTTTCAAATGTTAGCGACTTGAAATCATTAATAGATTTGCATTTTGTATGCCATTTTCTCCATACCCCATTTTATGAATGATTCTAATGGGGTTGTTTTGGGGGACCCGAAACACTTAATGTTTCCTCTAACCATGAAATGGAACAAATTTAAAATGACTATTGATCATTAGAAATTTCTTCTAGGATTATTATAGATTCATATTTGTCGATTAGATGATAGTTTAATATCCACACAACCCATTGTGGAATCATTTCATACACGAATAATATCATATATATATAATGTGAATTCCTAAATCCTTTTCAAATACTTATATGATAATGGTTACCCCTATTCCATTAATATAAATGAATACATATATGTTATTATATAGGTGTATTAGAGGATTCACATATTTATCTTATTAATTCATGATACTTTGTATTAAATATGAATAGATGGGATATAAGGGTTTTATTATCACCGAGAGAGGGAGTTTGTGATTTGGGGTTGGGATTAAACATAAATGTAGAGTCAACTAAATTATGTGGAAATAGTAATCAAAAACAAATATTTTTTATTTAATTCTATTAAAATACACCACAATAGGTATATCATAATGATGTTATATTCATTATTATTATGGTATTATCCCCACATATCTCTAATCCCTCATGGTACATGAATCCTATGGGAAACAAGATAGGAAAAAATATTAATGACATTGCTTAATATAATTGAATTAAATTTGAAATGATGTATTAAAAAATTGTTTCTATCGTTATAATAATTATATTTCATAAAATGGTATTCAATAATATATAATGTGGGGGCATAACGATGAGTGACCGTAGGGTAATCAACATGTAGATGGGTCGAGTGAGGGTAGTTCAAGTGGATTTAGCCAAATAAAATTATCATTCATCTTAAACAAAAATGTCTAACATGGAATGAGTAGATTAATGATTACTATGAGGATTATCTTGATATAATGGTAATTTAACATTTCATCATCTTATACATATAAGATAATTATCATGCATCTATAATGAAAAGTATTATATCAAATCAAAGTGAATAATAATAAAAACGATTGGTATGAGGATCATATTAATATAATTGTAATTTTTGATTTCATTAGGGATATCACATTATATAATACTAATTGTTATGGAAAAAGTTAAGTATATTAGATCACAATGAGAAATAATGTCCATGATGGGTATTTGGAATCAATTTTAATCGATAGTTTAGCAAGGTGTTAAACATAGGAGGATTCTTGTGTATCTAGAACCAAGAGGGGTATCCCAACTGGAGGAGAATATTGATAGGAAAGAAGAGAATATAAACTCAATTTTAATTGAAGTATTTTTTGGGATATAAACTTATGTGGAGGACATTGTTTATTTACGATTCATTATATAATAAACAAGAATAATATATTAATCTTCTTTCTCATCATCGATCATTCCAATGTAAATTTTTTTGACTCTTTCAAATTCTTTTTTAGATTCATGGATTTTCAAATTCTATTAGCAGATTATCTCAATATTAAATCACACGTATATATAAATTTACAATCTTCATTCCATCACAAATTTATTATTAGAAAAAAATTATAAAACATTTCCTCTAATTATTATATCTACCACTACGATACTATTTTTATAACTTTTTTAAATAAACTATATTTTGTGGTAAAAATAACACTATCAAAGAATCACTAACATCTAGAAAATATGGTTATATATAGGGTATAAGTTTTATTCAGAAATTCAATAATGGTCTTGAAAACTATTATTAGTACTCATCTACTATTAACTAATAAAACTCTATTCATTCATGAAATTTAAATTTGTATAGGATATATAAGGTTACATTTTTATATCTAATTCAAAAAACAAGAGCCCATGTTCAACATAATTACACATCATATGATGTGTTTGATTTAGTTGTGTAGGATTTTAACAATTTCTTTTTAAATAAACCTTTGTGACATCATAAGGCTGTCATACCCACAATATCTATCTATATGTATCTCGTATTTAACATGAATGAAAAAATGGTACCTATTTTTTTTTTACATTTTTAGGCTCAGATAAAAAAACAAACTTATTATGGGGATTGGTTTTTTACTTAAAACATATTATATCAATATTTTTAGTATTTACTGATTATAATTTCATTATTATCACACCTAATTCTAGGTAGGTATTATCCTATTCCAAGATTGTGTATTATCAACTTCCCTGTTTCGTAGAGAATATTTTCTAATGCCTCCACCAGTCATCAAAATATTTTTCAACCCATATGTGATAACGATGTCAAAATTGTATTTTAGGACTCCTTTTCATTAAATAATGGATTTTATTATTCAATAAAATGACCTCAAATATGAATGATATAAAAAATAAATTACATTCGAATTATCCTTCCTCTTCATGTTGATACAATGATCTAACCATTACACTCAATGCATTTATGATATATTTAACATTATATAGATTTTATTTCATTGATATTTTTTACATGAACAATAATGTTTAATCAAACTGTGATATACTATTAAAATATTATTATTTAATGTTCAAGTTATTTCTCATTCATTAGATGGGAGGATTTTATGAATTCTGAATAAAATATGATATTTTTATAGAAGTATAAATCAATAAATATATAATATATTTTTTATAAATATAATTAAATCATTTAAAGATAGGAAGAAATGTTACTCAAAAAAATATTATGATATAACAATGTTTTTATATTATTAAATTATATTAATCCATAATGAAGAAATATTTAAACCAAATTTAAATAGTATATTAAATTATAATTTATCATTCCTTAGATAGTTTCTAATTGTCTTGGGATTTGAATAAAATAAATGTTTTCCTAAAATTCATTTAAAAAAAATTCCCTAACATTATATGCATTTCTATTAAAATTTATTTCTACCACTAATAAATGGAAAATAAAAAAATTATTAATTTTTTGGAAAAAATATGTTTCAATTTTGTATATGAGTTCCTTTTAATCCTGGCTATTATGAATAATAACAATCGTAATGATTATTCAAATCTATCGCAATATGAATGGAAGTACTCTGTTAATAAATATTATAATGAATTAAAATATCTCTAAATCAACCCATTAATATATTTTATGAGTGTTATTATGTGGCATAAATTATTAATATTTATATTTATATAATTTTTGAATTTATTATGAAATTTTTATGAACTCAATTAAACATTTATTGAAATTAAAAACTATTTTTTTGGGTATTTTGATTTAATGGTGTGGTTGGATGAGCGAGTTATATGTTCTATTATTACAAAATATTACTAAATTTCAGTTATTTATCGTTTTTAATTTCTAATTTATTTTTAATAATATTCTAATATTATATAAAGGACAATTGAATTTCATACCAAAAAATGGAATTTAACAAAAAAAATTATTATTATTGTAATGAAATTATGCTAAATATAATTTCATTCAAATAATATTTTTGGGTATCTTAAAATAGGTATAAAATTATAAATTAAATTTATGATTTATTTATGTACACCAATACAATCATATATCATATTATTTTTTATCAAGATAAAACATTGGTTATCCTCATTAAGATTACATTGAGTTTAATGGGGTTATAACTAGGAAGTAATGATTGAAAAGTCTCCAACATATTACTAAATGTTTTCCAATGATTTGTTTATACCCTATCAAATATTATCTACTAATATTTTTTTCCTTGGTCCCATCTGACCATGAATTGTCCTTTATATTAATTTAAATGCTTGAATAATTGCAATGGTGTTAAACCCTACACCTATACTAGGGAACCAATTCATATATCTTCCTCCTAGCAATTGAGAAATCTATAATTACCCAAATACAGACAAATTACATTCATTGAATATATCACATTGTCCTAGAGAATTTATTCTTTGAACACAACAACCCTATTATGGCCTATGGTGTTAGAAAAATGAGATCTCTCAATGAAGAGGTAATCACCCAACCAAATTATTTTAAAGGATTTTCTATATACTGATTCTAATAAATTGTATCCATCCAAAAAAATGAATCTTTTATAATTAATATAATTAACATTTATTATAACTAATTCATAACAATTTTCCACCACGTTTTTATCAAATTTAAAATGAATTTATTCCTCATTTCTAAATGTATATTATTTACACCAAATAGATACAAATTTCATTTTCCATCACCATCATTCCTGAGAAGATATTATTATAGAATTAATATTTATCAATGATCATTATGATGTAAATATTCTTCTTTAATTATATTATCTTATTTACCGTTTCAACATACAATCCGTTTGGAAATGATAACACAACTCAAATGTATGTGTCGATAACCACAACTATGATGTAATGTTATTAATTATAAAAATCAAAAATACATAACTAGTAATATAGATATATTTAATTAATATATATAATTTTTATGACCTAATAATGATTCTTAAATTGAGAAATATTGTTTAATTTTTTTTCATCATTTACAATGTGGAAGAATCAGTTGCTCCTACAAATTGACTACCATCTCGAAAAAGTGATGTAATTAATTCATACAACTTTATATGGATAGTTATTAATTTATATATAAGGATTAAATATGAAAATACCATCATGGTTAAAACTCAATATATTATTAATTCACGATCTATTTTCTTGGAAAACAATATACAATAAAAAGCATAGATGAGAAATGATATAGTTAACAATCTAAATGACGATGAATTTGAAACATGTTAATGAATAATTGATAAGTTGTTATAAATAATCAATTTTAAATATTATAATTATAATATGGCTCTATAATATATATTTAATAAATATATATTTATTATATGTGAGGCTAGATCATATAAGATGTACCATGAGACATTAGTTAATGGATTATATAATAATCCAATTAATTTAAAGGATCTATTTTTCTAAATTTACATTGTGGGAAATTATATGTTATGTATCCTTGAAACCCCAAATATTTTCTTCTAATATAGTTATTTCTGGGGTTTTGATGTTTTCCATTCATCCAACAGTCAATATTATATAGCAATTATTTAAATTTTATTATGGAATGTATATTTATTTCCAATTTAATCTAGAATATTTTTTCATCAAACAAAATATTTTCATTTTAATGGTTTTATGAATATTTTTAATATAATTTGATAACTGATTAAAAACATTTTTACCCATACTGTGAATGAAGATTTTGTTTTAATTTATACTACATGATTAATGCTCCCCTCTATCACATATTCTAATTTATATAATAATTCATTAAAAATTTTCCACATTTCTTTTCCAAAAAATTGGGTTTCCCCAAAAATTCATGGAATTTTTATTTTTCTAATAAAATATTTCAAAATGAAAAAATTATTTTGATAAATAAAAATTCCTTTTTTATTTAATTTTAATTTATACTATGAAAATAATAATTTATGTTATATATTATTCATAGTGGAAATTATTTAATAGTGAAATTTATATTATTTCTCTAGATGATTAATAATTATGATGGTGAAATATGGATGAAACCGAGTTTCCATTCCTAGGGTCAACAAAAAATGAATTGGTATGATTATTTTTTATATTATATAATGCATATAAATTTATTTTGACTATTTGATGGTTGGATCCATTATATTCATCCATTTCATTGGTTAATGAGATATATATCTACAATGAGATTATGAGGTTAATAGTGGACATGATCATGAATAGTTATTTAAAAATTTTGATTCATTAGTATGATTTCTTCAAACTATGGTCAAAAGATTTTGTATGGTCTTCATTGATGAAAACTATATTCGTAACATAATGATTTCATATGATTATGATGCCATATTCCTATATTAAAAAATAATTTTTTTGTCATATATTAAAACTCTATAAGTCATGATTTTGGATTTGACTAGAATTTCATGTTTTTGAAAAAATTATATGCTCGTTTTGAGTCATTTAAAGTGAGAACATCTTCTTGATCTCATTATCATACCATTATAATAATTTTATGATCTATTATTATTGATATATCCCATAATTATAATTATCTATGTCATAAGATCACCCATTTCCTTTGTTTACATTTTGTTTATTTGAAAAAATAATCTAAATTTTTAATTTCAGAATAGGTAAAAATATTAAATAATTTAATTGCAATATAATGATGATTTTTAACAGATAATATGATTGTGTATGTTTTCTCCAAAATCTTGAAACCATAAAGACTATAGAGACAATATTTGTATACTATTATTGATCATTTATATAATATAATGATTATTTATGTAAGTTTTTCATTCAGATACTGAGTTGACATTATAATTGTGATTAATTATTTTTAGATATTAGTAATATAAAATTATATAATAACCATATGTTGATCCTAATTATAATATAACATTATATTATTTGGAATGAAGTGGGGTGTTGTTTTATTTGAAAATAAATCACTATCAAGACAAATGGAGTTGATAAGGATATGGCATAAATGTAGTTAAGGGAGAAAAATATGAAATCGAATATTTTACTATTAAATAGATGTTCCACAATACATGATGGATGGGATGAAAACATTACACCTTTATAGACATTAGTATTTTGTATTATTTGGTCAATTCTCATTCTCATTATGAACCATTTAGATGATAAACATTACAAATTCACGATTATCAATAGTTATATAATGTGAACATAATGGGTCATGGGTTGAATGAATTTTCCTATTTTATGAAAGTATTATAATGATTTTCATTTTCATATTATAGATTACATTGATTATTTATATTTGATATTAACACCATATGATTCCTTTCACTCTATAGTATGATCTAAGAGGAATCATGTGAATGAAAAACATGATTGAAAATAGAATTGTTGTCATTATGACAATGAAAAATGATTTATAGAATAAATGTAATATCTGTTGGATTTGTTTGATCAACTAAATAAATGTATGAGAAATCCCAAAACTAGTATATTTTCAACATGTCCCAATGAGGTATGAATTTTTCATTCATTAATTTATTACTATGTTCTGTCTCTTTATGGGGGTCATCATGTCCACCAGTTATTGAGAAATGTATCAATGTGATAGAAAATATACTTTGTTTTCCCTTCTCATTTCTCTAGTGCTTTGACTATGATAATTTATTGACATAATAATATAAATTAGAATCTTATTATGATCAATATGACTCTTAAATAATAAACAATAGATAAGTGAAAATATAATCGTAATGGAATCAAGAAAATTTAAGACGGTATTTATTATAAATACCTCCCATAAAATATTCATAATAATATGTAATGGGATTTATAAATATGAAATTGAATGATCATTAACGAAATTATAGCTATAAAATAAAATATTACTGGAATTACAAGTTATAATTATTTATTTCCTATATACAGTTTACAAAAAAATGAATTTTTTTATTACCAGGTGGCCATGATTAGAATGTAGTTATCAAAAAAATAAAGGAGTTTAAAAATAAACCACTCAATGTTAAATTATTATAAAAAATCAATAGGGATACACGTATTAATATTTTTTTATTATTGGAATATGAGAATAGATCTTTAATGAATTTTTACTAATATATACCACCAAAAGAAGGAATTACAATATCATATATGCCAAAAATATGGGTTAAGGTCTTAGGTATATTCATTTATGTATCTGGGAAATGAATCACATGTGAAATTTTTTTCTATCAAGTATGTGATTGTTGATGTAACATCCCAAGTAAATACATCACATGTAAAGAATTAATAATACAATTTCATATTTATTAATATTGGCGAATTAAATATTAACTATACATTAAAGGGTGTTCTTTGTTCAATGGAGTACCTGATACGCAAAAATGAGTTTCTTTGAAATCATAAATTGCATACAACATTGAGTTATACTGAAAAATAATAATATAATATTATTTTAAATGGTAGATAACACATAACTGTAGTATTATAGGGAATGAATATAACTAACTACATTATGTTTATACATGTTAGTTAAATGTTTTTACATTTATCCAATTATAGTTCGAGGCATAAATGTGAATGCATCTATTTTTAAGTATAAATACTCTAATTTTCTTTAAAGGGATGATTTAATGAATTTTAATGGATAACATTCATTAAATATAGTTTTGGAATCATTTATATGTTCTATTTGAGAAAATAATATTCTTTTTTAGAATCGGAACTTCAAATTATCCATTGGGTAAATTTTTGGTATTTTTAATGATAAAATTCATTTTTAAATAATAGTGGAAATATTATTTTTTTATTCAAAAATACCTCTTAATATAATATATTTATACAGTAAAAATATATTTTTAATTTGTATTAAAGTTTATTTAGAAAATATTTTTACCATTTAATCCAATTTTTGTCATTTGAAATAATTTTTCATTGTAATTAGACATAAACAAGTGACAATCTTTTGGTAGTTATTATTTCTCAAAAACACATTTTTTGGACAACGTGAAATAATTTTAAATTAATTAATCCAACTTATCTGATTTGATTATGTTAAAATAGACATCATTTTGAATTCGGAATATCAAATATAACTTAGGATGAATATTTGGTATTTTTCTAAAAAATGTCAATTTTTGAAGAATAGTGAAAGCACATAGTAGTTTTTATAAATCATAAATTTTCATTTAAATGAAATTGTACTGCTTCTATGAATTAGATTTAGAAAACCCTGCATACATGGTTATTATTAGTACATAAAATGTAGTTCAATTATATGGAAAAATATATTTTTGTGAATAGTTTCGTTTGACTTATATTAACCGTGGTTAAAGGTAAATAAGGTAATTAATGGTAAAAACAATATTATAGTAATATAAAATTACCTTAACACTTGACCTAATTATATTGGATGTGTAATGGCTGACCAATACAATCCATGGATGAGACTTATGGCTTTCTTAAGCCACTTGGGAATGATAATGATAATAATTAAAAAAAATTAATGTGGGGTCATATAGTTGATATATTTGTCTATAAATATTCATTATAAATATAAAAAAATTTCTTATTTCTTGGTATTTTAGTTATAATTTTTTGATATGAAATAAATATAATTATTTTTGTCACAATAATGATGCAGTGTTTACCTCATTATTGAATTTTTTAAATAAACATGATTATAAAAAATAAAAAAAATAAAAAACCTATCAAATTATTATTGTATGATTTTATTTAAAACACCAGTAATGTTAGATTCTACTTTAATATGTTTGGGACCTTTTGAAACCTAAAATCATTATATAATAAAATAATATTTACAAAATTTCATAATTATCCCAGCATCCCCCTTATAAAAATATCTCACCTCTAACCCATTAATCAAAACTATCAAGCACCTTGGTGCATCCATACTCTTCAAAAATAAGTTCTAAAGATCCCTCTCTTCCATATATAAGCATTACCATAGGCAGATGGAATTTCAAGAAATCATTTTAGTTCAAACTAAAGGAAGCTACCCAATTTAAAGGTAACATATTCTCTTATGTTATTTTCTTTTATTTTACTTCTCTAACCCCCTAAACTATTTTTATTAATTCCTTTTATAAAAACAGAATTATCATCAATATATTATGTTATTTATAATATTTATTTGAACTACACTAACACACACCTCGATCTAATGGGTAATGATCATACTGTTTCTGTGGACGAAAAACTAACGAATCACAAAATGATTATTGTTCAATTATATCCAACCACCTCTCATGGTGGCCATTATGATGGAATTGTTATTATATTTTATATATATTATATTTATATTGTCTACATAAATCTTTATTTTTTATTTATAGAATACCTTTATGGTTTCCATAATGCGTAAATGATATATTTTCATTTGATGAAGTGCGGACTACCGCCTAGTCAAAATGATATAACCCATTCATGCCATATGTGGAATGTATAAAATATGGAGATAATGAAATTATATATGATATTATACTGGGATTATAATATAATTATTTATAATTAAGTTTTCATTTCATTAAAAATAATAAATAAAATTTAAAGTAGTGTTCATGTGTGCGTATGACCTACTGTCACCATGAATGGTGTATTTCATTTCTTACACCAAATGTTATGTACTATTATAAATACATATATATACTAGATATATATGATATATATGATATCTAAATAATGAATATCCTTTTGGAGAAAATTAAATTATCTCCACAGTGAGAACTTGTAAATATTAGAAGTTCATTTTTAACTCAAGTAACAAAAATAACGACAAAATAACCATTATTAACATAAATTATTACATAATGATTATAAAATGGAAATAAGTGGTATAAAAATAATAATAAACTTGAAAAGGGTTTTTATGAAAGTACAAATTAACTTTTGTTTATTATTCATGATATTAATGAACAAACAGTTCATGTCGGTCATTAGGTAAGAGAACTTCTTAACCCAAATCCAATTGATTGGTTTAATCTTATAATTATTATTTATACCGTTCCTTGATTATGTGAGAAATGAAATTTTATATCTTATCATGTATTTATATATTCATTATATGTGCTATTAGAGAATACAAATAATTGAACTATTTTATATACAAAATTTTATTTGTAAGGGACTTTGTCTCAATCTCTTTTCATTGATGCATATTTTGTTGTCTACAAGACATTACTTTATATAATGTATAAAATCCTTTTACTTTTCATTTAATACAAAGGTAATATTTTTTCTATGAGGTATTTCAGTAAATGACAAAAAATAATGTTTGTTTTAACGTAAGCGGTGGCAACAAACTTTTCCTCCGCAACAAATATTATTTCATCTAAGGCTTCTGTAACAAGCTGTAATGTTTTTAAAAGGAAAATAAATACCACATAATCTTTTACGTATTTTTGTATTGATAATAGTTTTGATAATGGATTTTTTTATGTCAATATATTTAAATGATATATTGTGGTTGAAATATGGAAATGTTATCATTTTTTCATTAGGTAAGAATATGTTATGGTTCTTGGTCATTTTTTACGTACACGAGTGGTTCCGTGATAAACCTACGGTGGTTGAGCTTGAGATAGCTCTCCAATGAATTGGATAATGTGATAGAGGTAAACAAGAATGTCTATCATAATAGATTTATGGAATATATTTTGATGGATATATCAAATATAACTTCATACATGGCTGTTAAAGCTACCACATAAGTATGTTGTGGATGCCATAAGTTACCTTTATGATTTGTGATTCCTATGTGTTATTCATAATTCTTATGATTTCATGAGGTATGTTAACAAAATATCATTGGATGAAAAAATGTTTTTATTGATTATTTTATAACCCTTAATGAGCTTTTTATTCTAATCCCATTTTTTGAAATGTTTTTCATAGGACATTAAGATGAATAGGGTCAAGGATGGGATCAAGGAAATTTCATGCTATCTAAAACCTGGAATAAAAAATGAATCTTTTTTTCAAGAGTTTTTATTTTATGGAAAAAATGGAAATGTATTAGAAGTTCATAATTTGTACTTTTTGAGATGTAATGTAATAGTTGTAGCCTAATTCTGTAAAACTCTAAACCTGAATGGATCACAATTGTGAATTATAAATTTAATTCAAAATTATGTACTGTTTTATGGCTAATTCCTTATATTTTGTAGCAAAGGCCAGTTTAGATAACTTTAGGTGTTAGGAAATTGTTAAATTAATATCCATAAATTAATTTATGTTAATATTTAAATGATATTTCATTTATCGATTACCATGATACTTCACATAAGTTATTTCTGTGTTCAGAATGGTTTTCTGCTGAGGATAAATGGCAGCTGTGATGGGATGATGTTATGAGGAAGACGACCATCCAAATCAGCAACCTGAGATGGTCAGAATCTGAATAGAATAGTTTGATGCAGAGATGGCATAGTTGACTCAAGATATAAATGGTGGTTCTATATATGCACAAGATCTCACAGATCATTCACAGAGGAACATGTATATAGTGGAGAAATTCATGAGGCAACATCCCCCATAATTGAAATTATCATCTGACCCCGTGCTAGCTGAAGGGTGGATTGGAGCACTGGAAATAATCGTTGATAACATTGGGTGTTCAGAACATATTATTTTTAGACTTCATTTTATTTTTTTGATGGTAAAGACAATCAGTTGTGTTCGATGGTGAAAAATATCAGGGATAGTGAGGGGATTGATTCTCTTTATTATGATGAATTAAAATGTATGTTTCTTGGGAAATATTTTCCTAAGGTGGTTCATTTTATGATGAAAACAAATTCCTAGAATTGAGCAAGGAGGATGACTTAATGGCTTCTTATAAAGAAAAATTCACTCGACATATAAGGTATTCAGAAAATTTAATAGGAGATCATGATAGTAAAATTAACAGTTTTACTCAATATTAAAGCCAATGTATTAAACGTGATTTATCTTCTCATGTGATAAAAAGTCATGAATAACCTGTTTCTTCTGCTGAGAAGGTGGAAATTGAGTTTAACGATGATCATATGTTATTTGAAAAACAACAAAATAAGTGGTCTAGGTGGCAGACGAAAGTGAATAATTCTTCAAAAAAGTCTGATCGTAAGAAACATAATTTTACAGTTTCTGAAAATTGTGGTAGAAATCATGTTGGGGAATTTATTTTAATTATCATAAGTGATACTGATGTGGTAAAATGGGACATAAGTCTCCTAATTTCACTGAAAAAGATTAGGGTAACAGTAACACAAAATCTGATTTACAATCAGTAAAATGTCTTAATTGAATTGAAATGGGTCATAATGAAAATGAGAGTCTAGAAAAGAACTCAAATAATGAAAAAAAACTAGACTACATTTAGAAAGGGGTGGTGAAATACTTTTAATGTACTTCAACATATTTTGGGCCATAAAATGAAGTATAATCATGTACACTGTTTATTTGTTCAGAATATACCATTGAGTTGTTTGATTCAGGGTCTACACATTCGTTCATTTCTAAAAAATATATAGTAAATTGGGAATTCCTACTCAGTATGTGAATTATGAACAGATGGTAAAAACATCGATGGAAAATTTTGACATAAAAATAAATTATAAGAACCTTCATGTCCTTTGGTGTGGAAGGAATCTAACTTCAACCCTTATTGTTTGGCATCTAGTAGTGTTTAATGTTTTTTTGGTATGGATTGGATTTTTGTTTGTCGTGCTAAGATTTACTGCAGAGCTAAAAAGGATTCTTTTTAGAAATATTTTCAGTTTGTGTACAAGTACGAAGCCTTAATTTTGATAACATATCATGAAAGTGAAAAAATAGTAAAATATGGGAATGAATTTTACATATCACATATTATTGAAAACAATGGAACTATCCATATTAACCATGTTCCAGTTGTAAATGAGTATCTTGATGTTTTTCCTGATGAATTTCCTAGTATAATACCAGACCGAGAAGTTGAAATTAATGTTTAATGAATTCGTGAATCTAATCCAATTTCAAAACCCACTTCTCAAATGGCTCAAATTGAACTGTTAGAGTTAAAGAAGCCATTGAAGTAATTATTAGATAAATGATTCATTCAACCCAGCACATCACCATAGGGTGATCCTGTCTTGTTTGTTAAAAAGAATGATGGTTCAATTAGAAATTTCATTGATTAAAGTGTATTTAATAACATCACGATTAAGAAAAAATATTGTTTCCCAAATATCAATGATTTTGTTGATCATCCCAAGAGGGCTCAGTATTTTTCGAAGATTTATTTGAGGATGGGGTTCAATCGGTTGAATTTAAAGGAATCCAAAATTTGAAACACCATGATTCGTAATAGATATTTCTATTATGAATTTTTAGTTATGCTTTTAGGATAATCAATGCACATGTTGTATTCATGAATCTAATAAATAGGATTATCTGTGAGTTCTTGGATAAGTTTGTGGTTCTATTCATTGATGATATTTTGGATTATTCCAAAACAAAAAAAGAGAATGAAAGTAATTAATGGGTTGTCTGGGAAATAATAATAGAAAATAAACTATTTGGGATATTCACCATGTATGAGTTTTAGTTACAAAAAATTTCATTCATTGGTCATATTGTTTCAAAAAATGGAATAACTATTGATCATTCTAAAACAAAAGTTGTTGAAAAATGCCCAAGATCCTCAAATATAACCATGATCCATAGTTTTTATTTGTTATAAAATTATTACAAGATGTTTGTTGTAAAATTTTCACGGTTATCTAGCCCAATTAATATGTTAACATGAAAAGGTGTTAAGTTCATTTGGAAAATAGAATGTGATGATTGATTTTAGGAATTGAGAAGAATATTTTTGTATGCTCTTGTTTGGGAACTGAATTTGAGAAATAGTGAGTTTGTTAACTAATGTGATGCTTCATTTAATTGAAATGGAAAGGTTCTTAAGAATAATGATAAAGTAATTTCCCATGCTTCATGTCAGTTGAAACCTCATGAGTTAAATTACCCTACGTATTATTTGGAATTCGCTCGTATTTTTATTTCTTTATAAATGTGGAGGCATTTTATGTACGGAGTAAAATGTTAAATATATACTAACCAAAAAAGAATAAAGAATATATCAACTAAAAAATAATTGAACATAAGAAAGTGGAGATGGATGAAATTAATAATGGATTATGATTGTATGATTCATTATCATAGAGGACAATCTAATAAAGTGGCTGAAGCTTTGAGTTGAAAAAGTAATGATTCATTAACCATTCTATGTTTGGAATGAGATCCTTTGGTTTTTGATTTGAGAAACATTTGCAAAGAATTTTTTGGTAAGGGAAATTCCTTTATTTTTTTGTTTCAGTGAAAACTTCTCTATTAGATAGAATTAAATAAACAAAGATAGAAGACATTGAGTTGTAGAAAAAGGTAGAGTGGGTTAAGAAGGGTAAGTTTTCTGATTTCAACCTTAATAGTGATTGTGTTTTCAGTTTGGGGAAGTTATTATTTGTTCCTTGTTATTCAATGCTGAAGAAAGAGTTATTATGTGAACCTTATAATTCCCTGTTTTCAGTTCATCCTAGAAATACTAAGATGTATAGAGATCTTCTAGAGTATTAGAGGTGACAGAGAATAAAAAGAGATATTTCTGAATTTACTATGAAGTGCTTGACTTGTCAGTAGGTTAATATAGTGAGACAGTTACTGAAAGGGATGCTTTGTTCTTTTCCGGTGCTAGAGTGGAAGTGTGAAAATATATCCATAGACTTCATTTTGGGATTACCAATGATATATCAAGGTAAAAATTCATTCTATGTTATTGTTTATCGATTGACTAAATATAATAATTTTTTTCTTATTCAAGATACATTGTCTCTAGATCATCTTTCTCAGTTGTATGTTAAAGATATATTCAGGTTTCATAGAGTTTCCATATCTATTATATCTGATAATGATCCCATGTTTTCATCTAACATTTGGAAAGTCCTTCAGAAGTCAATGTGTACTGTATTAAATTTTAGTACAGCTTTTCATCCTTATATCTAATGGGCAGTCAGAATGAACAATTCAGACCATGGAGAATAACCTACATTCTTGTTCATGGGATTTCCTTGGATGTTGGGACCAACATATTTATTTGGTAGATTTTTTTATTATAAATGTTTTCATTCCGGTATAAATAAGGCTCCATTTCAGGCATTATATGAGAAGCAGTGTTGAACTCCCATTTTTTGGGATGATGTAGGTGAAAAATGTTGATGGAACCAAAATTGGTAGAAAAGAAGGCAGAAAAGGTTTATTTGATTTAGATGCACTTGCGAATACTTCAGAGTAGGTAGAAAAGTTAAGTGTATAACTGAAAGAAGGATATATTTTTTGATGTAGGTGATCATATCTTTGTCGAACATTCTCTATGGATAAGTGTGACGTGTTTTGGTAGGAAGGGAATGTTGAGTTTGAGGGTCATTTGACCTTAGGAAATCATAGAGAAAGTTGGATCATTTGCCTAATGATTATAATTACCTACACGTTTATCCTAGGTACACATGGTTTTTCATTATTTAATTTTGAGAAAGAATATTTCGGGTACATCTCATGTTTTTAGCCCAGAGGTAGTTTAGTTGGAAGAGAATCTCTCTTATAGGGAATGACATTTCTAGATTCTTAACAGAAGAGTGTATGTGTTAGGGAATAAGGTAATTCAGGAGGTAAATGTTTTTTGGAAAACCCATATGGGTAAAGAGGCAATGTAGGAATATAAATATTCAATGAGGGATAAATACCCCTACTTATTTGATATGTGAATAAAAATTGCGATGATGCAATCCCCCAAAGGGGGAAGGATGTAACATCTCTTGTAAATATATCCCATGTAAATAATGAATAATACATTTCTATATTTTTATATATTTGTGAGTTAAATATTAATTTTACATTAAAGTGGATGCTATGTTCGATGGAAGACCTGATACGCAACAAAGGGTTTCATTGAAATCTTACGTTGCCCACATCATTGAGATATACAGAAAATATTATATAATATTACATTAAATGGGATTTAATGCCTATCAGTTGTATTGGATGCAATGAATAAAACTAACTACAATGTTATTATACATGTTTGTTAAATATTTTTTCATTTATCCAGACATCAAAATTTACTTTGGGTAAATTTTTGTTATTTTTTTCCGATTTGTTTTTTAATGAATAGTGTAAAATACTATATTCTAATTAAAAACTATTTATTAACTATTTAATCTAATGTTAGTCATTGGAATTAATTTCACATAAAAATTGCTCAAAAATAAGTGTCAATCTTTTGATAGTTATTTTTCCAAAAAAACACGCTTTTTTGGTTTGACATCTCGATTTAATATTAAATTATTTAATCCAATATACATGTTTTGAATTTGTTAAAATAGAAATAATTTTTGAATTAATATTATTTAATATAGATTTGGCTAAATTATTGGTATTTATCTAAAAAACATTAATTTTTTTCAATAGTGAAAACACTAAGTAGTAGTTAAATTTCTGACTATTTCATTAAAATGAAATTTAACCTCTTTTTTGAATTGGATTTCAAAAATTCAACATACATGGGTGTTATTAGTAAGTAAAAAGTGGTTCAATAAGATGTAAATATTTTTTTATGAATAGTGTCTTTTGACTTTTATTTACTGTGGTTAAAGGTAAAAAGGGTAATTAAAGGTAAAAACAATATTATAATAATATAAAATTACCTTAACACTTGTCCTATCCTTATTGGATGAGTAATGTCCAACCAAGAAAATCCTTGGGTTAGACTTTTGGCCTTTCAATGCCACTTGGGTATGATAATGATATTAATAACTTTTTATTTAAAGTAAAAATTAAAATATACTAAACATGTATCATTTTGCTAAAAAAATTAATTTTATGTTATATAATTGATATATTTACTATAAATTTTTATTAGAAATCTAATGATATTTCCTACATCATGGAATTTAATTTATAATTTTTAGATATCATGTAAAAATTTTATACGACACAAATTTTGATGAAGTCTACATGTCATTAATGAATTGTTTAAATAAATAAATATATAAAAATTTAAACAATATACAAAACCATTCCTTTACTATTTGGATAGTTTTATTTAGAACACGAGTCATCTTATCTTTAACTTTAATATGTTTTGACCCTTTAGAAACCTAAAATCATAATATAATTAAATATTATTTTCAAACATTCCTAAAGAGGCCCTCACCCCCTTAAAAAAATCCCCCACCTCTATCCCATTACTCACACATCCCAAGCCCCTTGGATCATCTAACCTCTACCCAAATAATCACTAATGATCCCTCTCTTCCACCTTGAAGCCTTACTATAGGCATAAGTCTGTTCAATAAATCATTTTGTTTCAATCCAAATGAAGTTACCCAATTTAAAGATAACATCTTCTCTTATGTCCATTTTTTTATTTTATATCCCCAACCCCCTAAAATCATTTTACTAATTTATTTTATAACAACACAAATATCCACAGTATAATAAGTTGTTGGTATGATATGTATTCAAACTACAATTACACACACCTCCATCTAATGGGTAAATAACATAATGTTTTTGTGGGCGAAAAACTAATGCCTTATGAAATGATGATTGTTCAACTATCTCATACCGCCTCTCATGTTGGCCATTATTAAGTAAATATATTTATATGTGATATATATTAGATTTATATTGTCCTTATACTTCTTTATTTCTCATTAATCTAATATATTTATAGTTTTTATAATGGGTAAACGTGATTATTTCTTTTGAAGAAGTGCAGACAACCGCCCACTCAATGTGATATGAATCGTTCATGCTATACATGAATCATATAATGGATGAAGTTAATGAAATTATATATGATATTATACTGGAATTATAATACAACTATTTATTATTATGTTTTCATTTCATTATAAATTCGAAATAGAAATGAATGATGCTCTCATGCGTACGTACGCCTTACTATCTCCATAAATGGTTCATTTCATATCAAACCTTCGAAGGATATGTAATTTTATAAATTAAAATATATACTTGATATATATGATATATATGATATCTGAATCATTATTATAATTTTGGAGATAATGAAATGCTGAACACATAGAAAACTTGAAAATATTAGAAGTTCATTTTTTACTCTAGTGCCAAAAATCGAAATACTGACCATTATAAACTTAAATGATTACATAATGTTTATAACATGTAGATAAGTGATATTAAAAGATTAATAAACTTATAAAGGTTCTTGATAATGTATAAATTAAGTTTAGTTTATTATTCAGGAGATTAAAGATTGAATGGTTCATGGCGGACACGAGGAAAGGGAACTTCATAACCTAATTTCCATTCTTTAGGTTGACTCTATCTTTCTTATTTATGTCATTCATTGATTATATGGGAAATATATTTTTATATGTCATCATGTATTTATACATTCTTTATATGTGCTTATAGTTAATACACATAATTGATCTATTTTATTTACAAATCGTTCTTTCTATGGGAATTCATCTCAATCTCCTTTCATTGAGGCATATTTTTTTTCTACACGACATTCTTTTATACGGTATATAATCACCTCTAACATTTCATTTAATTCCAAGGGAATATTTTTATACGAGGTGTTTTACTAACTGGAAAAAATAATGAATGTTTTAATGAAAGCGGTGATAATGACCTTTTTCACTACCACTAGAATTATTTGATCTATGTCTTCTTTAACAAGCCGTAATGTTTTTAAAATGAAAATAAATTACATATACTCTTTTATGTATATTGTTATTTAAAATGGTTTTGATAATAGATTTTTTATTTTAATATATTTAAATGATATATTGTGGTTGAAATGTAGAAATGTTATATTTCCTTTATGTTTGTTTTATGTGCAATGAATATGAAATGGTTCTTGGGCATTGTTTACGTATACGGGTGGTTCCCTCATAAACCTAGGGAAGGTGAGACCGAGATAGCTCCCCAATGAATTAGGTAACATTATAGAGGTAAACGTGAATGTTTTTTCTAAGATATTTAGGGAATATACTATGGTGGGTATTATAAATTTAACTCCATACATGGTAGTGAAAGCTACAATGTATGTATGTTATAGATTCTACAAGTTATATTTATGATTTGTGATTACTACGTGTTTTTTTAAAATATTAGGATTTCATGAGTTATTTTTTAAATCATTATTTTTGATGAAATAATGTTTTCATTATTTTATTACACTTATAGAGTTTGTTATGCTCATCACATGTTTTGAATTGTTTCTTACCTAACATAAATATGAATAGGGTCAAGTATGGGATCAAGAAAAAATATATCTATCTAAAACCTGGAACTAGAAATGATTCTTTTTTTCATTAGTTTTTATTTTATGAAAAATAAAATTTTGAGTATAAGTTTTTAATTTTAATTTTTGTCATGTAATGTAATAGTTATGGCCTAATTCTCTAAAACTCTATACCTAAAAACATCTGCAGTTGGAATTATCTATTTAAATCAAGATTATGTAATGTTTTAAGGATGGGTCATTATAGTTGATGAGGAATGAAAATGAAAATGAATGAAATAGATAATATGAAGGATTAAACAAATAAATATCAATTGTTTATATGATTATTAAATTGGAATTATCAGAATAAATGACCTAATCCAGGATCAAAATGGGATGATAATGCTCAATAACACCAAATTAAAAAGGATTAATGTTAGGACATTTCAATGAAAAATTATTTTTTTGGAGTGGGAAATTGTGGTATAGGTGAACATAACATACACTATAGAATTAAAAATGACATATTTTATTATGGATTAAACCACTATGGTATATCTAACGAAATTGATAATAATATTAAATCACAATTTCAATGATTATATGATGAGTGGGTATCAAAATCATATAATGGATGATGATAACATTTCATGTTTATAGTTCCTCCCTAATTGATGTTTATTAATATGTGAATTTGGAAAATAATTTTATTTCCCCCTTATTGAATTGGAATTTATATTGGGATTAATATAACATTCTATAAATTTCAACTCTATAAATTTATGGAAATATGATTTTGTATTTGATAATCTAAATATACCAATTATTTTATATTAGTTTGAGAGTTAAATAGAACATAAAATATGAATTTATCTATTTTTATATATCATAATACACATTAATGTGGTATATTCATCTCTAATAGTTGGGGGGATAAACAAAAAATTGAATGTATGAAAATTGTTTTATATTATGGTGATCTATTTTTTGACGACATGGATAGTCTTACGCAAAATAATGAAATAGTGTTTTTAAAATATCTTATACCTATTAATACAATCATATAAATGATTCCTTGTAAAATATCCCAAATTGAGTTTTAGGAATTATATAATAATCTCTAAGAAATTATAGATAAGGGATTTATACATCACAATGATTCATCATACAGTTCACTTGTTCTAATTATTAACATTAATTATGGTCCAATGTGTCTATGTATTGATTATTTATAATGTATCAAAATCTATATCAAGAAATAGTATCATCTACCACATATTAATTAATTTTATTGATATACTTCTTCGATCTCAGTACAAAAAAAAATATTTCAATTCATTTTAGAAATCATAAATTGATTTTTAAGAAGGATGATTTAAAAAACACGACATTCCATATGATCTATGATCATTTTTATTTTATAGTTTTTCATTTTGCCTTAAAAATTTGCTTTATCACAATATATGTTTGACTAATGGAGCCATTAAAAATTATATAATTATTCTGTAAATGTCCACATAAATTATATTATAATATGTTCAAAGAGTAATGAAGATCATGAAGATCATATATGTAATGTTTGGAAGACCATGAGTAATGTGAATATGTTTTTCCATTTTATTAATTATAAATTTTTTAAGTATAAGTATTCATTATTGGGTCATATAATATCATGTGAGGGTATATCAGTGAACCCTTCAATGATTTATGTTATTGAACAATGGGCCATACAAAACATGTTAACTAATATCTATATCTTTACATCATTTTATGAATATTCTTGATGTTTTTTATTAATTTTTCAAAGATAACTTATTTAAAAACCATGTATACATGGATTGGACCTATGTTATTTTGGAAAGATGATTTTTAGAAAAATATCAAATATTTATATTAAAATTTTCAGTTCATATATTCCCACAATATCCTACAATGGAGAATGTTTATTGATATTATGAGGCATAATTTGATATAATGAGATGTTTTTTCATTATGAATTACATGGTTATAGACTATTCCCCCTGGAAATTGTATTCTATTGAGAAGAAATAACATGCTCTTGATTTTTATATGGAAGTGATATTTTTTTAATATATAATTTAATTATATTTATAGTGACAGGTGTGAAGTTTATAAATATCATAAATCCATGGGGTATATATTTTTACAAAAATATTAAAATACTAATGGAAGGATATGGTTAGAGTTTATTAAATATTTCAATTTACCAATACCCTACCCCTTGTGTAGGTGAACAATATTAATGATGCTCTATGTTGGAAGCACCATGATAACTTATACATGATGAATTTTGGATGATATCAAATATCTATTGATTTATATAATATGGACCATGTAATCATGAAGAAATTGTATTGATCATATCATTATCTAATGAATATTGAACCATCCATCGAAAAGTGGATTAGATATTTTCATATAGATGGTCTGGATTATTTGAATAACATGATAATTTATTATGATTTCAACCATGATTGTGTTCTAATTTTGTGGTTCAGGAATAATTTATGTGTCACATAAATACCATACACGACTCTGTAGTTTTATGAATCTCATAGTTCCTCATTCTCAATTTATTCAAAAATTTTATGGATCTATATAGATTAGAAAAATAATTTCAAGTGAGATTACATCAAAATAAATATTCAATGTATGTATCTATATTTATAGTTTATTATAATGTAAATGTAGTGAGATAGAATTATGGTTATATTTAAACCATTACCCCTAAAAAATTGAAATTCGATAAAATTTTATTTCATCATCTGACTCAAGGAAACATCTATAGGGGCATTGTTGATTTAGTTATAGTTGATCACATTGTGGAAATAAATATTTCATTAAAATAATTGAATATTTTATTATCCATCATTATTTGAGTATTTATATTGATTAGGTAATAATGTTCCATGGAGTACAACATTCATTGGTATTATATCATGATTTATGATTATAAATTGATGATCTAGAAAATTCTTTAATATGATTTGAATATGAAGATGAAAATTAAGAAATTTATGTCATCATTAGAAATATGGTTAGTATTAGGGGGCATTAAAACAATATATGAAATTATTATATCCTATTATATGTATTTACTATGTGGTTGAGATCAAAACAATCATTTGGTAGAATTTTCGTACGTTAATATATTTCATTTGATGATTTAGATGGATCATTATGAATCCATTTTTGGAAGGATGTACAAAAATCTAAATAGTTTGGTTTATGTTAGAGTTTTAAATTTAGTGTCACTAAATCTAGTATTGTAATTATAATTTAATGATAAATCCTTTCAGCAGTAAATCAGTAAAAGTTGATGTGAACTATAATGTTATGATAAAAACTGTTAGTTTGGTCTGCTGATTACATTATATGGTATGAAGTTTCAATTGATATATATATTGAACATTGTAAAAATATTAGTATGGTTGGGTTAGTTCATCCATTGATATATCAAAAAATAAAAAAATTTATTGGATCATAGTTTTTTTCTACTAGAACATTTACCAAATCTCTCTCATGTTCATGATGTTTTACACCTACCAACCATAATTAATTACATATGTAATCCTAGGAATGTACTAAAATCAGAGGTTATACCCCTTTATAAGGACCATTATTATGTGGAAGAACATGATCAAATTCTCAAAGAGACTTATAATGTTCAACGAACCATAACACTCACCCTGTTATTTTTTTAGAAAACCCCAAAAAATGGGGAAGTTATGTTGGAACTTAATGATGTGATAATAAAAAATATCGTTAATTATTATTATTATAGTGGTAAATATCAAGGGGAAAATAATATAATGTGGGAATGACCAGGAAACCAAATACATTTTGATATGTTTCTCAGTAAATAATATTGATTTCTCTAATAACACTGATCAAACACAATGTTGTGTTTATTCAAAACACAACATACTATAAAAAGTTTATTACACAATTCATATTTTTCATAACTATAATATTAGAGGATATGAATAAGACTAACTAAAATATTAAAAATTATTGTTTCTAAATGTATAAAATGAATTCATTGGTAATAAATTGGTGAAATATTATAGTAAAATCATTTGAAGTTATAGAATTTTGATTTTAGGACAATAATTATATACAAAATGGAGTTCATTGATAAATTATAATATTATCTTTTGATGATTTAATTTATAGAAAGGCATACATTGTATATATATTCAAATATTTTCTTATTTCTCAAATGGGATTTACTAGGAATGATATAAGAATAAATTCAATTTTATGTTTAAAAATCATACTTTATAAATGTTATTTCTCATTAAATTTTAAGGATTTATAATCATTTGGTATCTAGATGATTATAGAAAATTTATATTGAAAAATATAAAACATATTATTAATTTGGATGCTAAAAACTCGAAAATATTTCCATTATATATTTTTTTATTATAAATATGAATGGTGGTGAGGATTTTTAATGCCTCCCAAAAAAATTGTCTTGTAATTACAAGTACTAATTTAAAAATTTCATTATAATTCAACCTTGGGAACTTTCTGTTTTATAGTTTCATAAAATTAATGAAATTAACAATTAATATGGATATATAATTTTATAAAAATGGATATTTTCCCAAAATACTAGCAAAAACATTATACATAGAATGTTTTTAAACATATCCCACAGTTGCTTCTCAAAAGATACACTTATTGAATCATATTACATATTTTTTTATTTTTAGTGGAAATATAAATAAATAACGGTGTATGTTAATATATTATGCAAGTCTAAAAAAATTTATATAAATACACCAGGTCATAAGAATACATAAATTTCTCTTTTTTTCATCAAGATTAATAATAAAATTATTAAAAAAATCATAGGTGATAAATTAGAGAATATATCTTGAATAGAATTAGGACTTTAATTAAAAGAGTGATTATATAATAATGATAAATGGGACTATAACATGGTTATGTTAATCAAGATAAAACTATGAATCATCTTCTAAATATGTCACATAAATTAGCATTGGAACCATAACATTAGGTAGACACACTATCAATGACAATGTTTAGGAGCATAAAAAATTTACTCATGAATTCCAAACAAATAATATATAAATTCTCCAACAATTAATTGGAATTTGATGTTGGACCACACACATCATTAATCATACATTTTAGTTCTACATGAATATCATTCCCTTATCATATCATAAATCACACATGTAATAAAAGTGGATTTAATATCCTTTTTAATGGGATTCTATAAAAGAAAATACAAAAATAGTAAGCAATGTGAAATATTTGTATGTCCAATGATATTCATAAACATTATAATTAACTACCATTTTATTATGAAACCAAATCATATGATATTTAATCCATATTGTTAAACGTTATGTGGTTAACAAAATAATTTTCCAAAAAAAATATTGAGTGGATTCTCGATCTATATCCTACATTAAATGTAAGAAATATAGATCCTCCCAATTAAATTGTAAGGGATGAAAATTGATTAATATTCACTATAAATGGTTTTGAAAGAGAATTATAGTGATAGATCATGCATGTATAAAAAATTATATTCAAAAAAAAATCCACAAAAATAATTTTGACGATAATAAAATGAAATTTCCCCCATTATAACAAGGTTAATCTCAATAGAATCATTACATATATGTAAAATATTATTAAAAAATAATGATTCGAATTAAAAAAATTTAAAAAGGGGTCATGAGTTTAATTATTTTATATTTTTTGTTTAATTATTCAAATTATAAATATATATATTTATAATACAACAAATCATGGAACATAAATACCATAATTAAAAATACCCCTAAATATAATGATGAAAATATTGGTGAAATCGTACAAGTTCTTATAAATAATCAATTTATCATTGATGTAAAAAACCTAATAGAAATTTTCAAGGGTAACATTTGGAAAGGGGAAGTGAAATATATTTTAATATTTAACATTTAAAAAGATAATATCAAATAATATATCGATGAAATTACATATATTTCTCAATATTATATGTGTAGAATAAGATAATACATTATAATTCATTAAAAATAACCATTTAAAACATTGAAAAGCCCTTTTTCAAAACCCCAATGTGTAATAGTGAAATAAAACAATCAATGTATTAAAAAATTATTTTCACAATGAATATTATTAAAATAATATATGAAAGTATTATCATGTTACCACCCAATTATGGATGAACATTGATAATGATACGACATTATCACTCAATAAAATGAAACGTGATGTATGAATATCACTTAACAGAAACATTCAAAATGTAGTAAGAAATATTTGAATGGGTTTTTATAAGGTATAAAATAATAAAATGATATAATACTACTTAATAAATTCAAGGATAATAAAGTATGGAAATTATTGGAAATAACTTCAAAATAATCAGAATATATCAATGAATTAACCTTGAGTTATCAAAATACCTTATAACTCGGTTATAAATTGATCCAAATGAAATTTTAGAAAAATATAATATTTAATATTTCTATATCCAAAAAAATTAATGTAGATAAAATATTTAATATTCATGGGATAATTACTTAGCAGAATTCTTGAAAAAGATAATGAGGTTTATAACATGTGACATTTTATAATGAATTATTATTGAGACCATGAAAACACTTAACATGTTTCACATATTAGAAAATTTTCATTTTGTTATTTTATATCCAACATAAATATATTAATAAATAATTTCCAAAAAATTATTATATACATAATAATTTTGATTCTTAGTTTTTAATTCATTTCAACATTTTTATTTTTTTAGTTTTAAATAATACTTTATGGCAGAGGTCTATAATCTAGATAATTTTAAAAATGTTTTTAATGGAGGTGTTTTTATTCATTCTTATTCTACTTTTCATCATTATATGATCAATAATTTTTTTATAATTATTCAAATATAAATACTTAAGACGATTACAATTTTCTTTCATGAATACTTTATTAATTATTATTGATGTTTAAATTAGAAATAATTTTTTAGTTATTTTTAACCTTTGAAGGGAGTTTTATTTATTATAGATTTAAATATATTTCTATTCATTATATAAATTATAATTATTCTTTTACGTATTTATATATAATTATATATTGAATTAAATTTTCATTATCAATCATGATTTAAATTTATAGTATTCTTCAAGCATATTTCTAAACTGACCCAAACATGATGATGTGGTGATTAATGAATTTTTATGAGTTTATTTATTTTTAATATCATTAAAATAGTATATTAAGGATAAAATTTATCTATTACAAGTGTTACTAATTAATAAATTATATTAAAAATAATTACTGATATATATATAAATATTACAAAATATGAAATAAATATTTCCCCTTAGTATGATAGTTTTAAATAAATGAGTCAACGATATTCTTTTGTTGGTCATCTCATTAAAACTGTCTTCATATTTTCAAATATTGACATTAATTCTATTAAAAAATATTTTTAATTTAAAAATATTCTCATCAACATAAATTTACGGTAGAGAGGAAATGTAAAATATAAATCGATAATTCAATAGAGGTAATAGTTTACATGCATGCATGGATGGTGAAGTCATTTTCCATAAAATGATAAAATTAGTATTATGGTTTATATTGTAAAAATATAATATTTTACAGAAATATCACAATCATTGAATAAATTCTCTATTTATGACCCACCATGATAGGTAATGAATTAATCTGAAACAAATTGAGTAATATAGGTGTTTGTTCGCATAATGTAATATTCATGTTTTAAATATTCTTATTAAAAATGGGGAGGGTGGTGAGTTTTTATAAAATAATTAAAATAACCTATAATTATAAAACAAAATTTATCATTCTAAATTGGAAAAATTAATTTTTATGAACAAGTGATTCAAATGTTGAAAAAGTAAATAGAATGATATGTCAGGTATTTATAGCTCAATTATTAGATTAAAAGATTTTTGAATGGTATTAACCCATTAACACATGGTCTGATGAAAAAAAAGAACCTGAATAAGGTGGTCAAGTGTGTGGAAATATTTTTTCAATTTTTTTATCCAAAACTATATTTTTTGATAGATGAATTATTTTTATGTGGGAAATTAATATATGGTCAAATAAGTGATATTTATTCAAATACCCAAAACCATTATTGATAGTATAGGTCATAATTTATATCAAGGTCCAAAATTCTTATCAATAGACATTAAATTGTCATTTTTTGGATTCAAACATATATAATTTACCTTAACCATTTAGGAATTTAAATTCATAAATATTTTTTTCAGGGGATGACACATCCTTTGTAGAATGAAATTTTTCCCTTATTACATAAATTGGATCTAATGATTCCAATTTGGAAAACAAATTTGATTTATAATATTTTTAAGTGGTATAATTTTATTTTATACTATTAAAAATATAAAGAATTAAAAACAATTTTTTTACAAATATAATTATACTTCTAATATGTGAAGATTTGAATAAATAATTTTGTAAAAAATTAAAAAAAATTATATAGTAAATTATAAATATATATTTTTCCCTTAAACAGTAAATAGTTAATTTAAAACCCATTCATATATATTAATAATCTAATAAAATTCATTGTCTTTGTAAAATGTGAATTTTTCACTATTCATCAGTGAAAATATATTTATATTTTTATATTTTTATATCCAAAATATAACCAAAATATTATTCTAAAATTTTAATTTAAAAAAATATGTTATTTTTATAAAAATAAAATATATATTTATTATACTTATTTGATTTAAAAAATACAAAATATGACGAGAAACTATTATTATTCAAAATTGTATACATAAACATGAAGTTTCTTTCCCCCGTTACATATAAAATTTAAAATAATTGAATATTGATATTCTAAGATAATATATATATATATATATTTTATTAATATATGCTTTAAAATCTAGTCAATTTTTTAAGGTAATAAACTATAAATTATGTTAAGTAATTCATCAAATGGAATCAATTTAAAAATTTATTCTAATAGAATAAAAATATATAACATTTTATCTTGATTAATATAATTTTATATTGTAGTTATAATTTTAGTCATGTATTTTTTTATAGTTTTTAGTATGATTTTTTAGGTGCTGAATTGGTTGTGTTTCGTTTTTCACATGATCTTTTGAAGAAATAATTAGTTTAATAGGTCTAAAATATCACGTCATTATGTTCCACTCATTTAAGGAAATTTAACCATCGAAACAAAAATGTTTCACAACTAACAAATGTATGTAATGTAATTAGGATAATTTTCATAATTTTTGACCTAACATCTAATATAACATCTACAATTAATTTTTTTTTGAACATGTTACTTATAATTCTAATGAAAATTTATCATTCATACATTCATGTAACATAATATATGTATAACCCAATAATATATTACCCATGAAATTGCTCCCCAAAAAGCATCTTGAAAAACCAAATAATTAAACCACTATGATATTATATATTCATCATAAAATTAATTATATTTTTAACCATCGAATGTACAAATCACTAGTCTATAAAGTCACAAACATGTAAATATATATCGTAGTCCCAAAAATTTGATAAAATTCATCAATAACATCATTAATGATTTTTTATTAAATTAAATAATCAATTGAAAAACTATCTAAAATTCTATTCGAAAGAATAATCAACCCCTAATTACAACCATATAATTCATATATTAATCCTATGTGATATACATACCTCAATCATTTATTATTTAATATTTATCCACAAAAATATTACCTTTACATGAAATCAATTTTAATAGTTTTTAATACCATAAAATATATGTCTCTAAAAATTTAAATCAGAGAATCCAAAAAATCAAATGAAATTTCACATTACAATTACAATGGTTTCGACAAACCAATATACCATTGATAAATATTAATCACTAATAAAAATATCAATGACTTTCTAAATAAATTTATATTATAGTATCGAACTAACTATCATAGAAAAAATAAGGAAATTTTTCTGTCAATAAAAAAACATATTATAAAAATATTTTCATCAATTTATGTTTGTTTCTCTTCAGACTATATGAATATGAACTCAAATTATATATTTTTTCTTTTAATGAATCCGCCATTCATCCAATGATTATTTCATTTCAATAGTGACATTCATTGATAATCCTAAAACTCTGTTTGTTATAAATATGATTATTTAGGTGGTGTTCTTTCATAATTTTTAAACTAGTAACATCATGTAATTTGGAATTAGTTCTATTATAATTTTTTTTGTAATGATATGTATAATAAAAATTGAATATTTTTTGGAACTAAAATTGCAGGTGTTCAGTTGGGCCTCTTTTGAAGGAATTTTTTCATTGATATGTTAATAACTAAAAACCTTCCTCGCAAATTTTTCTCATGTGTAGGAATATTCAAGAGCAACTAATATTTTAACAGTATACATATATGGATTTATTATTGAGTAAAACCACAAAACTTCTACTTAACCAATAAATTTAAAATGTTCTCAAATGTATTGAAGTAACATGTACACTCTCCCCTTATTTTTAACTAATGTTATGTAATAGTAATCCAAAAAATATTTGATACTATTTAAACTGACATAAATGGTTTTCTTCAATTTTGAAAATAGAATTAACATTACCGTATCAAATATTCATGACTTTTTAAACAACCTCATTAACATCAACCAATAATATCATAATATTCAATGTTATATATTCATTTATCAAATACCAACTATGATTTCTCATTTCAATCATATAATACATATATGTTTTAATAAAAATATTTCATTATAATATATTCTGAAGTCCTTTTAGGATTATAATTTTATATAATTACAGAAAAATAGTATATAAATAAACACAAGTACTTATAATCCATTTTACATTAACAATATATAAACTACTACATAATAATTGTTTGGGTGGTACATAAGTGGCAAAACACATAATATTAGATCCCAATGACACAAATTGTATCACTAGAATGACCCTTGGGGGATTTACCTGGGTAGGTTGTGTTACATGTATGATGTAGATAATTTTTGTCTCAGAAATGATGTTTTCCTATTATAACATGATGGATGACGTATACATGATATTTTTCTAGTCATTTGGGTATTGTTCATGGACCAATTTTCCATGGGACTACCTTATTTTTAAATTGTATCCTTCTACCCAGATGTAAATATCTATTTTATTTCGTAATAAAATAGGCTTCAGACAAAACATTAAAAACCAACTACTCAATTCCTTATAAGTCGTAAATACATCCCAAAAAATTCATGTAAAAATATTCCATTCTATTATAATATTATCTTTTAATTATCATCATAACATGGTTCAATGGATAAAAAATAAGGGGTGAGATTACATTCTCAACAGGTGTTAACAGAAGTGATAAAATAAAATATCATAAATGGGAAAAAATTATCATATGGGTATAATCAATATACATATCTTAATCATACCCAATAAATTTTTGTTTATAAATTTTTTCCTAAATCATAACTTAAAATATTTTATGAATCAATATGGTTACTACATAATAATTATCTATGTGAACTTAATATTATCATGATATTAAGAAAAACAACAAAACAACATCTATTAATAGTTTTTTCCTTTTGGTTCTATTGGTTTTTGGGATTTGTGATAGATTATTCTTCATTTTTGGTCCTCAGGAAATGATAATGGTCTAGATTGTATATTCTTTTCATGAATATAATGTGAATTTATTTGAGATGGAAAACTCTTTTTGAGGAACACATAGTAGTATAGGGAATATATCATTCGTGATTCAATATATTTGTGCCCTTGCATACATGATACTAAAAAGGAATTTTGAATACACATATCATGAGGTATATAGAAATAATAATTGATATGGATAGTGATATATGACCCCACATCTCATCATCAATAGTTATGTGTTCCACTAGATAATCAGTGACTTATCACATCTTTTGGAACCCAAGGAATAAAAATTGGTTTTATATTAAATTTAAAATAGTTTTCTTAAATATATAATAAATATGGTAAAACATTGGAAAAAATTGCCATCCAAAAAATATTTACTAAATATATTAGAAAATATAAATCAAAAATGATAATAAGGAATATAATATTTATTGCCAAACAATAAATTCAATATAGTTATGAAAATATATTCTAGAATAAATTGATGAATGCATTATAATTTTAGTCTTTTCTGTAAAAAGGAACAAATATAGATTATTGAAAAAAAAATTTAATTATAAGAATTGTTTTTTCGATTAACAATGGATATGAATTCATGAAAATTGTATTGATATATCATAAAACTAATAGAATAGAATATTAAATAAGAAATCTAGGTATAGAACGGTAAAGACTAAAAAATTGAATAGCACCAGTTTTACAAAGGAGACTCATAAGGATGTTGACATAGATATCAAACATAACTAAAGATGAATTATTTAAATAGAATCGTGTTAGCACATCTCATCATTTAAAATACTTGATACAATGGCTGAAATCCACCAAATTATATATATATATATATATATTCATATGAAACTAAATCATTTCAAATAAATCCCTATAAGGTTAATATCATTGTCTAATAATTCGAATTTGTTGGTGAAAATATTAAAAAACATTAGAAACCATTTCTAACATTGAAATAAAATAAAAAAAATGATGTCACTTTTAATATAAAAATTCTAAAAGGGGATGAAAAGTACTTTCAAAAAGAAACTTTAAAATTTCGACCTATTGTTATAAATCCTTTTAATTAATATAAAATATTCCGAATAAAATATATATACAAAGATAATATGTGATAAAATGAATGATTTTAATCTATTTTCATATATTAAAAACACCATAATTAAAAACACATATTTTCAAAAGACAAATAAATATATATTTTTATTATAAATTCTTTCTCCAAAAGTGAATACTAAATTAAAATATATAAACATACTAAGGTGGAATATACCATTAATGGATGAAAAATATTAAATATAAAAATTTATAACTCATTTGAAAGAATTATTAGTTATCAACACACTTTATGAGAAACAAAACACAAGAAGGAAAAATTATTTCAAATAGGCCAATGTGATAAAAAAAATTAAACAGTAGGATAATACAAAATAATATAAATAATTAGTATAATGTTCTAAAAAATATTTAATATTTCTTTGAGAGATATCATTAGTCATGGAATGGTACTCCAGTTAGAAAAAACTCACATAGTTGGGGTATAAAAAGAGCCAAAAGACCTTTGGGGAAAATGAAATGAGTGCTCTTGGTATATTCCTGAAAGTAAAATGAAATAAATTATAGAACATTCATGTGATTACAAACGAATAGAATATCATACAACATAAAAATAGTCTAATAAATTTATGATACCTCAATGAACAACAATTAAGAGAAAAAATAATCTTACCCTGTTTCCAAAAATTACTCTAATAAACAATGAGATCAAATATATAAAACATAAATATAAAAATATCTTATTTTAGAACACTTTCCATATACATAATAATTTATAAAGTTTATTTATAATAATTCTCTACATTTATATTTTTTAGTTCTTAAATATTTTCTATATCGAGTGTGTGTAATATTTATAATTGTAATTTATTAAATTAATTAATGATAATTTATTTATTATTCTCTATATGTCAAACATTATTATATTATTAGTTTTACATTACATGAATACTAGTAAATTTTTTGTTTTTTACATTTCCTTTCATTTTTAATTTTGTCATGATGCGTTCAGATAAAATCAACAATGATTATTATTTCATGATTTTCAATAAAAGAATGGTGTGTTATTAATTAATGATTTAAAATTTTATTTATACATTAAAAAATTAAAAAATGAGAAAAATATTTATAATATATCATACAACTAATTAATTTCTCTTATTAATCCTTGATATAATTTTGTTACATTACCAGCATTGTTTCTAAAATTGACCCAAATATGAACATACAATTATTAATGGGTGTTTTTGAGATGGTTTAGAATAAATATCATTACACAAAGAGAATAATGTTATGATTTAGTTTTTATTGTTTTGATAAATCATATTTAAAAATCATTGTGGTTATTAATAAATTTCAATAAATATATTAGATTATTTGAATTACTGAATTTCATCTGATAACAATTATTATAAATTATTGAATTAATGATAATAATTTGTTGGTAATATGATTAATATGGGGAATTTATTTTAATAATATAACCTTATTCATTTCATAGATACATTATTTATCAATTCAACCAATTCTAATGATAAGCCATTAGGAACAAGGATGAAATAAAATAATGATTTTGATCATTTATATAGGTAGAAGTCCACATGTACTCATGGATGAACATATAATTTTCCATAAAATGAGAAAATTAGTAATAAAATTTATCAATTAAATGTATAAAATATATAATATATTTTTTATTATATATTAAATTTCATATTATGTTCATAAAAGTATTGAGATGATAGAAAATGAAGTATGTTGCGTTGTGGAGGTGGCCATCCAGAAAACTCATGTTTCAAAATTTCATTTTTTTTCTAAATAAAGATAGTAGATAATTCATGAACCACAATAAAAAATCAATTATTATAACTTTAATGATGTTGAATTTTAAGATAGTGAGATACTAATTATAATTAAAAATAATCACATATACGAATAGAAAATTAAAAGTGAGGTTATGAACTCATAAATCAATTCCAAAATTATCCCTCTTGTGAAGGGATTCAAACATTTAGTGATGGAATTTTAAAAATAATATAATATTATTTATGTGTATATATGATCATATGATAGTTTTTAGGAATAAATTGTGCTATGATAAATTGGTTAGGGTATGTGGGGAAGTAATGACGGAAGAACCCCTTTGTAATTGAAATGAAGTGGAATTTCTCTAAATACCAAAAACATTTCAACAATTGAATGAAATTATAAATTAATGTTACAAACAGTGGTAAATAATGCAATGAATATGTAAAGAGGATGATAAATTACTCCAACACACATTCATGCACATTTTTAATGTGGGTTAATTCATTTTTCTGATAGATACATTATGTTCACAATTTTATAATTTATCGTGGTAACATTTTTTAGATACGGAAGGTTATCCTTTATTTCCAGAAAGAAAATATAATTATTATATAATTATCTCAAAATACATGAATTTTTTTTAATTTTTTAACATTATTTCTAAAATTAATAAAAATAATAAATACTAAATGTTTAATATATTAATTTTTTTGATAAAAATAACGTAAAATATAAATGATTGATTATTAGTTTATAAATTAAAATCAAAATTTGGGTTATTTGATATTAAATTATAAAATACAAATTTTTTATTGGAATATTGTTTCATTAATTTTCAATGCATACTTATAAGGTAAAAATGTTCTAACTCATCATATTTGTTAAAATATACATTCTACTATTCAAATAAAATTAATTTTTTTAGAAAATTATTAATGAAAAAATATATATATATTTAAATTTTTTAAATTAAAATATTATTTTATTTTTATAAAAATAAATTTATAAATTTATATGTTTAATTATTCAAATAAAAATAATAAATAAGAAGAAAAACGATTTTACAGAGAAATCACTTCATAAACATCAATTTATTTAATCTCATATAATATATATTTTGATATAAAATTATATTTTATGTAGTAATTTATAAAATCCATATATAACAAACTAGAATAAACTATTAAATGTGATTCAATAGATTATTTATTGAATTACACTATAAATATTTTATTTCGTTTATCTAAAGGCAACATATTAAAAATATTAATAAAAATAATATATAATATATAATTATATTAAAGACACACGATACTTTTATATAATAATGATTATATTATTCATGTTGTATTAATATTTGATTCTATATTTTTTTAAATGATTTCAATATTCAATATTGTGTTTGAAAAAATCAATTGAATATCAATTTAATTTATAAAATGAAAAATATTGATTCGTTACTATTTTCCAAATTGGGGGGTGGGGGAGAGTATAACATGGATAAAATAATTATGTAATGATTTTAAATACAATAAAAAATTCAGATTAACATAATATATGAGTTTTTTTATATATTTTATTTTTTCTATATTATTTAAATATTGTATTTTATAATAATATTTTGAATTTGTGAAACCATGCTTAACTGGTATGAACATAAATTATAAATGTTTCAAATCGAAAAAACAAGAATTTGATAAATTCATAAAATTGTATTGTATGGATATTCCATTTGGTTTTGGATGCAGCAAATAGTCTCGAAACTCAAAATTTATTATTATTTATGAAAAAAATATTGTGTACATCATTTTCATACATGACCTCTTGGAGAAATGTCTTTTCTGCTAAAATTGTTTTTTATCCTAAGAACAGTTTTCATTCTTTTTGGGTATTTATATTAAATATAATTTTGGGAAACTATTAATTATTTAAATAATAAAATGGCATTACTTTTTTGAATTGTAACATTCAATTTTTGATATTATTCCTCTTTTATCATTTGGAATATAATTAAGTTATCATGTTAAAATTTCTGTTATTATGGTTAATGAAAAAATTGTTTAATGATGGGTTTTACTAGGAGATAGGGATTTTAATGTCTCCAAAATATATAAATGTGATTGGATAAGTCACATTAAAGACAATAAGATCTTATATTTAATTTTATGGTTCCTCAATTACACATGACCATGAATTAGACCATATATTTATTTTATACAATAAATAATTACAAGCGATCACATCCCTATATTATAACTGGGAGCCACTTATCCTCTGTTCTTCAAACCAATAGAGCAACATATATTTAATAATACGATCCCTAATCTATTTTATGATTACTTGACTATGTCATAGATAATAGTTTCTTCTAAAAAACCATCTTATAATATCCTAATATGTATATGAAAGGAGGAATCTCAAAGAAGATGTAATCACCTCACTCAACTCTATTAATGATTATATCATCATGTAATTTCTATAAATCTATTACATCAAATATAAATTAATGAATGTTTTATAATTAATATAAATAAATATCTATAATATTTTGGTAAAACCAATTTATATATCCTTTCCATCTAATAGGAATTGAATGTATCCTTTGTGTATATTTGTGGACTACTCCCACCATATATTTAAATGATTTTTTCCATCACCAATTTTTTTTATATGAGATTAAATTTTTATATATTTTATTTCTGATAGAATTATTCCTATGTAATTATATGATCTTATATCCATTCTTACATTCTCATATGCTTGGTGGTTATATATTTTATCATGTTTATATGTCAACACTAAAAACTGTGATGTAATGTGTTATTTATTTTTGTCATTACATGGATAATAATTACTATAAATTTAATGAATATATATGATATATAAGATAAAATATTTTTTATTTAATGTTGAATTTATATTTAACATTATTTCATTAAATACAATGAAACATTGAAACATCATGCATCCATACGTATGGAAAAACATCTCTATATTGTGATGAAATTCATTTTTCCACAAAACATTATATAAAATGGTTATTAATTTTTTGGATTAAATATTATCCTGATTAAATGATTTGGATTATATAAAAGATGTAACCAGGATCAATATACAATAACGATATATTTGGAATTGAAATACGAAACTAAAAAGGAGGTGTTATCACAAAAAATGGTAATGGAAAATTATTATATTTGGATTTAAATATTATTACAAGTAACTCATTTGTGAAAAATATTATTCTATAATGATCCAATATTTCCATTTAAAATTTTGTTTTTTACAAATTAAATCACTTCTATGATATAGTTATTTTTATAAATTTAATACACAATACATTTAATAACATTACATGATTCTTAAAAAACAAGGATTATCCAACCATTTTATAATGTACTATCTCAAATGATTCACCTAATTATTGATGATAGTAAATAATTTCCACGAAAAAAATGTAATGTTATTGTTTTTATAAATTGGTAGTTACAATTTTACAATCTTATCCTTGGTTAAATATCAAATTGTTCTTCTTTCATATGTGTATGTGACTCTATCAAACCTCACTGAATTTTACATTCTTGCATCTCCCAACTGATATTTCAAAGAGTATATTCCACTTAAACTACATTAAATATACATATTTACTCATAAATACATATGTTAGGATTAAAATATAATTTTCCAAAAAAATATATATTACAAGGACAACAACAATAGTATGCTATCTCAAAAATATAAAAATAAATCATAAAAACAACCTCAATGGATTCCATTGATTTCTATGAATATTTGTAAAAAATAAAATCATGAACAATAATACCATTTTTATCACTATAGGTAAATACTTATTGAATGTAAAATAGAAGTGTCAATGTGGAAAATATATATACATGATGGTTAGGAATGTTTATTTTGATAATATTTTATAATAATTTATTTTTCTATTGGACTATAAATAATATTGATCTATTTAATTATTAACTTTACCGGAATAAATATATATTATATTGACATGTAAACCCCTTCCAAATTGAACTATATGATTAAAATTATTTTAATGATGAATTTAATCAAAAGTATCTTATTTGAATAAACTAAATGTTTTATAAAATTTAATAATATTATAATTTTCAATCACACGTTTAAAAAATAGCATATATTTTAGGAAAATGAATTTATATATTAATCATTTCTTATAAAATTATTATTATAATAATTATGGATGTAACAAAAATAGAAAAATAATCCTTTAATGATAACCTAAACTTAGTGTTACTTTTATTACATGATTTTAATATTCATTATATAATACAATAAAATATATTTTTAGTTATTATATTTTTATTTAACGATTATTTACATGGTTACTTCAAAATCTAATGCTAGAATATAATTCGAATAGATTGGTTATTTTTTAAATTGTCATCGTACAATTTTAATGGTATTTTTTGAAATGGATTATTAACCTTGATAAAAACATAACACAAAAATTTTACTTCTAATTTATGATTCACAAACATATTTTTTGAAATATATCTCTTTTATAAAATTATTTTAACACATAGTTTTCATTACACACTACATCAATTTTAGAAGAATCGTAATATTCTATTTAATTATTATTATTTAATAAGATATTTAATTGAAATAAATAGGATTTTAAGGAATGAATAAAGATATGTATGTTAAGAAATTTAGCCATATTTAAAAAAAATAATTCCTTAATTTTTTAATTGGGAAAAAATTAAAATAAAATCATATAATGATAAAAAGATATATTTTATAAAATATATCATTCATGAAAAAATAAATATTATCTTAATAAATTAAATTCATGTATCAATTATTATTATTTTAATTAAATTAATGGATAACGTATCTATTAAAATAGTTAATATTTTATTGAATAATATTTACATGGAATGAACTGAAGAAACACTCATCATGATGATTAATAATGCAGTTTAGTAATAACTGTATGACACAAATTTGATTCCTTATTTTATAATAAATTTCAGCCATATATATATCATTAAAATTTAAAAACGTAATAAATATTATAAATAGTTTAAATAATATTAATTAATTATTTCATGGAATTCTTTGGTTATTATGAATCTTAATAGATGAAAAAACAATTTAATGTAGTAATTGTTATAATGGGTTTTAAAGGGGTTCAACTAATATAATCATGGGTAAAATGAACTAAAATCATGTTTAAGATGTATTTTATGATTATATAAAAATTTTACCTCATCTAATTTTCAAATATTGGAATATTTTTAGTCCCATTCCCAAGGAATTAATTTTATTATATTTTAATATTCATTTTAATTACAAGTATGTCACCCTATCAATTATAAAACTGAAAAACCTCTTCACTCTAATACACAGAACATAGTAAATTTAGATTGACTAAACCATACCAAAATTACATTTAATATTTCATATCCTTTATTTTTTTTCTACAAAACATATAAAGCTGACCTAATGGTCATTGAGTAGATATTCAACGGAGGTTTTCCAAAGAATAAGTATATGATTCTTCTAATAGTTTCCACGTCTCATTATTCATCTACTTCTTGCTAATATATGATTTATATAATAAAATAACATATATAATATTGTAAATATTATTTTATTTTATTATCAATAAGGGTCAACCAGTTTTCACCATTTTTCCATGAAATGGGAAATGATTATATCCCTCATGTGTACATGGGTAATGTTACAACCATGTGGGGATGAAATTCATTTTAAAAAATAATTACTAATATATAAATTTTTTGATATATTTAATCATTATATATGATATTAAATACATAGTAATTCATGTATAATTATAATATATCATTTGCATTCGTACCCTTCTATCAACTGTAAATATTTAACAATACTCATGCATGTATTTAGGCTACTAAATCCACGAAGAGATGTGATTAATTTTTTATGTGATACATGACCATAAATATTTATATATTCATTGAATATATATATATATGATATTTTTAATATAATAAATTTTTAATAATTTCTAATTATAATTTTCCATTCTATAGTTATATTCAAAGTAAATTGTAAATATCACTCATTGGGATATGTTGACTATTGTATCTTAAAATTCATTTAATTCATTTATGTTTTATGTGAGCGATTTTAAATGTAAATAAAATATATAAAATGAGAATTATTTGACAATTATAATCTTATTTTCAATGTAAACTAAATAATTTCTTATACCCATCCCCCTAAATGTACATCTCCATGGCCAATAATGAGATAAGGTACATAAGGGTTCCGGAAACCCACCAACAATAGGCCACAGTTTAAGTACATGAACTGACTGTATATCATACACACAAATAGTAGGCAAGACCCTAGAATATTTTATAACTAGTTTGATAATATATATGATTCCAAAATATAATACTCATAAAATAATTCACATGTTAAAATAATTATTGTAATGAATTGCAATGGAATAACTAGAATGGAAAAGAAAATATCATATGATAAATTCCTCAGCACCCACATATCCTAAATAACTACTATACAGCCACAAGAAAGTAACGTTTATACCAATCACCAAACATATCCAAATGACCTTAAAAATATAATATATATAAATTGGGTTATCATAAAATGTATTCTCGATAGTATTCCCTATATAGAATATCGTTAAAGATAATTATATAATTCTAAATCACAGTGAGAAAAAATTTATTCTAACTCACAAAATAATGAAGAAATCTCTGTTCCCAGCCTTACTATATCTATATATCACTATTCTTCACATACAATTTAACATATACTATAATATCAAAAGAAAGAACCCCATTACCACATCAATATTGGATTTCTACTTTTCACCAACAATACACATCTCGAGCTATCATTATTTTAATGTAATCCATCATAAAAACGCATAGGATAACATAACACCTCATGAATCTTGTACATTTCATCACATAATCACATGAACCATGAAACCCATTTGTCACATCATCACATTACTTAATTCCACATATCCATATTGTAAACTTATAGATTCGGGTTACCACCAAAAGAAGTATTATGTCTACTAAACATTATTCCACCATAGACCATACAATTTATAAAAATAAGAAAACTTATGAGTAAATCTATTTATGTGTGTTTTTAATTAATTTAAATCTATTAAATCAATTTAAATTGATATAAAGTGAAGGAAAACAATATGTCTACCCACATATAATACTACAAGATTAATTTTTTGGGACATAAGGGGGTTGTCATACATATATTTCCCATAAAAATGAATGTTCTAAAAAACAAACTTCAAAAATCCAATAACGATTACTATCCCTACCAACATTGGTGGTGTATCATTTTAAAAATAGATAATAAATTATATGTTATATATTTCAACCACACTATAGGGATTATCCTAGTATTAGTCTAAATAATAACTATCATCTCATCAACACTATGCTTTCACCTCTAAGAACAATATATCCTACATGAACACAAGAATTCATAAATCTTTAATTAATAAATTTTTTCTATGTAACATTTCCCAATATGTAAATTATATTATTATACATTAATTAACATTATTTCATTTCACATTCAACTACTAACCACATTAATTTCATTCCCTCCCTATATTATCCATCTACATCATAAGATCATGAATAATATCAACATCTATCATTTTATTCTATAACATAACCTACAGGATAAAAAATAATAAATCATTGTCATTTTATTATTCTATTTTCTTTGAGAGACATTATAAACATCCATAAAATGGATGCATAAGCAATGCACCACATGTTACCTCATACAATGGGGAATAGAATACAAAAATATTACACCATAGCTTCCAATCCTTAATAATATTAATTCAGAAGATAGAATCATAAATTTGGGAATAATAATGTGTTAGACTGTATTTAACCCTTTCATTTACTTACAGTGCTATTGTAGATTCAATTAAATATTAAAAATTGTATCATATCATCATTAGAATCATCTATTTTAATAAACATTGGCCTCCTATCCATATATCATCCACCATCAGCCATCGAAGGATTAAATCACATTGAATATAAATTCTCACATCCAAAGAAATTTTATAGGAAAATAAAAAAATAGAGATAATATGCCCAATTATCCCCACAAACATATAATGTATCTGTCTCGACCTGTCCCCCGGGGGCCCGTGCCGTGACTACCCCAGGCCCGCATTCCATAGTCCAGGGGCTGGCGAGTAGCACCAAAGGCCTAAATCCATAAAACTGGGAATGCAATGCCTTTATAAATTATAACACACACAACAGAGTATATGTTGGAAGGAAAACACTAAGTAAAACTATATACAAAATTAGGGCTGAAATGTAAGGGGCCAGAAGTACAAGCCCAACTATAATGTACAAGGAAACTGAATTACAATAGAAGAATGGTGTAACAACTATTGGATCGTCCTCCAGGAAATCATATCGTATGGATATGTACAGATAGACTCCACAACACTCCCCATATGTCCGTCTCCTCTGTGTACTGTAACTATGAGTGGTCCACCTCTAGTATCATTCAGTTCAGTCCACTCAGACTCAGTCTGTGCTGTCCCTCATCTGCAACCAACACAATGAGGTGCAGGCATAGCCCGTGCATGGGAGAGTATAACGATACTCAGTTGGGACCCCGATACCCTCAAGGTCTCACAATATCCAACAAGGATAAACCACAAGGTATTAAATTAACAGATATCCCCACTTTTATATATTCCCATACATATACCTAAATTATCAAGTAATCTATCTCAATCATGAGAAAAACACTAGGTTACCGACTCAGCTCAACCATGATTTTTATTCAAATTGTCAAAACCACGACTACTGGTGAACTCCTCCTATATTGAGTACAGTGGGCCTACCACGACACCAAGGCTATTCCCACTATCCTTGGTCTATTGAAGTACTCATCCTGTTGAGTACCGTGGGTGTGTTGGGTCACACTGAAGCGCTCCCCACCATAGGTAGGCCGCCAAAACTAGGTGATCCCTCTCATAGTATGTAGAGGTACTCCTCTAGTTGAGTATCTCGGGTCTGCTGCCACAACTAGGCGCTCCTCCTCCATGGGTCTTCCTCCACAACCAAGCACACCCCACTGGAACATCTGAATCACTCTGAGTTGATTGGTCAGCAGTCTTCAAGTCTCATCCAGCTACTTAGTACCTGCACTCTGTCTGCTCTCCTGTGGAAGGTTCTGCTCCACAAGCTACTATTCAATACCTTAACTATCATGAATTCCCATATAGAATTATCTTAATGGTACGCCACATCATATAGGTCTCAACGCATCAAACAGTGCATCAATCAGATGCATGGTATATAATTTATTAGCTTGTTAGTCTTGGGGGATCGCATGGATTTGTGTATGATTCTACCTGACCATAACTCAACTAAACCACGATCTTCAGGGGGTATACGCAAAGGGACCTTCGTTCTCAAAAAATAGAAGCGACGTAGAAATTTCATCAAACGGATTTTTGAGGCCAAATATATGGTCAATGAAAGTAAAGGATCAGTAGTGGGTCGGGGTCCGGTCTGACCCGGTCCGACCAACTCGACCCAACCTCGTCTGGGCTGACCCGGTGAGCCTACTAGGTGTTGTCAGGCCCGCTGGGCCAGGCCCAGTGAACTGAAGGGGTGGTTCGTCCCTGAGGTCACCGCACAGGTGGCTCGGCCCGGAGGACGGGGCTGGTTCGTCCATCGACGCCCCAGGCCGGATCGTGTGGCCGGCGCGGCTCGGCCGATTCAGTTGGGAATCGGGGCGTGGCTGTGGAGGCCAGGTGGTGGCCTGGGAGGCCGGCAGGGCATCGGGCATGATGCAGGAAGGGCGTGCGTGGCGCGGGCAGGCCGACAGGGTGTCGGGAAGGCTGCTTCCAAGGCACGCGGGGTGCGGGCAGGCCGACATGGCACTGCATAGGCCACGGGCAGGGAGTACGGGGCATGGGTAGGCCACTGGCAGACCACAGGCAGGGCACACTGGGTAGAACAGTTCGGCGCGGCTCGGGCTGGCGTGGGATGGCGATGTTCGTCTTGGAGCATCGGAGTACGGTGGGGGCGACAGGATTCAGGGAGGCCGCAGATAGCGTGACCTTTGTTGTTGTCACCTTTGTTTCCTTGTTGTCGCTTCATTGCCAAATGTTCAACATAAAGAAGATTAGCGGAGGTGTCGGGCCATCTTGGTTTGGCCTACACTCTCTATGTTTAGGGTGGTAGCAAATGGTTCATAAGAACGAATCTCAACAATGATCAATCTCCAAACAGGAGGGAAGAACATGGAACTCAAAGGAATTTAATCCTCCTACCTTTGATTCGTCATTCGTCATTCATTGATGGCATCGCAGGAGTTGGTCGTTGACGACATCTCAAGATGGTTGAATCTTCAAGGAAGAAGTCGAAGAAGAATCAGCTTCTTTCGTTCTTCATTCTTCGATGGTAGGGGAATTCTTTGTTGGAGAACTCCTTTTCTCCCATGTTCTCCTCATTCCATTATCCAACAATGTGAATATGCCAAAAAACAATATATTGTAATCTCTTATTAATTTTTGGGAAAAATAATCAAATTGACAAATTAATTAGGTAGGCTCCCCATAATTAATGTGAAAAGATGCCACAAATTAAATAAAGGGGAGTTGAAGATCTTCCCCTATATTAATTGGATTTTGAGAGCTTTCTCCACTTTAATGGGTAGTTTTAAGGGGTTATGAGTGTGGGTGGTCCCCACCTCATTAATACTCACATGGGAGGTTGAGTTTGGGTGGGCCCCACTACCATAACATATCATGGGAGGTTAAGGTGTGGTGGCCCCACTTCCAACATCCAAGAGGAGGTTTTAACCACCCAACTCCCACTTGGAGGATCAAAAAAAATTGACACATACTTTATTATATTATTTTCCCTGAAAACACAAGATCTAATTTTTAAAAACCGAACCCACTACCATCAATGTGAATGTATCCTTAAGTGAAAACCAGTGCTGCGAGTTCAATGGTTCCCTCAGATATCAATTCCGAGTACCGTTTAGATGTTATAAAATTATGCTCATACATTTACTAATCCTACACGTACAAATCATCAGAAATTGATTCTGGGCACACCGGGCCTATGAATCTTGCACCGTAAAAATTCACGGACTCGGAAAATTCCCATTTATGAAAAAAAATTCCCAGGAGTTCTATGAATTTACATTCTCCCCACCTCATGTCATTATGTTGTTTAAAGATACTACTCAAACTAAGGGAACAAATGAGGGTACTAACCATGCATCTGAGCCACCCGCTCTAATGTGCTATCTTGGAGGTTCCCGTGCTGCCACTGAATGTGCACAAGAGGTATTGACCGTCCATGTAGGACCTGTTTCTATCGATCCTAAATTTCCACTTTAACCTCCATAAAAGTCACCCCATCATCGATGTCCGACTCTCCATGGTCGATTATCTGAGAAAGGCCATGAACCTATCTCCTCAGCTGAGATACATGGAAGACATTGTGCAACCAGTGTAATTGAGGTGGAAGAGCTAAGTGGTAAGCCACCTCGCCTACTCTACCAAGGACCTAAAATGGTCCGATGAATCTCGAAGATAAATTTCCACCTCAGCCAGGCCTTTTTATACCTCGTCGAGGTGATACCCATAGAAAGACATGGTCGCCATCCTCGAACTCCAGAGGTCTCCATATCATGTCAACATATGACTTATGCCTGCACAGTGCAGTCTTCATCTGTTCGTGGATGATCTACACCTTCTCTATGGTAGCTCGTACCATCTCTAGTCCCACTAGTGAAAACTCCCCAGGGTCTATCAAGAAAAAGTGGGATTTGTAAGGTTGCCCATACAATACTAAAAAAGGTGTCATCCCTATGGGGGGGGGGTGATAGCTATTGTTGTAGGAAAACTCCACAAAAGGTAAGATATCCTTCAAGCTACGACTGAAGCCAAGGACACAAGAACGTAGCATGTCCTCGAGGGTCGTTATGGTCTGCTCAATCTGACCATCCGTCTAAGGATGAAAGGCGGTGCTGAAACGAAGCTGCGTCACGAAAGCCTCCTACAACCCCTTCTATAGCCAAGAAGTAAACCATGTGTCACGATCAAATACAATAGATGAAGGTACTCTATGTAGCCACACAATCACTTTCACATAAAGGCATACAACTCTCTCTACAGAACCCTGATCTCTGATCGGTAAGTAGTGGTCCGACTTGGTGAGTCGGTCAACGATCACCCAAATCAAGTCGTGACCCCTATATGTACGTCGAAGACCCGTCAATAAGTCCATGGATATCCCATCGCACTTCCACTCTAGGACCTCTAATCACTGATCCAAGACTACTGCTACCTGGTGGTCTACCTTCACTTGCTGACATGTGAGGCACCAAGTGAAAAACTCAGCAACATCCATCTTCATACCTGGCCACAAGTGATGTCGTCGAAGGTTCTGTTATATCATCGCCACTCATGGATGTTCCGCTAGATTATTTGTGAGGAAATCCATCAACACATCCTCTTTAAGTGACACTAGTACCATAGTACATCCTCTCAATAGGATGACATGATCCCCACCTTCAGAAAATCCATCAGGTGCTTACCATGTGGATATCTTAGCATGTCGTGTCTCGTAGTCAGCATCTCCATGCTGAGCCTCCCGGACTCACTGAAGAAGTGGAGGAGTGACTGTAATTGACTGAAGGAAATCTGCTCCATTTCAATCCACAATGGATATCTATAGAGCAACCAGATGCTCTATCACCTCTCCTAGGAGCTGTATAACAGATCTCTTACTAAGCGCATCAGCAACAACATTCCACTTCCCAAAATTATAGACTATCTCAAAGTCATGGTCATGGAGGAACTCGAGCCAACATCGATGTATCAGTATCAGGTCCCACTTATAGAATATATACATGAGTCTCTTGTTATCAGAGTATACGGTAAAATGTTCACCCATCAGATAGTGTCGCCACATCTTCAAGGAGAAGACCACTACTGCTAACTCCGGGTCATGGGAATCATAGTTCTTCTTGTGTTGTCTCAACTTCCGAGAACCATACACGATCACTACTCCATCATGTATCAGGACACACCCGAGTCCAGTCCCTGATGTGTTGTAGTAGATTACTTAACCTACGGCTTCCTCTGGAAGCCACAATATGGGGGCACTAATCAGCCTGTGCCTCAACTCCTGAAGGCTCTGTTGGAATCTCTCTGACCACACGAAGGGTTGATCCTTCTTCTTCAAGGCTGATAGTGGTTCTGCAACTCTAGAAAACTCTGGGAAGAACCTCTGGTAGTAACCAGCCAAACCCAGGAAACAACGTACCTCCATCACACTCTTGGGAGGCTCCATAGCAAGTAACACCTCAATCTTCACTGAATGCACTGCAACTCCAGCCTCGGAGATGACATGACCTAGAAATTGAACCTCTCGGATCCATAACTTGAACTTCGAGAGATTTACATAAAGCTGGTGATCTCCTAGTGTGTCCAGTACTACCCGAAAATTTTAGGCATGCTCATCTTCAGTAGTCAAGTAGATCATCATGACGTCGATGAAGACTATGAAAAAGAGATCGAGGTATGGTTGTAAGATCTTTTTGATGAGTCCAATTAACACTAATCATGTGTTGGTTACGATGAAAGGAATAACCAAGAACACTTAGTGGACATACCGACATCTGAAAGCTGTCTTCTGCACATCCTCATCTCGAACTCTTAGCTTTTGATTGCCTGAACTGAGGACTATCTTTGATAAGCACATTGCTCCCTTCAACTGATAAAAGAGGTTGTTAATCCTCGGGAGTGGGTACTTGTTCTTCACGGTCACCTGATTTAGGTGATGGTAGTCGACGCAAATCCTCATGCTCTCATCCGACTTCTTGGGGAAAAAAATCTGGACTGCCCGAGGACAAACACTAGGCCATATGAGTCCTTTCCCCTACAAGTCTTCTAGCTGTACCCACAGTATGCGAAGCTCAGCGAGATACATCCGATATACTGGTGTAGATATCAGTGTCATCCCAGAGAACATGTCAATGTAGAAGTCCACATATCATTGAGGAGGTAGAACTGGGACATTGTCAGGGAAAACATCCGCATACCGGCCCACCTCTTTAGGATAGCTCAGACTCTCCACATTAACTTCTCCGAGTGTAAGGTAGGCCAAATGATGAGTGATCAGCTGCACCCTCCTCCGAGTAATTACGTCTTGTGCTGAAAAGGCTCCCTTCTCACTGGTTAACATGAACCTAGTCCCATCTGTGCGAATTCACCGCACATTGCACCTAATATAGTCAATATGAGCATGGAATGTAGATAACCAGTCCATACCCAAGATGACATCGTAAGGCCTCGACGTCGCTACTAGGAGATCCCGGCCAAACCTCTTGCCTCCTAGAGTAAGCTCGCACATCCGAAACCTCTGCGTAATTGTCGAGTCTTCTCTTGTAGGAGTCGATAGCCATAAAGATCAAGCCAACAACTCCACCAAAATCTCCGATCTCTGGATGAGGGCAGTGGAAATTAAAGAGTTACTGGAATCTGGGTCAATAAGAACTGAAACTACGGTGAAGTAGACATAGATCGTACATCGAATCATCTCTAGAGCACCGTGATCGTAAACCTGATCTGCCTGGACCTGAGATCTCACCTTTCAACCCACTCCCTATAGTCGGGGTGGACCTACTGGTGGGGGTGTTGGTGGAAACATCGTGTAACGTCATCCACTGCTATCTGCATGACCAGCTCCTCTGCCACATCTGCCTCCACCCTGTGGACTACCTCGATCAAACCTCTACCTTTGCCTGGGAGGTCCCTGAACTTCCAACTGATCCTCCGAATGGCGGGTCTAATAGTCACGATCCATGTGACCTTGTCTGCTACGTGAATAACATTGCCCGCTCCTGGACAGTCTGTCTCCACCATGGGTGCCCCGCACAACCTATCCTGAGTTTTTCGGTCATCCACCTATAGGTATGGTCCATTTAGACCTCTGCGTCCTTTGTCAACATCCATCTACAGCAGACTCCGCTGCATGTCAACAAGTAGTGGGTCTCGCTGCTGGAGGCTGCTCGGCAAGGAAACTCTCCACTAAGAGGGCTCACTCCAACACCCCCGCCTGCGTTGGGATGATGAGCGAGATCACTAAACCTCTGATCTCTTTCCTGATCCCCTACTTAAAGGTCTGGTCCCGGAATAATATGTCTCGTACCATATCTATGACTAGCATGAGAGCTCGGTGATCCTCGCTAAGTATTGTGCCACCGTCACGATGACCTGCTATAGATGAAGTAGCTCCTGTATCCGCACAGCACATAGGGTCACTGGGACAAACTCTACCTGAAACAGGATCTCGAAGCCTACCCAGAGTAGTGTAACATCGTCATACACCTAGATCATCAGTCTCCACCATCTACCCGCTGCTTCCTGTAGAAGGTTGGCTGCATGAATCCCCATGAAGTCGGTTGGTGTCCCAACCACTATGAAGACTCTCACAACATCCTCCAGCCAATACTCAACCACATGTGGGTCCGCCTCTCCCCTGAACCTGGGTGGCCTCTGGCACTGGAACTCGTTCAATGCACTCAAGTGGAATGTATTGCCTTATGTAGAGTCTATTGGAATTGGTGGCCCAACGGGAAGTGGTATCGCTCTTGCCTCCGCTGGAAAATGGCCCTGCCCCGAGGCTTCGTCGGTCGGTGGGGTATCTGTGTGTATGCCTCTCGAGGCTCTATCTGGTCATTTGTGGGGAGGCATCCTAAAAGAAACATGTGCGACATGGGAATAATAAATTTCCTAGTGAGATGGTCTGGTTGATTTGACTTAAATAAAACTTTTAAAAACACACATGCAATGAGTGTTTTCATGCACTAAGTCATAAATCAGAAGTCAGTTTCCTGGTGTATGGATATGTCAGCCACCACACCAACAGTTGACTCCTTGAACTAAAAAGCACACTCATTAAAATTAATAATATTGTTTCACAGAAAAAAAAGATTAGAGTCATATATTCTACAGTAGAACCGACTCCTCTGATAGCAATTTGTCATGACCCGCCCCCAGGGCTCGGGCCGTGACTACCCCAAGCCCACCTTCTATAGTCCAGGGGCTAGCGACTAGAACCAAAGGTGTAAACCCATAGAACTAGGAAGGAATTGCCTTTATAAATTTTCACACACACAACAGAGGTCAATATGGAAGGGAAAAACAAGGTTAAACTGTATACAAAAGGAGTGATGAAAAGAAAGGGGCCGGAAATACAACCCCACCTGTAAAGTGCACTAAAACTGAGGTACAACAGAAGAAAGGTGTAACAGCTACTAGATCATCCTCTAGGAAATACTACCCGAATCGTAGGTACAGATAGGCTCCACCTCACTCCACGTCCGTCTCTCTCCTCTGTGTATCGTCACTCTGTGTGGTCCACCTCTGGTACCATCCAGTCCTTTCCACTCAGTCTCGATCAGTGTTTTCTGTCGTTTGCAACCAACACAATGAGGTGCGGGAAAATCTCGTTCAATGGTGAGTATAACGATACTCAGTAGGGACCTAGAGACCCTCAATGTCTCACAGAGTCAAATAAGGTTAAACCACAAGGTATGAAATAAACATATATCCCCACTTAGTTATATGCCCATACATATACCTATGTTATCAAATAATCCATCTCAATCATGAGGAAAACACAAGGATTATAACTCTTCTCAACCAGGATTTTTATTCACATTGTTGAAACAACTGCTACTGGAGAAATCCTTCTCTGTCGTGCACAGTGGGATTGTCGTGACACAAAGGCACTTCCCACTAACCTTGTACTACTGAGGTACTCCTCCTGTCGAGTACCATGGAACTACTTCATCACACAGAAGCGCCCCCCACCATAGGACTTTCGCCACTACCAGTCCCTCCCCCTCAAGGCATGCAGAGGTACTCCTCCTGTCAAGTGCCGCGGGTCTGACGCCACAACCAGGAAGTCCTCCGCTATGGGTCTACTGCCACAACAAGGCTCTCCCCAATGGGCCATTTTAATCACTCCGAGTCAATCGGTTAGCAGCCATTAAGTCTCAGCCAACTACTAGGTCTCTTCACTCTGTCTTCTCTCCCCTGGAAGGATCCACACCACGAGCTACTAGTAGATACTCCAAATGTCCTGAAGTCCCATGTAGAAGTATCTCAATGTTATTCCACATCATAGAGGTCTCAACGCAATTAATGGTGTTTCAATCAGATGCCTGGTTTTTGAGTGATTAGCCTTTTAGTCCTGGGGGCCCGGTTGGATTCGTGTACGATACAACCTGACTGTAACTCAACTAAACCCCGAACTCTAGAAGGGTATACTCAAAGGGACCATCATGCTCCAATAATACCATCTCTGCTGAAGGTTTATCTAACGTATGCAAAGTGCCAATGATATGGATGAAGAAATTAAAGGGTCGGTAGTGGACCCGGGACCAGTCTGACCCGGTCGGACCGACTCATTCCAACCCTGTCTAGTCCGATCTGGACCATTGGGTGGGTCATCTTGCTAGGTTCGACATGGTCCGCTGAGCCGGACCCAGCTAACTCTCGGGCTGGTTTGGCCCGGAGGTCGATATGTATTCGGCTCGACCCGGATGTTGGGGCCGTTTCGGCCAGCGCCATGAGGGGCATGTCTCGGGAGGCAAGGCCCAGTAGGCCGAGACGGTTTGGCCAACGACTCCGTGAGGGACGCCGGGGGCCAGCTCGGGTTGCTGGAGTGGCTATCCCTATTCATCTGGGAACTCAGTCATAGCCAGGAATGCCGTGTGGTTTCCTAGGGAGGCCGGCATCACGCCGGGCAGGCCACGGGCAAAGCGCACAGGGCGCATGTAGGCCGGCATGATGCAAGGAAGGGCGTGCGGGGCCCAGATAGGCCACGGGAATGTCGCACGAGGCTCGGGGAGGCCACGAGTAGGGTGCACCAGGTTGGCCGGTTCGGCGTGGCTTAGGCCCGTGCGGGTGGCGTTGTTCGGCCGGAAGCGCTAGAGCAAAGTGGGGGCCGCAAGATTTGGGGAGGCCGCAAGTAGCGGGACCTTTGTTGTTGTCACCTTTGTCGCCTCGTTTCCGCTTCATCGCCAAAAGTTCCATATAAAGAAGATCGGAGGAGTGGTCGGGCCATGTTGGTTTGGCCCACACCCTCCGTATTTTGGGTGGTAGAAAACAGTTCATAAGAACGAAGCTCAACAACCAACAATATCCAAAATGGATGGATGAACAAGGCACTAAAATAAATTTAATCCCCCTTCCGTTGATTCATCATTTTTATTTCGTTGACGGATTCATAGAAGTTTTTCATCGAATATGTCTCACGATGGTTGAAACTTTGATGAAGAATTCAATGATTAATTAGTTTCCTTCATTCTTCGTTCTTCATTGCGAGGGGCTTTTTTCGTTGCAAAACTTCGTTTCTCCCATGTTCTCATCTTTCCAACCTCCACAAAAGTTAATATACCCACAAAAAAATAGATTTTAATCTCCTATTAATTTAATGGAAAAATATTTAAATTGACTAATTAATTACGTAGGCTCCCCTTAGTAAATGTGAAAGGATGTCACAAATTAAATAAAGGGGAGTTGAAGAGGTTCCCCTATATTAATTGGAGCTTGAGAGTTTTATCCACATTAATGGGGAGGTTTTAGTGGTTAAGAGCCTCGGTAGTCCCCACCTCATTTATCCTCACATGGGAGGTAGAGTTTAGGTGGGCCCCATGACCATAACCACTCATGGGAGGTTAAGGTGTGGTGGCCCCACCTCCAACTTCCAAGAGGTGGTTTTAACAACCCAACTCTCACATGGACTCTCAAATAAAATAATATGACACATACTTTATTTTATTATTTTCCATGAAACCCCAAAATCTATAATTTAAACTCGACCCACTACTGTCGAAATGAAAGACTCCTTGTGAAAAAACTCGCACTGTGAGTTCAATGGTGCTCTCAAGTTTCAATTCTATGCCCCGGTTCAAATGTTATAAAATCCCGGTTATACGTTTACTAAACATACCCGTACAAAACATCAAATATTGATTCCAGGATCACCGGGCCTGAGAATCATACGCTGTAAAAATTCGAGGACTTAGAAAAATTCCCATGTATTAAAAAAATCCACGGGATATCGGGGTCATTATATTATCCATCAAATTAATACATTCCCTATCATTCCCAAAAAATTATAATTTTCAATCAATCAAATTTATTACCATAATTTATTGACCAATTAAGTTATCATTGGTTAAAACTATGGGTAAGAATACTTAAAATCTATGATAAGATATTAACTATTTAAACCTGATTTCAATAATAACACCTTGTTTCATTAAGCTACATGGAATATATTTTTTTAAACATGCCATAATCATTTATAGTTGAAGGCATCCTACAACAACATGTTCTTTAAACAAATATGTTATAAAAAATATTCCATTTAACCATTTAAATAATATTGAAATTCTAACCCATGTATAACTAAAAATATTTCAAATAATAAATTTAGATATCACACTAGATATCAGAATAAGAGGAAATCATTTTTCATTATAGAAACACATATGATCAATAAAAAAACAATGATCATTCATTAGATTGATCTACTATTTTTAAGGATAGTGAAACCATTAGGAAAATGTATGCAACATTTTTTTAAATATTTAATATTACAAAATAGAAACAACAAATCTACAACCTAACTACATTCAAAATTCTAAATATGATAAAAAAATAACAATGATATCCGATCAAATCTCATATAAGAAAACATTATCCATAAAAACATGTGTGAAAAAAAGACATGATTGAGATAAAATTATATGACATGGTATTATAGAATGATAGGTAAATGTCCCATTAGATATGAAACCTTTATATAAATAGGTAAAAGAAACATTCAGACACCACAAACTGAATGTGGGAGTCTATGTATGAACCCCTTGGGAATGTGATTCTAAATTAATGGATTGAGCTATTATGGTGTCATTGATTAATAGATAATTTTGTGGAATTTCAAAAATACATAATTTTTTATTATATTTAATGGAAAACTACTATAAATAGGTTTAGGTCATGCATGGTTCATTAGTTCGATGAATGGTTCATTCATTCCATGAAGGGGTTATTTTATAAGATATAAAAAATCATTACATGTGTCAAATAGTCATAGAATAATTACTGTCGGTAAAATCATGTTCATGTCAAGATTATTTATGATATATTTAATGCATTTATTCATTCATTTATATCATGAAAACATGATTCATGTATTGATGTTAATAATATAAACCACCCATATTGGCCTGTGAATTCCATTATAGGATATGAACATGTCACTAATTCCATTAAACAAATCACATCATGAATATCTAATAAAAAATATTGAGTATATAGGAATAAAAATAACATAATCGTTATCTAATAAAATATCCACGATATTTACAAACAAGAAAAGGGAGGGTCTAGAAATATTTTTTCCCTTACATTACATACCAATAAAAATCCAGTCCATACTGAGAAATGAATGATTAAGATATCATCCAAATAGCCATGATTTAAGATACATCTCAATAAGATATCCATCACTAGTGATCAATAACTTCACATAGAGTTACATGGAACAAAATAATGGAACATCATCCACTAAAAACCATTTGATGAAAATAATAGATAAAAATAAATAATATCTAGATACTAAATATATATCTATGACTCAAGATAAAAATTACTCTCCACTATGAAATTTTAAAATAAAATGAAATAAGGAAAAAGAAGGAATCTATTTTCAAACAATTTATCCCATTTGTATTAGATCAATATATGCTTCCACTTGAAGGCCTTACCATCATAAATGTTGATCTCACCCCTATCAATAATTTCGGGTTATCACTAATGTAACATCCCCGGTAAATAATGAATATGATATTTTTATATTTTTAAATATTTTTTAATTTAAAAATTAATTTCACATTCAACAGGATTCTTTGTTTGACAACATAATCAACAGAAAACCATGGGCTTCTTTGAAATCTTACGCGGCACACAACATTTTTTTATACCAAAAAATAATATAATAATATAATATTATTTTAAATAGAAGTTAAAACCTAACTGTTTTATTTGTGGGAATGAATATAACAAACTAAAATAAGATTATACATGTTTTTTAAATGTTTTTACATTTATCCAAAAACATTTAGAGGCTTAAAATGAGAATAAATCCAATTTTAAACATAAAGACTAAAATATTTTTAAAAGGTAGTTTTACCTTCTTTTGATGGCCAACACCTTTTAAATTAAATTTTCCTCACATTTTTATGTTATATTTGAAAAAATACAATTTTTCTTTAGAATTGGGTCATCGAAATTTACTTTGGATGAAATTTTGGTATTTTAATGATTATGATCATTTCATAATTAATAGTGAAAAATATTGCATTTTAATTCAAAACTGCATTTTAATCTAGTTTATTTCTATGGTTATATTATATTTTTAATTGGTTTAAAGTGTAATTAGATTATATTTATACCATTTTATGCCAACATTGGTCATTTAATTTAATATAAAATTGAAATTTGACATAAAAAAATATCAATCTTTTGATAGTTATTATTTCATAAAAACTTGATTTTTTGTTTTGACAGCAGGATTTAATATTAAATTAATTTATTCATGTTCTATGTTTGGAATTTTGGAAAATTCATTCTATATTTTTAATCATGAAATCTAAAATTTGTAAATAAGTATATTTTATTTTTATACATTATGAATAGTAACTTCAGTAAATATTTTATTTACCAAGGTTAAATTATAAATCTGGTAACTATGGGTAAAAAATAATATAATAATAATATTCAATTAACTTATCATGTGTCCTAGCCCTATTTTATGATAAATTTCCAACCATTGGCCTCATTGGTTCTATTTTGTGAGCCCATAGAGCCAATTGTATTTGAAAATGACAATTTGTGAAAACTAATTTAATGTAATGGAAAATTTATCATAAACATATATATCGTAGTAAAAAAATTTATAATGTGTAATATAAGTTATCCATTCGACCGTAAATATTATTTATTTTAATAAAATGATTTTATAAATCATTGTAATTTATTTATAATTTTTAGAAATAAAATAAATTTATTTATTTACGATACAATAATGATGTAATTATTACCTAATTAATGAATGTTTTAAATAAATGAGAATATAAATATTCAAATATATTTAATCTGAAACTTTATATTACATCCAATAATTTTATGGTAGGGTATAACTTGTTAACTTTTAATTAATATAGGATGTTGGAAAAAATCCTATTGTTATAGAATTTTTATGTCTGGATATGAATAGTTTATAAATTGACATAAATGTGTTTTTAAAATAATCAATGTTTTATTAAATGAAATAATAATCCTTAAAATCTATTATTCATATAACATACAAATATTATGATAAATAATTCATTAATTATCAATTTTTCGGTCTCTTGTTATTTTATAGTAAATATATTAACCATATAGTATGAATATACAAGAGGGTATGCTAAAAGACAAATTAGTTAATTAAAGATAAATGCTAAATGATAAGTTTTATTTTATGACCTAAACATGTATAAACCCCATTTTATGGAAGTATTTAGTGAAATAATTACCATATATTATAATAAAATGAGTTTGGTTCCTTTTGAAATCTAAATTTAGTTTACAATAAAATAATATTTTCAAACTTTTCTAAAGAGACCATCCTCCCCCTAATAAAAGGCCATCACCTCTATAACATTACTCAAATCTCTCAAGACCATTGGTTCATCAATAACCTTCTTCACTAATCTCTCAAAATCCCTATATTACACTTATAATCCTTACATTTGGAATAAGTCAATTCAAAAATACATTTTGGTTCAATCCAAAGGGTGTTACCAGATTTAACAGTAATGTCTTCTCTAAAGTTCTATTCTTTTATTTTCCTTATCCAACCCCCTAAACTATATTTATTATATTATTTTATAACAACACCAGTATTATCAATATAATATTATTTTTTATATGTATTCTTATTACACTTCTACAGTTCTACATCTAATTGATATGAACATACTATTTCAGTTGACATCGAAGTACTGCCTCACCAAATGATGATTGTTAAAATATCTCATGCCACCTATCATGGTGGACATTATGATGGAATAGTATATAGATGTTATATATATTATATTTATATTATCTATATTATTGTTTATTTTTATTTATAGAAAACCATTATTGTTTCCATAATGTGTAAACGCGATAATTTCATTTGAGGATGTGGGGACTACTGCCCCCTCAAAGTGATAAGACTCATTCATACCATACATATAACATATAAAGGATAGTGTTAATGAAATTATGTAATGTATATAAAATATAATATTATACTGTAATAGTAATATAGCTTTGTATCATTTGGTTTTCATATTTTTAAATGTCAAAAATGAAATGAAAGTAGTGGTCATGGGTATGTATGGACTTAACTTCTCTATAAACTGTGCTTTTTCATTTTCATATAACCAATTGATATAGAATATTTGAAATACATATATACATGATATATATGAAATATATCATATTAAAATAATTAAAACAATTCAGGATATAAAATACTTTTTACCAAATGGACAATTTGTAATTATAACATGTTCATTTTCGATTCAAACACCTAATATCGATAAAACTATCGATATCAACATAAATAATTATGGAATGTTTATAATGTATTAATAAGTGATATAAAAGGAATAAAAAACTTTATAAATTTTCTAGTGAAATTATCAATTAAAGAATGTTAATTATACAGGGAATAAAAGAACGAACGAGTCATATCCGACAAGGGGTGTGTGAACTCATTAAGCCAATTTCCATTATTTGGGTGAAAATTATACTTCTTGATTATGTAGTTCTATTATTATTTGAGAAATATATTTTCTTATCCTATATTAAATTTATACCATATTTATGTGTATTTATAGTGAATGCACATAATTAATCAATTAAATTTGCCAAATGATATTTGATAGGGAAACTTTCCCCATCCTATTTTTTGTGAAAAACTTCTTTTATGTCATGTATTTTAAATTCAATTTTTAAATATTGGGATTTGTTCTTATATATAATTACTGTTGAAACTTTTATGTCCATGTGATGAGAGACACTTTCTCTCTCTCATCAACTATTTTTATAGATTTTTATGTGACACACTTAGGCTGGTGAATTTTTGTAAGGAAACTTCTTAACCTAATTTCAATTATTTTTTGATAAACTTATAATTCTTGATTATGTCGTGATATGAATATGTGTGAATGACATATTATTTTTTTACACATTATATACACATATATTGGGTGTTTATATATTTTTCACACATAGTTATTTCATGGATTTATCCTTAATTGAATGGAACAATATTTATAAGGGACTATGTCTCAATCTACTTACATTGAGGTATATCAATATATTTTTCCCCTTTATTATCCTATAAGGATTATATACAACCATTTTTACATTTTATATTAAGAAATTTTATATTCTAATGATATTTATATTTTACATTGTTTCTATTAATTAATAATTTTTTTCATGTATTTTCATTAGTGGTAATAGATTCAATAACTAAAATACCATTTTTAAAGTTTTAAAAATTTAACATTCTAAATCATTCTCTTTCAGGTATATGTTTTATAATTTATTATGTATTTATTTACTTGGCCATGAGGGTTTAAAAGTTTAATTTTTTTAAAAGTTTCAGAGTGGTATGGGATACATTGATTCCAAAATATTCTTTTTGAATGTTTTAAAATAATGTAATATGTAAATATAGTGAACTATTATCTTGTGAATGCAATGTGTAAATGTTATCATTCTTGTATCCTTGTTTTATATGTTATGAAAATGTTATGGTTTAGGGGAATTGTTTATGTATTCGAGTTGTTATATGATAAACCTATGGCTAGTGAGAATGAGTTAGCTCTCCAATAAATTGGGTAATGTGATAGAGGTAAAAGATAATGTTTCTCTTAAGAGATTTATGGAATATACCGCAATGGGTATTAAAAACATAACTCCCAACATAGTTGTGAAATATACAATGTATGTATGTTATGGATGCCACAAGTTACCTTTATGATTTATTATTTCTATGTGGTATTTATAAATCTTATGATTTCATGAGTCATGTTCGAGAGACTATTTTTTGTATGCGTTGATGAACTAATTTTTCATTCATTATTTTATTACCCTTACATCACTTTTTATACTCATAGCACTTTTTTTAAATTTTTTCCACTCGATTTAATGATTAATAGGGCCTAGGATGGAATTATGGGAAATTCATCCTGTCTAAAACTTGGAACTAGACATGTTACTTTTTTAGAAGAGTTTAAATTTATGAAAAATGTTTACTGAGTATAAGTGTCTATATATAATATTCATGTTTTTTTGTATATGGTATGACCTAATTCTCTAAGGCTCCTAACCTAAAAAGATCCTAAATGCAAATTATTAACTTAATTCAATATCAAGTAATGTTTATATTCAGGTCCATATAGTTAGTAGCAAAGGACTATTTAGGCAAATATAGGGATTAGGATTTTTTAGACACAAGGTTAGTATTTATGTATATTATTAATGTGAAATCTTTATTTTGTAACTTTTTCTGATCATGAAATTTTTTTTGCGAATGGATGGTGGAGGATATCAATTGACACTTCTATATTTTCCTGATGAATTTCTTACAATAATTATTTCAATGTCATGCCATGAACATTTTGAAACATTTTCAAGTATATAAATCAATTAAAATAAATTATTTGAGTTATCAAACACCACCAATATTCCACAATACCTTCGTGGATCATCGGTTGTATTTCATCAAATCATATTTTCTCAATATTCTCATATTTTAATCAATGGTAAATATTATCAATGTATTTTTATATATTTTACCATATCACATGATTTTGAATCTTATGATGATTTTCAAAAAGGTACTGACGAATGAGACCCCTACACAACCAATTCATATTTTCAATTATTTTTAGTTTTTATACACATACTTATGGTATTTTCAAAATAAAAAATGATTGAATTTTTCAACTCAAACTTGGTCTGACTATTTTATAAAATGAATGTTTTATCAGATGTTTTGATATTATATGTCATCCATGATTTTTTTCCTAAACTATTTATCTATGATCAACCACATGACCTACGATTTACGAGTTGTGTTTGGATAAAGGATAAAGATTATTTTGATGGATCTATAAATCATATTTATAATGCATGGACTATATATCTACCCTAACAAGATGACGATGAAACTAGGTGGACACCATGATCAAGGTGCGATGTTATTTCTTTGGGGATAATGTTATTTTATGGTGGTAAAAAATTTCAATAAGACTTCGTGAATTACGATATTGAGGTCATAATTATTTGCGATGAAAATGATAGATATAAGACAACCATTGACGTTAAATCATTATATGGTTATATTCACGTTTTATAAAAAGTGGAAAACATCAAGATGGGTGACAACTCATCACGTCCTACATAGCCATAGGAATCAAATTCACAACTGCAGCGCGTTAAGGGAGCATTGTTTACCACTATCCTACGTGAAGCCTCATGTTAGTATGATTTACTATTTTTAGTTGAACGAATCTATGGATCAAGAATAATTTTATTTTGGGGACTAATGATTTATCAAATGAAAATACTTATAATAAAATAATGATTTGGTGATTAGGTGATAATGATTATTTTGGAAAATGCTCTCTCATTTGGGGAACACTATACAACTGAGGAAAATAGAATACTATGAGATTTCATTTGTGGAGTAATGGAAGAAATTTTATTTTGGAATAATATAGTTTTTTATTGCGGACTAATAGAGATTTTCTTTAGTTATATAAATTATTAACCTATCTTTATGAATAAGTGATTAGGTTCATTTCTTATCTGTATGAGACTTTAAGAGTATCCAATGTTATTTAGTGATAAATATTATCATTTTTGTGGAAGAATATGTCATCATATCCTTTTGAAATTTGGGTTTTAATCATAGATTCTATTAAATTGAAGTATTTTAAGTAAAATTTTTTATTGAATGGTTTTTCTAAACATTGGATGATTTTTTTTAAATTTTTTAGATTAGTAGTAATATTTTTTATCCTTTTGGGGTTATTAGATATTGTATTAACCATTTTGGTTTTGATCAATTTCTACAGACAAGGGAAATATATAGTTTTTCATTTTTGGATTATTTTATTCTCAATTAGATTATATAATCACATTTGGTGTGGCCAAGTCATATTTAATGGTCATTGTTTGGAGAAAAGATGAGTTTTTGGTAGAAAATTATTAAAGGATGAAACACTACTAGAGAAGTAAGTGTATTTCCTTATGTTTTTTTTCAACATCCTAAAATAATTCCTTAACATTCTGAAAGGGGATCCTAAAGCAAGATTATCTTTTTGTTTACTTTTCATACTGGGGAATCTAATACCATTTAACCATTAAAAGTTTTTTATTTTCCAGTGTTTAAAATTATCTAAATCATGTTTTCTATCACTCTCCATCAGAAGATGACACAAATTTTTTCCTCCCTATACATGTTTTCCTACAAGGAATACTAGTATGGGTTATCTCTGGTGACATTTTTACTTCTCTTTTCTTATTTTAATGTTATAGTTTTATTGACTATTTTTTGATGTAGTGCATTTAATAAGGTTTTTGAGCCCAATTTTTAAATTCGAAGGATGAAATTTCCAAATGGGGGAAGGATGTAACATCCCAGGTAAATCATGGATATGACATTTTTGTATTTGTTAATATTTTGGAATTAAATATTAATTTTACTTTCATGGGAATTATATGTCAGATATCATACTCAACACACAACATTGAGTTTCTTTGAAGTCATATGTTGCACACAACATTGAGATATATCAAAAAAATAATATAATAATAAAATATTATTTTAAATTGTACTAAACACCTAACCGTTGTATTGGATGGAATGAACACAACTAACAAAAATATTATTCTACATGTGTGTTAAATAATTTATTTTGTTTTCCAATAAAATATAGAGGCATAAAATGAGAATGAATCAAATTTTAAGCATAAATACTCATATATATTTAAAATGTACTTTTACCTCCTTTTATGGTGAACACCTTTTAAATATTGTATTTATCACTTTTATATGTTCAATTTAAAATAAAAATAATCTTATTTAATATATTGACATAAAAATTTACATTGGATGAAATTTTGGTATTATTCGGATATTGTTAATTTTTAAATGAATAGTGAAAAATACTCTATTTTAATTCAAAACTGCCTTTTAATCTAATTTATTTATAGGCTAGATTATCTTTTTAATTGGTTTTAATGTGTAATTAGATTATATTTTTAACATTTAATCCAATTTTGGTAATTTAAGTAACTTTACTTTGAAATTGGATATAAACAAATGTAAATCATTTCATAATTATTATTTCTTAAAAACGAGCATTTTTCTTTTGACAACATAAATTTATTATAAATTAATTTATGTAGCTTATATTTTTAGAATTTGAAAAAATGTATTCCAAATTTTTAATGAGTAGGCACAAATTTTGTAAAATAAGTAACTTTAATTTTCAGTCATTTTGAATAGTAACATGAGTAAATATTTATTTCACCCTGGTTAAAGGGAAAATCTGTTAAATAAAGTAAAAAATAATATTATAATAATATTAAATTTTCCTAAAACATGTCCTAACCCATTTGGATGATACATGTCGGACCATGGGAATCCTTGGGTCGATTTTTTAACCCCATAGAGCCACTTGTTGGTTAAAATGACACTTTATAAAAATTATTTTAATGTTAAGTAACATGTAACATAATAATATATCACATTGTAAAAAAAATTTATAATGGGTTATAGAAGATATATTTTCAACTATATATAGTAAATATAATTGTATAAATTTTTTCTATATCATGGTATTTTATTCATATGTTTTATACATCTAATAAATACATTTATTTATGACATAATGATGATGTAATGATAACCTCATTAATTGATGTTTTAAATAAATGAGATTATAATTTTTAAAAAAAATTATTTTGAAACATTTTATTCCATCCATGAATTTTAGGGATGATAATAACTTGTTATATTTGAATGAATGACGTTTTTTAATATAAATCATGTTGTTATATAGTTTTTTAAAAGACATGATATGAATAGTCTATAATTTGACATAAATGAGTTTTTAAAATGAATACTATTTTTTGAAATCATTAAAAAATCATAAATAATTCTAATTTAGTTAAAATACATGTATGATGTTTCAAATTTCATTTAGGATCCATTTTTGGGTCTCTTAATATTTTATTGAAAACATATTAACAAGATAGTATTAATATACCAGCGAACATGCTAAAAGTTAAATTAGTTATGTGAAGGTTAATGATAATGGATAATGTTAATTTTTTGACCTAAACATGTATAAACACAATTTTTTGAGATGTTTTAGAATAATACTGACCTTATATTTTAATTAATTTACTGTGGGACCTTTTTACATCGATATTCAGTTTATAATAAAATAATATTTTCAATCATTCCTAAAGAGCCCCCCCCCCGCTTATAAAAGTCCACCACATCTAACCCATTAATCAGACCTCTCAACCCCCATACAACTCCCATAATCTCCTCCAATAAGCTCCCAATATCCTTATCGTCCACATATAATACTTTCATTTTGAAGAAGGAAATTCATTAAATCCATTTGGTTGAATCCAAAGGGAGTTTCCCGATTATAATGTAACATCTTCTCTCATGTTATCTTCTTTTATTTTCCTTATCCAACCCCCATAATCTCTATTTATTATTTTATTTTTTAAAAACACTAGTATCCTAAATTTAATAGAATTTTTCTATGAGATGTATCAGAACTACACTTCATACAAACCTCCATCTAATGTATTAAAACATATTTTTTCTCTTTAAAGAAAACTACTGCCTCACGAAATGATGATGGGTCAAATATCTCCCCCCTCATATCATGGTGTCCATTATGATGTAAAAACATTTATATGTGACATATATTATATTTATATTTTCTATATACTTCTTTATTGTTCATTTCTATCATACCATTATGGTTTCTATAATGGGTAAACACGATAATTTCATTTGAGTAAATGCTAACTACTGCTCCCATCAAAGTGATATGACTCGTTCGTACCATACATGGAACATATATAGGATTGTTGGATTTAAAATATGAAACATATATAAAATATGATATTATAATGGAATAATAATATACCTATGTATCATTTGGAATTAATTCCATTAAAAATGAAAAAAAAATGAAAGCAATGTTCATTTGTACGTAGGACATACCGTCTCTATTAATGGTGCATTTAATTTACATATATCCAAATGATATAGACTATTATAAATAAATATATACTGGATATATATGATATATATTATATTTAAATCATGAATACAAATATGGAGATAATTGCGTGTCTACCACATGTACAATTTGTTGTTATAATAATATCATTTTTCACTCACAATCCCAATAACGACAAAATGACCAAAATTTACTTAAATAATTATATAATTTTTTTAATGTAGTAATAATTGATAAAAAAAGGAACAATAAACTTGAAAAATTCTCTGAATAAATTTTTAATTGTATTATGTTTATTATTCATGAAATTAAAGAATGAACGAGTCGAGTAGGAAATGAGTTAAGTGAACTCTTTAACCTAATTTCCATTCATTGGGATAAAATACTACTTCATGATTATGTTGTACTATTATTATGTGAGAAATATTTTTTATATTTTATGTTTTCTTTATAATTTATTTTTATGTATTTTTATTGAATACACATTATCGATCAATTTTATTTAAAAAATTATCTTTGTAATGGATCCTTCCACCGTCATCTTTTTCTCAAAGATTTATTTTATATTATGAAATTAAATTTAAATTTTCCAATATTGGGATATGTTATTATATATTTTTACTACTGAAAATTGTATGTCCATGTTATGGGAGCACATTTTATCTCTCATTAACTCATATTCTATATATTTAAGTGACGTTGTTAGGATGCCGATTTTTTGTAAAGGAATTTATTAACTCAATTTCAATTATATCGGTTTAACTTATACTTCTTGATTATGTCATGATATGAATATGTTTGAATGACCTTTGATTTATTAACATAATATACACTTATATTTTATATATTTATATTTTTCAGATATAAATTTTTAATAGATTTATCCTTAATATAATTGTTCAATTTTCGTAAGGGGATACGTCTCAATCTTCCTTTATTAAGGCATATCTTCATATTCAGCCCATTTATTATCATATAAAGAGTATATACTACCATTATGGAATTTATATCTTGATTTTCAATTTTCTCATGATATTTATTTTTTTACATTGATGTTATTCTTTATTTATTTTTATTCAAGTATTTTCTCAAGTGGTAAAGGATTATTTAACTAAAACACTATTTTAATTGTTTGAAATATTTAATCTTATAAATTATTTTCATTCATGTACATGATTTAGAAAAGGTTTTATGTAATTTTTTATAAATAAAATTGTTGTTTTAAAGTGTAAATTATTATCAAAAGTTTTAGAGTGGTATGGGACACTTTGATTCAAAAATACTCTTTTTGAAGGGTTTAAATGAATTGATTATGTTAATATCTAGAACTATTATCTTGTAAATGAAATTTGGAAATTTTATATTTTATTTATTCTTGTTTTATGTTTTATTAGTATGATATGGTTCATGGGAATTGTTTACATATATGGGTGGTTCCATGACAATCCTAGGGATGCTGATCTCGAGATAGATCTCTAAATAATTGAGTAACATGATAGAGGTAAATATTAATATTTCTCATAAGAGATTTAGAAAATATACCAGGATTGGTATTCCATATGTAACTCCCTACATAGTTGTGAATACTAAAATGTGTGTTTTTTATTGATGACACAATTAACCTTTATGATTTATGATTTATATGTGTTATTCATAAATCATAGGATTTCATGAGGTATGTTAAAGGGCATATTTTTTGTATGTATTTTTGAACTAATGTCTTCATTAATTAATTTATAACTGTTACTGAAATTTTTATGCTCATCCCATGTTTTTATAATGTTTTCCACATGACATAAAGATGAATAGGGTCAAAGATGGGGAAATGTAAAAGTCATGTTGTCTAAAACACGGAAATAAGCATGTTACATTTTTAACATGTTTTTATTTAATAACAAAATCGATATAAAGAATAAGTGTGTACATGTAATATTCAATTAGTTATGAATATGTTATGAGATAATTCTCTAAAGAATTAAACATTAAATATACCTCAATGTGAATTATTAACTTAATTCAATATTACATAATGATTAATGAAAGGTACATATAACTAAGATAATATTGAATCTTCATCACCTAGAATACATTATATATTTGACTTATCTACTACTGAGTTAATATGAGATATTAAATTTCACTTTCATGGTCTATCACCTTGAAAAGTCGAATAAACAAGTGGGAATACTTACCACCATGCTCAGACCTTCACTTCCAATGATGATGATTCACCACCAAGAACACATTATCTCATATGTTAAATACCATATGTGTTCTCCATTTATCATAAAATGACTTATATGAATTATACTTGTCACTCATATTCCTATGAATCACTTAATCCATCTCCATGTAAGAATTAAATTTATCTACCCAAAATATTTATGTCACACTGACCCCAGTCAAACAAAAATGATAAATGAAAATCTAGTCTTACAAAAATTCAAATAGTTCCATACTAAGAATATAGTGAAAACTAATGTTGTACGATAGCTCAAACAATGATAGTTTCACTGTACATGATCCTCAAAAATCCAAGACACAATATTGAAACAAGTCCTAAAGATACAAAATAGTCTCATCTATCTGAACATGACACATTTATTAGAATATAGAGATAATTAATTACAAAGTGTTAAATATAGGTTTTAATAATCATCATAATATTGAGATAAAATAATGGAAATGATCAAATAAGATTATCCATTGGTTCGTATAGAGTCTCACAACCACCTTTAAATACATCATTGATAAAAAATTCGCTAACATGATGTAAAAATTGAAATTAAGATTAATGATTTCTTCAAAAAACCAACTACAAACCATTTATAATCAAATTATCTATAGTCATGAGATAAAAAATTGTCCATGTCCATATATATATATACTACCACATCAAATAATGATCATCTAAAAACTAGAGAAAACCCACAAGAACCCAATTGTCATTCTTTTGATTCCTAAATACCATGATGTGAGAAAAATATCTATAATTTAATTATTCATCTATATCCACCTAACTAACCTCCCAGAAGGTCAGTATGTCTTTTGTATATGAAGATGTTATATTATGGTTGATCATCTGAACTCATAAAGAACCACCTCATTCCTCCCAGTAGGGATTAGAAGGATTCCTTTGAATAAAACCCAATATTGTAAATCCTCATTATAACCATTATGGGAATCACTAATGATAATATTGTATCTATTATACAATACTGAAGAATCCCCCATCTCGAACTCATCCTTCTACAACACCAAATATGAATAACGTGACATTTTAAAATTGATTCATCAACTAAAAAAATATACCCCAGTATGTTTCACGGTTAACATCTCTTTCATTACATCACATAATCTTTAGATTCATGCCTGAAATCATCATGTTAATTCTTATTCAATGCATCAGTTGAAAAATTATCATCTCCCGATTTATAAGAATCCTCAATGTCATAATATTTAAATAATTCTTCCCACTCTCATTATCAAATTATTATTCCAACATTAGGGAAAAATACATTTGTTTCTTTTTTATTAGTAAAAATAATAATAATCCATAATGAGGCAATATTGAAAAAAAAATGTCCTAAATGAATTCTTCCAACTTAATATAATGAGAATCAACTTTGGTAATGAAGATGATATATTCATGTTTTATGAGTAACAACTTATATTTCCTAGATTCGAATTTATTATAAACCATGATGATATGTGTAATATAGAAACTCAATTTGAAAACCCTATTCTAGAAAATGAAGAAAAAAGTACCCAATAAATTCTAATTTAGGATGAAAATATATTCCATATACGTTTTAGATTAGAAGAATATGTGATCCTTTCATTTAAAATCTATCATGGATCTCGTAACATGAGATATAAAAGCTAATAACCTCCTATAAAAATCTCATCGATTAAGGAAACTATACACCACTACAATAATCTTGGGGGATGTTTATGAAATGATCAAATAGATCATAGATTGATCCATACCAACACCACAATGGGAAAAGAAATTACCTAATTAATGTAATTTTTTAAACTATAACTCATTATTTCATATCTTTATGAATATAATTAGATATAAAAAGAATAACCAAATAAAACATTTACTAAATATTTTTTCCTTCTTGGATATGGAGTAAAATATGATGATGTATATAATACCCATCACAAACTATTATGGGACCACTCTAAACAAAACATTCATCAAACAGATGAAAGCCGAAAGATAATTAATCATACCAAATGGATCAAAACTAACCAATAATTGCCATAATTAAATTTGAATGTATAATTTAGTGTATCATCATGATTCTCCCACATTTGATGATATCCCAAAATTAGAATCATCCATGAAAACATAGAACATTAATTTTATTATCAATTAAGTCATAAATCCATGGAAATGGATAATGGTACATCAATGTCGGCTTATAGAAGAAATATTGATTGATAAATATATATTGGTTGTTATTGGACTTCATTATGAGGAGAACTATTTAAATTCATGGTGAAATAGTCTTCCAAAAAATACTCACTCAAAAGGACCCTCAATTTTTATTCAAATATTTTACAACTCAAGAGTAATCATCCAAATTAGTTATATGGGATATATTTACATACCATACAATAAATCTATCCAAAATCGATCTCCAATTGAGGGGGTAAATCAACAAACCTCACCAAGGAAGACATCAACGTACATTTGTATGACTCTCAGAAAAATAACTAAATAATCATTTTGAGAACATAAAATTATAACTTTTATCATGGAAGATAATTATGTAACATGAATCATACTCATATAATGGTATTACTAACAACAAATTTGAGAATATATATATCTAAATAATATAAAATAATATATATATTGGATTATACTAGAATTTCTTACAAGAAATAATGATATTACATTTCAGTTATAATATCACATGGTTATATCTGATAACATAATAAGACTCCCCATGAGATATCTTACCCCATCATCAGACGTTAGTATCTTCAGGCTTTATACAAATAATATCAACCATTAATTGGTGTGGTAAAATCCAACAAAACTAGATGCCTTTTAATTTCAAATACCAAATAATTAAATATGGTAGGTTATTTAATGGTGTATGTTGATCCTAATAAAAAGATGGAGTTTAACCAAGTTTTTTATAATAAAAAGTATATCGTGGACGAAATATGAAAAAAATGGAATTGGAAAATCTATAGTGTGCATCATATCATGACCAAATCCATGATCTCATTGACCATGTTAGATTCTATATCTTGGGACACATCGTGCATTTGGAGATTGATAATCATTATAGAATTTTCCTCCTACATCCATATATCATATCTACTGATCTATAGGTGTAGAACCCTGTTACTACTTCCTAGAATGAAACTACTTTAATGGTGGAACTTGAAGTGAAATAAATACCACATAATAAATTATCCATGGGTTTGGTTACTCTCACTAATGATTTCACCATTCTTCAGATGAAAGCACATTTGTTTTAGCCTTTCATAGGATATTCAGATCTACAAGATGATACCTACCATGTGTTGAATGAAATCTATTATGTATCTAAAACATGGAACCCGAGTCCACATATCATCTATATAGGGACTCCATACAAGTACCCTATCATAATGACCTGGTTTTTGTAATAATCCATTGAAAACCTATTCTCACCCTGGAAACATAAAATATATCAAGATAAAAATTTATCGTTACCTAAAATTAGAACATAATATTCAAAATCATCTCAATGTTCCTCATCCTGGCATACTCATATGGAAATAGGTCTAAACTGTATTCGATAAGGTTTCTGAAATATATCATGAAATCTTATATATTGTAACTCCCATGTAAAAGTGGTAGAAAAACATATAAGTATTCCTCTATCATAGTTGATAATAAATACAATAATAATAACATTCCTTGTAATATCTTTCATGATGGTATTCGGTCCACACGATCATCATAGTACAGAACCACAAATTCCTTAATACTCTTTTCCACATCATCATCACCATTAAAACATAGATATCTATATGAGCATAGATCAAACCAACAATTATCTATACCGCCTACAACTATTACTCTATCAATGATTTTCAAATGAATCCCCCATGCTTCTTCAGACTCTGGAAATGATAATCATGGTCTGTTATCAATAGAATATCATTATTGTCCAAGAAATAGACCATATCTAATAGAACACCCAAATAAAAAAATTGTTATGAACATGATGAGGACATCGACTGAGAGAAATTCCTAAAAAATATAAAACAATTACAAAAACGTAATCATTAATATATATTATTGAATATTTTTTAACTATATATGTCGGGATAAACATAATCACATGTTATAACCATTTAAATAGCTCATGCAGGAATAATGAAGGATTATCCACTCATATATATCAGTAGTATTAACTGAAACACATTATATAGTAGTATTAGAATCCATAAAAACATATTTATAATGTTAAAAGGATCCCTAAATACCCATGCCTAAAACGTTCACCAATATATACTATACATACTAAAAGAATATGACACTATTAACCTATGAACCATTGTAATATTCGGATGTTCCATCCCATGAACTATTTTATATTAGATTAATTGAACTATTTACACCCCTCTTTTATGACCCCCACCCCAATGCTACCCATTCTAGTCTATAAATGAAGGAATTGAGGTAATGTGGCATGTATACCACCTCTAATAGGCCATAAGTTAGTGAAATACATCAAGGGAATATCATAGAAAAAGTAGAAGGCATTTCCCACAATGGATTGATAATATTGGTGAATATATAGAACAAAAAAGAAAATATTAAAACAAATATATATATATATTCTCAAACATGCATTTATTATAATAAAATTGAAAAACTGTAACTAAAACATCATGTACAAAATATAATATCTGTAGTGACTTGAAATCCCATGTATCTCCTGATCAAGCATGAGTTAGTGATGTCCATCTAAATCAACAAACACCTCCTTCTATCATTGAAAAAATTATATATATTTTGATATATTGATAATAACATTTATACTCTATAGGATCTTCCATATGGACAGTCTTCGAAAATGATAAATAAATCATTATAAGGCCTAATAAAATATAATTAAAGATATGTCATCACCAAAACAAGTATTTTATGATCCCAAAACATCATTTATTTCTATAACGATGTTTTAAATAAAATTGTATATAAAATATAATAACAAACGAAGGATCCCGCTACCTATTACTAAATAGATTTATACTCTTACCTAAAATCACATATTCTAGGCGATCTCAATCGTAATATAACCCATTATAATGACACATAGGACAATGTAACACCAAATGATTCACATGCATCATAAAATATCATCACACATACAAAGAACCTCATGTATCACATCACCTCATCAAACCAAGAATCATATCATGAGAGTAACATTTTTTTTAATAGGATCCACCATAGAATTTATGTTATGTAATATACCTATATCCATCATGATATACCTAAAATAATCCCAATGGTAATAAATATATAGATGCATGATTGTAAAACAATTGATATACATTAAATACCAATGCCAAAATATGATTGATTAGTCACCAAAATTCATACAAGAACATAATACTACTAGGTTATGTGATTGTGGATAAAGTGGGTAGTCATTTATTTTCGAATAGTAACCACAATTTATACCAACACATTATACTACAAGGATATGTGATCAAGGGAATGATATGGTTTCCATTCATTTGGTACAAAAAAACCGTGATATTATAGAAAACACCCTCTAATATACCACCATTTTTGGTTCATCATATCCACATGGGTGTATTATAAAATGAAAAAAATTACATACATAATATAATTTATCATAGAACCATAGTAGGGCCATTAATCAAGTCGTTTTCTCAATTATATCTATAGTAACATAGACTCCATTCTATAATAACTATGAACTAGACATCCTAAAATAACCCAAGTATTAATGAATCTTCATTTAACTAACTCTTTCCTTTTAACATTTAGATTATTGTTAATTAGATTAATATCATATTATTAATAATATTATATTTCATATTTTATTAAAATACCTTGTAAAGTGTGAATTATCTAGAAATAATCCAACGAGTTCCGTTTATTTAAAATATTATCATAACTTTTATTCCAATGAACCACCAACTCTATGTGTTGATTTTTTAATCATTATCTATAAATTATTGTATATAATCCTGAAAAATCCTATTTTTTGTTAAAAGAGGTGAATAAACAAAGTACAAATAACTGATTGAATTAGAAAAAAGTAACCCAAAATCCAAACCCTTTTAATGATTTATTAATTAGAGAGCAAAAAATTTTCATAACAATAGTGGGGAAGCCAAGGTTAATCCCATTCTATTGGACCCATTGTCAAAACATACACCAATATAGATATCACCATGAATCTCATCAAAAAAATGTTCCACTATGACAAAAATTATGGCCCTTCTATCACATATATTATCATACATAAATCATACTATGATCACACAATGTTTTATAGAAATTATGAAAAATAGAGGAAACATAGAAGGAAACAAAAAAATATATTCTATACATAATATATTCCCATGAAACAAATCCTCCTACCTTTATATGAAGACATGGTCACTCATCCCAAAACATTTTTCATTACCGAAAAACATGTTTTTTACTTCACGAATTATCTAGTTTTTCATTCATAAGATAAAGGTGTTTTCAACCAAATAATTTATCTATTACAAGGAGTTATTTATTAAATAAATATTTCAATAATAATTATAGTTTCAATAAACAATAATTTTTTTACATTCTAGTGAATATTACGTTAAAATTATCCATAAAAATAAAATCAAGCTTCTCATAAATTAGCTAGCATCATTGATGAATATACAATCAATAATAATGTTCATCGTAGAAATAGGAAACCCAATAGAAACATTTTAACAATTCATAATGGTTGATAGAACCAAATCTATGAGATAATTGGCAAACTATTAACTTAAGTGAAATTGATAAAATTTCTATAACTATAAACTAAACAAATTATTTAATCGGTTATCATGTTATTTGAGTTAAACTCATCCAATATAAAATGGGTCTATTCATGCTAAAATATTTCATTCACATAAAATCATTTACATTCAATGAATCTAGTACCTATTCGCTTTCAAATATACTATATTAAAAATAGTAAAACTACATATATCAATAATCACATATCTTCCAAGGGAACTATATTCCCCCAAGATCATTGCACCCATAAACAATATAAGAACCACATGAGATAAAATAATAAAATCCTTCCTAGTAATAAAAGATAAAAAGATGAGGAAAAAATGATTATGTAATAAATAAGAGGCGAGATAAGCAAAAATATCCAACGATAACCACATATTGAGATTTGGATTATGAGGATTAGTTTTTTTAATGTGAAAAAATAATAAAGAGAATTCATATCTTCCCATAGGGTTTGGAAGAATTTGGTAGTTTTTTAGTTAATATGACTGATTGAGTATATTTAATATAATAATACCCAATGAAATTTAATAGTGTTAATGGGTCATTCCTATCATGAATGGCCATCTTTTAGGACTCATGGAAAAATTCATTACCTAAATCAAATTAAAATGGATCAATTGATATAGTGAACATCATTTTCACAAAATGTTTAATGATGAAATATTTAACTAATTAATTACACTAAACATTTACAACATAAATAGATTATTCACATACTAAATCACATAATGTGAATTAACCTTCTTGTATTAGGAATTCATATTCCTATTCTGATCACCCCAATCATGTCGTGATCTTATCCTATAACAGTATTTTAGCTCCCAAACACTATTAAACATATAATATGAATACTAATAGAGCCAAAAATTCCAATACATGAATCAATATTATGAACAAGGATATGAGACTTTACACCCATGGGGTAAGTAACATAATCTTAATACTGTAATATACATGAAAAAAAGAATTTTTTTTAAAAAAATATTCATATTAATTTATAAATCATCATCAAAAATAGAATTGAAAATTATGAAGGAATTATAAATATTTAGATATACATATGAATTAAATATTATAAAATATATATATTAATTTTCAATATTATATAACATTTGTTAACACCAAAGAATAATGTTGGTACTTTATGTAATGGTTTATAATAAACTATAATTTCCCTCCAGGAATGTATATGTTTAATTTTTTTGTTGAGGGAAATTATAAGGATCTGAACAATTAGACAAAAAATAGTTTCTTTTCTTATGTTCAATAATTTAATTTTAATTCAGTAGTAATATGTTCAACATTATGGCACATAAAATGATCGATAGAACATTTTTAATACAAGTCAACCATATTTCGAGTTTGTTTTATGAACAGTATCATCATTGTAAATTTTATTAAAATAATTATGAATTTTTTATACAAACTATAAATGTTTATAAAGGGAAAGTATTAATAAAGTTAACTATATTTAAAATAACGATTAAAAAATATTTATATAAAATATTTTTGAGAACCGTTTTTTTGAAATACTATAATCATATGATATTAATAATAACAATTGTATTATATAAAATTAATTTATTTCAATTCCATCATGTTAGTTATTTTCTAAATAAAGTAATTTGAGTTTTTAAGGTTAATTCTGAGAAAAATAATTTATCTACATTATGGTAATTTCTTATTATTATAGTAACAATATAAAATGATATTTTTCTTATATTTTATGATAATGATTGAATTTCATTTTAATGGTATTACTCATCTATGAAAAAACCCATTATGATTTGTTATGTTTCACATCATATATGATTTTTGCATGAAATCCACATTTTTGTACATCTTATGATGATGTTCATAATATGATTTCATGAACACCATTTCATTCTCATATAATAATTCACCAATGATGACATAAAGAATGATGATATAATACATTCAAAATATAATTTATGGATGGAGAATGATATTGTTATGATGTTATGATTAATTTATTAAATTTTTAGACAATGGATGTATTATGATTTCCTGATGACTATTTTAGGATCTCATGGAACATATATGTATGGTTTCCATTTTGTGAATGGAGGAACCAGAAATATATTATTCTATTTTTCCCTTGTTAATGAATGCTATATCATATGAAAATTATTACATGAATGATCATATAACCCAATTCATTACAGTTCCATTAATGAAATGATAGACTTGGGATTAATACTTGACTATAGAGATGATAAAATTAAAAGTGAAAAAAATCCCCGATGATAGACATGGTATAAAGGCATTGAAAATGAAATTAGTTTCATTAATTTTATGTTTAAAAACATATTTCATATATTAATGACATGTTATCATGTATATTGAAGGAATAATAATGCTTCTATATTATTAGGATTTTTTACTATTGATTGAGATAACCTTATTTCATGATTTATGATTAAATATATTTGAATAATTTTGTGTAGATATATAAAGTTCTGATCATGCACTAATTTCATTATGTGTATGATCAGTAAATATCATTGATTGGCATCCTCTATGATTACATATATTTAGGAATAATTCTCACCCATAATTATGATTCATTTTTTCAATGATTTAAATAATGTTTTTGAGTAAGAAATTTAAATGATTGGAACATTTTGAGAAGAACCAAATAGATGATGTTGAATTTGTTTTATGAAATAATTCATTAGAAATCATGTCATCAAATAAATTAAACTATATGGTCCTCAGTTATTTACCATTGGTAATTATTTTGAATATTCATAAAAATTGATCTATTATTTATCTTTTCTATGGTCAATTTACCAAAATATATAAAATACCTTTAGTTTATTCTTTTATGAATTAGTTTCCATGAAATTTTTTAAATATTTCTTTTATAATATAACTACCATATTTATATTATTTAATTCATACTACCTAGATACTAATAGCTGTAGTATTTTTATAAGATTAAATCCATAAGATTTATATCATATATTCCGGCTTATGAATTTTATTTTTCATCACATTATTTATTTTATAATGTTATATAATGTATTCATTATTAATTTAAAAATTACTATATTGAATAAATGTTGATTATTTTTAATTTAATGCTAGTGATTTATTTACGGTAGGCTTTTTTATGAATTCAGTTTTTATAAAAAACCCTTGATTTCATAAACATAAGAAGAAAAATTAATTTATTACAATTTATGTATCCATATATATATATACTAATATTATTAAAAATAATAATATATGAACCCCATAATAAACAATACATGTTAAGTGATAAATTTTATGAAAATATTATACAATAAATCATTGATGAAACATTCAAACCAACATAATTAAATTAAACATAATAATTATATTATTCTTGAAAAAAATCAATCCTTACAATTATTGATAAACATGTATTTTTCAATTGTAAATATAAATTCAAATTTAAACTTAATATAGTAGTGGAAATTTTAAACCATTATTATTATACAATTTAAACTTGAACTAAATATTTATATATAATATTGTCCTTACATGGTATACCATCCTACGGATTCTAAATCTTCATTCCAAAAAATAATTAAAGAAATCTTTGATTACAAATGAGATACCATCCAACCCACAATTCTAGATCTAGTTTTAAAAATACATATATTTCATACAAAACATGAAAATTTATTTCATTCGTCTACTCTCTAAATCATAAGATGAGTATTATTGGGAACATTGTATATTATTCATAATAATCTTATGTCATTCCATAATATTAATGAAATTTTTATTCATAAATTTATAATATTTTATTATATTAATATGTTCATTATGAATAATTTAAAAAAGAAATATCCATACCAAAAACCTAGTTATGGGGTAATTAAATGCAATATTTAAGGGAAACAATTTATAATTAACAAGTCCATCATCAAGTAAAATATGATATCATATCATATAGTATGAATATGGAAAATAATAAGGGCATTAAATAAGATTAAATTATATAATGAGATCATAATGTATTACTTCATATTATAATATTGTATAACCTAGAATCATAATAATGAAATCAATTATTACTAATTTATTAGAATACATAAAAACAAAAATCATATAATAATTATGATATTTTATTTCTAAATTTGATGGAATTATAATATATTTTATATACTCAATGACCATTTGATTATACAAGGTAGTCTCAGATTATCTATGAAGGAGAAATGTAATGATATTAATTAGAAAAAAGAATTTTCTAATAAATTAGAGGGGATAAACATCTCTAGACTATCCGATAAATTCCAAGAAAACTATATATATATATGTATTATAAGTAATAAATAACATCTAATAATCATATTCATGAAAAACCATAATTATAAATGGAATAAAATTAATTTCATGGAGGAAAATATATAATTCGGAATTTTGGTATTTGATAATTATATGAAAATGAATTTATTACTTCTTATTAAATTCAATGAAATGATTAATGCAATGTGAAAAAGAATACAAGAGAAGAGAATTGATATCTTAGTAACATGAAGTGAATAATGTGAGTACATATTAATGTAATCTCTTGAATAATATTTATGGAATGAAATAATAATTAAACAATAAGTTAATGTTAAATTTAAATATAATTTATAAACAAGTTAGAAAAATATCTATATTTGACACATATAAAATACATTATATAACATATATAGGTGGCTAATTATGTCTGATAAATTCCAAATAGCAGTGATGAAATTGGGAAAGGTCATTAAAATTTTCAACATTATATATGTTGTTTCTCACTCTCTTAGATGCATTTTAATTTTCAAAAAAACATATGGTGTTCAAAAAATCAATTCATTTTATTTATGTACTTATTTTTACAACGAGGAAATAATCTCAATTGAATAAAAATAAACATAAATTGAATGATGTATACTAAAATAGGATCCCACAATGACTATTACCATTGGACCCATTGCAGGATTTCACCAACAAACTAGTGTAATTGGACAGAAGACCCTAACTACGAATTCCTGATGGATTCAAGATAGAGGGGAACTAAGATTCCCTTATTATTGGATATAGTATAAAATTTATAAAAATCTCACATGATAACCATTGGTAGAATGTGTCTCCTTAGTGTATTATATATCATTCAATATGTATCCAAAAACCCCACTGTGGAACAATTATAATGTGGGGACTATCAAGTAGTGTTTAGATAGAAATTCATTGGTTCATTAATGATTTGATAAAACAACTATATTGACCCTATAATAAAAAATATTTTACCTTTTTACTCATTGTGTCTATAAATATCACTCATGAGATGCTTGGAAAACCACAAGTTTACACATTATTGAAATATGTTTTTTCATTAAAATAAATAATGATAATATATTGAAATTATTATTTATGTTGATATTATTTTTTATCTATTTCTCTAAGAACATTCACATAAATTATTTCACTGTCTCTTATTACAAAATTTTAAACTCTATATTTTTATATATAATTGAGACAATTTAATTAGAGGTTTATCACATTAGATTTTTTTCTCCTATCTTGATATTGGATCATCGAAAAAAATATCATTTTATTTAGAATCATAGGAAATCAATAAAACCATTACCATTAATCCATTTTTCCTTCTTCCATGGATTTTCATCTGCTCTTGGAATCTTTTTCATCTTATTATAGTGATGGTAGTGGTGTGACATAGTGTTTCCCGCCATTATTTCTACTGGTCTCTAGATCTATTTCAGATCCAGGTGTGTTTATCATTTTATTTAGAGTTTCTTGTAGGTGGATGAAGGGTGGTTGAAGGCTGTATGTTCGATATTTTTGTGTTCCATTGTGTTTCATGAGATTTATTTATATTTAATTTCTTCCCCTCTCATTGGTTTTGATATAACTGAGTTGTTATGGGAATTAAATGAGAGTTGTTCTTTGATGAATGTGGCCAGCTTCATGGTAGAAGCAGAGGGATTAATGTGGCTGATGCTCAATGGGATATAGATGAAGTTGGTATCCTGTTTGTGTGACAAGAGGATCCAGTTTATTGTGGGTTTTTTATTCTTGTATGAAATATGTTTTTGGGACTCTATTTTATAGAATAGGATTTTTATTGGAGTTTAGATGTCTCGATGAGAATAAGAAATTGTATCATAGCATTTGGATGATGGTGTAGCTTCTTGCAAGAACCACTAGGGGAGAATTACTAAAAGTGTTATGGGTACAATAAACCCCATCATTCAGTCATATTTTCATAATTCATGAATGTGAAACCTATTTTTTATTTCATTGTGTTTTTCACTCTGGATTTTGTGTTGCATTAGGTTGACATGAAATGATTTTCTCATATGGGGTGATGAGACTATTTTTATTTCTTATATTAGTTTTTGTTTCCTAGTAGACTCTCAGAATAATTTTAGACCACTAAGACATAGATATTTTATATCCCTTCATCATTTCCATGTAATAGGATTATTGTTCCCCCATTTTTTTAAAGTGATATACCTTTATTTTAATATCCAAACAAGATTCTTTAAAATTCAACCTATTAAAAATATCAATAAATTAATCTCTAATATTATGTTAATCAATATATCAATTAATAAATTTATAAATTTTTAAAATGATTAATTTTTTAATATAAAAATACACTTTTTTAGTTATATTATTCTTAATTTATCTATTTTAAATTATATCCCATATTTTTGATGGTGGAAGGGGACGGGGAACTCCCAACCCCTAATAAAAACCAGATTGAGCCTACCATTCCAAGAAGCTTAATCCTCTTTACATATGATTATTGGTATCAATACACTCCCTAGATTATTAATATCATGAAAAAGGGGGAAATATTTGATAATATAAAATATTCATTCCCCCTTAATGGTATTTCTACTAACTCTTTTTTCTTTCATAAGAACTGAGTTTCTCAACACATCATCAAAAAGGGAACTACCCCACATGTATCACCCATAAATGGAGATATTTTAGAATGCCTTGATCTTTTTATGTTTTCATTTATTTCTCATGTCTTATTATCTAATTGTATGAATCCATGGAATAATTCTTATTCGGAATATATCGTAGCCTCTATTTAGTGTATTTAGGAAATTAAATGTGTTTCTCTTGGCTGGGGATTTTTTAATTTGTTGTTTCCCTCTTCCAATCTAAAGGGACAATAATGGAGAATTTTTTTTGTAAACAAAAAAATATAAAATATTAGGAACCATTAATTTAATTTAAATTTTAGTCTTCATGGTTATAGGGATCCGTTTTCCCATTTATAAATCAAAAATTATGGTTTAAATTGGGGTTTGTGGCACCTTGAAATTTCATATGATATCACTTCTGCTATAGTAATAATTGAACAAACGGAAATGGGTACTAAAATGTCATATTTCGTAAATTTTAAAGTGTATTATTTGATATTTATTTAATTACATGGTTGATTGATAAGGTTTTCTTATAGAATCCCCATGATAAAATCATTGTCAGATAATCTATGAAAATTGACAATGAATTGTGATGTTTACTATATCATTGGAAAATCAAAGTCCAACTGTCAAGAAAATATTGTCTGTGCTAGTTATATGCTTAAAGAAGATGAATATACTCATTTTAGAAGGAATTATAGTAATAAATCATCTCAATGGGATGATGTTCAATCTATAGAGAAACATGAAAAATAGACATGTCATGACTCTCCCACCAAAACCTTAGTTTATAATAATGTTCATGTAGAGAAGACGGGTCAAGGAATAAAACATTATAAGAATGATATTCAAATAAAAGACTATGATATCACATGGTATATATCACCTCATGCAATTCAAAGGGTTACTGAATTCCATCACACTCCAAAAGTGAATGAAATAACTAATGTCTCCTTTGCTCACTCTGTATTAGAAACTGATTCAGCTGTAATGGGCCATTTCTTCTAGTATTCCCTGATTAGGGGCATATAGGATGACCAATGTGAGACAAAATAAAATGATGGTAAAATTTAAAAGGATTTTTTAGCAGAACTAGAGAATGATGACACAATTAAAAAGGATCAATTCATGGTTTCATCAAAATTTAGTAATGGAATGACCAAATAAAGGAATAAACTTCAATGAAAGTCAAGAATAAAGAGGTTCACATATGTAATGAGAAAAATAAATCTTCTCTTGGAGGAATTGATAAGGATTATGCTTATCCATCCATGTCAATGAATTCATTGGAATGTTAGGCTTCTATTGAACCTACTATGGGGTTGATGATGGTGAAAGACTACTCATGTTAGGAAATTCCTATTAACAATGAACTTAAGAAATATAGAGACTCAATGAATTCATGTTGTAAAACAACCCAGTCATGACATTAGTTGATCATAAATGATATTAATAAACCTAAAATGATTTCTAATCAATGAAGTAGAGTAACATATATTGTTGAAGCTGATAATACAATGGTTTATAATTATGTTTGTAGAAAAAAATATATGAATATTCATGATGGAGAACACTTTTCATTACATATAGAGTAGTTTTTTATTTTGATGGATTCCATATATAAGGTTCTAAGGGTACCTTGTTTACCTACTCCAAAATCTAGACTCATGAAAAAAATTTAGATTTTGGTGGTATCAAATATATGGGTGGAGAAAATTCACCATGAGGAATAGAAAGAAACACTACACATCCTATAGTGATATTTCTAACTAATTTCATGAAACTTCATTAATGCCTAGTCTCATGAAGGTTTCCTTTACACTGATTTCTAGAAGCCTTAAAAATATTTTATATCCCAACACCTCTAATGAAAAATTGATTAAAAGGCCCAAATATTCCAATCCTAAGGAAGTAATGATTCCAATCTAAAGGACTCAATCTCATATTAGAAAGGAAAAGACTAATGTGAATATCAATATTTTATTTTAAATAATAAATTTCATAAGTATTAAAGATGATGTGAAAAATGATGATGATATTCGTAGACCTGAAATGGTTAAGACTAATGTTGTGGAGGTTCCTTCGAATGACAGTGACAACCTATGGATGTAAGCAATGACCTAGATCAGGGGACAACATATGTGTGGTAGGGGTGAAACCCATCCTCATCACAATAGGTTCACTAAATATTGAGAGGGTTAATGACAATTGTTCGTGATTTTGTGGAACATTTCTGTTTTGTGGGTTCCCCATGTTTTCATTTCAATTTTTAATAATGTTTCTTTTGGATCCACAACCTTTTCAAAAAATAAAAATTATATCCAAATTTTAGAAATGTCTCAACTGTTTTCATATTAAATTTACTAAATTCCCATTCAACAACCCTTTATCAATATTTCTCATATAGATAATTAGTTTGAAAGAGTGAAATATTATTCAATATGTACTTTAAAAAAATATTTTTCTACCAAGTATTTTAATACATAAACATTTCATATATTTAGATGATTATTTTAGTGGTCTCCCAAACACAAAGTCGATGACTATAATGGTTTGGTGTGTTTTTAAACTATATAACCAATAATATTAATTAATTAATTATCCTCAACATCACCAATAATTTACTACCAATTTTTTAATCATTAGAGACATGTCCTTCTTAACCCTATTTTTATAACTAAGGGATGTAAGTCATAAGAAAGGGTGATATCTGATTGTCGTTAAGAATAAACATGTGAGATATCAATGGATGGCTATATCAATGAATAAGATAAGAATAATGGTCTAAGATCATTTATAACATGTTACATATGAAGATTTATAATAATATTTACCATATCATATATTATTTACATATGAACATTTATATTCTGTTAATTAACAATTCATTATTAAAATTAGTATTCTTTGTGATAGATGAATCTTTTTCATGAATTTTTTGGTTTAGTTGATTTGAGATTTCTAATTTGATCATTGGCCCATCATATAATAATAATTATTTATGATATAAATAATTTATGTATTAAATATGTACATATTTATTATTATCCCATAAATTTATAGATATAAAAATGTGTTACAACATTCACAGAGACTGTAGGATATATGCATGCAAGAATGCTATGATCACTTTTCGTTGGATGGAAAAAATGAAAGTTAAATATTATATACATTTTTTAGAATAATTATAATATAAAATATATTATAAATAGTCATTATATTTATCCATATAATGATATATGTTATAATTAAATGAAAAATATATCACATATATTTTTGGAGGAAACACTCCACACATATGCACGAGCGACATTGTCATTTTCCAACGGATTGATAGTTAAGGATTATACATAATATATTGATTAAAAAGAATAATTATTTCATTAATATCGTATTTATAAATTAAATATATCATTATGTATATTTGTTATAGGGGTTATAGAAACTGAATTATATTTGATTGTGAGTCAATATTCGGTCGTACACACAGTCGCCAATTTCATTTCCGTTTTGACGCATGAGGATACAGATATAGTTTATTACGTAAATAATTACATATCAACATTATTTATATAATTTTTTATTATATAGTATTTATTAAAATATAATTTAATGTGGTAGAATAATATATATAAAATAAATAGTTTTTGAACGCTATTGTATTTTCAAAAAAAATCTGTTGATTATCTTATTAAGGTGCCTAAGGATTGTATTTTGTGAATAACGGAAGATAAATTGCGATGATAAGAATATAGGTGAAATATTTTTTTAGTGTTTTTTCGAATTATGCCACTGAATATTTGTGAATATGTAAGGGGTAGAGGCTCCATTTTATAATTAATGTGAGTGGAACAATTGCATTTTTTAGTAGTTTATAATAATTTCATCTATGTTTCTTTTGAATATATACAAAAATTATAAAATTTAGAAAAAAAATATTTGATATTTTTGAAACATGGAAGTATTGAAATTATGAATGTTTCTATGTAATTTTAGCCTATAACATATTAGTTTCACCCCCTGTAAATCTTCTTTATCCTTAAATATATTATAAAATGATTAATATATTTATTTATAAAATTAATTATAATTATTCCACAAAAGGAATATATATTATTAAATATAATTCATTAAATTGGTGTAATATAATTTAAAATCAAAGCATCAAACATGAAAAGAATGTTTTTAGAAATAAAATTATTTCAATTGTATAAAATTAATTAAAATAAAAATTAATCATAAAATACATTTAAATCACCGAAATTAGATTAATAATTATATAATTGATCAATTTTTTTGAAAATAATTTACAACAAAATGTGCAATTTTAAATTATTTAATGTAAATGATAAATTTAATTAGAATTGTTTTTATCACTATTCATTGAAAATTATTTTATTCCAAATTTTATCAAATTTTTATTTTCAATAATTTTGAAATACTAATTTCAAAAATGATGTTCAGTTTTTCAAATAAAATATAAAAAATTTGTGAAAAAACATATGAAAATTATTTGTGCAAAACAATATAAAACTACTTTCCTGAAAAAAGTACATTATTATCTAGAAATTATGATGGTTATTTTCTCATTACTATAAAAATATTATAATATTTAAAAAATGTATTTAATATATGATATATAAATAGAAAAAATAAAAAAAAATTAATTTTTAATTAATTATGTTAAAAAACATTGCATGCATTGAAAACAACATAAAATTATTAATTATTTTATTTTAAAATAATAATTATTTTAAATTATAATCAATTGGTAACCATGGAATTTATTTTATACATGATTAAAGGAAATTTTTTTATAGTTTAGTTAGTTCAATCCATACCATGAAAACCAATAGTTAAGTGATAATTGTCAAATTAAATATTTGAAAAGTATATCCTAATATTTTATGATCGGTGTTTCATATGACATGATAAATGAAATAAATTTCATTTTATTAAAATAAAATTCTTAAAATATTCGGGTGTAATGAATTTTTATCATGTATTTGTTTTAATAATCTAAATTATTTTGAATGAATGATCCATAAAATAATTGATTTAACCTCAAACACCAAAGCTTCTCTTGGAAGACACTAAATCGGGGATTCCCCTTTATTTGATAGAACTGATTATGGTAATTGAAATAATATTTTACATAATTTTATTAAAATAATTAGTTTTCAAATTAATAAGATTTTAATCTTTTCTTATAAACCAACTAATTATCTATACAAAAAATTGACTCCCGATGATGTTTCAACTTTTGAGCAGTATGAAAAATTATTAAATTATATTCACTATGGTTCATATAATACTAATTTTAACATAATTTATCCATGTAAAACAACTCATGAATATTTACAGTTTCAAGAATTTACCGAGGAATGAGGTAATAATGTCCATGATACGATACATGATATATATAGATATGATATTGAAATTTATAATATTAATACAAATGAACCTAGATGTGGGTTTTAATCAATTTACTAATATATTATTTTTAAGATAGTCTCACAGTGATTAATTTATAAAAAAAAAATTTATGATAAAAACACATTCATTTGGTTGAGTACATGGGAAGTCAACTTAACGATGATGCAAAGAGTAAATGATATTAAACCAATTGTATTCAAAGAAACCATTTGTTCTCCCATGATCTATGATATCACCAAGAATATATAATCATATTCAAAATATACAGAATTCAAGAATGTAATGAATGTAATTTAATTAGAGTTAATAAATGATAATTATTTTGGAAGGTAAAATTAAAAATTAAATATTTAGTTGAAATTAACAAAACATGAGAAGAGAAAAAATACATCTCAATTTATAATAAGGGTATTCAATGGAAATAAGTTGAAGTAATTTATTACCATTGTGGAAAATAGGAATCACTATAGTGGATTACCCCTTGGTTAAAAAAGGAAGAGAAAAAATCTAGGACATTTGTCAATTTTTATTTTTCAATTATAAGTGATAATTTACTCTCATATTCAGAGTCATGTGATGATTGTGGAGACTGTCAAATGTATGAAATTGAGGTGTTTGATGATGTTAATTATCCTAATATATTCACCAGTAATTCATCTACCACTTCTTTTTTATCATGACACAAGGTTGTCATTAATTAAATACTAAATTATTGGATTTCAATATAAAAATAAAAGACCAAAAAATTATGTAATATCACTTTTTAAAGGAATCATCTTTCATTTGAAAATAATGATTTATATTTGATATAAAAACAATACCCTAACATAAAAAAACAAAAAATGAACCATTAATTATATCAATAATAATCTTTTTAATTTCACCCAATATAAAAAATATAGAAAATTCATTTATTCTCGACAACATATAAAAATTAATTTTGGTTTCTTATAATTACATAAAACACATATAAAATATACAATGTTAAAAAATAAGTCCGAAAATCATAAAAATTTTAATTATTTTTTAAATGAAGGAATTATTGTTTTTCATAACCTATGACCATACATCACCCATCTAATAAATTGATTAGGATTTCATTTAGAAAACCAATAAAAATGAAGTATGTATTCAAGAAAACAATTTTAACTAAAACATATACACCGAATTTTGGGTTCCAATGTATTTATTGATAGGTTTATTTTATACGAAAAGTTTCCCCATATTAAATCTGTTGGATATACATGGTACTTGATTAAAAAGTTCTTGAGACACAGGTTTGGTGACTACATTGAGTATATTTATCATGAAAATATTGACGAAGCTCACAAAACATTTGTTTATAAATAGTGGAGGGATATCATTAGAATAGTTGTTTTTGGGTTTCAAATTTATTAATATATTAAATATTATTTATAAATCAAATTTTTATATTAGTGTTTTCTTATTATTATTCAAATATGTGATAAGAATTTTTTATTCACTTTTGAAAATAATTTTATTAAATTAATTATGTAAAGACGACATAACTTTTTTTCACATTCAATTTTTTTTAAAAAGGATAATAATTTAGAACTATTTCAAGAAAATATTTTATGGTTTAATGTGTAAAAACAATGAGTCATTGGTTCAACAAATCTGTAATTTAAATTCTTGCATAAACATACATTTAAATCTAATCAAACATCTTATATTGTGATATATTACTAAAATATAAAATAAATAAAATTGTTTTTGAACCATTAAAATTTTAAATAAAAACAAACCATCCCTTAAAACTAAAATATGTGTATCCAAATCTACATCCCCTGATGATATTCATCTTTATCTAGTTTAAGATACTGATAAAACAAATGTATGAGGAAAATCACAAATATTTGTAAATATATATAGTAATATTCTAGAAAGAGTGAATAAAAAAGAATATAATATCATATAAATTTGATTTAATCATTGGAATAAATTTGTAATATGTACTCTATCGAAAATTCAATATCAAAAGGTTATATTCAACATTTTTCACCTCCAATGACTAAAAAATAGATTTTTATATGAAAAAATAAAACTATTTATGAAATTTCATAAACTCTATTAAATAAATTTTCTATAGATATATGTATTTGAATTGATATTCGGGATATTTCTTATGGTATCTTATATTTTTATCCCATACTCACCTTTCTTAAATAGTTCCCCTTTTCAATTCCAAAAAACAAATTTCCAATGGCTTAATTTTTTTTGAGATATGATTTATTCTTAACATGAATTAAATCCTTAGAATGTTTAATCTGAAATATGATTGAAGTTATTTTTTAGGATATAATAAAGAAAATATATGATATATTTTCCATAATAAAAGGACTAGTTTCTAATTATGATTAAAAAACATCAAATTCAATGATAAATTTAATGGTGAAAATCAAAAAATTGATGATGTTGAGGTTGAATGTGAATATTAGACAATAAAATATACGATTTATTCTAATGAAATAGATGTTTGGGATAAAAAATCGTGTAAAACTTTACATAAATAATGTGATATATGTAACAACCATATAATTGAAAAATATATCATGGATTTACAAACTGGTACACGAGATATAATTTCAATTTTTAATGGCGGATAAATATGTTTATTTTATTTCACCGAAATATCCAATAAATATTAATTTTTCCTTTAATAATAAAAATTGGGAACCATACCATCACGTGGTGTGAAAGAAATTTCAATTGGATAAATTTGGGTATCAAGTTAAAAGAGCAGGTGATAATAGTCCTATTTGTACTGATTGGGTAATTATAAATAAATTAGTTGATTATGGTAACATAACTTGTTTCAAATCTAGATTCATTGTAAAATGATGTAATTAAAATAAATTCATTAATTATAATGATAATTTTAAACAAAATTCTTGGATAAAATATTTTATAATCATTTTTTTTCACCACCCACAATAATATTAATAATTTTAAAATACACATAAAAACTTCTTTTCTAAATTGTTTTATTTCAAAAAATACAGTTTTCACATTTATTTAGTTTTGAAGTTTCAAAATCTTTAGATCATTTTTTATAGTTAATATACACAATATATGTTATAAAACAAAAATCAATGGCTTTCTAGGAATGGTTTACTAACATTATTTTATAAAATTATTTTAAAATGGGAAAATCACATTTGAACTTATTTCAAAATATATATCAAATGCTTTATTATATGTTCAAATTTATTGATAATACTATTTTATATATGATTTTTAATTAATAAATTTACTTAATTAGAAGAATATTTGATATTATTTTTATCATATAACTTAATTTATTAATTGGTTTTAAAATTTCTCAAAATAAAGAGAGAATTTTCATATATAAAAGGAAACACAATATTGATCATTTAAAGAGTAATGTTATAGATCAAATAAATTAAATTAGTACACCTATGAGTAATAATGAAACCATTAGTGAAATTGTTTTTTATATAAATCTAATAATTTATCCTCACACAACCAATATTTACTATATATATTGATTTTTTGTTATCAATTCAGAACAAATATTATTTTTATATAGTTATTTAGAGTGAATAATCATTTGGATGACATGTTTTCTATACCACATTATTCATATCAATTACAATTTATTAATGATGAATTTGGATTGATATATTTTTTAATTACTGTTATATTTTCATTGCACGGGTCCTTTAATATTTTTCAAATATTTAAATCAATAATAGACATATTTTTTAAATAGTAAAAAAACTATATTTTCTAACCATTATGATTAGTAATGTTAAATTACTATAAACTTCTTGGAAGATTAATTTTGGTCTTGATAAAAAATATTTGACATGATTCTGGTGTAGATGTCACTCGATGATATAAACTCAAAATAAACCTATTAAATTCCTAATATGGTCATAAGCATTACAATGAAATGTGGGTCTTTACTACACTCTTGGTTTGAATCTCCCATGTAATCTGAAATTCATTATTTCTAAAATCCTTCATAAACATAATAATGGATTTGAATATCATTTTATTTTGAATATTTTCATTATAAAATGTTTTCCTATTTTATTGTATTATTTATAAAACATTTCATTGATTTTTAATAATTTAGTACTTCTAATGTATCTCTTGATTATATTATTAGGGAATCCAATTTTTTTATAGGCCAATTATGGGGTTGATGGTATTGTAAATCCTTAATTATTTTTAATAGAGAAAAATGGCTTGTATATTAATTTTATTTGACACTATTTTTCATTACTGTTTTATTAGAATCATGATATTTTATGATAATAAAATAGAATTTTTCAATTTTTTATTTTTTACATGTTTATATAATATATTTTTATTTAAAAATACATAATTGAAATATATTCTATAAATTAGTTATTGTTTGTGTGTTTTAAACATATATTCCTTTTTATTCCAAAATTATATTTTTATATATCCTGAAGGATAATAAATCTTATGTATAGGATATTATTTTTATTCCATTATCATTAACCTTGATTATTCATTCATTTTGATACACAAAAAGTGAGAACAATTAATTTTTCCTAACATATGGTTATATATTAAATGTTTTTAAAATGCTGACAGAAAGTAAATTATTATTTGAACTACTAAACAATTTTAGGAAATAATTATTATATTTAAAATAATCATTATTGAATTCTATTTAAAATTTCGGGTAGTAAATGTTTAAATTTCTAAAATAATTAAGGTTATTTATCGCTTCAATGTCTCATTTAATATTTTTGATATCATTGATGTAGAAATGGATTTTGAATTTTAATTTTATAAAAAATAAAATAAATTTAATCCTTTTATTATAAATAATAACTTCATAATCCTAGATGAATATTATTATGAAATATCGAAATTTTGTATATAATAGTCATCGGGTTTCGAAACTATTTGTGACAATTAAAGGTGGATATTCATATACCTCCCCCAATTATATGTGTTTTAATGATCGAAAACACATTATAATGTTATTAAAATTTCAATTGATAGTATTTATGTATTTATGATAGAAAATATTGGTTTCTTTTTAGTGGGGAAAATATTAATATTTAATAAACATTTCCATTGGATCCCCCATATTGTGTTACTACTAGATACCTAGTTTATAACTCCATGACCCCAGAAGCATGGAGCCAATGCATTTTTTTAATACATTGGAAAAATTACAATGAATCAAGTTCTGAAGGACCACTTAGTTTAGTAGTATTGGAAAATAGATTACATACATGATCATTACATTACACATTGAAATATAAAACACAATATAAATAATCTTTTGAGAACACCATTATTCCCCTATATTAACCATGTATATAAAACATAATACACTTCTTGGAATCCTGGGAAAAAACATAAGAAACGTGTGAGGTCAGATGCTCAGTAAGGGTAAAAAAATTAGCAGAAGCTATAAACCATTATGTAATGATGTGTAACAAAAAACAAAAGCCTTTTAATAAAAAACCAGAACATAATATGGAGAAAAGAAATTAAACATTACCATATAAACATGCACATGGATATTCTACTAGTTGAATAATCACTTGTAATAATTAATTTCATAATGAGGAAATGTCTAACACCAGACATCATTACCCCATAGTCAAGGCCTATTCCCAAACTACATATAAATGTATTGACAATGCCTTGTGACAAGATACTAATTTGTCTCATCAGATCTACTATTACATCTAGGAGCTATAGTGGGCTCCACCCATAACATACTGAGTCCACAACATTGCGCATATAAAAATGTTGAAACATTACATAAACATTCGTATGAAAACTAGAATACGAAATGTCAATAATTCAACCATAAATCATTAAGGGTATAAAAATAAGACATCCACATTCATACATACAAAAAACAATTAAATACAATATTAAATATTATGTTATAATAAATCAACCTTAATAAATAATAATACCTATTACAGGATGTTAACATAGTTTAAAATAACAAGTAAAACTTTTTTTAAGGAAATAACAATTTTTTTGAAATCATTTAAAATCCACACATTAATAATTAAAGTCATTTAAAATATATTTTTTAATAAAAGTGTCCCAAACCACTTTGAAATATTTTAAATTAATTAATATTTTTTAAAAATCCTTTCTACATAAATAAATTCTTATGATCATTTTGAAAATATAGAAATTAATTTGAAAGATTTAGAACAAAAAAATTTGAAAACATTTAAAATGACGTTTTAGTTAAAGAGTACCTTAAAAGAATCCTTTTTAAATGTATATTGTGAAACATGGACATTGATAATAAATATATCTAAGAAAATACTAACACATAAACAATCTTTTATAATAATGTGATTGATGATTTAACCCTTAACATGCACTTTCCTTTGGTCAAGGGTACATTTATACTCTTGTATAATGACCATATTATGTTATTAAATTATAACAGAACAATATTAATATTTATTATATCATAAATGATTCATTTATAAATTTATACTACCATTTAATAATTATTTTCCATGTTAAATTATCATTTCTAGTAATAATCACTTTCTATATCGTACGTGTTATAACTTGTCATTCTTGATCATATCATTTAGATCATGATTTAAAAACATCCAGAATATAAAACATGAATTATATATCATATATTTTTATAATATAAATATGTATAATAGATAGATATATGAAATGTATAACACAGTTTATGGAGATGGTTGGCCATACGTACACACAAACGTTGTTTCTGTTGTCATTCCATATTAAAAGGAAGTTAGTGAATAAGATATATATATAATTATATATATATAGTATCATTTTTATTTAATATATTAAATACTATTTAATAATATATATTTTTATAATCATCGTTGAATGGTGAATGGGGAAATGAATCTCATCCCGCCATGGGTACGGTAAGTCGTACGTACAAACGAGTGACGATATCATTTCCTCAAGGATTAAAAGGTATTTAATTGGATGGTATATTAATTTTACAGGGAAATTATCTTATTTTTTTATTATTTATTTTCATATTACGCATCATTATATCCATCCAAATAACATTTTTTCGAATAAAAAATTACGCGAAGACGTGGAGACACAAAGTCGTATGCACGCACGCATGGTGAAATTATCATTCATATGATGGATAAAATAATGAGTATGGTTGTAACATATTTTTAATAACTTCACCATTTGTATAAGTTACTAGAGTTATTATTTTGGTATGGAAATAAAAAATAATGAGAAATTGGAATAAGAAAAGATCTTTAAAAGAGGTGATAAATTAATTACATCTTATTTGGGTGTTTCCAATATATTAGAACAAAATGGATCCACAAGATGGATTTTTTCACAAGTAAAGGCCTCTAGGTTAAAGTTAAGGAAGTTGTTAGGATATTTGGGTAGGGTTTGGCCAAAACAAATGGTTTTGGAGGTGTTATTTTTAGATAAGGGAAAGTACCCTTTTATAAGATATGTGAGGGTCACTCTAAGAAATGCTTGAAATATTATTTAATTATCCAATAATAGCTTGTTTACAATGGACCCAAAATGATTAATTTATATAATAGGGTGGGGGTGTGTCTAAAAAATCTCAACCAATGGGTTATATATAGGTTTAGGTCTCCATATTAACCTTATGTTTTAGATTTAACTATTAGTTAACTAGTTTATCTTTTACAAAGTATTCTTGTTTTATTATAATAAATTGTTAACCAAAATACAATAAAAATCTATAAGAACAAAAAAAATTAATTAATGAGATATATATTATTATATAATTCTTTTGGAAAAAAATATATTTTAGGAATATTATATGAATTAATAATATTGAATTTGTTTTAAAAACTCATTTGTGTCAATTTTGATAATATTTAGTATTTAGTTTTTATAGAAGTCATAACTACTTGATTACTTAGTTAAAAATAAATTTAATCAATAATTACATGTCATATTAACCTATAAAATTATTGGATAGAATCAAAAAACTCATATAATATTAATTATAATATTTATAATATCATTTCATTGATTCTATCATTAATATGGAAAATACAGAATCATTATTGTGTCGTATATAAATATATTTATTTTATTTCTAAAAATTATAAATAAACTATCATGATTTAATAAAAAAAATTTATCTTTCTAATGACTATTTATATTAGAATGTATCAAATATATAACATCATATTAAAATTGGTTTACTAAAAGATACATGTTTTTGATATTTTTGTCTTTACTTTTGATTATTTAATACAAAATGTCATTATCACTCCCAACTGGCTCCATGGTTGTCCAAAATTGACCTATAGATTCCCATGGTTGGAACTGTATCATCCAATAGTGTAAGAACATGTGTTAGGGTAATTTAATATTATTATAGTATTATTTTTTACCCTTATTTACCAGATTTACCCTTTAACAATGGTAAAAAAATATTTACCGAAGTAATTATTCATAATGTTTAAAAATAAGTGTTACATATTTACCCAATTTGGACCTCTTTATTCCAAATTTGAAATAGTTTTTCCATATTCAAAACATAAAAGTTGTAGAAATTAATTAAAAATATTTCTAGTTGACAAAACCAAAAAGTGGCGTTTTAAAAAGTAAAAACTATCAATAGATTGACAACTGTTTATGTCCAATATAAATGTGAAATTAATTATAATCACAAACTTATATTAAATTGTAAAACATTAATCTAATTATACTTTAAAACCCGCAAATTCATATTTACACACTATAAATTATTATGATTATAATAGTTGTTTTTAATTAAAATTTATTGTTATTACATATTCATCAAAAAATGAAAGTTACTAGAAAATTACAAATAATTTATCCAAACTAAATTTTTATTTCCCTATTCAATAGAATTATTTATTTCAATTAAATTGAATATATAAAAGTGTCAAATATTTTATTTAAAAAGGGTTTTCCATTTAATGGATGAAAAACGACATTTTTAAAAAATATACATCTTTTATCTAAAAAATTGAAATTGAAATTATATTATATATAAGATACCCAAATGATGAATGTTAAAATTTTATATAATATATATATAATTAAAAATATGGTTAATACTTTTCATAACCGCTTCTATGCAGCTAGTTTGATAGGTCATGATTCTCTTGAACATGGTGTTGCATGTTGCACAAGTGATTAAATTAATTTAAATAGATTGTGTACGATGAACTATTGGGGTATAAAATTATCCCATACTTCAATAAATTTTGTACTCATAATTTAAATTGTTCTTTGAATATAAAATGTCAAAAATATTAACATTCATTTGTCGAAAATCCACATCGAAAGTTGGGTTAATAAAATATAGTCATAATAAGAGTCGATGGAAAATTAAATAGTCACCAAAAAATTAGGTTTTAGATTAGGAGATAATTGATGGAAATTTTATTTATAGGGAAAACATAGATATTTATAGGGAGTGATTGTGGTCGTCAAACAACAACAATTTAATGGAAAATTGAGAGCCTCATAGCCATAATTATACAATGATTTAAAATATCATCAGTTCAACAAAACATAGAGTATTAGGATAACACATTTTTGGTTTTAAGATCATTTCCCTAAATCTTATGAAATAATTTATTTTTAAAATAAGTTAGAAAGAATAATTAACATGTATAGTTCAATAGGTTAACTAATTTCAACCAAAAACTCATCTAGTACACCAAAAGATAAAAAAACTCAATAATATTTAATTTATCCTAATAGTAAAGGGTTTCAAAAAAATGAATTTTAAATTCAACTATCTGATCATAATAAAACAACATTATAAAAACCAGGACATCACATAGGATAGAGGTAGGTGATGCACCCATGTTTCCCTTCATTTGCGGGTTCATGTCTCACAGCCTTACCAAACATGACGGGTTGTCGTCCGACCTCCATATTGCCCTTTTTATAACAATCCAAAAATAATCATAAGAAATGATTTAACGTTGACAATAGTATCCAATGTCAATCTTAATCGATTCCAAACTTTTGACTTATCCATAATACTTTTATCCAAACCCAGATTCCAAAATTTATAAGGTAAACACAATGAGGATCCTTTTTTTCTTGTAATAACATGTAAATACCTTCATTATGTATTATTTTAAAACATGGTAACACCCTGAATTACCATAAAACCTTATAGATTACATTCATTCTCCCTTATTCATTATTGAATACTTGATATACTCCCTATATACAAAGAAGTTTTGAACTCCAATAATAATGGAATAAACAAACAATTAATTAGTTTCAATGTACTCAACAATATCGAATAAAATTTATCCAAATCAATCAAATCTTATTCTAAAATCACTACCTCGGTATAAGAAGAATATTAAGGTGTCTCTTTCCTCCAACCATTTATTTTCAAAAAAAATTAATTTTCTACTGATTCACTGAACTTATAACCTTATAATCTAAAATCCTTAATGAAATAATACTGCAGTAGAATCCTTATTTATTTGCATAATTCATATATCAAGTACATCGTTGATACAACAGACAAATGAAATAACTCTTTAATAAAAACATAAGAACACTAGTCAATCATATTCAACTATAGTAGAATCATAACCTTATTATTATACAATCGCATCATTTGGGAAGTACTTTGATGATTTAGACATTGATTTTTGTAGTGTCCTAACACTTTTTAGATAAAGCAATGTACAATTGAATCCTTTTTCTAAACCTTGAAATCACTTAAATGGTTTCTTTTTTTAACACACATATAAGAAATGCATATTCTCCTCAAAAATTTTCCATGTTGATTCTTTCCATAGTTATCACATATGGGAAAATCCTTCTTTACCCTCTTACCATTATCCATATTTCTCTCAACCATCATTTTCTTCTTCTATTTCCCTTCATATCCATCGGACTTAGAAATTTTTTACATACCTTATTAACATGTGGTATTATTTAATCATATGGTGAGAATATGTGGAAGACTATTTTCCTTGAAAAAGTTTTCTTAATACCATAAAATATATGATCTTTCTAACTCATTGGATCATGAATATTATTAGAGTTTGCATTCCTTCAACTAGGCTTTATTTCTACATAATGGAATACAATAGGTTAGTTTATGAATCACACTGTATAATTCCAAACATGTGAAATACCTAATGTAAATTGAAATGACTATAAATATAATCTATAATCATAAAAAATTATTTTCATAGAGAAGGTATTTACCCTTAAATCCTTTATAATTTCATGTAATGAAAATGATAATTATCCTAAGAATATCCCTCGGGAGTGTCATAACCAAGTGTGCAGCAAGGCTGGTTGTCATGTACCAGGATACCCTAGGTCAAACTCGAAACTCTTTGTCGGATTTTACACTCTTAGGTACATCTGTGCCAGATCTGACTTTACCTGTTCATTTCAAAACAAGGATATATTTCTACGAAAATACTGAAAATATCTACATAACTAAATATCTATGAAGTTCTTTTATACTAATCCAAAAAGTCTATCTTATTGTAATGTTCTCTAATCATAGTTTTTCTAAATCTAGTTTCGAATGTTTTTACTATACTCTATATGATACCAAAAGTGACGTCCCAACCCTAGAAGCCTGGAGACAGTGAATTATTTTAATACATTGGTATGATTACAAGGAATCAAGTCCCAAATGACCAATCAGTTTAGTAGTCTTGGAAAATAGATTACATACATAAATATTACATTACAATTTCAATCATAAAACACAACATAAATAATCTATTTATAAATCCATTATTACCATAGATTAACCCTACATATCAAACATAATACATTCCTTGGAATCCTAGGAAAACAAAACATAAGAAAGGGGTGAGATCAGATGCTCAGTAAGGGTAATTAATTTAGAGAAATCTATTAACTTTTAAAGAATGATGTGTAATAAAAAACAATAGCCTTTTAAACATAAACATGACCATAATATAGAGAAAATAAATCAAAACTTACCATATTAACATGCACATGGATATTTATAATAGTCTAATAATCACTTGTAATTACTATTTTCATAATTATGAAATGCCTAACATTGGACATCATTTCCACATGGTCAAGGCCTCGTGACAATAATACAAATAAATTTTTTGTCAGGGCCCTGTGCCTAGACCCTAATTTGTCTCATTAGACCTACTGATGAATCTAAGGGCTATTGTGGGATCCACTTGTCACATACATAGTCCACTGAATTCTTCATATGAAAACATTGAAACATAACATAAAAATTCGTATTAAAACTTGAATAAAAAATTTCAATACTTCAACCACAAACCCTGAAAGGTATAAAAATAGCACTCCCACAGGCCATCATATCATAACATAGTAATAACAATATAAAAGATTTTATTATAATAAATCAACCTTAATCAAGAATAATATTCCGTAAAGGATGTTGACATAGTTGAAAATGAGCAGTATATCTTTTTGAGAGAAATATCCCTTTTTGTAAAATCATTTGAAAGACACACATTCAAAATAGAATTCATTTAATTATTATTTTTGAATAAAAGTTTCCCATAACACATCGAAACATTTTAAGAAATTAACATCTTTAAAAAATCATGTCCATATAAATAAATCCTTAAAACCATTTTGAAAACATAGACCTTAATGAGAATGACTTCGAAGAACGAATATTTATCACATTTGAAATGATGTTTTAATTAAAGGGTAACATAAAAGAATAATTTTAAAATTTCTTTTATGAAACATGTACCTCTATAATAAATGTGTCCTAGAAAATACATACACATAAATAATCATGGATGATAACATGACTGAATAATTAACCCTTACGTTGCACATTTTTTTGGTCGAGGGTACATTTAACATCTTTTATAATGACCATAGTATGTTATTTAATTATATAATAACTATATATTATATTTATTATTTCATAAATTATTCATTTATGACTTTATACTACCAATTAAATAATTATTTCAATGTTAAATTAACATTTCAGGTAATAATCGCTTTCGTTATCGTACATGTTTTCACTTGTCAAAATTGATCATATCATTTAAGTCATTATTTAAATAATTTAAAATATAAAAAATTAATAATATATCATATTTATATATATAATATAAATATTTTTAATATATATATAATATGTAAAAACACAATTAATGGAGATGGTAGGTCGTACGTACGAATAACACTATTTTCGTTTTCATATCGTATTGAACGAATGTAATTGAATATGATATATGTAAGTACATAAATAAATAAATATATATATATATACAATAGCATTATTATGTAATATATTATAATGACCCATACTTTAAATACATTGATATTACTTTATAATGAAACAACTAATGAAGAAGAAGTAGAAAAAGAAATAAAGTTGAAAGAATCAGTAATGGACATTACCTCTTCTTTGAAGCACCTCTTCTTAACCTTCTCTTAGAGCACTAAATATGGTCTTTGAAGAAGACCAAGACCTATATGATATTTCTAGGGAAGTGGAGAAGAAAAATTGGCAAGGTTTTTCCGAGCTTGAAGGCTTAATGTGGTTCGAAGAAGAGAGGGAGGAGGTGACTTTTTATAAGGGATGAGAGGGGCACCTTAGAAAAAACTTAATGTATTATTTTATTGTAAAGTCATATTCGGTTTTTAATAGCTCAAAATTGATTTATTTAAAATCTAATGTGGGGTTGGGTCAAAAATATCTCATACAATTGATTTTAGACAAGTTTATGTTACTATTTTAACCTTATCATTATGATTTAACTCTAAGGTAAATAATTAAACTTTTACCGTGTCTTCTTGTTTTCTAACACTGTATGGTTAATAAAATTACTATAACAAGCCAAACTAACCCCAAGTTGTTTATTATTAATATATATAACCTTATCTAAGGTATTTGGCCGAAACATAGATTTTTAGGAATAAAATAACAATTAATAATATAATATTTTTTTTAAACATATTTTATGTCAATTTTGACACTATTTGGTAATTGATATTTGTGAAAATCATAACAGCATGATTAGTAATAAAAAAGGTAATTAAATAGATTCTAACATGTCATATTAACCTATAAAATTCTTGGAATTCATAAAAAGTCTCAAATAACATTTATTTCGGTATTTATAACATCAATTATGTTAATATTATATTAATAAGATAATTACTACATCATCATTGTGTCATAAATAAATTAAATTATGTAATGCCTAAGAAATTAAAATAAAATACCATTATGTATAAAATCATTATATCTTTCTAATTAATATTTATAGTCCAATTAATATTATGTATACCCTATATTAAAAATTATTTAGTTATTAAACATTGATTTTAACTATGTTAAACCTTCTTTAAATAAATTAATAATAAATGTCCTAATATAATCCATCTGGACCTAAATGGTCAAATTTTATTCCTAAGGTTTTTTTGGTCGAATTACACTTATCCAATAGAATTAGGCCATGTGTTAGGGTAATAATAATATAATTTTTATCCTTAATTACCCTATTTACTCTTAACCGTGGTAAATAAAAGTACAAAGTTACTATTCAAAAAAAAATATTTTCATCTCATTGAACCGCATGTTAGTCCTTTATATTAACCGTGTCTCCCAGATTTTCGAAATTCCACTCACAGATGAGGTAAAATTAAGTTTTATATAAATATTCAAATTCTCCTTGGAGATGGGTAAAAGACGGTGAAATGTTCAATAAAATTTTTTATAACTAAAATTATTTTAAAATGACTCCAATTAATTACATTGAAATTATATATGTATTATGTATCAATTTTTACCTAAAATAAATTTAAATAAAATAAATAATTATTTAAATAAAAAGTCGGTTTTTAAATAGTAACGTAGTGTTTTCACTATTCATAAAAAATTGATAGTTTTCAGAAAAATACCAAAATTTTACCCTAGGCTAATATCTACATTCTAATTCCAACGATGAAGTCCATTTTGAAAGTTAAAATTTATAAAATTTCAGAAATTGTGTATTACTATTCATAACGGCTAGTTTGAATAATATTTTAATAGCATATCACTGTTTAGTGAAACTCGGTATTGCGTACAACACAAGCTATCAAGGAAGGTCGTGATTGCGTGTAAAGAAAGACAAGATAGTGTTGTGTGTAGTGAAAGATTACTTTGATGATGTATATAACATAAAAACAAAATATTTCTCATAAAAATATTGGGTGTTACATTCTACCCCCATTAAAAAGAATTTCGTCCTCAAAATTCATCACATTGTAACAAACAGATGAGGATACGTGTCCCTCATCATATCCTCAATCGGTAATGGACATTATCTCTTCTTTGAAGCGCCTCTTCATAACCTTCTCATAGGGCACTAAAGATGGTCTTTAAGGATGACCAGGACCTCTAGGATATTAATAGGTAAGTGGGGAAGATAAATTGGAAGGGGTTGGCCGATCTTGAAGGTTCAAAGTGGTGTGAAGAAGAGAGGGAGGAGGTGCCCTTTTATAAGGGAGGAGAGGGCACCTTAGAAAAAACATAATGTATTATTTTATTATAAAGTCATATTCAGTTTTTAATAGCTAAAAATTGATTTATTTTGAAGATAAGGTGGGTATGGGTCTAAATCCTCTCATGAAATAGATGTTTGAAATGTTTAGGTTACTATTTTTACCTTATCATTTAGATTTATGTCTAAGTTAAATAATTTAACTTTTAAAGTGTCTTCTTGTTTTCTTACACTATATGGTTAATAAACTTACAATAACAAGACAATCAAACTCCATGATGTTTATTATTAATATATATAAACTTATGTAAGCCATTTGGACAAACCTGAGATTTTAATGAATAAAATAACAATTAATAATATAATAGTTGTTTTAGAAACTATTTTATGTCAATTTCGACACTGTTTGGTAACTGATTTTTGTGAAAATCATAACAACATGATTAGTTATAAAAAGGTTAATTAAATCAATACTAACATGTAATATTAACCTAGAAAATTATTTGAATTCATAAAAAGTCTCAAATTACATTTATTTGGGTATTTATAACATCAACTATGTTAATATTTTATTCATAATATAATTAATGTATCATCATTGTGTCATAAATAAATTAAATTATTTAACATCTAAAAATTATAAATAAAAAAATATTATGTAGGAAATATTATTATCTTTCTATTGAATAATTATAGTCAAATTTATCTTATGTATAACTCTTTATTAAAAATGATGTATTTATTAAACATTCATTTTAACTATTTTAACCCTTCTTTAAATAAATTAATAATTAATGTCCTAATATAATCCAAGTGGACCTAAATGGTCATATTTTAATCCTAAGGTTGTTTTTGTTCGAATTAAACGTATCCAATAGAATTAGGACATGTGTTAGGGTAATAATAATATCACATTTACCCTTAATTACCCTATTTACTTTTAACCGTGGTAAATAAAAGTTAAAAGTTAATATTCACCAAAAATAATTTTCATCTCATTGAACCACATATTAGTCCTTGGTATTAACCGTTTCTCTCAGATTTTTTAAATTTCACTCACAAAAGTGGAAAAATTATGTTTTATATAAATTTTCAATCTCTCCTAGGATGTGGGTAAAAGACGGTGAAATGTTCAGTAAAATTATATATATATGAAATTATTATAAAATGACTCCAATGAATTACATTGAACTTATATATGTATTATGTATCCGTTTTGACCTAAAATAAACTTAAATAAAATAAATAAAAATTCTGTTTTTAAAGAGTAACCTAGTGTTTTCACTATTCATCAAAAATTGAATGTTTTCAGAAAAATAAAACAATTTCACCGTAGTCTAATTTTGATATTCTGAATCCAAAAATGAAGTCCAGTTTTAAAGATAAAATTTATAATATTTCAAAAAGTGGGTATTACTATTCATAATGGCTAGTTTTAATAATATTTCAATAGCATATCGTTGTTTAGTGAAACTCGGTATTGCGTACATAGAAAGCTATCAGGGAAGGTCATGATTGCTTGTATAGAATGCCAAGCTAGTGTTGTGTGTAGTGAAATATTCTTTTTATGATGTATATAACATAAAAAAATTGTTCTTATAAAAATCTCAGGTGTTACAAATATTATATAGTTGTTAATTATATACATTTTTATAATCATCGTTGATTGGTGAACGTGGAAACGAATCTCATATCGTCTTGGAGACGGTAAGTCGTACGTACACACGAGCGACAATATCATTTACTTAATGATTAAATGGTACAGAATTGGATAGTTTATTAATTTTACATAGAAATTATCTTGTTATTTTTATTATTTATATTCATATTACTCATCATTATTTCTGTCCAAATAATATACTGCTGAATATCAAATTAGACCACGACGTGGAGACGGTAAGTCGCACATACGCACACATGGTGACATTATAATTAATTTGATGGATTGAATAATGAGTATGGATGTGCCATATTGATAAATAAATAATAGTATAAATAAGTTATTGGATTCATTATTTTTTTGTAGAAAAAAATAGAAATTGAGAGTAGAAGAAGAAAAGAACTTTGAAAGAGGTGATAAAATAATTACCACTTCTTTGGGTGTTTCTTTTTAATTTGAACAAAATGGATATATATAAGTTGGCTTTCTACTCAAGGGAAGGCATATATGTTGATTTGAATGAAGTTTGGAGTAGGCTTGGTTAGGTTTTTCGCGATCCAGATGGGTTTGAAGGTGTTATTTTGATGATGTGAAGTACCCATTATAAGAGAGGTGATGATCACTTCAAGAAAAGATTAAAATATTATTTTTTGATACAATTCTATTCAGTTTATAATAGCTCAAAAATTATTAATTTATATTATAATGTGTATATGGATCGAAAAAATCTCAACCAATAGGATTTAGATAGGTTTAAGTCTCTATATTAACCTTGTCTTTTAGATTTAACTCTTTGTTAAATATTTTAACTTTTACCCTTTATACTTGTATTATTATAATAAATGGATAATAATCATACTATAAAAATCCAAATAAAGGCCAAGTGGTTTATTAATTAAATACCTATTACTATATATGTCTTTGGGAATAAACTTATATTTTTAGGACTATTATGTCATTTAATTATATAGTATTATTTAAAAAAACTCATTAATATCAAAATTCACATTATTTAGTATTTGGTTTTTACAAATGTCATAACAACTAGATTACTTAAAAATAAATACATTTAATTAATAATAACATGTCATATTCACATATAAAATTCTTTTATGGTATAAAAACGTTAAAATTATATTTATTTTAATATTTATAAAATCATTAAATGGATTATTTCATTAATAATTAAAATACTAAATCATTACAGTGTCATATATAAATAAATTTATATTATGTCTAAAAATTATAAATAAAATATCATGATGTATGAAATATTTTTATATTTCTAATGACTATTTATAGTCTAATTTATCAATTATATAACCACATATAAAAATTGTTTTTCTAAAACATACATGCTTTTGTTATTTTTGTCTTTAATTTAGAATATTTAATATAAAATATCCTTATCACTCCCATGTGGTTCCATGTGGTCCCAAAATAAACCCATGGATTCCAAGTGTCGTACATGTATCATCCAATATTTTTAGGACACGTATTAGGGAAATTTAATATTATTACAATATTATTTTTTACCCTTATTTACCATATTTATATTTTAACCATGGTAAATAAAATATTTATCAATGTAATTATACATAATTTCTAAAAGTAAATGAAACTTATTTACACAATTTGGACCTCCTGATTACAAATATGAAATCCAATTTTTCAAATTCAAAACACCAACATTTCAAATATTAATTTAAAAGTAATTCCCGCTGTAAAAAAGAGGGTTTTTTAAAAGAAAAAACTTTAAAAGGATTGACACGTGTTTAAGTCAATTTAATTGTGATATTACTTATAATTGCATAAATTATATTAAATGATAAAAATATAGTGTAATTATACTTTACAATTTTAGATGTTATAATTTATCACTTTAATTTATTACAATTTAAAAAGAAGTTTTCAATTCAAATTTAATATGTTTCTTTATTCATCAAAATATGAAATTTATGAGAAAAGTACAAAATATTAATCTAATTTAAATTTTAATATCCATATTTTATATACAAATTTAAATAAATTAAATTGAATATATAAATGGGTCAAACATTTTATTTAAAAATGGTTCGCATGTAAACAACAGAAAAATGACATTTTTTGAATAAATTACTTCTTTTATCTAAAAGATTTAATTTATCCTTATATTATATCCAATATACACAAACGATGAATGCTAAAATTATATATAATATATATATAATTCACGATGTTCTTAATACTATTTATAACCTCTTTTAAACAGCTACTGCAATAGGTCGTGATGCGCATGAACATGGTGTTACGTGTAGTGAAATCTATCATATTTATTTAAAGGGATAGTGTACTCTGGACTCTTGTGGTGTTACATGGTTAGTTTTCATAGGATATTACATGTAATTAGACACAAGTCACTAAATACTATAATCTCATTGAAAACCAGGAGGAATTTAATTTTCTAGTCGGTGGCACCTGATAGAAGCTCTAGACCATAGGTTTCACACCGACTATTCTGTGCTACTTGATGAATCCTAGATAGAAATGAATTTAACAGTTATAAATGATATTCATTTTTTAATGTGTAAATTAATTATTATAAAATTACTATATAGAAAGAATATTTTCTTTGTAGGTTATCTTTGACTATAATATAGATTGTCTAAATTGAAAACATTTAAGCATCATAACAATTGATAATAAATTTATTTTATAATGATCATTAATATTAGTATATTAATGGTGATGATAAAGTCCATTAGAAATACGAAATGTATGAGATGAAATAATCTAATAGGATCACTCCCTATGAAGACCTGATATTTAATATTCTATAGAAAATACAATTCCTGGTAAATTTTCCTTAAATTAGCCGAATATGATATTCTTTATCTAATGAACAAGGAAAATATTTTATTGTAGATATTAATGATCATCGATGTCACCATCCAAACTATGTTAGTCGAAACAAAGAAAATTTCATTATTTCAGACAATACCATTTTAAAATTATATAGTTTAATAAATTTATATATATATATATACGGACCCTAAAAATATTAATTTACATATTTTTTTATAAATTTTTTTATACTTATCTTGTATTTTTTTATTTGAAATGGTTAAATAATAAAATATTAAATATATAGCATATTGAGAAGATAAAACCCAAATTGTTTTTAATATGTATTTTTTGAATAAAGACACAAATCTCGATGAATTAATGATTTTTTGAAATAAAAAAAATTTTAGTATAATATTATTGAAATATAATTTTTAATAAATATAAATTATTATATATTTCATTAAAAAATATTGTAATTTTTCTACGAGTTTGAAGAAATGTTATTGTAATGAAAAGAGTATCATTAAATAAATTTAAAATGTTATTCCGAAGGAATATTTATCATATTTATACATTTATACTCATAAAATAAATATTATTTTTAAAATCTGATCATTCAAAATATAAAAATGTTATTTTTCATATTTTTCATAGACAACTGAATTTGTGGGTGAAAAAAAATATTTTATAATTATACAATATCTATTATGATATCATAAAATCCCAAAATTTCTGTCATACCAGAAATGTCCATTCAGAGTGACAAGATTCTATCCATTTATAAAAAATAATGAAAATATAGACAAGGAATGTTGATGGTGCAAATAGGTTGCCCACATCCAACAAAAAATGACTAAATTTCAATGTTTGAACAACCAATCCTATAGTTGTACTCATTTACAGTTTCCCCTTCATATTAAGAATTACTATTATTGAAGATCTTAATAATATCAACATCCATCCCTCTTGGTGCTAAAGAGGATGCCTTGGAATACATAATCCTTAGTATATTGGAGTATTCCTTCCTCGACATTCTTTTCAGGGGAGAATAAGTGAATCACACACTATTAATCGTCATCTTCTTGCAATTTTTATGGATATCGATGAATGATACTTTACCACAAATAAAAGATTTAATGGGGATAATGTCAGTCTCTTATTCATCATTACAAAAATTCTCCCACCTATCATAAATTCATGATGAGTTATATATATTTTGAATATCATCATGGAAATTAGTTTTTTGTACAAAATTATTGTGGACCGCATATTTTGTGTAATATCCATGTTCTTATATTTGAGGTACGAGTTTCCTATATTCTCTTTTTTTATTATTTTTGATAATATAAGGAAAATGTTTAAAATCCCATATTTTGTGGGTACATGCTCTGTACTTTGGACTTGTGGGATGAGTACATAGGGCATGTAGGCATGTTGGTGAAGAAGCATGTAAAAAATTGACTACACGCTATGTACATAGTGTTTACATGCCATGTACTCAGTCGACAGGTGAATAGTAAAGTGGTGGAAACAGCCCCCAGTGGAGCCATAATAGACGCCATGTAATCAGGAATACACGCCACGTACTCTTGTCGATGGATGAACAGTGCGGCGGTGAAAAGTAGCCTCCATTGGAACTGTTAAATGATGGAATGTACACGACGTTTACTTGAGAGTACATGCAGTGTAGTTGGTTATTTCTCATAAAATGGGAAGTAGCCTCCTCATTTTCCTTAGGAGGCTTTGTGTTCATTTTAGCGCCGGGAGAGGAGGCCGTAGCTTTTGAGATCTCTCGACCGCACACCAAGAATCCAAATCCTTTTCTGATAGTCTCGATTAAACAGTGCAGGTGTGTTCTTCCTTAGCCTTGAGTAGTTCCTTCCAATTTTTTCCGGATGCAAAGTTACTTGAGGTTGAATGTGTAAACATTTATCAAAGATCAACATCGTTCATGGGCGTTCCGGGAGGCCTCATTCATGTATATCGATCAGGGTTGATCGAGGTAGGTGGTCTGATGTTTCATTAAACTATTGTGTTGAAATTGTGGACAGTTGTGCTACGTGCCCATGGATGAGGTGTCGTATAGCTGAGGCCTTTTATGAAACGATTTCTAGAGTTGTATAGATAATCTAATAATAAGTTTAAACTGCTGTTTGGGATCACTGATTGGATCCAAGACCATCCTGGGGGTGTGTTCCTCTGTTTAGCCATTTGGACAGGATAGCTGAGGGTATTCCATGATTATATTGTAATTGAATTTTCTTTAGAGAACGATTATATAAATTGTTTGATTATGCTTTGGTCTTGGCCCGATTCCTTTAGCATGAGGGCAGTGTTGTATTTAGCTTAAGGGAAGTGTTTTCAGAGCATGTGGGCAGTGTTTGGTTAGACTTATGGTATCCTTTGTTTATGCCTGTGGGCAGTAGTTTCTATGCCTAAGTTCCGTGTCATGTATGCCTAAGGGCAATGGTCGTTACGCTTGAGGGAAATCACCTGCGGGTATTTGATTCTGTTACTAGAGGGTACAGATAGTATGTCTGAGGACATGACTATTTAGAATATTCACTATGGTGATTTTCTATGTTGTACCTGCCAAGCTAAATCACAAGATTGGAAGAGATAAGTAATAAATAAAATAGAAATCAATCTTGTAGTGATAGTTACCTTTGAGTATTTACTAGTTTACTGCATTTACTTTTGCACACTATTATAGCACATTTTCACTGATAGTTGGGCACATGATTTTGGTGGGTACATACTAGGATTTATTTCTCACAACATTTTTGGGTCATTTCATTGGCCCAAACTGACTATGTTGATGCAGGTGATGATAGGGTCAAGTGACCCTATACAGGTACATGATTGTAGCAGAGGAGTATGACAGCATGGGACCAATCTTAGGCCTGCGATGTTGCTGCGTTTTGTTGATTCTGTTTTGTTGTACCATATACTTTGGGTATTATTGTATTGTATTTAATTGTATTCAGTTTTTTTTCCTTTCCTAGAAATAGTGACATGCTGCATTTTTATATATAAATGTTGGTTATATTTTACTGTAGTTGTTCATTTATAATTCTTATAGTTTACTACTTCCGCTATTGAATGATATATTTCTTTTCCCTTGTGCTACACTTTGACAAATGACAACATAGTTTCTCCACTATTAGACCTAGGCCCCCATTGCTAGTCGACAGCCTCTAGCATTTGGGGAAATGCGCTTGAGGTCATGTGACCAACCGGGTTCCGTGCACCCATTGTGTGGCTTCTGGATCTGGGACGTTACAAAGTGGTGTCATAGGAGTTTATTTTATTTGATATACTATTTGGATTCGTAGTCAGGGATAGGATGTAAATGGTAGTTGGTAAAAATCAATGCTTGGGATCAGCTAACCCATGTATAGGGAATGCCCAATCTACCTCTTTTCTAACAAGAATTTTGTTTTTTCAAATTTTTCAGTTGATTAGATTTTCACCATTGGGTGGCACACTTTTTCTTGTGCATTTTATATGTGATATAGGGGTTATATTTAGATGCAACCAGATGAGATGATGTTATTCTATCTCATGCATCATTTTGGAACATGCTAGAAATCACAGGTCATGAATATTTTCCATTTCATGTAGGTGCATTAGAAATTTCATGTTGTTGTGGTAGTTGTTGTGCTAGAAAAGAATGTTGTTGTAATAGCTACTTTTATAAATACCTACTATATGATAGGGTATTTTGTGTGAGGTTTTTGATATAATGAATGCCAAACATTGGTTGTTGAAGATTATGGTCCCTCAATAACATGAATTTGGTGGATCATTGATGAGTTTACATTGTTATAAAAGGTATAAGATTCCAAGCTTTAATTCATGGGGAGTATGGCCCCTCACGGGTTAGAATTTGGCACTTAGGTGTTTGTTTCCTTGTTCTTCTGGGTTCTGGAGGAGTTTCTAAGGCATACTATCTGGAAAACCCAGCAATCTTGCTGTGTATCTCTATGGACCAATGTCGCATGGTCTTCTTTTCCAGAAGAAATGAAAACCTTTTTAATTACACACTGGGTACCCTCAGTACACGTCGTGTAGTCTCTTCCCATGACATAGGTCATGTGTACAGGGACATGGGGTAGGGAATGGATTAGGGAAACATGTTTTGTACCGGTTGTACATGTTGTGTACTGTTGACCCGATGTCCACCTATGTAACTAACAACACAGATGGAGGAAACCTTAAGACATACATACCGTGTCTACCTTGAACACGTCGTGTATTCTATCCCAGGTACCCGATCTTGTCATGAACAACATGGGTCGGTATTATCTTTCCCATTACATGTCGTGTCCGTCTAGAATACGTCGTGTACTGTCTGCCATGTATCCAGCCATGTAGCAAGAAACACGGGTCGGTCTGGGGATTCTTGGTACATGCCGTGTATTTTTGGAACATGTCGTGTAGTGTGACCTGAGTACACAGGGCATGTCACAAACAACACAGGCTGGTGAAAGCTTGTAGAGTACACACCGTTTACTTGTGGGACACGTCGTGTAGTCTTGTTTTAGGAGATCCGTGTGCAGGGAAGAAAGATTCAACTATATATCGTGTATTCAGAAGACACGTCATGTGGTTGGGGTGTTACATGGCCGGTTTAAGCTGGATTACACACCCATGTGCATATCCTGTGAGAACACACCGTGTAGTATTAATACACGCCATGTAGTTAAGTTTTGTAAATCTAGAATTCTTTCTTTCTCATGTTACCTTCTTGGTCTCATCGTTTTCAGTCATTAATAATCTTGTTCTAAGGTGTGGGTTTGACCTTTTAGAGTCATGTCGCCTAGATGACCACCAACCATTTTACAAGAGAGAGGTGGCGATTTTACTCTTGAGATGGTAAGCCATGGGCTACCAGTAGATCCTCCAGCAGTGCCAGATGCGACACCAACTATTATACCGGACACAGGAGCGGATGCACAGTTCCGTGAAGGCTTCATGTGGTTCATGCGGACCTTCATGGGAGCACCGCAGGCTGCCACATCTATGGCAGAGCTGACACGTATCTTCCAGAAGCAACATCCACCTACATTTATAGTGGTGATGGACCACAAGCTATATAGTCATGCCTAGATACGATTCAGACCATATTCGAGCATCTAGAGATATCCCCTGGGAGGAAGGTCAATCATGCTATATACATGTTGTGTGATTCTTCTATGTTGTGGTGGGATTTTACCACCTAGACTGAGCATCATCGAGACATGGAGTAAGAATATTTTCAGGAACCCTTCTATGAATTATTCTTCTCGGATATTCTTAGAGCAGATTGAGCTTGAGAGTTCATGAATTTGTAGTAGGACACCATGTCAGTGATGGATTATTCTACTCGCTTCACTGAGATTTAGCATTTTTCACCAGTTCTAGTGGGTGACGAGGCGTTGACGGATAGACACTTTGAAGTGGTCTTCAGTGTGACATCAAGCACTGGTAAATGTTTTCAGGTTTCCTACCATACGTGATATTGTGAACCAGGCACTAATCACTATGCAGAACCTGTGAGAAGCTAGTGGTGTGATCCAGGGTGGTTCGACACCAGTTTTGGGTACTAATTCTACTGGCAAGAGAAAGAGGCAGACAGACTTCTCTCACTGTTGTAGTACTAGTCAGAAAAATTCTTCAATTTGCAAGGTCACATGCTACGAGTGTGGTAAAGAGGGGAATAAATGACCTCAGTGGCCATGTGACCTAGTGGAGTACCGATATTGAGGCAAGATGGGTCATCTACAGCATTTTTGTAGGGTGATTCCACCAGTGGCTAGTGAGAGGGGTTCTGTGCAGACTCCACGTGCGGGATAAGGACTAGCATCTTCTTACCAGTTGGGAAACTTGAATAAGTGAGGGTGTGCAGGCTGAGATGGTGGACGTGGCTGTGGTAGCCCGACATGAGGATCTCAGAGGGAGCAGGGTGAGTCCGATCATGGTATCCACGTTGTGTCATAGGGTCGTGACACTGGGCATGCATATGTGGTGCAACAGACCCAACATGAGCAGGATCCCGGACCTTACACTGTCATAGGAACTATTCTAGTTTCTTCTGTTTTGTCTTCTATACTTTTTTATACTGTTGCTACTCAGAGAATTATATTTGTGCATGTTGTGGTGAGCCTCGGGATCTGTGTGTCATATTCTTCTGATATCATGATTCTAGACACTCTGTTGGGATCAATGACGACATGTGTCTATCATTGCAAGGAGTGCCCCTTGAGGTTGGAGTGTGTCACTTCCTATGAGACTGCTATATCATAGAGATGAAAGCTTATGATGTCATTCTTGGGATTGACTTGTTGGTACCATTTTGAGCCTTTTTGGATTGCTATCATCAGAGTGTTAGTTTTATGTCACCAGAGGGCAGAAAGTTTCTATACAAGGGCAAATGGGATGTCCAGGCGAGCCGAGCTGGAACCAAGCATCTTGGGCGAGGTGGAGTGAGAGCCCAGATTGTGAATTTATATCTGGATGATCAGCGGACTTGTCAAAAGAATTTCCCTCCAGTAGTTGATTTTTTCAAGGATGTCTTCATGGATGACTTTTCAGGTCTTCCTCCAGAGCGAGAGGTTGATTTCTATATTGAGCTGATGCTAGGAGTGGCACCAGTGTCAATTCCTCCTTATTATATGGCCACACCTGAGTTGTAGGAGCTCAAGAGGTAGGTAGAGGTGTTACAGGAAAAGGGTTTCATCTGACCCAGTAATTCTACATGGGGTTCACCATTCCTCTTTGGAAGAAGGTAGACGGTACCCTCAGACTCTGTGTGGATTATCGGAAGCAGAACAAGATGACTGTTAAGAACCGGTATCTCTTTCCAAGGATTGATGATCTTTTTGATCAACTTCGGGGAGAACGAGTGTTCTCGAATATTGACTTGAGATTCAGATATCATCAGTTACACGATAGACCATCAGATATACCGGTCACTGCTTTTCGGATAGGATATGATCTATACGAATACTTGGTTATGCCGTTTGGACTCACGAACATGCCAACAGTTTTCATGGCCCTGATTAAATGTGTATTTCATCAATATTTGGATTCTTTTGTGGTATTCTTCGTGGATGATATCTTGGTGTACTCTCACACTTGACATGACCATGAAACACATCTGGAGATTGTATTGAGTACACTTAGAGGGAATCAGCTATATGATATGCTCTCAAAGTGCCACTTTTGGATGGACTAGATACACTTCTTGGGTCATATCATCTCAGAGGCAGGAGATGCAGAAGACCTAGATAAAGTTAGACCAGAAGTTTACTAGTAGAATCCTAAGAAAATGTTTGAGATACGATGTTACATAGGGCTGGATGGTTACTACAGGATCATTATACGAGACTTCTCCCACCTAGATGCGTCGTTGATGTGTTTGACTAAGAAGGGTGTCAAGTTATATTGGAAAATATCTTTTGAGACAGCCTTTCTGGAGCTGAAGGAAACATTGACATCGGAACCAATTTATATACTTCTAGAGAAAGGGAAGATCTATACAGTTTACTATGATGCATTAGGTATTGGGCAGGTAGCAGTGTTGATGCAAGGCGATTGAGTAGTTGCGTACTGGTCTCGGTAGTTGAGGCCACATGTGATGAATTACCTGACGGATGATCTCAAGTGTGATGCAGATGTTCATGTGTTATGTTGTTGGAGACATTATCTCTTGGTAGAACATTTTGTGGTTTTTATATACCACAAAAGACTCAAATATATCTTTACTCAGCGCGACATGAACCTGAGACAGCGAAGCTGGGTTGAATACCTTCAGTCCTTCATCATTCAGCTTGCCTCTACACCTGGTAAAGTTAAAACAGTAGATGATGCACGGAGTACATATACTCAGACACATGCAGTGCAGGATGCTAGTGGTTATTGGTAGATTATGGCTTTATTCTCTGAGATTCATTTGGAGGTTCACGATAGTCAGGGGAAACCTATCTTTCATCCTTAGCTGTGAATTATACCCTCCTAGATAAAGTGAGTAAGAGACAACTATCTGATTTGGAAGGCCTAGTTTTATGGGTGTTGGTGGAAAGTGAGGACCCTCCTCCCAGTTGGACAATATGAGATGACGAGGTACTATGTGTCCATGGACATGTGTGGGTTCTAGGGGATATACGCGAGGAGATGATGTAGGATTCCATTCTTCATCTTGGGCAGTGCATCCCGTAGTTACCAAGATGTACCGTGACTTGAGACGAATGTAATGGTGGCCGGATATGAAATGGGAAGTTTCTCATTTTGTTACGAGATGTTCCAGTTGTCAGCAGGTGAAGGCAGAGACTAAGAGGCCAGCCGGACTGTTACAGAAGTAACCCATTATGGAGTGGAAATGGGATGATGTTGCGATGGACATCGTGATCGGGTTGCTGAGGTCTCCTCGAGGCAATGATGTTGTGTGAGTTTTTGTGGATAGACTCATGAAGGTATCTCACTTTTTGTTAAAAAAAGACCTTCAGTGTTGATTATCTCACGAAATAGTATAACTGAGAGGTAGTACGTCTTCATGGGGTCCCTCGTTCTACATTTTCAGATAGGGACGCTCGTTTTACATCTCGTTTCTGGCAGAGTTTTCAATGGGAACTAGGTACACCGGTGCTTCTTTGCACAACATTCAACACATATATAGATTTCCAGTCATAGCATACGACACAGGTGCTTGAGGATATGCTATGTGCATGCGTGTTAGACTTTGGGGGCTCTTGGGAGAAGCATATACCCATGGACGAGTTTTCCTACAATAACAGTTTTCAGGAAACTATTTAGATGGCACCTTATGAGCCTTTATATGGTAGGTTAGGCCAATCAGCCTTGTGCTGGTTGGAGGCAGGTGAGGCAGATTTGATGGGACCACGTCTTGTGATGGAGACCTTAGAGCAGGTCTCATTGATTCAGAAGTGTATGGCTACTTCACAGTGTCATCAGAAATCTTATGTTAATTTCCGCAGAAGACCCTTGGAGTTTGGGGTCGGGGATTAGGTTTTCTTGCGTGTTTCATCGATGTTGGGACCCAGGAATATCAACAGACAAGGTAACATTTTGCCGTGGTATGTGGGGCCGTTTGAGATTCTGAAGAGAGTTGGGTCGGATTCCTACCGGTTTCAGTTACCACTGAGGTATCAGTACAAGAATGATATCTTCCATGTATCTCAACTGCGCCGTAATCATTCAGACTTATCTAATGTTTTTCAGCCTGAGGATGTTGAGCACGAGGTCGATGCCTCCTTTGAGGAACATCTGATTCGTATTGTTGACAGGAGCACGAAAGGTCTCCGAAGCCAGTCAGTTTCTATAGTACGGGTGCTATGGCAGCATGGCCGGGTGCAGGACGAAACCTGGGAATGAGAGATCAGCGTACATGCTCAGTGTCTAGAGTTGTTCACATCTTCATCTTCTCCACCAATGTAAGGGAAATTTGGGGAAGAAATGCTTTATGGGGAGAAGTTTGTAAGAACCCGGTTCTTATATTTGATGTACGAGTTTCTTCTTTTCTCTTTTCCTTTTGGGTTTTTTATAAAATAATTAAAATAGTGTAAAATCCAAAATTTTGTGGGTACATGCCATGTACGTTTCCACACCCCATGTACTTTGGTCGTGTGGGTTGAGTACAGAGGGTGTGTAGGCCTGTCAGTGAATAAGCGTGTAAAAAACTGACTACACGTCGTGTACTTAGTGTTTACACGCCGTGTACTCATTCAGAAGGTGAATAGTAAGGCAGTGGAAGAAGGCGCCAATGGAGTGACAGAACATGCCATGTAATCCAGAATACACACCCTTTACTCATGTCAATGGATGAATCGGGCAGAGCTAAAAAGTAGATTCCAGAGGAACAACTAAATGATGGAAAGTACACACTGTGTACTTGAGAGTACATTCCATGTTGTTTTTTAATTTTTCTTAAAATTGGAAGTATCCTCCTCATTCAGTAGAGGAGTTTTTGAGTTTGTTTTGGAGCTAGGAGAGGAGGTCGGATCTTCGGAGATCTTCCAACTGCACATTGGGAATCCGAATCCTTCTCTGACGGTCTTGGTTGAACCATGTGGGTGCGTTATTACATCTCCTTGAGTAGTTTTTTCAAAGTCATTCTTGAGGGAATGTTATTTGAGGTTGATAGTGTGGACTTTTATCCTAGATCTACGTCATTCACAAGTGTTTCGGGAGGCGTCATTCACGTTTAGCGATCAGGGGCAATCGAGGTAGGTGGTCTGAGGTTTCTTTCAACTCTTGTGTTGAAATTGTGGACTATTTTGCTACGCACCCTTGGTTGGGGTGTTGTATGGATGAGGCCTTTACTGAAACAATATCTAGAATTGTATAGATAATATAATATTAAGTTCAAACTTTTGTTTGGGATCACTGCCTGGATCAAGGACCACCCTAGGGGTGCGTTCCTCGGTTTAGCCATTTGGCCAGGATACCCGAGGGTATGCCATGTTTGTATTGTGCATTCAATTTTCTTGAGTGAAAGTTTATATAAATTTTTTGTTTATGCTTTAGGCTTGAATCGATTCCTTTAGCATTAGGGTAGTGTTCTATTTAGCCTAAGGACAGTGTTTTCATAGTATGTCGGTAGTGTTTGGTTAGCCTATGGGTAACCATTGTTTATTCCTGTGGGCAATAGTCTCTGTGCTTGAGGGCCATATCATGTACGCCCTGGGGAAATGATTGTTACCCCTAAGGGAAATTAGCTACGAGTATTTGATTCTATTACCTGAGGGTATGGATAGTATGTCTGAGGACATGACTATTTAGAATATTCACTGTGGTGATTTTCTATGTTGTACCTACCAAGATAAAGTTCAATCTTGGAGGTGATAAGTAATAATTAAAATTACAATGAAACTGTTAGTGATAGTTACCTTTGAGTACTTGCTAGTTTACTGAATTTACTTTTGCATAGTACTATTGTACATTTTCACTGACAGTTGGGCATGGGCCTTTGGTGGGTACCTACTTGTATTTATTTCTCACACCCTATTTGGGTCATGTCTTGGGCCCAAATAGACTATATTGATGTTGGTGTAAACAGGGTAAAGGGTCCCTATACAGGTACATTATTGTAGAAGTGGAGTATGAGAGCATGAGACCAAACATATGCTTGCTAGGATGCTGTGTTCTGTTCACTCTGTATTGTTCTGTTTTGTTGTACCATGTACTTTGAGATGTATTTTATTGTATTACAGTGTCTCATGTTCTGATTGCCTTCATAGAAATGGTCACATGCTGCATTTTTATATATAACGGTTGGTTATCTTTTACTGCAGTTGTTCATTGTAGTTCATATTGTTTACTGCTTCCGCTGTTTAATGTAATATTTCTTTTCCACTATGCAACAATTTGGAAAATGAATGCATAGTTTCCCCACTATCAAAACTAGGCCCTCGTTGCTATTCGGCTGCCTCTGGCATTTTGGGAAATGCGCTTGAGTTCATGTAACCACCCAGGTTTGGGGCACCCGTTGTGTGGCTTCCGGGTCCGGGATGTTACTTTTTGGATCCTATCATGGAATTTAAGAATATCTATGCTTCTTAAATCCTTATCCGATAAACTAAGGTTTCTTATTAATGTCCTCCAAGATCTCACAATAAGAAATCACACTAGTAGCATGATATTTACAATTTTAATCATTAATGGCACCTTCATTAGATTGATTATTTGAACACCATTTCATGTCCAGATTACGGTACAAAGGGTCCTCCACCTAATCCTATCTAAAAAATCCCATTCTAAGACATCCCCACAACATTAATAACAATAACACACCATGTTTCATCATATTATTTTAAAATTTACATTGGTTCCTTTTGAGTATCCTTTTACTCCTTCATATGGGAGAAGATATTTCCTCATCAATCAGTGACCCTCATCTTCTCTTGTGTGATCCACTTCCTAAAAAAACCATTGATCAAAGGGAAAACCACCCGAATCATGGTTTTTCTGATTGGAACTTATACAAGATGTCTTTATTTTTAGCTTCCCATACCTACAAACCAAGAAAATGTTTCATAGATTATTGCATATTTGACTGAAATCACACATGGTCTTGAAAATTACTGATTTCATATAATGAAATTCATCAGACAAAGATCCCTAAAAAAGAATCAATATGATGATTTGACACATCCACTACGACACATATTCTCAATGGGAGAAGGTGACACACAACTTGTGTCCTAATGTACCAAAAAAGGTAATTCCATACAATACTTCCTAACATATTATGTATCGAGGGAGTCTAAAGAGGGATGTAGTGTTCAAGGAGTGTAACCCAAATATACATTGTTAGCTAGACACACTTCTAGTGGAATTAAAATGACCACTTTTATAGGAAATGGAGGGAACATTTGTGGATGAGAGGCGGTGATCCTTTTGCAGATGGAATCAGCCACCATCAAAGAATAATGTTTATTCCTAGACCATAATGGGAAAAAAGATCAATGGGGGTGCATAGTATGCGGTTATGACTGCGCCACATAAAAACAATGGGGAAATATGACTAATGAAATTTGTGGAGTTATTGTCCTCTACAAATTACAGTAATGAATTAATTCTTTGATAGTTAATTTTATTATAAAACATATTCCCATTAAGGAATAATTATGTGAAATCATAATTGATTATGAGGGACGATAATGTGAATGAAGGAGCTCATGGTTAATAGTTTCTATGAATGAGGAAGTAGTTAATAAGGGATCATTTCCATGATAGAAATTATACAGATAGAGAGTTTGTCGGAGTTGTTTATAAGGCTTGATAACCTGAAATGGAAGAGGGTCCATGAGATATTGGAATCTTGAGAGAGGGAGGACATCCATGGAGAAGTGGTTTTCTACAAAGCATCCATAGTATGCATGGAAAATTCCATCCCTAGAGCATAGTTTGTCCGTGGAAGAATATGTGGTCCGCAAAGCACTCACGTCACCTAATGAAACTCAGTTTTCAAAGGATACATGTAGTTCACTGAGGAACGAAGATAGTTTTTGGAGTGTTGAATGATTTTCCTACCAGATTCTAGGTTAAAAATAGAAGAATATATTTGAAAGCTAACCAAGATTCACAGTAAGATTATATTTCATTATTTTGTTCTAGAAGAATCATGAGCAATATATGATTAGTTTAAAAGTGATACATGAGTTTAATGGAATACCCTACTAATTGTATTCTGAACAAAATAATTATATTCTATTGGATTGTGTTCTATTGGTTTTGTTCCATACCATACCAGGAATGTAGCTACTATTTTGGAGTAGTGAACCTAGTAAACACTTTTGTTGCTATCACTTCATGTTTGAATTATGTTCATGTGGGAATAAAATATTTAATAGGTGGTGAGGTTTATTTCAAAATTATGGAACCAAAAATGAATATGTTATCACTGATTTACCCCATCCCCTCTCATTGATACTTGAATCCGAACTGGGAAACAATAATTGGTATCAGTGGGGGTGGTTCCCGTCATTTTTTCTTTTCCAAAGTTCTTATGAGAAGTTTTGATAGAGAATTTGAATTTTATTAATAGTAATGATATTCCAATAGTTGATGGAAAGAATTATCATATATATAAATATAGATTTATTAATTAACATATGTCTATTGGGAGTGTTGTTATTGATGTTACAACCTAGGGATTCTCTCTTGTTGATGGAATGGTTTCTCTTACACCTCTCAATAAGAAAAATATTTAGAATGACGGCATTGGTAAAACTTATTTACTATCATAATTTTTTGAATGTGATATTTTAAGAGTAAATGGTTATTACAAATATGAATCTATCAATAATAATCTGAAAAAAATCTTTTAAATAAAAAATATGAAGAAGGGAGAAACAAAAATACAGAGGTTGATGTTTTTAGATTTTAAAATGGGTGAGTCTGAATCTATTGGGATCTTATTTACTAGGGTAACTGACATTGTTAGTACTATCAAATGTCTTAGGGAAAAGTTGGAGGGCTCTATAGTTTTTCAAAAGATAATTAGAAATATTCCCAATAATTTTGATGCTAATGTTTTTCTATTTGAAGATAGAAACACTAGAATAATATATTTGGATGATTTTCAGAGCACTCTCAGTAATTATGAAATAAGAAGGAATAATACAATGATGATAATGAAATAAGACCAAGAATGTGATGGATGAAACAGGGAGATAAAGATAAATATTTTTAAAGGGGGAAGGATAAAAATATCAGCAAATAAAAAGGAAGAATCTTTTTATATAATGAATTAGAAGGAGGAGATGGCGAAGTTGAATACTAAAACTATTTTTTCTGAGAAAACTAGAGAGAATATATTTATATCAAAAATTAATAAAAATTATTTTAGAATAAAAAGTTTTGAGGAAAAATAAAAACATCCCAAATGTCATCTAAAATAAGTCATTATAGTATGTCTAAAAAATTTTAGATGTCATGAAATGGAAAAAATGATGTTGAAAAATGAAAATACATCAATGAAAAATCAAGTTGGTTTTCTTGATGGGAAATTTAATATGATAAGACTGATTAATGATCTGAAAAAAAAATTTGTGAATGAAATGAATCATAATGAACAAATAGAAGTAAAAATAAAGTCAATATAAGAAGAGATTAAACTTTTCCAAAAAAATTCTAAAGATAATCAATGGAATATGACTTCCAAATACTCAATTATTGAATTTTTCGAGTTTTATGTAAGTAAGAACCTACAAAGAATAAAAAACGTTACCTTAAATGTTTGAAAATAATGATGTAATTGTTTTGATATGAAAAAATTTGTGAAAGATATGTATGTGGACAAGGTTAACAATGATAAAAAATAGAAGTGTCTAAAACATCGGAGTCCTGATAAATATCTATAACATCTGGTTCTGATTATTCTAGAAATAAATTTAATAAGTATAATAAATATACAATTGAATACAGAAAAGAAGGGGGGTAAAAAAGTTAACTTAAATATGTTTCTATGAAATGTACTTACATCACCAGTCAATTATAATATTTTGTATTCAAATAACCATTCTATGAATAATGATGTTATTGTTGTGGATTCAGAAACATGGAAAATATGTTATGGTTCAATAAATATCAATTCTATTATCACACATTTAATGAAAGACAATTTTTTAGTGGGAGTTAGGCATCTCAAAATTATAAGTATGAGGGGGATGTTTGGATGAAATATTAGAATATTGTTGGGAATTTTGAGAACAGTTTCCAACCACTAGAATGTATTTCTGAATGATGTGAATACCCATGACATATTTCTATTGGTTGTCTTATTTGGTTACCCACATAACAAAAGATTCATAATAATTTTTAGAAATCGAAGAGAAGAAATAAAAGGTATTATAAAAATATCATTATTTTGATCATTGTTTAAATGATATAGAAGTTGAACAACCATAAGTTCATGATAGTGGGGGTTCATCTCATATGATAGGAGACTTAATATTGATGAATAATTTGAATGTATTCAATGAAGGAATGGGGACATTTGGAAATGATGAATCATTGAGGTTCCAATGTGATGGATCATCCATAAATGGGGATGAAAAGAAGATATCCATGAAAAAATATATGCTACCATGATAAAACACGACATATATGTGTTTCACAACTATTGGATTGGGGTATCAATGTTTTCTTAAGAAAATATGTTTTTATTGTGAATGTTGAGAAATATGGAATGATAATTAAAGAGGAAAATGAATGAGAATAAGTATACTCCATTTTGGTGAAATAAAAAACTCTTATTACATAGGTTGTGTGGAAGAAAATATATTGTGGAATAAAAGGACGTGGAAAATGTATCAGTGAAACTAGAGTAAGTTATCAAAACAAGATATTATCTGAGATATTCATGATGTTTCAATAATAATCGATTTATGTAGAACTATTTTTCAAAATGAAAAAATTAGATACTCAGTGCATAAGAATGTTGACATCTGTTCAAAATGACCCATGAAACTTATTATTATTTTATATATTTGGGAAAATTAGAAAAAATAAACCTATGAAAGAAAATTACTTACTCACATCCACATATTACTTTACACAAATTACATTTGTTATGTACATGATATATAAGCTAGATTCACTGAAAACATTTTAAACTTTTGGGAGGAATATTGAGAATGAATTTGAGTATTCAGTGAACAATTTTAGAAACTAAAATGGAAGGGAATATATGAATAAATTGTTTGATAAATATATTAAAAATCATGGAAATATTCATAAGTTCATCTCACCATGTAATTCAAAAAAATTTAATATCTAGAAGATAAAATATATGTTTGATTTAAATTAGAAGAATTTTGTTCCTTGATCACGGTCTATCTCATTACTGTTGGAGGAAATCCTTGTGTAAAATAATGTTTATTAAAAATCAGTTTTTCTATAGGATGATTTCATATATGACATCATATGAATTTTTTTTGAAGAAACATAGAGTTTTAAACACTGAAATGTTTTACGGAGTCAATGAATCATAAATAAGAGTGTTGGAATCCTATGAATATTTTAGAAAATAGGTGAAGAAAAAAAATTTCATGGTTATGCACAGGATGAAATAAAGTATAGAAGATTCAATAAAGAAACAATAAGAGTTGAGTAATTTGATGAATTTAATGTTGTTTAATATAATAAAAATTTAATGTAGTCTCATGCTGATATGTATGTCGATCTGGATAAGGAATGTTTTGTAACAAAATTTACGATTCTCTTGAAAGTGGAAATCTTACTCATGAAGAAAAATCTGAATCAACTTTTTCTAGTAATGACGATGGTAATTAAAAATATAATCCTATGTATTAGAAATCATTGGAATATTATAATATCAATTTGGATAAATATTTAATGGAAAAATAGTAATAAAAATAAATAATATTACATATACTTCATTTAATACCAAAATGGATCCAAATGAAGTAAAGGCAAATTATGAGAGTACGAATGTGTTCAGAACTAGAATAAAGTCTTGGATCAGATTTAATAGAACAATAAAAGAAAATTATACTAATGACAGATAAAATAAATTTCATTGGTATGAAATGGTTTTATGGAACAATCATAACGAATAAGGTGAAATTATAAGATGAAATTAATGATTGGTTTTTGAATGGTATTCTCAAATTGATTGTATTGATTTTGATGAAACCATTTATCTAGTAGAATGGTTAGAATCAATCTGAAACATTTTTATTAATTTTTCTTAATGTATTTCAAAGAGAATTCAAATTGATGTAAAATATGCATTATTGAATTGTAATCATGAAGATGATGCTAAAATTGTACGACCTTCTAGATTATTTATTGGTAAAGAGGAATGTAATGTGTTTAGATTGACGAAAGATTTGTATGGGAAATAATCATCTATGTGGGAATTTTATTCCAAATTGGTTACTTGTTCAAGGAATATCAGTTTCAATAAAGAAATAGTTAATAGAAACATTTACCACATGGAATTTAAGGATCTTTATATATTTCTAATTATTTATGGTAATGAAATTATCACAATAGAAAATGATGAATGGTCCTGTAAAATATTTTATGAAGATATAAAAATATTATTTGATTTTTCAATATTGGTAGAAATAAAATAAATTTTTACTTTAATATTTTAAAAAAAGTGGAAAAAAAATTTGTTTTTCTGAAGAAAAGTATTCTAATGAACTTCATTATGAAGATTAGAATTGAATATTTGAAACCAGTCTCCATAATGATTTTATAGGGAACCAATTTGACTAAATATGGAAAATGAAAGGCATTCGATCATAAGGAGAATTATAAGGAATAATAAATTTTTTATAACTTATGGCGTAAGGTCCTGACATTGTATATGTTATCACATTATTTGTAAGATTTTTGAGTGTTCCAAAAAATCAAATATAATTACTAGATTAATATTTCTCAGATATATCAAAGTCACATTAAATCATAGAATCTCTTATGATAGCTTAGATTTTATTAACATGTTTTGGAATTCATTTATTGATTTCAAAGAAACTATTAAAGATATAATATCCGAATATGGGGGAATATTCATTCTACGGAGAATTTGTTTTAGTTGTTATTAAAATATATAGAATTTAGTAACTCTTTACATGGTTGTAGCAGATTATTTTTTGGACACTCATGATGCTACCAAACATATGTGGATGAAATCTGAGTTGGATGCATTACTTATTGATGTATCGATACCCTTCCTCCAAGGATTTGATTAAAAATTGAAATTAATTATACAAGGAATTTAGTAAAATATTCTCGTTCAAAACATTTTGACACAAATTACCTCTTTATCAAAGAGTATGTGGCATATTTATAAAACATTACCAAAGATACCATTTTAAAAAATGGGATCAAGAATGGGTTTCCAACCACTTTATCATTAATGTTAATCTATGAGTTTTTGTCCCCTATTTCATTGAACAGTTGAATATTTTTGTTAAGGGGAATAATTCATTCCTAATTATTTCCTTTTGGATGTATGCATTGTGGGATAATTTTTGGTATGTTTTGAATCCTGCTTGTAAGTCTGTGATATATTCTATCAGTTTAACAGAGTGGTTTTAGGAATAAATTTTTTTATTCTAGGAATGTAGAATAAGGGGAGAAAGCTGAGGAAGAAATATTGGGAAGATGTCTTCATAGAATGTTTTGGACGTTTTGAGATAGAATGGAAGGAAATCTTAAGAGGATTCATATCCACTATTTTTGGACAACAAGGTTTTGATTTCAATAATTTGTGTTTCATACAATGAATTATCTCATGTATGATTATTATAATTGAAAAGTAATTATGATATTTAGTTTACTGTGTATATTTATTTATGAATCATTGTTGAAAAAAATCCAAAGGGGGATATTATTGTGACCAAGTGGAATGAAGAATATTTTGGATGTATGAAACGATTTTTTAAAGAGTGTTGTATTTTTTTTCAAACAATATAAGTCAATTCACTTCTTATATGATCATGAAGAATATTATGATAATGATCTGATTTGTATTTGAAAAATATCATAATATATTTTGGATATTTGTAGATGAATTATTTATGAAGTTATCTGGCAGAAAATTTGATCTCAATAATTTTTAGGTTTGATTGGAATGAAAGATAAATTATGAAGACAAGGATGTCAGAATATATTCCGTCTATAATATGATGATTATAAAGATGATTGTTAAAATGTTATAAATAAATATAGATAATTTTAGTTATAAATTCTAGATGACTAAAAATCAATAAGGGTAGAATTTTCTGATGCTTGTCTTGAAGGTTGCACATTTTCCCTATGAGTGAAAAAAATTTGGGCCTCAAAATCGAGAGTTTGTTATTGAAAAAGGAATATTTTCTGAAAATAAACGTACAATTTTTCTGACTGTATAATATAGTTCTCGGACTACATTGTAGGCACACAGATAGGTAATGGGAAATCATTTAAAGAAGGATTCTGTATTGTAGCACCCTACAGACCCTCAGGCATGGTTAACAGATAGTGTATGAAAAATGTTTCTTAAGATGAACACAACTCGTGGGATGATTTTTTATTTCTGATATCCATAATTTTTGGATGAGGGGTGGTGATCTATATTTTGATGGAATCAGTTGACCTGAAGAATGAAAGATGCTATATAGACTACGATAGGAAAAAGGGTTCGCAATAAGAACATACAATGCAGTAAAGATAGTACAACATCAACACATTATGGAAATCAGATTAACATAATTTGTAATGTTATATGTCTATAACAGAATAAAATTATTATTTTTAAGATATTTTCATTAGAAAATATATTCCCTTTATGTATGAATTTGGTGCAATCTGAAGAGTTTGTGAACGATGATTCTATGAGGGAATAAATGATTGAGGAAAAGTTTATTTGGAGGAGAAAATATTTTGGGGGGCGGGTAATATCTAAAAAGGATATTTTACACATAGGGAGTTTTCACAAGTGGTTTGTGAATATTAATATCCCGAAAATGAAAATGGACCATGAGTTATTAGTTCATCATGATTGTGAGGTCATCTGTGAAGTAGGCGTGGTTTGTGAATCATCAATAGTACGCGGGGAATTTTACATTTACAGAGTACATACAACCCAAGAAAGAAGATGAGGTCCAAAAATAACTCAATTGTGTGGGGAAACTATGTTTTTGGAGGATTAGATAGTCCATAGTGGAAGTGGGTGAGTTCATGGGGGACAGAAGGATGTTCATTATAACTTTTTGGTAGAAAAAAGAGGAATTGTTATTAACAATCATCTTCTAAAAGTTTTCTAAAAATAAAATAACATTTTATTTCAGGATCTTGTTCTAGAAGAAGAACAAAAATTTATTGTCTTCAAATATCTACATGACAGTAATGGAATATCTTAATTATTGTAATACACACAAAAGAATTATTTTCTAGTGTATTTTCTGGTATTGGATTGATTCCATACAATACCAAGGATGTAGATACTCTTCCTGAGTAGTGATCCTTGTAAATAATATAGTTCCATTGGATGTTTGTTTGAATTTGGTTCTGTATTGAAGGAAACATTTAACAATAGTTTAATGTTGTTTCAATTGTAAAGAAACATGAATATAAAAGATATATAGATTCACCTCTCCACCTCTCAGAGAAGCATGAATCATGGATGGGGAACATAATAAAGTAACCATAATTAAATTGGGATTCACATGTATAGTACCCATATTTCATAATCATGATTTTAATGTTGATTAAGTATATCCTTATATAGAATGATATATGAGGAAGACTTATGAAAATACATGATAAGAATGTGAGGGATGGTCTAGAAATTTCAAATCCATCTAATTCAATATTTAATGTTTTTATTTATTGATATTCCTTATATAGTGAATGGTAGGTTATCATAAGCACAATATTTTATTCATAGATGTTTTATGGGTAATTTTAGCAAATAATATCAAACACTCATTCATTATTTTAATATATTTATTGAATATTCTCAAACTATTCATAATCTTGAGAAAATATAAAATAATAAGGAATAGAAAAATGGGAAATACCCCTATACTCCCCAGTAAATTCCATCCCTTCACCACCTCTTCACCTCATAAATTTAATTCAGTTTACCTTTTTTGTATTCTACTAAAATTTATTTTCATGTACCTCACCCACATCCATGATCCCTTTGTCTCATCAAAAGATAAAAACCATTTTTATATGGGTGTCCTCAAGGATGAACTATTGAAGAGGTAAAATCCACATTATTTTTTTATTTTATTTCACTTAATTTATTTCTTGTTTATATTATATCCTCACCTCCTCAATAAATATATTAATGATAAATACAATATATTATATATACGATTATAATATCCTTTTAATTTATTATCCAGCATCATACTCTATTATCTATGACATTAATTTTAAAAATTAAATCATTTCCCAAAATGTGTGAACTTACAAACATCATGGACAATGCATTTTATCATTTATATGAATTCTACAAGTCGATAAACAAGAAAACTATAATGTTTTTTATATAACATAAATTTAATTCAATATCCCATTTATGTATTCGAACTAACTTATATACATAATAATAATAGTGGATGAAAACTATTTTTTTATGTTCAATAAAAAACCAAAAAATATAAATGATTATTATTTTCCATTTATCTAAAGATTAATCCTCATAACATTTTACCAAATAATATTTATATCCAATTATTTTTCATTATTTTCATTAATAATATATATAATTTCAATTCTATAAAATTATTCTCATTCTATTTAATCTTCTATACTCTTATAAAAGTTAATTGATCATGAAAAACATGAAATGAACATGCCTGAATGATGGAATTGAACATTATAAGTCATCAAAAATAATAAAAAACACACATATAATGGAATTGTTTCTTCCTCACTAAATATTTATGATTATTATAACAATTATTTTTTTTCTTAATTGTTTTGGGAACCCCGATTTTTATTCATGAATGTATAATATATGAAATGATACCCATTGTTTTGAATTGGTTATTTTATGTCTAATATTGATATATGATCTATGTGGTATGAATTCTTATGTAAATTTTATGATGTAACAGGTGCTTCAAAAATTATATAGTGCATGAAAATTTTGTTATGTGATTGGTGTGCCTGATATTATATAGTTCAATAATGCATTGGGTAATGTGATAAATCACATGAAATATAGATAAATTTGAATGAAAACGATGCTATATTTGATCACAACATTGTCTGTTAGTTGACCACTAGATATGATTATTCATTACAATGAATTTCCTCATTCAATGAGATTATCTTTTTCTTCCTCTCATGATTATGAGTATGATCCAACGCGTATGTCAGGATGATAATTATGCTCACCACATGTAATGTTTATCCTTCATCTTATCAATCGTCATATAAGTTTTTTATCTCAACCCAATCATATATATCCTTAGGTGATTAGTTATACAATGTATATCCCAATAACTGATATGAATCCAGAAAAGATGTAATTAAATAAATGATTTTGTTATATTTTGTAAATTTTTTGTATGGTCCTAATTTTTCAAAGACACTAAATCTTTGGATAATGGTTTATTCCCTATTATTATTTATATTACTTTAAAATAATGTAATAAAAATATAATAAACTATATTTTCTCTATAGTGATTAATAGAGCATGTGTTAGTAAATTTTGGAATTAGGATTTGAGAACCTTAGTGAAATTTCTTTTTTTAGACTAAGTATATGTAAGAACCCAATAAAATATGTTCTATAAAAATTATAAATATATGGATAACATAAGAAATTATTCTAGATAGAAATTTCAAAATTAATTAAATATATATTCATAATGCATTGAATGTTGTTTTTTTTTTCATTTTCTATTTTGGAAAATAGGGGGAACCCGCTAATATGAGGCCAAAAACCCATGTGTGAAACAGTGAAGTGATTTACCAAACAAAAACCCCGCTTTATTTGGATGTGGAGTTCCACATTTCAAAGAAATTATTACCTAGCTATCTTAGGATATGAAAAATAACCTAATCAATATGGAGCGTCATCCGGCACCAAAGTGGGAGAAACTATTTATCAATTTCTTTAAGAGGTAATGACTATCAGAATTTAAATGATCTTCTAACCCACTAGTCTACGAAAATTTGTTCAACACCATTGAGATGATATTTTAGTTTATTAAATATTCTGAGATAGTGATGGTGACTATAGTTTTAATCGTGTAGATGGATAGGCCGACCAGTGGTGACTGCTAATTAAGAACACCAAGATAAATGAAATAAAATTTATGAGATGGACCATGAATAATATAAGATAATATTTCTTAAAAATTATATCCAGCAAAATCTTTATAGAAATATGAACAGTGAATTACAAGAGATGATGAAAAAGGAATGTTAATATTTCATGTGTGATGAAAAAAATTCTCCAGTATTACAGGGTATGGTTAATGTATTGTTATAAAAAATGGTATAAAAATTAATAGTTTCATTAGTTAATTAAAACCCCCCTTTGAAATTATCTATAAATTATATACCTTGGGTGTTATGAATAATTTTATCAATGTTCTCTCAATGTGTATATAAGTTTTGGAGAATGGTAACTTGTTGATTTTGATAAGAAACAAAACATGGAGTTCAATGATAGAGGATCTCACAAAAAAAGTGGAATAAAATCTCAAACAATGAGATGAAAAATATATGGGAAAATCATCAAGGGAAAACCCTCTATGGGATGGGTAAATTCTATTTTTACATGAGATTATTCCACAATGATAATTAATGATGAAGTGAAATAATGTAGTTGGATGATATAATGGAGGAATGGGGAGAACCACCTATGATCTAATGAAACAATAGTATGGATCAAAAGAACAATTAATTCTAGTGAAATAAACCTAAAATCTTATAGGGTAATCAGTATAATAAGCCGCAAATTACAAAAGTGAATGGTAAGGATTATTCCATCACTATATTTAATGGAAATAGAAAAATTTATATCCTACAACATATATTTCTTATTAACTCAATAATGGTAGATTTCTTATTTGATTAGGGATCTATGTGATCCTTTATATCTTGAACATTTCTTATAAATATTTAATCAAATCCACAAAACTGTTATGTATAGGTATCCATAAAAATAACTAGTCGTGCGATCATTGAAACCCACGTATTAGAATCATCTCTTATTCGTGTGTGTGGGAAGATTCATGCATGGAATCTTGTGACACATCTTCTGGTTGAATATGATGCTATACTCATGAAAGAATGGCTCTCATTATATAGATCACACATAAACTATTAGGATAATGATATATCTTTTCATATTACAAACCATCCCATTATGTATTAGTAATTAAACAAATGTAATGAATTTCTATAGGATAATACATTGTTTTTTGGTGTTGATTACCTATGAAGAAGAAAACAATGCTCAAATAGGTGAGTTAAATGAATGTTTCTAAGTAGGTGAAATTACCATTATGGGGGAATATATGGATATATTTCCTAAATAGATTCCCAAAATCCCCATTGATCATGAGTTATAGTTCAAAATATAAATCATAATCAGAACTAAGAATATGTTGAAATTCCCAAACAAGACGACCTCAATCGAACTGCAGTAGTTAAAGAAGGAGACAAAATATAATTTTGATTAAGTGTTCATATTCCATAATGCGTCACCTTGGAGGTTTTCATTTCTCTTTGTCAATAAGAATTATGGATCAATGAAAATGGGTATCTATTATGAATAACTCAACTATATCACCATTAATAAAAAGTATCTTATACCGAGGATTGATGACTTGTTCGACCAACTATGGGGCGCTCAGTACTTCTCAAGGGTGGATTTTCATATTGGATATCATCAACTTGTAGTTGTGAAGAATGATATTCATATGTAAACCTTCCATACAAGGTATGTTTACTAGTATCTTTTATTAATTTCATTAAGACATTCTAATTCCCATGGGATCATTGTGGATTTTATGAATATAGTCCTTATAAAATACCATTTCAAATGTTTTTATTGATTATATATGATTTTCTCATTTACTCTATGAGAAATGGGGATCGCGAGAAACATCCATGGATTTCATAAGTGAAATTAAATAATGAGAAATTATACACCATTTTCATCAAGTGTAAATTTTTTATGGAAAAAGTAACATTATTGGGACACATCATCAGATGTTATAGAAAATTCGTTGGAAACATCCAAAACAATGGAAATTGAGGAATGTCCCAAACCCCATAGTAAATGTAAATATATAGCTCTCTATGCATATTATGGTACTGTAGATATTTTTTTCTTTATTTCTATGTATTCTATAGAACATGAAAAATGTTAATAAGGAAATGGGTAATGTGTATCTTGATATAAAATTGTATGTAATGCTATATAGAGATAAATAATATCCTTATCAAAACCCTTGTACTTAGGATTACCTAAAATTGTAGTGTTTCTTGTTATATGATGTGATTAATCAAAGGAAGGATTGTGTTGTGATCCCTTTTATAATGATAATTTTATAGAATATACCACACATTAGTTTAGGATCTGTGATAATAATTATCTTATTCATGATCTAGATCTTGCAACTCTGGTTTTTTATATTGAAAATATGGTTAAACAACCTTTATGGAGAGAATATTTACATATATATCGATCACAATAGCATACTGTATATATGCACAAAAAAACATAAAATGTATCAAAGGAGATGGTTATAGTAAATCATGGACTGAAATTTCTCTAAATACTATCATCAATAGAATTAGAAAAAATTCGCTGATGTGCTAAGAAATAAAGTACATTCTACTCTATCCATGTTTTAAATTGAGAAATAAACTATCTTCATGGGTATTCAACATATGGATTTTTAATTCATTATGATAAATTATAATTCCCACATTTCCCAAATTTATTTCCAATAATCTATAAATGATAACATTAAAGAGGCACAAAATGATGATCAGAAGTTACAACAGAAGGTGTATACAATAATAGAAACGATGCTACATGACTTCCTTATACATTATGATGGTATAATTTGGTTTGGAATAAGGTACATTGTTACATCATCACATATGATACAGATGTAATTTTTGGATAATGCATATATCATAACAATCTCTATTCATCATTTTTGTACCTAGATATACCGCAGTCTTGGAAAACACTTCTTGTGGAACAACCTGAATAAAAAAATTTTGAAGTATTTCTTAAGGATCATGATATTTTAACATGTTATCGTAGAAAGATATAAATCATAATCGATGATGAAAAAATTTCTTATAACCATGTGGACATGTGGTAATGTCACTGTGGAATGTTTCACTAGTCACCTCCATACATCCAAAATAAATAATCTGATATGGGTTGTTGTGGAATGACTCACCAAGACTACCCACTTTTTGACAATTAATGAAGAATAGCTGCATGAACAACATTCTATTATCTATGTGAAATAATTGGTTAGGATAAATGGGATTCCAAAATCAATTATCTATTATCATGCTCCAAGGTTTTAATATAAATTATAGAGGACTCTTAAACATTATTTGAGTAAATGATTTGAATTTAAACATATCCTATCTCCCCCAAACTGATATCCATTCAGAAATTACTATTCAGAAATTTAAGGACATGATAAGAGTCTACTTAATGGAATCCAAATATATACTGGATCAACATCTCTAATGGGATGAATTCACGTAAAACAACATATTCTACTTGACAGTATCGATGGATACATAAGAAGATTTATATGGAAAATGATGTAGATCAACAACAGTTTGGGATGATAACGAAAAATGAAAGATACATGGAATAGAACATTATTAAGAGATTAAAGAGAAGGTTCTATCCATCCAACAATATATTAATGCTACTAATATTCAATACAGGGCTATTCAAGAAAATTTTGAAGTTACATAGATTTCGATGTTGGAGATAAAATCATCCTCTGAATATAACCAAGGAGGAGACTCGTGTGGTTTGAAAAGAATGTTAATCTCAACCTATGTTACATTGGAACATTTTAGATCCTTGTTCATATAAGTCCAAGGGCCTATCAGCTATCTTTTCAATCATGTATGGATTAAATTCATTTTTTGTCCATGTATATCTCCTGAAAAATAACATTCTAGATCTCTCCCATATTCTAAACTCAGTGGTGGTATAGTTGGAAGATGATCTCTCTTACGAGCTATAGTTGTTAATTATTCTAGACCAGACAGAAAATGCACTATGAAACAATACATCCCATCTTTTCATTGTGTTTTTTAGGAACCATAAGTACAATGAAGCATCTAGGGAATCTATTGAGGTGATTAAGGTAAACTACTCTTATTTTTTAATATAAACTGAAATTTTGAAGGTGAAATATCAAATTGTTGGATGAATTTAATGACCCAAAATTTTATCAACTAAATTTATCCACTCTTATAATTATGATATATAGTATAAAACACTTAAATTTATATAAAGATCGCAATAAAATAGTTATATATTAATAATTAATAAAATAAGTGATATTTATAAAAATTAAAGAGCACATACTAATGAATATTAACTTGTCCTACAAAATTGTAAACTGACAATTTGGAATGGAAATTTGACAAATTGAATTGTAACATAAACTATTAGGGTATAAATTAAATTCTGGAAAGTTATAAATGATAATAATATATAATAATATCATGGTATAAGTATATATATATTGAAAAAATTATTAATTAATCCTTGGTTTTTATATAAAAATAATTTTTAATTTTTAATTTTATAATTATTAAATTTATTTGAAAGAAACCATATTTTCAAAAAATCAAATCATCTACTATAGTTGGTTTTCATATAAATCTAATATAATTTTATGCGACCTTTATTAATTTTTGAATGAGTCATAAATATCGTTATAATTTTAATATCATTATTTTTTAAATTGAGGAAGCTTTTAATTAAAAACAAAAAAATTCATATTTAGAAAATTATTTCCATATAATAGAGTTAAATTTATAGTTCTCCATTTTAAAAAAAAAATATTGTGGGGAATTATTGAGATTTGTATAAAATAATTTAATTTTTTTCAATGGTGAAATATAGTGATTTACAATATAACATAGATATATGAATTATTTAGTCATAGATGACTTATAGATAATTTAATCTGATTTTCTTTAAAAATATGTAATTATATCAATATATTTAGGGATAATTCGAATAAAATTAATATTATTGATCCAAAATAATAAACTAATGGACATTATAATGGGAAACCACCCCTCTCCTCCCCCCTAAATACCACCCACCACATCTTCTCCTCGAACCTTACATGATTTGATCCTTGTCATAATTATTCCAAAATATTTTCCTACAAACCTACCCCATGTCCTAGCTCTCTTTTCCTATAAAAATGCGTAAAAAAATTTTATATGGAGGTTCTAAAGAAGGATAAATCGAAGTGGTAAATTCTTCTTTATTTTCCTTTTAATTTTACTTAATTTCATTTAATTTTCTTATTATCTCCTCACATACTCTATCCAGATTTTAATGTTAACTATATTTCCTTTTATATAATATAATTCTACCATTTTAATGGATGAACCCTCAACAAAATCATTTCTCTCGCATGTTTATTTTAAAAATAAAATCATCAGTCGTGATGTGTCAATTTATGGACCTCATGGATGAGGTGTTGTTATTTTCTATAAATTACTAATTGTATATTCATAAAAATTATATAATGGTTGGAACATAATGTGAAATTTTTTTAATAACCAAATTATATTCACAATAATAGATATTAGAGTAAAACTAGTTTGTGATGATCGAAAACCCACAAAATATTCTAAATTATTATCACTAACATTTTATATAACGATTCTTCCTCATTCCATTTAACCCAATGATATATATATTCTTTTAAAACTATTTATGTTCATCGATAAGATATATTTTCATTTCTAAATAATTATACACATTCTGCATAATTAAACACACTCATATTCATTTGAATATATCATGAAAACCATGAAAACGAACAATATAAAAAATGGATTTAAACTCCATAATTCAATAATAAGGTAATAAATGAACATACTATATCTATAAAAAAAATAAATTTTGAATAAGTTCAAGAATTATCAATTAATTAATTTAATTTAATTATCTCTGATATTAATGGAATGAAATCACTCAATCATATCCAAAGTTGATATTCAAACCTAACCCTCCTCATTTGGGGTTTCCCACTTTCAATCCAATTGTATATGAATTTTCCATTGATGATACATTAAAAAAATTTATTTACCCCTCCCATTGTTTTTATGGATATTAATTTATCCTACCAGATTTATTTTAAAATGAAAATATTTTTTCCAATATAACCATTATTTTTTAAAACATAGGTTTTACTACTCGTGATATTATTTCTTATTTTCTCGTGATTATAGATTCTCATTCAAATTATTTTATTCCCTTTTATTCTTGGGACCAACCTATTTATTTGTGAATGTATTATATATGAAATATAACCCATACATTTCCATGGGATATTTTAAATAAATGATTGATATATGTTTTATTGGATTGTATAAGTATGTAAATGTTATGATATAAATTCTTCACATAGAAATATATAACTCATGAAACATTAATGATGTGAATGATACTCCAAAAATTATATAAATCATGAAATTATTTGATGTGATTGTTTTATGAAATATTATATAAAACTCTAATTTAGTTGTTAATTTTTTGAATCCCATTTTAAGAATATAATTATTCATGAACACGATGTTATGTTTATTCAAACAAATGTGTGTTATATGACTACAAATACGTGATGTTTTATTTTATGAATTTACACAATCCATTACATTATCAAATGATTTATATCATGATTATGATGATGATCTCATTCACATATATTGGTGATGATTATTCTCACCCCATTTTATATTGAAACATGTTTTTATATATCCTCTTACACAAATTTTAGCTTACCACATTTATTGATGTAATTCCTCAGGTGATTAATTTTTATTAAGGATAACATAAGAACTAATGATAATATAAAAAATAGAATTAAATAAATTATTATTTTTTATATTGTAGTTTTTATGTATAGTCCATATTATCAAATTAAACTAAACCTTTGGATTCTGTCAATATAACTATTTTATGTTCTTTATCAACAAAATTATGTAACAATAATGTATGAAAAATTATGGTCACAATTGTAACATCCAAAATTGTTTTCCAAATTTATTTAGAATAAAAAAATTGAATCCGAACTAATAATTTTAATACATTCAAAATTTATTTTGATTCATGAAAAATTAATTTCACCTTAATTGAAGATATTACTAAATAATTATATATCATATTTAATATTAAATGGATGAAAAAAAATTAAATAATTTGAGATTTTGTATAATTATGGACTCCCACAACATCTCTTTATCAATCTTGATGATGAAATTCCAATTAGTATATAAAAATATAATCTAAAAAGGGACATTGTGGTAAAATATCCAAGAAAATGTATTTCATTAGGGAATATTGGGTTTTATTTCAAAAACAACTATATGCACGTGGGTGTCTATATGAAAGAGAAAGTTCTGGTAAATGTTAATCACAAGTATACTTACTCTTGAAATTGTTTTCTCTATAGAAGAAGTTGAAAAATAATCTTTGGGGAAGAACATCAGATTCATGTAATTATTTTTTATAAATTAATATTTTTCATCATTAGGTATTTATATGAATGAATACATAGGAATATGATATATATATATATATATATTCGTATCATATTCATTTCCTCTTTTTACTTATTTTAAATAGGCAAATGTTTCAATATTATATTTAACCACATATTTTAGAAGTGAATATTTTAAAATTTTGATTAAAAATACATATGTACAAACAATATTTAACACATGTTTAATTTTTTTTAAAAACAATGACTTTATTCTTAACAAAATAATAATCATTTTAATTTTTTAAAAATTTATATTTATCTTACATTGATTTAAATATTTACAAATTCAAATATGATAATTATAAAATGCATTTTATATTCATAAATGTTACCAAATCACAACAAAAAACATAACTTATTTCAATAATTTTTTTTATCCATAACCGTTCAATTGAATATTTGACAAAAAGAACATATAAATAATTAATATAAATAATTGGACATCCAATAAATGAAAAATATCATTTTAGGCATTCATTTTAAATATATATATATATATTAATATTTAACTGAGTAATTTTAAGAGTTATTTAATTTTTTCCCATATACCATCAGTGATATCAATTTCTACATCATGAGCTGTGTCTACATTATATTCATTTTTGTGATATGGATTATATATAATTGATAGGGAAACCATACATAAATCTAGAACAAAATCCCCATCCTTATCACCCGACTGAAATATTTTCCATAAAAAATGATGCGACAATGATCATTTGATTAAATAATAACATAAAATATTTTATTACATTGTTATACCTGATAAATGGTAAAACTATGAATGTAAATCATCTCAAATCAACTAGCTTGAAACCATAATAATTATGTCTTAAAATAATATAATAACGAACCTAGTCACATAAAATCAATATTATTTGAAATTTTGTATAATGATTTTCCAATATATCCTATAGAAGTAAAAAATATTTCATTGAGCTATAAATTTTATTTTTATCATTTAAAAATTATAAAAATTTCTTTATAGAAAAATAGTACCATGTAATATTGAGTTCTACTATTTCCATATTCGTTTATTTGTAAAATTTGTTCTCATTAATATCAAAACTAGACCATATGATCACATTAAGAGATGGTCCCCATTATAGCAACTTCATTGTTTCAAATTTAGATATATTTATGTTGTAATTCTATTTAAACCACGATTCAATTTTGGTTTTATAATTAATAATAATATCATTTTCAATTTGTTTTGGATATTGTAGTTCTAAATAAATAAATGGTATTATATATATATGGTTAACCTCATATGTGTGGTAAAAATATCTTAATTCTCCTGCATCACATCATCTTGGATAATATATGTTCAAATATTGGCCCCAGAAGCCCAAAGATGGTGCAATAATTTATTACATCGGCATATATACAATTTCATAATACCAACATACTCTAATTTTTAGTTTTTTTTGGTAAAATAGATACATAAATGATTCATTCATTATAATTTAAAATATATAAAACAATATAATGAATAATTTAATAACCCCATTATTACCCAATGTTGAACCCAATGACATGTTATAATAAACTCATTGGTATCTTGGGAAAAAATTAGAATGTTGTGTGATTAGATTCTTAGTAAGGGTATACATAAAACAAAATAAATCATACATTACCGTAAATAGATATGGAAGGTAAATTTACAAAATCAAATACGATATAATCAATAACATTATCATAATATAATATGAGTAAAAGATGATAATATCATTACATATAAATAATCACATGAGAATTAAACAAAACATTTTATATTATACATGACGAGTAATCATAATACATATCGTAACTAATCTCAAATATATTTTATGAATAATGAAAGATGTCTAAAACATACTTTCGTGTACTGGACCAGGAAGTCTAAAAAAATGTTTAATACCTCGACCATAACGTGGTCTTGTTATTCTAATAAGAACTCCCCATCATTCTATGAAATATAATTGGCCCTGACCATCACATACAATGTATAATACATTAATCACATGATTGCGTTAAAAATAATAAATAAGAACATTCATATCGAAAGACTATAACAAAATGTGAATAATTTCATCAATTAAAATCATAATAATAAAAAATTTATTTTAATATGGAAAACAGTGTCAAAAGAGCACATCCATAGTCAATTTGACTGTAAACCATCCAGATTAAGAATAAAAAATATATTATCACAAAAAATTTCATGTGGATCTTATATAAATTTAATTGTTCATTTCATTAATGGATAAAAATATTTTATTTAAGAAAATTAATGATTATTTCCTTTCACACATTAATATTTTCTATAATTTTACAAGACATTTTATAACTTAAATTTCACATAAATTAAAATTTTAAAAAATAATATAATCCATTACAACTTTTGAGATGATATAAATTATGAATATTTAGTTCTTGTAATATCTGTTTAAAAAATATTCATTTTATATTTCAAAAAAACAATAGGGCGTGTTTCAAGAATGACCTGAATAACCCATTCAAAACATTCTGTAAAAATTTAAACATGGGTTAAAATGAATTTAACCAAATTTAATATAATATTCACAACACATCAAAAATAATTTTTGTAAAACATACACAAGGTTGTGAAATATTTCCTAGTGTATTATTAAAAATAAACAATCTGGAATAATAATGAGTTTTTGAAATAATCCTTTACCACAATGTAATCAGTTGAATAGAAAGCCCCATAATAATAATGGAATAATTAAATACCATGAATATTATGAGATTCATGATATTATATTAAATGGGATGTATATAACCCACAAAAAATAAATATATTGTGAATAATTCATGTATCCTATAAAATTAGAAGTGACATGAAATTATATTACATTGGAGTTTACATTTGTTGAACATGTTTTAGTGTCCTCTTCTTCTACGAACATCGCTTAATCTATCATTAACATACATATTTTTGACCTCTTGGAAGAACCAAAACCTCAAGAAGATAAATATATATGTTTATACATTATATTTTTTGTCGATATAGATAGCTCAATGTGTTTTAATGTTATGGGGAGGATATAGCATTTTATAAATGATGTGACGTGCATTTTAAACAATCCACAAAATATTAAAAAATAATAAGGCAATTCTAGATCCAAATATTTAAAAATTACATATAATTATATAGGTGAAGATATTTTATACCATATATTTTCCCCAGAATATTTTTTTAATAATTTTATGTTTTTTAAATAAACAAATAAAATATTAATTAAATAAAATATTGTTATTGTCTTATTTGATAATATTTATTTAATATTACGTCAAATACAACAAGAAAAAGATCAAATTAAAATATAATGCATTAAAAAATAACTAATATTTCAAATAGATCTATAAAATTACATTTATATTTTTACAAATTCAACTTATATCAAAATTAATATTTTTTAAATCATTAATATTATTTTTCTATAAAATAAATAAAAACTATTTTAACATTGTATAAAGATTTATGGTAATTATATAATTTATAAAAATTAAAATAAATTTATAAATTGAAAAAATATCAACAACATCAACAATAACAGTTATTTTTCTTCATATATTTTATTTTCCTCTTTGTGGACACATAAGAAAAATTGAAAAAAAAGAAAGTGGCATTTATTAATGGAATTTCATTTAATTATCATATATGTTAGATTCATGGAAAAGTTTTTATTAAACGACTAAAATTATAGAATAATATTGTAACAATCAAATATTTTTCAAAAAATAAATTTTTTACTTCATTAGGGCATGTCTATACACATATCTTATGTTTTTAACCTCTAGTTAACCCGTTTAACTCTTACTATGAAATCATGTATTATTTCTCTTTTAGGGTCAATATAATTTATATAAAAATCATAAATACCATTAAATGTATCCGTAATGAAATTTTAAACCTTATCCTAATTATTTATCCAATTTCCATTTTTTTACAAATTTGATGTCATTTAATAAAATATTACTTATTTTAATATATCATTAATCTCTATTTTCACACTATCCCTTACAATTAGTTTTATAAATATAAATAAAATAACTTTTGTTTTAAATTAAAATTTAAATAAATATATAACATTTATAGGTAATGAATAATTTTTTTAATAACATTAATTATGTCAACTGATATTTATTTTAATATAATCTTATAGATATTTATATAAATTAAACAATTATTTTATCATCCTCGTGCAAGCCTTTACGATGATTATTTTATACCAAAAAGAATTTAATTACCATGAAGAATATAAATATTTTATATTTCGAAATTCTATTTATAGTTGAATATATCACCTATGTAACCCCATATTAAAAATATTTATGTTTTTAAAATCAAAAGTATTTCAAGATTTACTTTTGGATTGAATAAAATATGATAATGGTTATGTTCTCATCTCAATTAGCATAAATGGTCGAAAAATTGATTTTTTATTTATAATGGATGATAAATAGTCACTAAATAAAATTGGGGGGTGTTTTAGTATTATTTTCAAAATTTTATATTTTTATTTTTATTATAAATTACGATTTCTACCTTTAACAGTGGTAATACATGTTACTACATTTACAATTCATGTTACATACAAATAAAAGAGGGCCATTTAAATTAATTTATACCACCTGATTCCAAATATAGAATATATTTCTAAAATTCCAAATAATATATGTGGAAAAATTTAATTTAATATTAATAACAAAGATATGATGAGAAAGTGAAAAAAAATATTGTCACTAATTGAACATGTTGTCATGTCGCATAGGATGAATCTGCAATATAATTGTCATTCATGATAGTGTTAGCCTCTATGGTATGGAAAATATTCAGCATTTTCAATAGTGTATACCTGTAGGATCATACTAGATATGTACTCCTCCACAAATGGATTCATGGAACATCTTACAATACCCATGAATAAAAAAAAGATCCATAATTTCTTGTAGCTGGCTACTGGCACATTTTGAATTCGTGTAAAAAGTCGTAACATAATCGTACATCGAGTTGCTGTGTGGATCCGATGATTTGGAAATATTCCATAGTAGAAGGCATTTTCTATATCATTAAATAATTTGAATATTCCCTATACATCTGAGCACATATTCTGAATAGCAGGGTTATCTGAAGACCGACACTATATATTTACTATGTTAGTTGGAATCCCCCACTCAGGTGAATGAAAGTCAATTCCAATTGCTTAGGTAGGCGTGGGGTTAGTGTGGGGTGATTCTCAATGGAATATGATATGCCCTTATGGATTTTAGTTATTTCTAAAAACAGGGAGACCTTATCATGGTTGATGCTACAACCATGTTCACGACGATTGAGATCTACAATTTGCTCAGTTTACCTACGAATTGGGTGGAAACTGACTCTATTACTTAATATAAGGCCATTTTTAATGCAATCATCCAAACATAAAGACTCAGTTATCTCATCCACAAATTAAATGGCCTACTCTACTTACACATATAGATGTCACATACATGGTGGGAGTGAAATTAGGTGGCTAACTTCTTGGCCTCCTAGACAACGCTCGATAACTTATATTTCATTATTAATTACCCTAGACCCCTTCACCATGATTGCATTACTATTGTCTATGTAGATTCAATTGTTCTCTATTATTTTAGGCCCCATTTAACTTTTTGTGATCCTCCCCTTCTATTAAAAAAATTGTCTAAACGTCAAATGGTTGGGTGAGAAAGAGGGTTTTATGTATGAAAATATTCCAAAGAGTAATTTTTTTACCACAATTCTACAAGAGAAGGATTAGGAATATCATAATTGATTTAATATATGTATAATGGTTCATATTTTTACATTAATAAAACATTTAAATTTAGTTTTTCTATATATATTATTTATATGAAAATTATTTTTTCAATAAAAATTCAGTATTTTCCACTATTCACTAGAAAACTAGTCAATTTATAAAAAATTGACGTAATATACTTATATATATATAATAAAAATGAATTTAATTAATTCATATATAACATAAACTAGTGTCAAAATTTAGTTTTCAAATATGTGCACCATCAAAACGCGTCAAAACTACCATTAAAAAAAAGTTTCATTTTATGAATAAAAGTTTATTTATTTTTATATAATCTATATAAATCACATTAGAAGAGTATTAGAAAGTGTATATAATATATAATATGTTCGTTTCCTCATTTTTATAATAAAAGGCATTCCCTATAATTTATTGTCTATGTTATAATAATATATTAATGTTTATTTAAGATAGATGTTTCTTTAAAAAATAGACGTTGAAGTGATTAAATTTAAAAAGATATATACCATAAATTCATGGGGTGTCACATTATCCGGACCTAAAATTAATTTTGACCTATAAGTTTTAAATTTCCCTTCAAATATCATAGTTTTTTACTTGAAAATTTGTTTTTTGGAAAACCCACATCAAATATATGATTAATTAAATAGTCTCTTAAATAGAGGAAATGAAAAAATATAAGATCATCCCAAAATTAGGATTTAAAATTTGATATCATTAGTGGGATTTAAAAATATTGTGATGGAAGATCAATATAACATAAATTTTCTTAAAGAGACTCATAGATAACATTTCCATTATAAATATAACCTTCCAAAAACTATATATTTTTGATTAATTAAAAGACAATTTATATCTTAAAATGAAAAAACCATAGATAATGTTATTTATTCTAAAATTGTTTTTAAATTTGAAGGGGAATTATTTTACTATTCACAAATTCAATTAAAAAAAATTACCTAAATTTTTTTGTAATTATAATCTCATACTTTATTTATAATTGAATCTTTTGTCAGTAAATGTTTATTCAAGAATAATTTTTCATTTTTAATACACTTTAATGAATCATAATGTCCAAAAGTAATTATTTCATCCATTAATTGTTTAATGGAAGTAATATTTCAGTACGTAGTATCCAATAAATAATATTTTATATGCCCAAAATAATATTCAATTATCAAAGTCTTCATTCAAGCATTAATATTAACCTAAAATACAAATTTTTTATGTTAACATTCCACAAATTTATAAAGACGGTTACTAAATTTCAAAATAAAAATAACATTATATGATCAAAAAAATATAGATCATATTATCACATAATAAATATATGACTACCAAGATCATATTAAAAGCAAAATTAAAACATTCATGGATCCTAAAAAATATCATGTTATTTCATATATTCCTTAAATCCAAATATGCAGTATTCCCAAAAAATATTATGAATAATAAAATCCCAACCAACATTCATAAACACCAATAATGTCCCATAAAATTATATTTTTTCATTGTTATCTCAAAATAAAACTTCTATAAAGGGTTTGATTTCTCCTAATAATTGGGTTTTCAATAGATTAAAATTCTATAGAATCACCTATGTTTGTTACTAGTAATATTCATTAAACACTTATAAAACCTTAGAGAAGACATACTGAAGTATAATCCTTATATATCTGATGATTTTTATAACATGATCATTATTGAAAAAGTACTCAAATAATGTAATTACTATATTGTAACATATAAAATATAATTATTCCTCCATATCTATGGTAGTATGATATGTTTGAAAAAGATCCATTAACCTCACTTAGGTTATATTCCTTTGAAATCTACAAAATATATTGGATTAGGGTCCCATCTAATTGAAATTGATGAATCATACACTATAAACATTCTTCTTACCCTTTCAATCACACGCATGGTAAAATTGGTCTCCACACATGTATCAAACAACAATTCATTTTAATTAATGTCCATGGTGTTTCTTAAAACCATTATAATAATTTTCCGAATAATTATGTCTATTATTTCTAGTATCCATATTGTTCCTAGCTATACTTATTCTCTCACACTTCACTTTTATTAAAGAAAACATAGATAATTAATTCATGGACTCATTATCACATGATAATATTTCCATATATGATGACGACATTTTGGAAAATTGTTACCTTCACAAGATCAACATAAAACCATAAAATATTTTATCCTTCTTATTCTATGGATCATGTGCATTGGTGAGGTTTCTATTTCTTATATATGGTTCCATTTATAAATGATGAAATACATTAGATTAGATCATATCATTTTCAAAACTAATGTATATTACAATATCTCATGAAATACATAACATAAAAAGAAACATTAATGTGTAGATAATATCATAATAATAAACACAGTTTTTTGGGAATATTCTTCTATAATTATCATTTAATACTATCATATGGTTATGTTCTCTAATTAATGTTTACCTTATTCTTGATCTCATGTATTCTACTATAATACAATTGATACCAACTATATGGATCCTATCTTAAGTATCATGGTTTGAGACCCTTACATTATTACATTGGAATAGATACAAGATTCAAATCCCAAAATATCGATCAGTTTTTTTATATACAAGATACATAATTGAATCATACTTTATAATTTAATATATAAAATAATAAATATTTAATCCTTTGATAAAAAAACTATTCTCCTATATTAATATTTAATATTAGTAATAATTATGTTCTTATAATCCCTGATAACCAAAAAACAAAAGAACGGGATGAAATCATATGCATAATAAGGATATAATATTGAAAATATGTCATAAATAATAGTAACTAATTATAGAAATTTACTAAACTAAACCAAGTGTCATTAAATAAATAACATGAGTATAATATGAAAGTAATAAAATATGATCCAATAATTCCATATATAATATTACATGATAATTAATTTTAATAATAGATATTCTAATAGTTTAATAATTATGAGGATTATCAATAAAAAATATCATAATTATGTAATTCCCAATTTTAAACATCCAAAACACTTTCGAGGCCATGGATAAGAAGATCACAAAAAATTGAAAGTCATGGACCAAAATCCATGTATATAATGTCTTAGGAGACCTACCTTTGCATCGAGGGGATATATTAGTCCCCTACCATCACATAATATATCCAATTCATTACAAAATTATATTGGTTAACATAATCAACAGAAACATTTTTATTGAAAAATACCAAATTAAATTAAAATATATTCCCCAATATGTAAACATTACCATAAACCATTCAGAGTAATATGGTCAATGGTATAAAAATATTACATCTCCAGTCAAAATGCTAACAAAATATCAAAATAATGAATAATTATTATATTAAAACAAATTATACCATTTGGATCATAATTACATTATAGTGTTTATGACATTGATAAATTAAAATATATTATTATAAACATTTTTTGAAGAAAATATATTTTTTCTAATTATAAATCATTAGTATTTTAGAAAACAGTTTGACAATTCATTTTATTAAAAAAGGTTGTAACATATATATGAACCATAAACAAAATTTGGCCATGAAGGATGTAAATTCCTCTCATTCCATATAATTTAAAACACAAATTACTTTCAAATTTTCAATAAAATCCAAAAAAGATTTTTTTTAAGAATGACATGATGACTCTTTTCAATACAATTTGTAAAAACTAAAAAACATTGGTAAAAATGAATTCAATAAACTTATGAAATATATAAAAAAACTATTTGAAATATTTGTTTAAAAAAATAAATTGAATCATAAATATTTTATAGAGGATACCTATACATAAACAATCCCAAAGAATTATGATATTTCGATATAAACCATTTCCACACGGTAACCAGTTTGATCATATTCCCCAAAACATCAAATGAGACATTAAATAGAATAATGATATAGAGATTTATTATATTATATTAAAGATTTAGTATATAGAAAATAAAAAACAAATATGTAGAGCATAATCCATGTGACCTAGATAATTAAAACTGTGACGAAAATCCCATGCCATGTGTATTTCATTAGTTGGACGTGATTTAACCACATCTTCTTCACTGTACATTTTGTTATTAAATTTATAATGTATATAGGTTAGATCTATTGAAGGGAAAAAATATATATAACATATGTAAATATGTTTTTATGGTATACATGTATAGTTTAGTTGACTAAGATGGTTAAATGTGGTGTAAAGAAGTTAGGGAGGAGAATCCCTTTTATTATTTAAATGATGGAAAATTTCAGAAATCTTTAAAATGATAAAATATTATATATCATTTGCGATGAAAATGACATTACATGAAATATAAATAAACATGGAAGGACATTATTTACTGTATCATATATCATTTATGCATATGTAATATTTATTTATTTTTTAAATAATTAAATAAAATATTAATTCATTAAAACATAATTATTTTCAATTATGATGCTTCTAATATAATATTACATAAAATATAAAAATACAAATTCAAAATTATAATATAATTTTTCCATAAATCTATAAAATAACAAATTGATCTATTTAATTTGTTTCACACTTTTACTCAAAAAAATCCTATAAAAATTAATATTTTAATATTTATAGATTATATTTTTCTATTGAATAAATAAATATTGATTTAACATTTCATAATCATTTCATGTAATTATAAAATTTCTAAAAACTGCTAATTTATTTCAATAATGAATATTAATTCATAAAAAAATTACCATTTAGGTTTTTTAGTATATTAAATTTTCTTTTCTGTGTAGACACAAAATAAATAATAAATTCGGGGAGTGAAATTTTGTAACTATCATTGAATTAAATTATATATAATTTTATTCCATATAAATGTGCCCATTAAAAACCTAAAATTATATTCTAAGGTTATAAGGGTATGATACTATTCATTGATATTTTTGGGACATATTTAGACTATATTTATAACATTACATATTTGTTTTAACAATTATCTAACCCCATTTATCTCTTATCATTTCACAAGGTTTTTACTATTTTTGTGTTAATATAGTTACTCTAAATTGAAAATCAAAGAAATGATAAATGAGTTTTAATATTTTAATCATTATTAAATTATTTTGTGTGAATGTAATTTTTCAGTAATTTTATATCATTTAATAAAATATTATATATTTTAATATATCATTAATGTCTATTTTGAAACTATTTATTATATAGACATTAAAAATTCAATAAAATCATATAACATTGAAAAAAAATATTTTAATACATACCCATAATTTCAATTTAATCTAAATTTTTTTAGCATGACATTAATTAACTCAAATTTTATTTATTTTAATATTTTTATTATCATTTATTGATATTTACATTAGTTAGACAATTACTACATCATCATTATTCCAGAAAATAATGTTAATATTTATTCAACAAAAATTGAAAATAAATTTACCATATTATGATAACTATTTTATTTTTTAAAATACTTTTTATTGTCCAAATTTTCCTCTAGGTATCACCTTATTAAAACTATTTACCTTCTTGAAAACAAATGTAATACAAGTTTTACTTTTACTTAAATAAAATATTCTAATGATTATATTCTTATAAAAATGACTAAAATATGTCACATAAATAGTACTGTAATTTATATTGGTAGATATGAATCATCAAATAATATTAGGGCATATGTATGGATTATTTAGTAATATTTATATTTTTATTTTTACCCTTAAATATATGATTTCCCTTTCATGTGGTAATAAAAATAACTTTGTTTACTACACATATTACTGCCTAAAAATAGTTAACAATTTACTAAATTTATAAATTTGGAATCAAAATATGTAATCCATTATTAATATACTAAAAAACCTAATTTTATTAAAAAAATTTATAATTAATCTTATAGAAGGAGTGAGAAATGGGTTTTTTGAAATGAAAATGTTCAAATGAATGAAAATTTTTTATAAACAAATTCAATATAAAAATTATTAAAATTATAATTTCTTGAACTAATATATTTATAAGTTTTAAAAAGTTAAATTAAAATAAATTTAAAAAATATTTTGAAATTTTCTTTAGTTGGATGAAAAATATATTTTCAACTAAAATTAGGTATTTTTCACATTTCACTAGAAAATATATACTTACAATAATATACCAATAATTCACTTAGTGATAATATTAATATTGTTATATTTTAAAATTATGTTAAAATTTCCAATTAGATTTTATTATAATTGGAAATGTTATATCTAAAATAGTGATCCATTAAAAGGCATTAAAACATTCATTTTAAAAATAATTCTTTTTATGTATAATGGTGGATTTATTTTTATATCGTTCCTAGAAAGAAATTAATATTAATTTTCAAAATTAAATTTCCTATATATTTTAAAAAAAATCAATATATTGTTAACACAATTCATTCCATCCAATTTAATGGTTAGGATATAAAAATTTCTAATTGTTTGATTATGCTTTATGTTTATTACATCGTAATCTATAAAAAAGATTAAAATAAAAAATATCCATACCATAAAATATATTGGTATTCTAATGAGCACTATAATTGAGACACTAATCTGTCAACCTTCACAATGAGGTATCACATATAGATATATTGGAAGGCCAATCTTCTCTACTTCAAACTAATCATCACTATATAACTCATCCACCACTTCAAATACATATTTATGAACAATATATAATTTTATTCTATGAGTATTATTATCAGATCCTTTGAAAAATAGTATATATATTAAAAAATAATCTATCCCTCATAATTAATTATGCACAAATATTTATATCTCACTAAAAATGAATTACTAGAAGAAGAATTATATAAAAATAATTTGTGGGAAATACATTTATAGTTTAAGAAGTATATGATCATCATAATTGTAAAAAACATATAAATTTTTTGATTCCACATCATTTATAAAAATGTATTTGAAAAAAATAAAATAATCTTATAATAATTTTTTCTGATTAGTTGTAGAAATATATTTTTCATTGTAAATAGTAGTTGTTGTTCCATTAATGCCTGAAAATGCTGATATTTCGTACATAATAATTTATTGGTATTTGAAGACAGGAAATTATTCTACTTTTAGGAATATATAATGGATACATTAAAACCAAGAAATATCTAAAAATAATTAATTATCTCACTATTTGATAATATTTTACTATTTAAGGTAGTTAAACACTATGACATGATGATTTAGTTCAATACCTTTCGTCATTCCATTCGATTATATATTTATTCCTCTCAGGATTATATTTATAATACCATGCTTATGTTACGATGAAAATTATGCTCACCCCATGTTATGTGTATCTATATTCTTATATGTCCTTTTATTTGGTTTTTACCTCACTCTAATTATGAATATCCTTAGGTTATTAGTTGTACTATGAAGAACACAATGACAACTATGAATCTGGAAATGATGGAATTAAATAAATGTTTATGTTTTATTTTTTAAATGTTAAGTATGATCGTAATTATCCAAAGACACTAAAAATTTGGATATTGGTTTCTTATCTGTTATCTGTTGTATCAATTTAAGATGATGAAATAATCACAGTATAAACTATATGGTCACTGTAGTTAATAATAGAGCATGTGTCGGTTAATTTTGGAATTTGGATTAGAGAATCTTATTGAAATTTCATTGTCTAAGACTATATATATGTTACCACACAATAATATTTTTTATGAATATAAAAAATATATGGATCCCACAAGAAATTAATCTACATATAATTTCTAAAATTAATTAACTATATATTCATAACATGTCTAATGATGTTTTTACCATTTTATATTTTTGAAAATATGTGGAACCAGCAGCGACAAGGCCAATAAACTATGTGAGGAAAAAGGTAGTGTTTTATTGAATAAAATCCATAATTCCTTTGAATGTGGAGTTAAAAATTTCATGTAAATTATTAAATAACTAGTTTAGGATATAAAGTATAACCAGAATAATGTGGAACATCATCCTTCACTAATGATGGATGAGTATGTGTCAATATCATTATGAGGTAATCATCATTGACATTTAGTGGATCTTCTGATCCTCTAGTCTTGGATATTTTGGTTAACTCAATTGAGAATATATTATATATTCTAAAGTGTTATAAAATGGAGAAGGAGACTTTAGTTTTTTATCATCTTGATGGAGAGTCCAATCAGTGGTAGCCACTTGTTATGAACACCAAGAAGAATGAAAAACATTGAAGAGATGGATCACGAAGACAATAAGATAATATTTGTCAAGAATTATATCCCTCAAAATATTTATAGAAATATTGATAGTGAATTCCTAAAGATTAATAAAATGGAAGGTATACTTTTATTTCATTCAAATAATGATTCACAAATATTACAAGGAATGATAAAAGTTTACTTATAAAAAAAGGTCAAAAATTTAATATATTCATTAGTGTGTTAAAAGAACACCTTTAAAATTATATATCAATTAGTTACCATTATTATTATGAATAAGTTTTTCATGTACTCTCAATGTGTATATGGATTTAGGGTAATTGTTACATGGTTATGATGATAAAAAACAAGACATGCATCCTATAGGATCGCATGAAAATGGTAGTAAGACATCACAACCAATCAGATGAAAAAAGTATGGTATCAATCATCAAGGGAACTGCCTATATGGGATGGTTAAATGATACATGTATTGTATATAAGTTCACCGACATCATGAATATCAAAGTGAAATAAAGTTGTTGGATTATATAATGGAGGAATGATGAGAACTACTAATGGTATAATGAAACAACTGTATAGATCAAGAGGATTATTAATGCCACTACACATAACCTCAAATATTATTGGGTAATCAGTATAATTAGCCACCACATCCATTGGTGAAAGGTATGTCTTATTCACTCACAATTTAAAATGGGGCGAGATAAATTGATTTCCTACAACGTAAAATTATTATTCACTCAATAATGTAATTATTTTATTTGGATAAGGTTCTAGGGGTTCCATTATATCTTGAATGTTTTCGAGAAATATTGAATCAAATCCCCAAAAATGTGAAGTATATGTATCCATAAAAAAATTGGTGGTGTGATAATTTGAACACATGTGTTGGAATAGACTCATATTAGTATATGAGGGAAAATTCTTGTAGGTAATCTTGTGATACTTCCTCTGTGTAATTCGATTATATACTCATGATGTACTGGCTCCCATTATATAGAGCACATATAAGCAATTATGAAAAGGAAATATAATTTCACAATAAAAACCATCCCACTATAAATCAAAAATTAAAAGAATATATTGAATATCTTTAGCAATATACATTATGCTTGTGGGTTTTGATTACCTATGATGAAGCATTCCATGCTCAAATAGATGAGTTAATGGAAAGGTGTCAACCTAGGTGAAATTCCCATTGTGGGGGAATATATTTATATATTTCCTGAATAGTTTCCCAAAACCCTCCCTGATCCAGAGGTATAGTTCCAAATATAGATCATACTTTGAACTAATCCGATGTAATAATACTTAAATAGGATGTCCCCAATCGAATTGGAGGAGTTAAAGAGGGAGATAAATTTTAATTGGGATTAATTGTTCATATTCCATAATGTGTCACCAGAAGTGTTCAATTAATCATTATCAAAACAAATGATGGGTAAATGAGGAAGTATATCTATTATCAATAACTCAACTAGATCACTATAAATAAAAAGTTTCTTATTCCTTCGATTGATTACAGGATCAACCAACTACGGGGAGCTCAGTACTTCTCAAGGTTGGATATCATAATGGTAATCAAAAAATAGTGGTTATAAAGAAATATATTCATATGCCTACCTTCTATACAAGGTATAGGAAATATGAACTTCTAATTATTCCATTAAGACATACTAATTCCCATATGATCTCCATGGATGTTATCAATAGAGTCCATAGAAAATACCATTACAATTTTTTTAGTGTTTATCGATGATGTTCTAATTTACTCAATGATAAATGAGGATAAAGAATAAAATACATGGATTTTACAGGTGAAATTAAGGAATGTGAACTTATATGAAATTTTCACCAATTTTAAACTTTCAATGTAGTAACTAACATTCTTGGGACACATTATCAGAAGTCACAAAAAATTCAGTTTTGGCATCCAAAACAAAGGCAATTGAAGAATGTCCAAAACCCCTAAGTGTCCTGGAAATCTATAGTTTTCATGTATTATTATGGTACTATCTAAAAATTTTGATTTCATTCTCTTGAATTTATATCCCATGAAATATGTTAACAAGGAAATGGGTAATGTGAATATTGACAAATTTTTTTGTGGAATTATTTAAAGAGATAAAAAATATCCCTACCACTAACCTTGTACTCACATTAAAAAAACATCAGAGTGTTTCTTGTGATATGAAGTGATTCATCAAAGGAAGTATTTCATTGTGAACAGATGTATAATGATAAATTCATGACCTACACCCCCACAATAGTTTATAATCCATGATAATAATTATCTAATTCATGATCTAGATCAAGTAAATGTTATTTTTTACACTGACTATCTGGTGGAACTACCTCTATGGAGAGAAGCTTGAAATATATTTCAATCACAATTTCATAAGGTATATATTCACACAAAAGGATCATAACATGAATCAAAGGATATGGTTATAGTTAATAAAGGAAAATTACTTCTCTATACACTGTCATCACGAGAAGGATAACTTGGTAGCTGACGTTCTATGAAAAAAAGTACATGCAACTCTATCCATGTTTTAGCTTGAGAATGAAACTATCTGTATGGATATTCAGAATGTGGATTTGTAAGTCGTGATTATAGTGTATACATCCCTCATTTCCCAAATTAATTTCCAATAATATAAAAATGATAATATTAAGGAGACACAAAATGATGATCTGGAGTTACAAATGATTCTGAATTTAGTCACGAAAATAAGGATACATGAGATAAGTATACATTATGATTGTACAATTAGTTTTGGAATGAAGTAAATTGTTCCCTCATAACTAGGGATAATAAAGGTGATTTTGGATAATGCACATATCTTAACATTCATTATTCATCTTGTTAGTATGAAGATGTACAATGACCTTCGAAAACACTTCTATTGGAAAAATATGAATAATGAAATTCTAGAGTATATATCAAGGTTCTTGATATTTAAACATATTAAATTATATCAATAAAAGTCAAAATGGTTGATGAAAACAATTCTTATACCCATGTGAAAATGAGGTAATGCCACTATGGAATTTTTCAATGGTCACCTCAAGATATCCAAATGAAAGAATTTGATATGAGTTGTGGTGGAATGACTCACGATCACTACCAACTTTTTAACAATTAATGAATACCATCCTTTTAAAAAACATGCTATTAAACATATGAAGGAATTGTTGAGGATTCATGGGATTCCACTACTGATAATATATTACCATGATCCATGTTTTTAATCTAAATTATAGAGGACTCTTCAAAATTCCTTGTGTGTAGGATTTGAATTTCAATATATCCTATCTCCCCAAAACTGATGTCCAATATGAAATTACTATTCAGACATTTGAGTACATGATAATTGTCTACTCAACAAAATGTAAAAGTGGATTGGATCAACATCTACCATTGGAAGAATTCTCATAAAACAACATATTCCACTTGAACAGTTACACAATCAATATAATTAACTATATGAAAATCGATTTAGATCCTCAAAATGTTGAGAGAATGTTTGAAAATGAAAGATACATTGAAATGAAACTGTTTATGAGATGGTAGAGAATGTATAATCTATCTAGTAATATATTAAAGATGTTCAGATTCAATAAAGCATTATTCAGGAAAAATTTTATGGTACATAGATTTGATGTTGGAGACAAATTCAACTTATGAATGTTGCTATGGAAGTAAATTATGTAGTTTTGGAAAGAAAGTGAAGATCAACCTAAGATACAATAGGCATTTGATATCCTTGATCATGTTGTAAAAATGGCCTATTAGCATTCAGTTCCACCATGTATTTATCAAATTCAATATGTTTTCCATGTATATCTCCAGATAATCTACTTTCCGGATCCCTCACATTTAATAAACTAAGAGGTGGTATAGCTCAAAGATGATCTCTCTTACGATCTGTAGCTATTAATTATTCTAGAATAGATAGAAAAGGAATTGGGCAACAATAAAACCAATTTTGAAAATATTTTTTTTTCAATAACCATAAGTATGATGATGAAACTGGATATCCTAAGGAGGTGATGAAAGAAAATCACTGAAAACTGTTATTGTAAAATGAAATTATGTGGGTGAAATTTCAAAATGGTGGAAGAATTTAATGACCCAAAATTTTATCAACTAAATTTATCCACTCTTATAGTTATGATATATATTATAAACAATAAATATTCACATAAAGATCATAATAAAAACTGTATATATGAATAATGAATAAGATTATTAATATTTATATAAATTAAGGTACAGATGCTAAGGAATAATATCTTGTCTTTTTGAATAGTAACATCACTATTTGGAATGGTAATATGACCAATAAATGTTAACCAAAACTATAAAGATATAAATAAAATTTATGAAACTTATAAATGTTTATATGTTATAATAATTAGGTTATACGAAAATAAATATTGTAAAATTATTAATTAAGCATCAATATTTTTATCAAAAATTAATTTTCATTTATAATTTTATTATTAGTATAATTATTTAAAAGAATTTTTTTTTTCATAAAATAGATTCATAAATTATCATTTTTGATTTATTATGAATCTAATATAATTCTATTTTACTATAATTAATTTTTTAATGTGTCATAAGGTTTGATATAATTATAAAATCAATATTTATAAAAAAATGATGATTTTAATAACAAAATAAATTTCCCATATTTAAAATATTATTTTCCTAAAACGTTGTTCAATTTTTAGTTCTACATTTAGAAAAAAAATTATGTTGAACAATTGTGACTTTTTATAAAAAATTAATTTTTGTCAATAGTGAAAGTTTGTGATTTACTATATAACCAAAATACATGAATTATTTAGTCATAGATGATATATAGAAAATTTAATCCCTTGATCTCTAACTCTTTACAATTATATAGATTTATTTTGTGATAATTCTCAAACTATTTATATTCTTGATCCAATACAATAAACTAAAAGATAAAATAATGGGAAAACACCTTTATTCACCCCTATAAATACCACCTCAACCACATCTTCTCTACACACCATCCATGACATGATCCTTGTCATAATTATTCCAAAATATCATCCAATGCGCCTACCCTTTGTCTTAGCTCTCTTTTCTCTATCAAAATTCCAAAAAAACATTTCAGTGAAGAGGTTCTTAAAAAAGGATAAATTGAAGCGGTAAAATCCTATTTCATTTCATTTTAATTTCATTTAATTTCATTAAATTTTCTTATTATCTCCTCACATTGTCTATCCAATTGTTAATGATTAAAATACTTCCTTATATATAATATAAATCTACCATTTTAATGAAATAACCATCATAAGACTCATTTTTCACACTCATTTATTCAATAAATAAAATCATCGCATATGATGTGTCAATTTATGGACATCGTGGATAAGTTTTTTTAATTTTTCATTAAATCCTAATATAATGTTGAAAAAACCACTATAATGGTTGAAAAATACTATGAAATTTATTTAATCACCGTATTTATGTTTATAAACTGACATACATATACAATATTAGATATTGCGGTAAAACTAGTTTGAGATGATTGGAAACTCTAAAAAAATATAAATTATTATCACTAACCTTATATATAATGATTATTTCTGATACCATTTAACATAATGATATATATATATGCATTTAAAATTTTATATCTTCATTGATAAAATATATTTTCAATTCTAGATAATTATACTCAATGAACATAATCTTACACTCTCATATTCATGTGAACCGATCATGAAAAACAAGAAAATTAACAATCCAAAATAGTGGAATAAAACATAATAATTAAATTATAAGGTTATAAATGAAATTGACATATCTATATAAAATCAAATAAATGTTGAAGATGTTCATCAATTATTAATCAAATACATTCATTTTATTATCTAGTATATTAATTCGATGAAATCAATAAAACATATGGTATATGTATTTTCATACATATCTCTCATACTTTGGGTTATCCCTCTTTTAATGTATTTGTACTATTACATTTTCTATTATGTTAATTAAAAATATTTTCATTACCCTTCCTATATTTTTTGGGATATAGATGTTTCCAATCAGATGTTGTGAAAAATAATAATATTTATTAAAAAATAACTCTTCTTTCTAAAAACATGTGTTTTTCTTCTCATGATATTGTATCTTCCGTGATCGTGATAGTATATTTTCGTAAAAATAATTATATTCCCTTTTATTTTTTGGGCTCCACACTTTATTCATGAATTTATTGTTTTTGAAATTCTGCCCATACATTTTATTGGGATATTTTAAATCCATGGTAGATATATGTTCTATTGAAATGTATCAGTATATAGATGTTATGATGTGACTATTACGGCTATAATTATATAAATGAAGGAAATTTTATGATGTGACAGCTACTCCCAAAATTATATAACTCATGTAATTTTTTAATGTGATATGTGTGTGAAATATAATATAGAACAATAATTCAGTGGTTAATTATATGAATCTCATTATATGAGAATTAATATTCATTAACACGATGTTAGCTCTATTCAAAACAATGTGTTGTAGTAGACTAAAAAGACTTGATGTTTCATTTTATGCATTTCCAGAATCTTTTCCGTTATTAAGTGGTTTCCATCATGAATATGATGATGATCTCATTCTTATATATTTTTTATGATTATTTTAACCCCATGTTATATGGAAACATGATTTTCTCTATCCTCTTACTCAGAATATTTGTCACTTCATTAATTGATTTATATCCCCAGGTGGTTACATATATTATGAATAACACAAGGACTACTAATAAGATAAAGTAAAAGAAATTATATTAATGTTTATTTTTTACTTTATAATTTTTTTGTATTGTCCTAATTTTCCAATGAAACTAACCTTTTGGATGTTGTCTTGTTTAATTCTTTTACATTGTTTATCATTAAAATTATGCAACTAACATGTAAGAAAAATTAGGGTTGCTTTTGTAACATCCAAAACACTTCATTATTTGTAATTTTTATACAATAACTCCAGTTATTCCTAACTTATGATATAAATACATTCTAAATTTATTATGTTTCAGGAATATTTAATTTCACCATAATTGATGATATTACTAACAAATTATATAATATGGTTAATATTAAATGCATGAGATAAAAATAAATTATTTTAAATTTTTAATTAATATAGACTCCCACAACATCTCATTATCCACCATGTTGATGTAATTATTATTATTAAATAAAATGATAATCTAAAAAGGTTCTTTATGGTGAAATATACAATAAAATATATTCTATTAGGGCTTATTGAGTTATTATTTCATCAATATTATTATATAGACAAAAGTATCTTCATGAAAGTGAGAGTTTCGATAAATGTTAACCACATGTATACTTACAATTGAAATTTTTTCTCTATAGAAGATGGAGAAAAATCCTCAAAGGTATGAGCATCAAGAGTCCTGTAATTTTATTATAAATTTATTTTTTAATTCATTGTGTATATGTATTAAAGAATATTTAATATTATGACAAAAATATATATATATCTTAGTATTATCTTAATTTACTTTATTCATATGTTTTAAATATATAAATTTTATTAAATTCTATGTACTCACAATTTTTATGTTAATATTAGAAAATAATGATTAAAAATACTCATGATAAAAATATTTCAACACATGTTTAATTGTTTTTAAATAACAATTTCATTATTCTTATCAAAATAATAATCATGTTAAATATTTAAAAATTAATATATATTTTACAATGATTTAACCATTTATAAATTCAAATATAATTATTATAAAATGTTTTTTATATTCCTAAATGTTTCAAAAACATAATAATAATAATATTTTTTTCAGTAATTTTTTAACCATAACAGTTGAATATAAAATTTGACACCAAAAACATATAAACAATAAATATAAATATTTACACATAATGAAAATTTAAATATTGTTTTTATAGATTTATATTAAATATATATATAAATATTTAACTTGGTAGTTTGGAGAGTAATTTGGTTTTTTCCCAAATCCTTTTAGCGATATCAATTTTTACATCACGAGCTATGTCTACATTATAGTCATTATTTTCATCTAGATTATTTAAAATAGATTGTGAAAATTTACATTAATTTAGAACATCATAATCATTCATATCACCCAAATGAATTATTTTCCATCGAAAAATTATGGAACAATGATAATTTGATTGAATAATGACGTAATATATTTTATTTTCTTGTTTTCCATGATAAATAATCTAAATTTTAAACTAATTCATCTCAAATAAACTATAATGAATCCATAATAATCATGTTTCATACAAATATTATTATGATACCAGACACAATAAATAACCATTGTTAGAAATTTTGTATAATGTATTTCTAATATATCCTCATGAAATCCAAAATATTTCATTTTTGAATAAATTGTGTTTTTATATTTTATACATGAAATATAAAGTGCATTAGAGAATAAAATTAAACTATAATTTTGAGTTCTAGTACTGTCATCTTGGTTTTTTGTAAAATGTGTTCAGATTAATATCAAAACTAGACTATATGATCACATTAAGATATGGTTCCCCTTCAAACTATTACATTATTTCTGATTTAGATATTCCTATGTTGACATTCTCTTTAATCCATGAGTATCTTATGTTTTTAGGATCAACAATTGTATGTTTTTTATTTGTTTTTAGATAGTGTAGTTTAAAACAAAAAAAGGGATGATATATATGGTTAACCTCATATTTTTTGTACAAAATGACTTAATGTTATTGCATCACATCATCTTTGAGAATAAATGTACAAATATTGACCCTTGTATCCCAGAGGTGGTTCCGTAATATAATACATTGGCATAGATACAATATCTCAGTGCCAACATAATGTTATTTTTAGTAGTTTTGGTTAAATTTCATCATAAATTAATCACTGATTATACATTAAAATATATAAAGCAATATAGTGAATTCATTGATAACCCCATTATTCACCAAGCTTGACCCCAGATATCATTAATAACAAAATCATTTTCATTTTTGGGGAAAACAATAAAAATGGGGTGTGATAACATGCTTAGTAAGGGTATACACACAACCGAATATATCATATGTATCTATAAAAAACTATAGTATGTAAATTAACTGAATCACATTCCATATAATCAATTACATTAGAATAATATAATAGGAAAAAAAATATGAACGAATAATTAAATAAAAATAATCACATCAGAATAAAACAAATCCTTGGATATTATACCTGCCAAGGAATCATAATAAATATGATAAATAATCTCACAATTATTGGAGACATAATGCAAGACATCTTAAACACACTTTCATGGACCGGACCATGATTATTGAAAAAATGGGTAAGACCTCAACCATAACATGGTCATGTTTTTATTATGTGAACTACCCATCATTAAATGGGATATAACATGCCCTTGTCATCACATAAAATTTATAATTCATTAATAAAATTATTGGGATAAACATAACAAACGTAAACATTAACACTGAAAGACTATAATAAAATCTGATAATTTGACAAATTAGAAAAATAATAATAAAAAATTTATTTTAATAAGGAAAATGGTGTCAAAATAGCACATCCAATGTCAATGTGACAATAAACCATCATAATAAATAATAAAGAAGATATTAGCACAATTTGATTCAAGTGTATCTTATGTACATTAAATTGTTTATTTTATTAATGGATGAAAATATTTTTTAAAAAAAATGATAAAATTTTTCATTCTCACTTAAAATTCACTATAAATTTCCATGATTTTTTAGAAATTACATTTCAAATAAATAAAATTTTTAATCAAATATATAATCCATTTAAAAATTAGAGATATTATAAAGTATGAATTTTCAGTTCATGTCATATATTTTAAAACAAAAATTCCAATATGTTTTTAAAAACATTGTAGGTCGTGTTCCGTGAATGACATAATGATTGTATTCAAAACATTATATAAAAATTAAATCATGGGTAACAATTAATTTAACCACATGTATTTGATTATTAAAAAAACTCAATCATAATTTTGGAAAACGTAAATAAGGATGTGAAATATTCCCCACTGGTGAATTAAAAATACACAATCTTGATTAATGATGAGTTTCTGAAATAAACCCTTACCATAATGTGATCAGTTGAATCATATTCCCAATTACATCAAAAGAAACATTAAATACCATCAATATTTGGTGATTCATGATATAATAATAAATGGGATGTATAAAAAACAAAAAACAAAAATTTATTATTAATAATTTTTGAATCCCATAGAAATAAAATTGGGATGAAAATATAATACCTTACATTTTTTATCAGTTGAACATTAGTTAACCACCCACTCTTCTGCAAACACTATTTCATCATTCATCAAAGAATATTGTTTTGACCTCATGGAAGTACCAGAACCCCTATAAGATAAATAATTATATTTATAAGTGAAATGTTTTGTCAATCTATATTGATAAATGTGTTTTTAATATGTGAGGGGGATATTCTATTTTATATTTGATGTGTTATGATTTTTATGAAATGAACAAAATATTAAAATATAATAAGGCCATTATAGAGCCAAATATTTAAAAATTACTTATACATTAATCTAGAACGATATTTTTAATCTTAAATTTTCCCCTTTGGAATTATTTAATACGTTTAGGGTTTTTAAATAATGAATTAATATATTAATTCAATAATTTTTTTCCTTATTATATAATATTTATCTAATATTTATTCCATTAAAACAAGACAAAGTGGGAATTCAAATATAAATCATTAAAAATTATGAATATTTCCAAAAGATCTTTAAAATTTGTTTCATAGTTTTAAAAATTAACATTATATAAAAACTAATTTTTTTTAAATTTTTTATTTTATTCATCGGTTAAATAATTAAACATTGATTTAACATTTTATAATAAATTAAGGAAATTATATAATATATAAAAAATAAAATAAATTTATATAATGGAATAATATCAATAATCAAAACACTATCATTTTTTATTAATATATTCCCTTTTCCCTTATATAGACATATAATGAAAATTGAAAACAAAGAGAGTGAAATTTTATTAATGTATTTCATTTAATTAGAATATAAGTTAGACTCAGAGAAAAGGGTCAATTGATCAACTAAAACAATTTAATGAGTTTATAAAGATAGAATATTATTCATAAAACATTTTCTTACTTCATTAGGATATGCCAATACCTTTATCTTGTGGTGTTAAACGTTATTTATCCCATTTAACACTTACGGTGTCATCGTGTGTTTTTACTCTTTTAGGGTTAATATAGTTTCTATAAAAATCCAATATACATATAAATGTATCACTAATGAAATTTTAATCCTATCCAAATAATTCTTCAAATTTTATTTTTTTACAAATTTTATGTCATTTAATTAAATATTATTTATTTTAATATATCATTACTCTCTATTTTGACACTAACCACTACCTTTACTTTTAATTATCTAGATAAAAGAAGTTATCTTTTAAATTAAACTTTAAATTAATCGTCAATATTTCTAGGTAATTTTTAATTTTGTTAATATCATTTGTTTTGTCAAATGACATTTATTTTAATATTTTCATTATAATTTATATGATATTTCTTTAAATAAAGAAATTATAGCATCATAATCATGGTATCCTTTTAGATGATTATTTCATTCCTAATAATTAAAAATAAATTACCATGATGAATCTAGATATTCATATATTTCTAAATTCTATTCATAGTCGAATATATCCCACATGTAACCCCATATTAAAATATTTATGTTTTTAAATAGAAAAGTATTTCAAGCATTACTTTTGGATTGAATAAAATAATGTAATGGTTATATTCTCATCTTAATAAAAAAATGGTCAAAAACTAATATTTTAATTATAATGGATGATAAATAATTCTAAAATACAATTTGGGGATGTTTTACGATTATTTGAAAAAAAAATTATAATATTATTTTTACTTTAAATTACAGGTTTTTCCTAGAAATATTGTATTAAAAGATAGTAAGTTTATGATTCATATTATGTAAAAAATAAAAGTCACCAATTAAATTATTTTTTACCCCCTGAATACTAATATTTAATATATTTCAACAATTAAAAAAAATATATGGGGACAAATTTAATTTACAATTAATCGTAGAGATGGGATGAAAAAGTGAAAGTGAATATATATTGTCTCTAAGTAAAGATGTTATCATGACCCATATAAAGAATCTGAATAGTATTCGTTTTTCAAGATAGGGGGGCCTCCATGGTCAGGAAAGTTTTTGCAAATTCAATAGTGGCGAGTTGTAAGATTCTATTGATGATGGCTTCCTCCACACATGGTTTCATGGAACAGCGGGAAATTCTCATGAACTAAAAACTTGAGACATATTTTTTTCGATGGCTATACATATATTTGGAGTACCCCTAATAAGTCATTCCATGAGGTTACTTTGAGTTAGTTTATTACTATGATGACTTCGGAAAGGTCCATGGATGATGGGGGTTTCCTTATATTTACATAATGAGAATGTTATCGATCAATATGAGCACACATTCTGAATTGCTGGATTGTCAAAAGACTGACAATACAAGGTAACTATTATATATGAAATCCCTAAATCATCGGTCTGATGCTCTATTCGAATTTCTCAGTCCGAAGTGGTGTTTAGTTGTTGGTGATTCTAAACTTAATAGGTTATGTCCTTCTACCCTTTAGTGATTTATTTGGACTGGGATACAATCTCATAAATGATGCTACAATCATGTTCTCGGGGCTTGAGATTTTAAATTCTCTTAGTTTACCTACAGATTTGGTGGAAACCAACTCCATTACATTATATAAAGAAATTTTAAATTACATTATATACACATGGAATATCACCTATCTCAACCACAAATTAAATGTCCTACTCTAGAACCACACAGAGATGTATCCTATATTGCCGGAGGGGAACAAGGTAGCTAACTTCTTGGCCTCTTAGAGAACCTTGAGTAACTAATATTGCATTATTAATTCCTTTATACCCCTTATCCATGCAGGTATTAGCCTTTTCGATGTTGATTCAATTGGGCACTATTAATTTAGGCCCCATTTACCTTTTTAGGCTCCTCCCCTACTATTAATAAAAATGTATTAGCGTCAGATATTTGGGTGAGATAGTGGATTTTAAATATAAAAATTTACCAAATATTGAAACGTTGTTGTACCCCAACTGAATATAAGAATGATTAAAATGATTTTAATTGAATTAATATATGTATAATGGTTCTAATATTACATTACTAAAAAATTTCAATTTATTATAACAATATAATAAATTTATATGAATTTTTTTTTAAAATAATCATTATCCATTATTCATTAGAAAATAAATATTTTCTGATAAAAAAATTACCTTAAGGATATTTTTAAATAAAAATATTAAAAAAGAAATTTTGTTTTATAGATATAACTTATTAAAGTGTAAAAATATAGTTCTCAAACATGTGCCCCATTAAAAGGTGTCAAAACAACCATTAAAAAATATATAATTATATATAAAATGTTGATTTATTTTTATATAATCTCTAGAAATCACATAATATGAAAATTAAACATTATAAATAATATATAATATGTAAATTTCTTTATTTGGATAATAATACTTATTCCCTCCAATTTAACGCTTATGTTAAAATATTGTTTTAGTGTTAATTTAATATGAATATTTCTTGCAAAAATAGACATTGAAGTGATTAAATTTAAAAAGATACATACCATTAAATCATGGGTTGTGACATTATCTTAAACATAAATAAAATACCAACTAAAAGTTTTAAATATCTCTTCAGATATAATATGTTTATACTGGAAAAACCCTTTTTTGATAACCCACATCAGAAATATGATTAACAAAACAATCTCTTAAATAGAGGGAATGAAAAATGAGATGGTCATAAAAAAATTTGATATCCAATTTTATTACATTAGTGGGAAGTTAAATCCATGAGATGGAAGAGAAATATGGCCTAAATTTTCTTATCTACATTGATAAATAACATGGTCATTATAAATATAACTACCCCAAACCTATAAAATTGTGATCAATTAAGAGACCATTGATTTAATAGAAAAAAATAAAATAGATAATTTTTTTATTCTAAAATTATTATTCTATGTGAAGGAGAATTATTTTATTATTCACATATTCTCTTGATAAAATAATGTTACCAGACTATTATATAATCAAAATCTCATACTTTTTTAAATACCTTGCTTTTGTCAGTAAATGTTTCTTCGGGATGAATTTATCATTATTAATCCACATTAATGAATCATAATGTTCACAAGTAATTCCATAATCCATTAAATTTTTTATTAAAAAAATTATGATAGTACATATTATCCAATAAATAATATTCTATCCATAGAAAATAAAAAAAATTATCAACTTTTCCATAAAAAAATTATGATTCACCAAAAATACACATATCCAAGTTCACAGTGCACAAATTTGTAATGATGGTATGTAAATTTAAAAAATAAAAATAACTGTAGATTCTCAAAATAATTTATCGTCTATTTTGAAATCAAAAATATATGAATACATATATCACATTAAAAACATAATTAAAACATATATGTAGCCAAAAATAAAATATCAGGTTGTTGAACATATTCCATTAATCCAAACATGTAGTATTCCTTGAAAAAATATAATAAATAATAATATCCAAACCCACATTCATAGAACCCAATAATGTTAATTAAAAATATATTTTTTCATTATTATCTCCAAATAAACATCATATTAATGTATTAAGTTAGATTATCATTTGTTTTAAAATAGATTAAAATTCTATAAAGTCACATCTATTTGATTATGGTAAGATTCCTCAAATTTCATTAAACCCTTAGGAAATATGTAATGAAGTATAATCCTTAAATATTTGATGATTATTATAACAATATCATTGTGGATAAAATACTCAAATAATGTAATTTCATAGTAGAATTATATGAATAATAATCATTCCTCTTCATCTATGGTAGTAGGATATATTTGACGACGATCCATTATCCTCAATTAGGTTATATTCCTTTTACTACTAAGAAATATATTGTCCTAGTGTCCCATATCTATGCTATTGAAGCATTGTACATGAGAATACGTTTTCATACCCATTCAGCCAATGCATGGTGGAATTGGTATCCACACATGTGTCAAACAACCATTCATTTTATGTATCATCCAATGTGTTTCTTTCGACAATCATTAAATATTTCATAAAAACATTATTTCTATTATTTACTGTATCCTTCTCTTTCTTAGATATTTTCATGATTTTGTGCATCCCTCTGATCAAATAATTGGTATAAAATTCATTTATTTCCACATTATCACATGATACTAATTCCTCATATGATGACAATATTTGGGAAACTTGTACCCTTAATAAGATCAACATAAAACGATAAAATATTTGGTCATTCTTACTCTATGTTTCATGTGCATTGGTGATGTTCATATTTCTAATATAAGGGTCTATTTTTATATGATGAAATACACTACATTAGATCATATCATTATAAAACATAATTTATAATCCCAAAAGTATTGAAATACATATCCTAAATAGAAACATTAATGTTTAGATAATATCATAATAATAGAAATGGTTTCTTTGTAATGGTATTCTATATATATCGGTAAATTTTATTGTATATTTATGTTCTCTAATCAATGTTTACCTAATTCTAGATCCCATCTATTCTACTAAAGTACCTCCGATACTAACTATATGGACCCCATCCTAAGAATGTTGGCGATGATACCTTAAATTATTACATCGGAATATATACAAGATTTAATTCACAATTGATTGATTAGTTTTTTTTTGTTTTTTTATCTACATACATAATTGAATAGTATATTAGAATTAAATATACAAAATAAAACATAATGAATCATTTGATACAAACTATTCTTATTTCATAACTATGAATATTAGAAATAATTATTTTCGTAGAATCCACAATTAACATACAACATAAAAATGGCGTGATCTCATCTTCATAGTAAGGGTATAAATATTAAAAAACTATCAGAAATAAGCATAAACCATTACAAAAAGGTAAAAAAGTTAATCAAATTCCATTAAATAAATAACATGAGTATAATCTTAAAGGAATAAAAGAGGATAAAATAATTCCATATATAAATTTAAATGGGAATGTATTTTAACCATAGATATTCTACTTGTTGAATAATCAAGAGGAATATCAATACAAAATCGTAAAATTATGAAATTCATAATTCTAGATATCTATAACATTCTTTTTAGTCTATATATGATGATTCTACACAAGTAGGAATGTAATGGACCAAAACCATGTCTATTCTGTCTTAGAAGACCTTCTAATACCTTGAGGGGCTATAGTAGGCCCCTACCCTGAGATAATAAATAAATTTAATTCTAAATTATACTGGTGGATCATAATAAACACATACATTTTCATGGAAAAACTATCATTTGAAATTAAAATACCTTCCCCCAAAAATAAAAATAACCATAAATCATTCTGAGTAATATTTTCAAAGGTATCAAAATATTACTTTAGATTTCAAAATGCTCATAAACTATCAAAATAAGGAATAATGATTATATCAATACAATGTATCCCATTTTAATCCGAATTAAATTTTTTCATTGATGAAATAGATGAATCAAAATATATTTATAATCATAATTTGTGGAAAGTATCATTTTTCAAATTTTAAATCATTAATATTTTATAATACAGTTTGAAAATAGATTCCCTTAAAAATTACCAAAATAACATATATACGATCCATTAAAAAATTGTGTGGTCAAGAAAGATGAAAATTTCATTCATTCAAAATAATATAAAATAGATATTCCTCTCAAATATTAAGTCAAATCAAAACAAGAATGGTTTTTAGAATCTTATTAAGACTAAATTCAATACAATTTGTAAAATGTAAATAATGTGTAAACACATAAAGGGAACGACACATTAGGGTTTTTTCCATCATCAATGCCTCCTTCGACTCAGGTAGACGTGACACCACTTTAGGTGTTCGGTAAGATCTTGCGGTGGATACTTGGTTGCGGTGAAGCTTCATGATCTCGAGTCTTCTCTTCCTTGGCACCATTGCGGTAATATCTCACCCAATTCCTTCATAACTGGATAGGGTCCCTATAGCGGCGTGGTGTCGGTCCATGACTGAGTTTCCCGATCCCACGGCCAGAGGTCTCTTCCTTATCTCTAGTGTGTGCAGTTAGTGCATAGTCGTGTTCTTCGAGGGCATTATGGTTGGAAGTGACTGGATATGGATGATAGATCTCCTTCTGGCATACTAGTGATTTCTTATGCTTTTTCTTTATTACAATTATTTTTGTTCGGGTTGTGTTGGTTCGTGTTGCTTAGTCTGTGTGGTGGTTTTGGCTTTTCTTTTTGTTAAGTTCTTGATTGGGTTTTAATCTTATGGTTCTTTGGATTCGTTGTATCTGATGCTCCCGAATTCTGTTACTGATAAAGACACAGTTTTGATTTTGAATTCCCCATTTGATTCTCATTTTGAAGCAGGATTTTTGTTTGGTTTTTGTTTGATTTTTTAATGTTCATGACTTGTTTTGGATGGAAGGAGGTAGTGATTTCTGTTCGGTTTGAGGATGTTGAGGATGCGAGTTGGTTTAGTGTGCATGTATTTTTGTTTTGATGAAGGAGGTGTGGTTCTGTAAAATTGTTATGTTGTTGCCTTGGATATGAACCAATGGTTCTTAATTTGGATTTTGTAAGGATTTTTCAGACTATCTTCATGGATTTTATCCAGAACATGATTAGATTAGGTTCTTTCATAGGGCATGACTATCCAGATTTGGATGTTTGAGAGGGTATGGCTCCGCAATCGGTACCAGGCCCATGCATTTCTACACATGACAACTTGTTGAAACGTAATGCATTGGTGGAAGTTTTTCGTACTAATTATTATGCTGGGTAAGATTTTGTGGATGTACTCTTGTTCTTTGCTTTGACCTGCAATTTTTGTTGATGTTTTATTTCCTTGATGTATGGTGAGGTTTTCCCCCTTTTCCCTTAAAAAATGTTTATACAAAAACTACTGAAAATTTAGGCCTTTGGGCCATACAGTCAAATCATGGGTAATAATTACTTCAATAAATTGTCGGAAAATATAAAAAAGCAATTGAAATTTTTTTTGAAAAAATTTATATTCCATATTGGATACCTAAACATAACCAATCCCAAATAATAATAATATTTTGATATAAACCATTTCCACTTTGTAATCAGTGGGATCATTTTCCCTATAACATCAAATGAAACATGAAATAGAATAATAATATATATATTTATTATATAATATTAAACAAGTAGTATATATATATAATAAAAATGTTGAGAATAATCCATGTGTCCCAGATAAATAACACTGTGATGAAAATCCTCTACCTTATTCATTCCGTTAGTTGGACATGATTTATCTACATCTTCTTCAGTGTAATTAATTTATTACAATCTTAATAGATATAGGTTTGATCTGTTGAAGGGAAAAATATATATAACTTAACTTTATGATGTTTTCTGATAAACAGATATAGTTTATCTAACTAAGATTGCTAAATTCAGTATAAGGATGTCGTGGAGGAGAAGCGCTTTTATAATTTATGTGAAGGGGGATTTTAAAAATCCTTAATATATTACAATATAACAAATCAATTCCAATTATAATGACTTAAAATGGAATATAAATATATATAGAAATACATTTTTCACCATATCATATCCCATTTATGCATATTAAATATTTTAATGATTTTTAAATAATAAAATTATATATTAATTCCATAGAACAACATTATTTTCAATTATGATTCTACTAATATAACTTGACTTCAAATAAAAAAAATAAAAAATGGGAATTATAATATAAATCTCCAAAAAATCTATAAAATAACTGATTAAACTTTAAATTTTTTCACAATTTTACATACAAAAATGATATCGAAATTGGTATTTTTAAATTCATTAATTTTATTTTACAATTGAATAAATAAATATTGACATAACATTATAGAATCATTTTATGTAATTATATAATTTCCAAAAATTAAAAATAATTTTGTACAATGAAAATTATTTCATAAAAAATTTTACATTTAGGTTTTATAATATATTACTTTTTTCCTCGTGTGGAGATACCTAATATTTTAAAAATAAGTTGAGTGATATTTTAGTAATATTTGATTTAAATTATATTTATGTTTTTTTCCAAAGATGTTTCTATTGAAAAAATTATATCATATGGTTATAAATGTATAATAGTATTCGTAGAATAATTTTGGGATAAATTTAGAGCATGGTTATACCATTTTCTTTTTTTAGCCCTTATATAACCCCTTTTATCTCTTATCGTGCCAAAAAGGATTTTATTTATTTTAGGGGTAATATATTTACTATAAAATGGAAACCGCACCGTAAATGAATAATTTTTTATATTTAAACCGTCATTAAATTATTTTGGTTCACAGTAATATGTCAGTAATTTTATATCATTTAAAAAAATTTCATATATTTTAATATATTAGTAATGTCAATGTTGACCTATTCATTAAATAGTCATTAAAAAATATTAATAAAAATGATGACATTGAAAAAACTATTTTAATACATCCATATAATTTCAATTTAATCTATAAGATATTATCATGACATTAATTAACTGAAACTATATTTATTATAATATTTTTAGTATCATTTATTTGATATTTACATTAGTTAAACAATTATTACATCATCATTATGACAAACATTAAAATTAATATTCATTCAATAAAAATTTCAAATAATCTGAAAAGATTATGATAACTATTGTACATTTAAAAATACTTTTTATAATCAAATATTTCTCCTTGTTAACACCCTATTAAAATTATTTTTCTTTGTAGAAAACAAATTTGAGCAAATTTTTACTTTTATTTAAATGAAATATTATTTTGATTGTATTCATATTCAAATGACCAAAGTTTTTCTGATAACTGATACATTAATTTGTATGGATAGAATCGAATCGTTAAATCCATGAGTATTTTGATCATATACTTTGAAAAAAATAATATATTTTATATGAGGATAAATCCAACGTAAATAATTATGCACCCATATAAATATCTATCTAACAAATTGATTTACTATATGAACAATTATATAAAAAATAATTTGTGAAAAATATATTTCCTGTTGAATAAGTATAAGACAATCATCATTATTTAAAACATATGAAAAAGATGATTCGACATCACTTATAAAAATGAATTTGACGAAATATTATATATTAATAATATTTTGTCTAATTACTTTTAAAAATATAATGAGCAATGTGACCAGTAGTTTTTATACTTTTAATGCATTGCATTTTTGATAATTCATACTTAATAATTTATAATTCCATAATGACATAAAATTATTCAATTTTTAAGAATAAATAATGTATTATTTAATACCATAAAAACTCTATAAATAATTAATTATCTCACTATTTCATATCATGATACAAGATTAAGGATTATATTTTATGTTTCCTTTCCTTACTAGAGCCAACTCCCAACATGTTCCTCTTGCATACCAAGTACAATAAATACTTCAATAAATATTTTTTCTTTCTTTTTGTGTATAAAAATGTTACATCAAAACTATCAAAAATGTTCTTCCCAATATTCACAACATCAATTTAATGTTTTATCTCTTAAAATATTAAATATTTTAATTTGAATAAATAATGGGTTTATTCTTGATATTTTTCTGAAGACTGGATGGTTTTTTCTTTCCAAACATTAAAGCAATATTAATTACCATGTTGTAATAATATTCAAGTGAAAATAAATATATGGGAGTATTTTATTATTGAAAACTAGTAAATTACTTTTTTAATCTATAATAATTATGATCAATTAAAAAAATGTTTTATGTCCCATTTACAATACTAGTTTTCAATTCAAAATTTTATAATATGAGGTCTCCTATTAAAAAATTGGATATGATTTATTTCTCATAACACAATATCTCTATACAATTATGTTTAAAAAATATATTTATAGTGAAAATTAACATAACACAAGAAATAAATTAGACATTTATCTATAAAACCAAACTGATAAAACATGTCTACCATATGTGATTCTAATAATTAATCAATGGTGAAAATATACATTAATATAATTTCATGGATATTTTGATCCAAAAATTATCAATGTCATCATAAATTATTATTTCTCCATACATATTTATGGATCCAAGTTGTCTACTATTCAATCATATCCATTCCCTATGTTTTCCATCCATCTATAATATGAATTCTTTCTATATAGGCATAGTCCCATTAAAATATACATATATTCGCTTCCAAAATTAGGAATGTTATTTTCAAATATCATCTACTATGGGGAATCAATAATTTTGTTTAAAATATCATCATAGAATCATTATTGAATATTAAATCATAACATTTATTACATTATTTAATTTCAAATATATTTTTTGGATGGGGAATTATCAGAATGTATCGAATTTCTTTTGTAGGGGGTTTGGATGCAGTATATAACAATAAATCAGTGATAAATTTTTAATATACCAAATATCACGATGTAAAACTTATAGAACATTTTCATAAACATTGATATTAATTCCTATACGAAAAATAACCACTGGGAAAATCACATATCATTTGCAACCCAAATCCAATTAGGTAAAAAAATTGTATAACAATTAGAATATTATTGTCAGTTTTCTTTTAGAATATTGTAATTTTAAAGCTCATATAATTTAGAGAAACATTTATCACTCCACCAATTTCATTATTTCATGTAAAAATAATCATTGTACTACTGATGAAACTATAAATTTAGAACAACCAGAGTATAGTGGTTTTCTACAATCCCCATTAAATATTTAAACAAATTCTATTTTGACTATGGTTTTAAAATAACACCATGAATTAATTATTCCATAAAACCCTTTGTCTAATGTTGAATATTATCATCAACATTAGATTTTGAAATTTATCATCATTCACCATAACAGATCAAATATTTATAATGATGGATTTAACCACAGTAAAATTGATGAATCCATGGTTTATATGGAATTTGAATGTCTCATATTGAAACAGTTCATGCACGCATTGAAAATCAATTATATTTATTAATTGATTTATTTACCAAATTCATATAAATCATAAACTCATTTCTCATATTCATCAATGATTCTATTTATATTTATGTAATAATAATCCACTAATTACCTAACAAAATAATTATTAATTGTGATTATATTATAACAAATAATAATTTAATTTGAAAATATATATAATTTTTTTAACACGTAACATGTACTAAAAAATAATAATTATTTAACAAAAAAATGATATGTAATGATCAAATCATATTATATATAATTTATCATCAAAAATAAAAAACAATTGTACAAAATTTATGTTAATAAAATATACATAATTTAGCTTCAACATAGTATTCTTCATTTATCTCTAAAAATAACTACTTAACACACAAAAACATATGAATACTAAACACTTATCATAATAGAAAATTATATTTCAAAAAAATTTAATATAATAATAACATTAGAATAAAAAAAATTATAATAATAACCAATTATAGATAATTTTCATAGAAATAATGATAATAACCATCATTTTAAAAAAAATTACATACAAAAAATAACTACAAATGAACACTCAATTATGAAAATTCATAAAAAATGTTATAAAAAATGTTAGATAAATGAATTATAACCAAATTACTTAAATATTTATCATAATAAACATTTATTATCTAAATTATACATATAATTATATAAACAATTATAAATAAATTAAATATGAACAATTATACAAATAGTTGTGCATAATATCTTACAAAAAGGTGTCATACCAAATAATTATCTTAAAAAATTAGGAAAACATATAATAATATAAATCAATTATCATAAAAAATAATAATACATAAGTTATTTTAAAAAAATAAATATTTGGACCTTCAAAATGTTGGATACCTCGTGAATTAAAATAATATAAATGATTTTATATTGAAATAATACAAACACTCCATGATTAAAAAATAAAAAGTTCTAAAAATTAGAAAATAATAATAAAAATAACCATAATGAATGATTGGGGTTGACTATAAGAGACCATGGTTTCTAAAAATTATAACTGATGATGGGAGAGTCAATATAAATAGTGTGAATGTGGAAAAAAATTTACTCTAAGAGATATCCAAATGTAGTACAGGGATGTCCGAGTTGTTGGGGTCAATCCTCACTAGGGGAAAAGATTATTAGAAGAATAAAAATAAGGTTTCATGTGATTTATATTTTTTAATGGAATATTAACATTAATCTTATTGAAAATAAACTATATTGTTTTTTAAACTTTTATAATGGGTTTTCATGAAAATTGACATTAAATTTGAACCTTAATGATTATTAATGTAATTATAAAATAAAATTGACTTTAATTTTTTTAATAACATTAATCATCATGTATTATGTAAAATATATATATGTATTATCAGGGACCTTTGAATATCAGTTTTGAAAAGAACATACATTTTAAGATTCCCCCTTACTTTTAAAATCATTTAATATAAAACCAATGTCAAAAAACTGGCAAAAAGTAATATATTTATAATTTTTCATTATAATATTATATTCATGCTTATATTTATATATCAATGCAATATATAATAATATTTGATGACTGCTGATTGGGGAATAATACTAGTAATACATTGAGAAGAATTTCATTTTACATTTCTTAAAAAATAATATTCACATGAATGAATGTTATCAAAGACATGATTTATCATAAAATGAAGATTTTTTTATAATATTTTTATCAACATGAATATTGAACAACTTCCATATATAAGGTCATTTTTATCGTATCATATTCAATAACTAACATCATTTTCTTAATGATTATATAATTTTTTTATTAGCTCATTATATATATATATGTTATTTTTGAAAAATAAAACTATAAAAACCTGATAAACCATCATACCAAACCCTTAAATTAGTAACATCAATGAACCAAAAAGTATGAATTCTGATCAGAAAAATGTACTATATTTAAAATGTTAAACACCGTGAAATTATTCAATCTTCATAACATAAAAAAATTAACTACTATGAAGATAAATTTCATTATCTATATAGAACTCTTTCTGTGATTAGAATTTCCATCCATGTAACAATATTTTAAAAAAAATATTCCACTGAATATGTATTAAAATACATTTTAAATAACAATAATACACTAAAACAATATTGATAAAGTGACATTCTCTATGATCTGGTAACAAAAATTTACTAATTATTTTTTTTAGATTACATTTTCAAAAAAATTTAGGACATCGATTTAATTTTTTACAATTATTATCCACTATTTGTTTTTGTCGAAAATGAATTGGTACAAAAATAATACAATTATCGTCATAAAAATTAACCATATTATAATATCCTATTAATATTATATAAAAATATATTTCATTAAATGATATATTTTTTTTCTCTCTGTATGAAAATGTAACAAACTAATATTTTCATATCTTATATAGTATTCTATGTTTTTTTAGAAACATATTAAAAAAATATTTTCCCAATATAATTTGATACTATAATGTGGTGTGGAAAACATCCCTCATATTTATAAAAATAACTAGAAAAAAATACTATACTGAATATAAATCATCAATCTTTTTCCGAATTAATAACATGTTAAATAATTTATTAAATAATAATTCATGATTATTAAAATAATAAACCTATGTAATATATAGAAAATCATTTTTTATAATCTGAATCAATTATACTATATTATAAATGAAATTATTACCCATAATATATATATATATATATGTATATATATATATATGATCAAGTTGTTTTCATTTACATTTACATCCTTGTTATATAAACTATTGATATAATCACATGAATGTAATCTACAAACCCGAGTGAGTTGTAACTATATATATAAATCATTTAAATTTACAATATTGTTAATGTATATATTGGGATTAATATACCCATAAAAATCTATGAACTTATTTATACAACCCTGACATGTAATATTGATGTTCTAAAGAGTTTTAAAAACTCATTTCGGTATCATTGATAATAAAATCATTCACAATCATTTCATATACAATATTTCCACCTTACGATTAAAATAATATAATTTTAATGTAAAAAATCATTTTAAAACAATCTAACTATCATTTCTTCTTCTATATTTTGATTTTAACCAATTGTAATTTTAAGAAAATATCGAAATCATGTGATTTATTTCCCTGTTCATTTATTCTGAACACATTGGGTTTATTTATATTTGTTTTAAAGAATATCAATGTTATCGAGACATTTTCAATAATGATAAAAACAGGAAATCACTAACAAGATAATCCCAAAATATGTCGTATCGATACTCAATCTCTTTAACATAATCAATTATATTAAGTATCATTGCCATACAAAGACATATTGATTATATATTTCATATAACTTTTAGGATATTTTTCATCTAATTACATTGAAATAGAAATTGAATCATTCATTAATTCTTATTTGTTTCCTAATTTGAATTATTATCAAAAACAAAAGATTCTTTTTTATGAACGTTTTTAAAAAAATATTATATCACCTGAAAAAAATAATTTTTGTAGCCTCCAAAGATTAATACATTAATTTTATCCAACTCATTAGTTAATCGGATTGTTTGTTTTGGGGATAATGATTTTATTTATCTTAAAAATATATTTTATTATATGAGTGTCCTATTTGCTCTATTTTCATACACAAAATTTAATGAATATTGTCTGAATAATAATGATTACCCTATATAACATATATATTTAGTGAACATTGATCTATATATTATCATCAATTATAATGGTTTAATTTTAGAAATAAACCATTCATATATCTAGTACAAATAAATATCTATTATATGTCTTATGTAATTCTTTAATGGTTGAGTAGAAAACCATTTATGTAGCGACTTTGGTTCTGGCCCTGTCAGACTTTGGAATATTTCTACGAATAATTCCAGAGCTAGGCACGTAGATGACCAGCGATTCAGATACCCGGTGTGCCCGAATATATTTTTTAAAAAATATTAAGTATTTTTTATACTATGCATGTGGTGGGGGTGTGATATCTCTTAAACGGTAGCTCGGAATAGGAATCTGAGGACACGGTTGAATCCAAAACGTGCCGTTTACCCTAGGCGAGGTGTAACCATTGCTGGCGCGGGCCTGCGGTGAGAAACGCCACCAGGGGTGTTTGCATAAATAAGTGGAAAGGTCAATTTACGAGCGTCGGCTCGAATAACTACTGAATAGACTCTTGGATCGCAAATCAGAGTCCTCCGTTGCGTTCAGAACGACGTGTTTACCCTAGAGGTGACCTTAACTTTGTTCGCATCAGGCATCGGGCAGAGGTGAGTCAGGAGCTAGAGATGGGGGTTATTTTTGTTTAAAAAAACAAAGGGAATCCTCACCCCTTACCTCCCTCCTCCCTCACGCGCACAAGGAACCACCTCCGAACCTCCTCAGTTCTTCTCCAATTCGAGCTCCGGGAGTCTGTTTTAAGCATCGATCGTCAGTAGATCGAGCTATAGTGCATCGCAGGCGTCGTTCTGCACCCGATGCTTCGGTGATACTCCATTAGGTAGGAGGTTTTAGTTTTAAAATCCCGGACTCCATTTATGTGTTGTTTTTCTTCAAATCTTCATAAGGGTTGTATAGTTCGGGTCCCGAGGTTTTCGAAACATCTTCCGGATCAGTTTTTGGAGCACCGGGGTGCTCCCGGGGGTTCCCGAAAGTTTTCTGGCGAAAACCCCATATTTCGGTGGCAGCCATGGTGGAATCAGGCAAGGCACGGCGGCGGTGCGGCGGAATCCGGCGGCGGTGCGGTGGTTTACGACGAGGCCAGCGGTGGTCCGGCCAGGATTTTCTGGGAGTTCATTAAACCCTCGTAACTCACAAATTGAAACTTCGATTTGCGAGCCATTTGCAGCGAAACCTTCCTTGCATCGAGGTGGACCATTTGAACTCACTTTGAGAATTTTGTGAGTCAGGATTTTGTCTAGGAGGCTTGAATCATCGAATAAAATAAATATATTTTATTATTTTACGACTTCAGGTCGTTGTAACATCTACCCGGAGCATCCGAATGAAGTGTCATCAGTGGCCTTGGGACCATGATGGTACGACAGACATTTTGAGATGGTTTCCAGGTTTTGGGACCGAGTTTGGGGTGCGGGCCCCACGAGTCCAGGTTTTGGCGTTTGAGGAGAAACGCAGCTTTCGCACCAAGAGTCCGATTTTGGCGGATGATTAGTCGATCCTGTGTGTTTTTTGAGAGGATCGCAATAGTGCGATCCGTTCGATGGGTTTCGGAATCAAGGCGTGGGTCCCACCCAAGCGGCCTTTGGTGAATAGTACCTTTTTCACTAGGTGTCTGTTTTGGATGAACGAGTAGTTGATTCTGCTTGTTTGTCCGAGGGGATCACCGTGGTATGATCTGCTCGATGGGTCTCGGAATCGTTGTGTGGGGCTCGCACGAGCTAGCTACCGTGAATAGTGTTTTTTCACAGGTAGTCCGTTTTGGGCGAGAAAACATCCTATCCTATGTGTTTTTTCACGTGGATCGCGATGGAGCTCTCGGTATTGGCCTTGGAGGTGCGTAGTGTGGCGTTGTTGTGGGTCGCTCGGGTTAGCGATGTTTTGGACCAGCAGTGGTTGAGGGTACTCACTTGGTTTTTTCCCACGACAGTTCGTGTGGCATCACATCCTTCGTATAGGTTTGTGATCCTCTTGTTGGGATGTTTAAACTGTTAGAGTTGTAGCATACTTCTGGTGGGCCCGGAGTGGGATCCTCTAGAAAATTTTCTCTAGATCGGGTTCTTGGTATCGTTGTGATAGCTTATTCACAGGTGGCGAACCCCTATCTAGAATATTAACCCCGTAGGGTTTGTGGCATAATCAGGATTATGATCCCCTACGCGGTGGGCCTTACTCAAAAGGGTTATGGCATCATCGGGTATACGATCCCCTACTCAGCATGAGGTGTATAGTAGGGTTGCAGTATAGTAGGGTATACACCAGGACTCTGATAAACTTCCTTTCGACTCGGGACATTCGTACACTAGTCGTAGGGACATAATGGTACATGCATCATATAGGACTGGGTTTTGGGTTTTCCTGGTCCATCTTGAGTCAGCTCTCCAGATATACTCTTTGATTTTGGTGCATCCTGAATGTATTTCAGGATGCCTCCATGACGATAGCCAGTGAGGTTTCCACAGCTGGATTATGCTGATGACCCGCCCCGTGTAGAGGTTGTGGAGCAGGGCGCTAGTGCTGAGGTTCCACCTCCAGGTGGTCTGCCAGTTGAGCCACCACCTGTCGAGCAACAGGTTGTGCCGGCAGTGCAGGATGAGGTTGTGCACAGGCTGAGTGCGCTGCGCGAGTTCCAGAGGCAGTAACCTTTGAGGTTCCGTGGTGATCCAGAACCCCAGGCAGCTGATGACTGGCTTGAGTCAGTCACCCGAGTTTTCCGCCTAGTGAAGAAACCTCCAGACCAGACGGTTGTCCTATCTGCGAGCCTTCTGCATGGTTCGGCCAGGCGAAGGTGGAGTTTGGTGACACAGTCCCACGACGAGGAGATGCTCACATGGACTGAGTTTGAGTGGCTCTTCATGGAGGAGTTCTATCCGGTGACGCTGAGGTCAGTGCGGATCCTGGAGCTTTTGCAGCTTCGGCGGGAGGGAATGTCTGTGTCGAAGTACTCAGCGAGGTTTACATACCCGTCGCACTACTCCCTGGATATGGTTCGAGACCCATTCTTCAGGGCTCGGACCTTCGAGCAGGGCTTATGCAGGAACATCTGAGCAGTTGTGGTTTCTTTGTGCTTTCCCACCTATGTTGTAGTGCTGGAGCAAGCATTGGTGGTGGAGAGCATTCTGGATGAGCAGTTTCCCCCTGTTAGTGCTTGGCACATGAGAGCTGAGACTTCGTCAGTCAGATCGGCATCTGGTAGCCGATGAAAGACTTAAGGGTCTGGACGGGGCCGATGTTTCAGGAGGCGACCCCAGGATGGAGGATATGAGACTCAGGGCTCGTAGGCCAGTTTTGGTTAGCCGTAGGAGAGGAAATGTTATGCTTGTAACGTTCGAGGACATCTTACTAGAGATTTTCCGACTCGACATGCTGAAGAGAGGGATCCAGTCAATGGACCTCCTTGGAAGAGGCAGCATCTCGAGCATGGAGGTCCGCAGGGCGGTGGACGTGGTGGTGGAGCGGGTGCAGCAGGAGGAGGTGGTAGGTGGTACCAGTTTCCACCACCCCCACCACCAGGTGGTCCACGCCAAGCTCTGGGAGCTGGTGGCTAAGGGAGAGGACAACTGCATGCCCTTGAGCCTATTGACCCAGAGGCTTCGCGGATGGATAGAGGTACGCCTTGTATCTTTTCTACTTTCTTAAGTAGTTTGATAGAGGTTGTTTAGAGGTACATTTTCCTTTTTGTTTATTGCTCGAGTTTTGTTCATGGAATTTGTAAGACCTTGTGTGGGTGTTGTTCGGCATGCTTCTAATGCGTGAAGAAGAGGGATCCTTCGCCCACTGAGACACATTTTTTGTGACGCGATTAATACCGTGCAGGCGAGTCAGTGTCGGCCAAAGCAGATAGTGTTGAGGTATGGTGGATGAGTCCCTATAACATATGTTTTTGGACATGAGTGTTTGTTGGCGAACTCATTGGTGTGCGAGACCCAGTTGAGATTCCAATCTCATTCCTTATGCTTAGGGATTTTCAGGGAAGAAGAGTTCTAAGGGGGGAGGATGTAGCTACTTGGGTTTTGGCCCTGTCATACTTTGGAATATTTCTACAAATAATCCCAAAGCTATGCGTGAAGACGACGTGTGATTCTGATTCCCGGTGTGTCCAGAACTAATTTTATAAAAATATTATGTATTTTTTATACTATGCATGTGGTGGTGGAGTTATATCTCATAAACGGTAGATCCGAACGGGAATCTGAGGGCACGGTTGTGTCTAGAACGTGTCGTTTACCCTAGGCGAGGTGTAAACATTGCTTGTGCGGGCCTACGGTGAGAAACTCCACCAGGAGCGTTTTCCTAAATAAGTGGAAAAGTCCATTTATGAGCGTCGGCTCGAATAACTTCTGAACGGAGTCTTGGATTACAAATCAGAGTCCTCCGTTATGTTCAGAATGGCACGTTTACCCTAGGGGTGAACTTAACTTTGTTCGCGTCGGGCATTGAGTGGAGGTGAGTCGGGAGCCAGAGATGGGGGATATTTTTATTTAAAAAAAACAAAGGGAATCCCCATCCCTTACCTCCCTCCTCCATCAAGTGCACGGAGAACCACCTCTGAACCTCCTCTGTTCTTCGCCAATTCGAGCTCCGGGAGTCCATTTTCAGTGTCGATCATCAGCAGATCGAGCTCTAGCGCATCGCAGGCGTCGTTCTGCACCCGAAGCTTCGGCGATCCGCCAAAAGGTAGGTAGTTTGAGTTTTAAAATCCCGGACCCCATTTATGTGTTGTTTTTCATCAAATCGTCATAATGTTTGTATTGTTCGGGTCCCGAGGTTTTTGAAACATGTTTCAGATCTTTTTTTTAAGCACCGGGGTGCTCTCAGGGGGTCCCATACGTTTTCCGACAGAAACCCCGGATTCCGGCGGTGGTCAGGGTGGAATCTGGCAAGGCGCGGCAGCGGTGCGGCAGCGGCGCGGCGGAATCCGGTGGTGGCACGGTGGTTTCTGGTGAGGCTATTGGTGGTTCGGCCAGGATTTTTCAGGGGTTCTTTAAACCCCAGTAACTCGCAAACCGTAACTCCGATTTGCGAGCCATTTGCGGCGACACCTTCCTTGCGTCGAGGCGGACCTTTCGGACTCACTTTGAGAATTTTGGGAGTTGGGATTTTGGCTCAGGGGCTTGAAATGTCGAATAAAATAATAATATTTTATTATTTTACGACTTTGGGTCATTGTAACTTCTACCCGAAGCGTCTGAATGACGTAATGTCAGTGGAGTTGGGACCCTGATGGTATGATGCACTTTTTGAGATGGTTTCCGGGTGTTGGGAACAAGTTTGGGGTGCGGGCCTCCTGAGGCCGGGTTTTGGCGTTTGTGGAGAAATGCAGCTTTCGCACCTGGAGACTGATTTGGGCGGATGATTAGTCGATCCTGTGTGTTTTTCCAAGATGATCGAAATGTTGAGATCTGTTCGATGAGTTTCGGAATCGAGGCATTGGCCCCACCCGATATGGCTTCAGTGAATAGTAACTTTTTCACCGGGTGTCCGTTTCAGACGAACGAGTAGTCGATTCTGCATTTTTTTCTGAGGGGATCGGCATGGTATGATCCACTCAATGGGTTTCAGGATTGTAGTGTGGGCCCTGCACAGGCTAGCTATGGTGAATAGTGCCTTTTCACTGGTAGATCGTTTTGGGAGAGCAAACAGCCTATCCTGCATGTTTTTCCGCGTGGATTGCGATGGTGGCCTCAGTATTGGCCTTGGAGGTGCGCAATGTGGCGTTGTTGTGGGTCACTCAGGTTAGCGATGTTTTGGACCTGCGGTGGTTGAGGGTACTCCCTTGGTTCGTTCCCACGTGGGTTCATGTGGCATCACAAACTTCGTATAGGTTTGTGATCCTCTCGATGGGATGTTTAAACTGTTAGAGTTGTGGAATCCCTCCGGTGGGCCCGGAGTGGGATCCTCTAGCATCTTTTCTCTAGATTGGGTTCTTGGTATTTTTGTGACTGCTTATTCACGGGCGGCGATCCCCTATCTAGCATATTATCCCCGTATGGTTTGTGGCATCATCAGGATTATGATCCCCTAAGGGGTGGGCCGTACTTAGTAGGGTTATGGAATTTTCGGGTATACGATCCCATACTCAACATGAGGTCTATAGTAGGGTTGCAGAATTGTTGGTTATGCAATCTCCTACTCAGCGCGTGGTTTCGGTTTGGTTGTAGCATCGTCGGTTCGATCCCCTACATCGCGTGTTTTACCAGATAGGGTTCTGGTATCTTCGTGAACACCATTATATGGGCGATGATCCTCTATCTGGGTGACATGCTTCTGTCTAGTTCCAGATCGGGTAGTTGTATCCCCCAGCGGATCCTGGGTGTGATCCCCTATCTGTGAGTTCTACGAATGCCAGATTGGGTTGTGGTATCCCCCAGTAGACCCTTGGAGTGACACCCTATCTGTGAGATCTTCGTATACCGGTGTGGGTTCTGGTATCCCCTAGCGGACCCTAGGAGCGATCCCCTATCCGAGGATTTTGGTGGTTATGTTGTTTCCGAGAGGATTCATTAGTGATGTTATCCGAAGAGCGTGATCTCTCGGATGAGTGTCTAAGAGGTTTGTGAGAAACCCGATGGAGTGCATCTCTCGGATATGTGTCATCTGGGATGACAGTGATGGTGGAGCGTGTTCTCCTGGTTGTGGACAGTTCCTGCTGACGAGTTCGGTACCTCTTGTGGCTTGTGGCGTGAGTTAAGTATCTCTGGATTGTTCAAGGTGTATGTATGGGCATACACCTGAGCTGAGATGACTAGTTGTGTTTAGCCGAGGATGGTCACGAGATAGAGTTTCTCTCTCATCTGGGTTCCCTCTGGCTGGGTTGAGAGAAATGTTGCCTTTCAGTTGCTCACTTTGGTTTTGGGTTTTTGTGGTGCCTACTGAGTATGTTTATACTCACCCCTGCACGGGCTTTGCCTGAACATGTTTGTATCTTGTGCAGACCACATGCCTTTCGACGGAGTCCAAGGAGGACCCAGAGCATGCGGAGCTTAGTGAGCGTGTTGAACGGGGTGTTTACCAGAGTTGTACCAAGGGAGCTTTCTAGTGGGTGTTTTTGGCAGTGTTCCCCCTCTTCAGAGAAGGTTGGACGCGCTTTGTAGTATTATTTTGGTGGGCCATGTTTTTCCCTTTTGTACTTTTTCTATTGCACTCTTGTTTGGGATAGATTGTATGCATGCATTTACTTTTCAGTTTCTATATCCATGCACTGTTACATGGAGGTGTTGTGGGTGCGTGTGTATAGGTACCTTAGGCTAATGCCTCCCATTGTGTGATAGCCTACTCGGCGCTAGTCGCCAGCCCCTGGCATATTGGAGGCGGGCTTTGGGAGTCGCAGCTCGAGCCCCGTTAGGTCGGGTCGTGACAATTTATCCAACCTATAATATGGATAAAACCTTAATTATTACCCTACCATTATAAAATTTATGGATTCCCAACAAAATTAATGTAATTCAAATTCCTTCAATATGCTAATAATGGATAATCAAGGTGAATTCAGAAGATATCTCCCTAAAATATAATATACTCTATATCCATTTATATATTTCTTGGATTTAATAAGATAATAATGTCTTACTATATTTATCTCAACCTTCCCGATCGTATAATTAAATATATGAAATGTTTCCCTATAAATAGAATAAAAAAATAAATATATTTGTTTATTATTATTCCATAAAATTTAATATATAACCCATGATAATTAAATTTATATCTTTTTAATATCATGAATTCCTTATATTCATGTCTAACATTCATTTAGTTATTTCTAATTCCAACAATTTCTTTTTCTAAACGTTATTTTATCTACAAAAATTAATATTTTTTCACGTGACATTTATGTGTAAACATTTATATAAGACATTTTGTAATGATCTATATTATTCTTGAATTTATTTTAATAAATTAGTTGGGTTACTTCTGACATAGCTCATTAAGACGGTATCCGATTATAATGCCTGGTGTTCTCAGAATAAATTATTGAATAATGTCCTGTTTTTTATTAAAAGCAATCAAGCAGTGAACAATGACATTTAATATCATTCATATGGATGCTCAGATTATAAATCTAAGGGCACAGTTGCGTTTAGAACATCAACTCTACCATAGGCATTTCCTACTAGTGAAGGTCGATGGTGAATGTTAGAATTTTGACGTAAATATCATTAAAATATTGAATATTTTTTTTTAAATTGGAGCAACATGAAATTTATTTTATTTTACCATTATATAATTTCAGGCCTATTACCATAACCATAAAAATCATCAAAGGAATGATTATGGATCTACCTCTGACGAATGCCCACAAATTAGCAGATCAAGATATGAACTTGGATTAGAATAGTAGAATTTCGATGATTGGAATAGATAAAGGTAGGGTGGGTTTTTTAAATTCCATATTTTCATAGTTCATGGAATAGATGACGAATGTTGATCCGCCCATGGTTAGGTTGACCTATGGATCACTCATTCTTGTGGGAGGGTTCTTTTTTATCAGGATTTTTTTTGGGGATTGTGTAACTAATTTTTTTATCCTTCATTATTGGATTTTTATTTCCCTACTATCATAAATGAACCATGATCAACCTAAAAATCTATTTTCATCCATTACTATTTGTGGATATATACATTTCTTTCCCCATTTTATTATTTGCCGAAAGTATTCTTAATTTGGAACATAAAAAGAAACATTCTGATCGATCACTCATTATCTCCTCCGTATTTGTCGCAAAAATAAGATATTTCAAATATAAAATCAACACGACACGACGGTGGGGTGATAGCGACAGTGTACGATGTACTAAAGCAGTTATCGAGATATAACCTCTCTAATGTCATTGCACTAGTAAGGAAAATGGAATTGATCAAAGCACATAGTAGTGAAGATGGTAGGCCAAGTATTCCATAACCCCTTCCCAATCGATTAATGGACCATCAGATCATGTTTTGTGGCCCTAGATGACTCCACTTTTGTGCCTATGTTAGCGGTGGCTCAGCTCTGTCTGGTGACGTGGGTGTTGCCAGGGTGGGCCACGATGAACCGAGTCAGCCACATGGATGCGTCACGTCATTCCATTAGAATTCATTCAATGGAATCTATGTGATAATCCTGGAATTCATAAGATGATTGGCTGGACATGGTAGGGGTATCATGCCCCCTTGTAATGAGGTATGAAACACACAGTCGAGCTACTTCCTGGTGGAAATGAACATGTGCAATGCAGGTTTAACCTTGTGAATTGGACCATGGGGCAGCCTGGCAGGTTGAACACCTCGGCACAGGCCGAGCGGGGTGGGCCAACGAATCTGGTCGGACCAAGACGGGGTGAGTCGGGTATCATGGGTAGAGTCAGAAAAGATCTGGACCCCACCGAACCATTTAAAAATAAATTCACATAAAATTAAAATGAAGAGTTTTTTTATGATACATTTGTGGAGTTGGGACCCTTGTGATGAGACAATCCTATAAAGATATTATAATTGGGGGTTTGTTTAAATTTATAGGAGAACTGATTGGTTGATGAGTAGGTCATCCATGTACAAAAATGATTTAAAATGAATTATGTGTATCATAATGTTGGATACCCCATGTCATGAGATAGGGTTATTTTATTTTGGGTATCTTCCTCTAGTGGTGTTACCCTCATAAAGGACCAGGTCCCTGTCTCCCAGAAATGTTTATGAAGGATGAGTAGGTACTCCCCTATGGGACCATTGATCATGTCCTCTATCTATGGAGAGAGTGATTCCCTATTAGACTATAAATTTTTCCCCCATATATAACATACATATATTCTATTATCCAATACTAGTTATAGTGTGTGTCCTCTATTATAGGAGTCGGTACTACCCAGTTGTTCCATGGTGCGGGCCCTCCCCACATGAACTGATAGATTCGTTACTCCCATGTCGTACCAGGGAGTGGGTACTCCTCTCACCGAGTAGAAATCCACTACCAGGTATGGGTACAAGTAATAAAATTAAATAGTCTTACTCCCCAGTGGGATCATGGTGTGGGTACTTCATGAGTCTTACTCCCCTACGGGGTCAGGGTGTGTGTTTTTACTTTCGTAGTTTCTCTCCCCATCACGACTATCATCAGGGAGAGGTATCTTCATTGGAGTTGGATCTCCCTCGATGGTCTAATATAATTATGAAAAGTGGGACTTCCACGTAATTAAAATTATACCTATATAAGAGAAAGTGATTCATTGATAAACTGAGGTGTGTTTCACTCTTTATAGGTGTGACAGAGGGTTCTCGACATAGGTTGGACCATGGATCCCCCATCTGTGTACAGTGGTGTGGGAGGGCCTCTAAACTTGGGTTCCATTATTCTTATGTTGGGTGCAAGACAACTATGACTGAACCTATGGAGCAGAGCACTGTTCATGGACCATGTAGAATATTCACAATAGTGTACATTCCCTCGGATGCACCATTAGAAATTCTAGATTGGTTCCTGATAGAGTGTATCTATCTAATGTGTGCTCTATTGGATGTTTGAACTTGTGGAATATGATCTATTGGTATTTTGTTTTTCCATTGGATCCTAATTTGAGAATACAATTTTTGTATATGTGGATGGAACATAATGATTCTTAGTTCCTGAGAAGTGTATAAATAGATCTTTTTTTTATATGTGTTTTTGACATATACATGTATTGATCTGACTATATCTTCTTAAAGGAGTTTCCTCTGTGTTTTTTTAATTGTGTTTTGCGGTTCCCTAGTGATTATTTTCTAGGTCACCCTACATGGTCTTTCCCCACAAATGTCATTTTTATTATTGATGACTGATGATTTTGTGGACTCTGAGGTGATGTTAGACCAAGACTAGCATAGGATGGCGCCTTGTGGGATCAGAAGAGTTCATGATTTTTTAGAGATTCTTATAGTATCATTGGTAACCATGGTTATTAGTCATACATTGTTATTGTATTTCCTTTAGTGAGATTATATTCTAGACTGGTATTACTTTACTGATTTATATTATGTCATACTCTATGTTTAGGTTTTACTTGTATGCATTCATTTTATAAACTGTCAAGCAAAAGTGGCTTGGAGTTGGGTGTGAGTGTGTAGGTTCGTAAGAAAATGTCAGCCATTTTTTGAATATTCTTACTCAATGATGGTTTCATGAACCTATCCTATGTGATGCGGGCTTGAGGTATTCATGGAACAGGCCTTGGCATATAGGCCATGACAGAGTGGTATCAGATGTGGTTCCTCACTACATTTGTACTAGGAGTTTGTGAACATGGATTAGGCTACATAGAAGTTGAGTTAATTTGTATTGAGTTCAGGTCTCAAGTCATTGGATCTAGTGTTTGGGTGGTGGACAACGTATCAATTTTTTAGGACTGTGATAACCAGTTTTTTAACTCGATATATTAGTACATATGTGTCTTAGAATTAAACGGTACATGCGTAATATATGACTATTTTGTGTCTTCCATGTCCTTGTTGAGTCTTTTCTTCATATATACATTATTAACAATGGTTCATCTTGATCCATTTTATGATTCCACCACGATTATAGACATATAATATTTTAATATTTGATCTTGTTGATGATCTTCCCTGTAAAGAGGCTTTAGTGTTGGGCACTAGTTATGAGGAATTTCCTCCGTGTGGTCTTCCAATTGTACCAACACCCATATAAATGCATGTTTTATTGGTTGTTCAGGTTGAGGATTCTTGTATGATGAGTGTTCCACACATGTTCTAGAGGCAACGACCTTTGAGATACCATGGTGATCTAGAACCCCATGCAGTAGATAGCTGGATTGAGGCAGTCACTCATGATTTTCTCTTAGTAAGGATAACTCTTGATCATATGGGTTTCCTACCTAAGTGCCTTCTTATGGGATCCGTGGGACGATGGTAGAGCTTAGTTACAAATACACATGATGAGTAACACTCAAATTAGAGGTGTTTAAAAGACACTTTAGGGAAGTGTTTTACCCAAAAACATAGAGGTCCGTACGTATCCAGGAGCATATGTAGCATAGAAAAGGGAAATATGATGATATAAGAGTTTTGAGCGAGGTTCATCAACTTTTCTCAACACTCCCAGGACATGGTGGGAGACTAATTTTTCAGAGATCAGAGCTTCAATCAGGGATTACGCTAAGAGATAAGCGTATTATTAATTCAAATGTGAATTCCCACCTATTCTGGAGTGCTAGAGCATGCCCTATTTGTTAGGGGTTATCTGGTTGAGCTGCATATAGATTTGACACACAAAATATGTCATTAAATAGAGGCATCTGTAGGACGTAGCTTACGACAAGTGACAGGATCGCGATGTAGGAGGCCAACCCATACCCAGACACAGACGCGAGAGTTTGTGGAACATGAGCATCATCGAGGACCAGATCATATAATAGAGAGGAAATGTCATGCTTTTGATGGAAATGGGTTTCATTCAATGGATATTTTGACCCACTAGGCTACTGAGAGGAATCTAGCTGATGTGACGCCTTGGTAAAGGAAACTCTTGGTGAAGGTAGTTCTGCAAGATGATGTGCATGAAGAAGAGTTGGACGAGCAGTAAGAGGTGGTCCATGCCAGGATCCGGGAGCCAGACAACATGGGTGAAGACAGTTTCATGTAGTCTAGGCTTATGACCCAGAGGATATAGGAGAGATCCAAGGTATGATCTTTGCCTTTTAAATTTAAATACCATATTAGTGGAATTGTTTTCTTGTCATTCTTTTATACCATGATTTTTTTGAGACTTAGAGGTTCTTATCAAACTGTGGACATGACCCTCACTCATAGAGACTCTTGTTGGAGGAGACATGATGATCACACAGTAGCACTCATAGTGTAACCTGACTCTAGGAGGTGAGAGTTTCAGTTGGGATTACATTTAATGGTGTCATGGACATACGACATCAGTCTTGGTATATATTTCTACCATTAATTCCTATATTGACCGTTTTATTTAAAGGGTGTAGTGTGTCCATGATGATGAAAATAGTTTTCCTTATTGGTGAAAGGGAAACCCAAGTAGCATAGGGTGGGCTCAAGAAAATGGAATACTGAAAACAAGGTTCGTGAAAATCAATATTATGGTACATTGGGATAATCACATGGATTTATGTATTCTAGGTGACGTTATTCTATGAAACATCAAAGAAGATCATTGCCACTCTAGTGGAGTTTTTCTGATCGAATTATTTTTCATGGGATAATTTATAGGGTGGTAGAGTTAGACCCCATGATATTTTCATAGAATAGAATGGATGCAAACCATCCATAACCAGATATTATGCTATTAGTGGGTGTGGTAGAGTTTATATCTTAACAATCAATATAGAAGTTGGAGGTTGTACACTGTGGGCCTTTTAAGACCAAGAATTCACTCTTCGGCGTGTTTGTTTGGTTTGTAAACACCCTTGTGTGTCCAACATCAACCTAGAATGCATAACACTTGTGGAGGATGTTGTATAATTCAACTAAGGGTTGTTATGAACTGTGCATTTCTGTTAGTATATGTGTCAGGTTTGCATGGATATAATCTGTTATACCCCATGACAGGAGGTGGGTCGTAGTGTTTGGTGCTTCCCTACTTCTCAAAACTAATTAGAGTTTTCCAGTTTATGCATGGTGTTAGCCTAGATGTTGCTAGAAATGATTGTGGTTATTCCATGAGGTTCCTCTATGTGTGTTCTTATAAGCCACCTAAAGTCCCCAGATGAGCTTGCTGGCAAGGAATCCCAACATAGAACATAGTTTTTCCATCCTTGTGTGTAGGATTACAGATTTTGGTGATGAAAATGCTATTTGTGGGGACAATGCAATGACCCAGAATATTCATGAATTTATTTTTTTAAATAATATTAGAAAATTATAAGACAGCATGCAGAGACGGTGTGCGATTCTGAGGCCTAGTCTGCTTAGAAGAAATCATTGAATTAAGATCACTTTTTTATGAGATTATATTTTGTGTAAAACATTGATCATTAATATGTTTCAAATGGATTCCTAGATTAGAAACTTCATGGAACCTTTGAAATCATAACAAAGACATTACCTTAGTTGGTGCGTAACCTTGACCGGTGGTGATTGATAATTATTGTTATAATTTGGCTGTAAACATCATTAAAAAATTTGATAAAAATATTCTTAATTGATGCAACATCAGATTTAATTTATTTTACCTCTATCAGAATTCTAGAGTTATATCCGTAACCCTAGAAATCCAATATGGAAAGAAGAAGGATCCACCACTGACGAACACCAATAGATTGAGTGATCAATATACAGTCTTCGATCAGAAGAGCGGTGGATCGACGATCGATCCGAATCATGGTAGGTTTTTTTATTTGAATTAAATATTTTTCCCATTTATGGAATTGATGATGAACACATATCAACCCATGAATATGTTGACCCGTGGATCTCTCGTTCTTATTGGAGGGTTCTTTTTATCAGGAATTATTTTGGGGGTTATGTTTCTAATTTTTATATCCTACATTGTTGCATTTCTATTGAACTAATAATGAATAATAATCAAAATATACATTTAAAATGATTGTGGTCAATTCCTATATATGTATTTTTTTTCTCTTCTTTCCACCCTTATTTTTTCATCGCAATCACTCTTCATTTGGCCCACAACTCAGTCTTTTGAAATTGATCGATCATTGTGCACTTGATCTTTGGTGCAATGATCCGATATTGAAAATTTATATTCGGTGCAACGTTATGATGGTGTGACGAAGGAAGATTCAGATGAATTGATGCAGTGCAGGAGATATCAACAACTGAATATCATTGTACTGAGAAGGATCGTGGCATGGTTCAAAGCCCATGATAGCGAATATTACGGCCCGTGATTTCTTGAACCTCTTCTAGATAAAATAATAGACAAACATGGAACGTTGTGTGGCATGTGGAAGACCCCACTGGTGCGCTGACACTGTCATCACATGGAGGCATCCAGAGGAACCCGCGGAGGTTCGGTTATGGGTGGCGATGGGGTCTTGGCTTTGGTATGTAAGCAATGCGGCATTCTCATGACGAGCTGGTGGCACAAAGTTAATATATCCCATTATAGAATCACAGTCCAAAGCGGACCGAATGGATGGGGTGGAGTGGTTATCCTCCTTGTGTTGGGTGATGCAGCACATGGTCTAACCGCATATTGGAAGATACCATATCATATAACACATGTTAGACATGGTGAAATGGGATTTGATGTAGCCCGACAGGCTGAACTGGTTGACCCAACAATGGCGGGCCTGACGGGTGGATCGGTCCGGGCCCAATTAGCTGGGTCCAGTCAGGTCGATCCAAATAGGTTGTCCCAAACCAGGACTCCACTGACCCATTTTCTAAAAAATTCCCATAACATTCAAACAGATAGTTTTATTAACGAGCCTTTTGCGATATTGGGATCCTTGTTATAAGATCAACCTCTTGAGTTACTCTATATGGGTTTCTGTGGATGTTAGAGGGAGACATAATAGTTTGAGCAGTAGGTCCTCCAGATACAAGCATGATGGAATGGGAATCTACATGTTTCTTATTTTTGGGAATCCCACGTCATGAGATCATGTTTTTTTCGATTGAATAGCTTACGATGGTTGTGTTACACCCTTTGAAGGACTAGGTCATGGGTTTTAGACGATGTTCATGAAAGGAATAGTAGGTATTATCCTATGAGACAAGAGAGAGGTTACTCTATCCATTGAGTTGGTAATCCCCTATAGGACTATGGTGTAGGTCCTCAATATCAAACAGACATAGAGTCTGTACTACCCTATAGGGTAGGGTGTGTATCCTCTATTATAAAATTTTTTACTCCCCAAATGTTCCCGGGAGTGGGTCCTCCACACATGATTTCAGAGATTCGGTAGTCTGCTATCATACCATGGCGTGGGTCCTCTAGTCACTGAGTATTACACCCTTACCAGGTATGGTGTGGGTCCTAAACTTACGATGTCGTTGTCCCATGTGAGATCTAGTTGTGGGACAATCATGAATAATAATCCCCATTAAATTATGGTAAAGGTCCTCACATACAGAGATGCACACCCCTGCCTCAAGAAAAAGTGGGGTTTGGGTCCTCCATTAGAGTTGGAGTTACCTTGGATATCAGAAATAGTTACGAGGATCGTGCCCATCCACATCATGTAAATGATAAATATATAAGGGCTACTACTCCCCCGATGGACTATGGTGTGGGTCACACCAGATACGTGAGACCGAGGCTTTGTGATATTGTTTTTAATAGAGATCACTCAACTGTTTATAGTGTTTAAGGTTGTCCTCTCTACTTGGGATCTCTTTAACATGTATTGGCCACAAGATAGTGATGACTAAACAAATACTACTAAGCACTAGAGCAGGACAAAGTAGAATGTTCCCAGTGAAGCATGTTCCCTCATACGCACCATTAGTAATGGCATTGTGTTTTCTGATCGAGTGTATCTCTCGGACGATTTCCATATTGGATGTCTAAGCTCATGGTGGTCAACCTCCTAGTTTTTTTGTGTTACCTTTCAAACATGCGATGAGGATCTTGTTTCAAGCTGTGATGTTGGAACATTATGATTCGTGGTTCTTTAGAAGAGTATATCTGAATGTTCTTTTTATATGTGCTTTTGATATATACTTATGTGGATATGATTGTATCTTCTTAAGGGATTCTTATATGACTAAATCATTCCATTATACCATATGTTGTCCAATTCCATCATTTATTTGTATACATACATACATACATACATACATACATATATATATATATATATATATATTCGAAATTCCTTTGTACATATACACTTTTATAATAACAATGTTATAATAATTGAATGATTTACAATCAAACCATCATGGTTATTTAGAAATTTATATTAAATGGATATTATTTTATGATATATCATTTAATAGTAACAAAATAATAATATATAAAAGTAAATTCTTTATAAATGTTTTTTAAAACATGATACGAGTCTTTAAACATATTTATATAAGAAAATATTAATTTTTCAAAAAAATTTAAATTATAATGTTTTTATTTTAATTTATATATAGAAATTTAATATATTTTTCCCATGTTTTATTATAAAAGATATAAATTCTTATATCATAAAGTATAATATTTTGAAATAGATAAACTGTTCAAAATATTTATTATTTTATTTTGATACTAAATTTACCCATTTTTAGAACATATAATTATCAATTATTTTTTTCTAATGTCTATATAATATAGATTTTTTAGATTGAAATATTAATTTTAGTAGAAACATTTTCATAATACGAAATGTCTGTCACACTAAAAGCACTTTATTGATTTTTTATATAAAAACAAAATTTCAGTTTTCCAAATAATTGAAATAATATTAATATTGTTTTTTTAAATGAACAATGAAAAAACAATCAAATATTGTTAATCAGTTAGTTATAATTGAATATATTTCCATTTCATGGAAATAATGATATTTTTTAGGAATAATATTTTATAGGTCTATTGTATTTATATAGTAAGCAATAAAATTAATCCAAAAAAATAGATTTTAATATGATAAATTAGTACTATACATGATCATGATTATTAAAATTCATCTAATGAACACTATTTGGTAATCAATATAATCGATATTATTTTGAAAATATATTTTCCTATAAATAATTTTTCAACACGTTCTTTTATAAGATAAGTAATTTTGCATTTATTTAATTTTAATTTTATAAAATAAATTTCATTGTTGATAACCACACATCAATGTTATCATAGAACGAATTATGGAAAAATATTATGAATTGTATCAGTATTTTGTGATATGTGAGAATATTTTTTACCCATATAATACCTTTATTTATGTCAACATTATGTGTACATGACTCTAATATATATAAAATAATTTCCACAAAACAAATTATTTAATTAGTAAATTTATTTATTTAAATAAATTTATTTAAATTTATAAAATTATAATTGAATTATGAAATTTAATGTAATATTTTATCAATGTAATCTAATTGATATAATGAAAACTATTATCCTAAATAATTTTAACCTAAACATGATTTTATGTCAAAAAAATCTTGTTTTCGAAAAAATTATTTTCAATTCATTATATATTTATTGTTTAACAATTAGTATTAATTTTTTTTGGAATATAATCCATTAATTTTTTTAATATTTTATTTTATCATGTTCATATCAGGAAAAATGGTTAATTTCATTTGTAGTAAAAAATGTTAACTGGATAAATATAACTCATCATATTAAAATATAAAAATTCTATTAGTGTAAAATAACCAATAAATATTAAATTATCATTAAAATTTATCTTAAAATTAAATTATAAAGATATTACGGGCCATCAATCACCATTCATTAATGCATAAGGATATCTAGATCCCCAGGCATCAAATTATGACTTTGATTTTATATAACCTATTATGTATTTAAAAAATGATAATCCCTTCACATATAAATGGATATGTTCACCACCCCTTGAGATCCATTCAAAAATATTATAGTAAACCAAATTAATTAACCTCATTTACTTTAAAAATAACCCTCTCAAATTGTCATTATAATCTTGATATTGTAAACTGTTAAAATTCCTCATAATCATGAATGTTTCAAAGAAGTAATAAAATTATAAAACATTATTATATTATTATCATAAATCATTACATTATTTATTTTAATACTAACTATTAGTAAATATTAATTAACACAACATTAATTAAAATTAAAATAGGATATATTAAAAAATATTTATATAATCATTGCTGAAATTTATATATTTTTATTCACTCATTGTTGTGTTCTAATGATTGAATTAGTTTTCCAAGAAACATGAATAATGTTATATTGATTATACCACGAATGATTACATATTCATAATAGATTTAATATTTCACAATAATGAATATTATTTATAAACTAATAATTAATGAATGATGATAAGATAAAAATATAAATCCATGAAAAAAAGTATTTTATTAATTATAGCTTGTTATTGTTTGTGATAAATTAACTGATAAGAAATAATTAAAATATGAATTTTCTTCCTGAATATTTAGATAAATATTTAACATAAATATATGATATTAATATGTAAATATATTTTTAATCATTTCAATACTGGAAAAATTATAATATTTATAATTAGTATTAATCAATAGCATGTTGTACGATATTGTTTACATAAAAAAGTCATTTATTATAAATTTAAAAAACATACCCCAATGATGTAACTAATGAACATGGAATATTAAATATCATTATATATATTATATAAAATTACCACCCAAATTATAATAATGATGACCATTTGTTATATAATGAATATTGACATCTCCATTAAAAACTCATTTGAAACAATAAAGAGTACCAATATTCAATGAGTAAAATAAACAATAACTATCTCAAAAATGTGTAATGATTGATTATAACTATTATCCATGAATGACAACTAATATGAATATGGTAATATTTTTTTATATATTTTAATTATAAAACCCATTTAGTGACATTAGTTATTGTATTGATCATTGTTGGTTTGGAAAAAAAATTTGATTGTTTCGTGAATATTTTTTCAATGTTTTTCTTGTTTCTGAGCATCTATATAGTTGGAGCATCATTATGGAACTGCATTTTGGTAGGGATATAAAATAATGTTCCATGATATGAGTTTATGAAATGTGGGTCATAGTAATTTGATTGAATGTTCCTTGATATTAGGATCTATAGGGAACATGGTTAGTTCAAACTCTTCTACCAAACTGTGCACCGATATTCTTGAAACCTCATATGGAGCACATGATTTGAACATTTTTTTAATATCCATATATGAAATAATGATAAATTCCAATGAATTTAATAAAGTAAGAATGTTTTTTCACACGGTTTTGTCTATCCATTTTGGCCTACCATTCAAAATCGAGTGAGATGGTTTCTAATCATTAGAAACATATATTTAAGTAACTAATAAAACCTCTATAATTTAAAAAAATAGCTCATTGATACAAATTTTACCCTTTTTATAGTGGAAGATATATAAATAGAAATTTGGCATTTGAAATTTATTTTATCTCATTAAATTTACGAACAATATGATTTATCACCTCCTAGTATGTGTTGTCTCTTAGTTATGGAATGAAACATTATTATTTTATCTCATTTGTATAAATTGACGAATCCTCATAAAATTAGTGGATATGAAGACTAATTTTACATATTCTAATTCTATATATCCCTATTTCATATTCCACTCCTTTAACTCTCTATTTTTGGATCCCATTTGAAGTGATTGATTCGTCATGAGAGTAAATGTATTTGATTCAGTAAGAATTTTCCATAGACAAGAGAACATGGAAAATTTATAAATTTGATATATATTTTCAAATTTATATAAATATTTATTTGAAATAATTTTGTATATTATTTTAAATGGCATGTAATATTAAAATAAATCCCTTTTTTAATGATTAGATAATAATAAGTGTATTTGTGAAAATTTGAATTAGAAAGAAACTAGTTTTCATCAAATAGTTTTTTTAGTTAATGTTGATAGTAAATTAAATGAGAATATTATACAGGAATGTAGAAACTATAAAAACATATTTCTAGGTTTTTAAATTGATATTTCATGTAAAAACATGAAATATGAATTTTGAACAGTAAATGATGATTTGAATTTATTTTTTCTTGATTGATTGATTGAATTGACTTGTGAGCCTAGATAAATAGTCGGTGATTATGAAAATTATGCTAGGACATAAACCCCTGTGAAATAGATCGATGATGATAACTATAATTCAACTCATTTTATGAATATTTTACTCGGTAGGGGTGTTGACTAATCACATCCTGATACATTTATTCTTAAAAGATTTTGTACCCCCAGATATGTGATTGATTTAATGAGTAGTTTGAAAATCCTAGATACAAAAACTAACAAACCATAAAGCATATTCTCATTGTTCTACAATTTTTTTTATTTTATACTAATTTTTATTTTAATGAATTTATCCCCTCAAATCTAATAATTTTTTATACAATCATATTTTAAATATAATTTCTCTATACTTGAAATAAAATTTTTTTGAATTAAATTATATAAAAAATTACTAATATATTACCTTTATTTTTAAAATATATTAAATTGCTTATTATTACATAATTTATTAAGAAACATTTAGTGTAATTCTTCGTGGATATTTTTATTTAAAACTAACTTTCCATTAGGGTGTTTGTATGTTATGTTATTCGGGGAATAAAATTGGGAATGTACTAATCGGGGGAGTTGGGTGATCCTGATTCAAGGAAATATTATATATGAGGTTGACTGGTGGAATTTTGATCCACTCGTTACATGGAGATTTTTAGTTTTCACCATCATTTATATGGTTTTGTCTTTTGGATGATGTATTTATTTATTTTTATTTTTCTTTTATGATAATTTCCATCCTCGTGATTCTTTTAAATGCTAACTAGTTACTGTTTTTAATTACACTATTTTATGTTGATTAATATTTTTGGGATTAATGCTTTCCCTATTTCATTTTTTATTTAATCCTAGAATGAATATCCATTGCATGGATTTTGGGAATACCCATTGTGACATGTTAGAATCATATCAGGGGATTCTATACTAATGTATCATGGATAATTTGTTGGAGACAATATCCACGTGATAATGGTTGAGTGTCATTCCCTTCTATCATTATGATGTATGATATTCTTATATAGACACATGGTAGGATTTTCAGTATATGAGGAGTTATTTATAAGTGATTTACTTGATGTTAATAATAATTACGAGCCTGATGTCCCCATCGTGGTTTGATAAAAGAATATTTATGGTCTAAATTTAACTAATTATAGTATTTTCCAAAATATTATATGATTATTTTGAAATCCCATAATGTTTTATTATATATTATGGAATTTGATTCATGTATATGTTTTTTATGTTGGGGAACTTAGAATGTTTTCTAGTTTTAAATTTTATTTTATGTTGATAATTTGTAGTATCATCCACTTTAGTAGAGGTTTTTATTGGCCAAAAGAGGGATCACAAACTGAAACTCAATTGGTGGACCCTCTAGTGAATCATAACCATATTGAGAGAGGTGTTTCTCAACTCAATACTCTAGGATATGTTGTAGGACCATTTTTTATTAGAATCCAATTATTTATCCTTGACGAGATGAATTTAGAGATCATATACATGAGTTTTTTCATAATAAACAACTAGATCTCCAAGCCTTACATAATCATTATGATGTAGAGGGTTGGTCATAAATTGTTGATTACCTTTTTATGACCATGGAAATTCATTATATAATTAAGGATTTATATTTTATCTGTTATATATAATACCCCTAATATAGTTTACGGGATTCGATAATCATATCGAAGAAACATGAATTGGTGGAGTATAAATATACTTGATTTATTTTCAATGATGTATTATATCAAAATCAAATATTTTATAATTTTCTATATAATTTATAATACAGGAACAAGGGTATATAATCATGAATCATAATACATAAAACATTATTAAACATGTATAGTTTTATCCTGAGGTGGTATGGAATGAGAATAATAATAACTAAATAATTGAAATGTGATGTTGATCAATTTAATAAAGTAATGTTTTCATGCATAATCTCACCTATAATGAATATGTGTTGGATAAAGATGCATGAATTATGGTGTTCTAAAAAATGGAATACCGAATGAAACATCATTATGCGGGGGATATGACCCTTGAAAAAGATGATTTCGGTCCATTGATATTGGGAGGTACCATAACTATATATTCACCATTAGTATCTACTTTTTATAATAAATATTCATCTGATTTTCTCATATTGTGTGATATTTTGAATCTATTAGAACATTCTATAAAGATTATGTGTTATGTATTCAAAATTACTACCCCACATCAAATGATGAAAGAGTAGGGCCATCAATTATTTTTTAATTCCTTATCTTTGGTAAAGATCAAGATCACCTAGGATTTTATCGTTCTTAACAAGAAAACCATGTATTTTTTGTATTTATTGATTGATTTACCTTAACTGATATATTTACTCGTATCTTCAATGGGGCTCTATGAATCTCCAAAATGGCGTGTGCTAGAATTTTCGGAATAATGGGGCATGAGATTCAGTAGAAATAGACCAATTATTTTATAGTTTTGATGAATAACACCTATATTTTCTTATCACCTACTGTATAAATTTTCAAGTGGTTATATTAATTTTTCCTTTTATAAGAATTATGATATATTTTATGTGAAAATTTTTGTCTATCAAATAGCAAGGTATATAGAGCTCTCAATTTAAATTGTACAAGGTACTCATCATATATATTTTCCCTTTTACTAAATGGATCTAGAATAATTTATTTATATTAATACCTTTTATGATTAATTGTTGACGTATTTTCATCTGATTGTGTTACCTTTAGAATTTCCAAGGTTGTTTTTTAAGAAATATGATATTACCATGTTCCTTTTAACATATTTAAAAAAGGTCAATCGAATCTCTACAAATATTTGATATATTTTAACATTGATTGATTATTACTATTATTATTTGTTTAGGGTGATGGTGTCATCAAAATTTATTATTATTGTTGACTATCACCATTATATAATTAAATAATCTAGAATCCTGAATATATTCTCACAGAAAATTTATGACCATTACGATAACTCTGTTATACCTTTTTTTGACAATTGATCATGTGGGATTTATTAAAATGATGAATAAAACAATATACAAGTATATCAACAAAATTATGGTATTATTTATAGAAGAAATATAAATTTAATCAAATATTATAGAAGATAATGTGCCACATCCAAGACCACTACTTGAAAAACTTAGAGGACAATTTTTTTAATCTACCAAAACCATAATTTCTATATTTTGGAAGTGAGGATCTTGACGATAATAGTCCTATACCAATGAATTACAACGAATAATATGAACTTTATGTATGTTTGACATGGAAACAACAAATATTGTTATTTATATAGGTATATTCCATTTATTGGTGGGGTGTTATCATCAGTTCATTTGGAATTTCTCAAAATTGACTTATCTTATGACATCTATCTCACAGAAATAATAACGAGCATATGAGATAAAACATTTAAAATTAATTAGATGATTTGATCACAGATTTAATTATACCCAAGTGTGTAATAATTTAGATAACTTTCTGTTCAATGTTGTATTTTGTGACACATCAAGTTAATGAATAATATGTGTTATAATAAATTAAAATCATGTTTATTTATATTTTTATTAGTGGATTATACCATATGAGAATAAATATCCTACCCATGATCATTATCTCATGATTTTCATGTGTACATTAAAGATAATGTGATATTTTCTGTTCATAAAAATAATATCCATTTATTTTGAAAATAAAACATGGAGTTATATCATCTCATAAATATAATTCAATCTATTTCAGAGGTGATGGGTATAATATATTAATTTTATAATTTATAAATTTCATAAACCCATAGAAATGAGAATATGACTTCTTATGCTTTGAGTATGAAACTCTATACATAATATATAGATGAACAATATAATGAGAGTAATATTATAGATCTATATTCTCTTAAGCTTGACGATTTTTTGATGGATGGTACTGATATTTTATTCTTAAAAATAAAATTGACCTCCATGATTCTTTATGTGAGTATTAATGTTATTTTGATCATTTATGATTTATTTTATCACTAATTACACACATAATAGTAGGGATACCCTATGAAAATGGTTGTTATCATCTATGTATTTTGTATGTTTTCAAATCCAGAAGGTTTTTCCATATATCATGAAAACATTAATGATTGGAGTTCGTTATAATTAATACATGTTAGTATAACCTAATATTAAAATATATTTTAAGATATGGAGTGAATTTTTTTATAGATATGATACTCTATATCCTTGTTATTTATTATCATTGTTATTCCAATCCTTATGTCATGGTACATAATATGAATAATTGGGGTCCTCATCAGCACCATCTTATTTTAAAAATATGTATGATGATATTCCAATATAGTTTATAATCAGGTTTTCATCGACCACTCATGGGAAGTTTGAAATATGGAATTTGTATTATTAAGGACAAAAAATAATATCAATTAATATCCATTCATAATATAGCGATGTTTAATGACATGGGTGGATTTAATGTTGAATATATCATAAAAATGGATAGATATCAATTTGTTATAGTGTTTGATATAGATCCTTAGCTCACTTATGATATTGAGAGATGAATCAAAGAGGTTATTGAATATCATGTTAGATGAGCATGAAATATCATCCATATATGGATATCCAAAAATAATGATATACATATTCCTGTATACATTATTAATTCTTTTGTTCATGACATTGGTGGACACTGTGATTTAAACACGAGGCTTCGTAAGATTTACTATAACTATAGTAACCAGTCATCAATTCTGATAGAACCCATTGAGGCCATAAAAGTTTGTCTATATAAATATCTATTGTGCCAGTCAGTTGCTGAAGATACACCCCTGGTTGGGAACAGTTTGGTCTATGTGACAATATAAAATATTTAATAGATTAATCAAATAATATTAATAGCTCAATGTCAATGTATGTCCTATGATGATCATTATTATAACCCTTCAATGTTTTTATTTGGTGACCATGTCTTTTTTGGTGTTTCTCATTGGTAGGATCCCGAATTACTTAAAAAATAAGTAATTGATGAACTTAGATAGGTGAACCCATTCTGAGGATTTTGATTAGACTTTTATCATTTATTTATATATGGAGTTACCACCTTAGATGATTTTGATTTTTAACATGTTTCATATGTCGTAGAAAAGAATTTATCTCTTTAAACCATGTTACATATTGAGATGAGAAGATATTGTTGTGAAACAAGATATATCCATTATTGATAATTCTATATAAATAATTTATTCTGAGACAAGGTTTTGTAATGGAAATTTCATACCTCAAATTATAGTTAATTGGAAGCATAATTAGGATTCACATGTGACTTGAGAGCCTGAGGAAATAGTGAGAGACAATTGTCCAAAACTCCTTGACATATATTACTCATGGCATAAATTATTTGGGAATAAAGTGTTCATGTTATGAATATAGTAACATAAATTGTTATCTTTTAGTTACTTATAAAACACTATTTTGAAAATCTATTATTTATATCATGTTTATGGTTGTTTCTATTTTTGATAAAAAAAAATTGAAATTTTTTGGCACCATGAATGTTTGGATGATGATTTGGGACGCTATGTTGGTTGGACAAAAAAATTGTGCCATGTGATTGTAGTTTATGATTGGGGCACACAATTCATAAAAACCATGTGACCTTCCCCTTAAATCTAATAGAATGGGGTAGTGGGGATCTCATGGTTGGTTCATATACATCATGTTATGCTGCCACAACATGCACCCCTATTGCAATAACAATGAAGGTTCACATTATCGGTTTGTGGAATTCCAAATTGTACAACCCATCTATTTCTCTCTCTCTAAAAACCCATTATGGGAACATGGTTACGTGCATGGATTTTAAAAAATTTGAATCGTTAAAAATTTGTATAATTACCCAAAAAAAATTTATAATTACCCAAACCCCTGATATTTATTTATAGCACATCATAATCAAAAAAAATCTAATCATTTGGATTTTGGATGCTTTATAGATTAGGATTCAGATCCTCCAACGCATTTCTGTCATAATAAAGCACTGGTGATTGCGATTGATACGTCATAGGTAAGTGTCTTTTAATTTTATTGGAAAACTGTTTTATTATCTTATATCACAAATTATGATAGATATATCCACATGATGGGGGAATATCAAAACCCTAATTTGATGGATTATAACTCACGGTATTACAGTTTCATATTCCATACATTCTAATCACCCTTTGTGACTCACACTATGGGTGATTTCTTGATCGTATAACAAATAAAAATTTGTTAGCTATGAATTTTCCCTACACATAAATCCATGATTCTATAATCAATTGAGTTTTATTTTTGACGTATTTATGAAATTGTTTTTAGATGATTTAAATAATTTTCTGAAAAATAAAAAAATTTTAAAATAAAACTCACATTCAATGTATTTTCAGATACTATGTGGATTAGAGGATGCATGGGTTGAAATGAAAAATACATTAATTAGTATTTAGAAGAAAAAAATTAATACATGAATCCTGATATTTTAGGAAATTAACATTATAAGAATATATGTTTTGGTTTTGAAATTGAAAGTAAATTATCATACATGAAATTGGGTATTTTCACATTGAATACTTCATTTTGGTTAATTTACCATTTATTAATATATTGATATGTCATGTGAGATGGGGTAGTTACTCTTTTACTAGGACAAGGACACCATGACTCTGACCACCGAGATATGGATAGAATATGACCAGTTTCACTGATCTCTGGTCAAATTTATTTTTCTAGATAATGTGTTGAAAGATTATATAACAATGTCATAAACCCTAAGGAAGAATAAATACTCATTCTATTAATGATTTACTAAGTAGTTAAAGGATCTTAAATCCAATAAATAAAAAATGATAGGGTATATGATTATTTCCATTTTTTATTGGATTATTTCATGTTAGTAATTATTTAAATATATTTATTAATGGACTTCTATTTATTGGAATTTTCAATTTAATCCTATCATGAATAAAAATTCCATATATATGACTTGAATGTTATTTCAATTGAAAATATGAAATTTTTTTGTTATGTACTTCATTTAATTTTATTACTTCATAAATTATTAAATTTTTATGTAATTAGAAATGGAAAATTTGAGTAAACCATGATTCTATATTTTGTTACAACCCAAAATTTTCATTTTGGTATATTTATATTATGTTATACAAGGTATATTAAAATGAGATATGATTTTTGGTGTTATTGATTCATGGGTCCATGAGTGATTGTGCTGACCATTGGAGTGGTGATCAACTCATTACACTAATATTTTTAGTTCCCATATTAAGGGATATTGTGTATTCTTTTGGATGGTGTACTATTTGATAATTATTTTCATGATTATGGTAATTTTTTTCTTGAGAAATGTTTCAAATTATATTTTTGTACTATTGTTTCTTATATTGTGATATATTCATTTTTTTATTATGAATAAATTATTCGGTTTTCCCATTTTTATATCCCTAGTGTTTGTATCTGACCCGTGTGGAATAAAATTACTCTTAGTGCTATGTTATTTCTTGATAATCTTCCTATATACTATGGTATATTGGATTTTTCCAGATATTTATGTTTATAAAATTGGTGGATTATTTCTTCCATGCAATTTTGTAGTTATTATATTTGATTACTTATAAAAATTTCATTGTAATTTGAAATGTATCAACTGTTTCACCATGTTTTCCATTTTATACTTTAAATAAATCCCGAAATGTTTATTTTTACATATCAATAAATGAATCCATATGATTTATAAGATAATAACATGTTAACTAATTTAATTTCCTTTTATTAATGAATTAATATTGTTATAAGTGTTTTTAATCCAATTTTTACTTCATTGAAAAATATGTCATATTTATCACTTATTTTCATCTATTGTTTTGTATACATACTATATCATCATTAATTGCATAATTCTCATAAAATTTATGTTATTATAATATGCAGAATTTTTTTTTCTTTATATATCATTTGATTCATATGTAACGAAAATAGAAGATGATTTATGTCAACTAAAGTGTCTTATAATTAAATTACAATGCTTAATATTGAATTTATACCTTCTATTTTATAATTTATCAACTCACTATTTTTTTATATTGTAATTATTTATACCCTTTTTATAAAATATAATTGTCAGATCAAAGCCTATCATCAGACGATTTTCCTTCAGAAAAATGTAATATGTACATAAAAATAATCCTCATAATATCGAAATTATATTTTTCATCCATATATATATTACTTCTTAACATAAATATTCTACTATATTATTATTAATTTCAAATATGTATTACTTCATTTGGTATTTATTATTCAAAACAGAAATTTTCAAAATAAATCTTCATACGTCAGCTTCAAAAAGTGATATTTTTATTCTAATTTCATGATTTCATATATTATCATTTTCTCTATAATTCTTACATAAATATATTTTTTATTTTAAGGGTTAAATTATTGAGATTACATAAAAAATATTTTTGGGAAATAATATTTAATATTGTGGAAGGAATTTATTTTAAATGACTCATAGAATCAAATTTTTTATGATCATGTTAAGAATATTCCATGAAATATCCATTAATAATTCAAATTAATATTAAAAATTTTCTATAAAATAAAAAAATCTATTGAATTATTATTTCATTAATATCCCCTATACTTTTTTTGAATTTTTAATAAATTGAATGAATTTTCAGTTTCACCATATATTACTCTTATGGTTAGTATTTTGATTCCATTTTTAAATATTAATATGAGATATATATTTTGAAAAAACTTCTAAAATTTCAACATCAAATATAATAATCACTTAATAATTATTATATTTAGGGAAAAAAATTAAAAATGTTGGATAACCATTAAGAACCTTAGTTTGGGTCCAAAAATTAAGGAATTCATTAATCCTATGATAATTGTTTTTTGAAAACCCCCTTTAATAGAGACATTACATTTTATACAAAGATGAAAACATAATTATTTAATAAATATATTTTATTTTTCCTTTTTAAGAAATTGATTTCCCTGAAAACTAATTTGAAAACGTAAAAATTTAATGTTGGTACCTTGATAAATCATCATATTTAGACCATTTAAAACACTTATATATTGGAATAACTATACAACCATCATCAAATATAATTTTCTAGAGAATATATTCATTATCCAAAGGAATAATGCACTATCTAAGTAAATAAATCATCTAGTCATTAATGGGGTCAATAGACTCTATCTTGAAGTACCCATCATTTATAATTTCCATGAACAACAACATGGAATAAATCCTTTTTTACTTTCAAAAAATCATATATACCCGAATGAAAATCACATTCAAATATTAATATACATTTTTTTCAACAATGATATTTTCTATAAAAAACAAATCTTTCATTTGGAATACCATCTCCAAAATAAAATAACTAAAAATAGGATATAAGTTTTTTAATCAATGAGAACCATATATCTTACAGAGGAATCCGAAAATAAATCAATTTCTATAGTGAAAAAAGTCATTATTACACAGTATGTTAAGAATTGAACATTCATTTTGTTTTTTAACATTCCCTATAAAAGAAGTAAAAATATTCATTTTTGAAGACATTTTAATGAAATTGGAAATATATAAATAAAAAATAAATTATGATATATATTTCTAAATAATCAAATAAAATTATATCAAGAATTTTTTCATGTGTAAAAATGTATGAAAATTAAATCCTTAAACATTCCATGTGTCTAATACCACTTTCAACATTTAAATTATAATCAGTATGAAATAACACCATTGAATAAATCATTATATTACATTATTATAAAAAATATGTATATATAAATTCAATGGAGCTGTATATAGACATTATAATAGAATAAATGTAAATATCATCAATAAATGGCACAATGAAAAGATATTGATCCAAAATCACTTACCATGAGTCTGACTTGTCAGATGCTCCTTTATCTTATTAAATAATATACTAATGATAATTATTTACTTCAATAATTTTTGTTATGAATTTTAAAATTAATTTTATTTCACATTATATAATATTGTATTAATCTATTTCAACAATTAAGATTAAATATGGTATTTTACAACATTAGGTATGTGTGTTAAAAACTACTTTGATATGTCAAAAATCGTAAAAAAGGTAATTGTATAAACATATAATGATATAATATCCATGAAATATTTGTTATATTTATACAACATATACAATTTTAAAATCAATCATGAAATATAGGAAAGAAAAATGAACCAACATGATAGTCATGGGGACTGTATCCCATACATACACTTGAGTAACATTCGCATTATTTAATGATCATTAAGGAATTAATGTAAGTATCGATTATATATATAGAATAATAATTATATAATATATTTAATACCATTATTTAAAATATATACTTACAAATATAATTTTTTATATATAATAAAATCACATCCTGTCAAGGAGATGGTAGTCCACATTTCCATAGACAACATTATCACTTATAATTTGTGTGAATTGGTGATAAAAAAATGATAATTTATATATTCATAAATGTAATTAATAAATGAATATAATAAATATTCCATGTATTTTATTATGTTTAATGAGACCCATAATTATATTTAAATTTAATTTGTGAACTTATCGCATCACTATGAGGAGGAGGTGGTCTACATGTCCACACATGATGTTATAATGTATTAAAAAAAATTAAGGCATGATTTTTTGTTAATAGAAAAATTCCAAATGTATGAATACATAATATAATTAATATATATTTCATATAAAAATTTTCCATTTAAAATTCCAAACCATGAGAGATGGATAATAGAAAAAATGATGTTATTTTGTCGGGTGGAAGTTCGCCATACACGAATTGAAATTTGGATACCCATTTAATAGATGTGTTTATAAGTTTCTGTTTAAAATATAACATGAAAAATGTAAAAATAATTTGGATACTTAGGTTATTATATAACCATGAAATAATAATAAGTTAAAAGGTGTCAATATAAATAAATATAATAACATATTGAAAAATGATACAACCTTTTCGAGTAACTCATTTGTGTTCTCCGCAAAAGATGTCTTCGTTGGATTTCCTAAAAATGTGAAGCCTCTAGGTTTAGAGGAAATATTTTTAAAATTTTATGGGTAGGTTTTGGAACATTAAATGATTCTTGATATTTGTTATGAAATGGGAAGGATGAGTTATTTTTTACATTATCGGGTGAGTGGAATTATTGTTAACATTTTATAGGGATTTCCACCCTCATTTTCCACTAATGTAGTGTCCCTAATAATTGTTATATTATATAAAAGTGAATATAGGGTAAAAATATGAACATTAATGAGGATTTTGGAGAAGTTTCAATGTCATTTATTCAATTATTTTTATAGGTTATACCTCTGTTATTCTAATATTACTCTTAATCATTAAAATTAATTTAATTTAGTTTCAATAAAATTTTTATTAAAAACATGTTGTAATTAATATAAATTATATATTATTATGATTCAAAATATTTAATAGGTTTTTTTAAATCTCCAATAATGGTTGTGTTAGATATTAATTTAAATTTAGTAATGTAGATGGGTCGATGAAGCTATTTTTAATATAAAAGTTTTCAAATTATTTCTAGGTTATTATATCTAAATTCAATGTACATTTTTTTAAAATTAATTAAATTGATTAACTTTAAATTATATTTATTTAATTATATTTGAAAAAAATAAAAAATTATTATAACAATGAAAATAAATTATATGAAAAAGCTGTCCTAAAATAAAATTCTATATTATTCACTAATAAACGAAATTTGGATGTTCTAAAAAATATATGAAAAAAATCATTTAATTAAAATTTTAAACTTTTTATTTAAAAATGGAAAAAAAATTCATATAAAATTTAAAAATGTCTAAAATATTCTATTTAATGTAGTTTTTTTAATTGAACTTCGGTTAAACTACATTTTAAAAAATATAGCGCTTCTTATGAATAAAACATGATTTATTTTAATAATGACCCTATTAAATTTATTGAATAAATAAAAAATAATATCATAAACATGTGTAAAAATAATATTTTTTTCCTATTGAATCCCACTAATTCAAATTCTATGATATAACAAAAACATAATATAATCATATTATTAATATATTAATGTGCAGTGTAACCCCGTCTTGTATGAAAAATATTATTTTGAAAAACACATTGTTGTGTTTCAGGTACATAATTCGACATAATGAACATTTAATGCTATAATTACTCTCTAATTAATTAATATAAATAAATATGAGTATGAATTTTTCTATCATTACATTCAATGTTGCATCCTACCCAATTCATGAAATTGAATCCTCACAATTTTATTCACTTATCAATTAAGTGAGTATTATTTCCCTCATAAAATTTTCTGATTAACTTGTTTCCTCTTAAATAATATGGGTTATCAATAAAATATTATCATGATGAATCCCATTATTTTTAAACACATTCTCAACATGATCAGGATCCTGAACTAGTTATTCTACATAAGAAATATTCTCTTCCTTTTGAGTTACACAATGAATCATAATATTAGATGACGTTTCTAAATACTTCTTTAACATTGAAACGTGAAATTTATTGTATATATAGGACTAAATCATCGTTAAATCCACTCATTATGATACTTATTTAATGTAATCCCTGATTCCATACAGTCAACTAAAATTTGGATCATCCTCTGGTTATTACCAAAACACATCACACATTTCCTAATATGAAGATTAAAATGTACTTGATCAACCTCTTCTAAAGTAAGATATTTCTCTTGTTACTCCCAAAAATATTCTACCTAATTTAACCTTGCCTCATTTTACATTGATTTAACTAATATTTTTCCTTAGTTTACTCTACTAACTTTGTCCCATAAAATCCCTTTATCCAATATCATCCCAAAATTTAGTGTCTAATATTTATTTCCTTATAATTTATCAAATGGTTCCATTTAAATAATGTAATAAAAACTCCTATTATATTAAAAAGAATCAAAATATTCATGTCATTCCCAACATCAATGAAAATTTATTTAGAAATAATTAAGAATATATTAAATGGTTTGAATCATCCACTACAAATTCCCATCGAATTTAGGAATAAATGAAATCAAACAATTCAGTACAGTACCAAATGACTTAAAAATTCCACTGTAAAACATTCATGTCAACATGGTATCAAGATCTGACACACTGATGAGGGGAACTCCATGTAATAAAGACATATCGTTTAGATACAGTCTGAAAAGATGATCAAGATACATTATATATCGAATGTGAATAAAATATTGAAATTTAATTAATATATCCAAAATAACACAAATCACACTATTACATAGAGAATTATTTTTAAAGCATACCACAAAATCCATTTTTATATTTTCCCATGTCTGGTCTCAATATGGAAAAAGTTGAAGCATCCCCTTAAGTTACCATCACTCTTCCTTAAAGTATTAACAAGTCAAAAACGTCATTGTAAATTCAGTAATATCATTTTTCATTCTATCTCAATAGAAATACTCCCAAATGTCTCTATAGATCACAGTGTTTCTCTAATGGTTGCAAAATATGGAACTATGTGATTCGGTGAACAAATTATTCATCAACAATGAATCATTTGGCACATAGAATATTTTTTCAAATCATAAAAAACCTTCTTCATTAAGGATGAAATATAGAAACTTAACATTCATAAAATATTAAACCATTTCATGGAAATATTTATCCACATTCAGATCCCTCATTATAAATTCTGATAATGTAAATTGTTGTAATATATGAAACAAAATAGATCATTTCCCGAATTACAATATGTCTTATATAAAATTAATCAAATCATTAACCAATGTTTCATGTTCTAACATAACGTGGTTAATGGAAAATAAATTTCTCTACCAAATGAATCAGCCACCATGTTATATTTTCTAGAATTATAATGAATCATGAAATAATAATACTTTATTAGTTCCATACATATCCTACTTCTCATGTTCAATTAATTATGAGTTATGATATATGTAAAACTATGGTTATCAGTATATATTTTACACATTACACATTAAAAAAGAATAATCAAAATTATTAAAGAAAAATAGAATCTTACATCAAAAAATGTGTTGGTTAATTCAATCATGATGTTTGAACTGACCTGAATCGTAAGAAATTACCTTATCATTCTATATTATGACCCAACCAATAAATTTCAACCATTAATATTTGTAGATTATTAATTCACTATATATGGATAGAAAAAAAATAGTAGCATTGCCCATTCTTCCTTTCAATTCATGATAACAATCATTACATTTTCTCCCTAGATGAACTTTAGTACTTTATGATTTATCATGGTCAATGTGATAGAAAAACAGGATACAATTTTATGAAATTGATCATATTTAAATGATAACCCAAGTAAACTACAAATCTATGTTATATTTTTGGGTTATTAACATTATTCACCAATTTTCATTTTAGCAAGGTCAATATTTTTTCCATCATTAGAAGATATGCGACTAATGAATGAAATTTACTACAAAAAAATTTAACACATTTTAAATTTACCGAACAATTGATTTTATTTTATGGTGGAAAAAATCCTTATATTAAATTAATTTTCCTATTATATATTAGATAATACTTAAATATCAATTGTAAAGGGAACCAAAAACATATATAATAAGAGTTTTTAAGTCATGTGTTGAACATTATTAGGAAAATATTTCTTACGAAAAATAATCATAATGTCATCTAAATTAAAGTTAATTTTTTTAATTCTATGATCATAAAAATTTACCTCCACTAATCATAGTCAACTATAAAATGAAAAATTAAAATATTTACATTTTATGGTAAAAAGAACCCACTACATATAATATTTTTTCTTTGGATTGAATCCGTCCTTAAACTAGAATAAGGATATATGATCATATATATTATGGGGTGTGTTTTCTCATAAAAAAATAAACTATAAATTTTTTTCAACTATGTTGGTTGTAGTTTCTAACTTTCAGGGACAAAAAATATTATAGCCTATATCAACTATGCTGTTACTATATCAAAATTTTTTACAGTAATTCAGACCGTATTTGGATGTTGATTTTGAAAAATTTCAACCTCTTTATGAATTTCAACTATATCATTCCAATTTCTTCTAGGAAAACCCATTCTCAACGAGATTAATTTAAGAAAATAAATATGAATATAATCAAGATTAGTAACATTTGTTCATGACTATATGGTAAAATATTATAGTGGAATGTTATTACCATTACCATGACCTCTAATATTTTTTATACCATTCATTTAAACAAACTATAAGTCTATAACTAAAAAAATAATTAATTTTGTGTTTTATTCATAAAAGAATATTATATCACATAGAGGACCTTTTTTGGTTTATAGTTTTAGATAATTAGGCCATAACTCAAACATAAAAAAATAATATAAAATTTTCACACATTAAAACAATTTTTATTTTTTCTATAATCTTACTTGTGTTCAAATTACAGAATGGACCCTTTTATGAAAACAAATCAAGGCATCCAACATGAATTCATAAAATCCATTAATCATTTTTATTCCCTGTTAAAAACATGATAAATTTAGGATCCATATAATAATAATACTAATGGATATAATAATAAGGAAATAGTTAGTAAATTGATAAAAATACTAATGATAAGTTATTTCCTGAAAAAAATAACATTGTATGCAATGAGGAAAATATCAATCTTTAATAAATATAATTCTTTTAACATTTAAAGAAATGATTCACATGATAACTAATTATAAATCATATAAAATTCTTATATGTACCTTGGGGCGTCATCACTCTGTATCCTTACTGAATCCTTATGGATTATAATAACCATACCACCAATATCCAATATTATTTTTTAAATACAATGACCATTTCCCATTTTATTTGATAACTATTTAGGAGCACCCATTTTTTCAGCTATAATAGGCAAACAAAATATCATATTTTCAATTAAAAATTCACCGTTATTTTGTTAAACCATTATAATACAAAAATACTCAAAAAAGGAAATATGTTTTAAATATAATAATAAATGAAATATTTCAAAATGAATCCAAAAATAAAATGATATCCTAGAAGACATTAATGTTATTATCATTTTATATGTTAAAATTCAAATATTCTTTTTATAATTTGTCAAAACATTCCATATAAAAAACATAAAGAGATTATTTTTTGATTTTTTTGGAAATTCAAAATAGTTATATTATTTACATTATAATACTTCATACAAATTAATGCATAACATAATATTAAGAATTTTTACATGGATAAAAATATTCTAAAATTCAAACATTAAACATTAAATGTGTCCCATACCACTTTGACATTTAAATCACAAGAACCATGATAGAATAAAATTTTAATGATGACAAAATAACAGTATAATTGATTAATATATTTCTATATAATGTAAAATGGGATGAATATAAACCTTTTAAAATAATAAAGATTCATATAATCTAGAAAATCCATAATGAAAAGTGATTGATCAAAATCCCTTACAATGTGTTCGACTAGTCATGTGTGCATATATAATCCTTACTAACATACTAATGATAATTATTTACATACATCATAACCATTATAATGTTTATCATTAATATTAATTCACTTGTAACAAATATTAAAACAACCATTTAGACAATTACTTTCAGGTCAGTGTTTTGACCATATTGGATTTAGGTGTCAAAAGAAACATTTCTAGGTCATCTCTGCTCAATGGGGTGGTTATATAATTATATTGAAATAATAATAGAAACATAATTACTATATTAATAAATCTATTAAACATTAAAAAATTAATTAAAATTGGTATATAAAATTAAAAATTCTACAATTATTGAGACAATAGGTCATACATACATATTATCAACGTTCACATTTTTCAATGATCATTATTGAATGAAGGTATGTAAAATGTATAATTAAACAATGATCCTTATGTCACTTATAATATAAAATAAATTCATACATACTTATATAATTTATTCTTGTAATGTAATATGAGTCATATCGAATTGATTATGTGGTAGTCAACTTGTCCACGAATGACCTTATAATTTTTTCAATGTGTGAAGGGTTAATAAATAAAATAATTTATTATACATCAAGGCAAGTTATTATTTCATGAATATAATTATTATGTTTTTTAAATATTTTTAATTAAATACATCATTAATATAATTCCTTGTAATTTTTAAGTGAATCACATAACATTGAGGTGGTGGTAGTCCAAATGTCTACTAGTGATATTAGCATGTTTACCAAATATTAAATGCATAACAGAATGAGTATTTAAAAATTAAACAAGTATTAATAAATCATAATATATATATATATCATAAAAAATATTGTTTCCATAATAGTTTCTAACCATGAGTTATGGAAAACAAAAAATAAATGACATCATTTCGTCAGGTGGTAATTCGACGTACATGAACGAATATTTCATTATCTATTTGATATAAGTGTGTGTAGGTGTAGTTATAACATTTATATACAGACATATAAATATGCTTAGTATAGTTATTTTATTATTTACGAATGTAATAACAATTATTTAATTTTTGAAGAAATAAATAAAACCAAACCTTATATTAATGAATGTTAACAAATGTTTTGGGTAACTACTTTTGGATTGGTCTAATGAAATTCATGGTATAATTTCTACAAAAATAAAGGCCTAGAGGGTGAGTGGACTGATGATGGGAGATTATACTTTTAGGGGTATTATGTACCCTTGCTTCATGACAACTGTCAATATATGGGTAGTGCGAATGTCTTTTCATTGTGGGGGGAGGGGAGTTGAATTCTTGTTAATTTTAAAAAATGGAATTACTACAACATTTTTTTAAAATTTTATGTCGATCAAATAAAGGGAAAATTTTGATCTAATGGAGTAAAGGAAAAAAACAATATAAATAGAATTTGTACAGTTTTCTAGGATATTTTGGGTATTATGTTGACTGTTTATTCTTTTTTAAACTAATTTTCCTTGCAACCACTATAATTAATTTTAATTACATTCAGTACTATTTTAAATCAGAAATTTTTTTGTAAATATTAATAATTAGAAATCATGCTAATTATAAATATGTAATTGATTTTTTGAAATTTAAATCACAATATTATATGAAATTAATTTAATTATAATCATATAGACCAGATGAAAAAGTAATTGTTTAATTTAAAAATGTGGAAAAAAAATGCTGTGTTTTTATTTATAAATTTAATATGTGTTTTTTTACATGGTATAAAATTATTTAACTGAAATAAAATTGATCTTATTATACATGAAAAGAAAATTTAAACATAATTTAACTATAAAAATAAATTAGATGAAAAAACATATTTGAACAAATAATTTGTATTATTCAGTATTTATCAGAATTTGAATGTTCTCTAAATAACACTAAAAATTTGACAAAAGTTATTCTATTTTTTTAAATTTATAAATGATTTCTATTTTTGGTATAATAATATTAGAAGTGTAAAAATTATATTTATTGTTGGTTCATCTTTTAAATGTTATTGAACTAAATTTTAAATAATATAAAGCTTTTTATACTAAAAATTGTATTTATTCTTATTTTTAGACTATAAAATTTATTGGATAAATGTAAAAGAAAATTAATCAAAACATGTAAATATAATATATTTATTCATATTCATTTTTTCATGACCCTTCCCCCAGGGCCATAATCGTGACTACCCCATGCCCACCTTCCATAGGCCAGGGGCTGGCGACTAGCACCAAAGGCGTAATTATCTAAAACTGGGAAGGCGTTGCATTTAAAAATCGTAAACACACACAACCAGAGTACAAGCGGAAGCAAAAACTATGTAAAAACTATGTAACAAGTATGATGAAAGTAAAGGGGGATGGAAATACAAGCTCAATAGTAATGTACAGGGAAAGGTCAAATAGTTACAACTAAAAGACAAACAGCTGGAAGGTGTCTAGCAGCTCTTGGATCATTCAAAACAAAACCTACCTGAAGGGTAGGTAATGAAATCCTCTTCAATGCTCCATGCCTGTCCGTATTCTCCAGGTACCATCTCGTCGTGAGGTCCACCTCCAGTTACTGTCCATTCCTCGTACGCTCAGCCTCGGTCAGCATTGTCCTTCGTCTGCATCCAACACAACGAGCTGTGGGCATTGCTCGTGGATGAGTGAGTATAACGATACTCAGTGGGGACCCCGAGACCCTCATGGGGTCACAAAATACAACAATTATAAACCACAATGTATGATTTCAACATATAAACATTACATAGGTATACGCCCATACATATACCTAAGTTATCAAGTAACCCATCTCAATCATGAGTAAAACACAAAGTCATTGACTCACCTCAAACCAGGATTTTTATTCACGATGTTGAAACCGCGATTTCTAGAGTGCTCCTCCTCTGTCGAGTACAGTGGTCATGCTGCTACATCTAAGTGCTTCACACTAACCTTGGACTGCTGAAAAACTCCACCTGTCAAGTACAATGGGCCTACTGCTACAACCGAGATCTTCCCACCATGGGCCTACCACTACAACCAAGCGCTCATCCTCATATCCTATAGAGGTTGTCCTTCTGTCGAGTATCACAGGTCTGCCATTACAACCAAAAGCTCTTCCGCTGTTGGCCTTCTGCTATATCTAAGCGCTCCCCACTGGCCCATCTGAATCACTCTGAGCCGATCAATCAGTAATCGTCAAGTCACTGCCATCTACTAGGTATCGGCAATCTTCTCAGTCGTAACCGGGAGGGTCCGCTCCACATTCCACAATCCGATACTCCTTGTGTCATGTATTCTCACGTAGAAGAATCTCAATGGACCTCCTCGTCATAGGGGTCTCAACGCAACAGACGTTGCGTCAATCAAACGCCTGGTCTATGAGTTATTAGCATTTTAGTATTGGGGGCCCGATTGGTTACGTGTAAAAACCAACTAAACATAACTCAACTATACTTATAACTCCCATGGGGTGTACTCAAGGGACTTTTTCTCAATGATATTACCAACACGGCTGACAGTTTGTCAAACAGACGTACGGTCTGAGAGATACTGGCTCTTCCGTTCTAGGGGCGCAGTTGGAATTACACTCGATCCAAACCTGACCATTTTTTAAAGTCGTCCAAAACTCACTAAGAGTATCACAAAAGGACCACCTCGTTATGAGGATCCCAGTACCATAGGCAGCATGTCGATCAGACACGCAGTCTAGATGTTGTTCGTGTTAAATCGAAATGGGCTCGGTCCGTCAAGCCTAGTGGGCTGGTGGGTCAGCCCTACCTTGTTCGGCGGGTGAGACCCATCTGAGGGTTGACCCACCCTGATGGATCACGACCCGGTGGGGCGCGGCCCTACCCGATGTGGCGCAGCCGGGCCCGGCGTGGCGTGGCCTGACTCGGCAAGGCGTGGAAGATTAGCGCCGCGGTAGTCGGGTGTTGTGGAAGACGGCATTGCGTTAGTTGGGCATCGTGGAAGAGGGCATTGCGGAGAACGACATCATATAGAATGATGTCATCCCGACAACATTGGAGGAATATTCATTATCGTAGATGGTGTTCCTCACGAGTGGTGTCTTCTCCCTTGACGCCAAGGAGGTGGAAGGAAGACACGTCGTCGTTCTCCGGTGGAATCGGAGTTCTTCGTCAAGGAGAAAAACTATTCCTCTGACTCTCCAGAGCCTCCACAACACAACCAAAAGAAATCCCAAAAATAATAGCTCAGGGTATTATTTTATTCTCAACATGAATTTCAAAATTCAAACACTTAAATTAATTAATTAATTGTGGATCCATTAATTAATTAAATGGTGTGGGCAAAATTTATGGAGGGATGTGGAGAGTTAGAATTATAGTGGGGATGTGGAGAGTTAAGAGAGGGGTTAAAGGGTGTAAAATAAGGGAGGTGAAAGGGTTTGGGTTCATGTGGGCCCTACCACACTAAATCCTCTAGTGGGAGGTTATGTGGGGAGTGGCCCCACCTCTAACTCTTCTTTAGATGAAATAACCACCATCAAATAAAAATCATGTACACATTATTATTATGATTATTTTTTAACAAATCTATAAAAATTATCTTCTCCTCTCGAGAAAACACAACTGCTGTAAAGGTCACCTTAAGAGAATACCAGCGTTACGAGTTCTTCGGTGTCCTTGGATTTCAATTATGAGCACCGGTTCAGAAGATAAAAAAACTCGCACGTACGTTTACTGAACATACCCGAACAAAAATCAGAAATTTAGTTTGGGCTCACCGGGCCTCAGAATCAGGTGCCGTTAGAAACTGCAGATTTGTATAATTCCAAATAATTTAAGAAAAAAATTTCCTTGAAATTTCTAGTTCTTTACATTACCCCCACCTTAGGGATTTAAGTCCTCGTAAAGCTACAACACACACTATGGAAACTAAGGGGGTAATTAGCACACATCTGAGCCTCCTGCTCCCATGTGCTCTCCGGGAGGTTCCCGTGCTGCCAGTGAATGCACACAAGGGGAATCGACCGTCCACATAGGAACCGCTCCTGTCGATCCTTAATCTCCACTAGATCCTCCATGAAAGTCGCCTCATCATTTATGGCCTGCTCCCCATGGTCGATTATGTGGAACAGGTCATGCACATATCTCCTCTACTGTGATATGTTGTAGACTTCATTCACCAGGTGCAACTGAGGCGGAAGGGCCTGGTGGTAAGCCAACTCTCCTACTCTGACGAGGACTTAAAAAGATACGATGAATCATGGAGATAACTCGATGCCCTATCCTAATCTTCATAGAAGCTGTCTATGTGAGACCCGTAAGAAAACGTGGTCACCATACTCGAATTCTAGTGGTATCCATCTCCTATCAGTATAGGACTTCTGTCTGCTTTGTACAGTCTTCATCCATTCCTAGATGATCTGCACCTTCTCTGTCGTAGCCTGAACCATATCTGGTCCTACAAGAGCTGACTCCATACCTTTAGAAAACCCATCAGGTGTCTACCCTGAGTATATCTGATCACGCCGTATCTCATAGTCAACGTCTCCACGCTGCATCTCCCTGAATCACTGAAAAAGTGTGGAAGTGACTATAAATCATTCTCCCATCAATCTATGGGTGAGACTATCCAATTTAAATGATATCGTCTCCACCCTTATTTGCCTACAATTTACATGAGTTGTTATGATTTCCCCTCTGCTAAAAAGAGAAATCTGGTCTCATCCCCTTGATGAACCATGTCCTTTTCCTAATACAGTCAATCCTGACACGAATGGTACAAATTCATGTCATTGATTACGTTGAAAGGCCTGGAAGATACTACCTAGAGATCCAAACATTACTCTCACCTCCAAGGGTTGAGTCATACAATCGGAATCAGTGTGTGGTAACTGGGTCTCCTCCTATAGGAATCTCGAAAGTGAGGGTCAAGTCAACAGTTTTAACCAGAACCACTTAGTATTAAACAAAAAAAAGGAAGGAAAACAAACATCACAAGGACAAGTGTCTTTTATTACTACAGCCCGAAGTACAAAGACACAAAGCAACCACAACAATGACATTAACTAATCTAGAAGAACCATGAACAAAGGACTCCATTATTGTACCTAGTCCCACTCTTTTCCACATGATTTCAGAGATCCATAGTCCTATTCTTCAACTGCCTGATGTTGTGCTCTCCCCTGCCCACCTTTTCCCTTTGGTCGGGGTGGACTTCCAGGTGGTGGTGGTGGAAACACCTCGAAGCGTCGTACACCACCAATTTCACGACCAGCTCCTCTGCATCGGTCTCCTGCTCCTTGTGGTCCACCTAGATAGAACCTCTTACACTACCTGGGAGGTCCATCATCTATCTATTGATCATATTTATGGTGGGTTGGACAGTCACGTTCCATGAGACCAAGCCCGCTGCAGGAGGAACACTGTCCCCTCCAGATAAGTCATTCTCCACCCTGGGTGCCTCACACACACGATCCTGAGTCATGTGGTCAACCACCAATGGGTTTGGTCGTCTTGGACCCTTGCTTCATCTATCTACTAGAAGATGTAGAAGACTCCACTGCATGTTGGCTAGTGGTGGGTCCCGCTGCTAGAGACTACTCTGTAAGGAAACTATCCACATAGAGGGCTCGCTCCAACACCCATGTCTGTGTCAGGATGATTTGAGAGTTAAATGATGATCTGATCTCTCACCTGAGTCCTTGCTCAAAGGTTAGGGCCCTCAAGAACTGGCATCGTACCAAATCAGTTGAGTAGCGCGAGAGGTTGGTGAACCTCGCTGAGTATTGCGCCACCGTAATGCTACCCTGCTGAAGATGGAGTAGCTCATGTATCCGCAATACATGAAAGGTGGATGGTAAAAAATCTGCCTGGAACAGGCTCTCGAAGTATGCGCATATAAGTGACGCCTCATCATGCATATAGAGCATCCGGCTCCACCATCTTCCTGTTGCTGCCTGAAGAAGGATGACATCATGGATCACCATGAAGTCGGCTGGTTTCACTATGAGTTTGAAGACTCTCACCACAACCTCCAGCCAATCCTCAACCACTTGTGGGAATGTCTCTCCCCTTAACCCATGTGGCCTATGGCACTGGAACTCATGAAGCATGCTCAAGAGGCGTGTATTCTCTGCTTTTGGGGCTGCTAGCATCGGTGGCCCAACGGGAAGTGGTACCACTGGGGCCTCTACTGGTGCCCCAACTGGAAGAGGGCCCTATATTGATGCCTCGTCGGTTGGTGAACTATCTGTATGTACAACTCTCGGTGCTCTAATTGGGCTTCCGTGGGGAGGCATCTTGAATGAAACAGATGCGACACTGTTGAAAGACTATACCAGGTGAGCTGACCTGGTTTGAGATGACTTTAGGGGAAAACTTTTAAAAACACAAACAAAATCAGTGTTTTCATGCACTGAGTTAGAAGTAAGAGTTCAGGGTCCTGGTGTATTAATATGTTGTCCTCCCGCACCAACACTAGACTCCCTAAACTGAAAACCACACTTAGTACACTCAACACTATTGCTTCATAGAAAAATAAATATCAGCATCCTAAGTTCTACGGTATTACCAACTCCCTCTTATACTAATTTGTCACGACCCGTCCCCCGAGGCCTGCATCTTTACTACTCCAATCATGCCTTCCATAGGCCAGGGGACGGCGACTAGCACAAAATGCATAATTACCTAAAACTGGGAAGGAATTTCTTTTTAAAATCGTAAAAACACACATCCAGAGTACTAGCGGAAGAAAAATCTATGGAAAAACTATGTAAAAATTATGTTGAAAGTAAAGGGGGCTAGAAATTCAAGCCCAATAGTGATGTAAATGGAAAGGAAAAACAGTTACAACTAAAAGGAAAATAGATGGAAGGTGTCTAGCAGCTCCTCGATTGTGCACCACAGATCATACCTAAAGGGTTAGTACAGAAAGCATCTTCAGTGCTCGATGCTCGTTCGTCTCCTCCGAGTACCATCTCATCGAGAGTTCCATCTCTAGGTATTGTACAGTCCTCATACACTCAGCCTCGGTCAGCGTTGTTTGTCGTCTGCATCCAACCCAATGAGGTGCAGGCATTTCCCGTGCAGGGGTGTGTATAACGATACTCAGTTGGGACCCTGACACCCTCAAGGTCTCAAAAAATCCAACAAGTATAAAAAAAAGTAATATTTCAATTGATAACCATTACTTAGGTATACACCCATACATATACTCTAGTTATCAAGTAACCCATCTCAATAATGAGGAAAACACATGGTCACTGACTCAGCTTAAACCAAGATTTTTATTCACATTTTTGAAACCACAGCTGTTGGAAAACTCCTCCTCTTTCGAGTACAGTGGGCCTAACGATACAACCAAGCTCTTCCCACTAACCTTGTACTGTTGATGTACTCTACCCATCGAGTACTGTGGGCATACGGTTACAACCAAGCGCTTCCCACCATGGGTCTGCCGCAATAACTAAGCGTTCCCCCTCATAGCCTATAGAGGTACTCCTTCTGTTGAGTACCGCAGGACTGCCGCTACAACAAAGCGCTCCTCTGCAGGGGGTCTACTGCTACATCCAATAGCTCCCCACTAGACCATTTGAATCACTCCGAGTCCATCGATCAGCGATCATCATGTCTTAGCCAACAACTAGGTCTCTTCAATTTTCTCTCTCGTAACCGACAGGGTCCACTCCTCCTACCACAAGATGATACACCATGTGTCACAAAGACTCATGTTGATGTATCTCAATGGATCGCCTCGTCATAGGGGTCTCAACGCAACATATGGTGCGTCAATCGGACGCCCGGTCTATGAGTTATTAGCATTTTAGTCCCGGGGGCCGAGTTGTTTTTTTATACGAATCTACACGACTGTAACTCAACTATACCCCAAACTCCCATGGGGTGTGCTCAAGCGACTCTTTTTCAACGAGATTAGAAACGCTATTGATGGTTCGTCAAACGGACATCCGGTCTGAGAGATACATGTTTTTCGGTTCTAAGGGCCCTTGTTGGATTTACACTCGATCCAAACCCGGTCATTTTATAATGTCATTCAAAACACCCTAAGAGTATCACAAAAGGACTGGCTCATCGTGAGTATTCCAGTCCCATAGACGGCGCGTCGATTCGATGTACGGTCTAGATGATATTCTCGTTTAAGCGAAATGGGCCCGGTCAGTCGAGCCCAGTGGGCAGGTGTGTCGGACCGACATGGTTTGGCCGGTCCGACCCAGTTGAGGGTCGACTCGGCCCGATGGAGCGTGTCCTGACCCTGTTTGGTTTGGCCCGACCTGATGGGGCGCGTCATGGTGTGGCCCGTCCCGACGTGGCGAGGCCCGTCGCGACGTGGCGTGGCCCAGCCCGGCTGGCCAAGCAAAGCGGGGGGGGGGGGGGGGGGGGTTTCCCAAACCGGCGGCACCGCCACTCCAGTTCGGCCAGCCAAAGTAGGCCAATCTTCCCGGTGCGAGCGTCCCAGACAGCGGGCCGCTCTCCTCCCACGTGACACCTGCAGGTGCCGCGACCTCCTCCAACCCTTCTGGATGAAGAGCTGGCCGGTTCTTCCACCGATGTGGCCCAGGGAGCGCGGGTCATGGTCCTCCGTAGCGCGGTGCCGTGGTTCCTCCAGCCCAGCCGGCTACGGCTGGCGGGTTCTTCATCGGTCGAGCGTCCCGCAGTTGCGGGCCTCGGTTCTTCCGCACGCGGCCAGCGCGCGATTGTCATTATCTCTGGTTTCCATCTACTTCATTCATAATCACCTCCCCTAACACCACTTCTGTCACCAATATAAATGTGGATCAACGGAGGGTCGTCGGGTCGTGTTTGTTCGGCACGCGCCTTCCGCGTTAGGCGATATCAAAAGGCCTAGAAGATCACTTTCAGTCAACAACGACAAGAGTGTAATTTTTTAAAACTAAAATTATACAAACCCCCTACCTCTTAATTGAGATTTTTTCATCAACGAGCCACAGAAGACGAGTTTCGCGGTACTCGGGCGTCGCACAAAACGGTGTTACGGTAGTCGGGCGTCATGGAAGACATCGTTGCGGAGAACGACATCACAGAGAATGGTGTCATCCCATCAACGTTGGAGGAAGACTAGTTGTCGTAGACGTAGTTCCTCAGGAGAAATATATTCTCCCTTGATATAGAGGAAGTGGAAGGAAGACATGTCATCATTCTTCAGTGGAATTTTCATTCTTCGTCGAAGAGAAACACTATCCCTCTAACTCTCAAGTGCCTCCCCAACACAACCAAAAGCCAACCAAAAAATAATAGCATAGGATATTATATTATTCTCAACATGAATTTCAAAATTCAAACACATAAATTAATTAATTAATTGTGGATCAAATAATTCATTAAAGGGTGTTGGAAATATTAATGGATGGAGTTGGAGAGTTAGAATTAATTTGGGGAGGAGGAGTGTTAAGAGAGGGGTAAAAGGGAGTTAAATAGGGGAGGTGAAAGGGTTTGGGTTCGTGTGGGCCCAACAACAATAAATCCTCTCATGGGAGGTTATGTGCGGTGTGGCCCCACCTCCAACTCCTCTTTGGAGGAAATAACCACCATCAAAAAAATATTCTGTACACATAAATTTTTTTTTATTTTTTTAACGAATCTTTAATAATTAACTTCTCCTCCCAAGAAAACACAACTGCGGTGAAGGTCGCCTTAAGCGAATACCGGCGTTGTGATTTTATTGGTGTCCTCAGATTTCAATTCCGAGCACCAGTTCAAAAGATAGAAATGCATGCACGTGTGTTTACTAAACATACCCGAAAAAAACTTTAGAAATTGATTTCGGGCTCACCGGGCCTCGGAATCAGGCGTCGTCAGAGACTGTGGACGCATAAAATTCCAAATAATTTAGGAAAACTTTTCCTTGAAATATTTGGGTCATTAAAAAATTACCATTGATATAAGGCATGGTTTATAACGAAAATTTAATATAATAATATTAAAAATATATTATTTTCCAATATAACTCAGTCTTACGTGTAACACATGATTTTGGAGAAACATGTTGTTGTGTGTCAGGTATGCTATTAGATGTACACAACTTATAATGTTTAATTAATTACTATTCAATAAATATTAAAATATATGAAAAAGTATTATTCTATAAATAACAAAGAGTTTACACTATATAAGTTCACAAATTTTTCATTTCCTATGATTATGATAATTAACAATTTCCTTATTAAGTTGTTTTGGTATAATCCATAGATCATTATTATTATCTCAAGAATCATCATATTATAGCATGTTATATATTGGATCATTTGTGATTACATGGTCATACATTATTCATCATGGGAAAATATTATAATTCCATTATAATTTCTAGATGATAATTTTCACATGTTAATGTTTGGATACATCCTTATGATGGAACACGTGGTAAATTATTTATACGATTTTCCCTTATATAAAATTTTACCTCACCATTTCATAATTTTTATTATTCGTGGGTTTATAATAATGAGTAAAACATAATGGTTGTAAAAAATTATTTTGTATATTCATATAGTTAAATATTTACATTTAAGTGAAAGAGTAATTTTATGTAGATAAAATCTAAATTCATTAAAGCATCATGTTCTTGGATTTTGTGAATATTTATGGGAAATAATGTTATCCTTAAAAAATTAATATCAAGTATTGTTTCTATTTTATCCTCACACATAACACTTATTGTAGAATCAATATGTTATCAAATTTTTTATAATTATATGTAAGAGTTTGTGTTTTGGGAATTATTGTTTTTATTAGAGTATAGTTTAGTTATTTTTTGTATTAACATTATAAAACTATAGTCATAACCCTTTGGATATGTCTAAATATTTGTTATATCCTTAAATTCTATTCATGTATATACCATGGGATTTTAAAGAAAAAAATCATTGCCTAAATAGAAACAAGTAGATATAGGAAATAAAATAGATTTACCTAGTTGATAACATTGTAAAAATGGTTAGTCTGATTTTAACTGAATTTTAAGTTCGTAAAAAATAATTAATCCTAACTATACACATAGATTAAAAATCATTGGGGGTATTATAGGTTTATTCAATTACTCATAATGATCCATTGTGAATTATGTAGACTAAATATATATTCATTTTTGGTTATAGAACCTTATAGGAAAATTAACATAGATAAAAATGATTAAATCCAAAATAAAAATATGATATAGTTGAAACATCATTCATGAGTTACATTTTTTGTGTATATTAAATACATTTAATGTAATGATTGAATCATAGTGGAATGAAGTTAACAGAGTATGAAAAAAATTATTTATTTTCCCAATAAGAACCATAAGAAATAAAAGATTGAGATATGAATATTGTTTTCCATTTTATCATCTAAATCATAAAATATTTAACAACAAAAATCTAATTGAGTTAAAATGGAAATAATTGTAGTCTCTCTAAACTTTAGATGATATTTTATTGAATTTCAAATTTTTTATATGTCAAAAATATGGGAATAAACACCAAGGTAAACTTATCAAGGGAAATGGAATATGATTTATGGGTCGAAATGATTTTATTTAGACACTAATTTTTTCGGAAAAATAAGTTCTTTGTTTAACATGGAGGATAGAAACAAATTTCATCCTAAGATACTACTAATTGTAAAATTTTATAATTTTTGGTAACTTTAGAATTACATTATTCAATTCAATAATAAAGTAGACAAAAATTATAATTAACATCAACAACCTAATAGACATTAGGATGAAGTAAGAACCAACAAATACTATAGTGTATAAGTAGAAAATGTAGTGGTGAAACGTATAAATAATCTTCAATTTTTATCTATAAATATATTATTTGATTCCAGTTACATGCATTCTATTGTATTTTTCATGTCTTCAAATAATATTTACTCACTAAATATAAATTTATATATTTAATTATCAGTAAAATAATCTTACGGTGACATGACTGTATCCATGATTTATAACTGTTATCAAAATTTTGTTATTTTGTTATTTCATGTTTATGTGAATTATGATATTCTAAGAGATAATTATTTTGTTTCATGAATAATATAATAATGATATAAATATGTAAAAACCTTTTTGTTAATATAAAATTTAATATTGAGGTAATTATGTTTTATTTATATAAAAGATTTTTTTTGAGTTCTACATGATAAGTATATATATCCTTTAGGGAGAACGTAACTAGTAATATTAAAATAGAATTTATGTTCTGAATAATGATGATATCAATTGACTTGAATCTTATAATAGAATTAAATATGTCTAAAAATTATTGACATAATAATTTGGATTTATTATATGGTAGAAAACATTATCGTTAAAATGGTTTTGTGAAAAGTATGTCTCTAAAATACCATTATTCTAATAATAAAAGATGAATATTTATAAAAAATGGATATAAATAATGATAATGTAGACATATATTCCAAATAAAATTAATTTTTAGTTTCATAATCTAGTCCATGAATGTGAGTATGATATCACCATGGAAATTACATTTTGAATATTTTGTATATAATTGATACCCTTTTTAATTATCAATAATGATCTAAAGTTAAAATTTCATGGATAAATATTATATAAGTTGGTAAAATATTGTATCCATGATTCCCCTATATCATTTTTATGAAATTTTTTCCATAAATTAAATATGTAAATCATATATTCAGATCATTAGAACTATAAAACAATAACTTATGAATATATATATATATATATAACCAAGGTTGTTTTATTAATAACCCTGTATATTTAATTGATTTTAATCATTGAAATTTTTTTACTGAAAGGGATGTTTAGAAATTTAGTAGTAAACTTTTGTGACCATCAAGGAAGTGGGTATTGTACCCATGAATAAAGGGAGATAATGGTAATCATCTACTATCAGCCTATGTATTGTAGATATTATAAATTTAATCCTTTATTTATTTTTATAATAATATCTATTTCCTATATTCGTGATTCTTCTAATATATATATATATATATAGATATATTAGTTAATAATTTCTATACTATGATGAAAAGTTTTATTCACAAATCATCATGATAATATATAAATAGTAACTGTTTTTTGAAAATTGTATAATATATGATTTAATAGACAAAAAGTAAGTACATGTTAATAATAATATAATATATTTGGTTTTTGGAAATATAAGATGAATAGATAAATATTAATTATATGAAAAAATAATTTGTCAATAATTTTAAATTTACAATATAATTTATCTGATTTCATGATGGATTTACAATATTTTATGATTATTTTTTATGACTCTAAAAATCAAATTATTAAAAAGATGTACCATTTATTATAGTAAAATAACATTATTAAGGTAACACCACATGATTTTATAGTATTTCTCTTTTAAAATTTATCATATTTGATCGTTCATGATCTATGTATCACCAAGTTTAAACCTGTAATATTCTATCAAATATAATCATTAAATAGTAAAATGAAAATAAGAAATAGTAATATAACCAATAGAATAGTATCATCACATATGAAAGTATTAACCTAATTTTGGTAACATACATCTGAAAATATAGTATTATTATATACTGGAAAATATGAATAAATGTTTTTTATAAATAATAAAAAAATGTGCTGGTATTTCTGTCAAACATAAATATTTATTTTTCATTTTATAAATAATACAATAAATTAATATAAAATTATCTTTTATAAAATAGACTCATAAATTAACATTTTTTTTCTTACTATTATCGGATAATTTTATGAGACCTTAATTAATTTTTCATAGTTTTATAATAAAATATATGATATTAAAATCAGTATGTTTTAGTAAATGATGTTTTTATTTAAATATTAAATTTATCATAATTAGAAAATAATTTTTATAAATTAATGTGTATTTTTGACTTCTACACCATGAATAACTATTTTGTTTAATTTGTGTGATTGTTATAAAATAGTGGATTTTGTAGTGAATAGTTAAATATTATAATTAATATTATTTTCAATATACATGAATTATTGAGTCAAGGATAATGTATAACTTATGTAGGAAATATTATATCGGTCTCACATGCACTATTTAATATATTTATTCACATGAAACAATTATACTAGAATTCTTGATCAAAAAGTAAAAAAAATGATTAAGATAATATAAAACATACCTCTCCCCCACCATAAATACCACCCCCACCACCTACACTCGTCACAACTCCAAGGCCTCGAGGATTGTAGAATTTCAACCCAATAACTTTGAAAAACTTCTCCACACATTATGATATTCCTATTCTCACCAAAATACCATATCAAAGTATGATAAGGTGGTTCTCATGGAGTAAAATCCATGATGTAAAATCCAATTCATTATTTAAATATTATTTTAATTTATTTTTCAATACTGTCACCAACTTCTCTATCCAAAAATATATAATAAGTACATAATATTAAATATAATATCAGATTATTATGAAATGGGATATGCAATATAAATTCTTCTCTCTATTACATTTTATCAAAAAATGACAACATCATCCGCGAGGGGTTGATTCCCAACATTTTTGGGTGATAATTATATAGTTTTCTAATACCTACTCGAGGTATTTCAATGAAATAATTTTAATTGTTAAATATTATTTTACTATTTATATTGTATCTACTTTACGGTAATAGATCCAATACATTTATATTATATTAGTTAATAATACAAAACTAGTGTTTGATAGTCGAAAAAACACCAAATTAATTCAAATGATTATCCTTAAGATCTAATTTGAAAAACTAATCATAATATCTAAAAAATTATATATATATATATATATATATATTTGACTCATAAAAATAAATTAATTTCATTAATATCATATTATTTCAATTTTGGATAAATATTCTAATTTAACATGATTTTTCAATGATGTATACAAGCAAACTAATCATGAAAACTAAGGAAACAAACACATCTAAATGACAATATTGAATATTATAACTAATTTAAAAGAACAAAAATGAACTTAATAAAATTATATTAATTCAAATACATTCCCAATAAGTTCTAAAAAAATTATTAACGTCTCTAAATTCATTATCCATTATGTTGAGTATAATTGAATGATTATTTTGTACATAAGGGTAGCGGTTCCCCTCGATTCACCATTATTCATACTGATTATGTTTTATATATATTTACCACAATTTCATTATATTTAAATTTTATATTCTTATTATACCTTTTTATTTATATTCTATACACCTTTATCCATATCAGTTCATCCATATTTGATAGGAATGTACATGTTTTATAATCTTCGATTATCAATTCTTCCAGGAATGAAAGCCCGATTAAACGTTACTTTTAAATTTCTTAAAAAATTTCATGTAAAAAAATACTCTAATATAAGGAAAAAATAATTTTATAAAATCATTATTTATTACATGACAATATAACTTCTCTTATTTGAAGTCTTATGTAAATTGTAAATCCATTGACTTCATCAAAGATATGTTTTTATTTTCCCTCAAATAAAAAAGAAGTGGATCACATATAATGTATCGTTAAAACATTTTTTTCATGTTTTCACTTCAGTTACACATAATTTAAGCAACAATTTTAATTTAATTTTCCTTCTTTTTTGGGATACAAATATTTACTATCCTATTTTATTACAAATGAAAAATAATTTCCCCAAAGAAGTCATAATTCCCAATGATAAATGTGTAATTCATAAAATAATTCATGAATGGTTTTAAGAGTATTTAAATATAGTTCAACACCCTATTTTTGATCAAATTCATTATTCAAATTAAATTTCTTATGATACCATCTACCATATTTTTATAGAATGCATTATGATTATTTTGACTGGGATGTTGTAACATCTGAGGTAAATAAAGATTATGTGAAACATCCTAGGTAAATAAAGAATATGTCTTTTTAATATTTATTAATATTTGTGAATGAAATATTAATTTTACTTTAAAAGGGTTTCTATGTTCGATAGTGTACCTAATACGCAACAACGAGTTTCTTTGAAATCTTACGTTGCACACTAATAATATAATATTATTATTTTAAATGGTGCTTAACTCCAAGATGTTTTATTAGTGATAAAGAACCAAAATAACTACAATATGATTATACATGTTTGTTAAATGTTTTTAAATTTATCCAATAAAAAGTTTAAGGGCTTAAAATATGAATGAATCTAATTATAAGCCTAATTTACATTAAAAGGCCGATTTACCACCTTTTAATGGAGAACCCTATTTATATATAGTTTTGGACACTTCAATAAATTATAAATGACTATATATAACCCTTCTTTAGAATTGGGACATCAAAATTTACTTTGTGTATTTTTTTTGGAATTTTCCCGAAAAAGGTCATTGTTTATGAATAGTCTAAATATTGTATTTTAATTCAAAACTATTTTTTAATATAATTTATTTATATGGTTTGATTATCTTTTAAATTGTTTTTAAAGTGTAATTAGAATATATTTTTACCATTTAATCCAACGTTGTTCATTGAAATTAATTTCTCATTAAATTGGACATAAACAAGTGTCAAATTTTTGATAGTTATTGTTTCATAAAAACAAACTATTTGTTTTAACACCGGGAATTAATTTTAAAATGAATAAATGACACTTTTATTTTTTTAATTTGGTAAAATTGACATCATTTTTTAATTTTTAATATCAAATATATCATAGGCTGAATTTTTGGTATTTTTCTGAAAAACTTTTATTTTTTTATGAATAGTGAAACCACTTAGTGGTAGTTAAAAAATGACTTCTCATTAAAATGAAATTTTACCACTTCTATGAATTTAATTTAAAAAATCCGACATAAATGGTTTTTTTAAGAAGTAAAATGTGGTTCATTAAGATAAAAATAATTTTTGGTGAATAGTAACTGTTGACTTTTATTTACCACAAGTAAAGGTAAATAATGTAAATCAAAGTAAAAATAATATTATAATAATTGAAAATTACCTTAAAACATTTCCTAACCTTATTGGTTGAGTCATGGCCGACCATGGAAATCCTTGGGGCGATTTAGGGACCCCATTGAACTACTTGGGAGTGATAATGACAATTTAGATTAATTAACTTAAAGTAAAGGCAAAAATGACAAAAGAAAATATATTTTAGTAAATTAATTTTTATAAGGGGTTAAATAAATTATCATTTATAATATAAACATTAATTTAAAAGATAAAACTATTTCCTACACCATGGTATTTTTTTATAATCTATAGACATCAAATAAATTAAATTATTTATGACACAATAATGATGCAGTATTTAACTCCTTAATAAATGATTTAAATAAATAATATCATAATGATTAAAGTATTATCCAAAACATCTAAAATTATTGTTGGATGATTTTATTTTTCATATTAGTCTTCTTAGATTAGAAATTAATGATTTTTGGACCATTTGAAACCGAATATCATTATATTATAAAATAATATTTTCACAAATTTCTAAAGAGCCCCTCCTCTCCCTTATAAAAGAAGACCTCTTATAAATAATTGTTAACACCTATCAAGACATTTGGATCATCCAAAATTTGCCCAATTACACTCCCTACATCCATCTCCTATTCCTAGAAGCCTTACCTAAGGTATAAGGCACTTCAACATACCATTTTGGTTCAAACCAATGGGAGTTACCCAAATTAACGTTAACGGTTTCTCTTAATTTGTTTTATTTTATTTTACTTACCCAACCCATAAGCACTTGTTATTACTTTATTTTGTAAAAACATAATAATACTCAATATAATAGGATGTTTTTATGATAATTATTCGAGATACACTTACACACACCTCCATCTAATGGATGAAGAACATAATGTTTCTGTGGATGGCAAACTAACGCCTCACGAAATGATGATTGTTCGATTATCTCCTACCGCATCTCATGCTGGACATTATGATAGAATTGTATATATATATATGATATATATTATGTTTATGTTTTTTTTATGCTTCTATAATTTCTATTTATATCACGCCTTTATGGTTTTTATTGTGGGTAAATACGATAATCTAATTTGAGGAATTGTGAACTACCGCCCCCTCAAAGTGATTTGATTCGTTAATGCCTTATGTGGGATGTATAAAGGATGTAGTTAATGATATTATATATTATATTATACTAGAATTATAATATACCTAAGTATCATTGTGTTTTATTTCCATTAAAATAAGAAATCTAAATGAAAGTAGTGTTCATGTGTACGTACAGCTTTACATCTCCATGAACGGTGCATTTCATTTCATACATCTAAATGTTATCTACTATTATAAATACATGTATATTATGGATATATATGATATATATGATATCCAAATAATGAATATAATTCTGGATATATTGAACATTTGACCACATGAACAACATCTAATTATAAGAAGTCCAATTTTTACTCAAGTACCAAATATCGACAAAACAATCATTATTAACTTAAATGATTACATAATCTATATAAAATGGAAATAAGTGATATAAAAATTAATAATAAACTTTAAAATGGTTTTTAATAAATTAGAAATTATCTTTAGTTTATTATTCAGGAGATAAAAGAATGATCGAGTCAAGTCGGATAGGAAGTAAGGGATCATACCTCTCTCTTTCTTTTATGTACTCTCTTTTATATCACTTCTTTTAAGCTGTTATTTCATATGTTAGGGGATGTTATTTTATATTAATATTACTCTAATTTTTATTTTAATATTATGAGAGACCCTATTTGATCTCATCAATCAATTTTTTGGAAGTTTTAAGTGACGTAGTTAGGCTGCCGAAATTTCTTAAGGGGATTTCTTATCTCACTTTTAATTATGTGGGATTTCCATTTTTCTCCCATTATTTATATCATGTGGGGTATTATGTAATTAATTTTTATGTATATTATCATTATTATCATTATATTTATGGTATTATGTTATTAATTTGGTGGTTATTAACTTTGGGTCATATGACTCGATTGATTACAACGTGGTAAGGGGTTTTCATCTAACTTTTTTTCCCCGTGAGATTCATGATATCTTTTCCACTACTTTATTTTCTGTTGTGTATGTACTGCACATGATTGTAATATTTATGTAATATACTTTCATTAATGATTATTTACATATTCATTGTATGATCCTTCTTTCACGTGGCATATTATTTGTAAGTTACCAAATCGGTAAGGGAACCTTTCACCCTCCTCTTTTTAAAAGACTTCTTGTTGTTATGTATTTTAATTCACACCTTATTATGATGGGATATGCTATTTTATATCCTTATTTATGTAAATTTTATTTCCAAGTGATTAGATAATCTTTTTATCTCATCAAATCAGTTTCTGATTTTTAATGTGACTTCGTCAGGCTGCCGAATTTTTTCAAGGGAACTTCATAACCCAATTTCAATTCCTTGGGGTAAACTTGTATTTGTTGAATATGTCGTCCTATGAATATGTGTGAATGACCTCTGATTGTTTTACACTTAATATATAGTTATATTGGGTGTATTTATATTTGTCACCCAAAATTTTTTGATTGATATATCCTTAATTTAAGGATACCGTCTTTATAAGGGATTTTATCTGGATTTACATTTCCATTGAGACGTCATTGTTGTTATGCACCAATTCACTCTTATACGGTGTTTATACTATCCTAGAAATAGTATATCAGGAATCCCACAATTTACATAATATTATAAGGTTCTGATTAATTGTTATTCCATAATCATTTGTATTCAAGTGTCTCTTATTTTGTTAAAAACTCTTTAGAAAAAATATCATTTTAAATGTTTTAATGATTTATTATTCTAAATAATTATCATCAATGTCCAGGTTTTAAAAATTGTTTTCCGTATTTATTTATATGGACATTAATGTTATTAATTTATAATTCTATTAAAAGCTACATAGTGGTATGGGACACTTTGATTCCAAAAATCTCTTTTTAAATGTTTTTTGAACATGGATTGATTATTTAAAAATCATGAAAATACTTCTTGTGATTGAAAATGAAATTTTATTAGTGAAATGTTTATATTTGGAATATTTTATGTGTTATTTTGGTAATTGGACATTTCATGGGTGGTTACCTGATAAACTGTATGATGGTTGGTGTCGTGAATACCAGGACGGGTGGTTACGTTATAAACTCCAATGAATTGGGTATGGAAGTTGGTCGTATGGGTATTCCATTTAGTGATACGTGTAGAAGTAGACCATATGGTTATTCCATTTATGTATGTTTATGTCCTATGTTACCTTTGTATGTTATGTGTTATTTATATGGGTTTTATGGTAATATTTTTATTACAAAAGGGTAAGTAATGATCTTTTATTCAGTGAAAAGTATTTACTACTTAATAAAGGTTAAAAGTTTTACTAATGATAATGTATTCATGTTTTACCTATTTTTTAAAAAAACTAACATTTTTCCTTAATTGTGTATCCCTTACTGAGATTTTTATGCTCATCCCAAGTTTTTTTGAAATGTTTTTCACAAGACATAATGTGGAATAGGGTCAAGGATGGGATCAAGGAAAAGCTATACTGTCTAAAATATTGAACTGGACATATATCTTTTTAATAGTTTTTATTTTATGAAAAAATGTATACTGAGTAGTAGTTTTTACTTGTAATATTCAATTTGATATGTAATAGTTATAGAATAATTCTCTAAAACTCCAAACCTGAAAAGATCCTCAATGATAATTATTCAGTTAATTCAATATTATGTATTGTTTAAGGTCGGTACCTTATAGTTGGTATCAATGGTCGGTTTAAAAAACTTTAGATGTTATGGTACAATTTAAACATAATTGACATTAGCCTAATGGTTAGGGTTTTAGAAAGAGTCGTAGTTATTTTTAAAAAGTGAATGAGTTTAAGATAACATGAATAAGTATATCTTAGTTTTTACCGTCCTCATAAGATATTATATGATGATTTTACTGATATACTCATATTGACATTTTGGGTTTTACTAAATGGCTGGATCTAGCAGGCACCAAAGTAACAGTGGATGTGAAGAAAACTATGACGCTTTTCCGAGTGAGAAACAGAATGATATGGGAGATGCAATGAGATCTCTTATGGTTATTCTCAACCAAATTTCTGGATTCATGATTGACCACTGGAACTTTTGTGATTTTTATAAGACATCATATATGTGAGAAAAAATACCTAAAAATGTTCAGGTTATAATCATAAAGGTAACTATGTTCAAAAACCCATGTGTCAAAGATGTGGAAAAGAACACATAGGAAAATGTTTCAAAGGGAAAAAAGATGCTATAGATGTGGAAATGAAGGTCATAAAGCAAGAACCTTCAATGGAAAAAGGAAGCATCATGTTGACTCTAAGAAAGGGAAAGAAGTTCTGTCTAAAGGATCAATTGAATATTTTAAATGTTGTGAGCATGATCATTTTGCGAACACATGTTTTATGATGATGTTTTGGGAATGGGATCACCAATATCGTACAAATATTTGTTTACCAATACATAATGCCATTCCCATTGAGGATTAAGTAACTAAAAATGAGCAATGCAAGGTATGGATTATTTATTAATATATGTTTTCATATTATTTAAATCATAGGATATTATTCATTATTTTGTTTGTAGGAAAGAATTATTTCATCATAAGTTGGAAATGAATGGTTAATGGATCAAGTAGAATGTTGAATGAGAAAGAATTAATCATATAAGGGATTCAAGAGTTATGGTATAATTTAGGATGGTGAAATGCTTAAAAGTATTAAGGCTCTTTTGATGATGAGATTTCATTAGAAGACTTTTTATAGTATGTGTATCCCTGATGTTTGATATATGAAAATTTTATTCAAGGAATATTTATCTTTTCATTTTTGGATATAGTTATAAAGAACAATTTGGGTTTGTAAGATCCTTGTATCTGAGGCAATTACAGGTTAATTCATTTTGGGACGCAAAATGAATGTTATTTGATAGAAATTGTGGTTAAAATATGTTATGGTTACTTTTGATGAATTTATCTTTTTTTGGGGATTATATGATATTCTCGTAACCATTGTGGTTTTTGTTAAGGTATAAAGACATGGGAAATATATAGTTCATCTTTTGTGGATTACGTGATTCTCTCGACGTTGATTATAGTGCTCTTAATGCAAACAAGTCATCCTAAATACTCATATTTCAGTGAACATATTCGTTTGTGTAAGAAATCTAGTAAGAGATGAAAGTATATATAGAAATTATGTTTGTTTCCTTATGATCTAGTTAATCTCATAAATAAATTACTCATTGAAATGTTACTTAAAATGAAAAAAGATGTCTGTTAACTTTTCCTTCCGGGGAATCAAATACCGTTTAATCCATCACAAGTTTGTGATTTTCTTGTGGTTAACTTTCTCCTAAAACATTTTTCTAGCACTCTCCATCAGATCATGACACATTGTTTTTATTCTATATCCATGTTTTCATGGAATCCTAGTATTTTTTTGTCTCAGGTGACCATTGTACATTTCTTTCATTCTTTTAAAGTAATAGTTTAATTTACTCGTTTTCCGATGTGGGGCTTTTAATGAAGTTTTCGACCCCAATTTTAAAATTGCGAGGACGCAATTCCAAAAGGGTTGAAGGATGTAACATCCCAGGTAAATAAAGAACATGTATTTTTCATATTTATTAATACTTTATAATTAAAATTAATTTTACTTTAAAAGGGTTGTTATGTTCGATAGCGTACCTGATACGCAACAACGAGTTTCTTTGAAATCTTACATTGCACACTAATAATATAATATTATTATTTTAAATGCTGGTAAACTCCAAGACATTGTATTTGTGATAATGAACAATACTAACTAAAATATGATTATACATGTTTTTTAAATGTTTTTACATTTATCAAATAAAAAGATAGAGGTATTAAAATATGAATGAATCTAATATTAAGCATAATTTACATTAAAAGGACAATTTACTGACTTTTAATGGAGAACACTCATTAAATATATTTTTGGTCACTTTAATACATTCTAAATGACCAAATAAAATCCTTCTTTAGAATGGGGACATCATAATTTACTTTGTGTAAATTTTGGGAATTTTTCCGAAAAAGTTCATTTTTTTATGAATAGTGTAAATATTGAATTTTAATTCAAAACTATGTTTTAATATAATTTATTAATGTGGTTATATTATATTTTTAATTGGTATTAAATTTTAATTAGAATATATTTTTACCATTTAATCCAATTTTAGTCATCGTAATTAATTTCACTTTGAAATTGGACATAAACATGTGTCAATCTTTTGATTGTTATTGTTTCTTAAAACCACACTATTTGTTTTAACAACAGGAATTAATTTTAAAATTAAATAATGAAACTTTTAGGTTTTGAATTTGGAAAAATAGACATCATTTTTGAATTGGTATTTTCAAATATAGTTTTGGGTGAACTTTTGTATTTTTTTGAAAACATCAATTTTTGATGAATAGTCAAACCACATAGTGGTAGTTAAAAACCAAAATTTTCATTTAAATACAATTTTACCACTTCTGTGAATTGAATTTCAAAAATATAACACACATGGTTGTTATCAAGAAGTAAAAATGTGGTTCATTAAGATGAAAATAATTTTTTGTTAATAGTAACTTTTGACTTTTATTTACCACAGTTAAAGGTAAATAAGGTTATTCAAGGTAAAAAGAATATTATAATAATTAAAAATTACCTTAACAATTTTCCTAACATAATTTGTTGAGTCATGGAAGACCATGGGCATATTTGGGTCGATTTGGGGATCCCATTGAGCCTCATGGTAGTGATAATGACAATTTAGATTAATTAACTTAAAGTAAAGGCAGAAATGACAAAAGAAAATATGTTTTAGTAAATTAATTTTTAGAAGGGGTTATATAAATTTTATTTTCAACTATAAATATTTTTTTGAAAGATAGCATGATTTCATATATCTGGTAATTTTTTATAATTTTTAGACATCAAATAAATTAAATTATATATGACACAATAATGATGCAATATTTACCTCATTAATAAATGATTTAAATAAATAAGATTATAATGATTAAATTATTATGAAAAACATGTCAAATTATGATTGGAATATTTTCTTTCGAATATGAGTCATATTATCTTCAAACATAATGATTTTGGACCATTAGAAACCGAATATCATTATATTATAAAATAATATTTTCACACTTTCCTAAAAGCCCCTCCTCTCACTTTTAAAAGAAGATCACTTATAACTAATTCCTCACATCTCTCAAGCCATTTGGATCATCCAAACTCTGACCAATTACACTCTATAAATCCATAAACTCCACCAAGAATCCATAAATTATTTAGAAGTCACTTCAAAAAACCCTTTTGGTTCAAACCAAAGGTACTTACCCAAATTAAAGGTAACGGTTTCTCTTAAATTGTTTTCTTTTATTTTACTTATCCAACCCCTAAACTCTTTTTATTACTTTATTATGTATAAACATCAGTATCATCAATATACTAGGATGTTTTTATGAGATTTATTCTAGCAACACTTACACACACCTCCATCTAATGGATGAATAATATAATGTTTTTGTGGATGGAAAACTAACGCCTCACGAAACGATGATTGTTCGATTATCTACTACAACCTCTCATGGTGGCCATTAAAATGGAACTGTATTTATATATGATATATATTATTTTTATATTTTCATTATGCTTCTGTAATTTCCATTTATATCATTCCTCTATGGTTTCCATAGAGGGTAAATACGATAATCTCATTTGAGGAAGTGCATACTACCGCCCTCTCAAAGTGATTTCATTCATTAATGCCTTATGGGGGATGTATAAAGGATGGAGTTAATGATATTATATATTATATTATACTTTAATTATAATATACCTATGTATCATTGTGTTTTATTTCCATTAAAATAAGAAATTGAAATGAAAGTAGCGTTCATGCGTATGTACGGCTTACCGTCTGCATGAACGGTGCATTTCATTTCATACCTATAAATGTTATATACTATTATAAATACATGTATATTCTAGATATATATGATATATATGATATCCAAATCATGAATATAATTGTGTATATAATGAAATTTTTACCACATGAACAACACGTAATTATATGAATTCTATTTTTGACTAAAGTACCAAATATCGACAAAACACACATTGTTAACTTAAATGAATACATAATGTTTATTACCTGGTAATAATTGATATAAATAGAAATAATAAAGATGAAAAATCTTCTTAATCAAGTATAAATTAACTTTATTTTATTATTCTGGATATTAAATAACGATCGAGTCAAGTCGAACACGAGGTAACAGATCCCACCTCTCTCTTCCTTTGAAGTACTCTCTTTTATGTCACTTATTTTAAGCTCTTCTTTCTTATGTTGGGGTATGTTATTTTATTTTCCTCTTACTTTAATTTTTATTTACATATGAATAGAGTCCCTATTTTATCTCATCAATCCATTTTGGGATGTTTTAAGTGGCGTCGTTAGGCTGCCGAAATTTCGTGAGGGGATTTCTTATCTCACTTTTAATTCTGTGAGATTTCCATTATTCGCCACATATTTATTCCATGTGCTGTGTTGCGTACTTCATTTTGATATATATTATCATTATTCTCATTATATTCATTGTATTCTGTTATTCATTTGGTGGTTATTAACATTGGGTCATACGACTCGATTGATTACAATGCGGTAAGGGGTTTTAATCTCACTTTTTATCCCCATGAGATTCATGCTATATTTTCCACTACATTCTTTTGTGTGGTGTATGTACTGACCATGATTGTAATATTTGTGTAATATAATTATTTTTATGAGTTTTTACATCTTTATTTTATGATCCTTCTTTCATGTGGTATATGTTTTTTAAGATACTAAATCGAGAAGGGAACCTTTCACCCTCCTCTTTTTAAAAGTCTTCTTGTTGTTATGTATTTTAATTCACATATTCTTATTTTGGGATATGTTATTCTATATCCTTATTGATGTAAATTTTATGTACAAGTTATGAGATACACTTTTTATCTCATCAACTCATTTTCTGAATTTTAAAGCGCCGTCGTCAGGCTGTAGAATTTTTACAAGGGAACTTCAAAACCCAATTTCAATTCCTTGGGTTAAACTTGTACTTGTTGAATATGTCATCCTATGAATATGTTTGAATGACCTCTGATTGTTTTTAACTTAATTTCCACTTATATTGGGTTTATTTATATTTTTCACACATAATTATGTGATTGATATATCCATAATTTAAGGATACCGTTTTTATAAGGGATTTCATCTCGATTTACATTTCCATTGAGACTTCATTATTGTTATGCACCAATTCACACTTATATGGTGTATTTACTGTCCTTGACATAGTATATCATGAATCCATTTATTCAAATTATATTATAAACTTCTGATTAAATGTTATTCTGTAATTATTTGTTTTCAAGTGTCTCTAATTTTGTTAAAAACTCTTTAGAAAAAATATCATTTTAAATTTTTAAATGATTTATTATTATAAATCTTTATCATTAATTTTCATGTTTTAAAAATGGTTTTGAGTATTTATTTATATAGATATTAATGTTTAAAAATCATAATTCCATTAAAAGGTTCAAAGTGGTATGGACACTTTGATTCAAAAATCACTTTTTAAATGTTTTTTGAAAATGGATTGATTATTTCAATATATTGAAAATACTTCTTGTGATTGAAAACGAAATGTTATTAGTGAAATGTTTATATTTGCAATATTTTATGTGTTATATTGGTACTTGGACATTTTATCGGTGGTTATGTTATAAACCATATGACGTGTGGTGTCGTGAATACCAGGACGAGTGGTTAGGTTATAACCTCCAATGCATTGGGTATGGAATTCGGCCGTATGGATATTCCATTTAGTGATACATGTGGAAGTCGACCATATGGTTATTCCGTTTAAGTATATTTATGTCCCAAAATACATTTATATGTTATGTGTTCTTTATATGGGTTTTATGGTAATCTTTTGGTTACAAAAGGGTATGTAATGTTATTTTATTCAGTGAAGAGTATTATCTACTTCATAAAGGTGAAATGTTTTACTTTTGATAATGTATTCATGATTTACCTATTTTTTGAAAAACTGACGGTTTTCAATCTTTGTGTATACCTTAATGAGATTTTTATGCTCATCCAAAGATTTTTTGAGATGTTTTTCACAAGACATAATGTGGAATAGGCTCAAGGATGGGATCAAGGAAAAGTCATGCTGTCTAAAATATGGAACTAGACATGTTTCTTTTTAAGTGTTTTTATTTTATTAAAAAAACGGATACTGTTTAGTAGTGTCTACTTGTAATATTCAAGTTATTATGTTATATTTTTGGCCTAATTCTCTAAAACACTAAACCTGATAAGATCCTCAATGTAAATTATTCATTTAATTCAATATTATGAAATGTTTAAGGCTGAGTCCTTATATTATGAAATTTCCATTATTATTAATATTTGAGAATTAAATATTAATTTTACTTTAATGTGGATTCTATTTTGGATACAGTACCTGATACACAAAATGGGTTCCATTGAAATCTTACGTTGAACACAACATTGAGTTATACTGAAAAATAATAATATAATATTATTATTTAAAATGGTAGTTAACGCCTAACAATTTTAAAGGAAGGAATGAATATAATTAACTAAAATATGAATATATATGTTATTTAAATGTTTTCACATTAATCCAATAAATTTAGAGGATTAAAATAATAAATAATCTGATTTTAAGCATAAATACTCTAATATTGATTAGTAGCTCGATTTAACACTTTCCGATGGAGAACGGTTTTTAAATCTAGTTTTTGTCACTTTTATATGTTCTATTTTTTTAAAAATAACATTCTTATTTATCATTGGGACATCAAAATTTACTTTGGCTAAAATTTTGGTATTTTTCTAATAATGTGTTTTAATAAATAGTGAAAATATTATATTTTAATTCAAAACTGCCTTTTAATATAATTTATTTATAAGATTAGATTATCATTTAAATTGGTTTCAAAGTGTAATTATATTACTTTTTTACCTTTTAATCCCATGTTGGCCATTGTTATTTAACTTCTCTTTTAAATGGTACGTAAACAAGTGTCAATCTTTTGATAGTTAAAATTTTATTAAAAACATGTTTTTTGTTTAGACAGCGAGAATTAATTTTAAATTAATTTATACCACTTATGGGTTTTGAATTTGGATAAATGGATTCCAAATTTGGAATCCGGAGGACCAAATTTTTTAAATAGGAAACTTTTATTTTTTGACAATATGAATATTTACATCAGTTAATATTTTATTTACCATGGTTAAAGGGTAAATCTGGTTAATAAGGGTAAACAAATAATATTATAATAATAAAAAATTACATTAACATCTATATTAATCCTATTTGTTGATACCTGCCCCACAATGTACATCCCTGAGATGATTTTGGGACCCCATGAATCCGTTGCGAGTGATAATGACAATTTATATTAAATAATTTTAAGTAAATGAAAATATGAAATAAACAAATATGTTTTAATAAATCAATATTTAAATGGGATTATATATTTTATCTCTTAAACTATAAATTTTAATTTTAAAGATAAAAATATTTCATTAATCATGGTATTTTTAATTAATTTTTAGACCTCAAATAAATAAAATTATTTATAAACCAATAATGATGTAGTGTTTACCTCATAATGGAATGATTTAAATTAATAAGATTATAAAATTTAAAAAAATATCTAAATCCTATCCAATTATAATTATATTATTTTATTTTGAACATTATTCATCTTATCTAAAAATTTAATTCATATTGGTCCTTCAATACCCGAAAATAATTATTTAATTATATAATATTTTAAATCATTCCTAAAGAGCCCCACCTCCCCCTTTTAAAAATCCATCAACTGTAACCCATTACTATAACCTCTCAAACCCATTGGATCACCCAAACAATACATAAATACACTACATATAACCCTATCTTCCTTTTTGAATCCTTTACATAGGAAGAAGGCACTTCAAGTAAATATTTAGGTTCAAACCATAGGGAGATACCTGATTTAAAGGCAATGTCTTCTCTTAATGGTTTCTATTTCATTTTACTTCTCCAACCCCATAATTTCATCTTATTAATTTATTTTATGAAAACACCAGTATCTTCATTATAGTAGGTTTTTTTATGAGTATGATTCAAACTACACTAATAGAAACCTCCATTTAACATCTAAAGAACATATTGTTTCTGTGGACGACGAACTACTGCATCATGAAATGATGATTGTTCAATCTTCTCCTACCGCATTTTATTTTAGGAAGTGCAGACTTCCACCGCCTCAAAGTGATAATAAACATTCATTCCATACATGGAATGTATAATGGATTTAGTTAATGAAATAATATAAGAAATTATACTGTAATTTTAATATATCTATGTATCATTATGTTTTCATTCCATTAAATATGAAATAGAAATGAACGTTGGGTTCATGTGTACGTACTGCTTACCGTCTCCATGAATGGTGCATTGCATTTCATATCTATAAATGTTATGTAATATTATATATACATATATATATAATGGATATACATGACATATATCATATCTAAATCATGAATATCATTTTTGAGATAATGGACTTTTTTCCTCATGGACAACTAGTAATTATAAGGCGTTCATTTTTTACTCAACTACCAAATATTGGCAAAACAACCATTATTAGCTTAAAAGATTTCATAATATTTATAACAATGTAATAAGTGATATTAAGTTAATAAAAAACTTTAATAATGTTCTTATGAAATTAAAAATTATCTTTAGTTTATTTTTCGAGAGATTAAAGAATGAACAGGTCAAGTCAGACACGAGGTAAGGGACATTGCCTCAATCTCCATTCATTGGGGCTTATTTTTTTATAGAAGAAATTGTTTTATATAGTGTATAAAAACCTTTTACTTTTCATTTCATTCAAATGGAATACTTTTCTACAAGGTGTTTTACTAAACGACAAAAAATAATGTTTCATTTTAATGTAAGCGGTAACAATGACCTTTCCATCACTGTGAGTGTTGTTATTTCTTTGGATTCCAAAAAAGTCATAATGTTTTTAAAAAGAAAATAAATAACATATACTCTTTTTATGTATTTTGTTATTTAAAGTGGTTTTGATAATGAATTGATTATGTCAATATATTTAAATGATATATTGTTATTGAAATTTGGAAGTGTTATATTTCGTTTATGTTTTTATGTGTTATGAATTTTTTTATGGATCTTGGGAATTGTTTATGCATATGGTTGGACGCATGATATACTACGGGTGGCTAGGACCAAGATAGATCTCTAATGTATTGGGTAATGTGATAGAGGTAGACGTGAATGTTTCTCCTAATATATTTAAGGAATATAATGTGATGGGCATTCCCAATGTAACTCTCTATGTGGATGTGAAAGAAAAATGTATGTTTAATATGGTTTCCACAAGTTACCTTTCATATTTGTTACTACTATGTTTTATTCATATATCTTATGATTTCAATATGTATCTTATAAACATTATGTTTTGATTGAATAATTTTTTCTTCCTTTATTTTGTAACCCTTTCTGAGATTTTTATGTTAATACCATGTTTGGAAATGTTTTTTATAGGAGTTTATGATGAATAGTGTCAAGGATGGGATCAAGGAAGAGTTATGTTGTCTAAAATATGGAAGAAGACATGACTATTTTTATCATTAGTTTTTATTTTATGAAAAAAATGAAAACTGAGTAGATGGGTCTACTTTGTAATTTTTGAGATGTAATTTAATAGTTATGACCTCATTATAAAAATTTGTAATCCTAAAAAGATCCTCGATGTGAATTATTAAATTAATTAATGATAATGTAATGTTTATGTTCGGGTACATATAGTTGGTATCATAGGTCGGTTTAGATAACATTAGAAGTAAGTGTATTGTTCAATTAATATCCATAAAATATTTAATTATATTGATATAACATTTATATATTAGCTTGTTGAATCTCCAAAGATATGTTTGTTTAGAATGGGTTTTTAGAGAAGAAATAAGGATGCTATGTTGGGAAGATGTAAAGAGGAAATGACCTTCGAAATCAGTATCCAGAGATGGTTCAAATCAGAATTGTATAGTTTACTATAGTAATGGATATGTTAACCAATGTGATAAATGGTGGTTGTCATTATTGATGGTAGTTTGGTTTATTACAAAAGTAAATAAGAACATGAATGTAATTTAAGGGTTGTCTGTAAAAACCTTAAAGGAAAAAAACTATATGGGAAATTCAGCAAGTGTGAGTTTCTTTTACATTAAATTTCTTTCTTTGGTCACACTGTTTTCGAAAAATGGCATAAATATTGATCATGATGAAATAAAAGATGTTGAATAATGGGAATCACCCACACATATAACTTTGATTCAAAGTATTCTTGGATTAACAGGTTTTTACTGGTGGTTTTCTGAAAATTTTACCTGGATATCTAGCTCACTAAAAACATTTACTCCAAAAGGTTTTCTGTTTATCTGGGAAAAATCATGCGATGATTGTTTTCAACAATTGAAAATAAAATTGTTGAATTCTCTTGTTTTTTTATTTCCTTCTAGAAATTGTGATTTTTTTATCCTTAGTGATGTTTCATATAAAATACATTGGTGTGTCCTAATACATATTGATTAGGTAATTTGTTATGCTTCACATCAGTTGAAATATCATGATTTAAATTACCCTACACATGATTTGGAATTAGATTTTTTTCTTTCTTTGAAAAATTGGAGGCATCATTTGTATAGAGTATAGTGTGAAATATATACTATCCACAAATGTTTGAAGTATATATTCACTCAAAAAAATTGAATATGCGACATAATAGATGTTTAGAATACTCAAGAATTACGATGGACAAATTCACTACCATCTAGGAAAGACAAATAATGTGGTTGATACTTTGTGTTGAAAAAGTATTGATACATTAACCTTGTTATGTTTGGAAAAATATCCTTTGATTAATGACTTGATGAAAATTGCAATAGAAGTTATTAGTGTAGAAAATTCATCTGTTTTGTTTCATGTGTCTATGAAATCATCTATATTAGAAAGATTTAAGAAACCAAAGAGGGATGATAGTGAGTTTCAGTAAAAGGAAAAGTTGCTTCATAAGATTATGTTTCCGGAATTTATCATTGAAAATGATTGTATTTTATGATTTGGAAAGATATTGTGTGTGCCTTGTGATTCGTAGTTGAATAATGAGTTGTTATGTAAAACTCATAGTTCCCTGTTTTCAGTTCATCCTGGAAGTACTAGGATGTACGGTGATATTCAGGAGTATTACTGGTGGGATGGAATGAAAATAGATATTGATGACTTTACTGTGATGTGTTTGACTTGTCCATAGGTTAAAGAATTGTGGTAGTTACTGAAAGGGGTGCTTCATTCTTTACTCGTGTTAGAGTGGAAATGAGAAAATATATCAATGGAAAATGTTGTGGGATTACAAATACATCTCGAGGTTATAATGAAATCTGGGTTATTGTTGATCAATTCACTAAATATGCTCCTTACACTCATATTTGAGATACTTTGTCTTTAGATAAACATTCTAGTTTGTATGTTAATGTGATTGTCAGGTTACATGGAGTTCCCCTCAACATTGTATCTGATCGTGATCCCAGGTTTACTTCTCACTTTTGGAAATGCCTTCAAAATTTGTTGGGTACTGAAATAAATATTAGAATTGCTTTTCATCCTCAATTTGATGGGAAGTCAGAAAGAACAACTGAAACCTTGGAGGATAGGTTATGTGCTTCTTCAATAGATTACCATGGAAGATGGGACCAACATATTTCTTTGGTTGAGATTTTTTATAATAAATGTGTTCATTCTAGTAACAAGAAAGCTCTGTTTGAGGCATTATATGTGTATCTGTGTCGAACTCTAGCATTTTGGGATGAATTATGTGAAAGAATGTTTATGGGACCCGAATTGGTAGAAGATATGGTAGAAAAATATTATTTTATTCAGAAGAACCTGAGAATAGCCCATGTGATGCTAAAACTTGATTCGAATAACTAGAGGAAGTATCTTTATTCTAATGTCAGAAATCATGACTTTTTCAAATTTCTCCTTGGAATAGTATAATGCTTTTGTTAAGAAGATAAAGTTGAGTCTGAGGTTTATTGAACCTTATGAAGTCATGGATAATGTTGGATCAGTGGTCTACATAGTGGATATACCTCCATGTAAATCCTAGGTACACAATGTTTTTCTTGTTTGAACGTTGAGAAAGTATATGCCTGATCCATATCATGTTTTGAGCCCATATTTAGTTCATTTAGAATAGAATAGCTTTTATGAGGAACAAACAATCTAGATTATTGAATGAAGAGAGAAATTATTGTAGAATAAGGAAACTAATAGGCTAAACATTTTTTTGAATAACTACATTGTTAAAGAGGAAACATGGTAATTATAAAATTCTATGAGGGATAAATACCACCATTTATTTTATTATTGAATAGAATTGTGGGGGCGCAATTCCGAAAAGGTGGGAAGGATGTAACATCCAAGGTAAATAAAGGATATGAAATTTTCATATATATTAATATTTGTGAATTAAATATTAACATAATTTATGGGGATTGCTGTGTTAGATTGCATAGTTGATATGAAACAAAGAGTTTCTTTGAAATATTACGTTGCATACAACGTTGAGTTATACTGAAAAATAAGTATATAATATTATTATTTTAAATTGTAGATAACATGTTGTTGTTGTAATGGTGGGAATGGACGAATCTAACTAAAATATGAATATATATGTTTTTTAAATGTTTTTACATTTATCTAAAAAATATTAAAGGCTTAAAATAAGTAATAATCCCATTATAATTATAAATAATCTAATATTCATTAAATTGTTGATTTACCGCCTTTTGATTGAGAACAATTTTTAAATATTGTTTTTTTCACTATTATATGTTTTATTTGAAAAATAATATTCTTCATTAAGATCAAGACATCAAAATTTACTTTGGATTAAATTTCGTTGTTTTTTCAGATAATGTTCATTTTTTAATGAATAGTGAAACTACTACACTTTAATTTAAAATTTCCTTTCAATATAATTTAAATATATGGATAGATTATCTTTTTAATTGGTTTTTAAGTGTAATTATATTTTTTTATAATTAAATCCAATTTTAGAAATTGGAAATAAATTCTCTATGAAATTTGACATAAACAAATGTCTATATTTTGATGCTTTTTATTTCTTAAAAACACACGTTTTGTTTTGACAGTAGGAATTAATTTTAAATTAATTTCTGCCACTTATGTATTTTGGGTTTATAAAAATGGATTCCATATTTGGAATTATGAGGTCTAAATTGTGTCAATATGTAACGTTTTTAGACATTATGACTATTTACTTCAGTAAAAATTTCATTTACCATGTTTAAAGGGAAAATATGGTAAATAAGGGTTAAAAAATAATATTATAATAAAATTAAATTACCCTAACATGTTTCCTAATTCAAATAGAAAATACATGTCCGACCTTGGGCATCCTTGCATCGATATTGGGAGCCAATGGAACCACTTAGAAGTGATAATGACACTTTAAATTAATTAATTTTTATTGATGACAAAGATGACATAAATATATATCTTTTAGTAAATCAATATTTACATGGGGTTATATAAGTTATGTCATTGACTATAAATATTCATTTTAAAGATAAAAATATTTCATAAATCATGGTATTTTTTTAATAATATCTTGACTAAAAATAAATAAAATTATTTTTGACACAATAATAATGTAATATTTACATCATAAATGAATGATTTAAATAAATAAGATTATAAAAATAAAACAAATTCCCAAAACATGTCCAATTCATATTGTATGATTTTATTTCAATCATTAGTAATATTATCTTCTAGTTTAATGAGTTTTTGACTTTTAGAAACTGAATATCATTAGATAATAAAATAATATTTTCAAACTTTTCTAAGGAGCCCCTCCTCCCCCTTATAAAAATTCATCAACTCTAACTCATTACTCACACCTCTAAAGTTTTTTTGCTCGTCCAAGCTCTACCTAAATAATCTCCCTATATCACTCTCTTCCTCCTAGAAGCCTTAACATAGGTAGAAGTCACTTCATGTAATCATTTTGGTTCACAGAAGAGGGTGATTTCTGATTAAAAGGTAGCGTATTCAATTAAGTTATTTTTATTGATTTTACTTCTCCAACCCCATAAACTATATTAATTTTTTTCATTTATAATAACACCCCTTTTCTAAATATACTAGGTTGTTTTTATGAGAATTATTATAACTACTTTTACACACACCTCCATCTAATGGGTAAATAAATTACTATTTCTTTTGATGACAAACTACTTCCCCACGAAATGATGATTATTCAATCTTATCATACCACCTCTTATTGTGTAATCAAGATGGAACAATTTATATATGTGATATATATTATATTTATATTTTTTCTATGCTTCTTTATTTTTCATTTATATAATACCACTATGGTTTCCATTGTGGTAAAATACGATAATTTCATTTTAGGAAGTGTGGACTAACACCCCCACAAAGTGGTACGACTCGTTCATGCCATATGTGGAACATATAAAAGATTTTGTTAAAGAAATTATATATGATATCTAGAATCATAACATACCAATTTTTCATTATTTTTTTGTTTCAATAAATATGAAATAGAAATTAAAGTAGTGTTTGTGTGTACGTACGACTTACTGTCTCCAAGAATGGTGCATTTAATTTCTTATCAACAAATGTTCTGAACTATTATAAATATATTCATATACTGGATATATAATATATATATGATTTCTAAATGATTACTATTGTTCTATAGACAATGGAATTCTCACTAGAAGGACAACTTGTAAATATAAGGATTTCATTCTTGTCTCAATTACCAAATATCGACAAAACGACCAGTATTCGCATAAATGATTACATTATGTTTATAAAATGGTAATAAGTGATATAAAATTAATAATAAACATGAATTTTTTTTAAAGAAGTAGAAGTTTACATTTGTTCATTATTCAAGAGATTGAAGAATGAAAATGTCCTGTTTGACACGAGGTAAGAGACCTCGTCTTAATCTCCATTCATGGAGGCATATTTTGTTTTATAGACGAATTTATTTTATATTATATAGACCCGAAGCCTGAAGTACATAGAAATTACATTACTTTTGAGGAATACTTAGTACATAACAAAAACACACACACAAGGACCGTAATAGTTTAGTGTCTTTGGAAACTCGGAATATAATCTTCTAATTGTGGTGAAAGATATTCAACGTCTCCCATACAGATCTTCTTTTTTTAACCTAAATCCATTATTTATGTCCTGGGGAAAAGAAAACACAAAAGGGTGAGGTCAAATGCTCAGTAAGGGTAAGCAAAATAAATATCAATCACGTCATATTCATAAGAACATATCTTTTGTAAATCTTAACCTGCAAAAGAGATCATAATTTCATAACATGGGATAAATCATAGTAGTGAAATTTAATCCCAATAATCAAAACATAAAACATGAAACTTTGTGTCATACACACATAATCATAGAGAATCATTTCTTATTATTCAAGACTCATTTCCAAGACTATCTTAGAGGACAAAGTCCCTTTCTGAACTGAGTTCAATCCTCGTTTCAGTCCTGTTTCACTGAACTAGTATAACCTACCATTCCAGCCATGTCTATCTCATGAGATATTAAATCATTACCCAATTCATTTGAGGGAGATATATGTCCCACCCATATCATAATTAAATCATTCTTACTTACACCACAAAATAAACATACATCATTCATAATAACCCAATAAATAAAATGGGTTTCATAAACATCATCCCATCATCACATAATCCATATAAATGAAATGGATCTCATTTCATAATAAGAAAAGATAAACCATGTAAATCATAGAAACATGATACTTGAAACATAAACATGTGAAATAATGTCATCTTAGATGAAAATGGTTTTGATAAAACACTTGAAATGAATTTTTGAGGAAAATATCCTTTTTTCTTCCAAATCAATTTCTTTTCACAAAATGTCATGAAATTTTAGAAGAAAAGGTTTTTTTTGAAAATATTAATGAAATAATTTGAAGGATGCTTCATAAAAATAAGGCTTTATAAAACCATAAAAATTCGTTTGTTCCGTATAAGTTAAAAAAACAATCTTTTCGTACTTTTGTAGGAAAAGTCAAAAAGTACCTCGTAACGTAAAAAAAAGAAAGATTCCTTACATACCATGTAGTAAAAGTAAAAAAATGGGTAAAAAGGAAGTTAAACATATATGAAAACCCTTTTATAAAACATGGACATGGATGATAGAAATAACCCCATTAAATACTTACGAATATGCAACCTGGGATAAAAATGAGATTTTCAAAATTATCCCTTACCTTAGGTCTGATATGCTTCATACGTATCCAAACCTCCTGTATAATGATTTAAATAATGTCATAGACTTATTAAATAATTATATTCATTGTTATTATATCATATATGGTTCACTTATGACTCTATATTACCCATTCTTTTGTAAATTCCATGTTAAAGAGTGTTTTGGGTAAAATCGTTTCATTTGCCCTCCGTGTTTTGACTTGTAATTATTCATATGATTACTTAGATCATGATTACTTAATTTCAGAATATAAAAAATGATTTATATATAATATATATTTAGAATATACATATATATAATAGATCGATAAATGGAAAGAAATACACCGTTCATGGAGACGGTAGGCCGTACGTACGCATGAACGCTTTTTTCGTTTCTTTATTGAGTTGAATGGAATTAAGTAGATGACATACATATATATATATATACATAAATAAAGTAGCTTTATAATGTCATATATTTAATTATTATTTCATATATATACTATATAATCATTCTTATATTGTTAACATGGAGATTGAATCTCATCACGTCGTGGAGACGGTAGTCCGTACGTACGCACGAGTGATGATATCGTTTCCATAATTATTGAATTGAATTGGAGTGGATGATACAATATATCAGAATGACTATGATGTTATAATAACTATGTATAGTTATTATTTACACCATAATACCTATCCATGTAAGGTGTTGGTGGAGAAACACATTACACCACGCCGTGGAGATGGTATTCCGTATGTACGCATGCGCGGTGATTTTGTTTTCCGTAGGATGGATAGAAGGTGAAATGGGGTTGTTTCATATTTATAATAACATATCAGTATATTGGTGATACTTATGTTATTACTTTATAATGAAACAACTAAATAAGAAGAAGTTGAAGAAGAAATAAGTTTGAAAGAATCGGTAGAAGAAATTACCTCTTCTTCGATACGCCTCTTTGAAACCTTCTCTTAGGGCACTAAGATTGTTCTTTGAAGTACACCAAGACCTCTAGGATGTTACTAGGGAAGGGAAGAAAAGAATTTGGCAGGGTTTGGCCGATCATGAAGGCTCAAAGTGGTGTGAGGAAGAGAGGGAGGAGGTGCCCTTTTATAAGGGAGGAGAGTGGCACCTTTGGAATTCTTAGAAATATTAATTTATAATAAATCTAACCCCACTTAAAAACCTCCAAAAATGACTCATATTCGAAGATTAGATGAAATAGAGTTGTAATCTCGTCAAACAATAAAATTTTGACATGTTTGGATCTTATTTTAAACCTTATCAGTTTGATTTATCCTTATTTAATCTTTTTAAGTTTATTTGTGGTAATAAAATTCTAAATTTTAAATTATAACAAATAATTAGTTATTTTTTTTAATTTTCCATAATTGGTTACTTTATAATATTATAGACCATATAAATTTTAAATTTATAATTTTTAAATACTTTTGTGATTTTTAAACAATTTTATAATATGTTATTTTTATAAAATAACAATAGTGTCAATTTTGACACTATTCATTTATATGAATTTAAATAAAATATATACAGAAGATATGTTCTATCTAAATGATTTAATATATTTATAAAATTCCATATTTATCTATAAAATTAGTGGAGAACATTAAATATTTCATATAATATTTATTTTATTATTTTTAAAACCATTTATTAGGTTTATCTCTTAATAAAATATTCACTACAACATTTTTGTATAATTATTTAATATACTTATATTTTGCATAAAAATTAAAATTAAAATCCTATGATGAAGATAAATCTATTAACTTTCAGAATAATACTTTTAATCAAATTTATCATCTTAAAATCACAATAGTTAAATTGTTATACTTATTAAATTATGAAGGTGACAACTTTGTCATCATTTAAAATAAAATAATATAAGTGTCATAATTGCTTGTATAAGATTAAAAATGGTAAAATATTATACCATTGGATGATTATAGTTTAAATGTACATGACCAATATGTTTTGGTCATGCTATTGTGCCGTTTATGGTCACTATTAATTTAATAAAAACTATATTCTTGATTTTTCACTAGATAAATAATTTCTGCATCACTATTGTGTCACAATTAATGATAATTATTTAATCCAAAAAAATTCTAAATAAATTCTCATCATTTAGATAATTTTGTTAGATTTCTGGAGACTATTAATGTTCTATGTTTCATGTAGTTTATCACTAACTTAAAAATATTATACTTATAGTATTTAAGAGAGTGACATGTTGTCACTTTCTTTGGTTTTAATAATAATTAAATTATTTTCATGGAAAAAGTCCATTAAATTAATCTAATCCGACCCTTAGGTGATATGGGTCGACTTTTAGTCATCCCATAGCATTTTTACAAATGTTAGTGTAATTTTATAATCTTATATTTACCCTTAATTACCCGATTTACCTTTATCTATAGAAAATAAAATTTTCCGTAGTTACTATTCACAATGCCCGAAAATAAAAACTAGCTTATAAACATAATTTGGACTCACTGATTCCAAATATTGAATCCATTTTTCCAAATTCAATACAAAAAAGTTTCAGAAATTAAATTAAAATTCATCCCGTTTTCGATAGAAAACGGGTTTTTCTTTAAAACATTGCAAAAGATTGAATTGATTTAACCTACGAATTCATGGTAAAATCAATGCTAATGACATAAATTATATTAAATGGTAAAAAATATATTCTATTTATACTTTAAAGCCATTCAATATTATAATTTAACCACATAAGATATTACAATGAAAAAAGTTGTTTTTAATTAAAAGATAGCGTGTTTTTACTATTCATTAAAATATGAAAGTTATCAGAATAAAATGAAAAATTTATCCAAAGTAAATTTTTATTTCATGATTCCAAAGAATATTATTATTTTTTCAAATAGAACTAATAAAGATTTCAAAAAAAAGATTTAAAGTGGGTGCGCCATCAAAAGGTGATAAAACTGTATTTTTTGAAAAATACTTATTTTACTAGAAAAATTTATTTTGTTATTATACCATGTTCTAGAAAATGTGTAAGATGAATAATAATGTTATAAAATTAAAAATTTAGTTAATACTATTCGTAACGGCTAGATCATAACAATATTATAATAATATACTATTGTTTAGTAAAACCCGGTATTGCGTACAACACACGCTATCAGGGAAGGTCGCGATTGCGTGTAATGCAAGCCAAGTCAGGGTTGCGTGTAGTGCAAGAATCCATCGTTGTTTCGTATAATAGAATCCAATGATATTTTATTTATACATTTAATATATATATATATATAAACACACTCAATGTTGCGTAAAATGACTATTATAAAATGAACTTGAAATTGTGTGTAAAATGATCCAAGAATAGTGTTGCGCATACTGCAAGATAATACGGTGTTGAATATAGTACAAGATAAACATGGTGTGGTGTATAATAGAAGACATCAATGAAATTAAAATAATATTTTTCATAAAATATCGGGGTGTTACATTCTACCCCCCTTAAAATGAATTTCGCCCTCGAAATTCGTCGAGGTTATAAATGGTTTACTACTTGAAAATTTCCTTAATAGAAACCCACATCATAAAAAGGAATACCATAACTTGGCTTTAAAAACTAAAGTATGAAACGTAACAGTTACCCAAATTAACTCATCACTAGGTTTCCACATAGTAGAACATAGGTGAAAATATGAATATGGAAGAAAAATCTAACCATCAAGTTTTGATGGAGAGTGGTAGGGAACATGGCTATAAAAAATCCAACAATCACAAACCCATAAATTTGTGGTGATCTAGGGTACCATCTGGTTCATCGGATATAAGAGCAGTAGGACAACATTTTTGGCTTTAAAGATCATTTCTCTAAAGTTGGTGAATTAAAAGAAATACCTACATGATTTTGGTACAATCTCACTATTGTTCCTGAATTGAACAATTTCCACTTAATATTATAAATAAATGAAGTTGAATTTGTTATTCGTGATGTGCTAATAGATCATGTGATCGAATGATGGTTCATTCCATGTGTTTCAAAAAAAAGGTTAGCAAAAGTTATCAAATATACATAAGTCCATCTATGGTGAGGTTAATCGTATATGATTCCAAGAATGAACTTATACTTCATATATCATATCGCGTAATAAAATAAAACTAGTTTCTACTAACTAGGGACTTCCTGTAGGCCAGTGGTAGGTGATAAAGGCCAGTCGCATTTCGGTTGTGGGTTCGATTCCCACAGCCTTGTATGACGCGTTGGGATGTCGCCCGTCCTGCAGGTTTTCCTTTTTCTAAAACTACATTACTATAACATCCCATAAATAATATCAAAAATAAAGTTATATCCTTAAACAATACTAACTTATGTCTAACATAATCCATTCCAATATTTAGGCTTATTTAAAATACTTCGGTCCAAGATCATAGTATAAAGAAAATGATTACTTGAAATGTCGTCAACCAAACATGTGAATACCATCATTTATGCCCCATATATCTAGTTGGTCACATTCCAATCATGTGAATACCTTAATAATGTATTCTCTTTAAAAAATGAATACCCATTAAACCTTAGTGAAAACATGAATGCTGTCAAAAGTTAACTCTTTCCATATACCAAAATCCAAAAATTCTATATACTCAAACCATGATATAACATTCTCCTTATATCAGTCATGAGCTCATGAATACTATCTAACATTTAATTTTCTCTTTATCCCTTCATTATGCGCATATCATCTACATTCCAAAAATATCTGAATAACCATTCATGGATACTGGTAGCATTAATCATACACTTTCAAAACTCAAGGAAAGACAACAATGTAACAATCCTTATATGTCTCTTTATTCCATTGTACTATGAGATTACTTATACAACATTACACTTGATAAACATGTAATCATTCCACTACCTTCTTAAATCATTGATCGAGCTGCAACAATTCTTTTATCTCACATATCATTTGTAGTCTCTTCATCATCATCAACATAAATACTACCCATACGGTCGTACTGATTCTCTTCATGAGACATTCCCTTAGGGCATTGGTTTGCATAATGCCCGTACATTCCATATTTAAAACATTTAACCATTGTTGATGTCGTAGCAATTCCATTGTCCTCATCCATGGTGTTAACTGATCCGTTTCCTTTGCACTTACTAGCTTTGCTTCCTTCTTTTCCACACCCAAAGCATCTTCCAGTTCCCTTAAAACAATCACCCCGATTCCTCTTCCCACATGATTTACAAAAGGGAAATTGAACTTTCTTTCCTATATGATCATCATGTAACTCCATCTTTCCCTTATTATCTGAGTCGGGATACTTAACAAAGTTGAGATTATTAATCATATTATGAGATTTCTGATTAGGAATAATAATTATGTTTGGACTTCCAAATCCCATTTCATTTGGTTTCTCATGAAGAATATCATTCCATTTTCCGGCATGTCCTCCATTATCGCGAATCTTCCTGTTTCCAGCCATTTTCTAAAACCCGAAAATAATAGTGTGAGAAGAAAAAATGATGCTAGGGAAAACAACATAGTAAAGGGGGAGTACCCTCAATATCTAACATCTTAGATTAAATTCTAAGATCTTTAGCACAATTCTAGGACTATAACCTATACGTATACTTATCCTTAGGGACATCCTTAGATATACCTTAGACATATCTCTAGTGATCTCACTAAATTTATAGCATCCTTATTTCCAAAGGTTGAATAAACCTTTCCTCTAATACCAACTGTAGAGACCTGAAGCCTGACATACACAGACATTATATTACTTTTTCAGAATACTTAAAACATAACAAAAACACACACTCAAGGACCATAATAGTTTAGTGTCTTTGGAAACTCGGAATATAATCTTCTAATCGTGGTGAAAGATCTTCAACATCTCCTATAATGATCTTCTTTTTTTTCAAACCTAAATCCTTTCTTTATGTCCTGGGGAAAATAAAACATAAAAGGGTGAGCTCAAATTCTCTGTAAGGGTAATCAAAAGAAATATCAATCACATCATATTCATAAGAACATATCTTTTGGAAATCTTAACCTGCAAAAGAGATCATAATTTCATAACATGGGATAAATCATAGTAGTGAAATGTAATCCCAATAATCATAACATAAAACATGAAACTTTGTGGCATACACACATAATCATAGAGAATCATTTCTTATTAGTCAAGACTCATTTCCATAACTATCTTAGTGGACAAAGACCCTTTCTGAACCGATTTCACTCCTCATTTCAGTCCTGTTTCACTGTACCGGTATAACCTACCATTCCAGCCATGTCTATCTCATGAGATATAAAATCATTACCCAATGCATTTGAGGGAGATATAGGTCCCACCCATCTCATAATTAAATCATTCTTACTTGTGCCACAAAATAAACATACATCATTCATAATAACCCAATAAATAAAATCGTTTTCATAAACATCATCCCATCATCACATAATCCATAAAAAGAAATGGATATCATTTCATAATAAGAAAAGTTAAACCATGTAAATCATAGAGACATGATACTTGAAACATAAACATGTGAAATAACGTCATCTTAGATGAAAATGGTTTTGATAAAACACATGAAATGAATTATAGAGGAAAATATCCTTTTTTCTTCAAAATCAATTTCTATTCACAAAATGTCATGAAATTTTAGAAGAAAAGGTTTTTGTTGAAAATAGTCATGAAATCATTTGAAGGAAGATTCATGAAAATAAGGCTTTATAAAACCATAAAAATTCGTTTGTGCCATATAAGTTAAAAAAACATTCTTTTCGTACTTTTGCAGGAAAAGTCAAAAAGAACCTCGTAACGTAATCAAAAGAAAGATTCCTTACATACCATGTAGTAAAAGTAAAAAAATGGGTAAAAAGTACATTAAACATACATGAAAACACTTTTATAAAACATGGACATGGATGGTAGAAATAACCCCAGTAAATACTTACGAATATGCAATCTCGGATAAAAATGAGATTTGGAAAATTATCCCTTACCTTAGGTCCGATATGCTTCGTACGTATCCAAACATCCTGTATAATGATTTAAATAATGTCATTGACTTATTATAGAATCATATTCATTGTTATTATATCATATATGGTTTACCTATGACTTTATATTACACGTTTTTTTGTAAATTCCATGTTAAAAAGTGTTTTGGGTAAAATCATTTCATTTGCCGTCCGTGTTTTGAATTGAAATTATTCATTTGATTACTTAGATAATGATTACTTAATTCTAGAATATAAAACATGATTTATATAAAATATATATTCATAATATACATATATATAATAGATCGATAAATGGAATGAAATACACCGTTCATGGAGACGGTAGGACGTACGTACGCATGAACGCTGTTTTCGTTTCCTTATTGAGTTGAATGGAATTAAGTAGATGACATACATATATATATACATAAATATAGTAGCTTTATAATGTCATATATTTAATTATTATTTCTTATATATACTATATAATCATTCTTAAATTGATAACATGGAGAATGAATCTCATCGCGTCGTGGAGACGGTAGTCCGTACGTACGCACGAGCGATGATATCATTTCCATAATTACTGAATTGAATTGGATTGGATGATACAATATATCAGAATCATTATGATGTTATAATAACTATGTATAGTAATTCTTTACACCATAATACCCATCCATGTATGGTGTTGGTGGAAAAACATATTACACCACGGCGTGGAGACGGTAGTCCGTACGTACGCACGCGCGGTGATTTTGTTTTCCGTAGGATGGATAGAAGGTGAAATGGGGTTGTTTCATATTTATAATAACATATCAGTATATTGGTTATTCTGATGTTATTACTTTATAACGAAACAACTAAATATGAAGAAGTTGAAGAAGAAAGAAGTTTGAAAGAATCGGTAGAAGAAATTACCTCTTCTTCGATACGCCTCTTTGAAACCTCCTCTTAGGGCACTATGATTGGTCTTTGAAGTAGAACAGGACCTATAGGATGTTTCTATGGAAGGGAGAAGAGAATTTGGCAGGGGTTGGCCGATCTGGAAGGCTCAAAGTGGTGTGAGGAAGAGAGGGAGGAGGTTCCCTATTATAAGGGAGGAGAGGGGCACCTTTGGAATGCTTAGAAATATTAATTTATAATAAATCTAAACCCACATAAAAACCTCCGAAAATGACTCATATTCGAATATTAGATGATATAGGGTTGTAATATCATCAACCAATAAAATTTAAACATGTTTGGATCTTATTTTAAACCTTATCATTTTGATTTATCCTTATTTAATCTATTTAAGTTTATTTGTGGTAATAAAATTATAAATTTTAAATTATAACAAATAATTACTTATTTGTTTTTAATTTTCCATAATTGGTTACTTTATAACATTATAGACCATATAAATTTTAAATTTATAATTTTTAAATATTGTTGTGATTTTTAAACAATTTTATAATATGTTATTTTTGTAAAATAACAATAGTGTCAATTTTGACACTATTCATTTATATGAATTTATATAAAATATATACAGATGCTTTGTTTCAACTAAAAGCTTTAATATATTCACAAAATTCCATATGTATCTAGAAAATTAGTGTAGTACATTAAATAGTTCATATAATATTTATTTTATTATTTTTAAAACCATTTATTTGGTTTATCTCTTAATAAAATAATTCCTACAACATTTTTGTATAATTATTTAATATACTTATATGTTGCATAAAAATTAAAAATTAAATCCTATGGTGAAGATAAATATATTAACTTTTAGATTAATACTTTTACTCGAATTTATCATCTTAAAATCATAATAGTTAAATTGTTATATTTATTAAATTATGAAGGTGACAACTTTTCCATCACTGAAAATAAAATAATATAAGTGTCATATTTGCTTGTAGAAGACTCTAAATGGTCAAATATTCTACAATTGGACGATTATAGTTTAAATTTACATGACCAATATGTTTTGGTCAGGTTTCTGTGCCTTTTATGGTCACTATTAATTTAATAAAAACTATATTCTTGATTTTTCACAAGATAAATAATTTCTGCATCACTATTGTGTCACAATTAATGATAATTATTTAATCCCAAAAAAATCTAAATAAATTCTCATGATTTAGATAATTTTGTTAGCTTTCTGGAGAATATTAATTTTCTAAGTTTCATGAAGTTTATCACTAACTTAATAATTATTATACTTATAGTATTTAAGAGAGTGACATGTCGTCACTTTCTTTGGTTTTAATAATAATTAAATTATTTTCATGGAAAAATTCCATTAGATGAATCTAGTCCGACCCTTAGGTGATATGGGTCGACTTTTAGTCATCCCATAGGATTTTTACAAGTGTTAGGGTAATTTTATAATCTTATATTTACCCTTAATTACCCGATTTACATTTAACCATAGTAAATAAAATTTACCGTAGTTACTATTCAAAAGTCCCAAAAATAAAAAGTAGCATATCAACATAATTTGGACCCACTGATTCCAAATATGGAATAAATTTTTCCAAATTCAATACACAAAAGTTTCAGAAATTAAATTAAAATTAATCCTGTTGTCGAAAGAAAACGGGTTTTTCTTTAAAACATTTCAAAATATTGAATTGATTTAACCTACGAATTCAAGGTAAAATCAATTCTAATGACATTCATTATATTAAATGGTAAAAATATATTCTATTTATACTTTAAAACCATTCAATATTATAATTTAACCACATCAGATATTACGATGAAAAAATTTGTTTTTAATTAAAATATATCGTGTTTTTACAATTCATTAAAATATGAAAGTTATCAGAATAAAATGAAAAATTTATCCAAAGTAAATTTTTATTTCATGATTCCAGAGAATATTTTTATTTTGTCAAATAGAACTTATAAACATATCAAAAACTAGATTTAATGTGGGTGCACCATCAAAAGGCGGCAAAACTGTATTTTTTGAAAAATACTTATTTTACCAGAAAAATTTATTTTGTTCTTATACCATGTTCTAGAAAATGAGTAAGATGAATAATAATGTTATAAAATTCAAAATTTAGTTAATACTATTCATAAAGGCTAGTTCATAACAATATTATAATAATGTACTGTTGTTTAGTAAAACCCGGTATTGCATACAACACACGCTATCAGGGAAGGTCGTGATTGTGTGCAATGCAAGCCAAGTCAGGGTTGCGTGTAGTGCAAGAATATTTCATTGTTTCGTATAATAGAATCCAACCATATTTTATTTATACATTGAATATATATATATATATATATAAACACACTCAATGTTGCGTAGAATGACTATTATAAAACGAACTTGAAATTGTGTGTAAAATGATCCAAGAATAGCATTGCGTATACTGCATGCTAATACAGTGTTTGCATATAGTACAAGCTAAACATGGTGTAGTGTATAATATAAGACATCAATGAAATTAAAAGTATATTTTTCATAAAATCTTGGGGAGATACATATATGATGTATAAAAACCTATTAATTTTCATTTCATTCAATTGGAATCTTTTTCTATGAGGAATTTTACTAAACATCAAAAAACATTTTTTCATTTTTAACGTAAGTGGGGACAATGTCCTTTTCCTCAATTGATAGAATTATTTGATCTTTTTCTTCCTTTACAAGCCCTAATATAATTAAATGGAAAACAAATACAATGTACACTTTTTAAGTATTTTGTCATTGAAATGGGTTTGATAATGTATTGATTATGTCAATATATTAAAATGATATATTTTTTTATTGAAATGTGGAAGTGTTATATTTTATTTATGTTAGATTTATATGTTATAAATGTGTTATGGTTCTTGGAAATTGTTATGGAATACTGCTGGTTCTGTGATAAACCCAGGGAGGGTGAGCCTGAGTAGCTCTCTAATTCATTGGGTAGAGTGACATAGGTAAGCGTGAATGTTTCTCCTAATAGAATTAAGTAATATACTATGATGGGCATTCCAAATGTTACTCCGTACATGGATGTGAAAGCTACAACCAATGTATATTATGTATTCCACAAGTTACCTTTAATATTTGTGATTACTATATATTATACATAAATCTTATTATATCATGTGTTATGTAAAAAAGATTATGTTTTGAAGGAATAATGTTTTCTTTCTTTATTTCATAACCCTTACTCAACTTTTTATGCTCATCCTAATTTTTGAAATGTATTACAAATGACATAAAGATGAATAGGGTCAAGGATGGGATCATGGAAAAGTCATATGGTCAAAAATATATAACTAGACATCACTCTTTTTTCAAGAGTTTTTATTTTATGAAGAAAATGGAAACTGAGTAGAAGTGTCTACTTTGAAATTTTTGAGATGTAATGTAATAGGTATGACGTAATTTTCTATAACTCTAACCCTGAAAAGATCCTCGATGTGAATTAGTAACAAAATTCAAGATTATGTAATGTTTAAGGTAGGGTCCTTATAGATGTACTATCTTGATACCATTCTCTATATTACTCTTGATGGTTTATGATTGTGTTTATCCATTGGGAAGTTGTTAAAATTTAATATTATTGATTTGATATGATTTTATATGGTGATTATTTTTTACCAAAATCATATGAGGAATATATTCGACATAGTAAGTGATCGGTGGGGCCCTCTATAGCCCCCTGATTCATGAGTATGTCCTATGAGATAAAATAGTAAATTTTTATCCATTAATGTATGGTATCTAGCCAGATTACATGATGACTTGTGTAACAACCCAAAGTTTCATTAATGGAAAATCCCTCTTGATCTAGTTAAATGTCTCTTTATGAAAAATGTTTTTATAAGATGTCAACTTCTTTGGTTTTATGCTAAGAGTTTTGACTGCAGTTAATATAGCCATTGAACAGTGACCATATGATTAGTATAAATATAGGACCTTAACAAATCCAATTTACTCTGACAAAAGAAGTGATGGCCTCATCCAGTAGAATTTCCCCATACGAATCCCATTTGTCGGAGCTTGGATAAGAGGTGGCATCCTTGGGCTTGGCCCTTGACCAAGCCAAAGCTAAGCTTCACCATGTCAAGCTCGAATGGGACTGTCAACGGAAAAAAGTGGAAGTTGATAGAGATTATCACTCGAGCGATGTTATCCGTGCCACCCCAAGAGTCTGTCACCATCACACACCTTGCCCATAGGTATTATGCGGGTGTTCTAAGGGTTAATGTAACAAATAAGTAGTACTATGTTCATGTACATTATTTTTGTATATAATAATAAATATAATTTATAGTCATTTTTGATACATTGTAAATAGTTTTTAAAGTAAAAATGGTGTTTTTAGTTATTCTTTAATTAAGAAATAAATTTTATTAAATTATGGGATTTTTGAATTAAATAATATTTTAATAAAATAATAATATAATTATAAAATTAATTTTTATTAAATATAAATAATCTTATAATTTTATGAATGCAATTAAAATTTTATATTATGGTTTGAAAGCCATTTTCGTGAAAACCCGTGAATTTTCGATAAATGCTGGTTTTTATTTTAAAAGAGAAAATAAAAATATTTAGAAATTTTTTTAGATAAAATAAATTTCATTTCTGGAATCAGGACATCAAAATTATCCAACGGTTAATTTTTCATAATTTTCTGAGAGAGTCAAATTTTTGGGTAAAAATTAAATACCGTTTAAATATATAATGTGTTTATGACATCATATAGACACAATGGTGATGTAATAAAATACCATAACCCTTATGTTCGGCCAATATATGTGTTATCATTAAAATAATTTGATTTTGGGTTGGTTTGACATACTTTTCAAAGCATTAATGGACCCCTCAAGACATATTCAACCCTTTGCCTTTATAAATTAATTTCCATGGGAGTGTGACTCACCTCCACATAAGCAACCTTATTATTATAAGATGTTCGTACATGGGCCTTATAAAATATTATTTTCCTCTTCCCTTTTCAGAAAACCATGGGAAAAAACCATGGTATGGTTTGTGGTTTGATTATTTTAATGTAAGGGGACCCAAACCTAAATAATAAACAATTCCCTCACCATTCCGCTATAAACCCACCCAAGCTCCCACTTCCTCCTCACTAAAATCCCTTAGAGTTCGTCCAACCTCCGCCCTACTCTCTCTATAATCCTCCCAAGGTTCCCCAAGATCCCAAGAAGTCTCTCACAAGCCTCTCTCTACCCTTTAGAAGCACACTTCCAAGTAAGGGTTTTTTTCTTCCTTTCTCGTTTTTTTCAATTTTCTTTAAGTTGTATTGCCCATTTAATTTCAATTATGAATGTTATGGAATGGTTTCTCACCTCCCTTGTACTGCCCTCTTTATTTTTGAATGATGTTATAACCCTTTCTCTCTCATTTTAATGCCTCCCATGTACACCTGTTACTATGCCGAAATTCCGAAAGGAACTTCTCTCTTTTCTTTTACATTCAAGCAATACTTTTGTATCATGAATCTAAATTAAATTTCAATTGTTGGGACATTTATCTATATGACCTCATTATTGTCCATTACATATAAATATAATGATTAACCCCTTTCTCTCTCATCAACCTTTTTTATGAATTCTTATGTCACGCCGTTACACTGCATAAATCACAATGATTTTCTAAGCCAATGTTATTGTGTAGTGAATACCATGCCCATTTCTCCATCAAGTGTATTCACCTTTATGCACATTTACATATTGATTGTAAAGTTTCATGTATTAATTACACATTCCTTTATCATGGAATAAATGATTATGTTTTAGGAATCCATGTTTTATGATCAATGTGGCACACTTATGCATGAAATGAAATGTTTAAGAAAGGTGCTCCCTTATAGCGCTCCGATTAATTGGGTAAAGTATAGTATCATGATATGTCATGTGCAATGAGTGTTGACTCATGATAATTAAAGTGAAACGAGGGTTTACTCGTGCTTCATGTGCAATGATATTTTACTCATGCTTTATGTGCAATGAGCCTTGGCTCATTCTAATTCCATGTTAACTGTTGTTGCCACATTTCCATGTTATGATTATCATGCATTTTCAAGCCTTTATGTTCATGTTTCTTTTATTCTATATTGATATGCCTATTGTCTAACATTAATTTTACTCCTCATGTTATTCCATGTGTACTCCCTTACTTGGCTTTATAGCTCACCCTTTTCTTATGCATGTCCTCAGGTTATCCCATTCAATGCTAAGTACGAGGGAATGTAGTGTTCATGTAAACGATGTATTCAATAAAGATGTTGTATTTCATGTTTTAAGTTTTTATGTAATGATCCTAATCCCCAACGTCACTAAACATCTCAATATTCTTTGTTGTATCAAGTGAAATTTTATGTAATAAATCATGTTTAATTTGTAATAAAAAAGCAGGGTTGACATTGTTGGTATTGAGGTTAGGTTTTGTTATTTTTGGGATTAGGAAACCCTAGTAAAGCCTTAGATACAAGACTAAGTATAATAAAAACATCCCTATGTTTTGGTAAATACTATGTAATTGGTTTATCAAACAAATACATCCCTGTCTAGATACGAGCAGGTAGAGGTGGCTCTGGCACAGATGTATCCTAGGGGTAAAACCCGAAAACACCGCATTGAGATAGACTCGTACGGGAAATGGTGCACGAAAATGGGCCTTGCTGCACTCTTGGTTATGACACTCCCTGGGGTTATGTTTTGATAAATTCTCAATCTTAGTATGAACCCATATTAAGGGAAAAATTCCCCTAAGAATATATGTTAGAAAGTAGATCATGAAGAGACAAGATTGAAGCCTATAGACTCATGAATTACGGAAATAAATGTTTATTTATGAGTCATCAACTTTTGTCTTTGGATTACCCTTTATGTGTTACCCCTGACTTTCCTTTTATTCCAGCCAATGGCCGGTAATAGGAGGACTCGGGCTAAAAACCGTTGTGAAGATCTGTGTGATGACTGTACTAATGAGATGCCAAATCCAATGGGAGCGGGAATCGCAAACTTTGTCACCGTTCTCTCCCAGCTAACTCATGTTTTGAATAGATAAGTAGGTCAAGAGGAATGTTCAACCCCCCCCCCCCCCACCTTAGAAAGAATAAGAAGCTATTGAGAGCATCATGAGACAAAGGCCTCCTATTTTTATTGGATCATCTGATCCCATGATCGCTGAACAATGGATCAACTCCATTGAAAAGATCTTATCTATCCTCCAATGTTCTTGAACAAGAGAAGGTTCTCCTAGCTGCTTATCGTATGGAGGGTGATGCAGATCAATGATTGACGTTGATCAAATATACGAACCCTGAGGAGGTGATTAAGGCTTTGGAATGGAAGGATTTATGGAAGATTTTTTTCAATAAATATTTTCTGTGCACCCTCCGTCTTAAGATGGAAAGGGACTTACTTTCCCTTAAGTAAAAAGATTGAGAATCTGTTGGAGAGTACGAGGAAAAATTCACAAGGCTTGCACGATACACATCCAGCTTTTTCGTTACCCCCAAATGCAAGGTTGACCGCTTATTTGGTGGGATGAAATCTAGCTTGCGGAAAGCATTAGCAATCAGTGACTTCTATAGCTATGAGGAAATTGTCCGATGTGCCCTCAAGATCGAAATGGAGATCGGGGAATCACAGGGGTATCATGGGGACAAGAAGCGTAAGGTGGAATTCAATGCTGGTGGTCCGATGGATAAATCCAATGGTGCTAAGAAGATCCAGCACCCCACTTGCCAAATGTGCGGAATGAAGCACCCTAAGAATTTCCTTAAGGAGATGAGAAAATGCTTCAGGTGTGGAAGAGAAGGGAACCTAGCTGTTAACTGTCGGAAAGAAGGACCCGCAGCTGAGACAGAGGAGAGGAACACTGCCTTTGATCCTCAACACATTGTTCAATGCTACAAATGCATAGAACTGTGTCATTTTGCAAATCAGTTCCCTAATACAAGGGTTATCAGAGGCAACCAACAACCTCCAAGACAGCAAGGAAGAGCTTTTTCCATCACTTCTGCCGAATTGAACCCCGACAATGATGTGGTGACAGGTATGCTAGTTATTCATTCAATAATAGCGAACATTCATTTTGATTCAGGTTCTACGCATTCTTTAATATCTCGAAAGTTTATTTGAATAATCCCAGCACCGCTATAAATCATGGAAGTAAAGATTTCGGTGAGTACGGAAAATGGGGAAATCATTGCATCCCATGAGTATAAGCCCTCCCCTATTATAATCTGTGGATTGAATTTCCCGGCGAACCTTGTCATACTACCTCTGGTGGAATTTGATGCAATTATTGGCATGGATTGGATTTCCTTATATAGAGCCAAAATAAATTGTCGGGAGAGGGAAATCACACTCTATATGGAGAATCGACCCCCGATTCTTTACAAGTGTTAGGAGGAAGATGAATCTCCTTTAGCTCCATCATCTCAATCATTGATATTACTGACTTATGAGCACGCATATATGGCTAAGATGATTGAGTCCAAGGAAGAAACCATCCTTGAAGAAATGCCTATTGTGAGGGAATTCGCTGACGTGTTTCCCGAGAAACTTCTGGGTCTTCCTCCTAGAAGAGATGTTGAGTTCTCAATTGAACCTATACCTCTGGAGCTACCAATATCCAAGACTCCATATAGAATGGCTATTGTAGAGCATGAAGAGCTGAATAATGAACTACAGGAGAATCTGGATAAAGGGTTTATACGCCCAAGTTCTTCACCATGGGGTGCACCAGTCCTCTTCATTAAGAAGAAGGATGGGTCAATGCGGCTTTGCATCGATTATCGTGAACTTAACAAAATCATGATAAAGAACAAGTATCCTCTCACAATAATTGATGACTTATTTGATCAGCTATGTGGCACAAAATACTTCTCCAAGGTGGACTTGTGGTTGGGATAATATCAAGTAAGGGTGAAGAAGTAAGATTTCCCCAAGACTGGTTTTCGTACAAGATACGGGCATTATGAATTTAGAGTAATGCCTTTCAGACTCACCAATTCTCCAGAAATATTCAAGTACTTGATGAATATAGTCTTTAGAGACTACATTGACAAATTTTAGATAGGCTTTATAGATGATATTCTAATATACTCCAAACCAAGGAGGATCATGAGGAGCATTTAAAAACCGTACTAGAGACTTTGCGCAAGGATAAGCTCTATGGAAAGTACAACAAGTGTGAGTTCTGGTTGAAGGAGGTCTAATTCATGGGCCATATCATCTCAAGCAATGTGATATCTATGGACCCCTCCAAAACAGATGTAATTGAAGGATGGTCGAGGCCAACATCGGTAAAGGATATCCGTAGCTTCTTGGGGTTAGCTAGATATTATCGACGATTTGTGAGAAATTTTTCACGATTTTCCAACCCTCTTACCATGATAATGGAGTAAAGTTTTCTTGGAGTGATGAATGTGAAAAAGCTTCAAGGAGTTGAAGAGGAGGATTATCACTGCACCCGTGCTCACTTTACCCACAAGTGGGGAACTTTTTGTGGTATTCAGTGATGCTTCAAAGAAGGGCTTAGGCTGTGTGCTGATGCAGAATGATAAAGTGATATCCTCTGCCTCAAGGCAGTTGAAATTCCATCAGCAAAACTATCCAACGCATGATCTGGAGTTGGCGGTTGTGATCTTTGCCATGAAAATCTGGCATCATTATCTCTATGGAGAGAAATGTGAGATATATACTGACCACAATAGTCTTAAATATATATTCACACAAAAAGAACTTAATATGCGCCAAAGAAGATGGATATAGCTCATCAAGGATTATGACTGTTAAATACATTACCACCCTGGGAAAGCGAACAAGGTGGCAGATGCCCTATGTAAAAAGGACCCACCAATTTTATCAATGATGATAATTTATAAGGATCCAATCTTCTTAGACTTGATGAAGATGGACATGGGAATCATAAAGAAGGGAACACTATTAATCCTTTCACAAATTATTACTCAACCATCTCTTTTGGAAAGGTTAAAGGATGCTCAAAAGGATGATGTGGGAATTCATGAAAAAGTGGGTGATCTCAAAAAAGGGAAATACTGAGAGTTCAATGTTAATGAAGAAGGAATTGTGAGTTTTGGGAAATACTATGTCTTCCATCAAGTCCGGTGATAAAGAAGGAACTTTTATATGATTCATATAGTTCAAAATTTCTCTATTAACCTAGAGACCACAAAGATGTATCAAGATCTCCAAGAAAACTTTTGGTGGCATAATATGAAGAAGGAGATCACTAAATATACATCAAAGTTCCTGGTGTTTCAGAAAGTGAGGGTAGAGAGGCCGACGTCTAAGTGGATGATGCAAACATTTCCCATAATAGAAGGGAAATGGGAGAACATCACCATGGACTTTGTCACCAGACATCCAAGGACATCCAAAGGTAACAATGCAATTTGGGTTGTTGTAGATCGTCTAACAAAGACTGCACACTTCATTGATATTCGGGAGGATTTCTCATTGGATCAACTGGAACAGATATATATCAGGGAAGTGGTAAGGTTTCATGGAGTGCCACTATCTATTTTGTCTGATCGAGATCCATGATTCACCTCTAAGTTTTGGAAGAGTCTACAACATGCTCTGAATACTGAACTGAACTTCAGTACGGCCTATCATCCTCAAACTGATGGCCAATCTGATCGGACTATCCAAACAACTGAGGATATGTTGAGAGCATAATAAATGTACTTTAAAGGAGGATGGGACCAACATCTTCCTCTGGTTGAGTTCTCTTATAATAACAGTTTCCACTAGAGCATCCAAATGGCACCATATAAAGCCCTGTATGGGAAAAGGTGCAGAACACCGGCATGTTGGGATGAGGTCGGTGAACTTATACTGCATGGATATGAAATGGTTTAGGAAATGGTAGAGAAGGTAAAAACCATTCAACATCATATCAAGGCAGCCCAAAGTCGACAGAAGAGTTATGCAGATAATCGTTGATGAGACCTTGAGTTTAACGTTATAGACATGGTGTTTCTATGCATATCTCCATGGAAAAAGGTCATGAGGTTTGGAAAGAAAGGGAAGTTAAGTCCAAGGTATATCAGCCCCTTCGAGGTTCTTAATCATGTTGGGGCTGTGGCCTATCGACTATCACTTCCACCTACTATGGCCAAAGTACATGATGTCTTTCAAGTATCCCTCTTAAGGAAGTACATACCAGACCCTTCACATGTACTCTCTTCTGAGGTGATACAATTGGAAGACGATCTTTCTTATGAGGAGCAACCAGTGAAGATCTTAGATCATAGAGAAAAAGGTCTACGAAATAAGACATTTCCCCTCGTCAAGGTATTGTGGAGAAACCACAAGTTTGAAGAAGCGACATGGGAATAGGAGGATATGATGAAGCTGAGTTACCCATATTTTTTTAGTGTGGGAAAAGGAAAATTTCGACTGCAAAATTTCTTAAGGGGGGAATATTGTAACGACCCAATGTTTCATTAATGGAAAATTCTCTCTTGATCCAGTTAAATGACTCTTTATGAAAAATGTTTTTATAAGATGTCAAATTCTTTGGTTTTATGTTATGAATTTTGACCATTGTTAATATAGTCGTTGAACAGTGATCACATGATTAGTATAAATATAGGACCTTAACAAATCAAATTTACTCAGACAAAAGAAGTGATGGACTCATCCATTAGAATTGCCCCATACGAAGACCATTTTTCGGAGCTCAGAAAAGAGGTGGCATCCTTGGGCTTCACCCTTGACCAAGCTCAAGCTGAGCTTCACCATGTCATGCTCGAACATGACCGTCTACGGGAAAAGTTGAAATTGATAGAGATTACCACTTGAGTGATGTTATCTGAGCCACCCCAAGAGTCTTTCACCATCACACAGCTTACCCTTAGGTCTTCTGCGGCTGTTTTAAGGTGTTATGTAACAAATAAGTAGTACTATGTTCATGTACATTATTTTTTTATATAATAATGAATATAATTTCTAGTCATTTTTGATACATTGTAAATAGTTTTTAAAGTACAAAAGGTGTTTTTAGTTATTATTTAATTAAGAAATATATTTTATTAAATTAAGGTATTTTTGAATATAATAATAATTTAATAAAATAATATTATTATTATTAAATTAATTTTTATTAAATATAAATGATCTTATAATTTTATGAATGCAATTAAAATTTTATACTAAAGTTTGAAAGCCATTTCTGTCAAAACCCCTGAATTTTCGATAAATGATGGTTTTTATTTTAAAAGAGAAAATTAACATATTTAGAACATTTTTTAGATAAAATAAAAGTCATTTCTGGAATCAGGACGTTCAAATTATACAACGGTGAATTTTTCATAATTTTCTGAGACAGTCAAATTTTTGGGTAAAAATTTAATACCATTTAAATATATAATGTGTTTTATGACATCATAATGACCCAATGGTGATACAATAAAATACCATAACCCTTATTTTCGTCCAATATAAGTTTTATCATTAAAATAATATGATTTTTGGTTTTTTTACTTACTTTTCAAAGCATTAATGGACCCCTCAATACATATTCAACACTTTTTCTTTTTAAATTAATTTCCATGGGAGTGTGACTCACCTCCACATAAGCAACCATATTATTTTAAGAAGTTAGTACTTGGGCCTTATAAAATATTGTTTTCATCTTCCCTTTTCCCAAAACCATGGGAAAAACCCATTGGATTTTTTGTGGTTTGGATTAATTTAATGTAAGGGGACCCAAACCTAAATAATAAAGAATTCCCTCACCTTTCCTATATAAACCCACCCAAGATCCCACTTACTCCTCACAAAAATCCCTTGGAGTTCCCCCAACCTCTAACCTACTATCTCTAGAATCCTCCCAAGGTTCCCCAAGCTCCCAAGAATCCTCTCATAAGCCTCTCTCTAGCCTTTGGAAGCACACCTCCAAGTAAGGGTTTTTTTCTTCCTTTCTCATTTTTGTCAATTTTCATTAAGTTGTATTTCCCATTTAATTTCAATTATGAATGTTGGGGAATGGATTCAAACCTCACTCATACTGCCCTCTTTATGTTTGAATGATGGGAGACCCATTTCTCTCTCATTTAATGCCTCCCATGTACACCCGTTACTATGCCGAAATTCCGAAAGGAACTTCTCTCTCTTCTTTAACATTCAAGCAATACTTTTGTATCTTGAATCTAAATTCAATTTTAATTGTTGGGACATGTATCTATATGACCTCCTTACAGTCCATTACATGTAAATATGATGAGGGACCCCTTTCTCTCTCATCAACCTTTTTTAAAAATTCTTATGTCACGTCGTTACGCGGCCGAAATCGCACTGATTTTCTAAGCCAATGTCATTGTGTAGTGAATACCATGCCCATTTATCCATCAAGGGTATTCACCTTTATGCACATTTACTTATTTATTGTAAAGTTTCATGTATAAATTCCACATTCCTTTATCGTGGACTAAATTATTATGTTTCATGAATAAATGTTTTATGATCCATGTATCACACTTATGCATGAAATGAAATGTTTAAGAAGGGTGCGCCCTTATAGCGCTCCAATGCATTGGGTAAAGTATAGTATCATGATACATCATGTGAAATGAGTGTCTACTCATGCTAATTCAAGTGAAACGAGGGTTTACTCGTGATTCATGTGAAATGAGGGTTTACTCATGCTTTATGTGAAATGATCCTTGGCTCATGCTAATTCCATGTTAAGTGTTGTTGCCACATTTCCATGTTATGATTATCATGCTTTATCATGCCTTTATGTTCATGTTTCTTTTTTTCTCTATTGATATGCCTATTGTCTAACATGTATTTTACTTTTCATGTTATTCCATGTGTACTCCCTTACTGGGATTTATAGCTCACCCTTTTCTTATGCATGTCCTCAGGTCATCCCATGCAATTCTAAGTACGAGAGAATGTAGTGGTCATGTAAAAGAAGTCATCATTTAAGATGTTGTATTTCATGTTTTATGTTTTTATGTAATGATCCTAAGCCCCAAATACACTAAAATTTTCAATCTTCTTTGTTCTATCAAGTGAAGTTTTATGTAATAAATCTTGTTTATGTTGTAATAAAAAAGCGGGGTTGTCATAACTTGTTTATGATGTTTGGAATTATACAATCACTCATAATGATACAAGTACTTGATAGTCTACGTGATTATTCACTTTGTTGAATATTCAGGGTTATGTTTCATTATAATATGATTATATATGATATTAATTATTCATAATTTGTTCCTATAGTATAATTATCAAGGATATACTTTAATGGATTGTGTTTTTAGATTTTCCCGATATGTTATGGATTATGATTAATTATGATTGATACCACTGTATTACAAACCCTCACTAATAATCAATATTCACCACATTTTTTTGTTTTATATTTTTTCCATGATTTGAATATGTATATTATAAATGTCATTTTGTGATAATTTTTGAGTTGATTATTCTTTCCATATTATATTATATAGTGTTAAATTTTATGTTTTTATTTAAAAATTTTGTTATTTTCATAATCATCTAAAATATTTTTCCCTTTGGGATGTGACCGATTTTTTTATTATATTATTTTAATAAAATAATGTCACTACCTCTGTGATATGTGGGTAATGGTCTTTAGTGATGGAATCAGAGAATGTTTAATAGAAATCATGGAAACTAAATTTTAAAAAAATTTAAGAAAAATAACACTATAATAGAATTTAGCATAATAACTGAAGAAAAAATTATTATTTAGTTAAGTTAGGTATTATGTGTGTCTACTAAGAAATATATCCCTTTATATACAATTTATGTAGATGTGATTATAGAATATATGAACCCATGGGTAACATCATCGTTAAGGTGTGACATGCCAGACTAAGAATAACCTATTAATCGAAAAGGAGACATATTGTGCAATTATTTTGAAACTCCTATGGGATACACACAGGATAACTATTATTTTCTATAAAATCAATTACAAATTATTTAAAATTAAAAATTTCTAAATATAGACCATTAATAAGATTATGATATTTTTTACTCATAAAATTTTCTGATTTTTGTTTATTGTTACGGGTTCGATGTTGGAAAAAATGATTAATAATTTAATTTAGTGTATTCCATTGTATATAAATGGTGAAAATTAGAAGGAATAGAAATTGTATCAATTTAGTTATTTTTTATATGGATTGAACATAAAATAAATAATATTACGTTTGATCTAGATCTCAAATTTTTGTTCAACTACTTATAAATATGATGGATCATTTGACTCATTTTATGACCAATAACCCTACGCATGTGTAGCCTACTGATCCACAATGTGAAGGAATAATGTTCCACCACTTCATGATTCAATAACCTCCATTATTCAATGGGGCAGGAATCTAAATTTTAGCTGGTAAATGGTTATGTTTCATATAGAAAATATTTTTATCTTTTTGATGTAATAAAAGGGAGAAGGTTATCATGGATTTTTATCAACCATTAGGAGATGCAGATCAATAGTGGTCACTAATTAAAAACCCAATGGAGGATAATAAAATTTCATCTATGCAATGAAATAATTTCATAGAGATATTTTTAGAAAAATATTTCCATCATGAACAGTTATATGATATGGTGAGACAACTCTTTTATTTTAGGAAAAATGAGGATGAGAAAGTTTCTATGTATGAAAGAAAACCCTATAAAGATAGAAATGTGTCTTAAAGATGATATAGTCAATCCAAATATCAAGAAAGATAAATTATTTTTTGGGTTAAATCCATTCATCCGAAGAGAACTGGTAACCCAATCATTCTCATCAAACGAAGCTATAGTCTTGTGTGATTCCAAGATATTGAATGAAATAAATAGGTCCTGTAAAATTAAAATAAACCAATAGAAGATGAAGGCTGTTTAAAATTCTATAAAACTAAATAAGGAAAAGGGAAATAGTTGACTATTTTATATTACATCCTATAATAAATGAGGAAAGAAAAATCAAGGATAATCATATTGGGGATAAGATTTTGTTACAAGTGTGGAAAAAAGGCCAATAACCCCATTATAGAAATTGAATGATAAATTCTACCAATGTTCAGTGCTCCAAATATAAACTGATATAAAATTATACCAATGATTATCCTAAGAGTAAACAAAATTTTCCATTTAAAAGGACTTGTGAACAAGGGTATGCATATGCAGTCAAAATAGTAGAGGATGAACATCATAATGTTGTGGTTCTATGTACAGTAATTAGCATTGAAATTTTATATAATTTTTATTTTATTTTGAATCATCACATTCAAAAACATATTACATGTTTTCTATTAAAATTTTATATTTCCAATTTACCTTAACAAGGGTGTTGTCAATAGAGAGTCCTTGTGAATAATTTATTGAAATAATGATTTGTCAAGAAGGTACTATTATAACAGATAGACATGCTCTAATAACTAATTTTATCACCATACGAGTTATTGATGTTGATATTATCATTGGTATTGGCAAGATTATGAAATATAATGAAATAATTTATTTAAAAAATACGGAAATTATGAATCGTGATGAATGTAATGAGTTCCCTTTCTATAGTGTGGGTACTTCAACATGGATGTCAAATCTAGATCTAACTTGAGAAACTCTTCTAAATGAATGGAAAAAATCAACAATAAATGAGGTATGAAATCATCCAATTAAATATTTACCTACTCTACAAGGATTTTTCATGTAAAATAGTTTTATTTATGAATCACTATTTTGGAAAAATTAGTAAACCATGCTTGACAAATAAATGGCTGTTACAATTTCTTTTTTATTCTTATATTTCCACTATTATGAATTTAGGATCACCTGTATGCATTGATTTCTGGAAATACTTGTTGGTTTCGCATTTATACACAATTTTGACCTCAATTTTAAAGGAATAAATTGATATACTTGTAATTTATATAATAGAACAATCTCTATATTAGGAAGTTCAGTTTACAATTTATTTTATACCTGATGCAATACCTACATTAAGACTCTTTATTGAATTTCCATGGTTGAGTTAATAGATTTAAATAATAACTATTGTAATTGAGTTATTAGGGATTTATACTCCTTAGTGTTTCAACATGGGGATCTCCTGTTATTTTAGCTAAGAGGAATGATTCATCAATAATGATGTGCATTGACTACAATGAGATCAATGTTATTCCAGTAATGAAAAAATACCCGCTACATCACATTGATGAATTATTTAATCAAAAAAATAGTGCTCAATGATTTTTAATGATTAATCATAAGTCTGGATATAATAAATTTCTTATATAGAAAGAAGATATTCTAAAGAGAAAATTTTGAACCAGGTATAGAAATTACAAGTTTATAGTAATGCCCCCTGAACTGATGAATTCACCCTATGTTTTTATAGATCTCAAAAAAACAGTGATCAAAGAAAATTTTACAGATTTTGTAGTGGTATGTATGGATGATATATTTATATATTATAAAATTTATTAGGACAATGTGAACCACTAATGTGTAGTTCTAGATATTGTTAGAAGAATAGAGTTATATAGGTTGTATATAATGTGTGAATTTAGGAATCAAACAATTTTCTTTCTTGGACATAATATCCTAAAGGTTGGAATCATAGTAGATCATTTGATTAAAACGGTTGTTCATGAATGGGATATAAAATAGATATAACTAAGGTATGTAGATTCATTGGTATAGAAGGTAACCAATGAAATAGCCTTCAGAATTTTTCTTGATTAACTAATTCTATAACCTAGCTTACTTATAATGGGGTCAGATTCATATGAAAAAATTAATTTGAAAAATATATTTATTAATTTAAGAGTTGACTACTAAATCATCCAACCACGACACTGCCTTTGGGAAATGGTTGATTTTTTATTTACAGTGATGAATAAATGAAATGAAATGGTTTTCTCTTTATACCTGATGATTTAGTTATTTCATATGCATCCAAGATGTTGAGTTGGATAAGGTATGATTTTCCACAAGAGTTCATTAAAATAATCTATATTAATAAGGTTATAATACTTCTCGGAGAACACATTTAAATTGTTTCTAATCTAGACACATGATATGTATCGAATTTTTTGGATAATTATTAATAAAATTAAGACATTAAACTTAATTTTAGTACAACTTATCACCCTTAATCTAATTAACACTCTCAAAGGACAATTATAAAAGATAATGAAATGTTGAGATAATTATCACTTGTATTTAAAAGATTTTTTAATCAGAATTTACCTCTGGTAGAATATTCCAACAATAATTGTGTCCATTCAAGTATTTAGATCCAACCATTTAAAGAATTAGATGGAAAGATATTTCATACGCATATTTTTTGGGATGAAGTTTGTGAAAGGTAGATTTTAGGGCAAAACATGTGGATGAAACAATACCAAATATAAATACTCTTCACACCAATATCAAAGAAGATAAATATATGAAAAAGGACTATATTGATAATTGAGCTAAGGATTTAGAATTTAAAGTGGGATATCATGTTTTCATGATTATAGATCCAATGAAAAGGGTGTATATAAGATTTGGAATTAAAGGAAAATTGAGACAAATATAAATTAGATAATTTGAAATCATAGTGAGAAGTGGAGCTGTGGATTGTAATTTTTTGATGACACAATGCCTTTCTAATTTACACACTTAGTTCTAAATTGTTTACCTCACTTGTTTTGAAAATCTAAATTATGTTTCAATACTCTTTGGTAATCCCAAATAATTTTTTTCTTTATATTAATTATTCTTTTAATCAATGATATCATATTATTAAGTAGATAATCAATCAATATGATCATTGGAATTTGTTAATCAATGATTATCTATGTTTATACTGGTTTAGAAAAGTTAATAGCTCAATATGGATATGATTTTCATAGAACAAATAAGTATCAAGTGTTGAGTCAGTGATATAGACCTACAGTTACATAGTCTACCGATAAGAAAAGGACACTGATAGACCAAGATTCATGGGACACACGGTCACTGGTACATAATTACAGATACATGCTACCGATAAAAAGAGATAGACATCTACCGATACAAGAAACCGATACAAACAGATAAATATATACCAATACGAGAAACTGATATAAACAGACAGACATACCTACCGTTACAAGATACTGATACAAGTCTGCTTATACTGACAGACGACTACCATTACAAAGTCTTCCGATATAAGACTTCCACCAGTACAAAAGAGCTACTGATACAAAAATCTACTGTTATAAAGAGTAACTGCAACCGATACAAGAAAGCTCACTGATATTAAGAACTACCGATGAAAACCAGTTCTTGTTTCCCTAAACTCATTTTCTATTTGTTTATTTAGTAACAATAATATTTGATGTTTTTAATGCAACTGATGTTAATTAATGATAGTTGTTGCCATGTTAGTAACCATACCTCATACCTGTATAATGTTAATAATTCCTATTGCCGGAGCTGAAGTTGTATAAAAGGGAACCTCAAACAACTAAAGAAATGGTCAATTGATTGATGTGTCCTTCAATGAATATATGAAACAACCTTCTTGGAGATACAAAAGAACATACATGTAGAGAATCAGAAGGAAGAATACATTCTGAATCTGTAAAACTTTTTCACTCAAGGTGTAAAGAGAATCAACCATTTCACCTACACTCCACCTGATCATGTTGATCAACCTGTACCTAGAAGTCAAATACAAAGATGACACTCTGTTTTTCTTTTTTAAGATCAAAGAATGACACAAAGCTTCATCTGCAACAATTTTAGGAGTTTGGAGCATCACTGACAACACATAGAGCATTCTAAACTCATCTCAATTTGTTTAGCTCTATTTTGTTTCATTTATTTAAATTTTGAGCAGTGTGTGTGCTCTGTACATTAAGCACACATAGACTCCTGTGCTGAATGGATGGATTTTTATATCCTCACTCAATATTTATCTCACACTCTTCCATCCCGTCGTGGATAGTGGTAGTGGTCAAGTGTGACCTGGACAGCCTATGAGATGGTGTTGTTTAGTTTTCCCATGAAGAAATATTTTAGAGGTCTGAGGACCTGGACAGTCTGTGTACTATTTTAAAACCCTGATCCATGGTGTGGATAAAGTTTTATATAAATTTTTTTGAGGGGACTATGTCTCATCTTGAGACTTAACCTATTGGTTATACCTGTTGTGCATACAATTTCATTTTAAACTATACCTTATATTCTGTTGCTAATTACTTTGAAATTCAAATCTATTTTAAAGTAACTCTGATAGTTAAACTAGTAGGTGTTTGTAATTTTTGATATCTAGTAAGTTAGTTTCAAATGATAACTTAATCATCAGATTAAGTTAACTGAGAAATAAACAATATTTGAGAAACAAATGAAATCTTTCATGCTTTACAAATTCACTATAGTCTAAATTGTTTTATGAATTCGGGGTTTTAAAACAATATTTTAAACAGAAATTTTTAATTGGATCTCAATTCACCCCCCTCTTGAGTATCCACTCCAACCAAAATTTGTTATCAGAGGATTGTTAAAAGTTTTTCAGAACACTCTGTTTTTCCACTTTGATTTTTTTTATCTTATTGATCATAAATTTATGTTAGTTATAAATTTTATCTCTTTATAATATATCATCTAAAATCAAATTATGGAGAATATACTAGAAGGATCTGTTACCAACATGCCACAATTCTTTAATGGTGTTAATTATGCCCAATAGAAACTAAAAAAAATTCATTTATAACGTTTGGGATTTGATATCTGGACTGCTATAGAGACATAGTATAAGATTCCAGAAACTAAAAGAAGAACTACTTGGGATGAACCTACAAAATATTCTTACAGTAATAATTGTAATGCAATGAATGGAATGCATTGTGCTTTAGAAGATGAAGAATTTAATCAAATATCTGCTTGTAAGAGTGCTTATGAAATATGGGATACTTTGGCTGTTTCTCATGAGGGAAAAACTAATGTTAATGAAATTAGATTGAATACCTAAAATATTAAGTATCATAATTTTAAAATGATGACTGATGAACCTATTTATGACATGTATCTCAGGATCTATGAAATATTTAATACAATGAGATCACTTGGAAATGATGTTCCCACAAAAGAGGAAATCATGAGGATACAAAGATGTCTTCCAGATAGGTAGAGAGGCACATTAGTTTCAATTTTAGAACCTGTGAAATAAGTTCACTACCTGTTAAAGAGCTGATTGTTAAGTTAATGATGTATGAAGAAGATCTAAAAGTAAACAAAGAAGAAGATGATGAACCAAATAAGAGATCAGTGTAATTTATGTCTATTGCCACAAAGATCAAGGACAAGGATAAAATTCAAGTTACATGTGATAGTTCAAGCCATGAAGAAAGTGAATCTGACAGTGATGCTGAATTGGCTCATATATCCAGACGATTTATGAAATTCTATACGAAAAATGGGTTTTTTTGAAAATTCCATTACAAGGGAATGTATGAAAATAATTGTCATTGGAAGAAGGATTAGAAAATGACTGATAAAAGTAATGACATAGTCTTCTTTGAATGCAAGAGGAAAGGGCATGTGACAGCTGACTGTCCAAAATTAAAATACAAGAAGAAATATGAGTATAAGGACAAAAATATAAGAAAGTTATGAAAGAATCTTGGGGTGATTCAGAAGATAGTTCAATTGATTCTGATTCTACTCAGGATGAAAAATCTCAAAAATCTAATATGTGTTTCAGGATAGACACGTCTGAGGTAACTTTGGATACTCCTGTATTTAATTCTTAATATTCTAGAGATTATTGTGATTATGATAACTTTTCTAGTGATGAGTTATTTGAATATTGTAACATTCTAGAATATACTTGCAGTGATCTGAAAGACAAGTATAAAACCTTGATGAAATAGCATTCTTTAACTAGCACTATCAAATCTGCACTATATGTAGAAAATGAAAATAATGCTCAACTGTTAAAAGTGAATTCTAAACTGAAATTGTCAAATGAGAAACTTAGAATAGACATATAGAAGTTCACAAATGGAAATAATACTCTAGCTCAAATGCTTGGAAAACAAGTTGCACCAATGTACACTACTTGTTTCAGATACCTACCTCGACAGAGACAGCATGTTAAGAATATATTTATTCAAAAAACTGGACAGTTCGGTGCCAGTTCTAGTTCTGTAAATTCTTTTGCTTCAACTAGATTTTTATATTCTACTAGGCCAAAAAAATACATTATTAAAAATCATTCAAACCAGATGATTATGGGAGACATATTAGACAAATCTGGGTGCCAAATGTTTTGCTTTCTAACCTGTCTCGACCTAAGAAAATATGGGTAAAATAATTATTTTCTGTTTAAACCTGTTTTGTAGGAGATTTTTTTGAATAATTTCTATAAGAATATATGGTAGTTGTATAGTGGATGTTCAAGTAATATGACTAAAGATTATTCTTGTTTCAATATTTTAATCATGGTTGATGGAGGACATGTCACCTTTAGTGATAATTCAAAAGGAAAAATCATCGGGTTAGGGCATATTCGTAACACTGATTCAATTTTAATATCAAAAGTAATATTTTTAATGGATTAAATTACAAACTATTATGAATTTCACAGTTGATTGATGATGTTTTCATTCATAAATTTCATAATGATGATTTGCATGTATTTAATTAAAAAAAATTGGTATTGACTGACATGGGAAATGAAAATGTCTATGTAGTTGACTTAAATTATTTAGTCAAAAAAAATGTTACTTGTTCAAATATGTTTCATAAAGAGTCATGGCTTTTTCATAGAAGATTAGAACACTAAAATGATCATTCACTTTGGAAACTGACTTTGAAAAAAAAAATTAGAGACCTACCTCAACTAAAATTTCCAACAGAAAAAGTTTTCACTCCCTTTCAAAAGAGAAATCAACATAAAGTTTCATTCAAATTAAAGAAAGAAGTGTCAAATTCTCAACCTCTCTTGTTGGTTCGCATGTATTTTTTGTAACTTCTAGAATTTGTAGTTTAAATGGGAGGCATTATGTTTATGTTATGGTAGATGACATTTGTAGATATAGATGGGTATATTTTCTAGATCAAAAAAGTGAATATTCTTTTTATTTTATTACATACTCCAAGTCTGTAGAGAACCTTAGTATACTTAAGAATAAGACCTTAAGAAGTGATCGTGGCTGGGAGTTTGAAAATCATGAGTTTGAATCATACTACTCACACAATGGCAACAATCATCATTTCTCTACCCCTAGGACACCTTAACAGAATGGTGTAGTTAAAAGAAGGAATAGAACCCTTCATGAAATTGCAATAACTATGCTTAATGAGTATTACCTACCTGTTTACTTTTGGGAAGAAGCTCTAAATACAACATGTTATATTATAAATAGAGTCTTGATTAAACCTATTCTTTAAAATACCCCTTATGAACTGTGGAATAATAGGAAGGATAAAGTCTATTACTTCAAATTTTTTATTTTCAATGTCTATATTCTCAATACGTAGGATAATCGTTACAAATTTTCTTGAAAAAAGTGACGAGGGAATCTTTCTAGTTTACTCTATAATCAGTAAATCATATAGAGTCTTTAATAAAAGAACCAAATGTGTGGAAAAATCTGTTCATATCAAATTTGGTGAAACTGATCTACATGAACCTAAGTCTTATCTTGGAAATCATGAAGAAGATCTATCTATTCTAGAACTTGATGATAAAAGAAGTGAACCTGCTGTAAAAATAAGTAATTCTGGAAATTTTCCAGAACCCGATTTTATTGGAACTGAACCTACAGAAGAACCGGAAATTTATAGTCCTACCATTACCAGATCTACAAGGATTCTAAAGATTCATTCTTTATAAGTTGTTGTAGTTAATCTTGATATAGGGACAAACACTAGAGATTATATGAGAAATCAGGTTGAACATCAACCATTTCATTCACAGTTAGAACCAAAAAATATCAATGATGAAACCAATGATGAATTTTGAGTAATGGTTATGCAAGAATAGTAAAATCAATTTGAAAGAAACAATGTCTGGGAATTAGTTTACATACCTAAGGACACTTTAACCGTAGGAACTAAAGGGGTTTTTAGGAACAAAATTTATGAATTAAGAAATATTATTAGAAACAATGAAAATCTAGTTTCAAAAGGGTACAGTCAGGAGGAAAGAATAGACTATGAGAAAACCTTTTCACCTGTAGCAACTTTAGAAGCTATTAGAATTATACATTCTTATGCTGCTCATCTGAATTTCATGTTATATCAAATGAATGTTTAAAGTGAATTTATAAATGGATTTTTTGTTAATGATGTTTTTGTTGAACAACCAGCTGGATTTACTAATCCTCAATATCAAAATAGAGTTTTTATGCTTTCTAAAGATTTATATGGTTTGAAACAATCTCCAGAAGCTTGGTATGATAGAATTATTAAGTTTCGTATTTCAAAAGGTTTTTATAAAGGGATTTCTGATCCAAATCTCTTTATCAAAATACTTTCTAAAGATGTTTTAATAGTGCAAATCTATGTTGATGATATTATTTTTCGATCTTCTGAAAATGCTTTGTGAATTGATTTTTTAAAGAGTATGCAAAATGAATTTGAAATTTGTGTAATGGGATAACTCAAATATTTTATTGGATTTAAGGTTTTTCAAAATGAGAATGTTATTATTTTAAATAAATTTAAATATACAAAGAATCTCTTAAAACTTTTTGTTTTTGACAGTAGTAAGGGTAATGACACACCCATGAGTACTATTTTTAAATTGGATGCTGATGAAACTGTGAAACCAGTAGATCAAACAAATTATAGAGGTATGATAGGGAGTCTACTCTATCTCACTTCTAGTTGACTGTATATTATGTTTAGTGTGTGCATGTGTGCAAGATTTCAAGCTAATCCAAAAGAGTCACACTTGCTTGCTGTTAAAAAAAATTTCAACTATCTTAAACATACTAATAACTTATGACTATTTTATCCAAAAGGAAAATAATTAAATTTAATAAGGTATTCAGATACTGACTTTGCTGGTTGAAAATTAGATAGAAAGAGCGCATCTAGAACATGTCATATTATAGGTAAGTCCCTGATATCTTGGTATAGTAAAAAGTAGAATTCTGTTGCAGTGTCTACTTCTAAAGTAGAATATATTGCTGCTAGTAGTTTCTATGCACAAATTATGTGGATGAAACATACTTTAATGGACTGTGGATATCAATTTAGACATGTATCTATAAACTGTGATAACACTAGTGAGATTAAAATTTCAAAGAACCCTATATCTCACTCTAGAACTAAACACATTGATGTAAGGCACCACTTTTGTAGAGAACATTACAAAAAGGGTGATATTAATCTTTTATTTATAGGTACTGAATATCAATTATCTTACATTTTCACCAAACCTTTATTTTAAGAAACGATAAGTTACATTAAACATGAGTTAGGAATGATAGACTTTGTAGATCCAAATACTCATCGTTTCCCTAATTCTCACAGTTAGAAACCTCACTGTTGAAACCTCACCGTTAGAAACCCTACCGTTAGAAACCTCACCGTTAGAAACCTGACCATTAGAAACCTCACCATTAGAAACCTCACCGTTAGAAACCTCACCTTAAGAAACCTCACCATTAGAAACCTCACCATTATAAACCTCATTGTTAGAAACCTCATTTTTATAAACCTCACCCTTAGAAACCTCACCGTTAGAAACCTCACCGTTAGAAACCTCACCGTTAGAGTCCTCACTGCTAGACACACCACACTACTAGAGTCCTCACCGATAGACACACCCCATCGCTACAATCATCACCGCTAGACACACCTCACCATTAGATTCCTCGCCGTTAGAGTCCTCACCGATATATAAACATCACTGTTAGGGAGCTCACCGGTAATTGTCATTGATATGTCATGCACTGTCTGATTTTCAAATCTCTTATTGTTTTCATTATAATTATTCTTATTAAATTTCGATTCCTACATGATAAAAACTAAGCCTTACTCACATTTCAATCCACCACAAACACTCCTCTCTTCAATCATCTCTTCTCAAACCCGCGCATTTCATGAGAATCCAGATTCTTCGATCAGATATAGAAAGAAAAAAGATCCTAAAAGTCAAGGATTATAGTGATGAGCCCACCTAGAAGAAGTAGAAAAAAGTACCTGATGCTAGTGGTAGTGGCATTAGAACAAGGTCATGAAGGAATGATGTGAACCCACATTTTCAGAATAGAGAAATTGTAATACAGAAGGAACATTGTGCGGAATGGATTATGTCTAGTAAGTCGCTGATTATAAGGATATTGGAGGAGCAAGGATGGCTCGAATGATTTGCAAACAAAAATGGCCCATATTATACCACGCTGGTAAAATAATTATATGCGTCTTTGGTCTTTGAGAAATATGAAGAAGAGAATAGAATGGTTTCAGTTGTGAACGGAAAGGAAGAATACTTATCCTATGTTCAATGTGATGAATGTTTGAAAGTCCCACATGAAGGTGTTTTTTGGTATTGTTCGAAGACAACTCCTCCTACCAGTGACATTTTTTATTATGATATTTCCTTAGAAGAGCTCAATGGTAGTGGAAAAAGAAGGAAAGTAGTGGCTGCAGAGATGGATGGAGAATATAGATTTCATTTCAAGTTCATCCAACATGTGCTAAGTCCAAGAAGGGGGGACTTTTCAAATCTGAGATATCAAGATATATACATGTTGTATCTGTTAAGACACAGTGATAATGTGAATCTGTGCAGACTGTTAATGATTCAGATTGAGGATATGACTAGGCCCAAATTCAGGTCCAATGCTTAATTATTTTCCAAATTAATTTTGGTTATGATCAAAGTAAAGGGAGTAGCTGAGTCTCAGGATGATACAATGGTGGTGAGGAAAAAATTTTGAATCACAAGCACAGTTTGTAAATATATGAAGATTGGCTGGAACCCCTTGAGAATGTAATGGGTAATTTATAATGAGAGGGTTGATGATAAGTTTAACCTTGTTGACCATCCTAATAGGCCAATAGATAAAAGATATCTAGGTCAAGGAACTAATGAATAGGAACCCCAATATAGTGATGATACTGTTGAGGAGGATACCTCTGTATCAGATGGAGGCGATCCTGATTAGCCCCCTAGTCCAGCTGGTGATGTTATATCACATGAAAAGGAAAATCCTCTCATGAACCATACTATAAAAGAAACATTTATGGTTGTAAGAAATGAAGAAGCACATGTTGATGAGGAAGACCAAGATAGTTCATATCAAGAAGAAACTACCCTAGAGAATGCAGAAGAAAGATAATTTGAAACTGAAGCATTTGTTTCTACCTACTTGAGTTTTAGTCCACTGATTGGACACTCCTTAATGACTACTATGAAAATTGATGAATTAGGTAGACCTGCACCTATTCCTGAAGAGCCTCCAGTTGCTGTATTGGAAATGGTTGTGGAAGATTATTCGGTGGGACACCTACATTCTGAGGCTGCTATTAATGTACCTATATAAGAGAATGCACAGATTGAGGGGGAGCATCCTACCTGACATGGTACTATTTTAGTTGCTCATGAGATTGAGGATTGGGATAAAGACCTAGGTTTTTTAGTGTTTGGGTGGGACTATCCTAATTCAGATGATGAAACACCCATAAATATACCTCATGTCACTAATAATATCCTTTCTGAAACTTTACCTGAGACCAAGGTATGATTGTATGATTTAAACCAGCTGAAGTACGATCTTTATGCACTTTTTGTAGAGGAAAATAAAATAATGGAACCCTATTTAATATCTTCTATTCAGTCTGTGATGAATGAATCTATATCTGGTGTTTTGGATAAAGTCATGACCTAGAAGAATCAAGTTTCAAGCTTGGTAGAGGATGTTGAATCAAGAAAGAATTCAATTTTCTCTGTGGAGTCTTATATGAGCTCTAAATCTCTAGCATACAAAGACTTGGATTTTTTGAAAAGTGTAGATGGCCATATGGTATCCTTTTTTGATGAATTTAAGAATTCCATGGAATATCATGTCAGCACCCAGGACACTATTGTGAAAAAATTTCATAAGTAGTCTAACTAAACCCTTTATGGAAACAATTGCCTTTACTATTGCACCTTTGAGTACTACCAGACCTTCTCTGGATATTGATCGAATTAGAGCTGTGATGATATAAAGGTTTGGAAAGTCTTCTACTAGTGTCTCTGTAGACTCTTCTTCCATGACCCAAGTCATGACTACCACTAGGGATATACAGAAAATTGTTCAGAATTTTATGAGATAGGCCACTGCTTCCCAAAATGAGGTCAAAGACAAAGTGGATTTCAATTTCCAAAGGATATACACTAAGATTCAGTTGAAAAATAATTTCAAGCCTTTGTTAGAAAACCTTAAACTACCTCCATTCAATCAGGCTTTCAGAGAACAAATAAGCAAGCTGGGGGAGTTGGCTCCTACTTAAGATAAATTTATGGATAAAAAGTATGATTCATTTCTTCTATGGAATGACTAGGGGGGATCCTACTAGACTTTAGGAATCTGTTGCTGCCATTTTTGAATGTAGACAGTACTCCAATCATTGTACCTCTAGCTCTGCCTTCCTCTGCCCAGTCTGTCTCCATTCCTCAGATGACTCCAGCCCAAGAAATCCAGAGCCTCAATCATATGATCACATAGAGAGCTACACGGTATAGACCATGCACGGTATTAGTCACTCATCCGCCATTGATCATCTCTGGTGTTCCTATGCCTCCACCTGCATCCACAAGACCCGAATCTTCTTCTGATCCCAAGGGAAAATCACATGCTATGGAGGTGGATTGATTAGTGGCTAGGCAATTTCATAGGAATCACTTATATTCTTTATTTCTTCAATTTTGTATTTCTCTATATTTTTTCCTCAAATGATATATACATGATTTTATTCTCTCTTACATTCTATATGTTTTCGCATCTCTCCTTGCTTATTTTTTCTAATCACAAAGGGGGAGAAATGATATGGAAATGATATAGAGACATATGGTTAAAGGAAAAAGGGGGAGAACTATCATATGAAGAACCATTATCTTTTACCTATGATACAATTGAATTTAATACTAGTTACTCTCATATATTTAAAATCTCATATTTGAAAATGTCATTACCCACACTGAGAAATAAAAACCATTGTATTTTATACTAATACATTACAGATTATTTTGGATTATAATATCATAATTTGAGATTATCAAAAAGGGGGAGATTGTTGACCTCCCTTGTTTTGAGAATCTCAATTATGATTCAATATGCTTTGATAATCCCGAATAATGATTATCATTATATTAATAATTCATTCAATCTATGACATCATATTATTATTTTGTTAAACTATAAAAATGATCATTAAAATTTGTTAATCAATGGTTATCTATGTTTATACTTGTTTAGAAATTTTACTAACTCAATCTAGATAGTATTTTCATAGAATGGATAAGTATCAAGTGTTGAGTCACTTATATAGACTTACTGGTACACAGTCTACCAATATGAAAAGGTCACTGATAGACCAAGATTCATGTGAGACGTGGTCACTGGTACATAGTTACCGATTCAATATACCGATACAAATAGACAGACCGCTACCGATACAAGCTACCGATACAAACAGACAAACAGCTACTGATACAAGCTATCGATGCAAAAAGATAGACAGACCTACCGATACATTCTACTGATTCAAGTCTGCTGATATAGATAGACGGCTAATGTTACAATGTCTACTGATACAAGCCTGCTGATACAAATAGATGGCTATCATTACAAAGTCTACTGATAGAAGAATTCCACCAGTAAAAAACAGCTACTGATACATAGAGCTACTATTATAAAGAGTAACAACTACCGATACAAGCAAGATCACTGATACTAAGAGCTATCGATGAAAACCATTCACTATTTCACTGAACTATATTTCTATTTTTTTATTTAGAAATAGTCATATATGATGTTTTTAATGCAATTTCTATTAATTAATGATACTTGTTGGCATGTATGGAATAGTACCTCGTACTTGTAAAAAATAATCATTCCTATTGTCAGAGCTGAAGGTTTATAAAAGTGAACCTCGAACTACTAATGGAATGGTCAATTGATCGCTCAGTCTTTCCTGGAATATACGAAACAACCTTCAAGAGATACACAAGAACATACATGCATAGAAGAAGAAGGAAGAATACATTCTGAATCTGTAGAACTTTTTCACTCAAGGAGTAAAGAGCTTCAACGATTTCTCCTACACTCAACACGATCAAGCTGGTCAACCTGTACATGGAAGTCAAATACAAAAACGACACTCTATTTTTCTCGACTAAGACTAGATAAGGAATCAAAGCTTTGCCTGCATCAATCTAAGGAGTGCAGAGCTTCATTCACAAAACATAGATCATTCTAAACTCATCTCTATTTGTTTATATCTATTGCGTTTCATTTATTTTCATTTTGAGAAGTGTGTATGATCTGTATTTTAACCACCCATTGTCTCCTATACTGAACTAAAGGATTTTTATATCGTAACTCAATCTTTATCTTACACTCTTCCATCCCACTGTGGATAGTGATAGAGGTCAAGTGTGACCTGGACAACCTGTGAGCTGTGGTAGTTTATTTTTCCCACGAAGAACTGTGGTAGAGGTCTGAGGACCTGGATAGTCTGTGTACTATTGTAAAACCCCGATCCAGGATGTGGATCATTTTTTATATAAATTTCTTTGAGAGGACTAAGTCTCGGCTTGAGACTGAACCTCTTTGTTAAACCTGATGTGCGTCCTATGTCATTTTAATCTATACCTTATATTCTGTTGCTAATTACTTTGAAATTCAAAACTGTTTTAAAGTAACTCTGATAGTTAAACTAGGAAGTGTTTGTAATTTTTGTTAGCCAGTAAGTTAGTTTAAAATGCTAACTTAATCATCATATTATGTTAACTAATAAATAATAAATCATTGATAAACTAATTGAAACCATCCATTCTTTACAAATTCACTACAGTTTAATTTGTTTATGAATTAAGGATTTAAAAACTATATTTTAAACAAATATTTTTAATTGGAACTCAATTCACCCCCTCTCGATTATCAACACCTACCAATATAAATATATTTATAATTAAAGTACTTGATAAAACCAAAACATTTCCTCACTTATGATGGAATAAAATTGCAATCTGATTCATCATATATTGATGAGCATATCATGAATATGGATAGTAGATAATAGATTTTGAGGAATCAAATGTCTGAACTAGTAAAGGAACATTGGGAAGATCCTGAAATTGATGAAGATACAAGGAAAAAAAGGAGTAAATGATGAAGAACTACCTAAATATTTTTTGAGCAGAAATTATGAAAATTTTGAGGATGATATTTTATGATGAATGGGATAATGTTTCCCACTATATTTTATGGTTTGTATATTTTAAAATTTATCATCCTTGATAGTTTATCATTCAATAAATGATGAGTTTAAACATAATATATACTATTAAATATTATATTTAAAATAGTAATGTGACAATTTGGAATAATAATATTACCAATAGAATAGTAATATGACCTATGGAAATATAAATAACATTTTTTTACATGGTAAATGAAATTATGGTTTATTAATATCATAAAATTACTAAAAAATGAAATAAAATAGATAAATTAAGGGTTACTATTTTTTTGAAACACAAATTTTTATTTTAATTTCAATAATTAATTTAATTTTTAAAAAGAAGACTTATTTTCATAAAATTGAATCATAAATTTTTATTTTTCCTTATGGTTATATGTTAAATTTATGATACCTTAACTAAATTTTCAATTTGAGGTAATGAGAATTGTAATATATGAATCATTATTTCTCGAGGTAATGATAAGTTTATTTGAAAATTAAATTTCATATGATTAGAAAACTATTTTTCTTTAAAAGAATTCATTTTTCGAATTATTCATTTTTAAAAAAATAGAGTAAATATTTGGAACATTCTAAAATAGTATAATATTTTGTCAATAGTGAAACACTGCAATTTACAGTATTAGAAAAATACATGATTGATTGAGTCAAGGATGATATATGGCTGATGTAGAACCATTAGTTAGAACTCAGACATAATATTTACTATATTTAGTCACATTAATTAATATTGTTTATAATATTGAGGAAAAATAATAAACTTTTGAATAAAATAATAGAAAAACACCCCTATCCTCCAATATAAATACCCCCCTCGCCACATATTCCCCTCACCCCACCAAAAAATTAAACCGACAAAATTTCATCCTAATACCTTTCATAATCATCTCCCGCACATTTTGGTCTATCTAGTCTCACCAAAATACATATTCAATGTTTCATAAGCATGTTCTCTAGTATAAGAATTATTGAGGTAAAATCCTTTTTTTCTTCTAATTTTCATACTATTAATGTTATTATACGTTTCCAACATCCTATGTCTAATCATGCATGAAAAATATTATATATTATATATACTTTATTATAATTATTATATTTAAATATACACCATTAATGATTTTATCATACACATTTGTTCTGAAAAAGATAATGCCGTCAGTGAGGTGTCAGCTGAAGACCTTCATGGGCGATGATTCATTCAGTTTATAATTCCATGTTAAAGCTGATCATATAAAAAATAGGATAAAAATGATATTAATATGTAGATTATAACTTAATTATAATTCTATAACTTTTATATATTCTTAATATTAATTAATAAAATAGAACTAGTTCCAGATCAATGAATAAATGCCAAGATATTACAATTTTTATCATTAAACTTGTATGTAATGAATCATTATTATATATGGAATCAATGCGATATAAAAGATAATTAAATATTATAATATTTCAATAAAATCATATAATATAAATTCATGATACCTATTCCCATTTCCCAAGATATTTCAAACATTTATTCAAGTAACCTAGTAATGAAAACTAATGCAACAAAGACTATAGATGACGATATTTAATCATATAACTCAAAAAAATACAATAAATGAACACAATAATATTATAATAAATCACAAAATTTTTAATAGTTCCCAATTTAAAATATTAATGAATCTATTTTCATCATTGATGCCATTATGCACAATTTCAGAGCGATTTTATATATAAGGTAAGGGATTCTCTCTGAGCTAACAATTTTCATTTGGGTTACACTTTATCTCATATTAAACCAATGTAATTATTATATATTATTATGTAATTCTTAGAAATAATGTTTATATTTTCCAAAATAATATATCTATATATGTTCATTTTTTTATTCATTTAACATGGTTTATTTGTTTCCCTTTTTAATTTGTCATGGTATGAAAGCTCGATTAATGTGTACATTCCAATTATATAACGATTTTAAATTACACTACATTATCTATTATAAGTCATGAATTATAAATAATACATTTTTTTATCATTTTAATATATCTTTGAAATTTTCAAGTTTTAGGAACGAAATGATTCATTTGCCTTCTATAAAGACCCTTTTATACTTTCCCTTAAATCACAATGATGTTCCCATATTTTGATGTATATTCAACAATATTTTTACATGCACTCAATTTGGTTTTATATAATTAATCCCCCAAACATAATTTAATTTTACATACCTTTACAAACATGGGATATAAAATGATGTTATATAATATTATGAAAAATAAAAAATGATTTTCCAAATAACAATTCATTCATAATGAAAAAATTGTATTTCTCTTAGGAATTATAAAATAATTTTGTTAGAGTTTTACATATATTATAAAAAATCTATTTGATGTTATTATTTGTTGAAATTGATCTATCTTGTTTCAGCCTACAATATTTTAATGATATTATCATGAGTATGTTTATTGAAGATGTACTATATTGATACCATTCTCCATATTACAATATATTGTTTTTAATAATGTTTATTATTTAGTGATTTTATTAGAATTTAATATGTTATTGTTAATATGAAGGTCTATTTTGACAATAATTCTCCCATTTCAAAATATATATTCATTGGACATCGTAAGTGATAAGTGGAGCCCCATATATTTTTTTCGAAGCATTATTAGGTCACATGAGACAAATAGGAGTAGTGTTTATGCATTTTTGTATTGTTTCATGATGAAATCCCAAAAAGGAATGTTTATAATGTTTGTCATTATGAATTATATCATTATGATACAAGCAGTTGATTTTCAATGTGATTAATAAACTCGTATAATATCCTTGGATAAGATTCTTTCTCATTTTATTATTTATGGAATTATTTAATCATGTTTTATTCATGCCACATTATGATTAAGATTATTTTTTAATTTCATGTGTTCATAGTTATACAATGTGCTTTATTAATTATGATTATTTATTACATCATCCGTAATATAACATACATTTACAACAAATCTAAAATTAACCATTTCTTATGTATTATTTTTATAATTGACGCGAATATGTATATTATGATGGACCTGCAAGGATAATTTAGGAGTTTATGGGTGTTTCCATAGGAGTTTATATATTGTATTTCCTTTAATGTTTTTATGTGAAAATTATGTTTATATATAGTTTTCCAAATCTACATTTCTATTCAGTATATCATGATTCCACTTCCTTATTTATTATACCAATGTAGTAAAAGTAAAGAACCTGCTCTAGGAGATTGGTTTCAATGTTATTACAATGAAATATTATATATATATATATATATATATATATATATTATAATTTAACTATTTATATATACAACATATACTCACTAAATATTGATTATTTTTTAACAATATAGATTTAATAAATGAAAATTAATAAATTATAAAGAATTATAATCATATTTTTTAGAAAAATTTTAAAAAAATAATATTTGGATTAGTTGTCTAAATGTTTAATTCTATTTATTTACTGTATTAATATTATTATACTAAAAATATTTTTAAAAAATTAATAACCACTCAAAATCTAAATAGAAATTTATTATTAAAAAATATTAAATATTTTGAGTGAGATATATATATTTTTTTTAGAAAATTATCATGGGTTTAATGTTTTTTTCCTATTAAATTAAATAAATTAATGACAATAAATTATGATTTTTCGAAAATCATTTAAAATATATAACATAGAATATAACATTCATCAAATGATAATTACATGCAGATTAATAATAATAAATTTAGTATATATAAATATACCTTTTTTCTTTATATTATTTTTCAAACATATGTGTCCTTCTATTAAAAATAATTTCAATGTATTTTTATCATTTAAATTTTATAAAATAAATTTCAAATTTAAAATCATTATGTCAAAATTATAATATGTTACATTTTTTGGAGTTGTTCATTATGGTTGATTTTCATGTGGCAAGTTAAAATAATTTTTATTACAAATATAATTGTTATATTTGACATTATCCTTATGGGAGTTTTCAATTAAAAATTATAAAAATAGATTCCCAATTATATATGTCTTTAGAGGTTATGAAAAATAAATTTTTACATTAAAAACAAATTAAAAACATATAGTTTCTATTTTTTAACATAATGTTACACATTAAAAGATACGTTTTTACTATTTTAAATTAAACTATGATTTAAAAATGTTGAATTAGTTCATTTATAGAATTTAAATCCACATTAACTTCATTATTTTTTATTATTTAATAAATTAATGTTTTTAAAATTTGTACAGTTTATAATTTTTTCGTTAACTATATATTTTTTTTAAAAACATTATTAAAAATTTTCTAATTGGGATATGAATTTATTGTTATATAATTTATTTTAATAATATTTATAAGTCCAATTTATCAAAATGAATTTTTAATTTGAGTAAATAATTTATAAAATAGTTTAAATTATCTATTTCATTATTTTGGAAAAAAATAACTAAGAAATTGTAAGTCCATGCAATTAAGGAAAAAAATCTAAAAATTTTAAATCAATGTTAAAAACATTAAATATTTCAGATTATTATATTTAAAATAGTTGTTGAGTATTTTTAATACCTCTCTTTTAATTTTTAATTCATATCTATGTTTGGATCAACATAAAATTAAACTTGAATTTCTTTTTACATTCTGTAAAAAGTACATACAAAAGTCCCCATCTCATTTATTATAAAATGATCCATCCAATGCCCTATAAAACATACTAGAAAATTTGAACAAATAAACTAAACCATACTAATTTCTTTAATATATAATCCCCCCACTAGTTATTTATATTTTGAATAATATATATTTAAAAAATATTGTCTTAATCAAGGATGTTTCTATGAAGGTATTAAACACTTTTATGTAATTATTGAAATCTATATAATCATTCATCACATATTCTACTACCACCTATTTATAGATATTATTAATCACTATATTAACATTATATTTAAAATATTTATCTTCTATTTAATTAGTTTTATTAATAAATATAATCATTTAATCATATATTCTATCATTTTAATATGTTGTTATTTGTTTCCGTTTTCCACATACAATATCACTATAGTAATTATTATATAAATTTTGATATATATATATTATGTAAAAGAAATACTATTTCAAAATGAATAATTTTTTATTTTATTATAAGTATGGTACGATGAAAAAATAATAAAATACTTCCACAATCACACATATTTGATTAATTCTAGAATAGCACATGAACCTCATCTCGGTTGGTGAGGACTTGGTAGGTGCATCCAAGAGACCCGAGATTAATTCTGGATAGAGAAGTATTTCTGAGATACTGTATCTGAACTGTAGAAGTACCGTAATTGTACTATAGCAGTTACTATAGCTGGTACTCTAGAGGACACTGTTTGGAACTGTACTAGGAAGAACTATTCATCCATTTGGGCCTTTGGGCCAACGGTTTGGTCCTCGGGTCCTATAATGCTTTCGGGCCACCCAAGTCCTTCAGGCCAATTGATTCTCAAGGCCATCGGGCCACCTTAAGGACTATAGGCCACCCAAGGCCTTCTGGCCACATGAAATGTAGATGTACCAGTTAGACTAAAAGGGACAAGGCTTCGGAGGAGGATTCAGGGAAGGGGCATTCACTATAGTAGAGATAACCAGAATTGGAAGAATGAGAAGGTATGGATTTTCCATTAGTACCAGGCCTGTGCAGCTTTTCAGAGGACAGCTAGCCGACCAGCACTACGAAGGTGGAGTGCTGATATCATGACATATGCTGGGCAGGAGTAGTTCCAGCTGTTCTTGTCTGGGTGATTCCCTATAAGACCTACGAGTCATGTAATTGTCTCGAAGCCTTCGGGCCTTATAAGGGTTCCACCTCACCCCTTAAGAGGTGTATTATCAATAAAATGAAGGCCTTCAGGGCATTCCGAACGACCTAGAATGATCTTCCTTGGGTCTGTTTTACTACATATACCAAAAAAGATATTGATTATAATAATAATTTATTATTGAAAATTAATTTTAAAAAATATATTATATTAATCTATAATTAATGATATGACTATGTTTTTGTAATTTTATTACACAATATTTATAATAAATATATTATAAGATAGAGGATTTTGAGAAAAATTAACATTTTTGATTTTTTATTCACATAAGTTATTTTATTATTTCCAAATAAATTACTTGTAAATTAATATATTTTTATGTTTTTCATATTATAGTATATTATATAATCATCAAACTATGGAATTTTATAACTAATTGTGATATGATATCAATATTATGATACTATAAATAAATCTATCTCTCTATGATTTTTTTAAATCAATAATGTATATATAATAATGGTGTAATTAATTATTATAAATAATGTGTGGGATATATATATATATATATTAATAAAGTAATTTAATGATTTGTTATGATATATAATTTTATTTAATATGAGGATAATTTTATTTTATTTTATCCAAGAGTAAAGACAATGGTTTTATTTCCTCAATTTCAACATCGCAAAGTATGATTCATATAATGAACCTTGTATTAATTTGTATGGTGCAATTACTTCCCATATAATGAATTTTTATATATTAATAGATGTGATATATGTGATTTCTATTCATTATAGTGTAATTTATTTTAATGTGTTGTTATTAAATAATAATAAAAGTAGTATGTATTATACTCATCTTAATAATCCTTCTTTTAGATATATGCCATATTACCATATTATTTCCATTAATGTAGGGTATATCATTTTCACTAATGTATTTGTATCATGATTCTCATTCCGTAAAATTGATTAATGGATCCATATATGGTATTTATATTCAAAATATTTTGTTTATTTTGATACCAATGTAGTTAGGGATTTGGAAAATTATAATCTCATATCTTTGATTAATATTTTTTTACATCCTTTTTACATATTACATTTCCTAATAATATCAATAATTAATTAATGTTTCATCAATATTCCTCCAAGTTACCTTATGAAATTATATATTTTCAATTTTTGAATATTAATTATTTTCCTAAATATAAGGAAGGATTCTTTTTTGATATGATTTTAAAATGATATTATACACCTAATCAGTCCATGGGATATAAATAATAGCATATAAAAAATTTATCTTACTAAAGAAATGAATATTTAATATCAATATGAGTTTGGAAGGGCCCAACAAGAACTCTACTGAATTGGTTATTATTTTCAATCACCGAATTTATTACTATTTATAATTTTCATGATGTTGATTGATTTGATAACAATAGTTCACATGGAAAAAATGTGGGTACATATGATTACCATATTGTACATGGACACAATATAGATTACTATGTTTACAATGTTCTGATCACATACTATTATTCGGATTCAATAATTATTTGGTATATTATTTTCATAAGATAAATATATCCTTATTATTATGTAAAGATTCTTCAATCTTTTGACTGAGTATAGGTTTTATCATTTTAGATTAGATATACTTATATTATTCCCTATGGAAATACCTTATTTTCCCATGTTATTTTGATTAAGGATTTATCCAATTAAAATGTTATAAAAAATAATTATGATTTACCCATTGATTAATTTGTTATATGTTTTCAATTATTGGGAATTGAGATAATCAATTCTTATGGTATCTCGTTCACATTGTTTTTACTATGATTATACTATATTAAATATATTGATCTGTGTCTATTATTATATGATTATGTAGAATTTTTCACAAATATTTGAAATAAATCTTTTATGTAACTAAAATCCATAGTTTATAAAACATTTAATTAAAGGATTTTGATTATATATTCGATATGTAATAATTAAATATTTTATTTAATATGTAATATATTAATATTAATCATGAATCATATATCATTGTATAAAATGCTTTTATAAAAGTAATTTTTTCACATTGATTAATCATTGCAGGTGGTGGGTGTATCATATTCCTTATCCATGAAATCATCATCCCCTAAATGATTAAATCGGTTTCTGCCCTCATAATGTTTTTATAAACACTTCAACAAGATGCTTCTCTCATCATAAATTCATGGCTTAGTATCACATCAGAGAAAAAAAATCATTCTTATTAAAATTATTAACAGTAAATTAGAAGATTAGTTAGGCCATAATAAGAAAGAAAAATGACATACACCTGAACTATGACACTAGAAAATATAGTTTTTTATTCCCCAATATCCACTATAGTTGAGCCATATTACATTTAATGGTGCCCATTCTGGAGCATGATAAACTCTTAGATTTACAAGACACATAGATGTACATGTGTATCTTACACACAACACTTTTCTTAGTCACATAGACAATATCATAGAATTAATCATAATCTTCTTTGAAATACACATTGATATTTATAAGGATCCCCCCAATCAAAAATGCATTGGAAATATTCTCTAATTTAATGCATATCCCTTGATCATCTAATAAAATCACAAACCCTCAAAAAATATTAACAATGAACACAAAATATATCTCCAACATCGCACATCTAGTATCCAATTATAATATTAATGAAACAACAATTAAATAATTATTTTCATTATCTATGTGAAATAAATCTGAATATCCATATTTAAGATATAATTGTATAAAATATCGTAATGCCTAAAAAATTTCATTCATGAATAAAAAATAATCATTTTTTCTAATTCATAAAATAAATTAACTCTTAATTTATCAATGAAATTATTAATATTAAATATTTAATATAAAAATATAGAAATAATTTATTAAATAGAATAATTAGAATTTAAAAAAATTAGAAACATTTACTATAAAACATAAAATAAGTAAATGCCTCGTTTATAAAATAATATTATTTTCTAATATTTAATTAAATATAATAATAGCATATTTTTATTAAGCCTCACACTTCAAATTTATATTTATATTATTAACTATAATTATACTTTCTATTTATTAATTCATGTGGAAATTTATTTTACCAAACCCCATACTTATAATTTTTAAATATTTATATAATTTCATAGTAAAATAATTTTATATTTATCTACAAGATAGGAATGTAAAAATTCGTTGATAAAAAACATTTTATCCACTTTTAATATTATCTCATTCATATTATTCCTAATAAAGAATTCACCATAAATATTTTATATTATAAAAAATTATAAAAAATTTGTTATCCAATTCATATTATTTAAGTTATTTAAAAAAACTTAATAACACATACCTATAAATTATTAAATCCACATACTATTATATCATTAGAACACATATAATGTAGTCTAAATCATGTCATATATATCGTTCCATAAAAATGTTTTTATTCATTTTAATTAATTAAAAAATAATAATTAAATTAGTAATTAAATTTCATATGTTTTCCGGATTTATGTAATATATAAATTCATTATAAATTACCCTAATTTTATTTAAATCACACTATTACAGTATATAATTAACATTATATAATTAAGTCAATGAAAAATTTCATTTTCACCATTCTTTGTAAAAAATTTACAATAACTTTATTTTAATAAATATTATATTAATATTAATCATTAATATTATTTTAATATTTAAAATATTTTTTTCACAAATATTAAAATATATTATTTAGTATATAATTATTAATTAAAACACTTACAAATTTATTAAATATTAAAAAATATTTGGTTCGATTTTTTATAAAAATATTATAAAGATCTTATATAATTGATGTCATTTTTTCCTATAAAAAGATATATGATATGTTAATTTGTTAATGTATTTTTTTCATTCACCATAAGATTAGGTTAACATCTTAATGTAACGTGTAGTGGTCCTCCCCTTATTATGTTATCATATAACATAATATTTAATTTTAAAACCCATTTATGATTTCATAAACGTAGTCATTTATTATATATGGAGTGATCCATGTTGAAATAATGTAGATGAATTCTCCAATACCATAATTTGGTTTTTGGAGATCCATATATGATTGATTGGAATAAAATTCAAAACAATATAAATCTTGATCTACTCATGATGATTTCCAAATATAATATAAATTATGAACATAAACATGGATACCTATACAATAGTGATCAGAATATTTATTATTTATGTTTTAAGATAGACGTTGATCACTAGTGGAGCATAAAAATATATTCACTATAAGTTTTTTAAACAATGAAATGATTCCCGAAAAATTTCATAAATATCCCCTAATGAAGAGTGTTTGTAATCTCCTTCGTATGGTCATTAACATCATTTTAGGAGGAAGAGTTTATTTAGGGGATTCAATAATGTTTAATATTCCCAACTAGATGGTATATCAAATACATAAATATCCATTCTCCTATTATTTCAATTAATTAATTGTTTCACCACAGTCAATATAAATTTATTTATTAATTACTGTTGAAAGTATTCATTGAATTTCATCAATGAATGAAAAAAATATAAATCATTAATTTTATTCTATAATATATCAAATAGAATATGAATATTTATTCATCTAATATTGTGAATGGGTGGAATAATAATTTATTCATCAAAATATATTGTGTGTATCATATTTTTTCATAAGTATATAAACATGTTTGTAAAATATAACCAACATGGATATCACAAAATCTTCCTTATATCAACAATTAAATATCATAATAAAGTACAATTGGATAATGTTAACATTATAATGTTGTTTTAAAAATTAAAATATTATATCAAGTATCATAAAAATAACTAAAATTCATTAAATATTTTCCCTTGGAATGTGAATGTTACTATAAAGGCCTTAATTTATTTGTATATTTCATTGTCGCCTTGAAGTTTTTTCCATAATAAAACACATATTTAGTTCTATGTTTTTTTTAAATATTTGATAGCCTAAATTTCAAAAACCACTCGATTGAAACAACCCATTGAATGTTTTATTGATTTGAAATATTATAATGAGAAATAATATTTAATAAACATTCATAAAAATATGAATCATCATTTAGAAGAAACATGAATAATAATTAACTATGTTAATAAGAATAACAATGAAAGTTAATATTAATCCTTATGGGCCAGCATGATGTTCATACCACTACTTTTAACCCAATAAAGAGTGAACAATATAATATATATAATATACATTTATAAAAAAATTAAACAAATATTATGAATGATATTATGGATATACGTATGCTTATATATTGGATTGTAATATTAATTTTTTATATATTATTATTGGTGATGTGGTAATTGAATATATATTGGTGGAATATTTCTTCATTAGAAATACATACATTTCATATATTATTAATTTATCATTATTTATTTGTATGGAATTGAATATAATATGAGGGACACATAATAATAAATTCTATAATTATTTAAATGATGATGTATTTTTAAAATGATTTTCATTATGAATATATATTTTTATTCATTAAATATTAATATTATTAATTAATATTGTGAATCTAATGTTTATATAATGTTAATAAAACAATAAAATAATAAATATTTGTTTTTTTGAAAGTATATAATTACTAGAATGTCATTCTAATCATATAATATTATGAAGGACTTTTTTCAATGATTTGTTTTCTATATGATGCGTATACATTTAAATATTACTTATATATATTAAAGGGTAATATTAGGTTTTTATATTACTAATAAATATATTAATTAAATTTTAAAATAAAAATTAATAATTATGTTATAGTTAAAAAAAGAGTTTTTTTTCTAAAATTACCTTTTTCCATAATATTATTTATTTCACAACAAGAATTATTATTAAAAAATTATTTTTTATCAGTATTATAGATTGAATCCCATAGAATAGGTATCATACTTTTAATATTCCTTTAAAAACTATAAAATATGTATATATCAGTTTAGGACTCAAAATAAGATATTTTCCAAAAAAATATGTTAACAATTAAAATAAAAAATGATGTATAAAATTTTAATTTCAAAATAAAGAAATAAAGTAAAATAAACCATTATATCATAATTATTTGATAAAGGAATTATTAATCTGGTCTTATTTTATCTCATTTTTTCTTATTTTGATCCAAATTCCATGATAAACTAAATTCCTTATTCTCTAAGAAAGGTTTGTATTAAAATTTGAGACAAAAGTATATATATTAATGTACCCCCTACTACACATATCCACTCAAAAATTTCATTTATTTTATCTCTTATATAATGAGAAAATTAATTTCACAAAAAATTCTCCCACTCATTTGAGTAGTGTTCACTTACATAAAACCTATATGATGTTCACGGTATGGTTTACTCATCAAAATCATTATTCTTAAGGAAATGTTCCATTTTAATTTTTTTTGTTTACTATATACAATCCCTATATACATTTATCATTGTCATCATGTAATTTATTAAATATCGATACTTATCTTTGGTTTACACTTTCAAAAACTTTTTATTTAGAAATTATGAATTCCAGATAGTTTTTTTTTCAAACAATCTCTGAATATGAATTATTTATATTTAAATTACATAGCCTTAAATTTTATATTTAAAATTATTCTAAACAGATGATTATTTGTGGAGGCAACCATATATTATATTTTCCTCAAACAATATTCCTACATCAGGTCTATAAATACTATATTATTTTTTAGACGCATATGTCAGTAATTTTATATTTAAATAGGTCAATTATTTATTTAAATTTAATCATTTTTCATAATTATTAAAACAATAATAATTTAAAATTTCTATACATTTTCATTCTTCTGATATTTCATTTATATTTATTAATGACTATTCTATTATAAAATATCTTGGTGCCCCAATATAAATTGTATTCACACTATCAGACATTTGAATTTGTTTTCAAACATTCATTTCCATATGTGACTAATTTATTTTAAAATAAATCTTATTTCAAGTTAATTTTTCTAAATAAAATTTTATAATTCTCTATTGATATGTTTTTCATATATTTAAAAATACTTTAACATTTTTATTAGTTAAATTATGATATAAATCAATGTAATAAACTAATAATAGTGTCAAAATTTTCATGTTTATTTTAATATAATTATATTTTCCATAAATTAAATGATGATTTATTCTAAAATTAAATTACAAAATTTTGCTTGGGATGGATAGAAAAATAGAAGAATAATTAAATTAATGAATTAAAAATGAAAAAAACTCTTCCTCCCATGATGAAAAGTGGCACTTTGTGAGACCAGAATATTGAAGATAGAGGTGAGACTAATTTTTTTCCACAAACAAGATAAAAATGAATAGATTCCCTGATGTTGAAAAAGTACTCTATAAAAGAGAATGTGAAGGCAAATTCATAGATCTCAAAATTTATAAACAAAGCTCAAACTAGTTGGATCATATTGGAAAATAACATTACATGTCATGATTTTAATTTGAAATGTGATAATCAACAATGGATTTAGAGCATGGAAAATGATCATGAAAAGGTTATCCAATCCAACATCACATGTTGAAAAATCTATTCACAACCTGAAATTTCATAATGAACCAAAATTAATTAAATTTTATTTAAAATAATGGGATCCACCATTTGGCGATATGGGCACAGTTAGATCCATTTTTTATTTCATTCATTATGGCACTAGAACTAGTAGCCCTATAAATAAATGGACACATAAGTGGAGAAATTCGATCAATCACTAGAGGTTTATTCATTAAACTATGTTGTGGGATTATGTTTCTGATGTTTACTTTTATTTATCTATTATATTTTGTACATTATTTTCTCATGTAATCACAACTTCGTAGTTTTAATTTATGTATTTCCCCATTCATATAACATCAGTATTTCATTCTCTACCTAAATCTTTCTCTCAATCTCTATCAATATTACTTTAATACTTTATATTAATCCATTTTCACTTCACATTGGCATGTTACTAACCCAATACCTGGACTTGGGGTAGGGTTTTTAGTGTTGTTAATTATCTCACATTAATTTCATAATGTTAAAATTATATTTGTTGTGGACTTCAGTGATGTACATGGGTGTTGTGGTCATACATCATAGAATAAATGTATCACCAATTTATTTTTGAAAATTCATTTGAGTTGCATCACATATATTTTAAAAACAATTCATATGGTGGTTTTTATGAAACCTGAAGATATAAAATGGACTACAGTAGATCCCTGTCAATTAGTAATTTTAATATTGGTCAAGGTGTTAACCTGGTTAGTTTTTCGGGTAGGTTGTATTTTGTATAAAAAAGGTTTAATTAGAATGAAAAAACTCCCACAATCAATAATGAGAAGAAACAAAATTTTTTATCAGTAAAAAAATTTGACGTATCAAATTTAAATTTAACAAAAAATAAATAATAGATGAAACATGTGCTACCAAACCCCAGGACTAATCCTTTCATCCTAATATTATTTTCTTCCACAACCTGATAATAAAGATTTATTTTTAATATTTTTTTAAAAAAAACTAAATAAAATATATCTTATTATGAAAAAAATATATATAATCCCAAAAAAAATTAGATTATGTGAATTATGATTTATTGATTGATTGATTGTGAAAATCTATAGAGAGACAACCATGTACAGGCATTGTACTGCAATAGGAAAAATAAAATGTTCCTTTCCCACACAATATGAGTGGATAATGTTAAAACTATATTCATATTAAGTTATCAAGTAATATATTTTTTTTAATTTTTCACAGTTTTTGAATATATTTTTTTTTTTAAAAATTAATAATGAAAATCTAAATAATATTTCTTATTCTAGGATGTCTGAAAATTACTAAAATTATTGATGGACAAACTAGTCATATGTAAAATATCAAGAACATGATTTTTTGAAATATTTTCTAAATAATCATTTCAAAAATATGTGTGTTACACCAGAAGGTCTAGGTAGGAAAATATATTAACATTCGGAATATTTTTATGTACCCTAGAGAAACCCATCCTTGATCCAAATCATGAACATGATCACATGGTTAAAAAAATTCCCCATTTATTTTTTTATATTATATAACATAATGATTATGGTTCAATTGTACAAATAGATTCAATCCAATCTCCTCAAAAAACATATACGAGTGATAGATAAAATAAAATTTTATGTTAATTGAAGAAAGGTAGATCGATACAATTGGATAAATATTTGAGAAATTGGGTATAAATTAAAAATAATTGTGATATACTTATTTATTTATTGATTAATTAAAAAAATTCACCTCAAACCTCCATTATATGAATAAGAAACTACTTTAGTAGTCAAATTTAATGAAATACTAGAATATCTTAACTACATGTCTTTATCCAATGAATATCATCTTCAAGAGGTTATTTCTTACAATGAAGGGATTGATGTCTAAACTAATTAAGAAGATGGATACTAATTAAATCTGTTATCATTGAATTTCATTAATGATTAATTGAGTATCACTTGATATTAAATTTAATTTTTTGTTTTGGATAAACCTTATTCTTCATAGGAAAAATAAGGAAAAAAGTATACTAATGGAAGAGAACTTGAAACTCCATGAATAAAATGAAAATTTATTGAATGGAGTATATGAGGAAATATGAGTGTCTCTTCCCATATAATTAGATACATAATCTTCTAATATAAATGAGTTATATTATGATATTTAATTTTCAAATTTTAAATTCAATAAATAAATAAAAACTCAAAATTTACCTTTAATTGATATTTTATATAATCCACCTATTTGGACAAAATTGAAAATAATGAAGATAATGAAAAAGAAAAAAACTAAGAGGAGATGATTCCATTAACCCTCATACCATTTATATGAAATTTTATCCTCATTTTCATGGTGGTGGATCTGGTGTACTTTTTCCATCGAGTCCTCCCATCTAACAAAGAAAACTTTTCAGTGGGAGAAATAAAACATGATGGGGTTTAAGTCATAGAAACACCACCAACAATCATATTTATGATAAGATATGGTACTTACCTTGGTCAGGAAGTCAAAAAGAAAGGCCCATCAGAGGATTAAATCATGTATAATCTCAATTTTGATTATTTTTTCTATAAATTTAGATTTTATTTTCAATTTAAATTCATAGTTAGTGAATAATTTACCATTAATGCATATAAACAGACATATTAATTATCTTATTATTACATGGATCTAGTACATCCAATAATGTTTTTGATTTATGAAATATTTGGAATAAGGAACAAAGATAATTTGTGAAGTTGGAAAAAATTCACATTATAAATTTAATTCAAATCCCAAAACATGTTCATATCAATAAAATGTTGTTTTAGAGAGCATTAAAATAGGAATCATGTCATGAAATTTATTCACATAGTGAAAATATACATACACAATTCCAATTGAAAAAATTTCATGAAAAAAACACTCCTAATATCATTAAATCTTCAATACAAGGGTAATATAGGTTTTAATTATTCATTAAATCATTACCCTCGTCATTATAAATTTTATTGAGGTATAATATAACACATCATATACCACATTGAACCCATATAATATTGTTTTGACTTAGAATGCATACCTTTTATAGTATAATCATTATAACATTTATATATTTTCCACAATCAACATGATTAGATATGTTAAAAAGTTAAATGAAAAAGGTGGATTATTATGATTGGAAAAAATTGATGAATAATGATTACTAGAGATTAATCGATTTTATAAATGAAATTCTTAAAAGATTTTTTATATATAAATATTTTGAAATTGATATGGATTAATATTTTTTACAGTACCAAGCATAATTATATCAACACATATTTTATCATCCCTAAAAAAATTCAGAACCAAATATTTTGTATTTATTTCTATAAATTATTTCTTGAGTGGACATGTATTGTTATATTCAAAAAATTTATTGGAATCATATCATATCTATTACAAAATCAAGTAATTTTTAATATTATTGGGTCATTTTTATTATCAAACCATTTATCCTTGGAACTACATTGACACCAACCCTATTTTTTCCATATAATCAATGAATTGAATTTTTGGGAACGATTCAGGCTACAAACATTTTCTGTATTTTCCATTAATACTCATAGAGTATTTAATAATATTTAAAATAATATGTGTGGGGAGTGGCTGTCAAAATATTATGATGATATACGCCATTCTGTTGGGTTTTATAAAGATATTATTGATGATTCTATTTTCTCATTGTACTTAATTATCCATATATCATGGTGAAATTATTAATAAATTAAATAATATAAAAATGAATAAACTAAAAAAAATGGGTTCTGTCCTTTGAGAATAAAAATTCCCCATTTTAATTCTACGAATCCTTTGATCATATGTTGTTAGTTTGTGGATGTGATATTACACATGAAAAATATTTCAAAAAAATTGTAAATGAATGGAAAGGGATAGAGAGGCTGATTTGTTTATTTTTATTACCATTATCATATCACTCTTTATAGTGTTAGGGTCGGAAGTAAACATTTTATAAAGTATTTTATTCAGGTTTTTTATTTTAATATCATATAGTATACTAATGATTATATCCTTACATAGAATAATTATTATTATTCATTTATACTACCAAAATTAATTCATAGATTCAATTAATCTTTTATGGAAATCACTTTAGATTTAATTTTATTTCAATCATCAGATGCTAGTGATAGTATATTCCTTGAAGGACTATGGTAAGTGGCATGTACTTAAGGTATGAGGAAAATTATAGTATCATTTATTTACATAATATATGAGTAAATGTTATTCAATATGAATGAAATTGAAATTGGTATGCACATTAATAATGAAATAAAAAAATCTGATGAGATTATATTCATTGTCATTCTTAAATTAGAATGTTATTTTCATGATTGGATTTGTTTTATCGAAGAACGTATAGTTATAGTAATTATGTTTTTTGTAATTGGATAGTGTATTTTCCATTATAAAAAATTAAATATTTTAATTTTATCAATTAAATATTTTTATAATGAAATTCCTTTTAAATTTTGTTGATATTACATTCATGAGGGAAACAATGATTTACATTTTATTGGACTTGAATGAGTTATATTATTCCTGGTTATTTTAATATAAAATTATTTTTTTTACAAATTTTGTGGTTAAACATTGGATAATATAATTTTTTTTAATATTTGGTAGAAAAAATATGAAACAACAAAATAAATAAATAAGAAGATAGAATGAAACTTCATTCCATGACATGAAGCAACATAACACAACACCATAATATTTATTCAAGATGTTAAAATAATTTTTGAGTGAAATAAGATAATAACTAATGATTCCATGATTTATATACCACAATATGGAAAATGATATATCAATGAATGTTTATAAAGATAAAAAGTAAAGAATCTAGATTAAAATAAGAAAATATATTTGAATCAAACATTACTTATTGGGAATATCATTAATGGTGTGATATCCAGAGAAGATTTCAAATTGCAAAAAAACATGTAAAAACTATATACCATAAATTCATGTTCCATGAATAAAATTAAAAGGATGAAAAGGCTTTATGGACCAAAAATCATTAATCCTTTAGGTAAATATAGGTTGATAAACAATTGATGATATAGACCCATAAAGACAAATTAATAACATATTTTACAAAATAAAGAGCACCTAGAATTCTAATAATTAGATGTACAAGGAAGATGATAAATGATATGGTTAACTCATATTTCTATTTTTATGACTCTCTAAATTTTTGGGAAACTTGTTTTCATGTTTTTTTCCTCTATTTAGGTTTCCAATATCTATTAACATGTAATCACAACTTCCTACTTTTTTTGTATGCAATTCAAATTTCTTCATCAATCCCACTTTCTCTTTTATACATAATATATATATATCAAGCATATTCCATTGAGATATATTTTAACTTTATAATGTAATGGGAATAAAAAAATCATGGGAAAGGGGGAGGTAAAAATGTGTTCTAAGTTACCATGACTTAAATTCTTCATGTGTTAAATATATTTGTGTTGGGAAGGATAAAAGTTCAACAGTGGGGTTTTTTTCACCACAAAAACTCATGATCTTTAATTTTATTTTATTCATTCATTTCCCCTCCCCTATCTCAGAAAAACTCTTTATATAGGGGATTTGAGGATTCCCGAAGTGATGAAATGACTAATGGTGGATTTAATTTTTTTATGAATTATAATCTAGGACAAAGTGTCATGCTATTTGGATATTATTGGAGGTGATATTTAGTGTTCCCAAAATATTTACATGGCATGATAATGATGTCACTATCAATAAATTTATTGTAAATAATTCATTAGTGAGGTTTTCTATGTTGATCTATAAAATTGAATTTAAAATAAATTATAACTGAATAGACCCACATTAAGAAAATCTAGAACCAAACCATTATTGAAAACCACATGATTCATTACCATGTTAGTTTGGTTTTATTTTTTAAATTATTTAAAAAAACATATATCCAATTTTTTATAAAAAAAACATGATATTAATTATATTTTGTTAATTTTGAATTTGTGATTGTTTTATTATGATGCACCTCAATTGAGTTGACCCTCAACAGCCTATATGATGGACTACAAAAAATATAATGTTCTCATTCTATTCAATATGATAGGTCTGCATCAACCAACTAATTTATCTAGATTAATTATTATAATATATTCTATAAATATTCATTAATGTTATTTCATTCTCATTGGTTAATTATTTTTTCATGGAATTTTGATTGGAATATTTATCATGGGACACACATATGAACATTTTTTCATTAAGTAATATTTGGGAAACATATATCCCTCCATTTTGTTTTATAAAGGTTTATTTCTAATAAGAAATTTATTTTGAGAAAATCTATTATTATGATTTTCTATGTTAAATACTGTATATATGGGAATGAATGTAGTTTTCAACATCTCCAAATATTCATTTGAATATGATTGTACTTTGATATATTCACAATATATATTTTTAAATGATGGGTGATAGTTTTGTTTGTAACTCTTTAAATGATCTTGCTTGGGTAGAGTTGTGATCGCAATTCATTAAATAGGCTAGATTATGGTTTTTTGTGATCACATATTTATGAGTGGATAAGATTGTGGTAATGTTGAAACCTATATGATATCTAAGAACATACCTCTTAATTTTTATATGAAATAAAATTATTTCTTAGAACATCATTTTCACACAGTCAATCATTAGGACATAGAGGTGCTTAAGGATTTTCAAGGGACCCATTTTTAACATTTTTTAAAATGACCCAAGTCCATCGTCATAGTGTGTTTAATTTATTCTTACCTTTTTATGATTTTCAATAGACAATAAAAAATATATATTCTTTTCTTATGTGCTAAGGTGGAGTTAATAAGGAGAGAATGATATATCATCATGTGATTCTTTGCCTACATGATCAAAATATGAATGGTGGTACCACTAGCCAGACTAAAATGGGCTGGCTCTTATGGATACAACATGTATAAGGAAAGGTAAATTACATGGGGAATGCTATGTGAAATGAACATAATGTGTTGCAAAAATGCATGGTGTAGAATGTGGCCTGAAAAAAAAGATATGGTCTATTTCAATAGAGAATATTCTAATCATTTTTTATGGGTTTTCTAATTTTAATAACATATTTTAGTCATTTTCCCTTATGAATGGTTACAATATACATTTCTTCATGTAATGAATGAATTTCCCAGGTCAATTGATTTATTATACATCAATTTAAACAATTCATTCTATATAAATTGTCTAAACTATTTCTATATAATTTCATGATGGTTATTATGAGTGTTATAACTACAACAAGATGAGATCTGATCAAATGATCAAATTTTATATTTAATCGGAATTTCAAGGAGATATAAATATATTATTCTCCGTAATTTTTAGAAATATTATGTACACTTTTCTACCCAAACATCCATAATTACGATTTCCAAGTTTCTTGAGAAATAAATATTGAACTCTTATTTTATTATTTACTAAATTGAGTAATATGGATAACGAAACTCTTTATGAGCTTCCTTCAAATCATATGACGCATCTAATTTTTTTTAAAAAAACTCTTAATTAGAAGCTACTAGTTTTACTTAAATCCTATAATAATTTAATTTGGTGATTTTTTAATCAAATAGATAAATATATTAATTGGTATGTTATTGAAATTTATAATATAGCTTGATTTTTATGATACATAATATTTTCCAGACATTCTTGGAGAATTTAATTGGAATATACTAGTACAATGACCCATAATTTTATGATGATTTATTGAATCATTTAGAGTTGAATGGGAAAATGGAAATATTGTAATATGGTATGGAAATTGCTCTTATGTTTTATAATAATTTTAATTTATATAATAATTATTATCAATAATAACATAAAATATGATTGTGTAATTATAATGACTTTGGTAAATGAGAATTTTACATCTTTGTATGTTATAATTTTTTATTTTGATTGGGTCATGGTTTAGTGAAATAAATAGAATGATATATTTTAATTTTCTTAGGTCTCCCAATTTACCATATCATACCATGTCATCATGTTTGGGTTTTTTGGTAATCATTATTAACACATTTTTACATGAAATCTAGTCATGTAATTAATGAGGTGAATATGAGTAGTTACTTGATATCCTGAATGTGTACATAACTTTTGGAATATTTAATTCATCTTGTAAAAATGTATATTGCCCTACAATGGGAATTCTCGTAGTTCCCATTTACACACAGAAGGTGTTATTCTCCCTAGTCAAGGTTATTTCCCCTTGGGATCATGTATGTGGCCCTAGATTGAGAATTTACAGTGGTTACGATAATATAAGGTAACATATTATCATCCTTATAATTATAATATGCCCATTTGCAAAGACATCTAGCTTTATAACAATGTAGGTCGGGCAGACCAATAATTTCAACCTATTGATTGAGGGTAAGACTGGTTATTTTGGATTTTTCGTTTGAGTTAAATTATATTATATTCATATTTTATTACTAAATTAACAATTACATATATTGGATTTCATTATACAATTAAAGTTGTGTCAAACTAAGTTATATTCACACCTTATTAATTTCATCTTTTTTTACCCAAAAGACACCATTGATGGATTTCTAAATAATAAAAAGGTTCTCTAATCCTAGTGTTTGATTTTACTGATGGGACTAAAACATGTAAATGAAAAGAAGAATATGGTTTTTGAATAGTATTGAGAGTACTTATTTAATTTTATTCGACTAGTTTTGTATATATTACTTTTAACACTACACGTAGTTTTGTGTACAAAATTACATGACATAGTCTATCACACTATTATGTTTTACTATTTCCAAAATATCTATAAAATTTTATGGAATTGATATGGTCATAATGTTTTTCCATTAATTATATTATTATTAATCAATTTTATAGACACCCTGATTTCCAGATTATACCATTTCCATTAGCCGTAAGTCTCTGGTACAAGGGGAGGAACACATGAACTCGTGTGGTTACCACTATAATTCAAGAAAGGAATAAATATTTTTGTAATTAGTAATCATAATATAAAATGGGTTCATTTTTAAATATTTTTCTCTTTTAGATAAGATTATATGTTTTTCTAGGGCTTTGTAATGATCTCATGCAAGGGATAATGTAGCGGATATATGGAGAAAAGTTCAATGTTATTGAATTAGTGTGTTTGAGGTGATATTTTTATAGTTGTGGTGTTACATATCCTTGTTTTTTGAAATTGTTTTGTGATATTACTATTTTATTATATTTTACACAAGGGATTGTATAGAAGGAGGTCTATAAACATGTACCATAGTATTCACATATGAAATATGTTGACATACATCACTAATACATCAAACATATTTACTAAAAATAAATATCTATTCGGGTATTGATAAAATGATCTTCTTGACATGTATAATAAAAATAAATATATTTAATATATTTAATATATTAAAATATTACTAATACTCTAATTAATCAATGTTATTATTTGACCATGCCTAATTGGTTATTAGTGACTTCTTTTTCATATGGTTTTAATTTACCTTGTGCCATGTGAGATTTTACATGTGGTAAAGCTTTTAGATAGAGTCCTCCATGTCATTAATATATTGTTAGTCAAGATCCTCTTGAATATCAATGTCATCTGATGGATGAAAAGATTCTTGAGTCATGTTGTAATTCATAACATGAGTTTATGTGTATTCTATTAGAGGTCGAACCTGAGTATCAATACAAACTTGTATCATTTTCGGTACAAATATCATCTCTTTGATCAACTAAGATGTGAACAAATAATTTTAATGACTGAATTGAAATCAATGTAACAAAATTTTAGAATCATATAATCTGATATCCCATATATTTCTTTAAATATTAATTACGGATTATATTAATTCTATGTAATGAAATTTTTTCTATCATATTCCCCTGTGGTATTCATGTCCATGTGTAATCGTAACATCCATCCATATATGGATAAATTTTTTGTTATCTTTGGTGATGATAACATAGTGTAATCCCGGTATAGATGTTATCATTCCCTAAAACACTTTATCATCTTGAGTATGCTGACATAGAATCAACTATACCCCATGATATCTTAATTTTTTTTAGATTGAAAAGGTTATATTAATTAGAAATGTTATTGCATAATCTAGAGTGTAAATTGAATCATAAAAATTTGTACACGTGTTTATATATGAGATACGAAAAAATATTTAAAATATTTGGATGTTTCTAGGTCAAAAATTATATTATTAATTTTTATACATAACTACTATTATATTGACACCACATTTTCTAGAATTACACAGAAATAGATGAAGTTAGATTGGTTAGATTCATTGGATTATTATTTCCTTGAATTAACGATAAGGATGACCTTAGCATCGATCATGAATAGCCTAATGCTTAATAAGGTGTATATGATGTTTTTTGGTGAATCGTGATATAATATTATAGATGATATGATTCATTAGGATCTTTTAGTTTCATATATCTCATAATATAATAGATCATATGTGTTGAGTAATTGTTCTCAAATCCTACAATAATTCATGGATGTATATTCCATGTGATTCTAGTGTAATTATATATTGGGAATGATATTTGAGGTACACATGTATCACAACATCATAATGTATATATATATAGAGTTATATCAAGCTCTTTGTTATAAGAGTTGGCTCGAGTACTTATATTACATTGAATTAATGTTGTCTTATAATCTATGAAAGGGTAATTTGTTTACATAATCCTTCAATTATACGACATAAACTCTATTATTTTAGATATCATGAAATTTATATAGGATGATGTAAATCATTGTATATATGCAGTTATATATTAAGGATTCACATGAGAGTGAAACATTGAAATCACCTTCCATTATGCCCTTAAATTAGATGATTAAATATCCATATGTATAACTCTAGAGGAAAACATAAATAATTGGAAGATATACTCTTGAAGTTCATTTATAATGATCATGTTTTCATTTATGTAGCTACACCAATGTTAATACATGTATCTAGGTTGAACGGAATAATTAATTTTATGATTTTACAATGGAGTTATATACTAGGATTACAATGATGTCTCAATATCTCCATAGAATATAATAGTTCCCATAGTTTAGTAATGATATATTTGGTATTCTAGAATGATGCATCAACTCCCAGTATGTGAAGGATTGTTTTGAAAGGCATTCTAAGTTACTTAATACTTTTCTCATTCAGTAATGAATGTGTGATTATATCACCATGGATTGGATGATAGGTTTACAGAAAAACACCTAGATGCAATGCTGTAGTGTGGTTTATCGTGGATTTATTAATATAGATATCTCACTTCATTCTTATCAAGCAGACCAACACTGTAAATGACATGAGAACCTCTCGGATTAAGAAATAGTTTGGTCACATGGTGATCTGAACTGTATCATTTCTTATTGAGAACCGTGTTATAATACATGGTTCTAATAGGGACTCAAGAGGGATATATGATTATAGGTGATTCTAATAATATCATACCATACACAAAATGGATTCCATTCGAAATATTCAATCCAAAATCTATATGATCTTTTTTGAGAAATATTTTCAGAGATAAATGATTCATTTTCATAATATTTGGATCATAAAGAGTTTTTTCCTTGAATATATCTTCCATTATTAAATCAAAGTAATTACTTTGGGGAAATCTATTGTAATACTTTAAATTCACTATTATGATGGTTATAGGTAGGAAACTGAGTTCATGTTAGATTTAGTATTGTACAAGGGTTGTTTAAGTAGGGACGTTTGATCAGAAATTAATTGGTGAAACCACTGGGAATGTAGAAATATTGTGTAGATTATTAGAGAATACATATAGAGATCATGATGGGTCATTATTACTTTTTTCTAGTGTCTCAAAGGATATGGATATATCATATTCTAAAAATGAAAATCATACTACCCAGGTTTTCATGTAGTTTTGGATATTGGAGAGGATTTATCAATTATAATATTAATTCAATATTATATTGTGTTACATTCCCAAGGACTTCATGCTTCACATGTAACATATATTAAGTTATCACCCTTATTGTTCTCATAAAAATGATAATAATGATGTTATGATTTTTTTGATACATCGCATGAGGATAATATGATCCATATCCTTGGCCATTGTGAGATGATATTATTGGGAAATAATGTTCCTATTTTTTTAAGAGATGTTGTAGTAGCGGTCTCTGTGTGTGTGTGTCTGAGGAGATAAGGGAAGGGAGGAATTTATATAGGTTTTATATTGTATGTTATTCACTAATAACTCTCATTCATGCATGAGAATACATCATTGGGATGAGTAGTTTTATGGAGAGGATTTTGTAAGACCCGAACCACTATTTATGTACTTTTAACATCAATTTATTGTTAATTTTATTATTTCAATGAATATCCTTTTCACCTAGTCTAAAATTGGATATGGAGGTTCTCAAGGACCTAAGAGTTAGTTATTTGTTTCTATATTGAATACAATACTAATTGTACGACCATGTGGGTAGATATTTTTAGTTCTCATCTTCCCTTTGTGAAATTTGTAGGCTTGGAAATTTGAATGTATTGAGTCAAAGAGAGGTTATCTTGTAAACCCCAAAAAAATACATGAAATAGGTGTGGTAGAACCCATTTTTTTATGAATATTAGGAAGGGTATTGGGGCTATTATATATCCTTGGATGGGTATTCCTTTGTGAAATAATAGAATGTGATAAAATGAGCACAATGTATTGAATGAAAAAGACCAGACACTCTAGAAACATTCACATTGGAAATAATAATTGAGTTTTATAGGGATGTAAATTTTCATAGTTTACGAATTGTCTTTCGGCCACCCGAACAGATAAATGAAAAATTTTTACACTTAATATGATAATTTAAGGACTCCACTAGTATGTTCTACATTATTTTATTTCAAAATTCCCCTATTAAATCTCTAGATTTTTGTGTCCAAATATTCTTAATGATATTTTGTTCACATTAATTTATGAGGATATTCTATCAATGACTCTATGTTTACATATAATTATTTTTTATGGGGAAATTGAACACTTCTTCAACAATATTTTCTATAGTTTATAGTCTATTATTCAACCCAATCATCTAGAATTTGATTTTGTTTGAATTTTTTTGAACTAAACGATTAACACATAATTTCATATTCACTTCCTTGAGGTATGTTTACTAAGAAACACCATATCATCCATTATTTTTTCTTAGTCATCTTAATGTGTCGTTGGAACCTATTAAACTTGAAATTTTTAATTTTTATTGAATATAATTAATATTATAACTAGATTTTATTAAACGGAATAGATTTACTTATGAAAAATATGACATTGAATTTTTATATATTACCATTCTAGACATTCATTGAATATAACATTCAAATGGATTAATATATGTAATTAGAATAAACTAGTGCATTGGGAAGTAATGATGTGTTTGGATATTTAAAATTTGAATTGTTAATTGGTATGTTAATATAAATAAATATTATAATATAATACAGATAAAATAATATCATAAATATAAATGATACTGTCATTATGATAAAATAACATTGCATAAATTTGGTTATCCGGCATGAATTTTGTAAACACAATATTGGAATGTAGACTTTAGGTTGGGACTTGGAGAAATGGATGGAATTTCACAATAATTAGTAATTAGACTTAGTAGGCAAATGAGTAATATGATTGCATGTTGGAATGTTTGGTTGTATCAATATGAATTCAAAACATTCTTATACATGATACATGGGTACATGATTCTAGATAGAGAGATGTGTCATTACATCATACTAGGAATTGGTAATTTCAAATATGTGTAATGAACATTTCAAAAAATATGAAGCTAAAAAATTGGAAATATCATAGAGTATGTTGACACACCGAATGATTATTTATCTATAAGAAGGGGAAATGTACCTTAAGAACATTTAAGTGTCCAAAAATGGTATTTCAATTGGGTCCATTGAAATATAGTATCGGAATTTTAGTCATTAAAACAATATACATTCACGAGAAGATACATTCAATATCATATTGATGTAGGCTATCCTACCCCAAGGTTTTATCTATGAGCTGGAGGTCCAATTCCTAATTTGTGTGTTTTCATTATGAGAAATTTTATATTGTTTTCATATTATAATATTAGAGGAACTTTTATTATGAAACTACTAGGAAATGTGTATTATATTGTTGAATCCTTTATCATTAATAAATAGAAGCACTGATAAATCCCACCTTAATCAATGATAAATTAAGAATTGATGATGGGTATAATTTTTAGACATTAAATGAAATAATTGAAAAGTGAAAAAATTTCAATAACTTATTTTTAATCAATGATAAAAAATAACACTTTATCATATCTTCTGTAGGATCTAGTAGATACTACTCTTTTTCAAGATTATATTAATTTATGATTAAGTGTTGTCCCATACAGAGTGAATGAAACATCAGAAATCACATGCTTGTTACATACACTTTATAAGAAATCCCTTGGATTCTATTTTTTAGAACCATTTATGGGTTCTCCAGTCATTAATCTCTCACAACACTAGGCCTCACATGTCATGCTTATATGTATTGTAAAACCTATCGATAAATTTTTTTCAAATGCGTTCCTACCATGGCGACATCCTCATATCCTACCCCTTAAATAGTATGTGGTCGCTGATCTTTCTTCCCACCCAGGTAGAGCCTTGCTTGACGTCCCTTCCTTAGCATAGATGTTGGCCTGTTTATTAATTAATTACAACATAAGATTTAGAAATATTAATTATTTAACTATATATATAAATTATATACTATTTTTTAATATATATATATATATATATCTTATTTTGAAATTTAATTATAATTAGTATTTTAATTATGTAATAATATATATATAACAGATTTTATCATTATTATCAATAAATATCTCATTAATATAATTTTTAATATTTAAGTAACTTATTAAAAAATCAATATTCAATTTATTACAATATATATATATATTAAAATTAAAAAATTAAATATATATTTACAAAAATTATATAAAATTTATAAATAAATTTACTAAAATGCACATATATATAGTAATAATTAAATTATCAAATATATATATAATTAAATATTTAATAAAATTTTTAATTATAATTAACAATTTTATGAAATAATTAACATAGTACATAAATAATAAATTTTCTATTTATCACTATATATATATATATTAATTAATCATTTTTATTAATAATAATTTGATTAATCCTATTTCTAATAATTTTTTCAAACATTTTAATTTTTTAAAACTATTGGGTCATTTTGTAATCATAGGCCACAGAAGTTATTATACTAATAAAGTTGGAACAGGGCTAGGCAATTGGGATAAATGAATTGAAATTGAATTCATGTCCAAAGGGCCTTCAGGCTGTCAAAAAATGGTGGGTTATCCTTTGGCAGGCTGTGACCTACACTTTCGGGTTCTGTGTGTTTAATTTCAATGTTTCATAGTAATTGTACCCCTTCGTACCTATAATATATATCTAACATAATATACATATTTAATATTATATTTATTACTATATATATATAGTATTTAATGATCAATATTATTTTAGTTATTTAATTATATATATATATATATATTTATTTGTTTTGTTTTGTTTTATTAATATATATTTATTTATTAAAATTTTAATTACATTTTGAATTTATTAATTTTTAATTAAATAATAATTATACAATTGATTTCTATATATTTATTTATTAAATTTTATAAATATATATTTACCTACTTATTATAACAGTTATAATTAAATTTATTATATTTATATATACATCGAAAAAATCGAGTGTCTGAAGCAATAAATTAGTGCAACCTAAGGTTGAGACTCAAGAACATTATCACAGGAAAAACAAAGTGCATTGGAGATTTTTGATTTCAAATATATATATTTTTAGAGATTTTTAAGTTATATGTTATTTATATTATTTAAAGATTATTCATGTTTTGATAATTAAATTATCATTCCATATATAAAATTTTACATCGTTAAACATAATATTAATATATAAAAATATATATTGATATATATATAAATATATAAATTATTATTAATTATTGATATGTATTAGTATATATATTACAATATATATTATCATATATTGACTTATATTAGTAAATAGTATTTTCATTATTTAATTATATATGTATATATAATTTATTAAATTTAATATATATATATAGTAATATATATTATATAAATTATCTGATTAATAATTTAGAGCAAGAAGAAATATTTTTTATATAATAAAATACTAAATACATATTTCATAATTAAAAATATTGAAAACATTTATTAAATACATAAAATAGTAATTATATAATTAATATACCATTTATTATATATATATATATATTATTCAATTTTATTAATTAAATATTCATTAAACAGGTTTTCAATAAATTATTTTACATTAAATGATTTTAATATAGTTAAATTTATAAAATTAACATACATTTATTTTAATTTAAACATATATTAAAGTGGGTTCTAGAGCTATATTAGACAAACAACCAAAAAATTTATCGTGAATTCCTTTTTATTTAATATATATATATTTTTAAATATAATGTATTAATAATTTATTTAATTAATGAACTAATATATTTTTTTATAAATCATAAAAAAGAAATAATATTATTAAATATTTTTTATAGTAAATTATTGTCTAACGTAATATTTATTTATATATTTATCTTAAATAATTAATATTATGATTAAATAATTAATATAATAATTTTTTCAATATATTTATTTTTATTTCAAATTTCTTATTTTTAATAAACCAGTTATTTTCTATTCCAAACGGGTTGAGGGAATATTGTAAATCCAACTAATACGCACAAAATTTAATATATAAAAAATTACTATAACAAATTGAATGTAATGGTTGACAATAGATGAATTTCATAGGACATAGAAAACAATAGATGAATTCCTGTCACACCAATTGGAAACCATGTTGCTTGGTTATATACCACTATTATTGGATGCCACCCTCTCCTCCAAAACATGGTCTTTTGAGGAAACCCTATATCATCACTCGATGAAAAATATGAGGAGTCCTCTAGAATGATGTTTATATTTTATTTCTATTAAAAATATAGAAACCCCTGCATTGACTTATGATTATATCCATCATTAATGATTTTTTATTATAGTTTTTGAAAAATAAGTTATATTAGGAAGAGAAAAACATCTAGTTCTATTTTCGTGAAGATAAAATCTTGTTACAAATCAATTCATTTTTTCTTCTCTTCGTTATGTCCCTAAGGGTAAATTTCTCCCTTATAGTCTTCAAGGAGTCGTGAATTTGTTTCCCTTGACGTTTTACAACACATGACCAAGTGATATCCAAAATTTTCGTAATCGTTATTAATATGATCAAAAAATTGGTATGGGTAAGACTATTCCACATTTTTAATTACATCAAATCTTATCAGTTTAACACCCCTTCCTTGGAGGCCACCTTGACCTCTTGTGTACCTTCTTCCCTTCTAATTTTTGTAAAAAACCTCAAATTACTTTTATGATCATCATTGATTTATGTTTTATCATCCCCATGTTTAGAATCATGATCATGACTAAGTGTAATAGAATAATCCCACATAACAGTATATGAAGATACTTAACATATAGGTAAATGAACATTTTCATGCATAACACCAACCTTTAATGATGTTTCTTATTCATCTATCCCAAATGGGTTATCGTCATCGAAAAATTTATATATTTTGATACATCATCAAAATATTTTGGATATCTACTATATGAGAGGCACAATAATTACAAGGCTGAGATAGTCCATGCATAAAATTTACATAGTTCAAGGATTTTGACTTATGATTGTATGTATTGGGAGTCAATTTAGAGCCCAAAAACATCCTACAAATAGTATCCAATATGAAATCATAATGAAAAAAACTAATATTCACTCATCATAATGAAAATTCCAACTAATGTATTAAAGTCTAGTTTATGAGTGTTTTCCAACACAACCCCTTTAAAGAGTTTTGTAATAATTCCAAAATCATAGATAACCAAAGGCATTTAGTTTTTTACAAATTCAAATATACATCATGGCCTATTATAGAGAGGCATACTTTTAGTAAATTCCATGTATTTTCCTATAAAGGAATGAAAGGTAAAAATATTTTTCTACCATTCTTCCTCCCAAATGACATAAAAATATCTTATTGATGGTACATAGGATCTATATGTATATCACTATTTCCTAAAACATAATCATTTCCCTGAGAGTTTGTAATGGACCGGACCTCTCCGGCCCATTCCTTTGTCAAAAAGAAGGTCATGAAGTGTTCTTGAGGGTAGAATAGACTTTTCCCACACCTTTTAGAATTTTTTGACTACACGTTGTGTATTGTGTGTACACGCCATGTACCACCTTGACGAGTATACCCCGTTTTGAAGCTGGGTCCTTGCACTATGAAATAAATAAGTACACACTATGTATCCCATCCTACACTCGGTGTAGTTTCTCCCCGCGTACGCGTTACCCTCAAAATGTGTGTTGACTAGTCAACGGACACATTCCGTGTTGAAGCCTTGTCCTTGCCGTGTGAAATAAATAAGTACACGTCGTGTATCCCATCCTACACGATGTGTAGTTTCTCCCTGCATACGCGTTACCCTCAAATCGTGTGTTGATCAGTCAATGGTCGTGGGCCGCGTTGAATGCCATGTTGGAAGCCGTGTGGCGACTGTGTGGAATGGCCTAGTACATGTTATGTACTAGGAAGTACACATAGTGTACTTTAGTTTTTATCACCTATAAAACAAGGGGGCCTCTCCTCCATTTCAGATCATCCCTATCCTCCTCATTCCTTCGGGCGGAGCCCTCCCTAGAGACTCCAATGCTCTTTTCTTCCATAACTTCTTCGTCTGAGCTCCGATTTACAATCAGTCAGCAGCCATGAGATAGTAACAAAGAGGTGAACATTCTGAGCATGGATCTGTTTTTTTTCCTTCGGCCTTTCCTTCCCAACTTCCACCCAAGGAGGTTTTTTCTTGGGTTTTGACAGAAGCGACGCACACCGACAGATGTATTCTAAAGAAGATCTGGGGGAGCGTTGTGATCCAAACCTGTTGACGTAGGGATCTTACCTTCGTCTCTCAAATTTTTGCGCATCATGCCGGATGTGTGCTCTTGCTTTCACGAGACAAAGTTGAACAAGTTTAATAAATATAATAACTAGCTTAATGAACGGGGATGGGGAAGTTGTTATGTTTATCTTTGTTTATCCTACTGTTATGTTGTGAATTGAATAGACTTATGTCTACTGAAAATCACAGTCGTTGGGGGCCTTTTGTTGTGCAATTAAATATTTTCCGATATTTCTAGACCATTTTGTGGATGAAAACATTGTGGAATATGGAAATTGGTTAATCACGTAATGTTGGCTGATTAAATGAATATCTGGAACCATTGTGTGATAACCCAGGTTGAACAAAATGGAATAATGAACATGTGGGTGTTGATTTGGTTGTGTGGTGTGTGAAAGGGGGTGAATACTATGTTATTATGAATAGGATGGGAAGCGCGGAAGCGGTAACTATTTTTAAAGGGGAAATGATGTGGCACGAGCCTGGTTTTGTGACACGGTTGTGGAGATGTGGTTATAGTGGCTGCAGGGCTGCAGTAATGGGTTGTTATATTAAATTAAAGTGGAATGTTGATAAATAAACTGTGGGGAACAATAATGATTTAAACGTGGGAACAATCAGTGGGTATTGATTGATGATAAAAAGGTTGGCTTGTGTTACTTATGTTTTATCTAACTTGATTTGTGGTTGGAAGGGTTTTGTTCTACGAAATGCTTGATCTTGTTTGATAGTTTCCCATTAGTTAAAGAAATAATAAACTAATACTGGTGAAACATGATAACCTATCTGGGGTTGGGATTATTTGTTGTATGCATTCTTCATAGTATTAGTGTCGAGGCACGTGCTCAGTTTCTTTGTTTAGAAGCCATTGGTTGGGCTGTGTGTTTTGTATTCTTATATGTATCTATATCTTTGTGTTTCGTCGCACCTCACCAATGTTGAGCACTTAGTGTCGAACATTCCCATTTCATGGGAGAGGGTGTTTTCCCCTTTGTTACTAGCTCCTTCCTACTCCTTCTTCCATAGGTTGTGATGGATTGATGCGACCTTACACCCAAAACTCTTCGGGTAGGTTTCTATTGGTGTAATTCTTAGCCCAAGACTCTTTGGGAAGGTTTACCATTCCCATGAATAATCAGGATGAGGCCGAGGTGTGTTCGGGTGGGGATGTGATTGAGGTTTGTGAGGCCCAGGTGTGGGGGCTGGATATGTGGTTTGTGAGGCCCATGTGTGTACAGGTGGGATATGTGGGTTGTGATGCCCAGGTGTGTGCGGGAGGGGTGTGTGGCTTTTGAGGCCCAGGTGTGTGCGGGTAGGAAGAGTGTGGTAGCGTCAGGACATTCGTCGTTTGGAAGAGCATCTAGCTAGTGGGGGGAATGGTTCGGGGTACCCGATACTCATGTTCTTAAATACTACTACCTATTGTTTTGTGTTTTTGGTGAGTGTAGCTGTTGAGGTTGGGTGGATACAATTCCATTCTAGGTTTATGTTTCTTTTTTTGTTCTCACGGAACATTAGGATGTCTCCCCACCTTTGCATGAGAGATTTAGGTTTCCCTAATGAGTATACTTGTATGATCACCCTACGTTTTCTTTCAGGTTTCCAGGAGGACTACCAGGGCCTTGTGGGAATCTACAAGTCAGGACAGTTGGAGTTGTTTCAGTTTGTTGTACTCTTGTTTTCTTTTGGTATTATACTTTTGAGCTTTATTGTACTTGTACTTTGTTTCAGAATTGTTTATACATTCTTGTGGGATTGGTTTGGGTTTATTTTAATTTACTTGTTCCTTTATCTTTTGGTGATTGAGTCATCATGTGTATGGATCTTAGATAATAAAAAGTGTAATGCCTCCCATATTTGTGAAAACTCATACCCTTGGTGCCAATCGACACTATGGGGCCTACTGGAGGCGGGACTCGGGGGGTCATTATCTCCCTTTCACCATTGCCAGCTTAGAAGGGGCATCTTTGGTGGGAGGGGGTAATGACAGAATGGTATTAGAGCTGATGGTTGAGAGATAGGATGGAGTCTGGAGTTAGGCATAGTGAGGATTGCAAGGGATGGTAGGGAAACAGTGTTGGATGATCTTGGTGCGTGACACAGGCCAGGGAAGACTGGCTAGGACACAGGATTTTAAGGCCCCCCCTAATCCGATGAAAGGACTCTGAGCATACCGAACGACCAAGTGAGACTACATTGATTGCAGGGTAGAGACCCTAGGGAAGGTACATGCAACATCATGATTGTGTTTTACTTGATTTGTGTGTTATGTGAATGAAATTGAAATAAAGTGATCAAATGAAACATTAAAAAATTTCCTTGCTACTTGGTCTTATGCGTTCTATGTTTACCGTACAGCTATGGCACCTAGACGTCGTCCCCGGGTGACTCAGACAGTCGAGGCCCAGCAGATTCAGGCGGTCGATCAGGTGAGGATTGACCGAGAGGAGGAAGATGGTCAGTGGCAGAATACTCTCCGTTTTTTCCAGCAACAAGCCCTCATGAAGGATAAGGGTAGTACTTCAGATATGGAGACGGAGGGGTGGCTTGAGGAGATAGGGATCACTTTTACTTTGATCTGTGCTTCGATTGAGTAATGGGTTCCCCTAGTAGTCATTCATCTAAGAGATGTGGCGCATCAGTGGTGGATGATAATCCTCGGGGAGAGGTCAGAGGCAGAGGTTCCATGGTCTGACTTTGAGAAGGAGTTCCGAGAGAAATTAATTTCTTCCATGATCATGGGAGAGAAGTGGCAGAAGTTACTCACCATCCAGCAAGTGAGTATATCAGTACGAGAATTAGGGATCATGTCCAAGGGTCTCCTACGCTTTGCTCCGGATCTCTTTCCGGATGAAGAGTCTCCAGTGAGACGTTTGGAGGAGGCGCTTAGTCCTTCGCTCCAGTATGCTATCTCCCCCTTTACCATTCCGACGTACATGGAAGTGAAAAAGAATATATAGGTTGTAGAGAAGATGCACTCTAAGAGAGGTGCACCAAAAGAGGGGATCAAACTGGGTTCATCGAAGGGGAATGCAGTCAGCAGCAGGTCTGACACGACAGACCTTCCAGATTCAGGCTAGTAGGGAGCAGGCCCCAGTAGTTCCAGTTCAGATCTTTGGGTCCTCGTCCCTTTTTCACGAGCCTAGGAAAGATGTGTTTCTCTTGAGGATTTTTCGGGCACATTTAGAGTTGGTTCCTGACCCAAGATCAATACGGTGGAGGAGGACAGGTTTAGTGCCCGCCTCAGCAGCAACAGTTTTTGGAGAGGCCCTTCCAGCAGTTGCAGGACCCTGCTCCTCCGAGGGCTGATATTGCAAGAGTAGGTCTACCTCAGGGTGCTCCTCCGGGACCTCAACTAGGGCATGGTCGAGGAGGTGGTCGACATTGGAGAGGTAGAGGAGCTGGGCGTGGAAAGATGCACGCAGCAGAGTTGGCAGCTCTAGCAGGACCATAGGTGGTGCGAGGTATGATTTGTTTATTCATCACTCCCATTTATGCATTGTTTGATTCAGGTGTTTCACACTCCTTTGTTTCTCCCGGTCTAGACCATTATCTGGGTGTAGACGTAGATATACTTTCTATACCCATGGTGCTGAGTACACCAGTTGGAGGTCAGACCAGTATATCTTCTATTTTCCGAGGATGTGGTCTGATGTTGGGACTGCATGGATCTAGTGGGGATCTTGTTTTGCTATAGATGAAGCCATATGATTTCGTCCTAGTCATCGACTGGCTATTTTTTGTTATTGCCGTTATCGAACTGCTTGTGAAGAAGATTCGTGTTCTCTGACGTGGATGGGCAGGGTGTAGCTTTTGTTGGCGAGAAGAGCTCTCAGGTGGGAAGTCGGCATGTGAATCCTCTCCTTTCCTTGTTAGGTGGGTTATCATTTATTTCAGCTGATACAAAGATGATGGATGTTCCCATGGTTGTTGGGGAGTTCCTCGATGTTTTGTCTCGAGGAGGTTGTGACACTACCTCCCCCCCCCCCACTTGAAATGATGTTGAGTTCGGGATAGACTTACAGCCTAGTGCCCGTCCAATTTCGATGACCCCTTATCGGATGGAACCTTTGGAGTTTCGGTAGTTGCTGATTCATGTTTACAATCTTATGGAGAAGGGTTTTGTTCAACCCATCATGTCACTATGGGGTGCTCCAATTTTTTTCATAAAGAATGCAGATGGTGGTCTCAGTCTATGCATAGACTACCAAAGGTTGAATCCCGTAACTGTCAAGATCCGTTACCCCTTCCAAGGATAGATGATCTCTTCGACCAGCAGAGGGGAGCATGTTGGTTTTCTAAGAATGATCTTCAATCAGGATATCATCAGCTAAGGGTAAAGGACAATGAAATCTCGAAGACGACTTTCAGGTGAAGGTATGGGAACTTCGAGTTTGTAGTGATTCTGTTTGGAGTTACTAATTCACCAGCTGTGTTCATGGGACTTATGAACTTTGTCTTCCGAGAGTTTCTGGACCGGTTCGTCATTGTGTTTATCAATGGAATCCTGATCTACTCAAGATCAGAGGAGGATCAGGTTGAGCATATCAGGGCAGTCTTGTAAGTCCTTCAACACCACAAGCTTTATGGGAAATTGTATAAGTGTAAGTTCTTGATGCAAGAAGTACACTTCCTTGGGCAAGTAGGGTCTCAGAATGGAGTGTCAATGGACCCATCAAAGGGGGAGGCAGTTTTTTCTTGGGAGGCACCCAAGTGTGTGGCAGAAGTTCATAGTTTCCCGGGGTTGGCAGGTTATTATCAGAGGTTCATTTAGGACATCTCTCAAGTTGCTTCTCCATTGACAACTTGTACTAGGAAAAACCTAGCCTTTCTATAGAGCGAGCAGTGCCAAAAAGCATTCAACTACCTGAAGGAAAAAAAATTCAGTGCTCCAGTACTCAGATTTCCAGAAGATGGTTTTCTGTATGAGGTGTTTTGTGATGCTTCTGGCCTTTGTTTGCGGTGCGTACTGATGCAGAAGATGGGTGTGATCTGTTATGGTTCTAGGCAGGTGTTCCCTCACGAGCGTAACTATGCCACCCATGAACTAGAGCTTGTAGTAGTATTGTTCACAATGAAGTTGTGGTGACATTACCTATTTGGGGAGTGCATTGTGGTCTTCTCTAATCACAAGAGCTTACATTATATCTTCTCCCAGCATGACCTGAACATACAAAAGTGGAGATGGTTTGAGTTCCTCCAAGACTATGACTTCGATATCTCTTACATTGAAGGTAAGGGAAACGTTGTGGATGATGACCTAAGCATGAAGTCACACAAGGAAGTGGTTCGAGAATCCGATGATTCTTGGAAAGTGATGGGAGAGTTAGCTGCCACGCACATGGATACAAGGGTTGAGGGTGTTAGAGGTTGTTTCTTTCAGATGACGGTGAGGTCCTCCTTATTGCAGTAGGTGTAAGAGTTTCAGTGGGGAGACTCCGAGGTGAAGGTAATGCAGGATCGTGTCGATTAGGGAAACACTCCAGAAGTATTGTCAGAGGACTGCCTACATCAGATGCTTTTTCATGGAAGGTTGTTGGTTCTAGAGGCGATGTGGGAGGGAGTCATCCGTGAGTTCCATAGATCAACCTTGACGGTACATCCAAGAGTTTCAAAAATGTACAGAGGCCTGAGGGAATAGTTTTGGTGGCCCGGGGTGAAACGAGAAGTGGTGGAGTTTGTGGATAAGTGCCTAGTGTGTCAGCAAGTAAAGGCTGAACACTGTGTTCCCAATGGTTTGTTTCATCCTTTAGATGTCCCCAAATGGAAGTGGGATGACATCTCATTGGACTTCATCACGGGACTACCAAGAGATCAGGGTGGTTATGATGCTATCTGGGTAGTGGTGGATTGACTAAAGAAATCAACTCACTTATTGGCAATTAAGGAGTCCGGTCTGGTGAGTACCTTAGAACAGAGGTACGTAGACGAGGTGTTGTGTGTGCATGGAGTTCCGAATACTATCGTCTTGTATTGGGATACTCAGTTTACCTCACGAGTATGGAATGGGTTATAGCATGCTTTTGGAACCCATCTATGCCTTAGCACTACTTTCCACCCCCAGACCAATGGGCAGATAGAGCGGACTATCCAGATGTGGGGGGACATGTTGCGAGCATGCGTTCTGTATTTCGGAGGATCATGGGTGCGACACTTGCCTTTAGTAGAGTTTTCCTATAACAACAGCTTCCACTCTACTATTGGAATGGCTCTGTTCGAGGATTTTTATGGGAGACCATGTCGTTCACCCATTTGCTGGGCAGAGGTTGGTGAGATAGGTGCTTTTGGGCTAGAGGTAGTACATATCACCACAGAGAAAGTTCAGCTTGTGCATGAGAGAATGAAAGCGGCCCGACAGAAGTCTGATGCTGATCGTCGGAAGAGGCCCTTGGAGTTCAAGGTGGGAGATCATGTGTTCATGAAGGTTTCCCATTGATGGGGGCAGTAGAGGTTTAGGAAAGGGAGTAAGCTCTCCCCTAGGTTCATCGGACCTTTCGAGGTGATGAGGCGTGTCAGCGAGGTGGCATATCAGATGGCCCTTCCACCTCAGTTGGAGAAGGTTTCTGATATCATCCTCGTCTCCAAGCTTCGTCGGTACTTACACGATGACTCTCACATTATCGACTGGGGAGAGTTAGATATGGGAGACAATGTGACCATCAAGGAATGACCTGTCTGAATCAAGGATCCTAAAGAGAAGGTGCTCCATGGATGAACCATCACCATGGTTCGTGTGTTGTGGAGGCATGGCGACTGAAAGGAGAGAACATGTGAGCGGGAGGCTTAGAAGCACGCTCAGTACCTGGAGTTGTTTTGACTGGTGATTTACTTTGTTCTTTTGAGCTCTTTTTTGATGTTATACTCTGTACCTTTGATATATGGAATGCTTGGCTTGTCAGTTGTGAGACGTTTTGTTTCCTTGTTCTCTAGAAGTGTGTAACTTGTTCGGATATGTGGGGAAAGGGAAAACCATATACTTAATCGAGACAAATGAATGTTGATGTGATTGAACCTGTACGAGTGAGTCAATGTCGCCTAAAGCGGATAATATCTCGACATGGGAGATAGAATTCCCCATGCCATGTGTTCGGGCAGTGTGATGGTTGTACTGTGTTGGGGGCAGTTTAAGATGAAAATATACTAATATATGGAAGTGGGAAGACCCAACTCTTAATAGAGATGCATTAATTTTGATGCGATTAAACCCATGCAGGCGAGTCAATGCCGCCTAAAGCGGATAATATGTCGACATAGGAGAAGGAAATTCCTAACACATATGATTAGGGTTGTTGGTTGGGTTCCTGTAATAAAGGGATCCCTACGAGGTATCTTTTTTGGTTCCACTGGGTTGGGTTTTGAATTATCAGGGACAAGAATGTTTTATGTGGTATCTGGTGTAATGGCCCGGACCTCTCCGGCCCATTCCTTTGTCGAAAAGAAGGTCTTGAAGTGTTCGGGAGGGTAGAATGGAATTTTTCCACACTTTTCAGAATTTTGTTACTAAACGGCATGTAGTGTGAGTACATGCCGTGTACCACCTTGATGAGTATACCTCGTGTTGAAGTCGTGTCTTTGCTGCTTGAAATAAGTAAGTATATGTCGTGTATCTCATCCTACACACCGTGTAGTTTCTCCCCGCGTATGCCTTACCCTCAAACTGTTTGTTGACCAGTCAACGGTCATCTGCCGTGTTAAAGCTCTGTCCTTGGCATGTGAATTAAATAAGTACACGCCATGTATCCCATACCACACGCCCTGTTGTTTCTCCCCGCGTACGCGTTACCCTCAAACCGTGTGTTGACCAGTCATCGGCCGTGTGCCGCATAGAATGTCGTGTTGGAAGTTGTGTGGCGACCATGTGGAATGGCCTAGTATACTATTTGTACTGGGATGTTCACGCAGTGTACAATATTTTTTCTCACCTATAAAAGGAGGGGCCATATCCTCCTTTTCAGACCACCCCCCTCCTCCCCATTCCTTCAAGCGGAGCCCTCCCTAGAGACTCCAAAGCTCTTTTCTTCCATAACTTCTTCGTCCGAGCTCCGATTTATGATTCTTCAGCGGCAACGAGATCGTAACGAAGAGGCAGAACTTCTGAGCTTGGATATATTGTTTTCCCTTATGAGATTGGAATGTTTTTGTATTACAAAACACTTAATCTGGTTTGATAGTTTCCCGTAGTTAAGGAACCCATAAAATAATATTGTTGAAACATGAAAACCTAAATGGGGATTGAATTGTTGGTTGTATGCATGCTTTGTAGTAGTAGTGCCGAGGAATGTGCTCAGTTTCTCCGCTTAGAAGCCATAGGTTGGGTTGTGTGTTTTATATACATATATGTATCTGTATCTTTGTGTTTTGTCACACCCCACCCATGTTGAGAACTTAGTTTCGAACAATGCCTTTTCATGGGAGACGGTGTTTTCCCATTAGTTACTAGCTCTTTCCTACTCATTATTCCATAGGCAGTGATGGCTTGAAGTGACCATACATCCAAGACTCTTCGTGTAGGTTTCAATTAGTGTGATTCTTAGCCCAAGACTCTTCGGGTAGGTTTTCTGTTCCCAAGAATCTTCAGGATGAGGCCCAGGTGTGTTGAGGCGGGGATGTGATTGTGGTTTGTGAGGCCCATTTGTGTGCGGGCGGAATATGTGGTTTGTGAGGCCCAGGTTTGTGCGGGCAGGATATGTGGTTTGTGAGGCCCAAGTGTGTGCGGGCGGGATTTGTGGCTTTTGAGGCCCAGGTGTGTGCGGGCCGGAAGAGTGTGGTAGTGTCATGACGTTCACCATTAGAAAGAGCAGCTAGCTTATAAGGGCCCATCCTTAAACATCACTTAATCTTGAGTTACTTAAAGAATAGACATTAAGAGTCTTTTTAGGTATAGATTTTTTGATAATTAGATCAAAAAAGATGAATTAAATTCCAAATTTAATCAAAGTGGTTACATAAAAGATATTACTCATTTTTTCCATCAACGGAAACATATTTAAAATAAAACATAGATTCTTTCGTGACACTTCATTGACACTATCATCACATCGTGTACCATTCCCTTGACCTGTGAAAAACATTTCAAAAACATGGGATGATCATAAAAATATTAGTAAGGGATATAAAAGTATGAAATGAAAACATTAGTCCATGTATGAAGTCATACTTTACTCATAAAACATATGCACGTTAATATACCTCATCAAATCATGAATAAATCATATAAATCATAATACATAAAGGTAACTTGAGGCATTCATAACATTATTACATAGGGAGTAACCCTCATGGTTACGTTTGAAATACTCATCACAGTATATTCCCTAAATCTCTTCGGAGAAACCTTAATGTTTAAATCCTTCGCATTACCCAATGCATTAGAGAGCTATATCAGGCTCACCTGCCCTTAGTTTATCACGGAACCACCAGTCTTCATTTTAATTCCTAAGAACCATAACATAATCATATCACATAAAACATGCGTAAAAGAAAACATAACATTTCCACATTTCAATCACAAGATATAAAAAAAAACCATTTATATAATAAAAAAATTATGAAAACCATTTTCAATACCAAAACAAAAGAAAAGTAAATCATGGTATTTATTTTTCATTTTAAAAGAAGTTATGGCTTGTAGAGGAAGCCGAAACTCAAATAATGGTCACGGCGGCGGAGAAGTCGTTGTCGCCACATACGTAGGACAAAAAAAACATTCCATTTTTTTGTTTAGTAAATGCTTCGTATAAAAATGATTCATTTTGAATAAACGTAAAAGTCAAAGGGGTTTATACACCATATAGAAGAATGTTGTGTATAAAACAAAATATGCCTCAATGAAAGGAGATTGAGACGATGTCCCATACAAAGATCATTTTTTTAAATAAAATAGATCTGTAATGTGTATTCACAATATGTACACATAAAGTATGTACAAATACAATATTGGACATAATAATATCATGACATAATTTGAAATTAGGAGATTAACCCAAAGAACAGAAATTGGGTTAAGAAGTTCCCTTACCTCGGGTCCGACTTGAATCGATCGTTCATTAACCTCCTGTATAATAAACATGAGTTAATTTCAACTTTATGAAGAACCTTTTCAAGTTCATTATTCCATTTATATCACTTATTACCATGTTATAAACACTATGTAATTATTTAAGTTAATAATAGTCGTTTTGTCGATCATTGCTACTTGAGTCAAAAATAAACTCTTTATAATTACAAGTTTGTTCATGGGGTAAAATATACATTATATCCATAATTATATTAATTATGTATATTTCATATATATCATATATATCCATTATATACATGTATTTACAATATTACACAACATTTAGAGGTAAGAAATGAAATGCACTCTTCATGGAGACGGTACGCCGTACGTATGCATGAACGCTACTTCCATTTCTGTTTCATATTTAATGGAATTAAAACATAATGATACATAATAGTATTATAATTCCAGTATGGTATCATATATATTATCAATAAATCTATCCTTTATACTTACCACATATGGTATTAAAGAATCAAATCACATTGAGGGGGTGGTAGTCCGCACTTCCTAAAATGAAGATATCACGTTTACCAATAATGGAAACCATAAAGGTATGCCATAAATTGAAAATACAGAATATTAAGTAAAACATAAACATATTATATATCATATATAAATATAGTGACATCTTAATGGCCACATTTTAAGGTGTTAAAAGAATATTGAACAATCATCGTTTCGTGAGGCAGAAATTCACCATCCACAGAAACAATATGTTGTTTAACAATTAGATGTAGGTGTGTGTAATTGTAGCTCCAATAATTCTTATAAAATCATCCTAGTATATTTGAGATACTGGAGTTCTTACAAAATAAATTAATAAAAAGAGTTCCGGGGGCTAGAAAAGCAAAATAATACAAAAGAACACAAGTGAAGACATTACCATAAAATCGGGTAACTTCCTTTGGTTTGAACCAAAAGTGTTTCTTGAAGAGATTCCTGCCAAAGTTAAGGATTCTAGGATGAGGAGATGGATGGGGAGAGACAAAAGGATCAGATCATGGCCAATCCAATGGCTTGAGAGGTGTGGGTAAGGAGGTAGAGGTGGGGGCCTTTTATAAGAGGAGAGGAGGGGCACTCTTGGAAAGTTAAGAAATGTTACATTATTTTAAAAAGATTTTCAGATTTAAAAGGTCCCACATTGATGTATTTCAAATATAAGGTGATAATAGTTCTAAATCCACCCATCCAATTGGTTTTTGACAAGTTTAGGTCTTATATTTTACATTATCTTTTCATTTTATTTAAATCGTTAAATAATGAGGTAATCACTGCATCATCATGATGTCATAAATATTTTAATTCATTTAATTTTTAAAAATTATAAAAAAAAATACTATAATGTAGAAAATATTTTTAGCTTTCCATGGACTATTTATAGTCAAATATTTGACTTGTATAACCCCATGTAAAAATTGTTTTAGTAAAACAATACATGTTTGTGCCATTTTTACTTTTACTTTAAATAAAAGGCATTAATGTCACTATCTTACCCAAGTGGCTCCATGGGGTCCCAAAAATAGACCCATAGGTTTTCTTTTTCTGCCATGACTCATAATATAGGGTTAGGACATGTGTCACGATATTTTCATTTTATTATAATATAATTTTTACCTTAAATCACACTATTTACCTTTAATCACGATTAATAAAACTTAAAAGTTACTTTTCATCTCATTGAACCACATTTTACATAATAATTAAAATCATTTATATTGGATTTTTAAAATTCTAATCACAGAAGTGGTAAATTTCCATTTAAACAATAAATCAGTTTTTGTAACTACCACTTTGTGGTTTCACTATTCATCAAAAATTAAGGTTTTTCAAAAAAATACCAAAAATACACCATAAGCTATATTTGATATTCTGAAATCAAAAATGATGTATATTTTACCAAATTCATAACATATAATTTGAATTAATTAATTTTATAATTAAATCCCGTTGTCAAATCAAATAGCATGTTTTTAAGAAACAATGTCTATCAAAAGATTGACACTCGTTTATGTCCAATCACTAAGTGATATTAATTACAATGACCACTATTGGATTAAATGGTAAAAATATAATGTAATTTCACTTTAAAACCAATTAAAAAAATTATATAACTATATAAATTAATTAGATTAAACAGAGTTTTTGAATTAAAATACATCACTTTTCACTATTCATTAAAAAATGAACTTTATCGGAAAAATACCAAAAATTCACACAAAGTAAATTTTGGTGTCTTGATTCTAAAGAAGAATTATATTTGGTCCAATAGAATGTATAAGAGTGACCATAACTATATTTAGTGAAATTTCGCCATCAAAAGGTGATAAGTGGACCTTTAGTGAAAATTAGTGTATATATGCCCAAAATTGAATTCTTTTCGTATTTTAAGCCTTTATCTTTTATTTGATAAATATAAAAACATTTAAAAAACATATATAATCATATTTTAGTTATTTATATTCATTCCCGCCAATACAATGGCTATGTGTTAACTACTATTTAAAATAATATTATTTTACTACTAGTGTGCAACGTAAGATTTCAAAGAAACACTTTTTTTCGTATCGGGTACGCTATCGAACATAGAAACCCCTTTAAAGTAAAATTAATATTTAATTCGTAAACATTAATAAATAAGAAAATGTTTTATTCTTTATTTACCAGGGATGTTACATCCTTACCCCTTTTGGGAATTGCGTCCTCGAAATTTTATTAACTTATCAAAATAAGTGTGGGTATTTATCCCTTATTGCATTTTCAGATTCCCATGTTGCCTCTTCAACCATATGGGTTTTCCACAAAACCATTACCTGGTGAATTACCTTATTCCGCAACACATGATCCATGTGGTCATTAATCTGGATTGGTTGTTCTTCATAAGAGCGATTCTCTTCCAACTGAACTACCTCTGGGCTCAAAACATAAGATGGATCTGACATATACTTTCTCAACATCGAAACATGAAAAACATTGTGTACCTGAGATAAAATCGGAGGTAATGCCACTTGGTATGAAATTGATCCAAATTTTTCCTAAAATTCATATCGTCCAATGAACCTTGGACTTAGTATTCCTTTCTTACCGAATCACAGCACACTTTTCCATGGTTAAACTTTGAGAAAAACATGATCACATACCTCGAAAGATAGATCCTTCCTCCGGTTATCCACATAACTCTTCTTCCTGCTCTGATATTTTCTCATGTGTTTCTATATCAACTGAACTTTTTCTACCATCTCATCTACCAATTCTGGTCCCATCAGCTTCCTTTCACCCACTTCATCCCAGAAAGATGGAGTTCAACACCGCTTTCCATATAATGCCTCAAATGGTTCCATCTGTATACTGGAATGAAAACTATTATTATAAGAAAACTGAACCAAAGAAAGATGTTGACCCCAACTTCCCTGATAATCCATCAAACAAGAACGTCGTATATCTTTAAAAGTATGAATTGTTCGTTCTGACTGCCCATCTGATTAAGGATGAAAAGCTGTAGTAAAATTTAATTTTGTACCCACCAACTTCTGAAGGCCTTTTCAAAAGTTAGAAGTAAACCTAGGATCACGATCGGATACAATGGAGAGAGGAACTCCATGTAACATGACTATCTCTTTAAGATACAAATAGGAATGTTGATCTAGGTAAAAAGTATCTCATATAGCAAGGAAATTAGCATATTTAGTCAAGCGATCAACAATAACCCACATTGCATTATTACCTCGAGGTGTCTTCGGCAATCCCACAACGAAGCCCATGGATATATTCTCCCATTTCCACTCTAGTACTGGTAGAGGCTGAAGCATCCCTTCCAGTAACTGCTGCTCTGCTTTAAATTGTTGACATGGCAAACACTTCACAGTAAAATCAACAATATCTCTTTTCATTCCATCCCACCAGTAATACTCCCGCCGATCTATGTACATCTTAGTACTACCTGAATGAACTGAAAATGGAGAACTATGAGCTTCACATAACAACTGTCTCTTCAACTGTGAATCACAAGTCACACACAATATCTTCCCAAATCTCAATACACAATCATTATCAATGTTGAATTCTGGAAACATACCCTTCTGAACCAGCTCTACCTTTTTCTGCAACTCACTTTCTTGCTTTTGTGCTTGCTTAATTTTGTTTGATAGAGAAGATTTCACTGATACCTGAAACAAAACAGAAGGACATCCTATACCAAAAACTTCTATTCCAAAGTTCATCAAATCATTAACCAAAGGATCACCTTACAAACGTAGCATTGTTAATGAAGCATTACTTTTTTCGACTCAAAGCATCATCCACTTTATTTGCTTTTCCCGGATGGTAATGAATTGTACAATCATAATTCATGATTAATTCTATCCATCTCTTATGTATCATGTTCAATTATTTATGAGTGAATATATACTTTAAATTTTTGTGATCAGTATTCATTTCACACTTTACTCTATACATATGATGCCTCCAAACTTTTAGAGCAAAAACAACAACAAATAATTCCAAGTCATGTGTTGGGTAATTTACCTCATGAGTTTTAAACTAACGTGAAACATATGCAATTACCTAATCATTCTGCATAAGGACACAACCAAGTCTCTTTAATGAATAATCACTGTATATAACAAACTCACCATTCCTGGAAGGTAGTGCCGATACAGGAGCATTCACCAATCTTCTTTTCAGTTCCTGAAAACAATCATCACATTATTTTGTCCATATAAACATAACACCCTTCCGAGTTAGCTTAGTCATTGGACTAGATAGCCGTGAAAAATTTCTAACAAACCATCGGTAATAGCCTGACAAACCAAGGAAGTTACGAATATCAATTTCATTTGTGGGTCTTGGCCATTCTTCAACAACCTTTGTTTTTGCAGGATCAATAGTTATCTAATCTTTACAAACAATGTGACCAAGGAAAAAAATTTGTTGCAACCAAAACTCACACTTGCTGAATTTACCATACAATTTATTTTCTTTTAGGGTTTTCAAAATAACCCTTAAATGTCTTTCATTCTCTTCTTTACTTATAGAAAACACCAAAATATCATCAATGAAAACAACCACAAACTTATCCAAGAACTCATGGAAAATTCTATTCATTAGGTCCATGAATACAGCAGGTGCATTGGTTAGCCCAAAAGGCATTAATACAAATTCATAATGGCCATATCATGAATGAAACGCTGTATTCGGAATATCTTCTTCCTTTACCTTCAACTGATGGTACCCCGATCTTATGTCGATCTTTGAAAAATACTGAGCTCCCTGGAGCTGATCAAACAAATCATCGATATGAGGAAATGGATATTTGTTCTTAATAGTGATGTTATTCAAGGATCTATAATCAATGCAAAGTCTCATGGAACCATATTTATTATTAACAAATAAAATAGGAGCCCCCCAAGGTGATGTGCTAGGCCGAATGAAACCATTCTCTAATAAATCCTGCAATTTATCCTTCAACTATAAAAGTTCAATTTGATCCATTCAATAAGGGAGTTTTGAATTTGGCTTTGCATCAGGAACTAAGTCAATAGTAAACTAAACTTCCCGATCTGGTATTATTCCAGGAAACTGATCATGAAAAACATCAGGATACTCATTTACCACTGGCACATCATTAATCTGAACAGTTCCATTATTTTCAACAATATGTGAAAGGTAACATTCATTTCCATCTATTACAAGTTTCTCGGCCTCTTGATATGTTATAATCAGTAAGGGTTCATTATTGTACAAAAACTGAAAGTCTTTCTGAAAAGAAACATTTTTAGCTCTACAGTCAATCTTATCATGGTAAATAGAGAGCCAATTCATACCCAGGATAACATCAAACTCTACTAGAGGTAAAACAATAAGGTTTTCAAGTATTTTCTTTCCACAGATAAGGGTAGGAATATTCTTATAAATTATTTTTTCCTCAACATTTATCCCAGGTGTTTTTACAACATGTTCAGGAGTCATTTCTGGACATGGTATTCCCATTTTACTAGAAACGTTTTTAGAGATGAAGGAATTTGTAGACACCGAATCAAACAACACAATGACATAATCTGAAAAAACAAAAAAAGTACCTGATACCACTTCAATTGATGGCCCAACATCTACTGAAGTAGTTACAAAGGATTTCACTACCCCTTTCTGCTTGTAGTCTGACTTCTTTCCATCACTCAAGCTCTTTGTCGGACACTCGTTTGCATATTGACCCACCTCATTTCACTTAAAACATTTCACTATCTATAAATCAAATTTGGACTTACCATCACCTTGATCTTTTTCAATGCAATCACGAGCCTTATGTCCCATCTTACCACATCGGTATCACTTTCCAGAGTTCAGAAGACATTCCCCAGCATGCCTTTTTCCACATTTATCACACACAGGAAACTTAGTTTTCTTACCGTCAGACCTTTTGAAAAATTTTTCCTTTCTCCTGCCACCTCGGTCTCTTAATCTGTTGGTTGTTATAGAACACTTGATCATCGGAAAACTCCATTTCCACCTTCTCAGCACATCGAAAAAGCTTTTCATAACATTTGAACTCATGAGAAGCTAATGCCCTTCGATATTTTGGCTTTAATTCTGAGTAAAAACGATTGATTTTACTATCAAGGTCTCGGATAAAATTTTGAGCATACCTTGCCAATTGAGTGAACCTTTCTTCATAAGCAGCCACTGAGTCTTCCTCTTGCCTCAATTCCAAGAATTTTTTTTCCATCCTAAGTAGAACAGCCTTAGGAAAATATTTCTCAAGAAACATACCTTTGAATACATCCCAGTCGAGAGCATAAATCTCATCAGTGTCCCTGATATTTTTAAGTATCGACCACCACTGATCTGCTTCACCCTCCAAACGGTAAATTTCAAGAATAACCTTGTGATTGTATGAACACCCCATGACATCGAAAATCTTCTCTAGTGCTTTAATCCACCCTTTAGCTAGCACATGTTCAGATGATCCTCTGAATGATGGTGGATGTTGCCTCATGAAATGTGAAAAACTGACATGTTCATCTGCGGTTGATCTGGCTGATCTCATGCATGGATACGACCACCATTTATCGCTTGAGTCAACAGCACCATTACTGCAACAAATTATTCAGTTCTAATTTCGACCATCTCAGGATGCTGATTCGGAAGGTCATTTCGTTTTGTATGCCTTCCTAGCACTGCTTCCCTGTTTCGTCTGCAGAAAACCATTCTGAACAAACATGTCTTAGAAAAAGCAACATGGTAATCTTCAAAATCTATCTCATTTAAATTTTACCATAAAAAAATATTTTTGGATAATAATTTAATAGAATTATAACTCCTAATTTTATCTAAACCATCCTATGATACAAACTATAATTCCCCTGACTTAAACATCACTTAATCTTGAGTTACATCAAGAATACACATTGGGGATCTTTTCAGGTTTAGAGTTTTAGAGAATTAGATCATAAAACATGCATTACATTCAAAATTTAAACAAAGTGGTTACATAAAAGATAGTACTCAATTTTCCCATTAACGGAAACATATTTAAAATAAAACATGGATTCATTCTTGACACTTCATTGACACTATCATCACATCTTGTACCTTTCCCTTGACCTGTGAAAAACATTTCAAAAACTTGGGATGAGCATAAAAATCTCAGTAAGGGATATATTAGTATGAAATGAAAACATTAGTCCATGTATAATGTCATACTTTACTCCTAAAACATAATCACATTAACATACCCCATAAATTCATGAATAAATTATAGAAATCATAAGACATAAAGGTAACTTGAGGCATTCATAACATTCTTCCGTAGGGAGTAACCCTCATGGTTACGTTTAGAATACCCATCATAGTATATTCCCTAAATCTTTTTGGAGAAACCTTAACGTTTAACTCCTTCACGTTACCCAATGCATTGGAGAGCTATATCGGGCTCACCCGCACTTAGTTTTTCACGGAACCACCCTTCTTCATAATAATTCCCAAGAACCAAAACATAATCATATCACATAAAACTTACATAAAAGAAAACATAACATTTTCACATTTAAATCACAATATATCAATACAACACATTGATATAATTAAAACATTATGAAAAACATTTTCCATACCAAAACAAAAGAAAAGTAAAACAGGGTATTTATTTTTCATTTTAAAAGAAGTTATGGCTTGTAGAGGAAGCCAAAACTCAAATAATGGTCACGGTGGCGGAGAAGTCTTTGTCGCCGCATACGTATGACAAAAAAACATTCCTTTTTGTTGTTTAGTAAATTCTTCATATAAAAAAGATTACTTTCGAATAAATGTAAAAGTCAAAGGGGTTTATACACCGTATAAAAGAAGGTTTTGTATAAAACAAAATATTTCTCAATGAAAGGCGATTAAGACGAAGTCCCATATAAAGATCATTTTGTAAATAAAATAGATCTATTATTTGTATTCACGATATGTACACATAAATAAAGTACAAATAAAATATTGGACATAATAATATCATGACATAATTTGATATTAGGAGATTAACCTAAAGAACAGAAATTGTGTTAAGAAGTTCCCTTACCTCGAGTCCGACTTGAATCAATCGTTATTTAACCTCCTGAATAATAAACTTGTCTTAATTTATACTTTCATAAGAACCTTTTTAAAGTTGATTATTCCTTTTATATCACTTATTACCATGTTATGAACACTATGTAATTATTTTAGTTAATAATGGTCATTTTGTCGATCATTGCTACTTGAGTCAAAAATAAACTCTTTATAATTACATGTTTGTTCATGGGTTAAATTATCCATTATATCCAGAATTAAATTCATTATTTATATATCATATATATCATATATATCCATTATATGCATTCATTTATAATATTACACAACATTTAGAGGTAAGAAATGAAATGCACCGTTCATGGAGACGGTAAGCCGTACGTACGCATGAACGCTACTTCCATTTATATTTCATATTTAATGGAATTAAAACATAATTATACATAATATTATTATAATTACATTATGTTATCATATATAATACCAATAATTCTATCCTTTATACGTACCACATATGGTATTAACGAATCAAATCAATTTGAGGGGGCGGTAGTCCGCACTTCCTAAAATGAAGATATCGCATTTACCCATAATGGAAACCATAAAGGTATGCCATAAATGAAAAATATAGAAGCTTAAGTAAAAAATAAACATATTATATATCATATATAAATATTGTGACATCTTAATTTCCACCTTTGAAGGTGTGAAAAGAATATTGAACAATCATCATTTCATGAGGCAGAAATTCACCATCCACAGAAACAATATGTTTTTTAACCATTAGATGTAGGTGTGTGTAAGTGTAGATAAAATAATTATTATAAAAACATCCTATCATGTTTATGATAATGGAGTTTTTACAGAAGAAATTAATAAAAATATATTACTGGGTTGGAGAAGCAAAATAAAACAAATGAACACAAGTGAAGACATTACCTTCAAATCGGGTAACTCCCTTTGGTTTGAACCAAAAGGGTTTCTTGAAGAGCTTCCTGCCTAAGGTAAGGATACTAAGATGAGGATAGATATATGGAGAGACCAAATTATCAGATCTTGGCTGAGCCAATGGCTTGAGAGGTGTGGGTAAGGAGGTAGAGGTGGGGCCTTTTATAGGAGGAGAGGAGGGGCACTCTTGGAAAGTTAAGAAATGTTACATTATTTTAAAACGAGTTTTGGATTTAAAAGGTACCACATTGATGTATTTCGAAGATAAGGTGTTAAGATTTTGAAATACACCCATCCAATAGGTTTTTGACATGTGTATGCCTTAGATTTTACATTATCTTTTCATTTTCTTTAAATCGTTAAATAATGAGGTAATCGCTTCATCATCATGATGTCATATATAATTTAATTTATTTAATGTCTAAAAATTATAAAAAAATACTATGATGTAGGAAATATTTTTAGCTTTCCAATAACTATTTATAGTAAAAAAATATGGCTTTTATTACCCCAAGTAGAAATTTTTTTAGTAAAACAATACATGTTTGTGCCATTTTTACTTTTACTTTAAATAAAAGGCATTAATGTCATTATCATACCCAAGTGGATCCATGGGGTCCCAAAAATCGATCCATGGGTTTTCTTGGTCGGCCATGACTCATCCAATAGGTTTAGGACATGTTTCAATATATTTTCATTTTATTATAATATCATTTTTACCTTAAATCACACCAACTACCTTTAATCGCGATTAATAAAACATAAAAGTTACTTTTCATCAAAATTATTTTCATCCCATTAAACAAAATTTTACTTAATAATGAAAATAATTTATATTGGATTTTTGAAATTCAAATCACAGAATTGGTAGAGTTCCATTTAAACAAAAAATCAGTTTTTGTAACTACCACTTTGTGGTTTTCACTATTCATAAAAAATTAAGGTTTTTCAGAAAAATACCAAAAATTCACCATAAGCTATATTTGACATTCTGAATTCAAAAATGATGTATATTTTACAAAATTCATAACATAGAATTTGAATTAATTAATTTTATAATTAAATCCCACTGTCAAATCAAATAGCGTGTTTTTAAGAAACAATGTCTATCAAAAGATGGACACTTCTTTATGTCCAATATCAAAGTGATATTAATTCCAATGACCACCATTGGATTAAATGGTAAAAATATATTATAATTTCACTTTAAAACCAATAAAAAAGATAATGTAACTATATAAATACATTTGATTAAAAATATTTTTTGAATTCAAATACAACACTTTTCAATATTCATTAAAAAATGATCTTTATCGGAAAAATTCCAAAAATCCACACAAAGTATATTTTGGTGTCCCTATTCTAAAGACAAATTTTATTTGGTCCAATATAATGTCTTAGAGTGACCAAAACTATATTTAGTGATGTTCACCATCAAAAGGCCACAAGTGGACCTTTAGTGAAAATTAGAGTATATATGCCGAAAATTGAATTCTTTTCGTATTTTAAGCCTTTATCATTTATTGGATAAATGTTAAAACCTTTTAAAAAATTATAATCATATTTTAGTTATTTCTATTCATTCCCTCCAATACAACGTTTACATGTTAACTACAATTTTAAATTATATTATTTTACTACTAGTGTGCAACATAAGATTTCAAAGAAACTCTTTGTTGCGTATCAGGTACACTATCGAACATAGAAACCCCATTAAAGTAAAATTAATATTTAATTCATAAGCAATAATAAATATGAAAATGTTTATAACTTTATTTATAGGGATGTTACAGAACTAGTGGGGGGAATGGTGCGGGGTACTCAATACTCTTGGTATTATATACTATTACCTATTGTTTTGTGTTTTTGGGGAGTGTGGCTGTTGAGGTTGGGTGGATAGAATTCCTTGCTAGGTTTTGGTTTCATATGTTGTTCTGACGGGACATTAGGATATATCCCCACCTATGCAGGAGAGCATTAGGTTTCCCTACAGAGTATAATTGTATTCTCACCCTACGTTTACTTTCAGGTTTCCAGGAGGACTACCAGGGTCGTGCGGGACCCTACTAGTCAGGATATTTAGAGTTGTTGTAGTTTGATATACTCTTGTTTTCTATTGGTATTGTACTTTTGAGATTTTTTTTTACTTGTACTTTGTTTCAGAATTGTTTAAACATGCATGTGGGATTGTTTTGGATTTATTTTCATTTACTTGTTCCTTTTTTTGGTGTTTGACTCATCCTATTTCCCGATCTTAAACAATAAAAATGGTAATGCCTCACATATTTGTGAAAACTCATACCCTTGGTGCTAGTCACCACTCTAGGGCCTACTGGAGGTGGGAATCAGGGGTCATTATCTCCCTTTCACCATTTCCATCTCAAAAGGGAAATCTTTGGTGGGAGGGGGTCGTGAAATTTTTTTCACAATCATGAACATGATGATAATAAGAAAAATTCATTATATGAACATGCTCAATTCTAGATGTGACAGAAACCATCGAACTAATGTTACCCCTTAGAATCATCTATAATGAATAAGTAATAAACATATATGACATCAACTCATTTTCATTCCAAGAAATAATATCACATCTTTATTATCCTTCTATATCAATGATGTTTTCCTTAACCCATAAAAATAGACTCCTAATATTATAGAATGTTCGCTAAAATTTTTATTTTTGCACAATTTGTAAAATCATTTTACAGTTCCAACATTTCCAACCAATAGAGTCCCCTCAATTGGTTGTCCATGGTAGTTATATTTATCAAATAAATTATGAAAAATTTCAAATTCAATTTAAAATTCAATCGTAAATTCTATGGAATCCAAAAACAAGTATCAATAAATAAATAATTAAAATCCTACTCCACCATCACACTATAAAAAAAAAAAAAATAAGGCAGTTACATTAACTTATCAAAAATTATTGGACGACCGAATTCTATGGTGACATCAAAAATAATTTGTGGATTCCTTACTAACCCCTTCAACCTACTAATTATAATCCATATTTGGGAAACCAAATTAAATAAACAATGAGGATAAAATAAAGGATCACAATATTATATACATAAAAAATAGGAATAAGTGAAATTTCCCCAAATCGGTAAACATTCTAATTTATATAATTTAATTGAAGGAAATAAGATAAAACCCCTTACCAATTGAGATGATTCTCCAACCTCTAAATCCTTGGATTCGATGAAGTTGATTTTGATGATCATTGATCTTCCAATTTTCTCCCCTATGAGACATTATCCAAGGATTCCTTATTGAGAAGTGGCAATCATTCATATAGTCATTCAGAATTTGTAGATTCTCTTCCATAAACAATATATATCCATTCAGGGCCATTTTATATTGAGAATTGATGTAAAAAATGGACACAATCTTATATTTGGAAACATTTACAATCATTGGGTCATGAAAATATTCTAATAAATCCGTAGCCTTCAAATCTCCATATGGATTTTATTATGGGGACCTTTAGAGTCTTTAAATTTTACTCATTTTAAACATGTATTCATTTAAGATAATTTATACATTGATAATGCAATGTTTCTGTTTAATTTTGGTAAATAATATATATATATATATATATATTATTTAATCATTTAATAGTTTTAAATTTATTAATTATTCATCTTTATATATAGAATTACTCTTTAATTTTTTATCATTTTTAAAATTTATTCATTTACAATTTTTAATTGATATGCATTTTTCTTAATTATTTTCTTTTTCTCAAGTTTATTTATACATATTTTTCATTAACATTGTTTTTAAATTTTTTGTCATTTATGTAATTAATATGTATTAATTTATAATTTAATGTATATAAATATATATTTTCAAATTATTTAAATTATTTATATAATTAGTAACATTTATTCATTTTCTTATTTTATTGATTCTTATTATTATTTATTTCATTAACAGATGCAATATATTATATAACATCATTGTTCAATTTAGAAAATATAAAAAATGTATATATATATACACATTAATTTCACACATAAAAATATTTACCGAATTAATGAAATCTTATATAAAAACACACAATGTAAATATTTATGAAATTTATTTGAATTTTAATATTCAAGGAATAATATTTTCTGTAGCATAATATATTTAATATTTTTCGTTTTTTATTTGAAAATTATATGTATTTATATATAACATTTTTTAAATAGAAAAATTTAATATTTTTAAATATTTTTTTTATTTTCTTTGGAGAAAAGTCATTTCCTAATATTTATTTATACATTTTGACTTAATATTTATTAAAATTTTTAAAATATATATTCATATTCATTCAAATATATATCCATATTTTATTTTTGTAGAGTTTATTTAATAAATAGAAGTTATTTTGATTATTAATTTTATTTAAAGTCCACTCAGTTTTAAAACTCATGTAATAAAGGATATATATATATATATATTTTAATTTATTTTTTTATTTATTTATAAATTAATAATGTTCCAAATATATTATTAATTAACTATTTATAAATATATATATATCTATAAATTTATATTTTCTATATTTATCAAAATATATAATTATTATTATAAGGGTTGAGATAATATTTTTTTAAAAAATATAAACATAACTCGAAATAATTATATCTATATATAAATATTTATAATTTTATAATTAATATATTTATAAAATAATTAAATTAAGTGTATGATTTATTTTATTTATATATATTTAAAAATATATATATATTCATATTAATATGTTTATAAATATATTTCAAAGTGTGTGTAAATATAATTATAATTATAATTATATATCATTAGTAATATTTATAAATATATATTTACCATTATTTTAATATTTTTATGGTTATATTCATTTATATATATATTTATTTATTTATAATTATATAATTTTTTATTTTTGTTTCATATTAATTATCTTATAATTAATAATTATTTATGTCCCTATCAGACCTAAAATATTAGTGATGATGTAGATGTATTTTTTTAATGGTAAACCAATTGCACTGATACATATATCTTCTATCAGAACATAAAACCATTCATAAAATGAAATTTGAATAGAAAATTTTATTTTAGAATTTATAAAACCCATAACTATCATTTAAATATAATTTTATCTAATCTAATTTCCCACATTCAAATCATGATTATATGGAAGGGCGGCTCTACACCCCACCCCATCAATTTTCTCTAAGAAAAATCAATTCTATCATATCTAATGTATTGAAACACTCAATGATCGTTCATATTTTTAAAAACTTTTAAATTGTTTTAATACTACAGATGTTGTATTTTAATGTCAATTGCAACATTTTTTTTCCTTTATGACCATTTTAATCATAATTAAATAAATATACCCAATTTGGATTTTGACTATTTTGTTTTATTTAATTTTACGATCCATAATTTTTTATACACTAATATAATTTTTGAAATTAATTTTTAATAGGATTAAAAATATCATGTTTTTAATTTAATTATGATACACTAAACGAAGAATCCCTAATTTTGTGGACCAAACCATGCATATGAGTCATCCCTCAAAATATTTCCATATATCTAGATATTTTTTCATATTAGACTATATATCTAAATTGGTGGAATAATGGATAAAAACATGAAAATGATAAAAATAATATACTTATGAAAAAATATTATAACTATTTTTATACCTTATTATAATGGTATCATTTCCATATACAAATTGCAAATCATATTTAATAAATTTAATGATTCATCATGGACATAATAAATTTTCCAATAAAAATTTAAATAACAGCTTATATAGATGAAGGATGAAACTTAAATTTAGTTGTGTATTTAACTTTTATTTTTGAAAAAACATTCCATAATACTATTTTTCCAAAAACAGTCATTACATTTTAATACCATGAGAAAATATTTGGTGAACAAAATCGGAATGATATAATAAATGGAATGTGAATGATATATTTCTGTTTAGATATGACTCTTATGGAAAATAAAAAGTTATGGTTTTCTTATTAAAAAAGTGAGCAATGTCAACATGAATAACGTCTCAATATTGAGAAAATATGAAATGATACCATCCTAATATATTGTCAAACGAAACCCATACATGATGTATTATATGTCTCATCATCAGGGTGACATTGAACATAGATATTGAATCTTTCATTTATACTATTGTATGATTTCTAGATATCACTATATATCCTCTAACTACATTAATGAATAAACAAGTAGTCCATAAAATAGAATCTATATATAATTTTATGGCTACTGTATCAAATAAAAAGATGGAAATTTTGGATGTCCATGTAAGATAAAATTATAGAACCAAATGATATTTTGGAATATAATAATCTCTAAAAAATATGATTTGTAAATAAATGTTGTGGATAGGCTTCAGAAATGAGATCAATTAGTCACTATATATACTAAAGAAATTAGATTCCTAAAACATGTATATTTGTTAAATCGTATTTTCAGTAAGAGTAAATATGAACCCTAATATTTTATTTTGGATATGAATCTACAACCATAAAACCCACACGAAATGAGAACCTATAATGTGGAATGAACCATTACATGGTGGTTATCTTTTGATTAAGAAGGTTCATAGATTATTCCACCATAAATACTTTTAAGTTGTGTGAGATGAAATTGTCAAATAATATAAAATTTATATTGGATGGATTATATTAAATGAAATTTAACATATGTAGATTAGAAATCTTTGTTATGAAGTTTTATTCATGAAACTCTACCTTGGATTAAATGTAGTTTACTATTATATAATATTGACCTTCTTAAAATAATGTTCAATGGATTCTGTCATGAAACTAGATTCCATACATTTTAGGGAACCTGATTCAGACTACTAGATTATGCACATTAATTAAATGAATAATGGACTAGTATTGCATTTTTCATAGGATCCAATGATAAGGATCATTATATGGTGACATTAAAATTCTTGTACCAAGGATATGGATGCCATGAATTTTAAATTCATATACAAGGGTCCTTTTTGCCATTATTGTTTAATTTCAGACATAATGTAATTGGATTCCATGTAGTTTACAAACATATTTGAAAGAAATTTTTTTAATGAAAATTACAAATAAGTAATAAGTAAATTTAGAAAACAGTTATGAATTTATTAAATGTATTTCCACATAAATCCGATAGAAGTTGTGAGATTGATTCTGCATGCATCCATTATAAAAATTGAAATGTATATTTTTGCATAAATATTATATATAGAATATGTCCCATCAATTTTTAGATAAAAAGTAATATTATTCATCCAAATTATCATTAGATATATTAGAAAAAACAACAAGTCATCTTTAACTAAAGTGTGAAGGAAAACCAGAGTGTTGGTTACAGTCATGATTTTTTGATGATGATCATCTAGGTTGTGAATTGTTTCAAAATATTTTCTTCATGTCCCTCTAAAAAATGAACATATATATATGGGACTGATCATCTTCAATTAGGTGAATTTATATTGGATTAAAATGTAATGGCATTTAAAACTGGATTTTAAAGGAATCATTTATACTGGACCCAACTAATTATGGGGTCACCTATGTGGATGTATAAATCAATTTTGGAAACCCCCCAAATAATATAAGATATGATTAGTGGAATTTTTCATATTTAGAAACCATATTTTGTAGGATATAAAATAACATTGGGGAAAGATATAACTATTCTATTTTCAATTACATGATAGTGGGAATGAGTGGTTTAAATTTAAATTTTATTCTTGTTATATCATCATTAATCTATTAGAATATAAACTATTGCCATTTTATAACAATATTTTTTAATGGGAACCAAAAATAGTAATGATATTTTGATTCGTGGAATTTATGATATCATTCATTATGGAATCTATTTTTATATATCATGGGCCCATTTTGAAAATATGTACATGAATTCCAAATTTTACATGAAATTCTATGCAACGGTTGTTTGATATGCTTCTATATTATATATCCTCCATATAGAAAAAGCCCAGAAATATTTTTTATACATTGAATTATAGAGTATGATAGATAAAATTTGAATGTATCTAAAAATAATGGAACTTCATTAATGTCCTTATATAGGCCCACATCATTGAGAACAAGAAATATCCATGTCTTATAATTTTATGGAATATCTTTGCTATTGATTGTTGGGTTCTATTACTGTAAGCGTGGACATAATTCAAAATTGTGAGGGTATCCCCTCCATAAATGAATATGAGGGGGATTTCATTATATCCACATTTATTATAGAATTTCTGAGAATTTGTGTCATCATAACCAATAATATTTTATTCTTTGTCTATAATATTTTCCTTCATGGAATGATATAAGGGGAGGATCCCATCGTGAATATAGTCTTTTATTTTAATACTCCAACTTATTGTTTCATTAGTCAGTTAATGTTTAGTCCCTCCTTAATCAATGGTAGTGTCTACATCATTTATTTATTCCATAGCATATTAGATAAATGTAGATACCACAATGTGATGTTCGATTGGAATGTCTATATTTTCTTTAACTAGATAAAGGGAATTATTTGTTCCTCATTAATTTTATAATAATTCGTAACTTTTGTGATAACTAACTCTAAATCACCTTAGAATTTTTGTTGGAAAACTCGTTCTTGTAGCTCTAAATCCATGCTTTCTTAGAGGATTTGATATTCTCCATTAGTATTGGTGAATCCTGCCAAAATAATAAAGGAAGATAAAAAAACTTATTTTTAGAGAGAAAAATATTATTCAAAGATTAACATGGTCATGGTTCATTCTCTCCATCATTCTATATGTTGGTGTCCTAGAACATATCTATATTATATTTCAAATAAATGGATTCTCTCACATATACTAAAGTCATATTTTTTTGGGAGAATCATATTCTTTAATGAAATCTCACATAAATATTTTATTATAAATAAATCTACTATTGATTAACTTTTAAATACATTTAATGGTAATAACTACTTATAAAAAACGACTGGAGAATTAATTCAATTTAGTCATAACAATAATTTAGTACTGAATGTTTGAGAATATCTTTAAATAAAAAATTTTAGTATATTTTTTTGACCTCGTGGTGTTATAAATAATTTATTTTATAATTCATATTAGATATTAGTGTAAGAAAACTCTTCTCAGTGACAGTATAACGAGTGTCATCACCTAACATTGTTTTTTTAAATATAATACAATATATTTTCCTAGGATATATATTTCATATAAATAGTGAATTTTACCATCTATTTAGATAGGTCTTCCATTTAATGGAGTAGGTTTTTTCTTCCATGATCACACATCATAATAGTTTAATTAGAAAATGTTGTTCAAGACTATAATATTTATTCTAACCATTTTAATACCATTCTCACATGACTCATTTTATAATAATCAATATTATGGGAAAAATTAATAATTCCATAGATATATAGACTAATATTTTACAATTATTTCACTCAACATATCTATACTAATTTTGGTTTTATGGTGGACACATATCAAGTATCACAATAGACTTATAATGGTTGAATTCAATGTTGCAATCTCATACCATGATGATAAGAAAATGTTTGATGATATCCTAAAAATCATTTTAGGGGTTTCATTCTAAATATGCGATAAAATAACACTACATAAAAAATTATTAAATTCCAGATCATCTAAATAAAAAATAACTGTCATCCATGTAATGGTATAAATAAATTAGTAGATGTAACATTGGTACATTATTCTTGATTTTATCATCACAATGGTTACTACATTGAAATAATATACCCTATGATGTGATATCAATTCAGTGATCTCCTCATATTCAATGGATATCAGGATATAATTATATCAAAAATATCCATCTATTAAAAAATTCATTTAATATGGTTCTGAAACCAATCAGCAATCAAAATATCACAATTGGTAAATGATATTGTTGTAGTAACAGATTTGATTCATAGAATCAATGAAATAATTTATTCATCACATTCATTATCTTAAATTTATGATATTGGAAATAAATATAAAAAAACTGATTATGAAGGATATTGTAAATTATTATATTGTTTATCTTTTCCTCCATTTTGGCTTCATAGGTGGGGTGCATTATTATTGTTATTTTCTAATATTGACAATAATAATCCATGAAATCCAAATGATTATATCCATTCAATGACCTAATATAAAAAATTTTAGATATTTATATGAAAATAAATATCAATTTTCCATTAATAGGAGAGTTTACCTTTACATTTTATATATATTCTTGGAGTAATAGGTAATTATTGATAATAAATTCTCTTTAAGACGCATTTTTTTTATTTCACTAATGGTGCTCACAACACATTCCATGAATGTTTGGGCAGTATCTCTAATATATTCCTCTTCTTCTTCAAAAAAAATTTACAGGCTTCTATTTTAGAATATTATGATATAAAATTTGTTTTAGGGGTTTATAATTCATATCATTATACAATTATACTTTTTAATATTTATGTTAATATTTCATAAATAGTTCAATTTCATTCAAGAAAAAACATTAATAGAACTAATTCACTACATATCCTTTCGAGATTAATATAAAATTAATAAATGAACAATGGATTTTCTATATAAATATTAATAAGGTCCACATGGATTAAGATATAATCAGAGTTACTATTGATCTACATGGATTATTTAGTGGTCTACTTATATTTAGGGGAAGCAATAGGATTGAGATGTATGTTATAAATGGATGAGAGAGAAAAGTAAATGTATTATTTAATCTATTTTCTTATTCATACCACACAACAATATTACTTTTCATGTAATTTTTTTCCCTCAATTCAGTTAGTGGGAAACATATATTCTTTACTGAGTTCTCTTCATTGACAAATATGATTGATTTCAATACCATTGGTAGTATAAATTGGGATGTAAATATTTAAAAAATGTTTATTTCTATACATTTTGTAGAATGTTGCATTAATAAATTGTAATTAACTATAAAGAATTGGAAATTACTATCATAGAGTAACCTAACATTCTAGTTAGTATATTAAATCAACCACTGATAAAATTATATAGTAACATCAATGTGGATATGGAGACACATACTTCTTACTTTGACATTTAAATTTTATTCATTACGGACGACCAAAAACATTGTCTTAGAAATTCCATCCCCAAATTGAGTTCAAAATTTATCTTTCTTAGTGTACTTTTTATTCTTCTTATAACATTAAATTAATATGATTAGCATATCTATATACCCTGATCCATAGTGATTCGATCTGTTAAATAATAAACCTTTAATCATTATATACTTGTAATAACCAATATTTTCCCTAGGCCCTTCCTTGTGAAAGTCCAATGGTGTGGTGTTCTAGGGGCTCTTGGAGGCTCATTTCAGGAGTTCTCCAAAATTCCAGTTTTTTTCATCTGCATGTCATTGTGACGACAAGTCAATGTGTAATCATGTCAGTTCGTTGGCATGATAGTGCATCTGTGAGTCAATGGGTGTCGGCATCAATGAATCATGGGTCATTGACATCGGTGAGTCCAGGGGTGTCGACATCCGTGAGTCAAGGGGCATTAGCATCAGTGAGTCAGGGGAATCTGTATTTGTGAGTCAAGGGCATCAGTGCTGGTAGGTCAGGGGTCGGTAGGTTGGTGCATTAGTAGGTCGAGGCATCATTATGTCGCTTTGGTTACTCACGTGTCGGAGGCTCATCTTCGATTAATCCCTCATCGGTGACTCATTTACAGTTTTTCCAATATTTCATAGTTTTTCCAATTTCTCCCATATTACATGTTTTTCTCTGTTTATGTTTAATCTATCAAATCACAGATGTATGATGGTCTATCTCCACCATTTATGAGGGGAATTGAGAAATCTCAATTAATTCCAACATGTGAAACTTATAAGCCACTTGGTCAAGACACGATCTGACTATTAAGTACATCGAAATGGTATCCTAGATTTTAGGATCTGGCCTCTTCTAAAGATTATTTTCACTCTTCATTCTTTATTTTTTTTATCTTTGTGCTCTTAGAGACTTCCCCCCTGAGATGATTCATGTGCCCGTGTTGGAGACCTTCTCGCTCAACCATCGTGGATTTAGTCTTACAAGTCACGCCCTCTTCTATTCTTGGTGTGAGAAGAAAATTCAATCATTGATCATCCATGATGGGATTTTTCATTTCATTCTCATTACTTTTGCATCATTCTATATGGATATATTACTGGTTCCTTGTCAGGAAAGGCTGGATACTCTTCATAAAACAAGAATTAAAAAGTGATTTAATATGATCAAAATATAACTTGCGCAAAAACAATTAATGGCATTGTATTTTTTTATGTTGTTAGCATATTTTATTGTGTTATCATTGATTCTTATATGGATTTTTGTCTATTTTTATTATGAAAATATTTTCCATTTTTTTATCTTTTTTTGCGATCTAGTGGTGATCTATTTCATTTTTATATTTTGATGTAGAGATCTATCATGAAATCAGATTTATCACATACACTAGTGTAAATAATGAGAATCCCCGGGATCAACCCTGTATTGTGATCACCCCGATTATAGTAATGTTGAAATTAATGAACCCTTGTATGTAAAATTTGAATACCCTTGTTTTGAAGGTTGTGGTTATGTGATGAGTGTTATGGTCTAGGTTCTATGGGCTTGGTATGTATGGTGGTAAAGGGGGTGGGTTGGTGTCTCAGTCCAAAAAATTGAATTATTGTAGAATAGAAAAACTTTTAGGTAGTGGGATTGTTCCTTATGTGTTGGTATTCCAGTCATATAGATTGATTTAATGAGAAATTAATGGACTTGTAGGCAGCTGAACTTCCTTAATGTTGTGTTGTGTTCTAAAAGTGATGTCGAGTAGTGGGATTTTAGTGTGGTTGGGGAATCGTTGTGCATGGGGACTATATTGGGTGTGTGTTTGGGAAGCATGGCTTTATGGATGGGTTTTAATAGAACAAATGGGTGGTATCACTCTGAAGAATGATAGTTTAAGGAGTTGAACGTGGATATGTAAGTTGAATGAATGTCTTCTTTTGTGTTTTTTTGTAGTGGAACTGTAGTTAGGTTTTATTCATTTCATGGTGTGGTTACGGTTTTTAGTTTACCATTTGTGATAGAATAATTTAATGTGAATCCTCTTAAATAAATAAATGGAAATTGAACGAAAGGGGGATCGGTCTATGGAAGGAAGTGTTTGTTGTATAGTTGTTCAAGTAGGAGTAGCATAAAAAGTAGTGTGGGTGTGGGATTGTTTTATGTTTGTGTGAAACACGTAGGTTGGGGAATCCTATTTTATAACTATATATATTTTAATTCCTTTTTTTCTATATGCACGACACCCTTATTGGGAACCATTCACTAAAGACCTCCATTTCATGGGGGGTCTTTCCAAACATCCTAAGTGGATTTTTGATGTATGGATGCAGATTTTCTTCCTCTCCCCATTTTCAAGATCTTGATGCTAGAGCGTATGTAGGCAGGCTTTAATGGCTTGAGCCTTACCATAGTCCACTATTATTTGGAAAGGGTTTGTTGTGGATGATGGTCCTAGGTGTCTGTGGAATAGGATTGTTTTCCCAAGTATCTTTGTGATGAGGCACAGGTGTCTTCGAGCTTGGTGGAGGTTGTTCTGGCCTAGGTGTCTTCATTCATAGTGGTGGTTGTTTTTTCCCCGGGTGTCATCAGGCATGGCAGTGGGTACTGTGGCACATTTATCTGCAGTTTTTTTGTGTGTGGTTTTAGGCCTAGGTGTGTGAGGGATGGTTGGACAATGTCACTACATGTGGGAATAGTGGATGCATCAAAACATCAGATCATTGGGAATGACCAGTTAACTAGTGGGAATGTTACGTGTGGGGTACTCGAATGTCGATGTGATTATATTATTACATTACATGACTTCTGTTACATGGGTTAGTGTTATGTGGCATGGTCTGGTAGGTTAGTATTCCTTGGAAGGTGCTTGAGGATCAACTTCTTTCTCAGAAAGGTATTAGTATATTCCTTAACTTTTTTATGTGTAGCTTTAGTTTCCAAACTGAATATAAAATTATGTTCACTCTACAAATTTAAAACTCTTTTTTGGTTTCAAGGGGGACATTAAGGAATGTGCTCGAACTTACTAGCTCCAACATCTAAATATTGGATGATGCTGGGTTTTTTCTTTTCTTTGGTACATAACATGGGTGTTTTCTTGGACTATGTATCAATTTTACATTTGAACATATGTGTGGGAATAAATCCGTAGCTCAATATATACCTTTTATTTTTGGCGTTACATGGAGTTGTCATCTTATCTCCCAATATTGATCAATAAAAATGGTAATGCCTTTCTTTCTTGTGAGATTATATACCCCTGCTGCTAGTCACCACTCTAGGATCTACCGATGGCAGGACAAAGGGGTCATTATCTCTCATACCCCTTGAGGAAGGAAGGTTAGGGCACTTTTACATCCCTTTCCTCATCTTGGATAAGGCGGGTTGTGACATAATGGCATCCGAGCTGATGGTATAGAGACATGATAGAGTTCTGGGTAATTCAGAGTGATGATTTCATGGGATGATATGGAAATAGTGTTAGAAAATCATAGTGTGTGGATTAGGCCAGAGAAGTACGACCAAGACACATGATTTTAGGGCCTCCATGATCCAATGTATGGAGTCTAGACCAACTGAACAACAAGGTGAGGCAACACTGATTGCATGGTAGTGACACTATGAAATGGTACATTCATCAAAATGACTTGTATTCATGTGTATTTGGGGGATTTAAAATAAATAAAGTGTTCAAAAAATATTTAAATTTAACTACACAGACATATGAATTCTTTGTTTATCATTTAATCTAAGGCACCCATATGTTGTCCACTAGTGGAATGAGTAGTCAATGTCTAGAAGGTTGATCTAGTGGAGTGGCAGAGGGCCGATTGAGAGGAGGAGGATGACTAGTGGAAGAAGATTCTTCATTACTTCTAGCGACAAACTCTGTAAAAGTACGAGGGTGCTCTTTCAGAATGATCAAATCTCTGACAGATTCATTGGTTCCTCTTATAGGGTGCTAGATGTGAGGATCTATTTGTTAGTTGTGGACACATTGTGTTGGGGAGAGGATAGAAACATATGTATTATGGAATGACTTTTAGAAGGAGTTCCGGGTGGAATTCATTCTATACATGATGAAGGACTATAAGAGGAAAATGAATATTTCCCTTCATCAAGAGAGTATTCCGGGAAGGGACTTGGGGACAATGTTCAAGGATCTTCTTTGTTTTGCTCTGGATGTCTTTTCCGATGAGGAGTTGTGGGAAAGACAATTAGAGGGGGAACTCTGGCCTTGTATTCAATGTATTGTTACTCCATTCACTCTACCAATATACATGTAGGCTTAAAATAAGTATAAATTAGTGTAGAGGATGCAAAAACCGTGAGTTGTTCCACGGTATGGGATCCAACTGATTTTTTCCAAATTGAAAGGCTATCAGTAGTAGGTCTTCAGCATCTGGGGCTTCCAGGTTTCGACCAGTGGGAAGTAGGCATCAGAAGTTCGAGTTTCAATATCCTGGTCCTCTCCCTTTATCCGAAAGACATGGACCATGATGATTTATCTTTGGTAGTCATGGAAATATTCTAAATTAGTGCCAAGTCCTAGTGCAGTATATTGGTGGTGGTCAGCTTTAGTTCCCACCTCAGTAGTAGCCGTTTCTAGCAAGTCCCTTCCAGCAACAGGGGCAGTGATCCCTACTCCACCAAGGGAGGATAGTGCCTGAGGAATTTGACCTCAGGGTTCTCTTTAGATACCATGACCAAGGAGTGGTTATGAAGGTGGTAAATATTCAATGGGTGGAGGGTTTTGTTGTGGGAAGCTTCATGCCATAGAAGTTGTAGATTTAGCTGGGCCAGAATTTGTTCGAGGTACGATCAGCCGGCTTAGTACACTTTCATGTGATTTGTTTGATTCTAGGGCTTCACACTTCTTTGTGGAACCCTTTATAGTCCATGCAATGGGTCAAGGAAGAGAGATAAATTCGATGACTATGGTGTTTTGTATTCCAGTTAGAGGTCAGAACCATATGTTTGATGTTTTTCGTGGATATAGACATATGTTGGCATTGCATCAGTCTAGTGGGGATTTTCTTCTGCTACAAATGCAACCATATGATGTCATCTTAGGCATCTACTAGATTTTATATATACATGGTATTATCGACAACATCTATAAAATGATTTTTTTCTCAGATATGGGCGGCTAGCATGTAGCTATCATTGGCGAGTAGAGATTCTAGGAGGGAATCCAGCATGTGGAGCCCCTTCTTTAATTTTTAGTTGAGCTTTTAGTGGAATCATCAGACATAGATATGGTGGATGTTAGGGGTATTGTCTGTTAGTTCCAGGAAATATTCCCTAAATAGCTCGTCACTCTACCCCCTTCACGTGATTTTGAGTTCAGGATAGGCTTTCAAACCAGTTCCCATCCGATATAGATGCCTTTCTATCAGATGACACCTTCTGAGTTGTGGGAGTTTCTGGTTCATGTCGATGAACTAATGATGATGTATTTTATCTGACCAAGTGTATCACCTTAGGGTGTTATATTCTTGTTCTCCGTGAATTCATATAGTTTTATTAGGCTACACATAGACTACCAGAGTCTGAATCAGGTGATTGTCGAGAACTGTTTCCCCCACCCAAGGATCATAGACCTTTTTGACCCGTTGAAGGAAGAATTTTGGTTCTATATGTTTGACATGTGGATGGGAAATATTTATTTGAGGTTGAAGGATGGGGACATTCAGAAAAATCCTTTCAGGTTTAGGTATGGGCACTTTGACTCCGTGGTCATGTTGTTACACATTACAAAATAACTAGTTGTGTTCATGGGGATCATGAACTCTCTTTTCCGTGAGTATCTGGACCAGTTCATGGTTTTTTTTCATTGATGACATCAGGATGTACTAAATATCATTGTTGGATCACATGAAGTATATAAGGTTAGTTTGGAGGTCCTCAGACACCACCATCTCTATGGGAATTTGTCAAAGTTCTTGTTCGGTATACGATTGGAGAATTTCCATAGGCATGTTGTATCCGAGTAGTGAATAGAAGTGAAACTATATATGGTCAAAGCAGTTGTTTCTTAGGAATAACCCAAGAACATGGAAGAGGTTCATAGTTTTCTATGTCAAGAAGGTTACTAATAGAGGTTTTTACTCAAATTGTCTCGAGTTATGGCTTGGATGAAAACCTTAACCAGAATTGACCAATATTTTGTATAGAGTGAGCAGTGTGAGGAAGCTTTCAGTTATTAGAAAGGGAAGCTTGTCAGTGCCCTAGTACTGATGCTTCTAGATAAGGGGGTGATGATCAAAGGGTCTTATGATGCTTCCAGTGTAGAATTTTAGTGTGTGGGTTGATTCAATATTAGGGAGTGATCTCTTATGGTTTTGGGAAGTTACGTCCTCATGAAAAAAACTATTCCATCCATGACCTAATACATATAGAAATTGTGTACACATTGAAATTGTGGTGGCATTACCATATCAGGGAAGACATCATGGCATTCACATATCTCAAAATATTGAGGTATATTTTCTCCCAGTAAGACCTGAACTTGCTGTCGTGGAGGTTGATAGTGTTTTTTAGGACTACGACATAATGATCTCTTACACATGAAGGAAATATGATCTTTTTGGATGATGCCATGAGTAGTAATTCATAGAAAAATGTAGTTTCTAAGTCCATAGATTCTATGAAGGTGATAGAGGAGTTGGATTCATTGTATTTGGGATTGAGAGTGGAGTTCGGTCGAGGCTGTTTGTTTCCAATGACAGTGTAGTCTTCCTTGGTACAACATGTAGAGGAGTCTTATGGGGGAGACTAAGAGGTTCGGGTGATGCATGATCATGCTATCCTGGGTGATACTACAGAAGGATGTTCATAGGATAGTTATAATCAGATTTTGTAATGTGGGAAGCTATTTGTCTTGATGGCGATGCAAGAGGGAGTTCATAGTGAGTTCCATAACTCACCCCTGGTGGAAAATCTAGGAGCCTCAAAGATGTACTGGGGGATGAAAGGTCATGTTTGGTGGCCCTGAGTGAAGCGAGAATTGGCAGATTTTGTTTCATGGTGCCTCGTGTGTTATCCAGTGAATGATGAACATCATTTTCTAGGTTGTCTATTACATTACATAGACATTTCCATGTGGATGTGGGAGGACGTGTCAGCAGATTTCATCAAAGGACTACCCAGGGCTGAGGGAGGTTGTGATTCCATCTCAGTAGTGTTGGATCAATTGAATAAATCAGATCACATCATAGCTATTAGGTAGATGAGATCATTGAATGCCTTAACATGGAGGTACTTTGGAGATGTGGTGCAACTTCATGGACTTCCAAGATCCATAGTTTCATATCGGGATAAATGTTTTACTTCATGAGTATTAAAGGGGTTACAATGTGATTTTGGCACCCACATAATCCTTGGCAAAGCTTCCCACCATTATATGGATGAGTAGACAAAGACAATCATCTAGACATTGGAGGACATATATAAATCATGTTTTCTATACATATGGGGTAGTGAGTATGACATATTTCCCTGGTGGAGTTTTCTTATAATAAAAGTGTCCAATCTACCATTTGCATGGAAGTATTTTAATCCTAATACGAAAGACTATGTCGTTTAGCTATGTGCTATAAAAAATTTGGAATGGTTGGTGTTCTTGACCTATAGGTGGTATAGAGCTTTATGGAAAAGGATTATCTTTTTCATGAAATGATGAAGGAAGTTCATTACTAGAAGTGATAATATCCCGATCATAGGAGGTGACACATGGAGTTCGAGGTTGGGGACCACATTTTCTTAAAGTTCTCCCCTTGGCATGGACATCGAAGGTTTGGAAGGGGGCGTAAACATTCTCCTAGATTCATTGGACCTTTCACGATATTGGGATGAGTCTGCGAGGTGGCATATCCGCTAATTTTACCACCATTATTTGATAAGATCCAAAAAGTCATTAATGTCTCACAAGTCTATTGGTATCTACGTGATGACACCTTTTTTCAAGAGTGGGAAGAGTAGGATATCAGAGATGATGTGACATTCGAGGAATTACTGGTGATAATAGAGGATTGTAAGGAGAAGTTGCTTCTTTGATGGACCATTCCCTTGGTTCATGTGTTATGGAAGCATGGTGGCCTTGAGGATAATACATCGGAATGGGAGGTACATGTGTATTCCCTATACCCAGATCTATTTTGAATTATGATCTTGGCATTGTTTTGTGCATTTATTATGATGTAATGTTTGATCCTACTTTCAATATGAATTGTTCATTTCAATTTCAGCATTTTTATGTGAAAATTAATAACTATGGGGAGGGTACAACATGATCTATTATCAAGAAACATTACGGTAGATGTGATTAAACTTTTTAGGGTGAGTCAGTGCCACCCAAATCAGATAGTATCTTGACAACGGGAAGGATCTCCCTAGTCCATTTATCTGAATAGTGTGACCCTTGGTGTTTTTATGATTTCATGGGATAGTGGAGCCTTATTGTCTCTCAATTTATTCAGAATATAGATGAGTGAGGTATTCCCAGATGTTGAGGTTTCCCATGTAGTTTTCAACACAGGGTGATTTACATCTGAGAGTTATGTTATGGGATAGTTATTCAGACTTCTTTTCTTCTAGGTTATTTTTAATTTTTGAGGATGAAAATAGTTTGTGAGGTATGAGTCGTAATAACATGGTATTTCCCTAGGACATTCCTTATGAAGATACATTGTGGAGGTGTTCCCATGGTTCTCGATGTGTCATTTCAAGAGTATTACAATACAATAGTTTTTCCATCAACATGTTAGTGTGTTGGCATGTCAGTGTGTCATCATGTCAGTGTTATGGCATGTTAGTGTGTCAGCATGACAGTGCTTTGGTGATTCAAGGGGTGTCATCGTCAGTGAGCCATGGAGCGTCCATATCAGTGAGTAAAGGGGTATAAGCATCTGTGAGTCAATGTGCATCGACATTCAAGGGTCTAGAGGTGTCAACATTGGCTAGTCAAGAAGAATCTACATCAGTGAGTCTGTGGCATCGACACTAGTGAGTCGAGGGTATCAATGTTAATAGGTCATGGAGTGTAACGACCCAAACATTCATTAATAAAAATTCCTTTTGGTCAAATTAGATGTCTCAATATGTTAAATGATTATATAAAATGAGAAATTCATTGGTATTATGTTTTTTGATTTTAAAATACTCTTATGAATTGTGACCTTTGATAATATAGTCGTTGAATAATGATCACATGATTAGTATAAATATAGGGCTTTAAAAATTGAATTTACTCAGACAAATGAAGCGATGGCATCATCCAATGCATATTCTCCATACAGAGCTAATTTATCAGTGCTTGGGAAGGAGGTTGCGTCATTGGGCTTCACTCTTGACCAATCCCGGGCCATGCTTGAACACGTTAAGCTTGAGCGGAACCGACTATAGTAGAAGTGGAAGTTCATAGAGATTACCACCCAAGCGATGTTATCCGAGCCACCCCAAGAGTATTTCACCATCGCACACCTTACCCTTCGGTCTTATGTGGATCTTAGGGCTATGTAACAAGTCCTTATCACTATGAATATGTGCATTATTTTTGTATATAATGTTGAATATACATTTATTTTATTATTGTTACTTTGTAAATTGTTTTTAAAGCGCATATTGTAATTTTATTTAATATTCATATATGAAATCTATTTTGATGAATTACTAGATTTTTTAATTAACAAAATTATTTCAATAAGATATTATTATTATTATTATATTACATTTTATTTAAAATAAATTAAAGTATAATTTTATGAAGGCAATTGTAATTTTTATTAGGGTTTGAAAGCAGTTTTTGTCAAAACCCATGAATTTCTGATAAATGTCAGATTCTATTTTAAAACATAAAATTCACAAATTTAGAAAATTATCTACATAAATTGAATATTATTTCTGAATCAGGACATAGAAATTATCCAATAGTGAATTTTTCATAATTTTCTGAGAAAGTCATGTTTTGGGTTAAAATTATATTCCGTTTAAATATATAATGTGTTTTATGACATCATAATGACCCAACAGTGATGTAATAAAATACTATTAATATTATTTCCAGACAATATAAATTTTAGCATTAAAATAATGATATTGTGGGTTTGTTTGATCTATTTTACAATGCTTTAGTTGACCCTTGAAGGCTTCTAAAACATTTTTCCTTTTTAAAAAAATTTCCTTGAGAGTGTGACTCACCTCTACATAAGAAACACTATTATGTTAATAACATAGACCATGGGCCTTAAAAATTATGTTTTTCCATTCCCCTTAGGAAAAACCCATGGGAAAAAACCATGGGATTGTTTGTGTTATTGATTTGATTAATGTGTGGTGACCCAAACCTAAATAATCAAAATTTCTCTCTACTTTCCTATATAAACCCACCCAAGTCCCCACATTTTCATCACTAAATTCCTGTGGAATTCATCAAGCCTTTGAACTCTTATATCTAGAATCCTTCTAAGGTACCCCAAGCTCCCAATAATCCTCTCTCAAGCCTCTCCCAAGACTTCGAGATCACGCTTCCAAGTAAGGTATTTCTTCCTTTCTCATTTTTTCCAATTTTATTTAAGCTGTTATTCACTTTTTTCGATTAAAAATGTTGGGGTATGATTTTTCACCTCCCACATACTTCTCTAATTATGTTTTGATGACGGGAGACCCCTTTATCTCACATTAATGCCTACAATGTACACCTGTTACCATGTAGAAATTCTGTGATTGGTTTCTCTCTCATGTTTTACAACCATGTAATTATTTTGTATAGTGCATCAAAATTACATTAAATTTTTTGGAAAATTTATCTATATGAACCCTTTAATGTCCATTTCGTGTAAATATAATTAGACACCAATTTATCTCTCATCAACCATTTTCATAAATCCTTATTTCATGCCCTTATGCCCCCGAAATTTCACTGTGTTTTCAGGCCAATTGTGTAGTGAATACCATAACCATGTCGCTATCAAGGGTATTCACCTTTATGCACAAATACATATTGAATTGTACAATAATGAATTTATTCCACATTACTTAAACATAAAATAACTTATGATGTTGATTGATTCCATGTTATACGATCCATGTGGAACACTTATTCCTAAAATAAAATGTTTAAGAAGGGTGCGCCCTGATAGTGCTCCAATGCATTGGGTAAAAATTAGTTTCATGATACATAAATTACAACGTGGGTTTAGTCAGGCTAATTCATGTTAAATTCGAGTTTACACTTTCTCTATGTGCAATGAGCCTTGGCTAAACCTAAAATCATGTTAAATGTTGTTTCCAAATTTCCATGTTATGTTAATCATGTTATATAATGCCTTTATGTTCATGTTTATCTTATGATTCATTTATATTCCTATTTCCTAACATTTATTTTATCTTTCATGTTATTACTCATTAACTCCCTTACTGGGATTTATAGCTCACCCTTTTCTTATGCATGTCCTCATGTTATCCCAAGCAATTCTAAGTACGAGGGAATGTAGTGGTCATGTATAGGAAGTTTTGAATAAGATGTAGTGTCCTAGGTTTTAAGTTATTATGTAATGTTTGTAAGCCCCAAAGACTCCATAACTCTCAATCTTCTATGTTGTATCAAGTTAATATATCTATTTAATAAATCATGTATATGTATGTAATAAAAGGAAGGGTTGTTATTATTGGTATCAAAGGAAGGGTTTAGTTATTTTGGGTATTAGGATTAGAAAAACCTAGTGAAGCCTTAGTGACAATAATAAGTATAATAAAAACATCCCTATTTTTTGGTGAGTATTGATTAAGTGGTTTATCAGGAAAATAAACCCTTGACTGGAGAGGAGTAGGTAGAGGCGGATCTGGCATAGATGTATCCTAGGGGTAAAACCAGAAAACACTACTTTGAGATAGAATCTAACAGGAACTGGTGCGCGACAACAGGCCCTGCTGCACTATTGGTAACGACACTCTCAAGAGATATGCTTTGGTAAATTTACAAGCTTAGTATAAACCATTATTATGGGACTTAAAAATTTCCCCTAAGATTATATGTTAGAAAATAGATCATGAATAGCATAGATTGAAGGATATGGATTCATAAGTTAAGGAAATAATAGTTATTTATAAGTCATCAGTTTTGTCCTTGGAATAACCTATATGTGTTAAACCTAACATTCCATATATTCCAGCTAATGGCCGGTAAAAGGAGGACTCAAGCTAACAACCGATGTGAAGATCAATGTCATGATTGTGGTAATGAGATGCCTAATTCGATGGGAGTGGGAATCATGGACAATGTCACGCTTCTCCCTCAGTTAAATCATTTTTTGAATAGAAACATGGGTAAAGAGGAACGTTTACCCCCACCCCCCCCCAACAAAGAATAAGTCACTATCAAGAGCTTCATGAAACAAAGGCCTCCTACTTTTAATGGATCATCTGATCCCTCAATCGCTAAACAATTGAACAACTACATCCAAAAGATATTTCCCATCCTTCAATGTTATGAACAAGAGAAGGTTATCATGGCTAGTTATCTTATTGAGGGTGAAGATGATCAATGGTGGACATTGATCAAAAATATGAATCCTGATGAAGAGATCAAGGCGATGGAATGGAAGGATTTCCAGAAGATGTTTTTAAATGAATATATTTCATGCACCCACTGACTTAAGAGGGAAAGGTAATTCTTTGCCCTCATGCGAAAAATGATGAATCAATCAGAGTGTACGAGGAAAACATTACAAGGCTTTCATGATACGCCTCCAGCTATATCATTACCCCCCGTATACAATGTTGACCGCTTCTCTGATGGGCTAAAACCTAGCCTGCAGAAATCACTAGCAATCAATGACGTTGACAGCTGTGAGGAAATTGTCTCATGTGACCTCAAGGTCAAAATGGATATCAAAGAATCTCAGGGGTATCATAGGGATAAAAAGTGTAAGGTGGAATTTAATTCTAGAGGTCTTATGGATAAATACAATTGTGCAAAGAAAATCCATCTCCCGACTTGCCAATGGTGAAGAAAGAAGCACCCCAAAAACATCCTAAAGGGAATGAGGAAATGCTTTAGGTGTGGAAGAGAGGGGCACCTGGAAATTAACTGTCGACAAGAAAAAACTACGGTGGTGATAAAATAGAAGATCACTTCACTTGACCCTCAATTTTTTGCTCATTGCTTCAACTACAATGAACTAATTCACTTTGCAAACCAGTACCCTAAGACAAGGGTTTTCGGACAGAACCATCAACCTATAACGAAGAAAGGGAGATATTTTTTCATTACTACCATAGAAGTGAACCCCGTCAACAAAGTGGTGACATTTATGATATTTATCCATTCAAGAATAGAGAAAATACTATTTGATTCTAGTTCTACGCATTATTTTATATCCCGAATGTTTAGTAGAACAATCCCAACACCACCACAAATCATCAAAGTAATGATGTCGGTGAGAATGAAAATTGGGGTAATCATTCCATCCAATGAATATAACTGCTCCTCTGTCAAAATCAGTGGATTGAACATCCCAAAGAATTTCATCATACTCCCTCTGGTGGAATTCGATTTAATTCGTGGCATAGATTTGCTTACCCTATATATAGCCAACATAAATTGTCATGAGAGGAAAATCACTCTCCAGAGGGAGAATCGACCCCCAATTCTATACAAATGCAAGGAGGAAGATGAATATTATTTTGCTATATATTCTCAACATTGATATTATTTACCAATGAGAACGTGTATCTAGCTCAGATAATTGATTCCATTGAAGCAACCATCCTTGAAGACATTCTTATTATGAGGTAATTTGTTGAATGTTTTCCCAAGGAATTTTCTAGTTTTCCTCATAGAGGAGATGTCAAATTCTGAATTGACCATATTTATGGGGCATTTCCAATATCCAAGACTCCGTATAGAATGGATATTGTGGAGGTTGTGGAGCTGAAGAAACAACTACAGGATAATCTAGATAAAGGGTTTATACACCAAAGTGCTTCACCATGGGGTGAACTAGTCCTCTCATAAAGAATAAGTAGAGGTCGATGCGCCTTTGCATCGATTATCGTGATCTTAACAAAATAACCATAAAGTACTATTATCCTCTACAATGAATCGAGGACTGGATTGATTAGATACATGGGGAAAAATACTTCTCCCAAGTGGATTTTTTTATGAATATAATCAATTAATGGTTAAAAAAGAAGATATCCCCAATAATTATTTTCGTACAATATATGGGCACTATGAATTCAGATTAATGCCTTTCAGACTCACTAATGCTCTAGCAGTCTTAATGGACTTGATTAATAGAGTCTTTAGAGATTACGTCAACAAATAATTTGTATTCTTACAGATGGCATTCTAATATTCTCCACAACCAAGGAGTATCTTAAGGAGCATCTAAGAATTATACTAGAGACCTTGCGGAACATGAAGCACTATGAAAAGTATAATAAATGAGTGTTCTGGTTGAAGGATGTATCATTCATGGGCCATATCATCAAAAGCAATGGGATATCTATGGATCCCTTCGTGACAACTTCAATAGGGGGATGGACGAGGCCAACATCATAATCATATATCCATAGCTTCTTCAGTTTAGCTGTATATTATCGATGTCTTTTGAGAAATTTCTCATGACTGTCCAACCCTCTTACCAAGATAACTTGGAAGGGAGTAATTTTTTCTTGGAGTGATGAATGCGAAAAATTATTCAAGGAGTTAAAAAGGGGTCTTATCCCTACACCCGTGCTCACTTTACCCACAAGTGTAGAACTTTTTGTTGTATTCATATATTCTTCAAAGAAGGGCATGGTCAGTGTGATGATGAAAAATGAAAAATTTATTGCCTATGCTTCAAGGAAATTTAATGATCATGAGAAGAATTATTGAACACATGATCTGGAGATGGATACATTGATCTTCGCTTTAAAAATATGGCGGCATTGTCTCTTTGGGGAGAAGTGTGAAATATATATGGACCACAGAAGCCTGAAGTATATATCCACATAGAAAGAGTTGAAAATGCACCAATGAAGATTTTAAGAGATGATCAAAGACCATGAATGATCAATCTATTTCCACCCTGGGAATGTGAACAAGGTGGCAGATGCTCTATGTAGAAAGGACCCAACGATTCTATCATTGATGATAAATGAGAAGGATAAAATCATCATATATTTGATGAATATGGACATGGGAATCATAAAAATGGAACACCATTATTCCATTCACAAATTATTGGTCAACCATCTCTTTTGGACTGGATAAAAAATTCTCAAAAGGATGTTGTGAGAATTCAGAAGAAGGTAGAAGCTATCAGAAAAGGAAAATCATCAGAGTTCAATGTTAATGAAGAAGGAATTGTGAGATTTTGGAAAATAATATGTGTTCCATCAAGTCTGGAGCTGAAGAACAAACTTTTGGATGATTCATGTAGTTCAAATTTCTCTATTCACCCAGGAAACACGATGATTTATCGAGATCTCTGAGAGAAATTTTTTTGGGATACTATAAAGATGGAGATCGCTGAGTATATATCAATGTTCTTGTTTTTTCTGTAACTGATGGCAGAGAGGCCGATGTCTAAGGGCTTGATGCATCTATTGCCCATACGAGAATCAAAATGGGAGAACATCAACATGGATTTTGTAAACAGTCTTCCAAAACATCCAATGTCAACAATGAAATATGGGTTGTTGTGGATCATCTTACGAAGTATGCACACTTCATTGCAATTTGAGAGGATTCCCCATTGGATCAAATAGCACAGATATATATCAGAGATGTGGTAAGGCAACATGGGGTCCCACTGTCGATTGTATCTGATCGAGATTCAAGATTTACGTCTATGGTTTGGAAGAGTATTCAAAATGATCTGGATACTAAGCTGATCTTCAGTATGGCTTATCATCCTCAAACTAATGTCCAATTCAAGAGGACTATCCAAACACATGAGGAAATGTTGAGGGAATTCTAAATGGACTTCTAATGAGGATGGGATCAATATCTTCTCTTGTTTAATTCTCTTATAATAATAGTTTCCACCCGAGAATATGATTGGCACCTTATGAATCCATGTATGGGAAAAGGTGGAGAACACCCACATGTTGGGATGGAGTTGGTGAGCATATGATGCGAGGACTAGAAATGGTCGAAGAAATTTTAGGGAATGTGAAAACCATTCAGCAGCATATAAAGGTATCCTAGAGTCAAAAGAAGAATTATGCTGATAACCTTCAATGAGACCATGTGTTAAAACTTTATGACATCATATTTCTACACATATCCATGTGGAATATGTTCATCAGATATGGAAAAAATAGAATTTAATTCCTAGGTACATTGACCCCTTTGAGATTCATGATCATGTCGGGGTTGTGGCCCATCGAATAGCACTTCAACATACCATGGCCAAAGTACATGATGTATTTCATGTATTCATCTTATGGAAGTACATACAAGACCCTTCACATGTACTCTCTTTAGATGTAGTATAGTTAGAGGATGATGTTTCTTATGAGGAGAAATCAGTGAAGATCTTAGATCATAGTGAAAATGTTCTACAATATAAGATAATTACCCTCGAGTAGTTGTTGTTGAAAACCCACAAGTTTGAAGAATAGATGTGGTAATGTGAGGAAATGATTAAGCAGAGATACCCATTTCTGTTTTAGTGTGGGAAAAGGAAATTTCAAGGGAAAAATTTCTTAACGGGGGAAGATTGTAACGACCCAAACATTCATTAATAAAAAAAATTCATGATCTAATTAAATTTATTATTATGAAAAATGTTTATATAAAATGTGAACTACATTAGGTTTATGTTTTTATATTTTAAAATACCGTTATGAATTGTGACCATTACTAATATTTTCATTGAATAGTGATCACATGATTAGTATAAATATATGGATTTTACAAATATAATTTACTCATATAAAGGAATTGATGTCCTCATCCAGTACACATTCCCCATACGAAATCCATTTTTCACAGCTCGTAGAGGAGGTTGCGTCCTTCGGCATTGTTCTTGATAATGCCTAAGCCAATCTTGAACACATTATGCTTTACCGGAACTGATTACGGGAGACGTAGATTTTAATAGATATTAGCACCTGAGAAATGTTATCCAAGTCACCAAAAGAGTCTATCAACATCGCGCACCTTACCATTCAGCCTTATGAAGGTGTTATAAGGGGTTATTTAACAAGAGCATAGCACTATGAATTTGTGCATTATTTTTGTTAATTATAATTAATATACATTCATTTTATTATTGTTACATATTAATATTTTTTAAAGGGCATATAGTATTTTTATTTAATATTCACCTATGAAATCAATTTTGATGAATTAATGGATTTTTTTAAATGATGGGGATTATGCCGGATTTATTATTTAATACAAAGCAAATAAATATTTTCTACAGGGTAGAGGGATACCCATTATCGTATAATTTTATGAATTCAATTGTAATTTTTATTAAGATTTGAAAGCTGTATTTGTCAAAACCTATGAATTTTCGATAAATATAGATTATTATTTTAAAAATAAAAATGCATATATATATATATAATTATTTAGATAAAATGAATATTATTTTGGAATCAGGACATCGAAATTATCAAACAATGAATTTTTCATCATTTTCGGAGACAATCCAATTTTTGGGATAAAATTAAATATTGTTTAAATATATATTGTGGTTTATGACATCATAATGACCCAATAGTGATGTAATAATATATAATAAACATTATTATCGCCCAATATATGTTTTACCATTAAAAGAATGTAATTTTTGGTTTGTTTGATTTATTTTACGAATCATTAGTTGACCCATCATGGCTTATAAAACATTTCATCTTTTTTAATTTTTTATCTTTGAGAGTGTGACTCACCTTCACAAAAACAACCCTGTTATTTTAAAACGTTATGAAATTGGCCTTATAAAATATTGTTTTCCACTCCCCTTTGGTAAAAACCATGGGAAAAACCATAGTGGTTTTGTGGTATTGATAATTTTAATGTGTTTGATCCAAAACTAAATAATAAAGAATTCCCTCTCCATTCTTATATAATCCCTACCAATATCCCAAAAAATCTTCACTAAAATCCTTGGGAGTTAATCCAACCTCTACCCTCATCTCTCTAAAATCCTACCAAGGCACCCCAAGCTCCCATGAAGCCTCTCTCAAGCCTCTCCTAAGCCTTTGGGATCACACTTCCAAGTAACAGATTTCTTCCATTCACATTTTAGTTCAATTTTCCTTATGTTCATATGCCATTTTTTTATTAAACATGGTGTGGTATGATTTATCACACCCCCCATATTTCATTATTTTTTTTTAATGATGGGAGACCTCTTTCTCTCTCATTAATTCCTCCCAGATACACCTGTTACCATGCGGAAATTTCGTGAGGGATTTCTCTCTCCTGTTTTACATCCATATAATTATTTATTTATTGTGCATCTAAATTCAATACCTTTATTGGGACATGTATTTATCTGAACCCATTACTTTAAATTTCATTTACATATGATGAGACACCCATTTATTTCTCATCAACCATTTTCATGAATTCTTATGTCAAGCTGTTATGCTGCAGAAATTGCACTGGGTTTTTCCAAGCCAATTTTGTAGTGAATAACATACCCATGTCTCTAGCTAGGGTATTCACCTTTATGCACATATAAATATTGAATTATAATTTCATTTATTCATTCCACATTACTTAATCATAAAAAAACTTATTGTTCAGGTTGATTCCATGTTATAGGATCCATGTGGCACACTTATGCATGAAATAAAATTTTGAAGAATGGTGCGCCCTGATAAGGCTACAATACATTGGGTGAAGATTAGTATCATGATTCCTTAAGTGAAATTAGGGTCTAATAATTCTAATAAATGTGAAATTGGGTTTTACTCATCCTCTAGGTGCAATGATCCTTGGATCATGCTAAAATCATGTTAAATGTTGTTTCCATGATTCCATGTAATGTTAATCACGATATATCATGACTTTAAGTTCATTTTTATCTTTTTCCCCATTGATATGACTATTTCCCAAAATGTTATTTTTCATTCACATTATGCCTCATTAACATCCTTACTGGGATTTATATCTCACCATTTTCTTATGAAAGTCCCCAGGTTATCCCATGCAATGCTAAGTATGAGAGAATTTAGTGGTCATGTAAAAGATGTTTTCCATAAGATGTTTCCATATATGTTTTATGTTGTTATGTAATGTCCCTAATCCCCAAATATAATAGACCTCTCAACCATCTATTTTATATCATGTGATGATTTCGATGCAAAAAATCTTTTTTTTGTGTGTAATAAAAGGAAGTGTTGTTATAGGGAGTTAGTCAGTTAGGGAATTCATAGGTCTTGGGGTATGTAGGTCACATTAGTAGCTCACTCATTGGTGGATCAGTATTAGAGAATCATCCATCAGTAACTCATTACCAGATTTTTCAATTTTTCATATTTTTTTTCTATTTCACCAATGTTACGCATTTTTCTCTATTTAAAGCTAATATATCAACTCACATCCATCCATGAGCAAGTCACCAACTTTTCTGAGGCAAATTAGTAAATTTAAATTAATTCTGACATGTGAATCCACCAAGCCATGTGGTCAAGACACGATCCAACATTTCTGTACATCAAAATGGTCTTCCTGATTTTAGGATCTCGCCTCTTCATTAGATGAGATCCTCTCTTTCCTAAATAGTTATTTTTCATTTCTCTCTGTAAACCACTAGACATCCTCTTGAGACTAGTCATGCACCAAGGTTGGATCCATTCCTACAAAGCCTTCGAGGAGTTCGTCCTACAAGTCGTGACATCACCTGTTCCTAGCACAAGAAGAAATATTGATCTTTAATCACCCATGGATGTATATTTCCATTGCTTCTATTTAATTTTTAATCAGGTGGGGTGGTTATAGGATTGGTTCCTTGTGATGAATGGGTCGATATTTATCTTAAAGCGAGAATTAAACAAGGATTTAATATGATGAATAGATAACTCATGGAAATAAAATAATGGGTGGTGTGTGGATTTATGTTGGTCTCCTATTTTTTATCTTAAATTCATATATGGATATTATATCTATATGACTTATAGAAATCACGGCCGTTGTTGGCCGTTTCTTGTAAACTAGTGGTGTTCTGTTACATTTTGAGGTTTTGATGTATACATGTAACACAAAATCTGATTAGTCACATACACTCAGTTGAATAATTTGATTACCCTAGATCAAACATATTTTGTGATATCCCTGGTTATATTAATGTATAAATAAAAGAACCCCTTTTATTTAAATTTGAATACACTTGGTTTTGATGGTTGTGGTTATGTGATGTGTCTTCTAGGCTAGGTTATGTGGGTTTGATATATGGGGTGTTATAGGGGTGTGTTTGGTGTCTCGGTCTGAGAGATTGATTGATTGAAAAATGGATAAACATGTAGGTATTGAGACTATCCCATGTTTGTTGGTATTTCAGTGGGAGATATTCATCTATTTTAAAGTGGATGAACTCGTAGGAAGATTAAATGCCTTAATTTTATGTTGTGGTAATGAACCAACATCGAACAGTTAGACTGCAGTGTGGTTGCCAACACGTTATGTAGTTGGACTTCATTGTGGGTCTCATTGGGCAGTAGGGAATTATTTTAGGGTTATAAGAGAAGGAAGAGGTGGTATGACATTGAAGAAAGAAAGTTGTAGGAAAGGAACGTGGATATGTAGTGGGACTGCAATTCTAGTTTTCTTTTGTTGTGTAGTGAGATTGCAGTTTGGTTTTGTTCATTGCTTGGTGTGGTTAAGGTTGTTAGTTTCCTGATAATGATATAATATTTTAAAGTGATTACCCTTAAGAAAATAAAAGTAAATTGAACAAAAATGTGGTTGGACCTATTCTTGGTATAGTTTTTGGTATGGTTGTGCATGTAAGATTAACAACAAAAGTGGTGCTACTGTGGGCTTGTTTTCTTTTCGTGTAAATCATGTAGGATTTGGTAGAGTTTTTGTATACACATATATATATTGTAGTTCATTGTGATTTCCTATACACACCCCACCATTTTGATTACTATGGGATGAAAACCTCCATATCATGGGGGAGGGTGTCTTTTCCACCCTCCAGCTGAGAGGATGAATTTATGGTTACTGATTTTATTCCTCACACCCTCTTCCGGATATTGGAACTCGGGCGTATCCAAGTTGGCTGGAATTGAATGAGTCTTACCATAGTCAACGACTCATCCTGAAAGGGTTTGTTTTGAATAATGGGCATAGTTTTCTTCCAACCATGCTTTTTCATGTATCTTCAAGATGAGGACATGGTTTCTAAGGGTATGGTGATGGTTGTTCTATCCCATGTATCTTCAGTTGTGGTGGTGGGTGTTCTGTCCTAGGTGTCTTTGGGCATGGTAGTGGTTGTTGTGGCCAAGGTGTTCGTGAGTGTAGTTGTGTGTGGTTTGAGGCCCATTTGTGTATAGGTTGGGTTCAGTTGTGGGACTGTGTGTGGGAAGGGAAGAAGCATCCAAATGTCAAAAATTTAGGATTGATTAGTTAACTGGTGGGATAGTGTTGTGCGGGGTACCCAAATTTAGATGTTCTTATATTATTACATTACATGACTTGTGTTACTTGGGTGAGTGTTCCTTGGTAAGGATGTTCAATTTATATGCCTAGGTAGGCTCTTGAGGATCTACTATTTTCTAACAGGTGTATTAGTATGTTCCTTCACATGTGCGAGATTAGCTTCAGTATCCCTACTAAGTATACTAATATGCCCACTCAAAATATGTAAAACTATTTTCATGTTTCCACGAGGACATCGAGGACCATGTTGGACCTTACTGTATCGGACATCAAGATAGTTGATGTTTCCATTTAGATTTATTTATTTATTATATTACATGGGTTTTTGTCATAAATTTTATTAGTTTTACTTTTGATCATGCACGTTTGAATGAATTAGTGGTCTTACTTTTACCTTTTGTCTTTGGTCTTGTTAGGATTTACAATATTTTCTCCTGATAATGTTCTATAACTAGGGTTATTCCTTCCATTTATGAAAGATAATATACCCCTGGTTCTAGTCGGCACTCTCAGGCCTCTTAAAGGTGGGACTCAGGGATCATTATCTCTGCTTCAACTTGAAGAATGATGGGCAGAGAACACTACCATCCCTTCCCTTATTTAGAGAAGGTGGGTCGTGACACAACTACTGCCTAATAGATATCAATAAAAATTCAATTTTCATATATATACAAGTATTAGATGTTCCCATATATAAAATATTGTTAGTATAATTCAATTATATAAAATATTTTTATGAAATTATGTTTAGTTATATATATAGTTTTCAACTTCATCAGTCAATTACACAGGATGACTTGAGGGATCCTTAACAGGGTCTTCCTTGAGCTCTGTTGATAGGTACAAGGAATCCAAAATTAAAATCATATGGGAATGAAAAAATTATTCTACATAATATCAATTTTCATGACAAGGAATAGATGTTTCTAACCATTATAATTCTCTATATCTCCTCCATTGTAGGTAGATGAAGAATATTCCATATTGTAAGACATCATGATGAAATGGTCTGATATATTTTCTATTTTTGTGATGGATTGAGAAATCATTATCAAAATTTATTGAGGGATATATAATCACATGCCTTCAATTTTCTATTCTAATATGATAGAATCTATTAATGGTATAGATGATTCCACATATACTCAATGTTTTAGTCGAACCCTTTGGATTTTTATTCATTGAGTTTTAGTTGTATATATGGATCTAGATTAAATGTCCATAAACATTAAGTTCCACTTGGAATTTAATTTCTATAACCTCATTGGACTCTGTGACCACATACATACATTTATATAGGGAACTTGGGATCAAATTATTCTCATTCATCATTGAATAGATGAAAATTATCGATGGGAATTATACAATTGTACAACCACTCCTCATCTAATGGGAATCCCATTTGGTGGAGTTATTCTTATACTCCAACTAATGAGAGTAAAAGTTCCATTATTTTATGGTCTAGCTTTGGTGTTTACACAGACATTTTTTATTTTGAATTTTTTATTTATATAATTTTTGTCATCTATTGGAATACTATGATGATAATGATATCATCATTGACATTCCAAGGGGAATTAGGGTTCACAATTTTATAATTCTATTATGAAATACCAATATAATTATTCTAGTTGACATATTTCATAATCCACTATTCCACAATTTTTTTCATTTTTAACATGATCATATTTCGATTAATAATTTTTTTTATTATACTTGTAGAATAATAGTCCACGTATACAATGTGATAATCCAACATATATTAATTGATTAAACTAATAGTATAAAATACAAAATGGAACTAGGGAATAAAAGTACATATTCCATTATATGTTTGTCAGATTATCACTACAAAAAATAATATGGTCATATCAAGGGAATGTTAATTTTTATAAAATCATCAATGAGATATTTTATGTTTATATCTAATATATTATCATTAGAAAGATTCAAATTCAAATGGTAGATAAATTATTAACATATATAAATGATATCTTAGATAATATTCTGTAATGTTTCTTTTGATTAAAATGGTCATTGACAATTGTTTTGATTAGTGCAGAGCTAAATTGATGAAGGAAAAGATATTGTATGACTTTCATGTTTTGTGATTAATCCTAATAGTGTGTTATTATACAAACAAAATATATCAATCGAGGGTCATTAATAATAATTATTGTTTTCATACATCAATTTTTAATTGTTTCCCCAATGTGGGTCTTCATGGATAGATGACGTATATGATATAATACTATGATTATGCCTTTTCAATATTAATAAGTGGGATTCTTGATGTTCGATGGATGATAATTTACATAGACCCATTCAATATACAAAATCATTTTCATATATAATAGAATGTATCTCTACACTATGGATATCATTCATGTGTAAAGGGACTCGATGAATTCAATGAGTTTAAGAGGGACTATAGTTGGGGTGATACTCGGGTAATAGTAGTGGATAAGGACTGATATGTTTTGATTTCCTTTTCTTGTTTCCTATATCAGACACATATTTTCCGATGGTATATTTCTCAAAATAGTTTAAGTAGCAACCATAAGGGATGTTTTTCTTGAGAATTTTTTCTAACAAGTCTAGATAAACTGGTTTTAAAGGACATCGAATGAGAAGGTCACTTTATTTCTCTCATAGTGATCATGAAGCTACCTTTTATTATGGGGTATCTTCTTAGAGGGGATATGAAATCATTATTGAAAGAGTTTTAATAAGGTGGTTTATCACCTCTGGGTAACTCATAATTGAACCAATTTAGTTCTATAAATTAATATCATATTGTGTTATCATTTCAATATATGATTTACTATTGGATTATTTTAGTGGTGGGTGAAAAATATCAATTACTATACATTATACATAACTATGACTTTATAGGTAAGAGGTATATTTTTTTTATAGAATATCATATATATTGAGTCTACCTATTTTTTTATAATGTAAAACTACATCATTTATTTCTGTGTTGAAAATTATTTGTATGTATTATTCTTCCTCACAAAATGACCAGTCAATGGAACATTCCAAACTATCCATGGAGATTACATAATAAATAACTACTGAGGCAATCCATATTTTAGGAGCCATATCCTCATTATAGTTATAGTGGGATTTTGACACTCTATAAATCCTTCAATGTAAAATCATTATCATACTTTCAAATTTCATTAATTTTTGGGTGTTTTGGTGTATTTCCTCTTTTATAACTAACATTCTCTCGATGGTGATTCAAGATATTTCTTTTATAAATTATGATTTTTAAATAGACATTAGTGTATTCCATGTAGAATTATTTTTAAAAAAAATATATGTCGTAATGGTAAAGAAACAATGATGTGTATCCTATGTGGTTCCTACCAACTTATTACAGAATATCATCTTCAGAATATGATCATATAACAATTCCAAATACACTATGGGATGTCATATATTCTAATATTCATCAACCTTTTCCAAGGCCACTATATAATTCTGTTATAAATGGGCTACTGATGGAGATAAAAATACCCTTTATCCTTTTAATATATGTTTTTTAATAATTTTATTATTGAATATTCTGTAGTGAACCTCATAATGTTTTGGACCTCATTTGGACATGATCCAAATGAATCAACATTTTAGATAGATATATTCTCACTGAAAAGGGATTCATAAAATTTAAGGGATTTTATTTCATCAAATGGGTCCCTATTCCACATATTTATTAGTTATATGAAAGATTATTCCAGAGTATTTTTCACACCGACTGATATACATTTAGTATTTAGGAATATATTAATTTTTTTCAATATATCAATAATTTTAAGTAGATTTGTAGACATTAGACATATAATAATGTTTTTGAATTTAATGATAGTTTCCCTAATTGACATTTTTGGTTTGCATGTTAGGTGAAATAAAATATCATTTATTTTATATATTCACAAAAACACATTTCTAGTATGGAGAAGATGACTATTTATTTTGTAGTGCCTTTTCATTTCTGATGTAATCATGTTGGAGGCACTCATGATGTTTTAATGGTACAATCATCTATGAAACTTAAATAGAAGCTAGCTCAATATTGAGGAAAAACTCTTCATAAGTCCCAATATGATTGACATACTTATTTTTTTCATGGTTCATGTCCCTGAAATGGAAGATATGATTCATAAAGTTTCAATGAATTAGTTTTTTTCATTTCTCATTCACGGAATTTGAAATTTCATATTGTGTATTAGCCATGGGATAAAGCATGATGGATATTCTATCATCAGCTAGTTTTTTCCTAACCATTATATTTTACTCCTCTTATATGAGTAATTATCCAACATGTTCTGACTGGAATGAATTTTTTTATTATTTTATCAAGGGGATATGAATTATATAGATTTATATCAGTTGCAATGATATGTGTATGGTTTATCATTGGAAAAAACTATTTTCATTACCTCATATTGTAATTTAACTATGAGGAGATACCTTTATTTGGTGAAGGGGGTATTAATTAATCCATAATTGATATCTCATTTTTACACATAATTAAAATGAAAAAATCATAATAGATTTTATATGGTGATTAAATACATGTCTATAAGATAAATAATCATATGGATTCCCATTGCAATAAGAACAATGGGAAGACCTCCATGGTTGATATATGATGTTTCCTTTTGGGGATAAATAATATTGACATGTTTTCTCTATAAAATATAGGACCTATATGAAATATACATTAGGGATGTCCTTTAGAGTTATTTGGTGGGTTCTCATAGAGAGATCCAATGGTTGTCTATGATCAAGTTAAGGGAAAATCTCTTCGTTGGGTGAACATAACATGATGGTAGGACATTTTACTCATGTACAATGGGTGGGTATATGTGGTTTTTATCTATATTGACATGGAGAGGACATTTGAGTGTATCATTCATGATATATTTGGGAGGACCTACATGATTTATTCTCTAGGGAGTACTAGAAGATTTTCACATCGTGGTACCTGGTATTGGACACTTATGGTTAATGCTTCTTCCCCAAGTAGATCCAATGATGGAAGTTCTGTGAGTAGTCATAAGAATATACCAAATCAAATGTATATCAACATTGGTAGTGGATATTATTTAATCTTACAATGTGAATTTTAATTTCACATAGTGATAATTTCTTATTGACTACCATTGAAAATATATTTGGGATGGGCCCAAGATCACAATCATTGTTTTCTAGTATTTAAATATACCATCATTGGTGGGAACCCTTGTATAAGACTCAATAGTTATTATTAGTATTTTATAATATTATTCATGATTTAAGTGGGGTTATCAAATTTCATATATGATTCTATTGGAATATTAATAAAATATTTTTTTGAGTATTAAGGAATGTAAAGATACTCAACTTATTATCATGCATGTTTCTAATGGGAATAGATTATAGGAGTGAGGATACATGGATTATCATTGGTAGATATCATAATATATCGATATGATTCCTATATGGGAGTAGGAAAAAGGGATTTCAATAGCATTGCTTATAAAATATTCAAATAATAATTGTTAATATATATGGAAATATGGATATGTTGATTTTCGATATTCACTCCATGAATTGATCATGTCCATATTGAGAGATACTATTGATATGGTTCGTCTCTAGGGTTTCCAATGAGATTTATTGGTAGGCTTCATGATTATAGGATGTAATAAGGGCCTCCTAATTGATTGAAAATGAAATATCCTGAAAATAATCACATATGTTGATGAGATTATGTATTTGATTTCATTCAAGATATTTTTTCTCACTAAGACATATTGATGAACTTCATAGATGAGAACAATAATAATTAAATATTAATGAAATGTAGTGCATTTAATTCCTATATAAGCCTTATATATCATTATACTTTCTGATACATCCAATATAAAATCCCTATTTTTTCCTTATTATAAATTCATATATATTAAAAAATATTTTTTAAGTCAAGAGCTAGCATGAAACATGATTCCAACATCCGGTGATACCAGAATTAATTTAATAATAGTGTTAAATGTAATTTATATCACATGTATACATTTTTTGAGAAAAAAAGGAATATCACCTAAATCTACTTGAAAATAATTAAATTATTAACAATGTCTAATCCAGACCATGGGGTTTACACAATGCACAATCTAATGTTTTTCATTGCTGGATGTTCATATAAGGCAGCTATTAATGGGTTTGTTAATTGGATTAATTAATTAATTTACGACCTAAAATTTTATTCTACATTATATGTATTTATATATTGAGAAGTGGCTAGGTTAGTTACATAAACCTAGGATCAATGATCTAAAGTTCCAACATTATTCATTAGTGGATTGATTTTAGATGGTGACTAATGATTAGATCAAGTTGAATCAATGGTCAATGGATATAGTGGATCATCGTTGTCGTTGGATAAGTAATTATTCAATAATAATTGATAAAATATTGAGGGTTGGATCATAGATTTTTCTTTAACCATGATTATTAAATTTTTTTTCTTATTTTAATATTTTTATATTTTTTAGTGATTTCTTTCACTTCATATTATCCCCTTTTTCAAATTAATTTTTTTTATAAAATTTTTCTCATTATACAAATATTCTCTCCAAATGATCCCAGAATTGAAATAATTTTAAAAGAATACTTTGGAAATTATTTTTATCATCCTTTTTCGATTCTTCAACCCTAACGTTATTCATGTTTTCCTATATTTACCTATGTGGTAGGATTTGATTTGTTATGGTGTCTTAAAGCATGATCAAACACTAAGATTGAAGGAATATTTTTGCGAGATGAAAAAATGGTTGATTTGAGTATAAATAAATATAGATTGGATTATGTGTTCAATGACTCCATTTAATCTATGATATGAGTCCAAGATGAAGCCACATGAAGCATATGCGTCATGTGCATGCTTTGTGCGAGTAAACAGAATTCAATTTCATGCCTCTAGAGGGCCAAATAGATAACCGGTGGTGAATACATTCTATTTCATGTGATATAAAAAGATTTATCTACAGAGGAGGAAAATGATATGGAATCCATAAGAAATATTAGAGTTTTTTTAATATTAATTCAACAATGAGTGTACGATGATGTAAAAAATTTATATAGTTTCAAATTCGGGGAAGGTAAGGATTTTATAAATGTATAAGAATATTATGATATCAGGAGATGAAACATGTAATGTGTCCCTCCCTGTATAGCCACTCCATATGCATTATACACACCCCTAGGACCCTATGTGGGAGTACACATTTCTTACTTTTGTAGTACACATGTGTGTTCTTGTAATCATTCAGGACCATGTTAACTTCCAATTAAGATAATATGTATCAAAAGACATTGAATTGTGCTGGAGCACACATCTTCATGCCAATAGGCCAAGACATTATATATAGTACCCTTTCATATCATGTATTACTAAAATACTTATAATTATTGTATTATTTGAGACATGAATAAGAGTCCAAGTGTGGTCACACACTCTGTGAGTCACCATTCACATTGTCTACTTCTGTTTCGATACTTATATATCTAATATCACATTCTTCTTAAATCATAGATTTCCCACATGAATCCTCTCCTGAGTATTTTACTCATGGAAAAATAATATTCCATTCATAATGGATTTTATGATATGATGTGAAATTTTATAAGTATTATTCTCCTTCAAGTGAATCACGATTATGGAAGTGACTATGATAGATCATAATAGAAAGGTAGGAATAGTACCCATATTGAATAGGGAGTTTGTCTTCTACCGGCTAAGTAACTCCCCATTATATACTAGGTTGTGGGTCATCTACTAAATGAGTGGAACACCTAAATGATTGGACTTTTGGTCCTTTAACTTCTGAGTGTAACCCCCTAACATATTAGGGTGGGGTTCTTATACATTTTGATTGTAAATCCCCTTACTAACTAATTTGTGGATCCTATAAATAGTTATTGGAACCCCTTACATGACATGGTCCAGTGTCCTCAAACTATAATGCGAAACCGCCCCCACCTTATGAACATGGGAGTGGGTCATCTACCTACTAAGTGGACCCCCTAACAAACTAGGGAATAATTCCTCTATCACGTCATTGATTCCCTATGATTTCATTGGTTATACATCAAATTCATTGATATTATTCCCCCTCAATAGTATGGTACAATACTGATGTCTGTTTCCCTTAAATGGTCACTTCTTTAAAAATACACATTATATGTTGGACATAATTTATGGATCCTTTGGAACTATTTGGAGACTCAATGTCCTCAGGTAGGCTATGAGATAGATATCAGCTCTCTTCCTCATCATGGATTATTATATGAACATGTATATCTTTATTGTTGGGTTTAATTCCCCTCATACATTAGGTTGGGATAACATCAACTATAGTGTATCATATTTCTAAACCTATATTTTAATTGTGTTAACCATGGTATGTATATACTCACCCTTGAATGGAATTTTCCAACATAGTTCATGTATTATATAGATGAAGAATAAGGAGGTGGTGATTTCATATGATTAGATGGGTACTCTAGTACATACACTATGGATGGTGTTTGGGCGGGTAGATCAAAAGCAGATCCATTTCATAAATTCACCTTATTGTTTCGTATGGTTGGGTCATATTTTATTTATAGGTGATTTTATTTCTATATTCATTTTGGATTTGAGTATCTCAGAAATTTTTCCCTTATAGATTTTGATATGCATGTTTTTAATATATAATTTTCAGGAATTTATTTTTATTCTTCATCAATTTTGTATGGATATGGTTGGGTGTGTACACATTGGTAAATTAATAAAAAGACTTCATTTATTATTCCTTTTAGTAATTGTCACAAGTATATGGCCAATGGAGGTGGTTTTGGGGTAGCTGTTTCTTTTCCTTCCACCAATTTGAATGGACTATTTTCATTACATCATGAAAGATTTGTATTAGAGTATGGTTTGACTAGGGATGGTGTTTATCATTTTTCCCCATATGTCTTTTGGGTGGGAATTGTAGGTAATTTTGTCAAATTATTCCGGGTTCAGATTTCAAGACAATGAATCGAGTGTTTGTGAGATGGTCAATGTTTCCTCACACCAGGAATCTAACTAATTTCATCCTGACTATAAATACCTAGACATTTGTTGCAGGAAACATTGGTACATGCATGAAATAAAATCATATCCAATGAATATTCATCTCGAGTCATGTCCTTATATAAATATTCTCATCTATCAATGGTATGTATTGACTAAATATTTGGATTCGTCAGTAAAGATAGTCATTGAGGGTACCTATTTAGGAACATGATAATGATATTAGGAATGATGATGCCTCATTTAGGATCCTTTTCCTGAGAAATATCCCCTGAAAATGATGGTATCCAAACATCCACATATCATATATTTGATTGTGCATGCATAAAAGGTTATGGATACACAGAGTCTTAGGGAACTCTATGTTTTCCAACACTGGAGGCCAATAAGGATAAATGGAGATCTAAATAACCAAGACATTGATTATTGGATTGAGTATATGATTCTATTTTTAGATGTTTCTAGACATTAACTGGTTATAAGTTTGTGCCTAAATATAATATTTATCGTGGAGTAGATTAGAAAAATTGGAGTCTAATTACATTGAATAATGACGTGTCAGCACTATCAAGATTTCACATTTGGCAGCACTTTTGTGAGGGGTATTACCCCTCATTATTGTTCGTGGTTCAGCTTCAAGAACTATTGGTGTTTTAAAAGGGATGGATTGTGGTTGTGGATTTTTCCATGTGATCCAAATACATTATATATTACTGCCTCAATAATAGTTGATATTGTTTCTTCTGGCTGTAAATGATTGGGTATGGACTTCATAGAGGAATATATGCTCTCATGGAAACCCTATGAATTGCAACATGTTTTGTAATTATAGAGTGAGAATTGTTGATATATAGAATCATAATATAGATAATTCCTGAATTTAGATTGGTCAATGTTTGGAATGGGGATTGTTCATCTATAGTTTCTGGAAGTTTATAGAGTGTTGGGTATTGGAATAAGAGATATTATAATATAATAACTATTGCATGGAATTATATATCTCACAGACTGTAAAGAGGAACAAGGAATCTTGGAGTGGAATGATAATATTCATGTGATGGGTAAGATCAAATGTTATGTGATTTCATAAATCTATCTTCTATTGATTCTAGGAAAATAGTAGATAGATCATCATAGAAGGTGAGGCATTATAATCAGGCATCAGCAAGATGTGTTGAGGGAGACCCCCATGGTGGAAAATGTGTCCGTGAAGTAGGTGGGTCTCTAAGAAGATTATCAGCTAGGGTAGGATGATGCTATGATATACTTTTAACTCAAACACAAAGATTCCCATGTCACGCTGAGGGAGCTGTAGGCCAAGCCTCATGAAGCTTGTGGCTATGGAGTCTAATGACCTCGAAACTCACAATATTACTATAGGTAATATTTGTGTTTATTTTATTGTTATTTCTTTAGAGTACACTCATTTTTGTGTTGTTTCATTAATATCTTTATTTTTGGTGTGCAATTTGGATCCCCCAATTGTTAATTTGTCCCACATGGAAGGTTTCTTATAAATCACTTCTCTTCCATTACTGTGAGCTATCACATTGTGAATAGTGTTTCTCATGGGAAATCTACGTCATCAAGATGTGTCCGTATGATTCCATCATTGGTATAGTGTAGTATTCCATGTTCTGGTCCAATATTTGATATCATCATAGATGAGAGTGATTCCTTTGAACAGTTGGGATGATATTTTCCTATACGAATGATAGAGACCTCATGGTGGAGAAATCATGAATTGTGAGTAGGAATATACCACACATAAATTATGAGTTATCTATGTTATCACTTGGAAAAGTGGGATATTAAGGAATCTAGGATCCATCAGTCTCTGAGTGTTATATGGACATCTTACCCGATGATGTTATGGGACTACCACTGAGGTGAGGTATGTATTTTTGTACTGAAATTCACCTTAGGAAAACTACTATGTCTTCATAGGAAAATTAGATAGCTCTTAATGTGATTTAGAAGATGATGGTCTACTAGAGACCCTTTAAGAAATGGGTTTTACCACCCTTACTGTGCTAACCAGGGCAGCCTGTGTTTTTTAGTGAAAAATGAATCATGATAGAAGTCATATTTTTTTATTTTCACAAAAAAGTGACATGATAAAGATAAATGATCCATTTATGATGATTACAAAACTATTTGATTCCATGTGAGGTGTAAGATGGTTCTTAAATATTGATATGAGGTTTGGATACTACCAGTTGATGGTCATGAAGCTGATATTCAAAACATATCATTCTGATGTCAATACAAAATATATGTGTTCCTAGAAATTCCTTTTTTGTTTAAAATTCAAACACTATGTTAATTTATATTATGAATCCAGTATTCTAGCCAAACATTAAATGATTTTTTCTCCATTGATGACATACTCATACACATTGTATTATAGGATGAGTATTTAGAGCACTATGCGACACTCCTAGAAAGGATTCTAGAGAATCAGATACATGGTATGAAATTTTATTTCTTGTTATGGATCTACATGGTTCCCTTTATATGGAATGTAATATCTGTACATGGACAATCCATGGTCCCTACTAATATATATTTAGTGCATTCTTGTGATCCTAGAAATATCATATTAGAGGTGTGGATATTTCTTGATATATTATTGTATAATTTGAGGTTAATAGTGGGTTTATATATCATTGTATACAATATCACCACCTTGACATGAATAGATAATTCTTTAACCTTGACTGGGTATGGTATGTGATAATTGGAGGATATTGGGATGAGGTAGATAAGAGATCCTATTTACATACTACCATAGGAGTTATTGTATAAAATATGATATTGTGATGAATCAGGAGTTCAGATTAGCTGAGTTTTTAAATAGAGGTTGGTAGTGATTGAATATGGGTCATGGTTATTGAGGCCCAATGAGTATAACTACATGAATCACAAAATAGTGTTGGTAATGAGATTATTGACACAAAGGGTTTAGTGGAACAATATTTTAGGGGATCTCTAATTTATTTACTCAAACTATTAGAGTCTCTACTATATCATTACAATGATAGATTTGAACCTCATATTGATTTTCTAGTTTGAGATCATTTAGGACTATGACATTAATAAAGGCAATAATATTTGGAAAGAAAATGTAGTGGATTATTAACCTAATGTGAAGTGTCATTATTGTTATGTAGATGAGGCATATGTCCAATTGAAATCATTGTAGACAACACTAATAATGGAGGAGGGTGAAATATATCTTCAGTGGATGGGTTTGATTATTCAGCATCACCAATGATTGAGGGAAGCTCACTTGGGTGTCACCGACTATGAGATCCTAGTTTACAAGATTTTATTAACAGATTCCCAAGTTTTATTCTCTGAACTAGTGAATCTTATCATCCTTAAATATGTGTTATGGTTGTTTCCCCTCCTAATGTTAGATGAGGTGATGATGGAGTTTCACACATCTCATTATATTATATAATCAGATATATGGAATATGTACCTAGAATACCATAGGTTCTTTTGGATGGTTATAATGAGGTGGGGTGGATGAAATCATCTCTCAATGTCTCACATGTCTATAAGTAAAGGATGGATATATGTTTATAGAATTTTTTTGGATGCCTCTTGATATCCCTTAGTTAAAATATGATAGCATATCCAAATTCATTGTGACAGGGCTTCAACATACAACACGAGGAAATGATTCCATTTGTGAGATTTTTGACCAACATACTATGTATACACCTTTCAATTATATCAGGGAGAAGATTTTAGTGAATAATTTATGGATGTTTTATGTGTAGGAGATCAACTACCATGATGGGTTCTCCTGGTGACTTTCTCTATTATTTATATGTTTTGAGGAATGATTATGTTTTGTCATCTAGGAGTCATTTGGGACATAGATGAGGATGTGTAAAAATTTTCACCAATTGGAAAATGGGGCGACCAATTATGATATATAGGTCTAGGTGGATATTAAAATTCTTTTGTGTTATACTATATCCTAATCATAGAGACTCTGTTACCACTGTAATTTTTTTAATTCAATAATTGATATCACTCTTCTATGGGGATTTCACAATCCAAGGCCCTATATTGGAGGCCATGTTGGACATCCTCATGTTGGAATTTGATCAATGAGAATGTTTTTGTGCGGATAAATATTGTGTATTCTATGATGATAAAGGTCAATGTCATCCATTATCCAATAAAGAAATCTGTGAGAAGGATGAAATCTCATGTTGTCCAATGTCATAGTCCCTTTGAGTTCGAGTAGGGAGACCAAATACCATTATATTCTCAACATGATGATGACTGTGGAGATTTTATTTGGATAAATTCTATCTACAAAATTTATCAGACTGTTCTAGGTCTTGTATTGTTTTATGGATTTTTATTACCATCCCACCATGTCCTGCATTTGTAGTTGGTGCATGAAATCATTCAGCTATCAAAGATGAGGTGATACATGCAAGATCATATGCATGTTATTGATTGGGGTGAGGTGGAAATAGAGGATGGACTAACATTTGATAAGTACTTGATGGAGAATGAGGATCAATAGGAGAGGATCTAGCATAGATGAACCCCTATTATTGTTTTCGTGTTGACACAACATGGGAGCATGCTTGAGAGATCCTGTGTGATGGAGAGACATACACATGCCCAATATCCCCACCTTTTTCTCAGTTTTTTAATTTCAAAAAAAATAATCATGAGGTTTGGAATATTTTATAGACTCTATTTTTTCTATATTTAAAAATCAAATATATTATTAAAGACGTTCAGACCCACAAATTTTGACTTCATTCAATTTCAAGGTGCATTGATCCAAAAATTAATTTAAACAAAATATTAAATATATTTTATTTCAAACAAACAATGTTTTATTAGAAATAATAAAATAACTCGTGATTGGAGTTAGGGATAAAATATATGATACCTGGGATGAATCTACTGTCTGGGGTTTACCTTAGGTGTGACCTAATATTGTTTGGCACTTGATATTCAGATACGGTTGAGATTGTTAGGTACGTTAATTGAATTAATTATTTTATTAATTAAATTAAATCCCTAATTTTTTCAATTAAAATTTTCATTCTTTGGTAAATAACCATGGTTAATGACATACCAATGGGATCTTCAGGATTATGATATACCATTATTCATTGGCAGATCAATAACAGATGATTTTTCGTGATTGGATCGAGTTGAATCAATGGTAAGAGAGTACAATGGATCATCCTAATCACTTGAAAATGTTATCTAGAAAAATTAATGATCTAATCATATGGAAGGAATCATCCATTGTTTATTCTTACCTATTTATTAAATTATTTACAAATAAATTTGATCTACATACCTTTCAAGGGAGATTTCAATCCACTCGATTATGCCCCTTTTCAGAAAAATATTTTTTAATCATTATGTCATTTGTATTATTTGTTCCTCATATAACAATATTTATTGAAGAATGATTCGAAAAATTTTTATATCACTATTGTTATAGTCGGTTTCCACCATCGTTCTTCATTTTCTTTTCTATTAGCGTACATGGATACATTTTGACATTTCCAAGCAACTTCATGGTTGATCAAAACCCAAAATTCATAGTAGATGTGTGTTTGATGAACGAATTGGTCATATTAGAATGAATTGTGACATATTATTGTATTGTGGGGAATAATGAAATTAATAAGATATTTAGGATGGATCAACTACAACAGGGGACTCATGAGGTATTTGGGGGTTCGTGTGGGTGAAAACAATTTAATTTCTCTCCAATGGAGTGCCTGAATTAACAACCAGAGGTGACTACCTTCAATATCAGGTATCCAATAAGTGTTATTTGTGCACAAAAATATTGATCTATAAAACATGTCTATGATCAAATTGGTTTTAAGAAATACCTTATAAACAGTGTGTACTAGGATGAGAACACATCATGTAGTCACCTAACTACAATGACTAGGGTCTAGGAATAACATCAGTATCACACACAGTGTTGATTCAACATGCACCGTGTCACCCTCCCTAATTATTGATGTTGTCTCCCATATGTGAATTCATAGGATCCCATGTGTGAGGACTCTCCATGTAAATAGGGAGTAAAATTTTGTGTTCCAATTCTCGGGCATGGATAAGAACATGACCAAGAACATAGACTTATCTAGAAGGACATGAGCATATCCGTGAGAACACAATGAAATCTTGATGACTGATACATGATGTGTAGTACCCTTACACAAAATTTATTACAAAATTTAATAAAATTTGTTTACTTTTTAGAACATTAAAAGGATTCCATATGAGGAAACTTGTTATGTGGTCCACTAATCATGATGTGTACATATTTATGAAACTTTTACAACTTCTATCTCTATCATTTTGATTTATATTTTTCAATATGAGTAGGAAATTATGACTATTTCATCACATAAAATGTTGTGGTGTCTATCAAATATCAATTGAGACATGATTCGAGATGTTCCATGTGTGAAGCTAATTTAGGAGATAATCGAAGATGTCAGTTATTTGATTGGATCATCAATGATAGCTTGAGTGACACCCTTTAACCAAATTGTGTGTGGTTCCTATACCTACAAGGTGGGACCCCCTGAAAGACTGAGGAATAGGTCTCCAACATATGGAGTGGAATCCCCCTGATGGAGTAAGTAATGGGTCATATACCAAAAGGGAAAAACCCTCCTAATGGACTTAGGAGGGATCATATACCTTATTATTAATAGCCTTGATGGAAACTTGCATGGGTACTCTACATATTGAGTGGAACCCCCTAATAGTCCAGGGAGTAGTTCATCTACCTACTGAGTGGAACCCTCTGATTGGATGGGGTGTGAGTCCTCTACCTATTTAATTGAACCCCCTATGTAGACTAGGGTGTGGGTCCACTACCTAATGTGTGTTTCTACTTATACATTGTGGAATGTTTACTCTATTTACTAATTTGTTCCCCCTAATTCATCGAGGCATGAAGCCTATAATTGGAGACTATTCCACCATGACTTCAAGGAATAGGGGAAATTTTTGGTTACTCCCTTAGTAACATAATTTTAAAGATACATGAGCTTATGATCATCATTGATGGACCATCTGGTACTTTTGGTAGGCCCAGTTTCCTGATATATTCTGTGAGAAATAGATTCATATTTTCTATCAAATAGGACTCCCAGAAGAGAATATATATCCTCCTTGTTATTATTCTCACATTCGTTGGGATGATTTTACTACTACGATCTTGTCTATTATTTTTCACACATCATTTTTTGGCGTCTCCTACATGGTATGTATATAGTCACCCATGAATGAGAATTTCATTCATGTTTTTTTCCTTATAAAGAAAATTGATATGTTAGAGGTGATTTTAGAGGATCGTATGGATACTCTGGTGTATCAAAGATATACGGTTGTTAGACTTGTAGATATTTAAATGATATCTTTTTTATTCTTATTCTAGTTATTGTCAGTTTGGATAATACTTTTCTTTTTTTAGTTCATTTTTTCCTTTATTTATGGATTTCATTTTCTTTTTATTATTTCTCCCTTAGATGTTTTTAAAATCCATGTTTTTACTATATAATTTACCATATTTTATTTTAAATTATTCTTCACATCTCTATGGAGATTTTTGGGTTCATGAATATAGGTACATTAAAATGGACTACTATGACCTTTATTCCATTCGACACATATCACCAGCCTCAAGCCTGTGAAGGAGATTTTAGAGTAGTTTTGGTTTAGATTTTCTAACAGACAGTTGGGCCTCAGTGGGTCTTCTCATAAAATTTGAGGCCTAGATATTTAGTGTGACTTGATGAAATTGGTGATATATTGAAATATCAAACCCTTATAGCTCTTATATAGTGGCAAGGAAAATGTAAATAACCTTTTTATTCAAACAATGATAAATAATTTTCATGTGTGAAATAACTAAAAAATGAATTTACATTTAGTTTTATACATCCCAGAAAAAGTTAATGATTTTTAACATCATACCTATCATATGTTCTATTATAATACATAAACACATTCACCTTCAAGGTGTATGTGAAATGGGGAATTATTTAGATAGTGTGTGACTTATTAATTATTTTACCTTTTAGGTTCATCGTGAGATAGGGTAACTAAAAATGTTGAGATACTATTTTTTCTCATACTTATTAGGAATACTATGTAATTATATCCAGTTATTGTTTATCAATATGAACGTGAAAAAGGAACAATAAACTAATTTATAATATGGTTTAGTGAGGATTATTTTTATAAGGAAAATATAATAATAGGGATGGGATAGGGGTTAATTCTACAATGATGCCCATAAAGTAATATTTTACAACTTTTTTTAGTAACTACATGGGTATGGAAGACTATAATCAATGGGAATATAGGCCATTGAGGATGGAATTCATGAGGAATATAGACCAATTATAATGGTTTCGGTCATAAAAAATAATGATGCTTGTTCATATACCTTTTTAATTGAGTGGATGAAATGGTAACATCGAAATTATTAACAGTTGTTGATTTATTTTTGTGGAATCCATGAAGAGAATAATGTTAGAAATGTGGTTCCATCAGTATCATTATAATTGGGAACATCAATAGCACGGTAATTAATTTCTATAAATTTTTAGAAAGAAATATCAATTAATGGTCGAAATAGTAAATGATATATAATTAATAGAATGAATGATTGATGGGGTTCTCAAAAATGTTATTGGACCATCAATAACCCTCATGAGGATATGATGTAGGACTTATATGAATTATATTTTGGAGTCTTTAAACATAGATGATGCAACCTATTGAGTTATTTCTATATAAATCAGATCATGTAAATAAACTAAACACAAAAATGGATATAAATGAGGTTGAGTTACCATTAATTGGATTCGATCATGAAATGACCAACGATAGGTAAAATAATTCATTAATAGGGTACATTGAATATATGAAAAAATCATTTATATATCAATAATATTTTAAGAACATATGGAATTCTATGAACGATCATTGTTTGAAAATGATTATGTTTTCAATTATATATATCCTCTTATAATATGTATGTGATGACCTAAACGATGGACTCTGATAGAAATACTTGGTAGAAGGATTTATATTTAAGACCTTAATTAGGGTTTATTGGAAATGATCATTTTCGCCCTATTAATTTTCAATAATCCATGTCATTATATATAGAATTAGTTTAGTGAATTACCAATGGGGGGATTCATGGATGCCTTATTCAAAGGAAGTTCTCAATTTTAATAATAATTTCTCTTTGGATTCCAAAAAATTAAGAAAAAAATATCCAATTCATTGATCTATGTGATTTATATCGCCAATTCATACCCTAATACACATCTCACCGCACTCTAAAAGTGTTTCATCGGTATTTATAAAAACTTATTCATAACTATATTTCCAAAAACACTACCACATATTATTTTTGTGGTCACCAAGTGTTATGCCACCACTTATAATATAAAGTGATCCTGAGGGACCACTATTATGTAGTTAAATATCGATGTGTTCCCATAAATATGCAAGAAATACATGAAGGATTACCATACCAAGGTCCAAAAGTATCACACATTCATGTTAATATTTGACATGTATGTTATGTATTATTATAATGAGGATATTAACAATCAAACATTTATGAAGGATAGTTTTCCATGAAAAATACATCATTGAAAATTAATACTTCCCTATTATTGCTTCCATTGTGAGGAAATTTACATTATAATATATTTAATTCTACATAACACAACCATCCAATATATTTCGTGGTAATATACACATTTATGAAACATTTTAGTATTTAATACTATTAATCCTATTATAACATAAAACAATCCCAATTTGATTAAAGAAACCAAAAAAATTCCAAAAAATATTTATATCTATTATAGGTAGATTGCTAAATATCTTACATTTGATATTCCTAAAACCTTACATGAATATGATTTCCTATAATAAAAATGGATAATAATAGTGTTTTTAATTGTCTGAATTATATTTTTAAATTTTAATCTTAAATTTAAATATTTCTAATAATTACAAACTTCTATATAACATATATGTTCAGTCATTTTGATATGTAAAATATTCAAATTAATTGATTATTATTTAAAATTTAAAATATGTTGTATATATTTTATGATTGATATTTATAAACAATTAATCATTAAAATAAATCTATATATAAATAAATAAATATATTATGGATGGTTATTTTTTAATTTTAATGATCATTATGATAAAAAAATAAGAAAATGTACAATGTTGTTTATTTATTCAATTTCCCCAATATGAAAATAATGACATGTGAAAATGATGGTATAAAAAATAGTAATATTGTTTCATTTTATTCATTCATTATGGACTATATTATTCTATGATAGTTTATAAATTTATAATACATATTTAACTTTTAGTAAAAATATGATATAAAGTTTTAATCAAATATTTTGTAGTGCACTATAATTATAATTTCAATTTTACTTGAAATCATTGGTGTCAAATACATAGATACATAGAAATATAATTTTTTAGTAATCTAAATTGAAGAAAATATAATACAATGTCAAGGTATTATATAAGAGAATAATATTAGAAAAAATCACATATGAGATTGATTAAAAAATGTTTATTTGTTTTTTACCAATTTATAATCCTAATGTATATTTTCTTTCAAAAAATTAATTTCGATAATATTATGTTCCCAAAATAATGATAATATGTATTAATTTGACCTTATTACAATTTATGAATTTAGAACTTCTTTCAAAATGTGAAGAAATTTAATGTTGAAAACACATATTATTCAATGTCCAATAAATGCTTCCATATTGCGTTTGAAATATTAATGATTTTTATGGAGGCTTTATGAATGGAAAAATGTTTTATAATGGTTTAACATCAAAGTATTTATTAGACTACATGAATAAAATATTAATTATTTAAATATATATAAATATTTTTACAGATATAATATTATTCTATGATAACATTTTATAGGTTTATTCAATAATTTTATGACGGTGAATTATTGAAATGTTATTTTCTTCTTAATTTTTTAATATGATTAGGTTTCACATCTCTATATTATGGGTTGATTGTAACATCGTTATTTTTGAAATAAGGTTTTATTTATTTAAATTTCACTAAAAAATCATGTTTTCAATATTTTCATGTACTTTATGAATAATGCGGTAATGTGGGTTTTTATGTGATGGTTATTCATTTCACTATTGAACTAATTTAATTTTATTATCATTATGGATGGGAGGTGAAGTATTCATATTTAAATTTTATAGTTAATTCATTAAAGCGTAAATTAAAATAATTTTTTTTTAATTTAACTTGGTCCCATCAATGATAAAAAATTTAGCCCATGATTTTGAAAATATTATGACATGATTAATGATGTTTCGGATTATTCACTTCCATTATTTCATATCATTCTAGTTCAAATCATGTTTTTTATTATCATTTCATCAAAAAAAATAATCTTATCTATTTCCTTTTTCCTGAAATATTTTTAACCCTATATTACGTGGGTATTTGTTCTAGATATCATAAGTTCCTTCAGTTAATAAATTTTCAGATTTGAATTATATGACTGATCTCTTACATTTTAATATTATTGATTATTCATATTCACTCATTATTATTAGTATATTTTATTGTGGATGGTTTATGTGGGAATTGAGATATGATTTGTTGGATTTGAGTTGAATGTTTCTTTGAAGAATAATTGTGACTTATGTTTAGCAGTGGACTATTTTAATAAAATTATGGTCATATTTTTATTTTCATTTACTATATGGTTATATATTTTTTATTATTTTATTAATATAGTATAATAATAACCACTATATCATTATTCTATTGATGTTGATAAACCATTTCCTATTTGTCTTTTGTTATATAGCTAATAATTTCTTAATCAAAATAATATTATTGTTCTATTTTATATGTATAAATCCAATCATATATTACTTGTAATTTCAATTACGTTCATATGATTTAATGTTAGCATGAAACAAATATTTTTTCTGTTGATCCTATTGGGAACAAATATTCTTTATTAGTTATATGTTATAAATATCATAATGGATCATGGAGGAGTAATATATAAAAATAAATTAAATTTTTATTATATTGATTATTTATATTATAACTAAATAATTCATAACATTAAAATGAGATTATTTATTATATTGTGATTTTATAATTTTATTATTTTAGTATAGGAGAATATTATTGTTGGATTTTTTGTTTAGATTATCAAAGATGTTAATTTTTTGATTGTTTTTTTGTTTTGTTAGTGTAGTGGTTAAATATCAATATTTATTTTTGTATATCATAGTTTCCTAAAAATATGGAAACATTTTAAATGTACTGTTGAATGAAATTATTAATTTTTAGGGTTTTTGATGAATATATTTGGTTCACAAATTAATTAATTATTATAAATATATTACAAAAAAAGATGAACTTGTAATGAATTTTAAATATGAAATTAGTAGTGTGTTGGTTTTTTGGTTTGGTGTACCATTTTGTTGTTATGTCATAACTCTATAGGTGGAAGTGAATAGTGTTTTGTACATGTAGTGATGTGGTTTCAGGAAATAGTTCAACGTAATTTTTTTTAATAATGTGGAAACATGGTTTACGAATGTGTGTATCTATTACATATTAATTTTATTTTTTTGGCTTCTTATGCATCACCATCATTGTTAGGTAATAGAACAATACCCATAAAACAATTCTAGTTCAAGGTTGTGACCCATCATCCATTATGTGGGTGAAACTAATAGTAAAAACTTCACCACTCTAGCACTCTCTTCTAGAGGAATTTATGTATCATCTGAATGTGGAAATGATTGAATGATTTGGAAGTGATATGGATATATTGTATGAGAGATTATGTGATTATTTAGTATATGTGATATTTATTTTATTGTTATGTAATTGATATTGTACAGGGTATGTGGTATGTAAAAAAGGAACGAATGTGAGTGATCAAAATATACCGTTAGGATGTGAGGGTGATTTGAACACTTCTACTAATCCTGCCGAGGGAGAAGTGCAAAATACCGCTCATGAAGAAGCAGCTAAAGATGATATAAAAGACTCCTTCCCGAACTCACCCATGGTATGTTCTCCCTCTCCTATAATCAAGAAATACTGGGTTGATATTTTCTCCGAAGAAGGAAATGTTCAAGAGCAAGTTAGAGAAGAAGAAGCGCAATCTTAGGAAATCATTGTTCCCTCAGTAATTCAAAAAGGTAAACAAACCTTAGATTCTGACTCCTCATTCATCTCTAAGACTTGTCACTCTTCTGTGAAGCTATTTGTGGATTATTACGGCCGCCAAATTGTTTCTTACAAAAATACACCGCCCCCGGTTGTTGCCCCAATGGTGGTCGAGCGGCCCTTCAATGAAGAAATGGTGGCACCAGTTTCAAAAGAAGTTTCTATTGAAAAATGTAAGGAGGTGTCTGAGAATAGCTCATATTTGGAGAGCACTGATGGTGAGACACTTCAGGAAAGACTTCTAGAGTAGTAGAATAGGGAAAATGCGTGTAGAGGTAGATCTAGAGGTCGGGGTCGTGGGCGTAGAAGATTAGAGCTGGAAGCCATTAGAGATGAAGAACGAAGGATAATTGAGCGACTGCTGAAAAGTTTTGGAAAATAATTTATTTTGCTATGGGTTTTCCATGTTCCCCTTCCCCCTCCTTGGTTTCTCTTTTCTCATAATTTCAATAAAGGGGCATCTCCTCAATCTTTAAATATAAAAATATTATCAACATATCAAAGTTACTATTATATTGTTACATTTTTTTCAATATTTGGTGATTCACATTGCGAGGTTGGTTTATTGTTGACTATGTGATATGACATAAATAGATAAATCATATGTAGGTTCAAATACAGGGTAATATTTCATGGAGGAACGTTTTTGTGCTAGTTCGTTGGATATGTATTTTCACTATATCTAGGGTTTATCTACAATAATGTGATAATGAGGTGACATTAGTATATGAAAATTATTTTTAAATGATATATGAAAATAAAAAATGGTTTTGAATCATAATGTTAATAGGTTATTGGCAGTGTGGATTATTCATATAGGATTTTCTTTTTATGAAAAATGTTAGGAGATTGAGTTATCATGGATTAAGATTCACTATTACATTTTAAAAGACCCCCAAAAATCAATTTTAAATGTTGTGTAATGGCATTGGTTTCTCGATCTCGAAAATCAGAGATTATTCCTATAATGGGAGTGAGTATGGTTTTTGAATCATCTATATGGTTTTATAGATATTCATTGAGATGTGGTGGTTATGGATCAATATTTTATATAGGTTCCATTTTAAAAGATATGAGGATAGATCATCTAATTCATATTGATGAGATACATAGAATTATTAATTATGTAAAATGATATCTTGAAGTTTCTTGGAAAAAGGGTTTGTTTTGAAAGAGGTAGGAATAAGGCTTTCAAATATTCCAATGTGTAGATATGATGATAATGTACCTAATTTTTTTTTTCTGAATTAGAAGATATTATAGCTATATAAAATCTTCAAAGTACATGGATTGAACATAATTGGTGAAATAATAGGAGATGTGAGATGGTGTAATTATGTATACTATAAGAAAGGATTCCATTTTCATACTGAGTTATGAAGTGTAATTTTTCAAACCAATCTGAATAAATGAACAAAAATATAAAAAAATAAATAAAAAGTTGAATTGGATATGAATGGTTATCTAGTATTTCATTATATTGATGGTTTTTACCACAAAAGTCATTAATTTCTATCTTCTTCTCATTTCATTATATCTATTAGTTATCATATGTCATGTACCCATCCCCCCTAATGTGCCCCTTTTGGGATAAAATTGATATAAGGGAGATAATTACACTTAAATCATTCATATAATTGTCATTGGGTTGGTGGTAACCATTGATGAAATATCATATATAAAAATTGCTGGCAGTACCATATAATTGATATAGGGAATGATAGATAACAAAAAACCACCAGTCAACTATTTTTCAAATGTAGTATAATATAACCCATATGTAAACATGTACTTTCATAAAAATCATGTCAAACCAAAAAGAAACTATAATAACCAAAATAAAAACTTGTAAGTAACCATAATTTCCAAATAGTTTATGAATAACCATGAGCTAGTAATATTTATCCCAATCTCCAAATTGATTCTACTAAAAAAATTAATATATACTATGGGTGAGGATAATATATATACTTCATAGAATCCTCCCTGGATCCTCTTAATGAAATAAAAAAGAAATAACATTAAATCCTAGTGAACAATAAATGTATCTAACACCTCACCAAAATAATTATTTTTATATCATCGCATTTCCATCGATATGTCAAACCAAGTAATTCATACATTAGATCATGTAATGCATTAATATTTCATGTCCACCCCTCTACCACATCCCCATCGTTCTAATGATCTTGGTCAATTCTTCACTTCCAAAGAAAACTCTCTTCACAAAAAAAGTCTTTAAAACACATTGGATATGGTATTATAGCATGCATCTCAGGTATCATATCATTCCATCATCCCATATCATATATCAACATAGTAACTAAGTAGTTTCTATGATCGACTAAAACCTGTATGTCATGTATTAAACATCATGAATTACACCACATTCCATCAAATACAATACCTTGAGTAATGTACCACAATCGATCACAACCTATACATTTAATATATAAAATAATCCCTAGTATATTATATCAATTGATAAAAGTGTGTTAAATAAACACAACCCATTATACCCTCAATATATATACGAGGGGATATATAAAACCTATGAAAATAATATCATAATACTACAAAGAGAAGATAGTGGAGACTAATGGTGTAGTCATCCATCCATCCCTCATCATCCAGTATTCTTGGGAAACACCGTCCCAATATCCATTGGTTACATTTATCCTTATACATAAGGGTGGGGTAGAATATGATATCATAAAACGTAAATGATATTATATAGATCACAATCACGCAAAGGCAATTAATCTATTTTCTAAACAAACTACATCTATCGTCACTCAGACATTTGAATACAACAATTAATTGATATATACACTATAATCACATTATCATTTATGAAAATAAACATTAAATTGTGTCTTTCCACCATAAATATTAATAAATCATTAAGTAAATAATTATCCATCAATTAACCTTATTAATTAAATATTTCATTAACTCCTATGATTATTCCAGTCCCTCTTGGAATGACTAAACTGATTCCATGGTTATCAAGATTATAAACAATTACATTTAGTAAAATCCAATCCCATTGGGTAAAATATTAATTATTCTTTTACTCTTCCTACATTATATGTACATTAGGAATCTTTTTGGCATCCAAGAGAGATATATAACCCAAAAAAACAAGTTACCTAAAGCAATGGTGAAATAATATAAATGAATACTATGGAAATATATCCATAGATTATATGAATTATTAATGATGAAAATGTAACTATCGTCACAACCATTGAAAATAGTGTATTCAACCTATTAAATTGATCTCTATGTCATCTCAAATACAATCATGAATGTCTCAATTTATCTCACCATTATATAAATTAATACATTCGAAAAACCTGGTATTTTCTTGATATAATCATAAATCATATATACCATTTTTATTCAATTAAATATGCTTTATAAATTTTTTATAATGTTTTAGTGTGATTTCTTGTCAGTTTTTTCCTATAATTGAAACTGATGATAAAACGTGATATATCCTTTTCAATATAGTAGCTTCTGTAATTTCAAGAAATAATAAATCATTTACGGAAAAAATCCACTGATATAGTCTAATTACATGCTATGTCCTAATAAAAATCTATGAATTTTTATGTATAATGAAGAAGAATTCTTGTGAAATAAAATCTCAAAAAACATAGTAAGATAGTTGGGGATAAATCCCCGTGAAATGTAAATCAATCAATAGATCATGGAAGATATAAAATCTCAAAACACTAAAAAAATATCATTTATATTGTAAATCTATAACATGTGATATAAAATTTTTGGAAGTGTGTAATAAATGATGTCTTATAGAATAAAACCCATTTACAATCAAGGTTGATTTTTCCTTTTTAGGTTTTAGTAGCTGAGCATTAAAGATGCCTTATTTCAAATGGTTCTAGTGATTAATTATTTAATATTTTTCCTTTAATTTAATTCTACTTTAATATTTACATTAATATACTTTTTCATTTCATTTTCATTCCTAATATCGTTCTGTCATTTCTTATTAATTATCATTTGATTCCTATTGTCAGGGTTTCATCTTCAATTCCTAATCTCCTGTGACTTCTTAATGATTGTTTTTATTCATCATAGTCATATTTAAAAAATATCCATTATCATAATTCTGTTATTTAATTTTTTTATTGAATAAAAATATAATGGAATTTAATTTTTATGGTTTTCATTATAGATAATTCAATTTCATTTGTTTTTTCATATTTAATATTTCCATCACAATGCATATCTAACCCACCTATTTTTAAGGTTTTAGTGTTGGGGTAGCATGAACATATTAATTTCTTAAATAAAAAACATGGGGAATCATTTCGATATGGATTTAGGTTGTAGATAAATTCAAATATCACCCACATCAATGATACAACACAAAATATTGTACGGGATGTAAAATGAATATTTTTGAACGAACTAAACTAATTCAAATTCTTTGTTCTCATTATCATATCCATAGTTACATCAAATACACAATTTTTTCAACCACATTTGGTCCAATGTACTGTTTTTAATCTGTGTTGCTACATTTTTTCAAAACAAAGAAAAATTAGTGTCTCTCAAAAATTATATACTATAATCCAAAAAACCTTTCATTGTAAAATTAAGGGTTATCTAATGTGTATGATAATCGATGTTGATCCCAATGCCTTTCCCTATCAATAACACTTATATAGAACAACTTATCTTAAATACACATATCCTTATAATCAAGTGAGGAATCCACCTGCTTGGTTTTAATTTATAGATCAATAGCCTTTTCAATGTTTTCTATGTGGTTTTATCCCCATATGTACATTGTCATGTAGTTTTACATTGAATTTTATGTTTGGTTATATTAGTTTTAAATCTGATTACAGATGTTCCATATCAATGATGGTATGCAGGATAGTCAAATTTTTACACAGTTTCCCAAGATTGAATTTTATGTTGGAAAAGTTACCTTTATTTGATCCTTTTATTTCATCACACCCTCGTCCCACTTCCATTTATAGTCACAACCTTCACACATAGACTAGAGCCTACATCCATGTTGTTCTAAAAGTACATTCTCTATGCCCCTATAACTTGTTCCAAGATCCTAGAATAAATAGAATATCCAGAGATAATAATTTTAAAAGAGAGGTACATTTCTTCTAAATTTAATTTAAACATGTCTTATCACCAAAACCATTCAAATCCTGTCATTCAATACACCCCATATGTTACACCTTAACAATATAGAGAGATACTATTTCTACTAGTGTACACTATTATTGTTTTTGGATTGTCATCCATTACTGTCTATTCACACATCTACCTTCAACCTCCGATTCAATTACAAAATTTTGAAATAAATCCAACACAGAATTGTATAATCCATAACATGAGACAATATAGTTGACATGAGAGTAATGTTATGTATCAACAAATATCTAATTTCCATGAAGCATGTGTCACTTTATATAATGATGGATTCTCTTTAAAAACTGTCAATTTTTGGGTATATCTATTATCCATACATGATTAATCCATGTATTAGATAAAAATTAATGATTCAGAGACAATTAAAATATTGAATTACCTAAAAAATTATTAAGAGTTTCATTCTTTCGATAAATAGGTGGAAACCATTTAATAGAATCCGTATAATCACCTAAGAAAATATTGAAACATCCTGGGTGGTATGGGATATCATAAATGAATTGAATTTTATGATCATGCATCATATACTCATTGATTGGATGGATCTGTATAAATTTTATTCAGGCATACATCATTCTCACTGATTATGGTAGACATAACAGCTTACGGTGGACTTATTCTCAAGACATCAGACATTTCTTTAAAACTAATGGATGATTTATCACATTATAAATATCATTGAAAGAGTAAAAAAGGGCCAATATTATATGGACATCAAAAAATTGTGGAAATCACCCATATTTCATACTAGGATGAATATCTTGTAAAAAATATTTAAACATGGCATTTATTATATCCCGCACGACCACCACCTACATCGCCTTTGGTGGTTCAAGAATGTGGGATGTGTTGAAAAGCATACACATAATAATACTATAAATAATGTATGTAAATACCGCATTGTTTTTATATAAAATATGTAATTATAATCAACAAAACAAATATCTATGACATCCATAATGATTTCATTATCCATTTTACCCACAATAAATTTTTTAACGACCACAAAAACAAAATTAATGTTATTATAAATATAAAAATATACATTAAGAAAAATGAAATTATGGACCACAAGGGTACCCAACTTATAATCCAACTCCTTAACCTCAAAAACCATTTACTCGACGAATATTTCCCCCAATTACTTAAAAAATTCAACTTTCTCGTACCAGAAAATATCAGAAAACCCTGTTGTGGAAGCCCCAAAATTCTCAACATCAATAGTTAAATTTTTAAAATATATTAATTGTGTTCATTCAAAAAAATATTCCATGATATGATGACTCAATATATAGATATTAAAAATGAATTGTCTTTCCTCTACAACCGCGAGAACAATGGGGGGAAGATCACTTGGACATTTCCATATAGTATGTGGGGTATAATGCCAGATAATACTAAGAAATGACCTAGAGAATAGTATATGTATAAATTTATTCATACATAAAATCAGTTTAATTTATTTTTTCCATGTATAGAAATGGGAAAAACATCAATGAAACTAAATCAAAAGTTGAAATCAATAGAAAATTCAGTGGTGGCATCACAAAGAAGGTTGTTAAAGAACAAAATATAGAATTTGAGAAAAATGAAAAAGCTGAAGTATAAGCGAAAAACATAAATGAAAAAATATATATATCAACTCCATCATAAAACCTCCTTATATTCATATATAGTATGCGGAATGGAAAAATAGAGGATCATTATAATACATGTTAAAATATGTTCATGAAACTCCACAAAAACATTCCCTATACTAAATACATTATTTTGATACATGAATATGAGAAATTATTAAAGGATGTAATCTACAATAATATAATTATGGATGAAATAGAAGTTATCTTCATTAATGATAGAACGACCCGACTCTTTGGAAATGGTACTGATCATTATTTTTTCTTTCGAATATTTCTTTTAAGATTGTTTAATGTGTGTATCAACCTAAGGAAGGTCTGAGAAGTGTCCGAGGTTGGTTCAGAGCCTGGGAGTTTGAGAAATGGGCTTATAGGTAGTTTTGCACGGCCTGTGCACGCTCTGTGCACGGTTTGGGATAAACTGTGCGGCTGCAGACATGGGCACCTTCAGGGGCGCATGACCATGCAGACCAGGCCGCACGACCATGCAGCTTTTGTTCTGAATATAGGGAGGTGCGCATGGTTTCGGTAAACTGTTCTCATAAACCGTGCAACCCTATTCTGTGTGAAATTACCAATTTTCCCTTAATTATCATTTAAGGATTAAGCCTTTTCTTTCTTTCATCAGGCGGACAAAACAAGAGGAGGATCCCTCCTTGGAGCCAAAAAACCTCCTCCCTCTCCTTCTATTGTGGATTCTTCATCCGGCACCCTATTATTGATCTTTTTTAAGCATTTGAAAGGCCAAGGTAAGGCTTACCACACCTATGATTATTTCCTCGGTGAATCTTGGTATTCATTTTGCTATTTTGATGCAGGATTATATGCCCTATTTCATGGCATTGGACTGGAACTCAGATCTCATCCAAACTACTATGAATCTGAGGTCGATATCAAGTGAGTCTATACCTACAGCTCTAAGGTAGGTGGTCACGTGGTTTCCATTTTGGGTTTTCACATTTTTGTGTCATTATCGTCGTGTCGTGGTTTGTCTTTCACCAAACCCATTATTTGTATTGACTTCTTCATATCTAAATGACATGGGTGGTTTGAGATTGATTAATCTAACCTTGTCAGGGTGTTTAGATTTGGTGTGGAATGGGAGTAGTTAACCATATGTGATATGCCTTGAGATGTGGCCCCTCTTCAAATTTGGACCCTAATGCTAAGTCATGAATGGGATTTTCCATGTTAGGAAAATGAGATGGTTTGGTTAGAGGTTGGCTACGATGAGATAGCCTGAACCCCTTAATGAATTGAGATGTATGTTTTCCTTATTATGTGATATTATAATATCGAAATTCCATGATTTATTAATGTGATATGATATAAGATGGATTGCCTTATATATTGTGATGTGAATGGTTATGACATACTATGTTGACATGCTTGTGATAACCGGTGTATGTCTGGGGGGCATTCTTACCCTATGCCATATGAATCTCCGTGTAGGGGCGGGAGGCATTCTTACCCCGTGCCAGATGAATCTCCGTGTATGGGCTGGAGGCATTCTTACCCCGTTCCAGATGAATCTCCGTGTATGGGAATGAGTCATTCTTACCCCATGCCAGACGAATCTCCATGTGTGGGAGGGAGGCATTCTTACCCCATGCTAGCTGAATCTTTGTGTAATGGTATGGGAAGCATTCATACCTCATGCTGATATATCCATTATGTGTGGGAGGCATTCATCCCCATGCCAGCTACAATGCTTGTGGATGAGAGGAATTCATACCTCGGGCCAGTGATGATTATACGTATGTGATAAGCATGGATGAGAGGTATGTTTACCTCATGTCAGTGATAACCTATATCTATGTACATGTACCTATGTTGATTGTTCAGATTACCAGCCATGAGTTGAAGCAGGTAGAACCGCCAGGTGTACATCTAGAACCTGAGCGGGAGGGTTGTTTATTATTTGGATTTACTTACTTGCAGTTTACTACACACTATTTATTTTCCGAACACCTATTTGGATTACACGTAGACATTGTTGGTGGTGGGTTACTGAGACTTGTCTCACACCCTACCTGGGTGGCCTCCTTGGCACCCGTGTAGACTTCACTGCTACAGGTACTAGTAGGGGCAAAGGCCCAGCTTCAGGTTGTTGATATATGTATGTTCTAGATGGAGATCGAGAGAAGAGGACCGAGCATGGCTAGAGATGATCGTGGAATAAATTTGTTATCTTTTTGTATTACTGTATCGTCATGACATACATCAATTTTGTATTAAACACTGCCTATGTGGATTTTTTATATCCATCAGGGCTTTATTACGTCTGTTGTTTGGTTTATATGATTCCCTTTTTCTCCTGTTTACCATTGGTTGTGCTTCCGCTATTTTTATTGCTTTTCTGCAATACCGCTATATACTCTGACATGGGGGTACAATCTCCCCACTAACTTACCATTACACCCCCGCTGCTAGTCGGAAACCCATGGCCTATGGGGAGACGATCCATGGTTCATCTGGCTAACCGAGCTCGGGGCTTGGGTTGAGGGGAAGCCGGGTCTGGGACGTCACAAAGTGGTATCATAGGATTTTATTTCATTCTTTCTTTACTATTTGGCGACGATAGACATGGAGACTGGGAAGACATAGGGACTTATACATCAGCTTTTCTTGGGCGTCGCAAACCCATTTATGTGGTATGGTCCAAGTTTTTTATTTTATGTTGTTATTTATTCTTCTAATTACTATTGATATCATTTCACCATTGGCTGCTTCACATGTTTTGAGATGTTATTGAGATTATCAATGTTAGAATTTGGATTTCAGGGTTCGACCCGATGAAATGAGGGTTATGCATTAGAACATGAATCACGATAGGCACAATATGATTAGGCCACGTGTCTTTCCATGCCACATTTAAATTTTTAGGGGGAATTCCCTGTTGGTTATTTCCATTCCTTGTTAATATGTGTGCAATTGTGCTAACCCTTATTGCAGGTTGTGAATTGAGGAATGATGTGGTTTTGGTGGGTTTGACTCTTTGATTCATAAGGTGTATGGGCCCTTATGGATCCGAAAATGAAATTCAAACTAAACCAATCATTTTCTTAAAAGGAAATTCAAAGACTTAATTAGCACAAGTAAATAAGGAATGACATCCTAGTGTGTGTCATCTTTTAGTTCATGAGGAGTATTGGCCATTATGGGCTGGGAAATTCCATATCACTAGATTAAGTTAAATTTGAACAGTTTCAGGTTTTACTAAGAAATATTATGGGTGTGATAGGTGGTCTTAGGGGTAGGAAGGCTTATTACCTGTCCTAGATTCTAGAGTTCAACATTTAATTTATTGGTTTTTTCTTTTGAGACATTCGTTTGGCATTGTAGCACTATGCCTCCAAGGTATCCTTGACTGGCGCGTGCTGAAGGCGGTGACGATCAGGTTCATGAGGTGGAGGGACCTAAGCCGCCAGTTGATCTTCCTGTCGATCCACCCATGGCTCTTCATGATATTCCTGAGATGGGCGCAGATACCAAGTTCCGTGAGAGATTATTGCGTGTGTTGTAGAGTATACAAAGTGGAGTGCGACCAGCCCCGATTATGGCAGTGTTGACCTCTGAGTTTTAGTCACATCATCCTCCTACTTTAATGTGATATGGAGGACCACTTGTTGCGGAGTCCTGGTTGGAAGCTATTCTGACCATCTTCAAGAACCTTGAGATTCCTACAAAGCGGATGGTCAAGCTCGCAGTGTATATGCTACGTGGTTCTACCAAGAGGTTGTGGGATGTCATCACCCAGTCGGGACAACAGAGAGATATGATCTGGACTGATTTCCAGACCATCTTCTACGATTATTTCTTTCCCATGACATTAAGGGCGGACAAAGATAGGGAGTTTATGAATCCGCAGCAAGAGACCATGACCGTCATGGAATATTCGTCCTGTTTCACTGAGTTACAAATTTTTTCTGCTACACTAGTTGCTGATGATTTCACGGCAGATTGGTGTTTTGAGGATCGGATGTGTTACACCATCCGGTCGTAGCTCATAATTTTAAGGTTGATGACTGTTTTAGAGATTGTCAATCAGGCTTTGATCATAGAGAGGAATTTGAGATAATCAAATAGTGTGAACTTGGGTAGTTCAGCATCTAAGGGTTCTAGTGGATCTGCTTTTGGGAAGAAGCTGCGTTTTGAGGAATCTCGTGGTGTTTGTAGTGGTCAGACCCTTTTCTCAGGTGGTACTCATATCTATCTCCAATGTGGGGTTTCAGGACATATGAGGAGGCAGTGTACACGAAATCTAGTGGAGTGTAGAGGTTGTGGTAGTTTGGGTTATCTCCACCATTTTTGCAGGACTTCTTCCCTAGGGCCCAGCAAGCAGGGATCTGTACCTGCTCCACGATCTAGTGCTGGATTGGAAGGATCACATCAGTCAGGCGGCTGGAATACCACCGGCCGATCAGTCCATGGTGGCAGTCGAGGCAGAGGTAATCAGGTGTATGACTCCCAGCACCAGCAGGACGGGACTGCTCAGGGTTTCCAGGATGTGACACAGGGTCGTGGTACTGACTATTTGTACGCAATCGAGCCTATGCCACTAGAGTAGTATGCCGAACCATCTACTGTACGAGGTATGATTCTAGATGGCTCTAAGTTAGTATCTGTTTTGTTTAACACATGTGTTTATCACTCTTTTATATCGAAGGTGGTTATTTGAATTTTGTGCCTCGACATTGAGTCATATCATGGTATGATCACATTAGATACCCCATTAGGTATCCGTTCAGAGTTCGTTCGTCATTGTTAGGATTTTCCCCTTGAGTTGGGCAGTTACCTTTTTGTGTGGAACATTTATGTTCTAGATATGACATGTTTTGATGTAATAATCGGGATGGACTAGTTAGTTCTCCTTAGATCCCGGATTGACTGATATCATCGGAGGGTGTCGTTTACATCACTAGAGGGTGACACACATATTCATAAGAGATAATGGGGTCATAGTGCGACACAAACAAGAACGGAACACCAAATTTTAGGTGGTGTCACGACACAGTTTTACAATATTTATCTCGATGACCAAGGGTTACAACCCTCTATTTATACTCTGGTGGTGGAGAATTTCAGTGATATCTTTCATGATGATTTCTCTTGTCTACCTCTAGTGAGAGATGTAGAATTTACTATTGATCTTATACCAGGAACAACACCAGTGATCATTCCTCCTTATAGGATGGAACCTAAAGATCATCAGGAGCTCAAGAGTCAGCTGGAGGACCTGGAAGAAAAAGGATTTATACGTCCCAGAACATCTACTTGGGGATCCCCGGTTATTTTTTCCAATATGTTAAATGGTTCCCTTCTTCATTGCATGGATTATCACAAATTAAATCAGCTAACTATTAAAAATCAGTATCCTTTACCTCGAATTGACGACATCTTCGATCTTCTCTAAGGAGCGAAGGGATTTTCAAATATAGTTTTGATGTTGGGATATCACCAGGTGCATGTTAGGACTTTGGAAATACCTCACACATCATTTAGAAGAATGTATGATCTCTATGAGTTCCTATTCATTCTGTTTGGGATTACGAATGCACCTTCAATGTTTATAGCTCTTATGAATCTGATTTTCACCCTTACCTTGACTCTTTTGTGGTTGTATTTATGGATGATATCTTATTCTATTCTCGCTCAATACATGACCATGAAACCCATCTTGAAATCATGCTGAATACACTATGAGATCATCAGCTTTTTGCTAAGCTCTGAAAATTCCACTTTTTGATAAATAAGGTTCACTTCCTAGGTCACATTATTTCCGAGTCAGGTGTTTCAGTTGACCCTGAGAAGGTGAGTGTTGTAATTTATTGGTAGCATCCCAAGAATGTCTTTTATATCAGGAGTTTTTGGGGATTCCTAGATAATATAGGCAGTTCATTCCAGACTTTTCACGCCTTGCAGTAGCGCATATAGCTTTGACCAAAAAGGTGGTGAGATTTTATTGGTCAGAACCATGTGATGTAGCTTTTCAGGAACATAAGAGCAGACTAAATTCAGCACTGATACTAATCATGCTGGAGGCAGGCAGAGCTTATACGGTCTATTGTGATGCATCAGGTATCATTCTTGGAGTTGTCTTGATGTAGGATGAGCAAGTCATTGCGTATGGTTCTCGTAAGTTAAATGCTCATGAGTGGAATTATTCGATGCACGCCCTAGATTTCACAAAGGTTTTACATGCCTTACACTATTGGAGACACTATTTTTTGGGGGAGAATTTTTTGGTATTCACTAACCACAAAAGCCTCAAATATATCTTCACTCTGCGGGATCTAAATCTGAGGCAACGCAGGTGGGTTGAGTACCTGAAATCCGTGGATTTCCAACTGGCCTACACTCCTTGAAAAGGAAATTCAGTAGGTGAAGCGCTGAGTCAGAAAACTTAGTCACAAGTGGTTTGGGAATCTAACACAGAGTGGAAGTTGATGGCCCTATTTTCGGAGATGCACATTGAGATTCAGGAGGGTCAGGGTCAAACTGTTCTCTCAGCCATAGGGGTGACATCTAATATTATTGTACGGGTCAGGGCATGAGAGTTATCAGATCTGGAAGCCCTTGTTCCACAAGAAAGTGTTGCTAATTATGCCTCTACAGAATGGACCGTGGATGAAGGTGATACTTTATTATTCTGTCGGCTTGTATGGGTCCCAGCTGACATCAGAGAGGAGCTGATGAGGGATTTCCACACCTCAACATGGGAATTTCACTTGGGATCACCAAAATGTATCATGATTTGTGACGACAGTACTGGTGGCCTAACATGAAGCGGTACATAGACAGTTTTATCACCAGTTGTTCCACCTATCAGTAGGTCAAGGCAGAACATCAGCATCTGGAAGGGATTTTTCAGCCGTTGTCCATTCCAGAGTGGAAATGGGACGATGTTTCTATGGTATTTGTAACTAGTTTACCTAGGTCACGTCATGGCAATGATGTAGTATGGGTCACCATTGAACATATGATGAATGTCACACATTTCTTACCAGTGTGGGAGAACTTCATGATTGATGACGTGGGAAGACTTTATGTCATGGAAATAGCGCTCCTTTCTTGAGCACCACATTTTGATGCCTCGGAAAGAGATCCTCATTTTACATCTCAGTTATACCAAGGTTTACAGAAGGCATTGTGTACGTAGGTACTTTTGAGCACGGCCTATCACCCGCAGATTGACGGAAATACTGAGTGGAATATATAGGTACTAGAGGATATGTTACGTGCATGTGTTCCCTATTTGGGAGGTTCATTGGAGAAACCCATTCCTCTTGTCGAGTTCAGTTATAACAAAAGCTTCCAAGATACCATTTATATGGCTCCGTATGAAGACTTATATAGTAGGATTTGTCACTCTCCTTTGTGTTGGAATGAAGTAGGGGAGGCATCTGTTCTTGGACCACATCTTGTGAAGGAGACTACAGAGGAGATACAGCTTATTAAGAAGCGTATGCAGACAGCTCAGTCTAGACCGTAGTCTTATTCTAACAACCTTCAAAGACCTCTTGAGTTCGAGGTTGGGAACTGGGTTTTCATGAAGGTCTCACTCAGGTTGGGGCAGAGATGTATATAGAAGTAAGGTTAGATTTCACCATGGTTCATAGGACCCATTGAGGTGATGAAGTGGATCAGGCCAATAGCTTACATGCTTGCACTTCCGCAGAGATATCAGTCCATGCACAATGTTTTTCATGCATCTCAGCTACGCCGGTACTTTTTAGATCCGACTCATGTTTTCAGCCTAATGAGGTTGAACATGTTATGGATGGTTCCTTAGAGGAGTATCTCATGTGAATTGTTGACCGGAGCATGATGACAGTCCATGGAAGGACTGTTCCTCTTGTATGGGTGTTATGGCAGCACATCCGAGTACAGGACAAGACCTGGGAGTGAGAGGCTGATAAAAATTCTCAATGGCTAGAGCATTTCATTTATGACACCTCTGTACCCTCAGAATGCCAACTCGGGGACGAGTTGCTTTAATGAGGGTAGGTTGTAATGACCCCACTCCTTGGAAAAGGTACAGATCATTCTTTTTCCTTTTTAATCATTCCTTTAGGTTTGTTTAATGTCTGTAGCATCCAAAAGAAGGTCCATGGAGTGTCTGGGGTTGGTTCGGAGCCCGAGAGTTTGAGAAATGGGATTACAGGAAGTGGTGCATGGCCTTCGCATGGTCTGCGTACGGTTTGGGATAAACAGTGCGGCTGCAGGCAGGGGCACCTATAGGGGCGTACAACCATGCAGACCAATCCGCATGGCCTTGTGGCTTTTGGTATGAAGTCTGGGAGGTGCACACAGTTTGTGTAAATTGTGTGCCTAAACCATGTGACCCTGTTCTGGGTGAAATTAACATTTTTCCCTTAATTATATTTTATGGATTAAGCCTTTTCATTTTTCCTTCCTGTGGACAAAACTAGAGGAGAGCCCTCCTTTGATCCAAAAAACATCCTCCCTCTCTTTCTCTTATGGATTATTTTATCCGGCACCAGATTCTTGATCTGTCGGAAGCATTGGAAAGGCCTAGGTAAGGCTTACCACACCTAAGCTTCTTTCCTCGGTGAATCTTGGTATTCGTTTCACTATTTTGATGCGGGCTCATATGCCCTATTTTCAAGGCATTGGACTAGAACTCAGATCTCTTCCAACCTATTGTGAATCGGAGGTCAATATCAAGCGAGCCTACACCTACCGCTCTAAGGTAGGTGGTTACGTGGTTTCCATTTTGGGGTTTCTCCTTTTTGAGTCATTATCATCATGGCATGGTTTGTATTTCGCTAAACCCCTTATTTGTAATGACTGCTTCATATCTAAATGATCTGTGTGGTATGAGATTGATGAATCTAACCTGGTTATGGTGTTTAGATTTGGTGTGGACTGGGAGTGGTCAACCAAAGGTGACATGACTTGATATTTGGCCCCATTTCACCATTAGACCATAACGCTATGTCTTGAATGGGATTTCCATGTTAGGAAAATGAGATGGTTTGGTTAGAGTTTGGCTTGGATGAGATAGCCTGACCCCCTTAATGAATTGAGATTGATGTTTTCCTTATTATGTGATATTATAAGATGGAAATTCCATTCTTTGTTAATGTGATATGATATAAGATGGATTGCCTTATATATTGTGATTTGATTGGTTATGCCATACTGTGTTGACATGCTTGTGATAACCCATGTATGGGTGGGAGGAATTCTTACCCTGTGCTAGTTGAATCTCCGTGTCCAGGCGGGAGGCATTCTTATCCTGTGCCAGATGAATCTCCCTGTATGGGTGGGAGGCATTCCTACCCTGTGTTAGATGAATCTTTATGTATGGGCGAAAGGCATTCTTATCCTATGCTAGATGAATCCCCATGTCTGGGCGGGAGGAATTCTTACCTCGTGCCAGCTGGATCTTTATGTAATGGGACAAGAAGCATTCATACCTCCTGCCTATATATCCTTTATGGGTGGGAGGCATTCTTCCCCATGCCAGCTACAGTGCATGTGGACGAGAGGCATTCATACCTCGGGCCAGTGATGATTATACGTATGTGAGAAGTATGGACAAGAGGCTTGTTTACCGCATTCCTGTGATAACCTATATCTATGTACTTATACCTCTGGTGATTTTTCAGATTACCAACCATGAGCTGAAGCAGGTAGACCCACCAGGCATCCTATAGGAACCTGAGAGGGAGGGTTGTTTATTATATTTGTTTACTTACTGGCAGTTTACTACACACTATTTATATTGTGAACACCTATTTGGATTACACATAGACATCGTTGGTGGTGGCCTACTAAGACTTGTCTCACACCCTACCTGGGCAGCCTCTTTGTCACCCGTGTAAACTTTACCGCATCAGGTACTAGTAGGGGAAAAGGCCGGACTTCATGTTCTTGATATATGTATGTTCTAGATAGAGATATATAGAAGAGGACCGAGCTTGGATAGTGATGCTCATGGACTACTTTTGTTCACATTTTGTCTTACTATATCAGCATGTCATGCATCCATTTTGTATTAGGCACATCATATGTAGCTTTTGTATATTTATAAGTGTTTTCGTACGTCTGTTGTTTGGTTTGTATATTTCCCTTCTTCTCCTATTTACCATTGGTTGTGCTTCCACAATTTATATTGCTTTGCTGGTATACCGTTCTGTACTCTGACATTGGGTGCAGTCTCCCCATTGACTTGCCATTACATCCACGCTGCTAGTCGGCAGCCCCTGGCCAATGGGGAGACGAGCCAAGGGTCATGTGGCCAACTGGTCTCGGGGCTCGGGTTGAGGGGAAGCCGGGTCTGGGACGTCACAAATAAAGAATGGTTTTTAATTTTGCAGTAACATATTTAGAAAAAAATGAGATATCTCAAGAGTTTACTGACACTTTTTAATCTAAGGATGAGATATTTTATAAAATCAATTTATGATCTCGAAGAAAGTACAAATATAATTCTAATGAGTTCTTTAGGAATGGGAATATAAAACTGACATGTGTAAAACTTTATCTAGTGGACCTATATGTGATGTATCTTTATGGACATCTTTAGGAAATCCTATACAATTAGAAAATTTCATATTTCTTATTCATTTCGTAATCCTAATTTGATGAAGGAATGATAGTAATGATTTTTATTAGGAGACTATTTCTAAACCTCGGTGAAGAGTTTAGTATTTTATTCAAGATATATTCTTCTTATGTGTTTGTGAAGGAAAATTAGTGTTCTATTTAGTTAATGCATCTATGAAAATTGTAGACTCATTTTATCATCAATAAATTTATTTGATAGATGAAAATGATGATTTCATTGATTTTAGGAATCAAAAACAATATTTTTATCCTAAATAATATTATTTTTATGAATATGAGGTTTTCAATTACATTTTTCCTATTATGAGATACCCATTTATTGGATTCAATATTTCATTTATTAATCTAGTAACATTAAAATTAAATCATATTATGTTGACATGAAATTACTTATTCATTGAAACTAAAGATTCAATTTCAATTATCATAAAATTGGGAATATATCAAGTGTTTGAAGAGAAACTACTATATGTTTCTATGAAAAAAATTCAATTTCTTAGGTTATGGATGATGTCAAAGCGACCATCACCGTGAAAAAAACTGACCATGTTTTATAGGAAGTCGGTTTTTAACCAAAATATGTTCTCATTCATGACATAACCCATGAATGAAATAACTAGTTATGAAGTATTTTTTTTAATATTCATCATTTTGTTAATTAATTTCACATATATAATAAAGAGTGGGTGACCCTACTACATGTCATCCCAAACAAAGGAATCATTAAACTAATTAAAATTAATAAAGTTGAATTAATACCTTCTTGAACCACAAATAGATGGATATAATGTTATGAATATATGAATATCAATAAAAAACTAAAAAATTCTATATTACTTTGAAATTCATTGGTAATATTCTTCATGCAATGTCTTGGTATGAATTAATTTATTTTTTAATAGATATTTTTATACATCAAATTTATTATCAACTTGGTGTTATACTCCAAAACAATTGTCACATGTCCATTATATAACTTCCCCTATCAAAGGATGTCATTTATAATGTATAATGTATATGAAATTTTTCAATATTTTATTAAACATATAATTAATGATACTTTTAATATATCTCTACAAGTATTCATGGATGAGCTTTCTATTTGTGCACGGTCCATCAATGTTTTCTATGGAAATAAAGAATTGTTACTTCCACTATTTGAAGAGAAATATATTTAATTAAACCTATAAAATATCAATTTACTCTCAATGATGGAATCTTCATTAGATATAAAATGTCTTGGAATGGTATAGAAGGAGACCTAGTGGACATTAATTTAATTAAATATGTTCTAAACCCACAATATCGAGTAATCTACGATGTTTCTTGGACTACATTGAATTTTAACTCATATGAATTAAAGATCCTAAAAAAATTCTCTACAAACGACAAATCTTCTAATGAAATAAATTCCTTCTGAATTCATTGATGTGTGTTAGTGTCATTTAGTTCCTAAAAAAATTCCCTTATGACAAGTGCTATGATTATTTTTCCTTACTAGGATACATAATATTGAATTAATTATGATTATATTGGTTGTGATGAATGAATTTTTTGCAAATGTTATTTTGGAAAAAAATTACATCTCATTTAATATGTAGTGGAACCCTATATGAGGCTCATGTAAATTATATAACCGTAGAAAAAGAGCTGTTGAAAATAGCCATTGTGATTGATAAATATAATTCATATATTGATATATAGACTGTCTTTGTTTATAATAATAATATAGAAATAAAATAAATATTTATATAATTGATGACACATCACGAATTGTATGGTAGTTCCTACTACTATAGGAATTTCAAATAAAAAAACAGAAAAAAACTTTCATAGCCACATTTCAAGATAGAAATTATCAATTATTAAGTATTAATATGATATATATATTGATGATTATTTCTCTAATATGAATATGTAAAATTTTATTTTATAAGGAATATCTTTTATTGCTCACATATGATAATATCTTACATGGGATCTTTGTTCTCACAATTCTCATACAAAAAGAGGATGATCTTTTTTATTGATTCTTCATGATATTGCTGGGATGATATGATATTTTTAGGTTCTATGCTAATGAAAATGTGTGATACTACAATCTTGGGGATGAAATATAATGTTTTCTATAATTCTATCATACGTCACTGACATTAGGAATTCATGGAAGCAAGTACACTGGGACTAAAATCCTAAATATATGATATTTTTAATTTCCTACCTCATAACAAAAGAATTTTTTTCCAATGCTATGGTCAGTTATAGTAGAAAAAATTAATTTTTAAATTGAATGATATTCTTTATAATCCCATAATATAAATAGAGTTCTTCAACATTTAGGGGATTTATTTTATGTGTCATTTTCCCAATTACCATATAATTTCTTATATCGTGGATGGAAATGACAATATTTCAATGTTGGATGATGTTAAATACCAAGACCACCACAAAACCAGTGTGGTAAAAAAAAATTAAAGAAAAACAATTTTTAACAATTATTATTTCCCCATGTACTCTATTAATCTGGGAAGGAATTTCAATAATTGTAATAAAAAATGGTTTAAAATAATATGAAAGATTATATAAAATAATACAACACCCTTAAAAATTGTTTGAAAATGTATTTATTTAATAATGATATATATAAAATTCTAAAAAATATATTCACAATTAATAGGAAGGACTGGATCCTTAAACATCATATTGCAATGTGTGTGTACTTCATATATTTAGAAAAACAAAATAGAACAATAACATTATGACTTTTCTACATAAATCTAATTCATTTACCATTGGAATTATAAAATATCCCATTTTAGGAAATAAAAAAGATAATCACGGATTATCACAATATTAGGAATAAAATTAATACAAGTTAAAGAGATGAAATAGATTATAAGGGACCCAGAAAAATATTCAATCATATATAATGTGAGGAAAATGAAATGGAAATACTAACACATAACATGATGCATTTTAATACCTAGGTACAATTTTACGAAATAAAATTCATATATGAAATTATTCCCCAAGAATGTCAAACCGTATGGGTTGGTAATTATTAATATTTTTAAAATCATACACTATGGAACTATGAAAAATATAATTGTAAAGAGACCCCCATTGAAAATAATCTCTACTTAGTAATGATTTAACATGATCCAATTAATTAATGGTTCATTATATATTAAAAAAAATTATATTATTTGATTATATTTCTATCTTTAGAGTAAAAATGAAGTTCTAAATGGTAGAAACCATAGGATTTATTTAAGAAAATTATGTTCAGTAAAAAAATATTATTTCTATATAAGAAAAACCATTTTCATCATAAAAAATAAATGTGTTTAAAAATCAATTATCAAGAACTTATTCTATAAAACATGTGTATTTTTTGGAAGGAACCCCCATACGCTCCCTTTTTTAGCTATTATCTCCCATTTCTAATCTTCTCCCTTCCTCCCCTTCCTTGGATACATGTTTTTCTCTTTCTCCAGTCATTCATTCATCATTACTCCTATTCTCTTCAACCCACATGTTTTTACCATGGTTTGTTGAATAGGTGGGAACCATCCCCCTTCCAATACCACAGATCATGATTCATAACCTACAAGAGTCAAAAACATGACCCATCTTTCCACCCCACTTTATTTGACGAGCCATTTTCCACTGGATCCCACCCCAACGACCTCCACATCCATTTATAGTTCAGGTTCTAAATCACATCATTTGTAGTGTGTGAGCGAACATACCCATATCCACGCATTATATTGTTTTATAGATCTCAAGAATAAAATTATCAAGGATCATTTATAGGATTAAAATATGTATGCTTAAAATACCCGACATCTAGATATGATACATAAGGTTATCATAGACTAGTATGGTCATTCATCCCTCAGATGTTTGATCCTAGAGAATTATATCTAGGTGCATGATCAGATATTCTAGAAACTCTTTTAGATTTTATAACTAGCTTCATATAAGGATGTCATCTATGTCACATTATGATTGGGTGGTCAGAATATCATGTAGGAGAATTCAGAGATGTATTGGGGCAATAATCATCATATTTTTTCACCTCTCATACATGTGCCTCCATAATTAATCTTCAAACAAGAAAGATAAACCCCCGATAAAGGAACCCATTTACTATAACCCCACCAATGTTTGTTTTTCTCTGATGGAGAATACAAGCCCACTAAGTGACTCTTTTTTAGGATTATTCACTACAATTTTTCTCACAATTGGATAACATGAGAAAACTCCCTTAGATCCATCACTAAAACCATGGTGGCCATACTGACCACCAGCTTGGGAGCTTATTCCATCATCATGACCTAAAAATTTTCATTTATCTTGATATTTAGTATAAAATTAATGGTAATACACCTATGGATAGATCCTCTATCACCCACATGGGTAGATACCTGGGGGACATCGATAGCTCCCAGCCGCACTCACTATTGGGCCAATAGAGTCCATGGAAAATACCAAGCTCCATAATTTAGAGATTAATAAAATAAAGGGAGACCAATACAGTTGATATAATATTTTTGGAATGTATATTGATAAGGGCCCTACATCAGATGTATCAGCTTCCACTTCTAATCTGAATGAATCCATTGATACTTCTATACTATATAGATATGAATCTTCTCAACCTCCTCATGCTACAACATATATGTGGGAGGTATTCCCTAGTCATTATCACCATATTATGTTAATTATAGAAAAATGGATATGGTAGCAACTCAAGTTCTTCATACCAATCACTAAATATTCCACTACTCCCCCAACAGCCACTACGTCTTCCCACCCAAAGCCGCATTCCAATTATGCCTCCACTTATACCCATACCCCATCCACATTATCACATTAGGCTACCACATTCAAGGTTATTACCATTACCAAATACCCTACCACATAAAAATGACTTCATGGATGATAATTATTTCACATATGTGGTCCATTCTCTATGATATACTTCATAGGAGCCTTTCATAAAACCATTCTCAGGACAGATGGCCCTTGGACATATCAACGTCTCACCTCCTTATACATCTAAGCTATGTAAATTAGTGGTTAATGTCCCCTCTTATATCACTAAAACACCTTCTATAAGAGATAATCCACCCACCTTATCCAATATTTCATGTATTCACATAGTGGGTTATCTCCACCCCTTTGTTGTTTAAAATGATGATTCTAGAAAAGATTCATCCCACTCATCTTAGTTTTTCCAATATACCCATCCCATGTTTTCTGTCTTTTTTACATTTTTTTCTATTTTCTCCATCCAGGTTGGATTATTTATACTTCCTAATGGATGGACAATTATTTTTAACAGAAAACTCAATTCATAAATTATTCTCTATAAATGTTCATTCCTTTTTATATTTTTAGGTATTCATCATATGCAATAACTAGTGATTCTCCTACTATGTTACCATATGGACATCCCTATGATGTATTGTTTTGTATATATTTCATATAGAGAAAGATAAAAGAGCTCCATCTATCACTAGTGTAGATTTAATAGCATCAACATGTTGTATTTTCTCAACCAATTATAGAGGTGGTGAACCCTGCCAAGTAACCATTATATCTCAAGGACACTGCATCCATTTGTAGTAAGTGGAAGATAATATTTGTGCAGATTGAGTACATTAATTTATCTTCTTTCTATCTATCTAGATGATGAAATATAAAAAACACTTTATGGGAGTAAACCCATATTTTCACATTTTTATTTTTTTAAGTCTATGATGTATTTTATTATCACTATCTAGGTTAAAAATTAAGTTATTTTAATCAGTAATTTGATTATGTTATACATCCTGCATTCCTCAATGAATTGATACCCATTTCTAGATACTATGTTCACATTGTGATTTTTATTCTTTCATTTTTTATATGCCCTATGAACTAATCATTTATCTTTTAATGGTATATTTTTTCTTACATATTTTTAGGTTACTAGATTCATAACACCATCCTATATTTAATTCCATTCCATGATATTTTTTATATTGATCTCTTGATTCACAACCTTAAATTCATAAATTCTATTTCTAATTCATTTCTAATATAATTGATATCTCTCACACCAATCATCCAAAAAAACTGTTGAATCTATTTCCTTTTAAGTGTGGTGGATATAATAGGGGTTTAATAGATGATCATATAGATTTTTGCTTGTACCAATTAGTCTTTGAGAAATTTTCAGTTGAAACATGCTTTAATATGAACATGCATTTAACTATTTTAAATAAACGAAATAGTTTGGATGGTAAATGTCATAATATATTATTTACTCTTTATTATAATTTTACCATGATTATTTTGTTGAGTAATTTACTTTTGAATATAATATTTTTTATTTTTTTTATTGAATTATTATTAGTCTATATACCACGAGTGATTAACCCTATTTATGTATTCCTATTATTAAGAGGTTTCTGAACCTAAAATTTCCTATTCCCTTATAAAAATATTTATTAGGAGATACTGGGGCATGTAAAACTATCAAAACATGAATTGGAATCATATCAGGGATATAACGTAACAAATACAATATTTAAATTATTGAGGCATTTTTTGATCAATTTTCATGAGGAATATCTTTACATTTTTCTCACATAATCTTCAAGAATCCATGAATGATCTTGTTATGATTGATCCATGCATCAAGGGAATTTTATCCACTCTTAACATACTTTGGTTATCATATCAATATGTTCACATGAATAATGGGGATCATTAATGATGGGTGTGCATGCTTTCGACAGTGGTGATGTATGATGTCCTTAAATATGATCTACTAGGTTTGGTCCAAGGAACATATTAAAAAAACCATGTTTTGTATAATTTAATTAAATTATTATTAAATGTATCGTTTTATAATTTAATAATTTTTTCAAATTTATATTTTATGAATATTAGGTATTTTTATAAAATAAAAATAAATATTCAGTGTAATATATTCAAAAATATAAAATATTCAGTGTCAAATATAAATTATGACATTTTATCAAATGGAAATATATTATTTAAGAATATATATATATTGTATATTCTATGGTAAAATGTTTAAAATTATCTTTTAAAACAATATAATTTGAATAAATTTATTTTATTTTACCTATAAAATACATTTTTATAAGTTCTAAAATGTTAAAGATAGAAATAATATTATTATGATATGTTAATATTTTATGTTAGTTATTTTAATAAACAATATATTAGTAGATAATCTAAAACATAACATTTTTATATTTGTGGTTAAAACATAAATTTCATAATAAATACATCCATTTATTTAGAATGTCATTTACTTATGGTTATCATAATTTGATTCCTTTAAGTAAATTTTAAATATCATGCATCCAAATGTTTAATATTAAAATTTAAAATGTTTTTTAGTGAATTTTTTTTGTCAACCATATGTGTTATATTTTTGAAAATAATATTCTAAAATGTGTATTATTAATATTACATTGTATTAAAATTATAAATTAATATAATTTATTTTAAATAAATCAACTATGAATACTCATTTCGATTTAATATTTTTATTATAAAATATTTTCTTTTGAAATATTATATTTTTTAAAAAAAAATGTTTTATAATATTAGTAATATGAATTATATATATATATATATAATCAGATTATAAATCAGTTTTATAAAATTTTGTACTTTATGAAAGTATACCTCAAGATACATTTATTATAAAATCAATTTTTATTACATAAATTAATACAATGATAATGATAATAATAATAATAATTAAAAATAAAATTTAATTCTAGAAAGAATCTTTAAATAGTGTATTGGGGTTTATATTTTATAGGATAGTCTCGAACAAGGGAGGGAATATTCAAGAGAGAGAGAGTAGTCTTGGAAGGGATTCACTATAAATAGGGATCACTGAGTTTAGACATGACATAAATGATGATAAAATGGAAGAATATGGTTCAACTATATATATAGTTTCATCTGGAAGGGGAGTTTGATCCTGAACTGGGTTCAAACCGAGCTGAGGGTGATCATTTTTTGTGGGGGAGTCTTAGTGTTTTCTAACCATGAGGGGTATCGATCTGTTCTTTATCTTCAGATCTATAGTAGGTGTGTTTTTCTATCTTGTAGGTCTTTGAAAAATCCCAATTATTTTAATTATTCATTTTTAGCTCATTTTGTTATCCGCCCTCGGTTTCTCTTATCTGTTTTTCATAACATGGGTATTATATGCATCAAATCGATATTGAGTTTGGATTATAAATTAATGAATTTTTAATTTTGGTATACAAATGCTAATTCAACATTACCTATAGTGGTAATATAAAATTGTTTATGTAACTATTTTGAGATGATTTTATTCAAGATTAATATATTACAATGAATTTATGTATATATATAATTGATATATTCTGTTTTTTAATCATATGTATTCAAAAAATTCTCTCCAAGTATGATTCTATATTTATTTTGAGATCCTTGGGAGTCAACATGGGTCCCCAAGTTCAGATTTATCCTATTATATACAAATTTTTATCTCTCTGTACATATTAGAGGACATGTCAATAAAAGAATTATAGCAATGTGAAAAAGAAAACTGGAAATCGAATATTCAATGTGTATAGAGAGAATGTCTTTAAAAAGGTATTCGTATTATTTCAGAAAATATTTTGAGGGAGATATATTTAGTTAATAAATTAATTTTTAATTTGAAATCATGATTCAGCTTCACATTTTTTTAATTATGAAAATTATTTTATGTTATTTAGAACCAAAGATTGAACCACAAAACTGTGATCTCTTAGCAGTAAAGTATTATAATGATTTTTATCGAAGATTAGTGTAAAATGAAATTATTCTACTACTATGTTTACTACAAATTTTATTATATATAAATCTCTATGTGTGTGTGTGTGTTTTTGTGTGTGTGTGTTATTTCCTGGAGACATGTCATGTTCATATTTTTTGAAATGTAAATTTATGTGTAATATATATAAGAAATTTTTATGTTTTACATATATATTTTTGTTTTATTTTTCATACTCAATGAATGTTTATATAAAATGTTTTGAAATTATTTTTATAGAAATATTATATATTTGTAGAAGTAATATTATTTAATCATCAATATCACATGACCACTAATTTAATCATATCATAATGTTTTATCATAATTTTAAAAGTGTCTATATATCGTTTTAAATATATAATATTTTCATATATGTATACATTACCATTCCATTATTATTATATATATCAATAAGAAATTCATGTAATATTTAATTTTAAATAAAAATTTTACTATAGTTTATTATGCAAAGTGGAATTTTAATTTTTAAAAATTTACATTATTAATTTATGGGTGATGCATTATTCATAAAATCTTATGATTATTCTAAGAAAGAAAAATCAATATTAATATTTTATGTGAATAATACATCTTCTGTAGACAACCAGGATGGTGTATGGTACTCCCTTCTTCGCAACGATCATGCGAGAGTGCGTAGCACTTGTTGAAGGCTTGCATGAATCATTTCACCTTCAAATAGATTGAACAACATGGTGTTCTCTATTTCTGAGGGAAATGAATACCCAAAGAGATGGGACTGAAAGTTGTGCGCCTTAGCACATGTGTTATCTTTTTATAGGAGATGATGAGATCTTGTGAGCGTTCATATAAATCATGATATTTCATGAGGTTCATTTCATTTAATTATTGATATCATTGGAATTTTAAAAACACTAAGACGTGTATAACAGATATTTTGAGAATCATGGTATATTTTTTTGAATGTGTATTTCATCTTTCTAGAGTAGTCTTCACGTGCATATGCATGAAAAATATCCCCCTGAACTTCGATTAACGATTTTGGCTCCAACAACATCATTTTCTCTCAGTTTCTGCGTTTTCTTCACATGTTGTAGCATTCAAGAAAATGTTATTACATGCATGATCACAATTATTCAATAATACCCCCATGGATTAGGTTATATTGACAATGGTTCCCTAAGATAAATCATGGATGATCAACTACGATGATGGAATATTGATAAGAATCATGAGGTTTAGGAGGCTAGAGGTTGAAGATTATGGCGTGGAAGCTTGGTTTTCATCATATTTGAACTGATAGTACTGACCCGATATTTCCATTTTTTTAAATAGATCAAAATTCCAATCATACATGAAAATATCGGACGACATGGATTACTTCCAAGTTATTTAAAATATTAATTTTACCCATGTTTTATTCCCACATCAATAACGCTCATTGATTATCTGCTCTTTATAATACTTTTTTGTCGTTACTCATTTCAGAAATTCTCCTCCTCCCTCCCTGGTACTGCCTCTTACCAGTTTTCTGAAGAAGTTTTATTCCCCCACCATTTACTACATTTTTCATGAACTATGCACTGACTAGCCACCATGTTCTCTAGTGGGCGTACACATGGTCCGCTCATTCCTCATTTAAGAAGACTCGACTATACTTCATTCGGTGTTGTTGACCCTATGTCCTATATGTGCCTTGAGTTTGAGGCTCGAATTTGGCTAGCATGGTTGGACCATACATTTTAAAGTAGGAAAATTATAAATTCTCTTAAAAAATGTGCAACAAAATATCAAGTTCATGGAAATATTTCACATAGTACATTCAAAAACAAAGAATTATTTCTATTTTCCTGTTATTTTATTCCTTTCAGAACATGAATTAAAAACCATTTCACTCACCTTCTTTCATCCAACCATGTATGGTGATCTTCTTCAACTCTTATTTCACTGAAACCCAATGCATTGAAGAATTGTGGTAAAAAATTTGCTATCCTTATCAAATGTCTTGTTTCTTGAAGATCTACATAAATAGTCATTTTATTCTGTTCGCCAACATGATCTAATCAGTATCTATTGGATGGATCTTTAAAATTCCCCATGCAGTAGTGTATTACATGAACTTCTATAAATTTTGTAACATTGTGTGTCATTCTTTGAAACATGTCTTTGAACATAGGACTAGTTAAATAATCGTCTGATTTGATATGGAAAATGATCAAGCATGACATCGAAAAAGACATCCAATTTCATTTGATGAATAGTGATACTCCAATTAACATTAGCTTTGTAACAACTTCAACATAGAAAAATTGGGTCTTCACTAATTCAATAACATTACTTGAAGCATCACTATATAAATAATCATCTCCACATCAATCATTATCATTCCATAATCATAATGAAAAATTGTTGATAACACATGGAACATTGTTCCCAACATGGATATATATATAATTATATAGTTCCATTCATAAGAACTTTTATGAACTAAAATTTAATAAATTGGCCATAATTAAATTGTGATTACAATTGAAACTTAAAGGGTATTTTCCTCTATAACACGCTATTGAAACATTGTATAATTGACGACCTAATATAAAATAGAGATATTGAACTAAAACCATACCTAGTTCTGGGATATATGAAGTGTCTCTAGTTTTGTATTTTGGTCTTATATGTCACCTAGACATAGCCATATGATAAGGTAGAAGAGTGTGACTGCTACATAATAATTATTAAATTTTTCCAATTCTTATCTTTAAAACTAAAATCATTTTTAAATATTATTAGAGGTGTGTTCAGGGGATATATATATATATACATATATATATATATATGTCCCCAAAACTACCTCGGGATAAGAAATATAAAGGAAATGATGACTATGCTCCATTAAATGTGGGTCCTAACCACATATCACTGCATTGAGCGGCACCACCTATTTTACATTCTATAAAGTCATGTCTGGATTTTACTGCTCAGTTTTCAAAAAGGGGTTCTACACTTAGTTAGGTATGTGGAGGGAACTATAAAACATGTGAATTCTATTTCATTGGCAATGAGGTAATTCCAGCAGCATTACACACTTACATTCTCTAGGGAGGTTGGACCTCAATTGACTGAATCATGGATATGGGTCATATAATCTATCTTTGCGAATCTTGATATGACAATAAATATAATGGTCATTCTCACTGGGTAAATTCAAAACATGTCTTTGATGTGTTGTAGATATTCCCTAGAAATATAATATCATAATCAGGGTATGGTTTGAGGACATATTGAATATTGTTTCTATGATTTATTTTTATCCCATATGCAAATAGAGAGAGCAGTGAAAGATTTCAAGAACTATAATCAGGGTTCTATGTATGTTATGGAAAATTCATATCATTTCACATAGAATAATTTATTTGGGCCTACTTTTTGTGGTCATGAGTATTCTAAGGTGAGAGTTTTATAGGATGGGAATTTGTAGGGTATCCTGTCTCTAGAAAATATACTATGAATAACCACCATTTGACAGATATTCAAAATTTATTAAGCTCAACACAGGAAATTATAGGGAACCTGGAAGGGTGTTTCTATAGTAAGGAAGGGTTTTTCAACTAGTGGTAAGAAGAATCATCTCTAATATTCTTGATAGAGTAATACCTTCAAAAGTATGCACGCTGGTAGTCATGTAGATTTTCATCAGTTTGGGATTCACGGTCACATAATGACTCGATGAAAATGATACCCAATTGAATTATAATAATACAAAATAATGAGTAATATTATAGGTTCTCTCAAATAATTCTATCTACTCTTATCGGATGAGATTACACATGGATCTATAACACCATTTCTAGCATAGAGTCCAAGAACCACCAGTCATACATGTTGAATTGGTTGTTAGGGACTTGAGGGACAAACTCAAGATATGAAGCTTCGGATGAGTGTACCTACACTCGGTATTAAATTAGCATCTTGGGATAGTGGATGTATCTATATATATTAAATATTTATTATACTGTAGTAGCATGGTGTCAGGTTATCTACAACATATGTTATGATTTATCTAGCCTATTTCATAGTATATTCTCTTTTTTACATGTTCATTGGAGTCTTTTATCTCAATATATATCATGGAAATTCTTGGGTTTATATTTTAGTATTTTAGTAGCATGATGATCCTGGAAAGTTTATTGTAAATACGTTTTATTGTGTAAACTAATGCACATATTTCTCCCTTTAGGTTGGCGGGTGTGTTTTCTTATGATACATCCTCATCCTCTAGATGGAGGGATTAAAAATTATTATTGGAATGGATGGGTTTTTCCCTTAACAAACTTATGTGGATTTATATTGCTGGATGGTCTCATTTACATCATTATAGGTAAGTAGTTAAATATTCATGTAGGAATCACATTTCTAAAAACGCTGATCTAGAAAAGTGAATTGTGGGGTTGGTGTTGTGACATCCTATATCAATATCCTATATATGGATGACTAGAGGAAATTACAGTTTGATTTCAATTCGATATTATATTATTCCATGGATTGTTTCTAAAATAATATTTTTAGGCAACCTCATTTGAGAGAGGTAGAGTTTACTATCGAATTAGTTTCATGAGAAGCACATGTATTAATTAATCTATATAAGTTGGATGCTTTTGAGTTTTCGGGACATAAGAGGGTTATAATGGAATTGGAATTTAAGGTTATTATATATCCAAATACATCAACTTTTGGATAACATATCCTTTTCACAAAGAATGTTGATGATTCCCTTATCCGTTTTAGGGATTATAGTTAGTCAGTCCATATTGAAATTATTAACTGGTGTATATTTCCTATTATAATTAGAACTTTGACCATATTGGATGTGTGATGGTTTTATACATGATAGATTGGATAATATAATACTATTTGTTATGCGATATACCTTTAATCATACAATAGACAATGTTTTCGATCATGTATGGCCTTTATGAGTTCTAGTCATGACATTCTCTTTGTTGAATGGACCCACCATTTTCATGTATATGATGAATTAGTATTTCCACTAGTATCTAGATTCATTTTTGGTGGTATTAATGTACGATATATTGGTTTATTATCATATTTGTCATGACCATGATAATAATTTTGTGATAGTTCTGAACACACTTATATAGGAATATCTAATTTGTATGATAACTAAATTCCACATTTTCATTGATAAGTTTTACATGATCAGTCAAAATATCTAAGACTGTGTAGTCTATTTTGACATTGATAATTTGAGAGATATTGTCACCTATATGTATCCCATGAACATTTTTGAGATCCAATGTATGGTGGGTATTGATATCCCTTATTAGATATTTATTCAGGAATTATTACCCATTGAATCACCTCTCATAAGTATGACAATTAATGTGATTAGATATTAATGTACATAAAATTTTGATATAATTTTTTTTGTTCTAAAAGGGTGACTTCCTTCAGTTTTGACCATGATGTTTCTATTTTTTTCGAAATAACTACATATATTATTGGGATAAATCTAGTTTTGGGATAAGACAATTTCTCATATTGGAAGATCGTATCATGGTGTGTGGGCCCTATAAATTGAGGCTGGAAAAATTAATTACCATTCACATGATATCATACTGGTTGTTGAAGTTCACCCCTTGGGTTTTGGAGGATTTATATTCATGATATGTTTTTTTTGTGTTTATAGAAAAAAAATCATCAATTAATTACTCACACAGTGTATCTTAAATCATGGGAGCATAAGATTGGTTTAATAAAAATAGTAAATTTATTTAATGATAGAATATACTCTTTTTAAATGAAATGGTGTGGATAATTATTTGAGTTGGATGACTCATAACTAGAAACTTCTAGAACCATGTGGTGAGTGTTAACTGATTTCCAAATTTTATGAAATTCAATTATATGAAATTGATAATAATAGATATCCTATACAAGTTTTTTATTAGTAATCTATTCACTTTTTTGAGAGAGTGAATATGAGGAATAATTTATAAATGAAGGGTTTTTTTCAAAGGGTGAGTGTTTTAGAAAAGGACCCACCGCTATGCAGGGTCATTAATTGGGATGAGATTATATACATTTAATATTTAATTTGTTTTCCATTATATGTAATAGTTAGTTTTATGCATGAATTTCCTCCTTATATCCGGTTAGTAAATTAAAGTGTTACCATGATGAATTGTGGCATATGCCACTAGTATTGGTAGCTATCAATGAAAAGGCATGTAACATGTTTATTTTCTCAGTGTTCTACCCTTCACAAGGTGAATATCATGAACCATTAAACAAGAAACATTTTACATCAATTTCACATTCAAACGTTGAAATAGAATGACATTTCATGGATATTGTGATTGGTTTACCAATATCCCATCAATATAGGGATATAGTATGGTTGATCATCAATACGATAAAAATGGTTAGTCACATAAATCCTATATGAGAGATATTTTATGCTGATAAGTATCAAAGGCTCTATGTAAAATGTTTATCGGTCTATCATGGTGTTATATGTTCTTTCATATCAGATAGATATTCCATCTTTACATCATGGATTTTGTAGGGTTTTCAAGAGGAATGTGGCAACTTGGTTATTTATTGCACAACCATCCACTAATAGACCAAAAGATAATTTTAGTGTAAGATTAAGGTTTTAGATATTATTATTAGATAATATGTCCTTAATTTTGGATGTTCATGGGAAAAGATTATACATATAGTAGAAATATCTTAAATTAAGCACATTTATGTATCAATACATATGGATCAATATGAGGCCTTTTAAGCTAGTTCATGTTGTTCAATACTATCCTAGATAGATATAGGAGTGGTAGTGCTACAATGACCTCATCTCATTCATGGGAGATTAGAGTAGGTTTAGTTTTATCAAAATGATATGGATGTGGCTATGTGTTTTTATAATTCTTACAATCATAATCATATACAACCTTAATGTTTGATTTCAAGGATCATGTGTTCTTATAAGTTTTTCCAAGGATAATAATAGATTAATTTATAGAGAGGGTAATCTTGGACGTTGTTATGTAATCCCTTTTTATTCATTTGATATTAAGGTCAATATACTACTTTTTTAGTTACCTAAGAGGTATTGGTATATTAATAAATTCTTTTATGTATCTCATCTTATATGTTACAATTCATACACATTTTAAGATTTCGATCATAATAATTTATAATAGGGTATCACTTCTTCCATTTGATTACTATCTAAAAACACCATCAACCTTGTCATAATGTATCTCTGATGTAGGTATGTTCCTCAAGTATGTGTGTTGTGGATGTACATTTGTGTACAAGATGAATCCTAGGAGAGTGAATATGATATGTGTTCATGATTGAAGGAATATCTTTTAGATGATGTATTATCACCTTTATAATGGAAACCTGGGGATCTTTTGTTTTATTGGATGAGAGATTTTAAGATATTAGTTTTCTCTTGAGGGAAGAACGAATTAATATTTATTTTTTTAATATTTTTTTATCCTACATTAGGGGGTCAAATGTTTTTGGAAGGGGACAGGAGTTTTGTGGAATTTTTCTTATCTTGAACCTCTAATTGTTAGAGAACATATGTAAAGAGATTAGTTGGTGAATTGTTAGTAGTAATCACATGAATCAAACAATAATCCCATGTATATAAGAAATAAAGGATTGAAAAAAATGAGAGGGAGGTCTCATGGTCATGATACAAAAATATTTATCATATATACAACAAAATGGAAAGTGCATAATTTTTTTAAATTTGTGCCTAACATTGTGATGGGGTGTCTTTGTTGGAAAATACATATCCAAGGTTGGGTGATAGTCTTCCAAACCATGCTGTTAAAAAATGAACCTATTTAAATATGGATTAATTTAAATTTTCACCCACTATTAATTTTCATCATAATAATCTTCTTAACCATTTTTCTCTTCAATCCTCTTATATCTCATTGGAATCCTCTCAATCTATCTTACAATGAATTGGATGTTTCTTCATCCTCAATAATCAAAATTGATGTTATTCAACGTGTTATATTACTGTTAGTATGAGAGTTGATCCATTTTCATCAGTTAAAAATTTATCTCCCCATCCATTGTGTGATATTTATGTTAGATAATATAAAATATTTTTGATAGAGTCTTATATTTCTTGAGTTCCTCTAGATTCACCATGAATGTGAGGCTAGTACTATATGAGTGTTCTTATACCACGATATGGTTGGGGGTATATACCTTTTCCGTCCAATATCACCCCTTATAAATTCATTCATTGTTCCATGAACCATAATCTTTTTATGTTACTCTATAAGTTTGTAATTTTTAAATATAATTGTTGGACATATGAACTACATGTATTTAATATTTCATTGACTTATGTGAACGTCAAAACTACAATGAGGATCTCCTTTATGGTAATGACCCAATGTACATGAGCCATTAAAACTCATGACATATATTTTCATGAAACTAAATTTTATCTATTTATATTAATTAATTATTTGTGATATTGTATGGAAAGTATCATTTACATGGACACTTATTGATTATGTGTAAACATAATAATGTGTTGGAATGGTCTTACAAAACCTTTTTCATGTATAAATGAAAAGATGATGTTTTGAATTAAATTTAATGTTAAAGAGACATGGATTAGTAAATGAAATATATATATTTATTATATGGTTCTAATTCACTATACATATTTTTCCAATTAATGATGAGGTCACACAAGATCTAGACATGGATTCATGTGGAAATGTCTTCCTCAATAATTTGATGGAACCGTGATTCATAGAGTTGGTATACATGGGATTTATCTAGCTAATAAATCTATCTTTATATTGTTATTTTATTAACTTGGTGTAGTACAAATTATTCATCAGATTTATATAAAAATTTAGTATTCTATATAATTTCTCTTTTGATTCATCTTGATGTCTTCATACATGTGACACCTTGGATCATCACCTCATCCAAAAGTTATTCTTATCCTAGTGTTTACATTGGATGTGCTCCAATGAATTTTTTAGAGATATTTCTTCTGTTTAATTCTAATGGTGTAACCATCATATTACACATAAAACCGTTAGTTAGGTTGGATGGTTCTTGTAGATAGATGGCTCGACATCCTAAGAACATTGATTCCTCAAATTCACCTTGTGTACTATATAATTTTTTTATTACATGTTTACTCTTATAATGTCCATGATAATTGATTGTTTATAGGTTGCCTTTTTAGAAACATTTATTTGAGGCCATTGTAGGTATTTTTAGCTGGTCAACCCATGAGAAATTTAATCCGACCATGAATAATATTTCAGTTTCTTTTATACATGTAAAGACCTGGAAATTTCATTGAATTTTGTTTCTTAATTCATTGGAATTTTATAGGTCTATGGATTCTGAAGGCACGTGATTCTGAGGCATGGTGTGCCCGAAATCAATTTCCTAGTTTTAGCTCTAGTACATTCAGTAAAAAACGAGCGGGTTTTTCAATATTTTGAACTGGTGCTTGGAATTGAAATATGAGGACACCAGTGAACTCGCAGTTCCGATAATTGATCAAGATGACTTCTACCGAAGATGTATTTGCATGGGAGAGGAAGTAAATTTTTTGTGGATTAATTGAGAGGTGAATAAAATTGTGAGAAAATTTTATTTTTTTTATATCTTAAGTGATTATATCCAACATAGGGAAGATGGGGTAGGACCTATAAGCTTCTAACAACCAATGTAACGATATTAGTGAGGTGGGGCCCACACGAGCCCCATCCGTTCACATTCTGTTAACTCTCTTTGAACTCCCCATAACTCACCCCTTGTTTAATACATGGAAACTCCACTCATTTATTAGAGTGGAGCCTCTCCACCTTCTATCTCTCTCGCAGCACTTAAAATTTTGCCAACCATTAAATTAATCAATGAGTTTGAATTAAATTGAATTAGCATGACAAGTTTTTATAATGGGGGAAACCTCCTTTTAATATTTTTTTGGGAAAATATTGTGTGGAAAATTCTTGGAGAATTTAGAAGAGCTCCCTCCTTCCAACGAAGAACGTTCTTGACGAAGAAAACGCCTCTTCGACCAAGAACGCCTCCAATGAAGAACGTGAAGTCACTAACGACGTGCCTTCCCTTCTTCTTCCTCCGTGTCAAGGGAGGAGACACCACCATGGGGAATGTCTCCTTTGACGAAGAATCTTCCTCGGACGTCAACGGAATTGGCACCGATCTTCTATGACATCCGATCATCGCGAAGGTTTCCTCCTCCCACAACTCGACGATGTGCGACGTCTTTGCGAGGTATGGGTTATTTTTTTTATAATTATAATTATGTGAATTATACCCTCTAAGTTGGGCGTTCTTATTTGTTTATCAATGGTATGAGCCTCTAACGCGGAGGGCACGAGCTAATGAAAAATCTCGGATCCTCCATAGATTGTTTGATGTGTGCGGATAGACGGAGACGATGAAATGGGACCCCAAAGGAAATTTGAAGCCTCTGCAGAGAAGTTCGGGTCCCAAGGTGACATAAGGCACTAAAGGTGGGCAAAACAAAACACCGGAGCGCGTCCAGTGGTCGGTGGAAGGGGGCGGCACCGGCGACCGGAGGTGGTGGCCGGAGCCATCCGGCCGCCTTGAGGGAGCGGCGCCCCAGCGTGCTGCCGGAGAAGACCCGTTGCGGCTGTGCCGTAGTGGCATGGAGGAAGATCCCACGCGGCCGTGGGATCTGGGACGATAAGGCGGCGCCGAGAGCCGCCAGTTCCAATCCGCAGCCCCCCCCCCCCCCCCCCCCGCTCCGCGACTTCCGCTCGGTTATGCAGGCCGAGCCGCGGTTGGCCTCACGGCCGGGCCATGCCCAACTGTCCGGAACTAGGCTCGGGTTTGGTCGACCACGTTCGGGCCGACCCATGGGGTATTGGGCCGGGTCGGACCGGGCCCACACCCCTATTTTCAGACCATTTTCGGTTAAATGGTTGTAACATGAGTTATGGGACTCCGATTGATGCACCTTAAATTTCATAGTATACCTTTGATCGTGACGGTCATTTTGGTATATTACACTCAAGGTTTTAGCGAAGAATGTGTATGGCCGGGTTGGTTCGAAACCGAAACCAACCGGGCCACCGGAGTAGAAACGATTATAACTTCAGCTTCGGATGTCCAATTAACGTGCCAACGACTTTGTTGAATTCCTCGTGGTGAGATGGTTCTTTAGGAATACTTATCCTGAGGTTTGGCGCAGTTGGAGTATGGCCGGGTTGGATTGTACCCGAAATCCAACCGGGCCCCTAGGACGGAAAAGCCAATAACTCTTAGACCAGATGTCTTTTTGATGAACCGTCAGCGGCATTGATAATCTCATTAAGAAAAAATCCCTTTGAGTATACCCTATGAGAGTTCAGGGTAAAATTGAGATACGGTTGGGTTAGTTCATACATGAAACCAACCGGGCCCCTGGGATGAAAAGACTAATAACTCACAAACCGGGCGTCGGATTGACACACCCTCTGTTGCGTTGAGACCCCTATGAAGAGGCAGTCCTTTGTGATAAATTTTTGTTATACTTTTTGATATTAAGAGTATTGACCATTTGCTCCTGAAGCAGATCCTCCCGGAGATGAGCGTACAGAGTACGAAGACCTGGTAGCTGCGGACTTGATAACTGCTTGACTGATTCGACTTGAAGTGACTCGACTAGACCAGTGGAAGGAGCGCCCGGTATTTGGTGGCAAACCGACGGAGGACGGAGCACCTGGTAGTTGGCCGTAGACCTGCAGTACTCGACAAGATAAGTACCTCTGTAGGCTATTAGGGGAACCACTACTGTGTTTGGGTAGCAGACCCCTGGCGCGGAGCACTATTGTGTTTGGGTGTGGACCCACAGTACTCGACAGGCGGAGTACCTCAACAGTCTAAGGTTAGAGAGTAGCATCTCGGAGTTGTGATAGGGCCACTGTACTTGACAGAGAAGGAGTTCTCCAAAATCCATGGTTTCAACATCATGAATAAAATCCGGGTTTAAGTAGAGTCAAAGACCTTTGTGTTTACCTCATGATTTAGATGGATCCCTTGATAACTTAGGTACATATATGGGAATATACCTAAGTAGTGGTTATCCGTTAATTTCATAACCTTTTTGATTACTTCATGATTGAGATAGGTTACTTGATAACTTAGGTATATGTATGGGCTTATACCTAAGTAAAGGTTAACTTTTGAGATCGTTCTTTGTGGTTTATCCTTGTTGGATTTAGTGAGACCGTTAGGATCTCAGGGTCCCAACTCAGTATCGTTATACTCACCCATTCACAGGATACACCCGCACCTCATTGTGTTGGTTGCAGATGACGGAATGCACTGATCGTAGTTGAGGCTTGTTGAGTTGGACGGTACCCGGAGTTGGATCTCATGACGAGTCGGTAACCGGAGGTGGTGGTCGGACAGATGGTCAAATGCAGAGTGCTGAGGAGGACATCTGTACCTACCATTCAGGTAGGATCCGTGGTGGACTATCCATGAGCTGCATGTCACCTTTCAGCTGTTGTCCGTTGAGTTGTACTTTACTTTCAGTTACAGTTGTACCTTTCTTTTGGGATTGTATTTCCAACCCCATGTACATTCAGCATGTTTGTTTACTGCTTTACTTAGTGTTTTCTTCTACTTGTAATCTGCTGTGTTTTTTGATTTTATAAAGGCAATTCCTTCCCTTTCTATTGGGATTTACAACTTTGGTTCTAGTTTCTAGCCCCTGGCCTATGGAAGGTGGGCTTGGGGTAGTCACGACACGGGCCTCGAGGACGGGTCGTGACAAATTGGAATCAGAGGAGTCAGTTATACCGTAGAACTTATAAGTCTGATATTTTATTTTCTGTGAAGAAATAGTATTAAGGGTACCAAGTGTGGTTTTTAGTTCATGGTGTCCAGTGTTGGTGTGGCGGCCGACATATCCATACACTAGGACCATGACTTCTTATTTCCGACTCAGTACACGAAAACACTGATTGCGTGTGTGTTTTCAAAAGTTTTCATTAAGTCTGCTCATACCAGGTCAGCTCACCAGGTTTAAATCGTTTGACCATGTCACATCAATTCGGGATGTCACCATGTAGAAAGTCAGTTGGAGTTCCGAGAGAGTACTCGATGATGGCCCACCAAGCGATGAGGCTCTGGTGCTGGGCCCTCTTGCTATGTAGGCACCTTCGGGTGGGGTACCAGCATCACCACCACCCATAAGGCAGCAGATGCCACCAGCTGTACTAGTTGATTGTGCATGCTGACAGAACATGATGCATGTGTTCCCGCAGTACAGGCCTCTGAGGTTACGAGGCAAGGCAGATTCCCAGGCAGTAGTGGACTGGATGGAGGAGATTTCTAGATTTCTACACCGAGTTTAGACACTAGTAGAGTATATGGAGATCATATCTACTGGTGTTTCCCAGTGAGTGACCATGAGGTCGGTCCACATAGTGATATGGCTTCTGTGTGTGCAGCGATGCCTGAGATAGTATCTTCGGGTAGTGTGCTAGCTATATCACTACCTTTTTGTCAACAGTTCCCACCAGTGGTACCAATAGATGAAAAATTTATGCTTAGTACCTTACACGTGTTTCAACATCAGATACCCCTTAGGTTTCGAGGAAAGCCCGACTCACAGGAGATTAAGGACTAGCTTGAGGAGGTGGCTGAGAGTTTTCTGGAGCTTATATAGCTTCGGCAGGCCGGCATGTCGGTAGATGAGTATTCATCAATGTGTACCGACCATTCCTGGTACTCTATGAATACGATGTGATTAGTGCTTCAGGGCTTGGTCTTCTGAGCGAGGTCTGTTTAAAGGACATATGAGCCAGCACATCTTCTCTTGTGCATTCCTACTTATGATAAGATTCTAGAGGTAACCTTTGTGGTTGAATTTTCTTTGGCTGAACGAATACAACTAAAGAATGTAAGAAGTAAGAAGCAAGAAACTGGCACCAGTCTCAGTGACTTGGCCGTGAAAAATGTTTCAATAAGATGAAGTGCCAAGGACAGATAAATCTGCATAGCAGTAGACGTGGAAGTAGAGCTATGAGAGCATCATGAGGTGGTGTACATTTCAACATGTTACAACCACCCGCCTTTGTAGTCCGTGTTAGGCTCAGGGAGATGGAGGAAAGGGGAATAGAGTAGATGCATGCGGTCAAGGTGTGCGACCGAAAGGCTCTAGGGATGATTTGAGGAACGATCTGTGTCTACTAATATCTGCTGTATCATCAAAAATTGATATGAATCATTCCTTCCTTCTGCAAATATTGTCCCAGACCTAGAGTTTCCGGTTAAAACCGTTGACTTGACCCTCGCTTCGGGAGATATAATTGGGAGGAGACTCGATAATTACACTTACGCCGACAGTGTGATCTGACCCTTGAGGTGAGAGTTTCGTTTGGAACCTCTTGGTGGTAGCGTCGAGGACTTACGAAGTTGGTCTGGGTATGGATTGGATCCACAATTCATACATAGATTGAATTTATTAGGAAAAAAGGTTGTGGTTTACCTAAAACATTGGGATGAGTTTTCCTTGGTCGGTGAAATGGAAACCCCAGGAAGCATAGGATAAACTCATTCATAGGAGGGTGTGGCCGATCACTATTGAGTCAGCTAGACTTACCCTCGTGGAAGCAGGAGTTTTGAGTATTCAGTTCCTCCTGGATTATGACATTGAGATAGTCTATTCTCCTGGGAAATGGAACATTGTTGCGGATGTGCTCAGTAGGAGGACTGGAATTCAGCCGCTAGGAGAGGTGACGAAGCATCTGGTCGCATTGCTGATATCCTTTGTGGACAGGAGTAGAAATAGTTCTAGGCATGGAGGCCTTTATTATTGGTGCTTCTAGTTTCGATGATGTTGTTGTTTTTGGTTGTTGTGTGTCTTATACTACGAGCTGCAGTAATAAAAGACACCTATCTTTGTGACGTTTACTTACCTATCAATTTTGCTGGAACAATACTGAGAGGTTCTAGTTAAAATCTGTTGACTTGACCCTCAGTTTCGAGATTCCAACTGGAGGAGACCCAGTTACCACAAACTGATGTTGAACAGTATGACTCAACCCTTGGAGGCGAGAGTTACGGTTGGATCTCTTGGTAGAGTGTGTCGAGGCCTTACGACATCATCCAAGACATGAAATGTATTGTTCTTGTCAGGATTGACTATATTAGGCAAATAATGTGGTTCATCTAGGGGATGAGACCAGATTTCAATTTTTTGAAAAGGAGAAATCCTATAAGTACTTTGAGATTGTTTGAAATAAAGAGAGATCGTCGACCAACTTACCAAGTCAGCCAACTTCCTACCGACCAGAGATGGTACGAGCTATGATGGAGAAGCTTCATATCATCCAGGAGCTTATGGAGACTGGATAGAACATTCGGAAGTCCTATGCTGATAAGAGACAGAGACCACTAGAGTTCGAGGATGGTGACTACGTTTTCTTATGGTTCTCACCATGACGATGTCTATGAAGATGTGGCCGAGGAGGCACGTAATCTCTGAGGTTCATCAGACCATTCTACGTCCTCAAAAGGTTTGGCAAGGTGGCTTACCGCTTCACCTTTCCACCCCAGTTTCACTAGGTTCAAGATGTCATCCACGTATCTCAGCTGAAGAGATACGTGCAGGACCCTTCACACATCATCGACCACAAGGAGACGGTCATCGATGACAGAGAGATAATCACAGAGGTTCCTGTAAAAGTTGAGGATCGACAGGAGCGGGTCCAATGAGGACGGTCGATTCCTCTTGTGTTCTTTTGTTGGCAGCACGGGAACCTCCAAGAGAGAACATGGTGCAGGAGGCTCAGATGCATGCTCGGTACCTCCTTTAGTGTCCCTATTTTGAGTTATAGCTTTATGGGGACGTGAAGATCTGAGGTGGGTGTAATGTAAAGAGACGGAAATTTCATGGAATTTTTTTTTAATTTTTGGGAATTTTCAAATCTATGGCTTTTGACGGCACTTGATTCCAAGGCTCGATGTGCCAGGAGTAAATTTCTGAAGTTTAGCTCAGGTACGTTCTATAAAAGAATGAGCGGGTTTTTTCTATCTTTTGAACCAGTGCTCGGAATTGAAATCTGAGGCCACTGGTGAACTCACAGCTCTAGTAATTGCTTAAGAAGTCATTTACCAAAGATGTATTTTCACGGTAGATGAAATTAAATTTTTATGGATTAATTTAGAGGTGAATAAAATTGTGGGACAATTTAATTTTTTAAAACTCAAGTTGTTATATTCAACATGTGGAAGTTGGGGTGGGAACAAAAAAGAATCTAACTACCCATGTAAACATATTTGTGAGTTGGGGCCCACACGAGCCCCAACCTTTCACATTACCTTAACTCTTTTTGAACTCCCCATAACACACCCCTTGTTTAATACATGATGACTCCACTCATTTATTGGAGTGGAGACTCTCCACCTTCTATCACTCTCACAACACTTAATATTTTTCCTACCATTCAATTAATTAATTATTTTAAATTAAATTGAATTATCCTGAAAAGTTTTTAAAATGGGGGAAACCTTATTTTAATGTTTGGTTGGGAAAATATTGTGTGGGAAATTCTTGGAGAATTTAGGAGAGTTACCTCCTTCCAATGAATAACGTTATTGACGAAGAACAACGCCTCTTCGATGAAGAACGCCTCCACAGAACAATGACTCCGACGAAGAACATGAAGTCACCGATGGCGTGCCTTCTCTTCTTCTCTCACCGCATCAAGGGAGGAGAGACCACTATGGGGAATGTCTCCATCAGTGACGTCTCTTCCTCCGACGTTAACGAAATCGGCACCAATCATCCACGACGTCCGATCATCGTGACGCTTTCCTCTTTCTGCGGCTCGACGACGTGCAACGTCTTTGCGAGGTTGGGGTTGTTATTGTATAATTCTAATTATGTAAATTATAACCTCTATGTTGGGAATTCTTATTTTTTTGATCAATGGTATGAGCCTCTAACGTGGAGGGCACGGACTAACGAAAAATCTCGGAACCTCCGTAGATTGTTTAATGTGTCCGGATTGACGGATATGATGAAACAGGAGCGAAAAGGCAATTTGAAGCCTCCGCAGTGAAGTTCGGGTCCTAAAGAGACCTTATGCGCAGACAGCGGGAAAAACAGACCATCGGATCGCGTTTGGTGGTCCACAGAAGGTGGTGGTAGCGTGCCATGTAGGCGCAACGGCGCCGACAACTAGAGGCGGCGGCCGCGCCCCAGTGCGCCGCCAGAGAAGACCCATCGGGGCATTGCCGCAGCGGTGAGGTAGAATATCCCACGCGACCACCGGATCTGGGACCACAAAGTGGAACCAAGCGCCGCTAGTTCCAATCAGCGGGGGGCCACGTCCACCAATCCCACATGCCCCCCCCCCAACACCCCGCTCTGCGGCTTCTGCTCGGCCACGCTGGCCGAACCGCGGCCTGGCCATGCTAGCTGGGTCGGGCCATGCCCAACTGGCTGGAACCGGACCAGGGTCGGTTCGACCCAGTTCGGACCGACCTAGGGGGTATTGGGTAGGGTCAGACCGGGCTCAAACCCCCTATTTTCGGACCGTTTTCAGTTAAACAACCATAACATGAGTTTCGGACCTCCGATCGATGAACCGTCAGTTTCGTAGGATTACTTTGATCAATTTGGTCATTTAGGTATATTACACTGAAGGTTTTGGCGAGAATGGGTATGGCTGGGTTGGTTCGAACCTGAAACCAACAGGGCCCTCGGAGCGGAAACACTTATAACTTGAGCACCGGACGTCAGATTGATGTGCCGACAACGTTGCTGAATTCCTCTTGATGAGAAAGTTATTTTGGAAAATTTCACCTAATGTTTGGACACAGTTGGAGTATGGCCAGGTTGGATTTTCCTGAAATCCAACCTGGCCCCTAGGACGGAAAATCCAATAACTTTTCGACCAGATTTCTGTTGGATGAACCGTCAGTGGATTTGGTAATCTCGTTGAGAAACTGTCCCTTTGAGTTTACCCTATTTGAGATTGGGGTAAAATTTAGATATGGTCGGTTTGGTTTGTACACGAAACTAACCGGGCCCCCGGGACAAAAATCCTAATAACTCACAGACCGAACGTCCGATTGACACACCGTCTATTGCGTTGAGACCCCTGTGACGAGGTGGTCCCTTGTGATAATTCTCTGTGGGACTTTGTGATACTTGGAGTATTGACCATTAGCTCCTGGAGCGGATCCTCTCGGAGACGAGCGTACAGAGTGTAGAGATCTAGTAGCTGTGGACCTAACGACTGCTTACCCGATTCAACTTGGAGTATGTCGACTAGCCTAGTGGACGGGGTGCCCGGTATTTGGCAGTAGACCCACGACGGACAGAGTGACTGGTAGTTGGAAGCAGACCTACGATAATTGATAATAGGAGTACATCTGTAGGCTATTAGGGGAACCGCTACAGTGTTTAGGCAGCAGACCCCTGGTGGGGAGCACTACTGTGTTTGGGTGCGAACCCGCGGTACTCAACAGGAGGAGTACCTCAGCAGTCTAAGGTTAGAGAGTATCATCTCAGAGTCTTGAAAGGACCACTGTATTCGACAAAGGAGAAGTGTTCCAGCAGCCATGGTTTCAACATCATGAATAAAATCCTGGTTTGAGCTGAGTCAATGACCATTGTGTTTACCTCATGATTGAGATGGGTAACTTGATAACTTAGTTATATGTATGGGAATATACCTAAGTAGTGGTTATATGTTGATTTCATAACCTTTGTGATTACTTCATGATTGAGATTGGTTACTTGATAACTTAGGTATAAGTATGGGCTTATACCTATGTAAAGGTTATCTTTTTATATCTTTCATTGTGGTTTATCCTGGTTGGATTTATTGAGATCTTGAGGGTCTCGGGTTCCCTACTGAGTATCGCTATACTCACCCCTACACGGGCTACACCTGCACCACGTTGTGTTGGTTGCAGATGATGGAAAACACTGATCATAGTTGAGGTTTGTTGTGGTAGACGGTACCCATAGTTGGATCTCATGACGAGTCGGTACCCAGAGGAGATGGTCGGACGGACGGTCGGACACGGAGTGCTGAGGGGGACATCTGTACCTACCCTTTAGGTATGATCCATGGTGGACGATCCAAGAGGTGCTTGTCACCTTTCAGCAATTGTCCTTTGAGTTGTACTTTACATTCAGTTGTAGCTGTACCTTTCATTTAGGCATGTATTTCCAGCCCCTTGTACTTTCAGCACATTTTTTTACTGCTTTACTTAGTGTGTGCATCCTCTTGTACTCTGTTGTGTTGTTTTCTTTTATAAAGGAAATGTCATCCCTTTTTATTGAGATCTACATCTTTGGTGCTAGTCTCCATCCCCTGACCTATGGAAGGCGGGCTTTGGGTAGTCACAGCACGGGCCCCGTGGACGGTTTGTGACAATACTGATTATCATTTTACGTAAACAGTACTATATTTATACTCATATACAAATTTTTTGTACCCATTATTAGTGTCAGACTAACATGTTTCACTAACTCAATTTGGACCGACAATTTTTTATATATTTATAAATCACTGTTGGGGGTCGGTACAAGAAAAATTATCTTACATTGGATGACTGATCCATGTTATTGGATGAAATATAAGATAAGAGGACTGAATAGAGGGATGAGAGGATTTTAGAGATTATCAATTTTGGTCTATTAGTTTATTTGTATATAGTGTTAATTGATGTGTAACGATTTCTATATTTGTTTATAGTATCTTATAATCATCATCATCTACATATGCACTTGATATTTCATGTTCTCTTCAATTATATTTATATATATCATGTTTTTATATTTTAATTATGCTGACTACAAGATTAATAATTTTTTCAGATACATTTTTTTCTTCACCCATTTAGTATTAATTTTTTTTGATATACTATGATCGAAAAGAACATTCTCTCAATGAGAAAAAATTATTCGCTTTATTCTAGTCTGTAGACTTTGTTGTTTTAAGAGATGTGCTTGAGGTCATGGGGACAACCAGATAAGAGAGTATTATAGTGTCTTTCATGTTAAGATGTCACAACCTAACTGATTATATTCATAATAATTTAAATATGAGTATATATATATATTCATGTTTTTTCCATCTTAATATATTTTTATTCTCATTGATTTGTGATTTAATATTTGGGTTGAATTAGGTGTCAGAAGAATCGGTCCTCTCGGTATTTGAAGTTATATATTATAGCTGGTAATAGTCTATTCGATGATGGTCTATAAATGGCCTATTAGTCTCATAAAAAAATAAATGTTCACATAAAAAACTTTGTCTGGACTGGAAGCAACTTGGACAAGAAACGTGTGACTATCCCTTGGGCTAAATGCTGCAAACCTCTAAACATTGGTGGTCTTGGCATTAAAAACATTAAATACTTCAATGAAGCTCTTCAAGCTAGATTAACTTGGAACCTGAAACACAATGACACCCACCCCATTGCTTTCATCAAAAACAGGTTCATTGATAGATTGAAAAGATCTAATAGGAGTTTCATGACCTCCTTCATTTGGCCCTCTGTTAGAGACATGTTTGACATTATTATGCACAACGCTAGATGGATGGTCTCGAGAAACTCTTCCACGAGATTCTGGTTGGACAACTGGACTGGCGCTCCTCTTATCTCTTTGATCCCCCTTGATCATATCCCTGATGACATCAACTCATCCATTTGTAATGTGCTTAATTCTCACATTGATAATCTTCCTGAAAACATTGTTCAAATTATTGATTCTTACCACTTTTCTGCCTCCTGTGACTTCTTGATTTGGGAACCTTCTCATAATGGGATTCTTAACTCCAAAAAGTTTTATAATAACTCCTTACACAACGCTGATAATGATTTGAACTGGATAAAAAAATTTGACAAGCCCTGGATTAAACCTTCCAGACTCTCTCATTTGGCGTCTTGCCTACAATAGGGTCCCCATTGATGCTTGTCTTCAAAGTTTTGGTATTAAACTTTGTTCAAAATGTTGTTTTTGCAATCATCATAGAGAAGATACTAACCACCTATTTCTATCTTGTTCTACTGCCACTGCTCTTTGGAAATATATTTTTGACACTTTTGATTGTAGATGGCCGGTTTATAACTCTATTGATGAGCAGATTAAACGATGCGTTGCTATGGACTCCTCTCACCAAATTAGAAATTTGTTCCTAGTTGGGGTTGCTGAGCTGATTCATGTGATTTGGTATGATAGAAACTCTATTCTACATAATAATTGCTCACACAACACTAATGCAGGTAAACTGAGAATTCTCATCGCTATTCGATAAGCCGCTTTGATCCAAAATGGTTCCTGCAACAATTTCGTGGCGGACTTTATGATCCTTCGCCATCTTCAAGTTGAGGCCATTTTCTTGAAACGGTTGCGCACCTTTGAGATTTTATGGAGACCTCCATTTCCAGGTTGGATTAAAATCAATGTGGATGGTGCCTCTAAGGGAAATCCAGGTCCCGCGGGATGTGGAGCTGTCTTCAGAAATCATCATGGTCACATCGTGGGATGCTTTTTTGGAGGCTGTGGTATTGCATCCTCTCTGGAAGCTGAATGATAACTGTTATTCATGCCACTGATTTTGCTCTTCGACATGGGTGGAACAACTTATGGATTGAGAGCGACTCTACGACTGTTGTTCAAGCCATTTGGAAGGGAGATTTTCATCTTGCTTGGCCGATTACTACGCGCTGGATGAACTGCCTTCAATCTCTCCACGAAGTCAATTACATTGCAACTCATACTTACCGTGAAGCTAATATGGTTGCGGATGCTCTCGCTAACAATGGAATTAATCAGGCAATACCTGGATGGAGGAGCTCCCAAAAAACCTGATTCCTTTGCAAATCAAAGATTGTAATTTGATCCCGTCTTTTAGACTCTTGTAGTCATTCGTTTCTTTTTGCTAATAAAATTGCTTTGGTCTTTTGACCAAAGCGCCACCTTCTCAAAAAAAATTATATATTTAAAAAGTATTATATATTTACCTACATTCATAAAATTATTCATTATTTCGTATGGATATTATTGGGGTTGACTTAATTAGAATTTAAAAATAAATTCATTAGGGAATCTTATATGGAAATTCAATATCATTGATAAAATTTTATTTATTTTGGAATTATAATAGTGGATGTTTGTTCATGGAATTCTTCAACAATGTTTTATATGAATGTGTTTTTATTAAGAGTTAATATTGTATCCAATTATATATGGTTATGGGACACATCTAGTATTTATCCTCTATCTATTTATTTTTACATGATGTACGACTTATGTAGAAATTTTTTACTTCTATTAAATAATTTATACACTGGTATTGATCATTATGTTTTATTACACTCATAGAGTTGTTGTTTATTTATCTTTTATATCATTTATTTCTTATATTAGTTGATTTTTACTTTTCATGATTCCTAATATTTCTTGTAGGTCATCATGATTTTTAAGAGAATTTATTATATCAGTTGAAGGAAATACATCAATAAAAAAAATTATACAAACACTAATTATAATATTTTTCATCAATAATAGTTCATGACCACTATTTGTGTCTTGTATTCTATGATTCAGAACATTTAATATATCGATGCCATTGTATCTACATCTAGTTTTTTGAAGATGACTAAATTTTGATGTATCCAAAATGAATGTTTTATTAAATACATATTATATAACAACTCAATCCTCATGAATCTATGTACATTGGTTGGGTAAGAAGATTCCCTTAAGATATATCCCAATGATTTTTTATATCATTATAGAAATATGGTTTAGTGTGTTCTTGAGGATGGATTTTATCATGTGAAGCAAGGGTGGTACCCCAATTGTTATAAATTTCTTGTGATGGGTTTTATAAAATATGGTTGGTGTTATATTGCTCCAACATCCGTTTTCATCTATTCTAATAGTTTTATTGATTTATTTAAATCATGAGCTTCAAAATTATTTGTTAAACATATCATAGTAATATCATTAGGATTCAATGTGGATATAAATTATTGAAATGGAGTTGAAAATTATATTTAATGGTCACTCTATTTTGTATAATATTATTTAGGAATATATGCTCTATATCAGGAAATAGTATTCAATGGGACAGTTGTTCTTATTAAATATAAAGTCATTTTATGTCATCACAAGTATGGATTCGTGGATTTCTTCGTGAGCCCTTATATATAATTTTTCTCATAAATAATTTCTTTATTTGATGTGGAAGGTGATTTTGGAATGTCACCATGTTAGAGGTATCATCAAAGGCATCATAGAGATTTTAATCTCCATTCTGCAAAACTAATAAAGTTGATGTAAGCATTATTGTAACAAGATTCAAATATGTTTTTATATAATTTGGATGAGATTTTAAATGTTGTTTAGAATTTTTTTTGAGAATACACCATCATTATATATTTTTTCTACAGTGGAGTTTCTAGACCTGTTTCAAGTATTTTAATGTCTTCTTTTATGATACTTCCTACTAAGAGACAACGGTTTTTGACTAATATCATGGAATGATTATAATAGGATTTAATATTAAAAATTGTTTCATAATGCGAAGATTTTGTGTTTTTTTATAAAAATGGAAAATGATATTTTTTCTCATCAATTACTATAGACTATATCAAATTACTATATTGATTTATTATATTCTTTTAGTGATTGATTACATTATTAACGTGATGATGTGAGAATGTGTTTTATTTTTGGATTATTTTTTATCTCGATGTTCTAAAATGATTTTAGATGGGGAATATATAAAAAATATTGATTCTATATTTCATTATAGATATAGATTTATTGGTGTTTCCTTGGGATTAACTAACACCCTTGTAATACTCTAGGGATAACTAGACATAAATGTTATTTAGTTCCTAGAATAGTTTTTTGTATTGTTCTTCAATAACAAACTGGGTCATATTAATTTTGATAATGATTCTAATGAAAAATTCAGGGGTTAAGCAGAAACCTTTTATTACATAACCTATTTTATATGAGGGAATAACATATATTTTAAATTTGTGAGGTTAATTTTTATTTTTATTTAATTTAAAATTTTCGATATTGACGTTGTTTTTTTATTTTGAAAACCTAAAACATTATAATGGTTTTTAGTTTCTTTTTGTATGAATTAAGTTATAAAATATTTATATATAATTTCTAAATGATTATAGTTCTATTATATATCAAAATAGAAAATATCAGGTATTTATTTTTTATAAATAATAAATTTTTTTAAGTATTAAAATAATAAACGGTTTAGTTCTTCTATATATGTTTTTTATAAGAGGGGATCATATTCAATGAATTCCATAAATATTCTAGTATTAGTTTGTTGGTTTCAAAATTAAATATAGGGTGACCTCTATTGCCTATCAAGTTTAAACTAATTATGAATATTACTCTAATAATGACCATATTGAGATTGTTCCAGTACATTTTTTTGTGATTTTGTGGTTGAGTAACCTTGTTACAATTTTGTTTTGGGAATATAATTTTATCAGTTCATATGATGTTTACTCTATCATTTTTATTTAAATATTTTAAGTGGTTGTGAATAATTTTATTACAGGATTAATGAAATTGATATATTCAATATTATAGGTACTTGAAATTTTGTAGTTAATACTACGAGTACGAATAATCATGGTGATGTTTCTCAACGGTTTGTAGAAGTGTATTGTATTTTGTGAATGCATAAATAATTTCATCATGGAATGGATGGATTATATAGTGGATATTCATATAATTGAATACATTATATTCATCCTTATTTCATTAGGTGTATTATTTATATCTTGGACATCTATAGGTACTGATGTAAAATATTTTGTCTTATGTTGAGGAACTTTGGATGCATTGTTAATGGATTATCTAAATTGGTTTTTGTATTAGGGGAATATTATTATTTTCTAGTGGTATAAGAGTTTGTATTTAATATGATTAATAACCCATATTTAGATATATATCTCATAATAATAATAATTTATCATTCCATAAAGTATTTTTTTTCTAATGGCTGGGGAGGAAGAGTATAGTGGTATATTTAATCTATCTGTGTTTGGTCAATCTAAGCGTGTAGTGAATAATAATTTTACAGTTGGTCTCTTGTATCTATTTTATGTTCCTCAAAGGAAATTAGTTTAATAATTGATGGAATAATTTCTAGTTATCTTGGATAATTTTATGTATATTACATCATTGTGGTAATTTTTTATTTCATTGTGTACTATAGATATTTTAGGGTAATCAAGGTGCTGAGTGTCATCAACTCATTAGTAATGTTTTCTGTGGAATATGTGGCATAGATTTGTGGTGTTTTATTTTTGATCATATTCGATAAATATCTTTATATTACCTCTTAATAGTTTTTATAATCCTTAAAAAAAAAATTTGTAACTTCTTTTTTCTTTAACAATATATATCATCCTAATTTGGAAATCGTGTTAGATAGAAAATCCAGACACTAGAGGGAATCATCCATGTTAGTGTTTGTGTATTTATTTATTTTTTTGAAAAATTTTACTTCATATGATTATTTATATAATAATATCAACAAATTTCTTTTATTACTCTTTTTAGAGTTTTATTTTAATACATATATGTCACCATTTTTCTATGTTGTGGTTAGGGAGCCTTCAGTCATGGTCAAGATATAGTTCAAAGAATGAAATATGAATTCCAAATCATAGAATAATCGATAAATGAATATAAAATATTTAATAAGTGTCATATTGTTTAGAGGATGTGTAAAATGGAGTTTTAGGTTAGTAATAAAGGCCTCATAATGTAATATTTTCTTCAAAAACTGAACGTCATTTCTTGTAACTCCAAAACCCCAAAATCCAAAAGCTGATTCCATACTTTATTAAATATTAACAATTACTAGAAATTGAATCCCAAGGACTAATAAGTAATGTTTTTTTGGAAAACCATATTATATACATTATACCTATTTTACATTTTATAATAGAAAATGAAACATAAAACCTAAAAAAATATAATAAATAAGTTCTTGAAAACTAATTCAACAATTATTTTTTCATAACATAGGGAAATGAAACATAAATAAGGTGATTTAAAATTACAATAAACTATATGTCATTATGAATAAATCATTAATCACTCAGAATAAATCAACAACATAAATTAATTAAATAATAAAAATATTATTTAAATTTCAGGATAAGGCGTAATCGATATAGAATGTTAAATAACTGATAGACGTTTCATTTAGAAAAAAATGAGAAGGAAATGAAATGATATATTTCATCAAAAACATTATTTAATAATAACAATTACAACCAAAATATCTACAACGAAAATTATTAATTATTGTACTTCATGTCAAGGTAACATGAAAAATTATACATGAATACCATTCACATTTAAATTTATAACAATGGGAAGATACCCATTTATTTTGGATAATTTATTAAGCTCATGAGAACATGTTGATTCATCGGTGGGATAAATAATTTTTTTATCCTACAATTACTTCCTACCAATTCACACCTCATATATCAATTTATTTAATTAATAATAGATAATATTGTTTTTCAAATATTGATATTGAACAAAAGATACATATTTATCAATAATTTCATATTTAATCCAATACCTGTCAAAGTGAATAACATACGTAAAAGTGGTATACATATTAAAAAATAAGAATATCCATCACCAAAGAATATAGATATTTAAATTGTTATAGTATATTTACTTTTCCATGATAATGTAATCATTCAAAAAGATAAGTTGCATTACAATCATAAATTTTACAACATTGAAATTTTTCAATCTAAAATATTTGGGTGAGATAATTCAAATTAAAATTTAAAATACAATGGATTATGATATAATCAAGGTACTAAATAAAAATGAGAGTTATATACACCTCACTGATGTGAATTGGTTTAGAATAAGATATAAGACTCAACGGAATGTAAACTGGGAAAAAATCCCATACATCTTGAGAAAATTTTAAATTGTGAGATTTATAAGGTAATGAAGTCAAGGGAAACAATTAATTATATGAATTATATTAAATTAAATATATAATATATATAAATATAACGTATTTATACCACCAAAAATATTGAATTTGTGGATATGAAATTAATCTCACACATGTAAAAAGTCATATGAAAATCCATTCCTTTATGTTTTCATTTGGATCAACATACTCTAATATATATTATAATGGTTTTAATAAAGTTATTTAATTACACCAATACTACACAAGTATTATTAATTTAATATATTATATTATTATAATATGTTAATACCTTTTTTACAACTATTCATTATTATAACTATTTAACGTGTTAATATTCTAGTCTATTCAGAATGCATTGATTTGTTTTGTGTTGTTATTAAAAATTAGATCACGATTAAATAATCTACATAATTATAAAAATTATACAAATAAAATATATATCATTTATATATTTATTTATAATAATCAATAACATTTGGATATAAGCAATGAAATGCACTACTCACAGAGACTGTTGGTCGTATGTTCCCATGATCACTACTTCTATTTCATTACAATAAAAAGAGATTGAAAATTTAACAATATATATTTATTATAATTCAAATATCACCTATATGTCATATATTTCACATGTATTCATTAAAATCATCCTTCATTACATCCGTATATAGTGTGACTGAACCACATCGGTTTGACGAGGTGTAAGTCCACACAACCACAAACGAAGTAATCATATTCCCACAACTGGGGTGCATAACGATTTGTTTTATATAAATATCAAATAGAAATAAAGTGATTATAAAATCAATATATTTCATTAATAAACTATAATGAAATCACTATTCAAAACATTGAAGGTTGTTCATGGAAGAATAATTGACCTACGTTTGTGATGCAGTTTATTATTGTACACATGAATGATGATTTTGTATCCCATTTTATAGAAGTGTTATGAAGTATATGTTTATGTCTTATCATAAAAAATGTTTCAAAATTTATTATAATGATTTTATTTTAAAAAATTTATATAGAAATATTTTAATGGGAGGAAGTGTAAATGAATGATGTGTGAAAATTTGAAAACGTTACCTCTTATTCAGTTTAATCAATTTGGTTTATAGCAAAAGAGTTTTTAATTTTTCACCATGACCAATTTATGGATTATTGAAGCGGGGAAGGTATTTTTGGGGATTATTTGAGCATAATATGGGTGTGAAAAGTTTAATGAGAGTTGTGAATAAGTGGGAGGGGTGATTTTTTTTATATTAGAGTAGTGACATTATTGGATTTTTTTAAATGGGAACTCAACCCATGATGTTCCCATGTCAGTTTCCTCTAATAATAGACTAATTCATATTAATAGGTATATTGATTCAAAATATGGAGATAAAATGGATTTTTTAAAAGTATATCTATCGTTTTGGGATATAAGTTTATGTGTTACTCCCTTATAAAGGTTAATTTTATCATAATCGTTATAATTAATTTTAACTTCATTAACTAATATTTTTGGTCAATAATTAAATTTAAATAATTAGAAACAATAAATTAATATGATATAAAAAAGAGAATAATTTTATTCAAAATTAAAAAAAATAAGATGCAGAAATTAATATAAAATTAATCACATAAACAAGACTACATGCAGGGTTTTAAAGTAAAAAACATTCAGATTTTTTCTATGTTTTTATATCCAATTTCAATTTGAGATTCATTTAAAAAAACCTAAAATTATATACTATATTTTTAATTGTTCTAATTAATATTAAAAAGAAATCAATACTTTAATATATCCTTATAAATAAATTATATGAAAATGCCCTTTTGTTTTAATATTCATTATTTATCAATATTCACAATAAAGTGAAACGTTTCATAAATAAAAAAACAAAAAATAATATTGATATTTCTATTTCATAAATAGAGTTTATTTTGTCATATTTAATTTATTATTTTCATAACATTCAAATATAAAACTATTTCACCGTTTACAGGAGGTAACATAACCTCATTAGAAAAATATAATTGTTCAGAATTGAACATGATTTCTTCCATCTATTATGACTATCTAATATATTTGATGATTCATAAAAATATATGATGTAAAATAATATATGCATATATATATATATCATTAATATCAATCACTAAGAGTAATTAATTTACTTATGAGGAAAATTTTCATTCTTTGCATAATAATAGTCATTATAAAATCGTTCTTTGTATATTAATTTCGTTTCAATATTCATTCAAATTAATTATTTACAATTGAATTAAAATATATATTTTCATAATATAGTTAATCTGATTCATAAAATAAATTTAATGATTATTTGATAATTTTAATATTAATACTTTTTTGAAAGATTTATTATTTCATGTAACAGAAGCCATAAAAGAAACTAATTACGTGAAATGAAATAAAACATTAATATACGATGCATTGAAATATATATAATAGATTGAATATATATATATATATATATTATTTATAAAAGACAAATGTATATGGATTTTATATTCCATTATTTGAATAATGTTGTTTGTTATTCATACTTTCAAATACAATTTCATCATTTTAGAATTTCATGGGTGTTAAATTGTCTCATCCTTTAATAAATTCTGTCCTAGAAAATCAATATAGATCTCAGTAATCAAGGGATTGTTATTAAAAAAATACCTTTTAAAAAAACATAAATTCTATATAGTCACAATAAAAAATCATTTTAATAATAGGGATATTTCAATGTGAAGGACACCAAGAAACTAGGCTTTCTATTATGAGAACAATAATGAATACCTGGATATGGAAGAGAAATAAAACTATACTGTTTTAATGGAGAATGATAGAGACCATGTCCCTAACAATGTTTTTGAACACAAATATATAAATATTGGGTTTGACTAATGGTCGTTATTAAAATAAATAATGTTGATAATTAGACAACATTTTCATAGAAGACCATTTTTACCGGATTTGAGGAATTATTTCATTCCCTCTGAATGTATGGAAAAATAATTACATGATATGTTTCCATTAAATAGTAAAAATAATACCTTTTAGTTGTTCCATGAACTATTTCTACATAATTTAATTGAAAACATTGCATCATATGGTGATGTTATTCATTGAATCAAAAAAATCATCCAACGATTAACATAATCCATTTCATTAATTGATAAATTATACAAAATATTATGTTCAATCACATTGGTATAAAGGTCATCGACATTCCAATATGAACATATCATTATCCTTAAATCAACATGAGTTAACTCTTTATTTATCACATACCTAACTTCAAAACATCTTCATCATCTATTCCCTTGAAATATGTTAATAACATGAATTCACATAAAACATTATTGGAATCATACATTGTTCCTTTTTCCCTATGACAAATATTGATGGATATATTCCATAACGCAAAAAGTGTTGTAAGACTATAAGTGATCATGTATTACACTTTTTTAAAAAAAAAATTAATTAGTAACTAGGTAGTAATCGCATTTTTTAATCAAACATGTCATTATCTAGTCATCAATTTCCAAACATTAGGAACATCTTATGTTTTATCTTTCCCCCAATAACTTATTTGTAAAAAAAATACTTCTTAATAAATCCAATTTCATTAAACAACTCAACCTTTGATCTTAAATATAAAATGAAATTATAATAATGTAAAATCATTCTATTTTTATAGTTCATATTATAGATCATCATCAATGAAATTATTTTTCAGCAAATTTCATGGATCCAAATGATATAATTAAATTAATCATTCCACTTTAGTTTTGTAAATAACATATGTTTGTCCTCAATACCATACATTCTTCAGTTGTATATTACATTGCTTCTTGGTGCATTATTTTTCAAAGATCCCCATATCCTAACAATTTTAACACTTAATATGTGGGTTTTCCTTTTTCCCTTACAATCATTTTCCTGGTGAACATTTATCAACACTTATAAAAAACTCACAATCCTTTCATATATTTACCAGGGTGATTCATTCATCATTTATCATATATAGGAAAATACATACATCCATTCATCTTTTTGGACACATTCCCTTTTTCATTGTATTTAATATAAATATTATTCAGTTAGATTCTATTAAAGTTTTAGGATCATTTTAATTCCATCTATGTGTTGATACCATATACAACTATCTATTTAATCAATGAAAATATCTATGAAACCATCATACTTTGAATATTCGGATTATGATCTTCAATGATGTGTTCAATCATTCACTCATTCTTGTGAATGTAAAACATAGCATACCTAGATGACATTGTAATGTTATCTTCGTAATTTGAAACACTCTATTATTCCTTTTTTATTTAAGATAATAAACATTATTATTATCAAAAAAATTTGATCATGAGGGAAGTAATTTTCAATGACAGTTTTTTTAAAATGTTTATATTTCATATGTTATATTTCCTCTCCATCTCTAGTTTGCAGGATCAATAACCAACATTGACTAGAATCCCTGTTTATACAATATACTCCATGTGTGACCTTTTCCTTTTCCCCACAACCCAATTCAATGAATAACCTCCCAAATAAAATTAATCAATTTCATTACCTCCATTGGGTCAATAGTAACACAAAATGATGAGATCCTATGTCGCATAAAGTAATCAATCATTTGTGAATCCCTTTGGGGAAATTGTTTCCCCATATGAGAAAGATTGCGTGGGATAACTACATTAAGAAAACCTATTATATTCAAAACATACTCTTTTAGAATATGAGCTATATAATATATCATAATAGGGAAACATAAAATTTCCCATGATTATTAATACCAATATACCTTTTATGAACCCCTTCTAAAAAGATGGAATATATTAGATTAGATTATAACATTATGTAACATAACATAACATCCCAAAACTATTGAAAATCATAACAAAAAATTAACATTTAATGGGTATATAATATCATTATAATAAACCTGGTTTATTTGGAGTATTTATTAAATTAATATAAATTGAAATGGTTTTTAACAAATGATGAATTATCCTATGATTATCCTGTGAAATTGTAAATGATTCACATAATAAGGATCCTTGTCATTTACAATGTTACACATGATTCATCCCCAGTGAACCTTTTTAGAGTTATTAACACTCAGATACACTATTCTAGAATCACAACCACTTGTAGTATCTAGAAAAAGAATCATTTCTAGGAATACCGACATAATATCTATCCCAAAAAATAAAGTGTTTTCTTGTATACTTTTACTCAAGGTATATATTAATGTTATTTTCTACATTATATGTTTCATAAATATTTTTTTTTTGTTCCTACTAATAATCATATGCTACCAACAAAAACACCCAGACCACCAAAGACCAGAGCCTATTAAATCCTTTATTATAGTATAATGATTACCAGGAATGAAATCATGATGGTTCGATCAGTTTAACAATTTTAGAAAACCTGATTACATAAATGAAACCCATTTTACATTTGGAACATAAAATGAGACATAATATATTATAAAAGATAATTAATTGCATCCTGGAAAACTCATTAAATTATATTTTCTTCATAACATAGGGAAAGGAAATATAATAAGAGTAATCTCAAATACTCAGTAATGGTAATTTATGTGGACTAAATAATGAATCATTAAAAATAAATCTTCATGAAAAGGTAAGTAAATGAAAACAAATAATATTTAAATAACTGGACAAGTCATAATTAATATATAATTGTAAATAACTAAAACACATGCCATTTTGTATATAACACAAAATTGTAAGAAATAAATAGACATTATAAATTGTAAATATTAGGGATAATAAAAATATTAAATAAAAATTCAACGAAGTAAATTATTTCTCATTGGATTTCATGTATAAGGTATATGAATATAAATATCAGCAAGCAAAATCACAAAATGGTTTAAAACTATGTGTCGAATCCCATTTAATTACCCCAACTTATTTTTCTCAGGATAACCTGGAATTTTTTCAAATGGATATATAAATTATGAGGGCGAACCATGATTTATTTCCCAAATATGTCTTTATATATCAATAAATGTTTTTCATTAATAAAAATTATTCCATATCCAATATATATTGATTAAATGATACTAATATATCAAAAATTCCCTAGTTAATAAAAAAAATCACAATGTGAGAAAATTATGTAATAGTTTATTTATTTTGGCATTAATAATATCCATCACCCAGGAATTTTGAAATTTAAATTATTATAATATATTTATATTTTCAATTGAATGTAAACAGTAATAATTGAATGTGAGATTACAATGATAATGTTTAACAATTAGTTTTGTTTCACAATAAACCCCTTGGGTGAGATAATAAAAATTAAAACATGTAATACCTTAAAATATGATATAATAATGATATTTAAAGAAAACATGGTCGTATATACACCACAATAATTTTAATTGATGAATAACAACAAAAATTCTCTATGGAATGTAAATTAGAATGAAATCTATTAACACTTTGGAAACATCTGAATCATGAGATTTAGTAGAGAATAAACTAAATGGAAAATTTTAATACCATTAAATTAATATAATTATTATTATAATATTTAAATAGGTGAAGTAGGTATACCAGAAAAAAGAACGAAGCAGTGAATATCACATTAGTCTCACAGATGAAAAAAGTGATATGAAAATACATTACCTTCTGTATCATTTTGGGTGGAGACATCCTATAAGCTGATGTATAATGGTTTTAATAATTTTATTAACATATAAAGAATTATTATGATATTTATAATATCACATATTATCTTTTTATAATATCTAATTAGCTGTTTGTTAAAAACCATTCATTGTTTACATTATTTTGGTTGTTAATTTCCTATTTTATCGATAATGTTTTGACTTTTCTTATTGTTATTATTAATTTGATCATGAATTAATCATATAAATAATATAATAAATTATTTCAATAACATATATATCCATTATATATATATACATATAATAATACATAACGATAGGAGATAAGAAACAAAATGTATCATTCATGGAGATGGTAGGTCGTACATACACATGAAATATACATTCATTTCATTTATTTATTAAAAAATAAAAATTCATTCTTATATATAAATATATATTATAATTATTATATCATATATATTTCTTGTATATCACAAAAATTGTAGAAAAATTATTGTAGAGACCCGAAGCTTGACGTACATGAACTTTACATTACTTTTGCGGAATACTTAGTACATAACAAAAAAAATACACACACAAGGATCGTAATAGTTTAGTGTCTTTGGAAACTCGGAACGAAATCTTCTAATCGTGGTGAAAGATCTCCAATATCTCCCATAAAGATCTTCCCTTTTTTTACCTGAAACCTTTCTTTATATCCTGGGGAAAAGAAAACATAAAAGGGTGAGATCAAATGCTCAGTAAGGGTAAACAAAAGAAATATAAATCTCATCGTATACACAAGCACATAACTTTTGGAAATCTTAACCTGCAAAAGAGATCATAATTTCATAACATGGGATAAATCATGCCAGTGAAATGTAATCACAATAATCATAACATAAAACATGAAACTTTGTGGCATACACACATAAACATAGAGAATCATTTCTTGTTAGTCAAGACTCATTGCGAAGACTATCTTAGTGAACAAAGTCCCTTTCTGAACCGAGTCACCCTCGTTTCAGTCCTGTTTCACTGAACCGGTATAACCTACCGTTCCAGCCATGTCTATCTCATGAGATATAAAATCTTTACCAAATGAATTGGAGGGAGATATAGGTCCCACCCATCTCATAATTAAACCATTCTTATGTGTGCCACAAAATCATAAATCATACATCATTACATAACCCATATAGTAAAAATGGGAATCTTAAACATCGTGACATCATAAAACAACTCATATAAGATAAAGGAATTCATAAAAATAATTCCATCACAACATAATCAAATCAATGTAATAATAAGGATAGAAACAGAACCCTTTATTATCTTAGATGGGAAATAATTTTTATAAAACACTTGAACTCCATTCTTGAGGAAAATATCCTTTCTACTTCAAAAACAATTTTCATTTCTTAACATGTCATAAAATTATAGCTAAAAGAAGTTGATTAAAAATAAACTTGAAAACTTGTAAAGGAATCTTCTTGGAAATAATGTTTTAAAAATCCATTCATGCCGTATAAGTTAAAAAAACATTCATCTCGTACTTTTGTCGGAAAAGTAAAAAAAGTACCTCGTATGAAAAACGACAAAAGATTCCTTTCATATCGTTTACTGAAAACTCACCGAAGGGTAAAATAGGATTTAAACAATTGTAGGTAAATGTAAATAATATTACATATTGAGGAAACATGGATGTGGATGATAAAATACACCCCAGTAAATACTAAAGTATAAACAATCTCGGATAAAAATGAGATTGTGATATTTCCCTTACCTTAGGTCCGATTTGCTTTGTACGTGTCCGAAGCTCCTGTATAACGGCTTAAATAATTTTATTGACTTATTCCAGAATCATACATATTGATATGATATCATATATGGTCATATTCTTAGCTTCTTATTAGTAATATTTCATTGTTACTTGTTACTCGGGTCTTTATTGCCTTTTGTTCTTATGCGTGTTTTTCCGAATAAATTCTTATTATTATTTTAAGGTTATAGATACCTTATATCCATAATGGTATTAGTTTAATATATATCATATTTATTCGTTCAATTAATTTATATAATTACTATGTAATGATGATCATGTAGAACGAGTCGCATCACATCGTGGAGACGGTATTCCGTACGTACGCACGAGCGATGATATTGTTCCCATGATCGTGGAATTGTATTTAAGTATATTTATACTATTTAAGTATCAATATAACTTTATAATAATCATATATAGTTACTCATTAAACCATTATACCCATCCTTGTAAGGTGATGGTGGAAAATAGAGTACACCACGACTTGGAGACGGTATTCCGTACGTACGCACGCGCGGTGATTTCATTTTTCCATAGGATGGATAGAAGGTGAATTAGGGTTGTTTCATATTTATAATAACATATCAGTATGTAGGTAATACTGATGTTATTACTTTATCATGAAACAACTAAATAAGAAGAAGTTGAAGAAGAAAGAAATTTAAAAGATCGGTAATGGATATTACCTCTTCTTTGAAACACCTCTTTGAATCCTCCACTTAGGGAACTATGATTGGTCTTTGAAGAAGACCAGGACCTCTAGTATTATTCTAGTGAAGTGGAGAAGGGATTTTGGCAGGGGTTGGCCGAGCTTGAGTGCTCAAATTGGTGTGAGGAGGAGGGGGGAGGAGGTTCCCTTTTATAAGGGAGGAGAGGGGCACCTTAGGAATACCTCAAAATATTTATTTATATTAAAGTCAAAATCGGTTTATAATGGTTCCAAAGGGTCTTATTTCGAAGGTAATGTGGGGATGGGTCGAAATACTATCAACCAATAAGATTTAGACAAGATTAGCTTATTATTTTAACCTTATCAATTAGATTTAACTCTAAGTTAAATAATTTAACTTTTACCGTGACTTTTTGTTTTCTTACATTCTATTGTTAATACACATACTATAACATGCCAAACGAACCCCAAGTTGTTTATTATTAAGATATATATCCTTATCTAAGTCATTTGGCCAAACCTTAGATTTTTAGGAATAAAATAACAATTAATAATATAATATTTGATTTAAAAACTATTTTGTGTCAATTTTGACACTATTTGATATATGATTTTTGTGAAAGTCATAACAGAATTATATGTTCGAACCAAGTTCATTAAAGAAACACTAATATATCATAGTAACATAGAAAATTAGTGTAATTCATAAAAAGTGTCAAATTTCATTTATTTGAGCATTTATAACATCAATTATGTTAACATTTCCTTAAAAGGGTAATTATTGCATCATCGGTGTGTCATAAATAAATTAATTTATTTAAAGTCTAAAAATTATAAATAAAATATCATTATGTAGTAAATATTTTTATCTTTCTAATGAATATTTATAGTCGAATTTATCTTATGTATAACCCCATATTAAAAATGTTTTAGTTATTAAACTTTGATTTTAACTATTTTAACTATTGATTAAATAAAATAATATTAAATGTCATAATCTAATACAAGTGGACCTAAATGGTCATATTATATTCATAAGTTTGTTTTTTATCGAATTACACTTATCCAATAGAATTAGGACATGTGTTAGGATAATAGTAATATCATATTTACCCTTAGTTACCCTATTTACTATTAACCGCGGTAAAAAAAGTAAAAAGTTACTATTCACCAAAAAATTATTTTTATCTCATTGAACCACATTTTACTTACTGATATCAACCGTGTCTGTCGGATTTTCGAAATTCCATTCACAGAAGTGGTAAAATTAAGTTTTATTCAAAATTCAGTTTTTAACCTACCACTTAGTGGTTTCACTATTCATCAAAAATTGAAGTTTTTCAGAAAAATGCCAAAATTTCACCCTAAGCTATAATTGATATTCCGAATTCAAAAATGATTTCTATTTTACAAAATTCCCAACATATAAGTTGAATTAATTAATTTTATAATTAATATCCGCTGTCACAACAAATAGCGTGTTTTTAAGAGATAATAAATATCAAAAGATTGACACTTGTTTATAACTAGTTTAAATGTGAAATTACATCCAATGACCAACATTGTATTAAATTGAAAAAATATATTCTAAATATACTTTAAAACCACTCAAATTAATAATTTATCACTATTAATTATTCCGATTAAAAAAGTTGTTTTTAATTAAAATTTAGTAATTTTCACTATTCATCAGAATATGAAAGTTATCCGAAAAGTACCAAAATTTCACCTTAAGCTAAATTCGATACTCCGAATCCATAAATGAAGTCCATTTTGAAAAATAAAATTTACAAAAATTCAAAAAGTGGTTATTACATTTCATAACGGCTAGTTTTAATAATATCTTAATAGCATATCGTTGTTTAGCGAAACTTGGTGTTGCCTACAACACACGCTATCGTGGAAGGTCGCGATTGCGTGTAATTCAAGCCAGGTCATAGATGTGTGTTGTGAAAGCTCCTTTTGGTGTAGCGTATAACACAAGAAATTAATGAAATTAAAAAGAATATTTTTCATAAAATCTCAGGGTGTTACATTCTACCCCCCTTAAAATGAATTTCGCCCTCGAAATTCGTCGGGGTTATAAATGGTTTACTATTCAAAAGTTTCTTTAATCGAAACCCAAATCGTAAAAAGGAATACCAAAACCAATATTTAAAAACAAAAGTATGAAACGTAATGGTTACCCAAATAAACTAATCACTGGGTTTCCACATAGGTGAAAATATGGATATGGAAGAGAAATCTAACCATCATGTTCTGATGGAGAGTGGTAGAGAAGATGGCTATGGAAAAGCTAGCAATCACAAATCCATAAATTTGTGACGATCTAAGGTACCATCTGATTAATCAGATATAAGAGCACTAGGACAACATTTTTGGTTTTCAAGATCATTTCCCTAAAGTTTATGAAATTGGAATTAGAAGAAATACTTTCGTGATTTTGGTATAGTCTCACTGTTTGTTGTTCTATGGACAATTTCTACTTCATCTCTTAATGAAATGAAGTTGAATATGTCATTCGTGATTTGTTAGCAGATCATGTGATAGAATGATGGGTCATTCCATCTGTCTCAAAAGGTTAGAAAAGTTATAAAAAAATACATAAGTCCATCTATAGTGAGATTAATGATATATGGTTTCTAAAATGAACTTATAATTCATATATCATACTTCTTAATATAATAAAACTAGTTTCTACTAAACAGGGACTTCCTGTAGGCCAGTGGTAGGCGATAAAGGCCAGTCGCACTTCGGTTGTGGGTTCGATTCCCACATCCGTGTCCGACGCGATGGGCTGTCGCCCGTCCTGCAGGTTGTCCTTTTTCTAAAACTACATTACTATAACATCCCATCAATAATATCGAAAATCTTCTATCCTTAAACAATACTAACTTATGTCCAACATAATCCATTCTAATCTTTAGGCTTATCCATAATACTGCAGTCCACTCTCATAATATAGTGAAAACGATTAACAGAGATTTAATACCATCGTTGATCCCCATATATCATAAGATATGTCTTGTTGGTCACATTCCAAACATTCAAAGGCCTTAATCAAGTATTTTCTTGAATACCCATTGGACCTTAGTGAAAACATGTATGCAGTTAAAAGTTAACACCTTCCACATACCAAAATCCTCAAAATTCTATATACTCAAAACATGATATCACTTAGTCCTTATATCAATCATGAGCTAATGAATACAATCAAACATATCATTATCTTCTTATCTCTTCATTATTCTCATATCATCTGCTTACCAAAAAAAATGTCTCAATCACTTTTCATGGTTATCGGTACCATAAAATTATTGAAAACCACAATAGACCAAAACATAAATATTCCAATATTCCACAATACTATATACAACATTATTTTGGAATCCCATTACATAAACAATTAATCATTCCACCACATCGTTGTCATATTCAACATCACCAATAGTGATCGCATGTGACTTCCCTTTGTCCTTTTCCTTAAGTGGTTGCTCATGTTGATCATCACTAACCCTTGGATTAGGGCATTTATTGGCATAATGTCCCATCTCCTTGCACTTGAAACATTGAAGTGTTGGTGGTGCGTTCTCTACAGTCTTTTCTTTATTCACATCATTTGAAACCATTTTCCCATTACTTCGACACTCAGCCGCTCGATGACCTTCATTTCCACACTTAAAACATTTTCTAGTCCCTTTAAGAGAATCTCCACCATGCTTCCTTCCACACTTTGTGCATAAGGAAACATTCATCTTCTTTTCACCATTATTCTGAGATTTCTCCTTGAACTCCATCTTTCGTTTCTTGTCAAAACCATGAGATGGATATGTAACACCAACTTCCATTTCTACCTTGATAGCACAACGCACAATTTCTTCATAGCTACTGAAGTCTCTTATAGCTAATGCCCTTCGAAGACTTGGTTTTAAGCCACTGAAAAATCGATCAACTTTACTTTCAGGTTGGATGTAATGCCAGATGCGTACGTTGCAAATCTTGTAAAATTCGCTTCGTATATACCAACAGATTCATCATCCTTCTGCTTCAGCTCAAGAAACTCCTTTTCTATCTTTGTTCGAAGAATACAAGGGAAGTACTTACTGAAAAACAAGTTCTTGAACTCGTCCCATTCCATGGACTCAATTTCATCTCTTGGCCTCATATTCCTGATAAGATTCCACCATTGATCACCTTCACCTTCCAAACGATATACTGCTAAGATTACTTTATCATGTTCAGAACATTGAAGAACTGAAAATATCTTTTCAGTGTTACTGATCCATTGTTCAGCAACAAGTGGATCGGAAGACCCACTAAAAGAAGGTGGGCGTTGCCTCATGAAGGACTCAATAGAATATTGTTCCCTTCTCTGATCATTTGGAAGTCCAGAATGATTCATAGCTTGTGTAAGTATAGCAATAAGATTTTGCACTCCATCTCCCATTACATTTTCTTGTTCAGGAGGACAATCATTTCATTGTCCATTGCATTGATCAACACGGTTCCTTCGGGTTCCAGCCATCGTCTAAAACCCAAAAATAATAGTGTGAGAGGCAAAAATCATGCTAAGGAAAACAACATTATAAAGGGGGAGTATCCTCAATATCTAACTTCTTAGGTTAAATTCTAAGATCGTTACCATAGTTATAGGACTGTATCCTATACGTATACTTATCTTTAGGGACATCCCTATACAAACCATATAAATATCTCTAGGGATCTCACTAAAGTTCTCGCATCCTAGTTTCCAAAGGTTGACTAAACCTTTCCTCCGATACCAACTGTAGAGACCCGAAACATGATGTACATGGACTTTACATTACTTTTGCGGAATACTTAGTACATAACAAAAAAAATACACACACAAGGATCGTAATAGTTTAGTGTCTTTGGAAACTCGGAACGAAATCTTCTAATCGTGGTGAAAGATCTCCAATATCTCCCATAAAGATCTTCCCTTTTTTTACCTAAAACCTTTCTTTATATCCTGGGGAAAAGAAAACATAAAAGGGTGAGCTCAAATGCTCAGTAAGGGTAAACAAAAGAAATATAAATCTCATCGTATGCACAAGCACATAACTTTTGGAAATCTTAACCTGCAAAAGAGATCATAATTTCATAACATGGGATAAATCATGGCAGTGAAATGTAATCACAATAATCATAACATAAAACATGAAACTTTTTGGTATACACACATAATCATATAGAATCATTTCTTGTTAGTCAAGACTCATTTCCAAGACTATCTTAGTGGACAAAGTCCCTTTCTGAACCGAGTCACCCTCGTTTCAGTCCTGTTTCACTGAACAGGTATAACCTACCGTTCCAGCCATGTCTATCTCATGAGATATAAAATATTTACCCAATGCATTGGAGGGAGATATAGGTCCCACCCATCTCATAATGAAACCATTCTTATGTGTGCCACAAAATCATAAATCATACATCATTGCATAACCCATATAGTAAAAATGGGAATCTTAAACATTGTGACATCATAAAACAATTCATATAAGATAAAGGAATTCATAAAAATAATTCCATCACAACATAATCAAATCAATGTAATAATAGGGATAGAAACATAACCCTTTATTATCTTAGATGGGAAATAATTTTGATAAAACACTTGAACTCCATTCTTGAGGAAAATATCCTTTCTACTTCAAAAACACTTTTCATTTCCTAACATTTCATAAAATTCTAACTAAAAGAAGTTGATTAAAAATAAACTTGAAAACTTTTAAAGGAATCTTCTTGGAAATAATGTTTTAAAAATCCATTCATGCCGTATAAGTTAAAAAAACATTCTTCTCGTACTTTTTTCGGAAAAGTCAAAAAAGTATCTCGTACGAAAAACGACAAAAGATTCATTTCATATCTTTTACTAAAAACTCACCGAAGGGTAAAATAGGATTTAAACAATTGTAGTTGAATGGAAATAATATTACATATTGAGGAAACATGGATGTGGATGATAAAATACACCCCAGTAAATACTAAAGTATAAACAATCTCGGATAAAAATGAGATTGTGATATTTCCCTTACCTTAGGTCCGATTTGCATTGTACATGTCCGAAGCTCCTGTATAATGGTTTAAATAATGTTATTGACTTATTCCAGAATCATACATATTGATATCATATCATATATGGTCATATTCTTAGCTTCTTATTAGTAATATTTCATTGTTACTTGTTACTCGGGTCTTTATTGCCTTTTGTTCTTATGCGTGTTTTGCCGAATAAATTCTTATTCTTATTTTAAGGTTATAGATACCTTATATCCAAAATGGTATTAGAGTAACATATATCATATTTATTCATTCAATTCATTTATATAATTACTATGTAATGATTATCATGTAGAACGAGTCGCATCACATCATGGAGACGGTATTCCGTACGTACGCACGAGCGATGATATTGTTCCCATGATCGTGGAATTGTATTTAAGTGTATTTATAAAATTTCAGTATCAATATCACTTTATAATAATCATATATAGTTACTCATTACACCATTATACCCATCCTTGTAAGGTGATGGTGGAAAATAGAGTACACCACGGCGTGGAGACAGTATTCCGTACGTACGCACGCGCGGTGATTTCATTTTTCCATAGGATGGATAGAAGGTGAATTAGGGTTGTTTCATATTTATAATAACATATCAGTATGTAATTAATACTGATGTTATTACTTTATCATGAAACAACTAAAGACAGAGAAGTTGAAGAAGAAATAAATTGAAAAGATCGGTAATGGATATTACCTCTTCTTTGAAACACCTCGTTGAATCCTCTACCTAGGGAACTAAGATTGGTCTTTGAAGAAGACCAGGACCTCTATGATTATTCTAGGGAAGTGGAGAAGGGATTTTGTCAGGGGTTTTCCGATCTTGAGTGCTCATATTGGTGTGAGGAGGATGGGGGAGGAGGTGCCCTTTTATAAGGGAGGAGAGGGGCACCTTAGGAATACCTCAAAATATTATTTTATATTAAAGTCAAAATCGGTTTATAATGGTTCCAAAGGGTCTTATTTCGAAGGTAAAGTGGGGATGGGTCGAAATCCTATCAACCAATAAGATTTAGACAAGTTTAGCTTATTATTTTAACCTTATCAATTAGATTTAACTCTAAGTTAAATAATTTAACTTTTACCGTGACTTTTTGTTTTCTTACACTATATGGTTAATACACATACTATAACATGCCAAACGAACCCCAAGTTGTTTATTATTAAGATATATATCTTTATATAAGTCATTTTTCCGAACCGTAGATTTTTAGGAATAAAATATCAATTAATAATATAATATTTGATTTAAAAACTATTTTGTGTCAATTTTGACACTATTTGATATATGATTTTTGTGAAAATCATTTTCAATATAATGGATTACTATGCGTGTGTCCATAACAACGTCACTGTTTAGTTAATTAATTTGTAATTTCCAAGTCATAATTAGGAAATATAGTTTCAATGAAAAATAATTCTATCCTAATTTTGGAAAATGGGATATAATATATCGAATCTGGGTTGATATCAGGTTCATCTATTACAAAAAATGGATGTGGGGCCATGTTTGAGGAATGTAATTTTTTGGTTTGTTTATTTTGGTTCACATCTATGAGGATACTAAAAAGTAAATAAATCCTATAGAGAGTTGAATCAGGGATGATTCTAGTGGTGTTAGTTCAGAGTTGGGTATTATAGAGTTCATAAAGAAAATCTTTCTACAGTAATTAGAGATTTAAATTAAAGCTATTGAGGGTGACATAAAAGAATGCAACATGTATTATGATATATGATAAGGGTTTTCAGTAATTTCTATAAAAAAATTTGGTATATCTCTAAAGGTTAATTTTTCATGAATTTGATAGAGACTCTTTATACCTAGTAATAGAATATAATACCATTTAATTATTTCCCATTTTATAGATTTTGTAATTATGTATCTCATTGGTAAATACAATGTTTTGTGTTCTTATTAAAATGTGTTGTGATCTCAAACATTCATAAATAGTGGGCTAATCAAATCTTCCATAACATGACTATTAATAATTAAATTGTATATAGATCAATAATCTTATAGAATGTCTCTTTATTATTGTATATTTCAAAGAAAAACTTGTAAATTAGAGATTCTATGTCATATTTACCAAGAATAATAGTATTACAATATTCATTCCTTTTATTTTATCCCTATATTATATTATTTTATGTTTAAAATAATCTTGGTTATGTTCTATGATAGGTGTTCCCTTGAAGATATCTTAACCAAAGAAAAATTCATAATTTTTTGTTATTTGACATGTTGATTTCTTGATTTTTTAGATAGATCTCCTTCACAAGAAGTCATTCCATAGAATATTTATTAACATTTGTTTCTAGAGAGGTGTGTGAGTGGATATTTTTTCCATTTGTTGAGTAAGTATTTGATTAGATTGTCAAACACTTAAAAATATCTATGATAGAAATTTTTTAGAGGATCAACCTTTATATAGGACCTTTTCCAACTAATTTTTTATGCTTACTTAATCTTCTTAAAATTAATTCCATTTATCAGGAAAATTTAACATTATTCCCCTCTTTGATTAGTGATTTTAAAATAATTAAAATATATAAATAAAAATAATTAGTGATATTAACGAATATCTATCCTCAATAATCCTTCAGATATATCCTTGGTCAGTCACTAGGCTACACTCCATTATGTAATAAATTATGACTAACTGTGGCCTGAAACAACCATGTGATCCATACTACACATAGGACAACAATTAATTCAATGTTTATTTCTACCAATTATCACCATGAATAATATATGGGTTTGTGATTAGAACTAAGGTTATATTATAAATATTTAGATCCATTTCCAAAATTATGTATATTTTAGGACGAATAGATAGATTTATATACCAATATTAATCACTACTGATAATTAAGAAAAAAACCATTATGCACGAATGGAATTTCATTTATAACTAAAAAAATAAAGAAAATTAATCGTAGATAGTGACCATGACCTTTGTACTCTCTTTAAACCACACTACAAGGTAGTAATGTCCAACTTAATCAGTAGTCTACTCTTTGGGTCCTGGGATGTATTTTATATATATGTATAGTGATATTACAATAAAATCAGCAGGACCCTCCCCAGAACCTCTTGTGAAAAATATAAAAGGAGAAAACTATATATAAGTATATTAAAAAATTAAATGAACTCCTCATTTAAACAAAAAAAAACTATTACACATTCTTACCATGGATCACTCAACATGTAACACATAGAAGAAACCATATCCATATAAAAACATATATATTAAATGGAGGTACCATGATTTATCTTCACCACTGGTTAGCCTCACTCCTGCCCCAATTACTCAAAAAATACACCCATTACTTGAATTAATAAGCATGACTACGCCTAGAAAATTATATGATATCATTCAGTAATCATATTCATTTGGTCAAAAAATAATCATCATCACCACATCTATAACAATTTATAAGTATAGAATCTATTACAATCCATTTGTCAATAATAATACCTCACTCTATCATATCCCATGAATATACACCCATGGGAAACAGTATCAACAATTACAATATTCACGTGTTGTTTATAACTATAAGAAACAACATTCCACACATAAAAATTATAGAAAATCATGATCCCTCATAATTAGTGTGATTCTATACACTGTATCATTTTCCATTAAAGCCAATGTATGGTGATATAGTATACTACAATCAAATGCATAGAGGTGAAGAGGGTGTGCCTTGAAATTTGTTCCATTTAAATCATGGATATTAGCGAAAATGAATCCCAAAACATTCGAGTGTTGTTTCTAATGAAAATTTGGTGTAACATAATATAAAATCATACAACATAATGAATATCCCACATATAAACACTAAGAAACAACTAACTAGCCTTAAAATTGAAACTATAGGTATTGTCATTGTAGACACTCATCGTCCATAATAATGTCCTAGGTAACTAGATTCAACACAAGATTTTATAATAAAATCATTATTCATTTCCACATAATATTTTAGAAAATTAAAATTTTATCCACTTTATAACCTATATTATTCCCATTATTCATTATCACATCATTTGATCTAGTTTATCCATTCTATTTTTTAAAATATCATAATTTTTTTGACTAAAGAAACTATTCTAAAATTATGGTCACCATGTTTTATATACATTAATTAAATTTTTATCTCAATACCAATAACTCATATGTAATCTGACCAGCCATCCCACAATTCATATTTGAATATATGTCAATTATCATTACTATAATAAATAAAATAGTTTCTTATGGGATAATTATTATTCAAATTAGCATTCTATGATTTCATGATATTGTATGACTCATACAAAGCTATAACATGAAATGATATACATTCAATTAATACAGCCAAATTTCATCAAGCAATTACACTAATAAAAACCTTTGAAAACTATACATTAAAAAAATTTATCGTAAATGAAAACATCCATAAATCTCAAAACATCACCCATTCTTATAAATTTGGTTTCATCCCTATCATAATTATTAACATCACATTCCATCTTTCCACCACTAGGATCAACCACCACTACAAATCTTGGAAACCAATCTATCTTTCATCTACTTAGACAACTATAAAAAGTTATTAAAAAAACAAATATCTGACATTATTGATATATAATATATGGTTGGGAAATTTTATTTTTCATGTAACACTTTCTAGGAAATAGTTTTCATATAATAAAGCATTAAATCCATTATCAAAATAGAAGGGGATAAATCAACCTAAAAAAAATCATCAACAATTAACCATTTAATTAAAATAATTATTTAAATATATCACTATTCACATGTTCAATAACATTATGTTTCATATAAACAATTATTATGCATATATAAAAATTAATCAAAATCATTCTTAAATCATGACATATGTTCTTCATAAAATGTAATGAATATATAAATTAAATTCTCTCGTATATTATGTTACTCATTAAAATATCATATAATTTCATTTTTTATTCAGATTGTAGAAAATATTCAATTATATAACAGAAAAACCATAAAAACAGAATATTTTATTCTATCTAGAAGATATCATTAGAATAACACACCTTTAACCAGTCAAAAAAATTTCATAACATTTATTTAATTTATACTAAATAATATATATCAACTACAATAAAAAATAACATTCACATCATTCATTTAAATATCATATTTTTTATCATCATTAATACTATTCATGGAAATGTATTAATAAGGAAATTGTAAGTATTTAATTAACAATTTTACAAAAATAATAATAAATATATATCTCATACATGGAAAGGGGATTCACAACATGTTTAACCAAATGTAGAGAGAAGGATAGGGAGAGAGATATATAAATATATATAATAGTGACTGGGGAATAAATATAAGTCCTTATGTTGAATCACCAAATGGTTTATGATTATTATTGAGAATCTATGAACTCAAAATTAAATAATTGATCACACAGGCTCAAGATAAAGAATTATACTAGAATATGGAACGAAACTCTAATATTAGACATACATATTTACATTTCTCTGGACACCCATAAAAACTCAAGAAGATATAACAAGTTTAATACATATTCAATTTATTTTTTTCCCATAAAATTACCGAATTCTCAACCTTATAATTTTTTAATACTCAATATATTCAATGCTTATAAATAGATTATTTATAATTGGTTTTGATTCCCAGTATTTTAGTTAAATATTACATTAAAATATATTTCATGTATATTAAAGGATGAAATAAATATTTTCTATTAAAAATAGTAACATTTATTTAAATGGGATGATCTACACAAATATATGTCCAAATAATGATTAAACAAACATATTTGACCATAACAAGTTGAATGAAATTACTATGTATAATATTTCTAACCATTATGTAGATATCATATTACCTTTGTGGGGGATTTTTTAATATTGTAATGCCATTATGAATCTAGAATCTATGCAAACATGGAAAAGATAACATTATCTAAGACAAGGGTGATCATCCTGAAAAGATGTGCTCTACCGTTATATAGAAATTCAAAACCCCACATAATATTATCATCAGTCCATGACCACCAATACATTATAATATATTAAAACATGGTATGTGACATATTTATGTATTGAAAAAACTAGTGGTATTTGAATTTGAAATGAATATACCTTCATAAACCAATATTTTCATGCTTATTGTTAAAATAATATTTAGAATTAAATATTTTTAAATAAATAGTCCTATGAATAAGATATATTTACTTGAACACTCTCCAACACCTTAATGCCCAAGAAATTTAAAAGTAGGGTATTTTGAAATCAAGGACCTTATATTAGATACATGTAAAAAAATTATTATACGTGATAATTAAAAAAATCCGTGATGGAAGTTGAAAATCCAAATAATAACCACTATATAATATACCTATAAAGGATGTCACTATATCTAGAGCATATAAACCATAAAAGAGGAATAATAAAATATAAATACAATCTTGGGGGAGATTAATCTGAATCATAAATGAATAATTTCCTAGTAAACACATCAATTATGTTTAAAAACTCATATATCAATATATGTAAACATGTTAAAAATATATAATCAGCCAAAAATAACATATAGAAAAAATCAGAATACATCGCTCAGATATATGAGTCTTACTGTATATATCTATCCTTCATTCCATAGGGTCTCCACTAAAATTAATAATGTAATATGAAATTTTTTCATTAATTATCCCAAATATTCTGAATCCTAAAACAATATTGCTTAATGGTATCATTATCATCAAAGTCTATATATATTAAATCAGTGATTTGATAATAGTTCAAAAGAAAAAAATGAATTAATATCATATGAAATACATATTAAATCTTGATGAAATTATAGGGTAGAGTTAAAGGAAATGACATGGCTCCAACAAACACTAAAACGATCAATTATCCCGAAGGCCTAAGAGTATGCTTACACCTAGGAAAAAGCCTCTCTTACCCAAGAAGAAGAGATACCATCACCTAAAAATGTCCTTAAATATATAAATATATATTCCTACTTATATGATAAATTTAATACTTTATATAATCATGGGAAACCATTATTCTTTCACTAATCAACTCAACCATCCTATTATTGATTTTACAAATTCCAAAAAAATATTTTTCATCCCTCTAATCTTAGTTTATCACAACTATTATAAAAATAAAAATCATAATATTCCACAAATATATATATTCTAATAGTGATTTGCTAACATTTATTTTAAGAAAACATTATCATTGGTAGATTCTATAACCAAAACCCCGCAAATTCAAATATTCAGGAAACAAACATGTAAATTTGAGTCGAGACGGTCTATGCTATCTGAATATCTATTTACAGATAAAAATTATTTATGTGGAAGAAATATGGGAAATAATAATATTAGATACCTACCAAAACACAATAGGTGGACATTATATCATGATATGAGATGAATATCTCAAGAACCCCATAGACCCTCATCAAATCATCAATAGACTACCTAAAGAAAAAAATTCACTGATATAAACCTCATTATTTATATGTAATAAACAAGCTTCATCATAAATTATATGATACCCATTTAACAACATAGACTCTATGTGATCAGAGTAAACTCATTATTATGTTCATTTAAATAATCAACCACATCCATTAAGGAACATAAAGTGGATAATGTGTTCTTCTAGTAACATGTCACTCATCCTTCAACCTCTATAATACGAACCAATGAGAGAAAACCTCTACAATGGATCATTAATTCAAGACCACTAGATATGAACTCATATGTTATGATTAATATTTTACGCACGAATATATAAAATGAAGGTGAACTATATTACTAATTATGAAAAACATAACACATCCCTAATTGAATGAAATGCATCCCCTAAAACAAAAATAGATGATAAAATACTCAAACCATCCTTAATGGGAAACACCATAGATAAGTATTTTTTTATCGCCTCAAACCTAGAATCTCATAGTTGGGAGCCCTACACCTCTTACATGAAATTTGAATACTTTATCATGTGATAGATACATAGTCTTCTATTGACATATACTATATCAATGTAAATATCAACCTTCTATTGCATATTTCTTAAATAATCCATATACTAGAACTTATTATCACATTGTGACTTAAACCTGAAATAAGATATAAAGTATTTCATTATCATTTAATATAAGAAATATATATGTTTTCCTGATTCATAATATTTTCTTCTTACATTCTAATTCATTGTGTTATGGAAATAAAAAATACAATCTTAAAAACATTACATACTTTTTATGTCTCATGTATTTAGTATGTTTTTTTGATTTTTTTTATTTTTTAATACATGGAAATGCTCTAATTTATTATGAATATAAACATTACATTACTCAATAAGATACATATAATTGAAGGTGAATTTTATTATCAAAATGATCTTTTTTCGACTACATGAATAATTATTGTTTTTTCCACATTACAGAAAAGATTAATGAAAATTAGTCATAACATGGAACCCATAAATAACAATAATCATCATTCACTTCAATGTATTGATAATAAATTTGAAATTCCATCAGAATAACTGATCTTTATTATTATAAGTGCATAAGAATTGTATTTATTTTACATAATACACATTTTAATTATTATAAATCAAAATTATGTCATACATTAAATTATTCTTCAACATTGTGAACTATCAAGAACCATCTATATGAGGATGTTGTAAAAACTAAAAACTATGACAATTGGGGAATACCCTATAAAAATTCAGTCGTTTTAAGAGTTTAGATACGATCATATTTGCAACTGAATTTGTCCAATGTTTTCTCTACAAAGAAATATCATTCCAATTCCTTTGGTATAATTTAATGAGTTTCAATTATAAGGAATCATTGTAATTGTTCTTTCTATAAGAATTAATTTTCTTTTATAATCACTTATAATCAATGTTAAGATTGAAAAATCAAAAGATAGAAAGACGGTGAATCTGATCAATAAGATAGATGGATTTTTGGGATAGAAATATTGATGGTGATCATCGTATCCATGTATTATGATTATTTTTAGACATATCTTATTCCGATAATTGTGACTAGGTCATTCTAGTCAAGGAAAGACAGAATTTATAGTACGTATAAAAATATGGATACCATTAGTCAAGGTTATTGTCTACCGATACTCTTCATATTAAAAAGTGTTAATTATTTTATTATATCATACAACTAATTCAATGTTTTAGTTTCTATTGTGTTACTTTTTTAAAAATTCTATTCTATTGTGAATTTAATAAAATGTTATTCTTCATAGTTATCTTTCTAAACTCATTATTTTATTATTTTTTTATGAGTAAAATAATAAAATACATTACTTTAATCATATCAACCTGGATTTTGATTCCATCAATCTAATCATCAGACAATTTTAGAGCTCGATAATATTACATTATGTGATTTTTTTGTTTTTCATAGCTTAAGCATTTAAACAAAAATTCACCCACCCCTCTTTTAAAAATATCCATATAATATAATATTATGATCCTAAAATTTGTCAACATTTATGAATTCCATCCATCATCATTTCTACAAAAGTCATGTCACATTGGGAATATACGTAACTAATGATCTTATAATCTATGTAGACCACATAACTATCATCGATGATGTGATGAATCTAGTAATTCATTAAAAAACGAAGAGTTATACTTATAATAGTGATTAGATTAGTGAAATTCATGTGTTCATAAATAAAAAAATCCATACGCGATAGAAACCATTTTCTACATAAAAAACAACTAAATTAATGATATAACATATCATAATAATCCGATACTTCAATTCCTTATTATAGAAAATATTGAAACTGGGTAACTAATAGGATTGCCATCAAAATTAATGAAATCAATGTTTATGGTTCAATCTACCTAAATTTATGATCCATACATGTGAATGATTTCATGAGTCTCACAATTGTATATAATTTTGTAATGAACCACTAATATTAATTAGATAACCCATGTAAACTTTACAACTCTTCAATTCTGTTAGTGCCACATAATAAACAACAACATCAACCTTCATATAATATACACCTAACACGTATTAATTCATGACATTTACTATTAAATGGAAATCATGCGGCTAAAACACATACATGAACAACATTCCAAATTGCTACTAATAATGAAGAACTTTGAAAACAACATAATGATTATTATCATGCTCCTTAGATGATATAGTGAATACATGTGTGTCATCAATAAAACCAACATTGAAATGATCATGAAACCCATGAAATACTATATTAAACAATCTTCATAACATGGATGGGGATCTAATAAGAGCTAACAACATCCAAATTTTATCATAATGTAGCTTACTCAGCCCGATTAGCTACCTGAATAGTGAAATCAGACATTGTTCAACTGGTCATAGGTGTACCTCACCGAATTCCATTGGATTTGAACTAGAAGAGAGTGGGTTAATATTGTAATTAGGGGATGAAATACTAATATTTTATGATAAATTAATTGTATAATTATATAGATATAACATGGAGTGAAATTAAAGACTCAACAGACTCGATTTATACCATCACATGGTTAAAGCACATCGAACAACATACAATAGAAAAAGAAAAAGAATCAATGGAAATATAAATAAATAAAGAAGGAAATATACCAATTGTAGATAATAAATTTTTGAATACCTAAAAATATAGGTCATACAAACAATATGTAAAATGGTTCATCATTGTATAACCTCAATATGATGCACAGATATATCAAATGGTAATACAAATGAAAACAAAAGGAAAACTAAAAAGTTACTCTTGAAGAGGAAAGAACATCAATATCCCTTTCCAATATCCTTTGCCAAAATGCTACTAAGGTCCAGATATAGAATCTTATATATTACCCGAACATAAAAACCTAAATTATACACACGTCCCAAAAGGCCATTGAAGGGAGTGAGAGTGAATCATAGTAGGATACCACTGACATGTGCATTTCCAACATAATTTTTAAGATGGTTATAAACATAATAAAATAAAAAGGCCTAAAATCTTTCAAAATAAAAAATACATGATTTATTTGTGCTTAACAACCACAGAGATGAAATCCAAAAATTTAGTCATTGCTGAAATATATGAGATGGTGAGGACCCATGGTCCATGGCCCAAGGTATCCTCTGATTTAATTCCTCCCAAGAGAATACATGGGTTCCACCTCAGATTAAGAAACATGGAACCTCACTAAAATTAATGAATCATTTACAAAATCATATCACTAATATTCTGAAGTCACGCCTATGAAAATATAACCTCGGTCCCTCAGACCCCCACTAAAAAAACCTGTCAAATCAATGCATGACATCTTTTAGAAAAATGATATCTATCCTCATAGTAAAATTATTTATAGTTTTATAACACAATGTGAAATGTAATTCCATTCTTCATCATCCAACAATATTCTAGTCTGAACTACCTGAATATGGTGATCCTCAACCCCTAACTGATTGGTTCAATACTACCATCTAAGGGATCCTCCCTTCTATATTGATCTCTACTAAAAGATCCCCAAAAAATAAATAAGTTGAAAAAATAGGGGCCACTAAAACAATATTGGTCAACACCATATCATCATACAATCAACCTATGTATACATGACTCCAATCAGTGATTTTATCATCATGGGTGAGAATAAATCTTCAAATTATTACCTAAGACACATCCAATTGGTACTTTGCACCGATGTGACCTTGTTTTTAACATGAAGTGGTCATGACATCAAAATTCACCCAAGCCTTGATCATAACATGACCTTCAAACTGCCTTTCACTGACCTCCACAATACAACATCCTTCTATTTAGCATCACTCAATATATCAAGTCCAATCACAAATAAACAACCATGTCACCTCAATCCTAATGGCCAGGCCACCCCATCCATCATGCCAAGCCTATTACGACCTTATTTGTCATAGTATTATATCAAAAGAAATAATTTAAAAATAATAATAAATTATACAAACTAATATAAATATTATGAAATTCACTGTAACAAAAATTATATTTAACACAATTTAATTGTATATTTTAAATAATTCAATCTACTAAATTTAATTTAATTGACTAACTCAAAATAACGATAAAACATTCTATTTAAAACAAATGAGAAAATTTAAGCTAAAAAACACTTCACTAAGCTACCCAAGAGATCGAAACTCTCAAAAATGTCCTTGCATGAGAGAATGTGGTTTGGAAATTCCAAATGACATTTAATAAGGTCATAAAATTAATTTAACATGATCAAACTAATTAAAAAATGGGTTTTCTCAGCAACTCAATGGAATGGTAAATGTTGTTCCTTTAAAAACACATTGAAACTAGAATATAGATATATACATCTTACAATGGACATTTAGACATTGGAAAATCCATTATTAGCCTTTAACACAAAAAAATTTATTGATGAAATTGATGATTCTGTCAAAAAATCGAATATATGGTGAAACAATAAAAATGGATTTAGTGCACCATGAGATGATAGAAAAGTCAAAGAGAAGATAAGTTGATGACAAAGTTACTGATGTTGTTTCATGTAACATGATAGATCTAAAAATTGAGCATGGATGATAGAGAGGAATAAAAATCTATATAGAAATAGAATAGCTGATGCTCCATGTAGTGTGCATGACCAAGGAGTAAGAAAAAGGATAGGAAAATTATAAATATAAGAGGAGGGAGCTTTAATAATTTATAAAATTTAAGAATACCCAATGTTTTCTTGCACGGTTTAGAAAACATTGTTCCCACTGAGACACACCAACTTTCCAATGTTGGATGTCGCAATGTCTCCCCCACATGGTTCTCCAAACAGTTCTCAATAAATTCTTGATCTGAATATCGAAAAATGAAGACACGACCACATGAACATTCTCTAAACACATAAGGTTTCTACCAATCCATTATTAATGAAAAAGGGGCCACATGGTCTTATATAAGAGTCCACATGGTTTTCCCAAAAAATGTACACCATGAATTATAACTCCAAATCATGGACTTCATGCCTCAGACACTCCAAAAAAATAAGTATTTAAATAAATCATGAAACTCGTCCAAAATAAGGATACTTGTTTGAGAAGAATCTGATAATTGAGTTCTGATGTCAAAAAAATAATTTATCTTACTAACTAATTCATGAAAAAGAAGCGGTTTTCAACCCAATTCAAAAACATGGGACATTATAGTCTCACAACCATAACATACCTCTTCCACAAGCTATAACAATCCCATTATATGGTAGATAAAACATATATCATTAAACCCACATACAATAAAGTCTCAAGGGTTCAAGTCAACTACCTCAAGGGGACTCCCCACCTTTGGATTTACCTACCTTGGTCACATCCAGACCAAATCCAAATGAAAAAAACTATTCTAACAACCATTCCCATACCCAAAATTCCTCTAAGATGTATCGTTACTCTAACATGCCTCATGTTATACAATGTCATATGGGACACCCATATGTGTCTTTCAGTACATCAGTTTCCCACCTAAAACCCATGTCACATAAGTCACTAATGAGGTCATGCATCTCAACATATTTCAAATAAAACCCCAGTGCGACGTACCTCAAAAAGTATAACATTTCAATGGTTCCAAGAGATCTATTACCACAAGTAACAACATCTCATCGATTCCCTGATTCCAAAGAAATAAATAATATGTATCTCTATAATGCACTGATGCCAACACACATCAATAATACAAGAATCCAATGGGCCTCAATATAAATCCAAATTCTACACAATATATATATATAAATATATACCTATATTATGCAGATGTGTTGGTTCCAAAATACTTTATACCACATGGTTAGTCCATATACATCTCATGTGAATAATATGAATGATAAACAAACATTCCTCAAAAGGTCCTGCTATGGAAAATGATATGGTATGTTCATGCCCACCACATACCTCTAAACATCATCGTCTCACTAGTCAGCTCAGCACCTCTCAGCTCTACGACATACACCTAGCCAGAAGATTGACTGCATGAATTCTAGACTACCTGTGGTGATGCACCATACACTAAGAGTTGAAACCGATAATGGGTCTCTCTATATCATCAATGACCACCACATACTTCTAAAACATGACCTCTACCAACTGGCACCAAACTATGTCTGATATAACAGCCATAAAACATCCCAAGTCCCTTGCTGATGGTTGTTTGAGAAGGATTCTGCCAAAACCTCTAGATATTCTCATATTGAGAACCATAAAAACACGCATCCATCCTCTCACCTATATTTTGGATATTTCATGGCTACCCACATTGATGGAAAACCGTCGATGACCCACTATGTGGGGGTCTTCTTGAGGCCTTATCTTGAATTCCCTATTGGAACTTATCTCGATCTCATTTCTGTCTGTCACAATCATCACAACTATAATCACAAAAAGTTTTCACCTAGGCTGATTATGTCCTATCTATATAGTTTTCTGTGACTATTATTTTTTGTTTAGCCTCCTAAATTTTTTTTCCAACTTATTTATGTTTACCTAAAACTAAATGGATTCCTTTGAACCATCCTCGAAGCACCTCACCCTCGAGATGTCATCTCACTCTATGCTTCCTACGAAGTGAAAAAATTCAGTGAATTTCATTACATAGTCCATGATTGACATGTCACCATACTGAAGGCTTAAAAACCATCTGTCTATCTTGTCCCTCAACATATCTAGGAAGAAATTATCAAAAAACCTAGCCCCAATGTCCGTTAAGGATAGTCCCTCAAGTATTTATTCCTGAATGTGCATGTCCCACCAGGGCATAGAATGTCCTCAGATCATATAGGTTCCCAACATCACCCTAAACATTGGAGGCATCTCTAACATCTCATTGATAACCTGTAATGACTTGATTAGATTCTCAACAACATGGGGACCACCTTAACCCTTGTAATGTGGACAATATTATGACTGGAACTCCCACATATGTTATTCTATCGAAGGATCATCTCTTGGTCACCCTTTTCAATCCCCTTCATCACTTTTATTATGTTTTCTTTGTAATTCTCATCAAGACATATCCTGAACATTATAAAATCAATTGGTTTACCACATACATTGGGACATATTCTTAAGCATGTTTCTATGGATTAGGTTTTACCTGATCTGCCTAACCCATAATAGTATAAACATTATCGTGATCTAGTGGACCCATTTCATCACCCGCCCTATGCTCCATCTGATCCATCTATGACAAAACCCACTAAATACGATCAACATGGTCAACCATCCTAGTAAAAAATATACAAATAACATGAATGTATGGAAAGTAGTAATAGGATGCTCTCATAAATTCACTTACCATTTATATTCGCAACCATACCACATGACATCCAAAACACATGGTCTCTTAACTTTCCCTCAATAGAGTCAATTATCATGTATTCCTAGGAAATTTCCCATCTTGAAAATATATGTTTCCTCAATCAAAAGACAACATAACCAATACTAGTGATAAACATCTTCTCATTTTATAATTTAAGCCTTATCTTATTAGAGTTAAGATCATATCACAAAGCATAAAATATATATATATACACACACAAATAGTTCCTATTTCCGGAGCATCACCTTAAAAGTGGAATTTTGTCATAGGAACACATTAATATATAATATTTAAACTTCCTTTCATGTTCCTAATTGGAATCATAAACAAACATAGCATAACAACCACACCTAGCCTTACCGAGATAAGGTTATGAATCTCATTATTGGTCATACAAGGCCGAGTATGAGAAATCACAACAATAAACCGTTTCATTTCAAGAATACCACACATGGTGGATATCCCATAAATTATAAATGAGACAAATTGAATAGCATTTTGCACCCATGGTAATTTGGTCGTTCCCTCATGCATGGAGCTATAGGATCCCATGCATGAGATATAAATCATGGTCTAACCACACATAATCCTCGGTATACTATAACACAAATTTTATGACCAGTAGAATGAATATAAAAATAAATCTTTATATCATCAATATATAGCCATAATCTACCAGTAAATACCAGTAAATAATTGATATGATACCACATATAGTGTCCTCGACCCAATTATCAACCCAAACACTACTATCGGTTCAAATAAAATTATCCTTAGGTGCACCTCCTCAAACACCAAAGGCTTCTCAATTCCATAGAGTGTGTTAAAAGGGTAAATTGGGTAGAATATACTCATAAGATTCTATAATGTAATGTTCCATGTACAATTATATAACATACAGTGGAATTGAAGACTTTATAGATTTGAACAACACCCATCCAAGGTAGAATCACATCCAAGAACATACAAAAGAATAATCATCACCATCAATGGAATCAAAAATAAATAAACAATACATTAAAAACGTTTAACTACTAATAGATCCTGAAATACATTCCAGTTCAACCAAAAAACATCTAAAAGGGGTTACAAATGGAATACCTAAATACAATACATAAATATATTGCATGATAATACAAAATGAAACAATAGTAAAACACAAAATTAACTCTTGATGAAGCAAGAAGATCAAGGTCCATTTCCATCATCCCATGTCAATTTGTTAATATGTTCCATCTCTTGATGTTGATCCCTTACGTGAAAAATTAAATAAATTCATCACACCCTCCCACTTTATAGAGCCCATGTAGTGTGTGATAATGAATTTAATTATTATATCATTCATGTATTCATATCAAAAAGTGTTTTTATGAAGGTATGGAATATAATAATAAATAAAGGAAAAAATTCAATTTAAATAAATAAATGATTCTCTATTGGTCCAATATCCCCAAGCAGTAGTCAGCTACATTTTCTGACACCAAAATGTATAAAATAGAGATGACCCATGTCCCATGTATTATGTAAACCTCTAATTCCAATCAACCTAGTCGAAACCACTGGTTTTGTAACACCCTGAAATTTTATGAAAAGTATTCTTTTTAATTTCACTAAGGTCTTGTGTTGTACGCTACACCAAAAGGAGCTTGAACAACACAAATTCTTGACTTGCCTTGCATTACACGCAATCGCGACGTTCCTCGACAGCGTGTGTAGTACGCAATAACGAGTTTCACTAAACAACAATATGCTATTAAAATATTATTAAAACTAGCCGTTATGAATAGTAATAACCACTTTTTGAAATTTTGTAAATTTTATTTTTCAAAATGGAATTTATTTTTGGATTCATAATATCGAAATTAGCTTAGGGTGAAATTTTGGTGATTTTCGGATAACTTTCATATTTTGATGAATAGTGATAATTACTAAATTTTAATTAAAAACAACTTTTTCAATCGAAATAATTAATAGTGATAAATTATTAATTTTAGTGGTTTTAAAGTATATTTAGAAAATATTTTTACAATTTAATACAATGGTGGTCATTGGATGTAATTTCACATTTAAACCAGACATAAACAAGTGTCAATCTTTGGTAGTTATTAACTCTTAAGAACACGCTATTTGTTTTGACGACGGGAATTAATTTTTAAATTAATTAGTGCAACTGATATGTTTTGAATTTGGTAAAATAGAAATCATTTTTGAGTTCATAATATCAAATATAGATTAGGCCTAATTTGTGGTATTTTTATGAAAACATTCAATTTCTAATGAATAGTGAAACCACTAAGTGGTAGTTAAAAAAACTGAATTTTTCATAAAACTTAATTTTACCGCTTCTGTGAGTGGAATTTCGAAAATCCGAGAGACACAGTTAATATCAAGGACTAAAATGTGGTTCAATGAGATGAAAATAATTTTTGGTGAATAGTATCTTTTTACTTTTTTTTACTATGGTGAAAAGTAAATAGGGTAATTAAGGGTAAAGATGATATAATTATTACCCTAACACATGTCCTAATTCTATTGGATAAGTGTAATTCGACCAAAAACAAACTTAGGAATAAAATATGACCATTTAGGCCCACTTGGATTATATTAGGACATTTATTATTAATTTATTTAAAGAAGGGTTAAAATAGTTAAAATCAAAGTTTAATAAGTAAATAATTTTTAATATGGGGTTATACATAAGATAAATTCGACTATAAATATTCATTAGAAAGATAAAGAGCTTTCCTACATAATGATATTTTATTTATAATTTTTAGACATTAAATAAATTAATTTATGTATGACACAACGATGATGGAGTAATTACCCTTTTAAGGAAATGTTAACATAATTAATGTTATAAATGCTCAAATAAATGTAATTTGAGACTTTTTATGAATTACACTAATTTTCAAGGTTACTATGATATATTAGTGTTGATTTAATCAACTTGGTTCGAACATATAATTCTGCTATGACTTTCACAAAAATCATATATCAAATAGTGTCAAAATTGACACAAAATAGTTTTTAAATCAAATATTATTTTATTAATTGTTATTTTATTCCTAAAAATCTAAGGTTTGGCAACATGACTTAGATAAGGATATATATATTAATAATAAACAATTTGGGGTTCGTTTGGCATGTTATAGTAAGTGTATTAACCATATAGTGTAAGAAAACAAAAAGACACGGTAAAAGTTAAATTATTTAACTTAGAGTTAAATATAATTGATAAGGTTAAAATAATAACCTAAACTTGTCTAAATAATATTGGTTGATAGGATTTCGACCCATCCACACTTTAGCTCCGAAATAAGACCCTTTGGAACCATTATAAACCGATTTTGACTTTAATATAAAATAATATTTTGAGATATTCCTAAGGTTCCCCTCTCCTCCCTTATAAAAGGGCACCTCCTCCCTCTCCTCATCACACCAATTTGAGCATTAAAGCTCAGCAAAACCCTGCCAAAATCTCTTCTCCACTTCCCTAGTATCATCCTAGAGGTCCTGGTACTCTTCAAAGTCCATCCATAGTTCTTTAAGTGGAGGTTAAGTGAAGGGGCGTCAAAAAGAGGTAATATCCATTACCGATCTTTTTCAATTTATTTCTTATTCAACTTCTTCTTCTTTAGTTGTTTCATGATAAAGTAATAACATAAGTATTTCTTATATACTGATATGTTATTATAAATATGAAAAAACTCTAATTAACCTTCTATCAATCCTACGGAAAAAGGAAATCATCGCACGTGCGTACGTACGGAATACGGTCTCCACGCCGTGGTGTAATCTATTTTCCGCCACCACCTTAATTGGATAGGTATAATGGTGTAATGAGTAACTATATATGATTACTATAAAGTGATATTGATACTGAAATAGTATACATACACTTCAACACAATTCCACGACCATGGGAACGATATCATCGCTCGTGCGTACGTACGGACTACCGTCTCCACGACGCGATGATATTCATTCTCAATGATTAACCATTCATGAATGATTATAAAGTATATATAATAAGTACTAATGAAATATATTACATAATAATGATACTGGATTTATGTATATTTATATGCATTTCATCTACTTAATTCCATTCAATTCAATAAGGAAACGAAAACAGCGTTCATGCGTACGTACGGACTACCGTCTCCATGAACGGTGTATTTCATTCCATTTATCGATATATTATATATATATATATATATATTCTGAATATATATATTATATATAAATCATGTTTTAAATTCTGGATATAAGTAATCCTGATCCAAGTAATCATATTAATAATTACAAGTTAAAAACACGAACGACAAATGAGACGATTTTACCCAAAACGCTAATTTAACATGAATTTACAAAAGAACGGGTAATATAAAGTCATAAGTGTACCATATATGATATAATAACAATGAATATGATTCTGGAATGAGTCAATAACATGATTTAAATCATTATACAGGAGGTTCAGACACTTACGAAGCAAATCGGACATAAGGTAAGGGAAATATCAGAATCTCATTTTTATCCGAGATTGTTTATACTTTGGTATTTACTGGGGTGTATTTTATCATCCACATCCATGTTTCCTCAACATGTAATATTTATATCCTTCTACAATAGTTTATATCCAATTTTACCCTTTGGTGAGTTTTTAGTAAAAGATATGAAAGGAATCTTTTGTCGTTTTTCGTACGAGGTAATTTTTGACTTTTTTGACAAAAGTACGAAAAGAATGTTTTTTTAACTTATACGGAATGAATGGATTTTTTAAACATTATTTCCAAGACGCTTCCTTTACATGTTTTCAGGTTTATTTTTAATCAACTTCTTTTAGTTTAAAATTGTATGACATGTTAAGAAAGGAAAAGTGTTTTTGAAGTAGAAAGGATATTTTCCTCAAGAATGGAGTTCAAGAGTTTTATCAAATTTATTTTCCATATAAAATAATAAAGTGTTCTATTTCTATCCCTATTATTACATGGATTTGATTATGTTGTGATGGAAATATTTTTATGAATTCCTTTATCTTATATGAATTGTTTTATGATTTCATGTTGTTTAAGAATCCCATTTTTATTACATGGGTTATGCTATGATGTATGATTTATGATTTTGTGGCACACATAAGAATGGTATCATTATGAGATGGGTGAGACCTATATCTTCCTCCAATGCATTGGGTAAAGATTTTATATCTCATGAGATAGACATGGCTGGAATGGTACGTTATACCGGTTCAGTGAAACAGGACTGAAACGAGGGTGACTCAGTTCAGAAAGGGACTTTGTCCACTAAGATAGTCTTGGCAATGAGTTTTTACTAACAAGAAATGATTCTCTATGATTATGTGTGTATGCCACAAAGTTTCATGTTTTATGTTATGATTATTGTGATTACATTTCACTGCCATGATTTACCCCATGTTATAAAATTATGATCTCTTTTGCAGGTTAAGATTTCCAAAAGTTATGTGCTTATGTATATGATGTGATTGATGTTTCTTTTGTTTACCCTTACTGAGCATTTGAGCTCACTGTTTTATGTTTTCTTTTCCCCAGGATATAAAAAAAGGTTTTAGGTAAAAAAAGGAAGATCTTTAGGGGAGATGATGAAGATCTTTCACCAGGATTAGAAGATTATATTCCGAGTTTCCAAAGACACTAAACTATTACGATCCTTGTTGGTGTGTTTTTGTTATGTACTAAGTATTCCGCAAAAGTAATGTAATGTACATGTACGTCAGGCTCCGGGTCTCTACAGTTGGTATCAGAGGAAAGGTTTAGTCAACCTTTGGAAACTAGGATGTGAGAACGTTAGTGAGATCCCTAGAGATATTTCTATGGTATGTCTAGGGATGTCCCTAAGGATAAGTATACATATAGGATATAGTCCTATAACTACGGTAACGATCTTAGAATTTAACCTAAAATGTTAGATATTGAGGGTACTCCCCCTTTACTATGTTGTTTTATCTAGCATGATTTTTGCCTCTCACACAATTCTTTTTGTGTTTTAGTTAATGGAGGGAACCAGAAAGAATTCGGTTAACATTGAATCCAATGAAAAAATTGGTGACTATGAGCAAAAAAATTGTGTAATTCCTAGAGAGAAAGATATTGTGATTATGTCGAATCAGTCATCGCGATATATGATTAACAAGATGAAATTTATTGGTATGCCTAATTCATCAAAGAAGAGGAAGATAAACTATTATTCATGTTCGCATGTTGAGGAGCATAAAGAAAGGAAGATTGAGATTTCTAAAGAAGGGAAGAAGAACTTTGAGGAATACCTCAAATGGAGGGACCGATGTTATCTGTGTGGAGAAAAGGGTCATACAGTGACAGATTGTTATGGAGTTCAATGTCTTATTTGTGGAGAACATGGGCATTACCCAACTCAATGCCCTGACCTAAAACGTTACTTATAAATAAAGGAAGGACTTATTCCAGGACAATCATTGAAGTGGATGGACTAAAGTGTTTATGTATTGGTATTCAAGAAAAATGTTGTTGAGGTACTTTTATGGTGTATTGAAATATTTATGTATTGGTCTATTGTGGTTTTCAATAATTTTAAGGTACCGGTAACCATGAAAAGTGATTCAAATATTTTGGAAAGTAGATGATATGCGCATAATGAAGGGATAAGGAGAAAATGAAATGGTTGACAGTATTCATGAGCTCATGATTGATATAAGGACTAAGTGATATCATGGTTTGAGTATATAGAATTTTGATGATTTTGGTATATGGAAAGTGTTAACTTTTAACTGCATTAATGTTTTCACTAAGGTTCAATGGGTATTCATTCTTAAAGAGAATACATGATTAATGTATTCACATGATTGGAATGTGACCAACAAGATATATGGGGGATAAATGATGGTATTCACATGCTTGGTTGATGACATTTCATGTTATCGTTTTCTTTATACTATGATCTTGGACCAAAGTATTTTAGATAAGCCTAAAGATTGGAATGGATTATGTTAACCATAAGTTAGTATTGTTTAAGGATAGAAGTTTTTTCGATATTATTGATGGGATGTTATAGTAATATAGTTTTAGAAAAAGGACAACCTGTAGGACGGGCGACAGCCCATCGCGTCGGACAAGGCTGTGGAAATCGAACCCACAACCGAAGTGCGACTGGACTTTATCGCCAACCACTAGCCTACATGAAGTCCCTGTTTAGTAGAAACTAGTTTTATTATATTAAGCAGTATGATATATGAAGTATAAGTCCATTTTAGGTACCATATATGATTAATCTCACTATAGAATGACTTATGTATATTTAATAACTTTTGCTAAGCTTTTGATGGAATGACCCGTCATTCTATCACATGATCTGCTAACACTTCACGAATAACAAATTCAACTTCATTTATTTAAGAGATAAATTGGAAATTGTTCAAGGCACGAACAAAAGTGAGATTGTACCAAAATAAAGTAAGTATTTATTCTAATTCAAATTCTTCAACTTTAGGGAAATGATCTTGAAAACCTAAAATGTTGTCCTAGTGCTCTTATATCTGATTAATCAGATGGTACCTTAGATCGTCACAAATTTATGGATTTTTTATTGTTGGCTTTTCCATAGCCATGTTCTCTACCACTCTCCATCAGAACATGATGGTTATATTTTTCTTCCATATCCATATTTTCACCTATGTGGAAACCTACTGATTAGTTTATTTGTGTAACCGTTACGTTTCATACTTTCGTTTTTAAAGATTGGTTTTTGGTATTCCTTTTTACGATGTGGGTTTCTATTAAAGAAACTTTTGAATAGTAAACCATTTATAACCCCGACGAATTTTGAGGGCGAAAATCATTTTAAGGGGGCTAGAAAGTAACACCACGAAATTTTATGAAAAATATTCTTTTTAATTTCACTAATGTCTTGTGTTGTACGCTACACCAAAAGGTGCTTGCACAACACGCATCCTTGACTTGCCTTGCATTACATGCAATCGCGACCTTCCTCGATAACGTGTGTAGTACGCAATAACGAGTTTCACTAAACAACAATATGCTATTAAAATATTATTAAAACTAGCCGTTATGAATAGTAATAACCACTTTTTGACATTTTGTAAATTTTATTTTTCAAAATGGAATTCATTTTTGGATTCGTAATATCGAAATTAGCTTAGGATGAAATTTTGGTGATTTTCGGATAACTTTCATATTTTGATGAATAGTGAAAATTACTAAATTTTAATTAAAAACAACTTTTTCAATCGAAATAATTAATAGTGATAAATTATGAATTTGAGTGGTTTTAAAGTATATTTAGAATATATTTTACAATTTAATACAATGGTGGTCATTGGATGTAATTTCATATTTAAACCGGACATAAACAAGTGTCAATCTTTTGATAGTTATTAACTCTTAAGAACACGCTATTTGTTTTGACGACGGGAATTAATTTTTAAATCAATTAATGCAACTGATATGTTTGGAATTTGGTAAAATAGAAATCATTTTTGAGTTCATAATATCAAATATAGCTTAGGCCTAATTTTTGGTATTTTTCTGAAAACTTTCAATTTCTAATGAATAGTGAAACCACTAAGTGGTAGTTAAAAAAAACTGAATTTTTCATAAAACATAATTTTAACACTGCTGTGAGTGGAATTTCGAAAATCCGAGAGACACAGTTAATATAAATGACTAAAATGTGGTTCAATGAGATGAAAATAATTTTTGGTGAATAGTAACTGTTCACTATTTTTTACCACGGTGAAAAGTAAATAGGGTAATTAAGGGTAAAGATGATATTATTATTACCCTAACACATGTCCTAATTCTATTGGATAAGTGTAATTAGACCAAAAACAAACATAGGAATAAAATATGACCATTTAGGCCCACTTGGATTAGATTAGGACATTTATTATTAATTTATTTAAAGAAGGGTTAAAATAGTTAAAATCAAAGTTTAATAAGTAAATAATTTTTAATATGGAGTTATACATAAGATAAATTCGACTATA